>CM063180.1:18129166-20600000 GCA_031835075.1 Saguinus oedipus | reverse complement strand
GAAACATAGTCTCATTATGGAAAAAAAGTATATTAATATATCAATGCAAAACTGGTTCATACAGTTCTTTTTATTATTCCAAAATTGTATCTAAAACACATTTTTTTAAAATTTCAATTTATGCTTTATTTTGTTGAGTGTCTTTTAAAATTTTAGTTTAACCTTGTTTATTGAAGTATTGCTAAACTGATAAGTATATATAGTAAATCCTTCCAAGGATGTAGCTGCCTCAGAATCATAGTGATACAGTGACTCTAAGACTATCTAGCATACCTTAAAACTGAGGGTGAGGAGGAAACGGTCTACAAAATACACAATAACATTTGGTGAAATACCATTTACAAAGAAAAATTGATGAGAGTCAAATGAATAATAAATGTATGTCAGTTTATGGAACACACTAAGACAATGTGAGTTTTGTGAATTGGCAGTTTTTGTAACCAGTATAAACTCTGACTCCACTGTCTTGAAAAGGAAATACTACCTTTTAAGTTGTCCCTTGATAAGTATTTAGTAACATGAACAAAATATAAGGAACTCGAAAAAGGCAGATAATGTGAAAACCTGTTCCATGCTGTAAAAGGTGATGTATATTTCAGTGACTTGGATGCTTGAGGATGGGTGGAGGCAACTGTGCTCTCCTGTTTGTATTTATTTATTTGTTTATTTATTTATTTATTTATTTATTTATTTATATTTATTTTTGAGACAGCGTCTCGCTCTGTCACCCAGGCTGGCATGCAGTGCATGATCTTGGGTCACTGCAACCTCTACCTCCTGAGTTCAAGTGATTCTCATACCTCGAGTCTCCCGAGTAGCTGGTACTGCAGGCCTGCACCACCACGCATGGCTAATGTTATTTTTATTTTTATTTTTTGTAGGGATGGCGTTTTTGTTTTTGTTTTTTCGGTTGTTCTTATTTATTTATTTATTTATTTTACTTTAGGTGCATACTATATCTGGCATTTCTCCCCATGTTATTCCTCCCCATCCTCCCCTCCCTCCCCACCACCCATTGTGAGGCCGGGTTTCACCATGTTGGTCAGGCTGGTCTCAAACTCCTGACCTCAGGTGACCTGCCTGCCTTAGCCTCCCATCACAGCCACCTTGACTGGCTCTCTCCAGCTTTTAGTTCCTGAAACATCCGGGTGTAAAACTTCCTAGTCATCCACATCACATTCTCCCGTTCTACAATGGTTTAGCCTTGTGGTTCTGAGAGTTCTTGTTTTCTTTTCTGTTTCTATATGTGCTTCTGGATAAGGATACACTCATCATTTGGGTCAGTGTCAGGACTGTTGTTGAGGCTTCCTGCTTCCTGTTTGTCACCTGCAACTGCTGGCACAAATGAGGAAAATGGCATTTGCACAGAGGTGTATACTACTGTATTAGTCCGTTTCACACTGCTGATAAAGACATACCAAAGACTGTGTAATTTATAAAGAAAAAGAGGTTTAATGGACTCATAGTTCCACATGGCTGGGGAGCCTCACAATCAAGGCAGAAGGTGAAAGGTACATCTTACATGGCAGCAGACGAGAGAATAATGGAACTTCTGCAGAGACACTCCCCTTTGAAACCAATTTCCTGAGACTTGTTCACTATCATGAGAAGAGCATAAGGAAGATGATATAATGATTTAATTTCCTTCCACCAGGTCCCTCCCATGAGATGTAGGAATTGTAGAAGCTATGATTCAAGATGAGATTTGGGTGTTTGCTACAACAGCTTTCTGTAATTTGACAGAAATCCAGTAGATACTGTTCATTGCTCAGTATCACTCATCTCATCCATAGGTCACAGTGTCTTGGTTGTTTCAAACCAAAATAACACTACAACAACCATTTAGCCAATTTATAAAATGTCAGATAGGATCATTTAGAAAATCCTCTAGAGCCACTTAGAAATCTATTTATCTTCAGTGAATATGTCATAGTCACATATCACCTGACATGTCACATCCCATTACAGTTCTTGTGCAAGGTCTAGGCATCTAAGATCTTTCTCCAAGTTGGTGGCTACAGGCAAAGGGTCTTCCTGTGACTAGGCACAGAACTTATTTCGTAACTGGAGTTCCACACTGTCCGATGAAAATTTTATTTGGGTGAAACATCTTAGGTCCTTTATTCATTTGTTAGATCAGTAAAAACTTCCAAAAGAAATGCTCTGCTATATAAGAATTTTAATTTTCATTGAGAAACACACTGAATGTCTGTGATTGACATAATTCATTTAAAAACATTCAAACAATATTCAGAAGTCTTCCATTATACTGTGTAATTCTGAAAATGCCTTTTATGACATGTACAAAGTTTAAATATTGCAACAGTACTCTGAGCATTGTGCTAGATATGTTGAGATAGTTTAAAAATGAAAGAGACTTAGAGTAAAAATTCATATACATTTAAAGGAAAATACAACTATTGAATATCTTGGATTCAGGAATCCAATAAGCTTTTGGAAGTAATGGTCACATTCCCCTCTCTCATTTATTTTAAATAAAACCTGCTAGAAACTGTTAGTAGAATACTTTTTTTTTTCAAAAATAATTGAATTATAATCAGGACACCCTTTCAAATGTAGGAAAATTTACTGATATATAAAGTCCAAAAGATTCATAAATGATGGTCTTATCTGAATTTAAGAGCTCCTGTTTCAACCAGATATAGCTGGAATGTGTAAGGTGTAAACAATATTCACCCATTAGGACTTTGAAGTTCAATGCATTGACTCAACAGGGGGCCACCCCATGTTCACGTATTCTTAATTGCTCTTTAGAGACTCAGAGGGTGACAATCTAAGTCTGCACACTTTCCTTGGGGATAAACAAAAACAGCAGCAGCAAGAATAAAGGCACTTGGGAAACCATCGTATCTTTCAACCTCAGGTATGGCCTCTATTTTCTTACATTCTAAGTTAATCTTATCACCAACACTGACAACTTTCAAGGGAGCTTTATTTTTTTGAGATAGCAATGGTTTTAATAAGGATTATTTCAGTGTTACATAAATGTCAATCTATGTTGAATACGATTTTCTGTAAAAATGTCATTTTATAATTTTTATCAATGGTTATTAATTTCAATGTCCTCAATAATCTATCTTCTCAACACTATTATTTTATGAAACTCATATTGGACATAGCAGAATGAATGGAACCTAATGTGAGTTCTTCATTTGGGAAGATAATTAAAACAATGTTAGTGTATTCCTAGACTGTGTAATAGTAACCTGCTATATATATATAGATACATGTTCAAAGGTAATACTGTTGTCTCTGTGAGAGAGCACATGGAGCAAGTCTGCTGCCTTTGAAATTGAAGCAAAGGAGAGCACTAAATCCTCATTCTTACCTGTCATGGAAAGTATGAAAAGTACCAGCAGGTAAGCCTGGTGTGCTCATGTTTGACTTGTAGGAAGGCTTGCCCATAAATCGGTTGAAATATGAGAAATGGCTATATAAAAATTCCTAAATGAGGAAGGTAAAAGTATATATTTTTGATCAGCAAAGATAAGAACACATCAAAGCAATGCTTAGTGCCCATAAACTATGCCCATAAATGTAGGCATACATTTTAATTTTAGGTAAATTTGCTCTCTCCAAACAAATTTATCTCTGACTTACTACATAAATATGTACAAACGTGTACTTCATGTATGAAAATGAAATAGCTACACAATAAGCTTTTCCACAAAATGAATATTAGGAAAATCTTTTCTGCCTTTATTTTTGTTTACTGTAGTAAGTGTTATGCCAGTGCAAGTAATATGATATATTTTTACTTTAAAGCCTAAACATATAAAGAAATGGTTAGAATTTTAGATAAAAATGCATTATAATAAAGCTATCCTACCTGCTTACTGCTAATGATTTCCTAAGATATTAGAATCCTGACTGATAGATAGTTCTCATCACACATACATGAGTTCTGATGACAGGGCTTGGTTTGAATCCTGGCTACCCTAACTTATTGAGGTTTGTCGAACTTTAAAAAAGCTACTTATTTCAATAAGCCTGAGATGCATTGTTGTAAGCTGACCTGTGTCAACCAAATTCATATGTGGAAGTCCTAATCCCCAGTACCTTCTAATATGACTGTATTTGGAGATTGAGTACTTAAAGAAGTGATTAATACAAAGTCTTTGGGCAGACCCTATTTTGGTACAGCTAGCGTCCTTACAAGAAGAGATCAAGACACAGACACACACAGAGGGAAGACCATGTGAAGACACATGAAGAAGGTGGTTATTTGCAAACCAAAGAGAGAGGCCTCAGGAGAACCAAGCCAGCACACTGACCTCTAACTTCCACCCTCCAGGACTGAGAGAAGGTGGAATTCCGTTGTCTATGACGCCTAGTCTGTAATACTGTGTGATGGTTGGCCATGCAGACCAGGGCCTGTGCATCCTTGGAAAAAGTGGGGAAAATGGAACTATATCTATATATATTACATCACATATATATATATGGGTTGTATTGATGATAACTAAGTTGTTGCTAATCAGTTATACTCTATTTGCACCTCACTCACATTTCATAGTTTTGGTCTATAACTCTTGCCTCTCTAATTATCACTTATACAATAGTTTCCCTGGGCTTCTGCCTTGTTTCTTACTGAATGTGACAATATATGGCTCCCAGTGGAACATTTTAGGCACAGTTGGTTTAAACAGACTTGGTCAATTTGTATCATTACTTTCAGCAGACTCCAACCAGAATCTTACTGTTTAGAAACAAGCCTGTATGTAGGGTATTTCTTGTCACATCATGATCAATAAACTTCAGACATAATCGATGCACTTCAGAAAGTATACAATTAAATAAAATCTTTGAATAAAATAATATTAATTAGGTCTAATTTGGATAGCGGAAAACAAGATAAAAATTGAAGTTTGAAATATAATAACTCATAAGATTAGAAGTGAGAGCGTCTTTAGTGTATTAGGGACTAAAAAAGAGAATATTATGAATTCAATAAGTTGTTATATTAAAAAGCTGTTCAAAAATTCTGAAGCAATTATTAACTGGCCATATATAAGATGGATAGATTCTGACATAAAGGAAGAAAAGCATTTTGAGAAATAGAAGGGCATATTTAAAAGTCACTCATAAATAAAAAGGTGTCAACATAAGAAAAAATAAGGTAAAATAAGAAAATTTGAGAATCACAGCATAAGATGAAATAAATACATCCAAATACATGACCAATGACTCCCAGCATATATTTATTTTTCCAAAATCAAACTTAGATTGCCAAATTCCACTCTCATACTGAAAATTCTGGTTCACAAAATAATTCTCCATCATATCTAAGAATATTAAAATAACTATATGAAGAGTACTACCACCAACAACATGATCTCTCAAAGGAGGTAGTTTTAGATTTTCTCATAGTTCTGTTATTTTCAGCTTGCATACAGTTTGAGTTGTTATTTCGTATATTGCATTTTTAAAGTTATTTGGAATAGTTCCACGCTGCAAGGTTTTGTCACCAATTGATATGCTTTAGTTCATTTTTTACTTGTTTTTAGGAGCTTGACTTAAAAATATGTACTTTTTTTATATTTCAATAAGGTATGTTAAAAAAGATTAACTTCTGTTCCTTACTGCTCAATTCTGTTTCCTTCCTCTTTTGTAACTATTAAAAATATTTTAGTTTATACTTCCATGTTTAAATATGAACGTGTATGTATATGCATATATTCTTTACCTTTTAGATGAACAGTAACATAATCTACATATTTCTATCCAATTTGCTTCTATTCATTGAGTCCAATCCAAAACAGTATGTAGACAGGAATCTCATGTCTTCTTAGCATTTCAGAGCTGTTTAATAGGCCCCATTGGGGGCTTTTTCAACAAATCTGCTATCCATGAACATTTTACTTATTTCCTAACTTATATACTGTAAGTAGTGCTGCACAAATTAGAAAAGAAGCCTGTGAATTTTTGTAGATTTAATACAAAATTAAGTAGCTTTAATTTTCATGTTATTTTCTTCAAAACATACTAGCTGAACTCCTTATTTATTTAGTAATTGATATAGTCAGAATTTGTTCCCTCAAATTCATTTGTTGAAACTTAATTGCCCTTGTGATTGTATTAATAAATAAGGCCTCTTGGAGGTGATTAGACTATGAGAGCAAAGCCCTCATGAATGGGATTAGCAGTCTTATAAAAGGACTGGAGAGAAGAAGCATTTGCCTTTTCTGCCCATCCCTCCCTTCTGCCATGTTAGGACACAGTGTTCCCCCTGTCCAGAGGGCACAGCAGTAATGCAGTATCTTATGTACATAAGGCAGCCCTCACAGGACACTGAACCTGCAGACACCTTGACCATGGACTTCCCAGCTCCAGAACTGTGAGAAATGAATTTCTACCATTTATAAATTACCCACTCTAGAATGTCTTTATAGTGGCACAGATGGCCTAAGACAGTGATTATCTTATGGTTTATAATATACATCCTTAGTCTATGACAATCAATCTTCAAGTAGTATAATGTCACCTTCCCTCATACCATTTCTGGGGTTCATTTTTCTTTTTGTAGATCTAGGTTTATGTCTATTTCATTTTTCCTTTCCCTTAAGGACTTCTTTTAGTTTCTTGTAGTGTGGGTTTGCTATTGATGAAGTCTTTCAGTTTTTGTGCAGTGAAAACAGTTCTATTTTTTGCCTCTGTTTTTGAAAGATATTCCCCCAAAAAAATTGTACTGTACTGTATGGAACTCTAGGCTGCTTTTGGTCCATTTTTCACTTGGTTAAAGAATTCGCTCTTCCTAGTTTACCCATAATATACCTAAACCATGATGTATAATCTTTCTAATTTTTTTTTCTGATGAGAAATACGTTTGTTCATATAAAATGTGTCTTTTCTTCTCTCAAATAATATTAATTTTAGTTTTCTCTTTGTCACTAGTTTTAAGAATTTTGAGGACAGTATCACTTGGTATAGCTTCTTTTGCTTGATGTTCATAGAACTTCTGAAATCTGGGAGTTCATAATTTTCAAAATTTTTTTTATTTTTTAAGAGACGGGATCTTGCCCTGCCACCTAGGCTGTGGTGTGATGGCATGATAATAGCTCACTGCTACCTCAAACTCCAGAACCCAAGTAATCCTCCAGCTTCAGCCTCCTGAGTAGCTTCTACTACAGGCACAAATGTGGCTAATTAAATTTTTTTTTTTAATGATGGGGTCTCACTGTGTTGCTCAGGCTGGTCTCAAACTCTTGACTTCAAGTGATCCTCCCATCTTAGTCTCCCAAATCGCTGGGATTACAGGTGTGAGCCACCGCACCTGACCTCAGTTTCTTTTTACATGGTAATTATTCTTCAAATAGTTTTTCTAACCCAAATCTTCTTGAGGGACTCCAATGACACATTTATTAGGCTGCTTGAATTTTTTGCACAGTTCACTGATGTGAGGACTTCATATTTGCACACCTTTTTCTTCTGCAGTTTATTTTTCATCTCAGCTATTGTGTTTGTTTATTTCTAAAATTTCCAAATTGGGTCTTTGAAAATATTTTTCATATCTTTACTTAAGATACCCAATCTTTATCTTCTTGAAGGTATGAATTAAATTATACAAAATATTTAAAGTGATTTTCTTTTGTAAAGTGTCTGTTCATATCCTTTGCCCATTTTTGAATGGGCTTGTTTGTTTTTTTCCTGTAAATCTGTTTGAGTTCTTTGTAAATTCTGGATATCAGCCCTTTGTCAGATGTGTAAACTGCAAAGATTTTTTTCCCATTCTGATGGTTGCCGATTCACACTTTACAAAAGAAGACATACATGAGGCCAACAGACATATGAAAAAATGCTCATCATCACTGGTCATTAGAGAGATGCAAATCAAAACCACATTGAGATACCATCTCACGCCAGTTAGAATGGCGATCATTAAAAAATCTGGAGACAGCAGATGCTGGAGAGGATGTGGTGAAATAGGAACACTCTTACACTGTTGGTGGGAGTGTAAATTAGTTCAACCATTGTGGAAGACAGTGTGGCGATTCCTCAAGGACCTAGAAATAGAAATTCCATTTGACCCAGCAATCCCATTACTGGCTATATATCCAAAGGACTATAAATCGTTCTACTATAAGGACACATGCACACGAATGTTCATTGCAGCACTGTTTACAATAGCAAAGAACTGGAACCAACCCAAATGCCCAACGATGATAGACTGGACTGGGAAAATGTGGCACATATACACCATGGAATATTATGCAGCAATCAAAAATGATGAGTTTGTGTCCTTTGTAAGGACATGGATGAATCTGGAGAACATCATTCTCAGCAAACTGACACAAGAACAGAAAAAGAAATACCTCATATACTCACTCATAGGCAGGTGAGAAAAATGAGAACACATGGACACAGGGAGGGTGTCTACTACACACTGGGGTCTATTGGGGGGAATGGGGGAGGGACAGCGGGGGGGCTGGGGAGGGATAGCCTGGGGATGAATGCCAAGTGTGGGTGAAGGGGAGGAAGGCAGCAAAACACACTGCCATGTGTGTACCTATGCAACTATCTTGCACATTCTGCACATGTACCCCAAAACCTATAATGCACTAAAAATTAAAAAAAATAAAGTGATTTTCTATCATTCCTATCATTTTTGTCATTCTGCATCTGCTTCTATTGATTAACTTTTCTTTTTATTCTGATTCATATTTTGTGCCATTATTGAGTGACTTTATTTTTTCATCAGTTTCCAAATCTTGTGGACGTTAGTTATTGGGAGCTGTTTAGGCAGAACAAGAAATGCTTTCATTTAGGGATAATCTTTCACTAATCCCAAGGCCATACACTTCTGAGCATCTATCTGGTGGTGCTTTACTTAGAAAGCTTTCCATGCTGCTGAGGGAGTACCAATAACATTTGTGTGAGCTCCCAGATGTGTTCCTTTACCCGTTTATGAGTGGTTCTTTCCCTGGCCTCAGGAAGTCAGCACATGCATTGATCCGCCCCATGGTTAGATGCACGTGGGGCATCCTCCAGAGCTCTGAAGCTTGGCCACTAAGCAGCTCACCCCTCTCTGGTCTTAACCCTGTGAATTGCAGCTGCCTTGGCTTTCCTCGCCACCTGGCTCCATTCTTTCATTTCTGGGAGACAACCAGCCTCTGCTTGAGTGTGTGTGTCCTTACCGGTCTGTGACCTGAAACTCTTCCAGAAGGTAGCTGGCAAAATCTTAGCTCAATCTCTTCTCTTTATCTCAAGGATCACTGTCTAGAGTTGCCAAATGTCCAATATCTGGAAAACATTTTTTTATAATATGCATTTTTAGTTCAACGGGGAGGTGTTTTACTGGACATTGACTCTAATTAACAGTTTATTTGTCTCCATTAAAGATATTATTTTCAACGTTCTTTTATTGAAAATGAGCTGTTGATATTATTGTCACTTCACTTAAATTTCTTGTCCTTGTCAAGATTTTTCTCGTTTTTTATTTTTCAACAGCTTGAATATGTGTTCCTAATGGCTTTTTCTGCATCGTTACCTTGGTATTAATTGCTGTCTTAAAATTTGGTTTGTTATTTTATTTTTTTGTTTTTTTAGCCATGTCTGAAACATTCTTAAGAATTGATTTTTGAAATTTATTGAGATGAAGTAGTTCATTGTACTTCGATGGTTTACCAGAATATCTACGTGGTCTGTGAATATGTCCCCATTATTATCTTTACTATTATTTTATGTTTTTGTTTATTTGTTCAGTTGTTTGCCTAATTTCACCCTAAACATTCCCATTTCCTTATTCTTTTTCTTTCTCTTTTTCTTTTCTTTCTTTTTTTTTTTGAGATGGAGTTTCACTCTAATTACCCAGGCTGGAGTGCAACGGCGAGGCCTGGGCTCACCACAACCTCCGCCTCCTGGGTTCAGGCAATTCTCCTGACTCAGTCTCCTGAGTAGCTGGGATTATAGGCATGTGCCACCATGCCCAGCTAATTTTTTGAATTTTTAGTAGAGACTGTGTTTCACCATGTTGACCAGGATGGTCTCAATCCCTTGACCTCGTGATCCACCCCCCTAGGCCTCCCAAAGTGCTGGGATTACAGGCGTAAGCCACCGCGCCCAGCGCCCCATTCTTATTTCAAAACACGAACCCAGGACATAGCGACTTTCTTATTTATTTATTTATTTATTTATTTATTTATTTATTTATTTTAGGTAGAGTCTCCTTCTGTCACCAGGCACCAGGCTGGAGTGCAGTGGTGCAATCTCAGCTCACTACAACCTCCACTTCCTGGGTTCAAGCAATTCTCCTGCCTCAGCCTCCCAAGTATCTGGGACTACAGGCGTGCGCCACCAGGCCCAGATAATTTTTGTATTTTTAGTAGAGACAGGGTTTCACCATGTTGGCCAGGATGGTCTCGATCGCTTGACCTTGTGATCCACCTGCCTCAGCCTCCCAGAGTGCTAGGATTACAGGTGTGAGCCCCCACACCCCGTGACTTTCTATATTATACTTGTTTAATCTCACTGTTTTACTCTTACATTTATTATTTTTTTAATTTAGTTTTTTACTTATTAACATGGGTACATAGCTAATCAAGATTTTAATAAACTTTATTTTGAGAATAGTTTTAGAATTACAGAATATTTGCAAAGAAAGTACAGGGTTTCCCTATAACTTGCGCTCAGTAACATCATGAAAAAAGTACATTAATATTAGACATTTGTTAAATTTTTTAAAAAAGTCGATTAGTAAATAAATTCATTCTTTATTGGGGTTTCCTTCATTTTTATTCCCCCTTTTTCTATTTCAGGATACCACATTCCGTTTTGGGAGGAAGATAACAGGTTATGTACAATTTTTATCATGGGATACTAAAGATACACAAATTATCAGAGTGACTTCCATGGTTGATATTGAGCTCGATCACCTGGCAGAGGTAATATTTGACCCGTTTTCTGCCAAAATCCACCTGCTTTTGCACAGTACACTCCTGGAAGGAAGTCAGTGTACACAGCCTGAACTTAAGGAGTGGAGAGTTGTGCCTCACCTTCTTCAAATGAGGTATCCAAACAAATTACTTAAAATTATTCTTCATTGGAGATTCTTTGTTTTGTTTTGTTTTCCCCCGTTTTCAAAATTTATTCAACGATCTATTTCTGTCAGTGTGAATTCATGAATATCTATTTCAAACTTTGGTAATAATCAATTAGCACTTTATTCCTGCTGTTTCTTAGGTACTTTAGCTTTGACCATTAGGACTTTTAGTGGGCTCTTGTGTCCATTTGACATATTCCATTACTGTGTGTGCATGTGTGTGTGCACCCTGCACTTCTTTACTTCCTGCCATAATAGGCTGCTCCAGGCTTATCTTGTATATTTCTTGTTAGCCCTGGAATCCACCATTTCTCCAAGGACATTGATTTCTATTTATTGGAGAATGGTTTTAGATGCTGAGACCTAAGTGCCTAAGCTCACTGTTTCTGGGGTTTCATTGCTTCTAAACCCTCTCAGGTGACAGAGAAAAAAAAATGTTAGAGTGTACATTACACATACCTATAAATATTTTCACATGTAAATACCTGTATCTATATTTGGCTAAATATAAATTCACACTGATATTTTCAATTCTAATTAATTGATTATCACTAGGATCATTCTAATTTCCATTCTCTTCCTATCTATAAAATCCTGCTCCAACAATGAGAAACCTCACTCCATTATTTGCCATCTATTAACTTCATTGTGAAATTTCAGGATCCATGTATTGGAATACCAAAATTGCTCACCATAGATCTGGAAATAACTTTATCATTGGAAATGCAATGCCTATGTAATGTCTTTTGCCTTACTTTCACAGATTCCATTTATTTCCAAATTTAATCCATCAGGATTTTTTTCCCGATTTTCTTCAAGGACAGCATACTTGTCATGGTGAACCTAGTTGAATATTGTGATTTGTATTTTTATTATCAAAATAATGCATGCATACTATTCTGATTTTTTTTCTTTGCAATGTATCACTATCAACATCCAATATATTCTTTATAACTGTTTTTTAAAATAATAATTTTATTTATTTATATTTTAGAAATGGTGTCTCACTGTGTTGCTCAGGCTGGAGTGTAGTAGCTATTCACAGGAGTGATAAGGTGCCTTAAACTTCTGGGCCTCTTGAGGACCTGGGGCTATAGGGATGTACCACTATGCCAGATACATAATTCTTTTTAAATGTCTGCCAAGAAATCTGATCTTGAGGCACATATATGTGTATGTATGTGCATATATGGGTGTGTGCATATATTACATGCATAGATATACTCTCTCTTTGTAATTTTATGTTAAATGCATACAGTAGGATAAGTGAATACACATGCACTTTATCTCAGTCATGACAATGAGAACAGCCATAAGTGTCAGTAAAATGCATTTAGATAAAAATTGTAGTGACCTTTGGGAGATTGTACAAACATTTTTCAATACTATTTTAATTTTACAACTTTTCTATATTGAGCATATATTAGATTTAAAATATGAAACAAAATGACTAAATAAATAAATGAAAGTATATGAAATATAGACTTTTTTTCTATGTATTTCTTCTATTTATTTCCCTTGACATAATTTTTCAATTTCCTCAACTTTACTTACATTTAGCATTCCAGTATTTACTTGTAGTAAATATTATATTATCATTCTCTAAAGGAAATGTAATTTGCATTGTTGCATAGTGAGCAAGATAATAATACATATGCACAAGCTGAATGCTGCATAAGATTCTGTCTCTAAAGGATTTTGCCAATTTGATAATAATATTATTACTATTAAACAGATCTAGGCTGGGTCTATATTTTTGCAATTGCAAATTGTGTTGCTATAAACATGCATCTGCAAATGTCTTTTTCACATAGTGACTTATTTTCCTCCAGGTAGGTACCCAGTAGCGGAATTTCTGGATCAAATGGTAGTTCTACTTTTAGTTCTTTAAGGACTCTATATGCTGTTTTTCATAGTGGTTATACTAGTTTACATTTCCACCAGCAGTGTACAAGTGTTCCCTTTTTATAACATACATGCCATCATTTATTATTTTCTGATTTTTAAATTATGGCAATTCAAGTAGGAATAAGGTAGTATCCCATTGCGGTTTTAATTTGCATTTCCCTGATAATTAGTGATAATTTTCTCATGTGTTTGTTAGCCATTTGTATGTCTTCTTTTGAGAATTGTCTATTCATGTCCTTTGCCCACTTTTTGATGGGATTATTTGTGTTTATCTTGCTGCTTTGTTTGAGTTCTTTGTAGATTCTGGATATTAGTCTTTTGTTGGGTGTGTAGTTTGTGAATAGTTCCTTCCATTCTGTGGATTGACTGTTTGCTGATTATTTCTTTTGTTGTGCAGAATTTTTTAGTTTAATTAGGTCCCGTCTATTTATTTTTGTTTTTGTTGCATTTACTTTTTGGTTCTTGGTCATGAACTCTTTGCATAGGCCAATATCTAGAAGGATTTTTCTGTTGTTATCTTACAGAATTTTAATGGTTTCAGGTCTTAGATTTAAGTATTTGATTCATCTTGAGTTAGTATTTATATAAGGTGAGAGATGAAAATCTGGTTTCTTTCTCCTACATGTGGCTTGATATATCTTGGAATATTGCTCAGCCATAAAAAGAAATGAAATAACGGCATTCACAGCAACCTGGATGGAGCTGGAGACCATTATTCCAAATGAAGTAACTCAGGAATAGAAAACCAAACATTGTATGTTCTCACCTCTAAGTGGGAGCTAAGCTATGAGAATGCAAAGACGTAAGAATGACATAATGGGCTATGGTGACTTCAGGGTTGAGGGATAAAAGACTACAAATTGGGTACAATGTACACTGCTTGGGTGATGGATGCACCAAAATCTGACAAATCACACCTAAAGAACTTAAGCATGTAACCAAACACCAACTGTTCCCCCAAAACTATAGAAAGAAGAAGAAGAAGAAGAAAAGAAAATGAATACAAGTAAAATAAATTTAGATCTTTTTAACTATGGTAATTTTAATTTTTGGACCTTATTGTTTTTCTCTTTTATACCTTTTTTCAATTATATTTCTAAGTTTTTATGTAACACAACCAAACTTTATAGCATAAAAATCAGTCATTTTGTATTATTATTTGTAATTGACATAATAATTTCACATAATGATAAGGTACAGTATGATATTTCAATACCTGTACACAATAATGATCAAGTCAGGGTAATTGGCACATCCATCACTTCAAACACTTATTACTTCTTTCCTTTGACATACGTTTTTGTAATATATTTGGATAGGAAACTAATTTTCTGAATTCCATATATCCAATATTTTTGTGTTCTGTGATAGCTAGGAACTGTCGCATTTAAGTTGATGTGTTGGTTACTTTTAGTTTTAAATTAGAAATACTGAAACATACCCCCTATCAAGTAGAACTTGGATCAAACTTTTACTTTCTTATTGAGAGTTTGGGCCAAGCATCCTTTCATTCCATGGTGTTTGTGTTTTACTACTGAAATAAAATGCATGTAGTACTTGAGCTAATTTGAAGCTGACTTCTAGAAACTTAGTTTCCATTGGCAATAATTTATTTAATGGATTTCTCAACTAATCAGACACAATTAATTTATAGTCTTTGATGCAGAAAGAAATCCCAAGCAACATGAGTGGCAGTCTCCTTATAATCATGCACTTTCAGTGCACAGAAGTAACTCACAGTCAATAGGTAGTCACATCTGATTAGCATCCCCAAATTAGAAAGCACACTTACTCAATCTCAGAGTTCTCAGGAAAGTGTGTGATTTTGGCCTGTATTAACCAACATACTCCATTCTAAATCAAGTCGTCAATCCAACATATATGTAATTTCTAAGAACTGGATACCTTACCCAAAGTTCCAGAGCTTTCAAGTGAACTTAGAGAAGAGCATTTCCCTTCAAGTTCACGCTTACTCTCTCTAAAATTTCTCCAGTCACAGTTCTCAGCTGATCATCTGTACAGATGGATTCTTTTGAAGTCTAGCCTCCCAGATGCTTCAGCTCACCGCCAACGAACTTGTCTTCCTCCCTGCTTCAGCCCCTCATTCCAGCAGTTATGCCCTGAGACTTTATCATTACCTACTCAAGTCCCCCTCTCCAAATGTTATTTGTAAAATTTTACTGTCTTCCTAGTTAATTCTGCCTTTTCATATCAGCTTTTCATGTACTGAAAATCTATCGAAAGTTTGGCTCCCAATACATAGTCTTTGATGTACTAATCTTGCCACAATTAACAACCACCCTTTTTATTCTGCACCTTTCATTTAATTTATCCAGTTTAAGTTAGTTGGCCATTCCTTATACACTTTCCCTTACTCGTGATCAAGATTACCCTTAATCCTCAATAGGGCAATAAAAACTCTGATTAAATTCCTATCTTTGACCACCTCATTTCCTGTGCCCTGAAAGCTATTGTGACTAGAGAAAAATGTGTAACCATGCTGAAGGGTGACTGTTTCAGTTCCCAGTCCCTGTGCTGAATGGAGTCATTCATTCTCACTAGCAATTGTGCTACCTTTCTCTATCCTACCCCTTTTTCAAAACAGATATAAATATATAGAGAGAGATTTTCATACAGACAAGCTTGGAAAGATAAATGGAAATTTTGAAAATTTTAAGACAAGGATACAAGGAAAGAAATAGTTAAGCATTAGAAATGTGAGGTACTTTCATGCTTGAGTATAAGTATGTATTTTTAAAGTCTTTTTTAGCCAAACATCCTCAAGAAATCTGTGGTACTTTTATGCTGTGATTCTAGGCTGCTTGTTTCTGTCAACGTGTTTATGTTTTCTTAATTTTGCAGTCTTATAATAACACAATGCCTAGAGTAATTGGATCTGTGACTTTTGCTACTTTAAGGCTCTAAAAGGTTATTGAGGTACATAAACTAAGTCGTCGTCTTCAGTTTGGCAGGACTAGTATGATGGACTGTAGCTTGTTGAGTCTGTTTTAAAAACTAATTTTAAAAAATAACCTTTAGCTCACATTACTACGTTTTATTTTTGCTTGATAGGTAGCCCAATAATAGGTTCTTCTCTGTTGTTCCCACCCTCATCTTTGAGACTTAAAAACCCTTGGGTTTCTCCGATGGATGCGAATAAACCAGAATTTGTCTGGCTAGGATGCATCTCAGTAACTTCCCATGAAATACTAACTGATTAAATTTCAACTGCCCAACCACCTTTTTGGTCCATTACCTCTTAGACTAATTCGTGGAAATTAAATGATACATTAACTTATAAGTCAAATGTGCCACCCCAGGCAGGAATTTTTGTTCAAATTTTCATTTTGCTTGAAATGAAGCAAACTGAATCTGACTTCCAAGCTCTGCACTGACTGATAACACATCACCAGAGTTTTTCTCCTGGACATAGAATCCTATGCTGATTAATTTCCCCAGAAAACACTTGCTGCCTTGAGTGCTGCCTGTGACAGCAATCAACAAGTTACAGATTTTTTTTTCCAAATCAGGGCCAGATAACTGGTCTTGAAACAGTTTAGTTCATGTAGATATCACCTCTCCTACTATTTTAATACCACTATCCTTTCTGAATTTACGGTCTACAGAGGTATGAAAATTTGGAATGAGAAGGCAAAAATAGGTTAACCAAGACTATCACTAAAGATAATACTATAATAAATTATCCATTAATTTAGAAATAATTAAGATATACAGTAGAGATACACCCAATACAGGATACATAAGACTTTTAAAGAGACTTGGACTCCCACACAGTAGTAGTGGGAGATTTCAACATCAATATTAGATAGATCAATGAGACAGAAAATTAATAAGGATATCCTGGACTTGAACTCAGATCCAGAACAAGTAAACTTAATAAACATTTATAGAACTCTCCACTTTAAACACACAAGATATGCACTCTTATCAGTACCACATCACACCTACTCACAGGTTTAAATGAAATATTAGTTGGCCATTATTAAGCACGATTGATGGTATAAGGGAGGTTTTCAATACCCATTTTTAGACTGCATTCCAGCATGGGCAATTAAGTGACACTCCTGTTCTCTCTCCCTCCTCCTTTTCCTCTTTTTTCCTCTTCTTCATTCCTTTTTTTGTCTTTCTTTCTTTCTCTCTAAAAAAAAAGATACATTAAAAGATAATACATTTAAAAATAATAAAATTATAGAAAGGGACACTTGAGCACTCATAACCATAACCAAAAGCCAACATTGTATGATATTTTGCCATCAGCTTCGAAGCTGAGAACCCTGTTCTCTTCCACACAGATAAGTAAATTATTCTAAATAGTATTTCTTTGCTTTCAATCCTTAGACAAATTTGACTGCTTCACACAAATATGGGGCAGGATTATTGATATGGTTTGGCTGAGATTTGTCCACACCCAAATCTCATTGTAAATGGTAGAGAGAGCTCGCATAGCCAAGTCAATTCTAAGCAAAAAGAGCAAAGCTGGAGACATCACACTTCCTGACTTCAAACTATACTACAAGGCTACAATAATAAAAACAGCATGCTACTGGTACCAAAACAGAGATATAGACCAATGGAACAGAACAGAGGCCTCAAAGGCAACACCACACATCTACAACCATCTGATCTTTGACAAACTTCACAAAAACAAGAAATGGGAAAAGGATTCCCTGTTTAATAAATGGTATTGGGAAAACTAGCTAGCCATGTGCAGAGAACAGAAACTGGACCCCTTCCTGACACCTTACACTAAAACTAACTCCAGATAGATTAAAGACTTAAACATAAGACCTAACACCATAAAAACCCTTGAAGAAAATCTAGGCAAAACCATTCAGGACATAGGCATAGAAAAGGACTTCACGACGAAAACATCAAAATCATTGGTAACAAAAGCCAAAATTAACAAATGGCACCTAATTAAAATCCAGAGCTTCTGCACAGTAAAAGAAACAATCATTAGAATGAATCAGCAATGAACAGAATGAGAAAAGAATTTTGCAATCTACCCATCTGACAAAGGGCTAATATCCAGAATCTACAAAGAGCTAAAACAGATTTACAAGAAAAAAAAAAAAAAAAAAACAAGCCCATTCAAAAGTGGATAAAGGATATGAATAGACACTTTACAAAAGAAGACATACATGAGGCCAACAAACATATGAAAAAATGCTCATCATCACTGGTCATTAGAGAAATGCAAATCAAAACTACATTGAGATACCATCTCACGCCAGTTAGAATGGAGATCATTAAAAAATTTGGAGACAAAAGATGCTGGAGAGGATGTGGAGAAATAGGAACACTTGTAAATTGTTGGTGGGTGTGTAAATTAGTTTAACCATTGTGGAAGACAATGTGGCGATTCCTCAAGGACCTAGAAACATAAATTCCATTTGAGCCAGCAATCCCATTACTGGGTATATATCTAAAGTATTATAAATCATTCTATTATAAGGACACATGCACACGAATGTTCATTGCAGCACTGTTTACAATAGCAAAGACTTGGAACCAACCCAAATGCCCATTGCTAATAGACTGGACAGGAAAAATGTGGCACATATACACCATAGAGTACTATGCAGCCATAAAAAATGATGAGTTCAGTCCTTTGTAGTGACATGGATGAACCTGGAAACCATCATTCTCAGCAAACTAACACAAGAACAGAAAATCAAACACCACATGTTCTCACTCATAGGCTGGTGTTGAACCATGAGAACACATGAACACAGGGAGGGGAGCATCACATACTGGGGTCTGTGGGGGGGAAACTAGGGGAGGGACAGTGGGGGGTGGGAAGTTGGAGAGGGATAACATGGGGAGAAATGCCTGATATAGGTGACAGGGATGGAGGCAGTAAACCACACTGCCATGTGACTACCTATGCAGCAATCTTGCATGTTCTTCATATGTACCCCAAAACCTAAAATGCAATTTTCGAGTGCTCAAAAGAAAAAAATGGTAGTTCCCATAATCCCTACATGTTGTAAGAGGGACCCAGTGGGAGGTAATTTAATCAGGGGGGCAGTTACCCTCATGCTGTTGTTATAATAGTGAGTTGTCATGAGATCTGATGATTTTATATGGGGCTTTTTCTCCATTTGCTTAGCACTTCTCCTTGCTGCCGCCATGTGAAGAGGGACATGTTGTCCTCTTCTTCCACCATGATTGTGAGATTCTTGAGGCTTCCCCAGCACTGTCTAACTGCATCAGTTTAACCCCTTTTCTTTATAAATTATGTAATCTTGGCTATTTCTTCATAGCAGTAGGAGAATGGAGTAATACAGCTTTCACAAGCATCCTTCAGGTAAGTTTGACAATTTCATTTTTTAATGACTCATTCTCTCCAATTTCAGACTCTTCCAGGGCTTCTCCTGCAGGTTTGGGGAATTCACACTTCCTTCTTGACATTCAGGTGTCCACCTTCTTCCACACCGGTTAACTAAACTAGGAGTTATTCCCTAGTATAACTCCACTCATGTCTTTCTTCTTGAAATTGACCCCAAATTCTTAATGTTCTGATGTCCCACACTCCAGATATCACCCATTCACGTGAATCTATCAAGGCACTGTAATTTTAAAATATTTTTTTGGAGGAATAAATGGTAAATTATATCACATGCTTTTGAATCCCTGAGTCAAATCTCCTCAGCGGAGTTCAGCTGCAGCTATGGGGAAGTTTCCTAGAATTCAGTACCAGGCTGACAGCACCCCACATCACTGTCATTCTTTCCTAAGAATCATCTCCACCTTTCTATGAAGCATGCTCAGCTGACACACCAACATAGTCTGAAAGCTGGAGGAGGGAACACTCACTCCTGAGTACAATTGTTGGTAGATGATTCATTCTCCTTTTCTTCATATGAGTAACTCTCAGAGGCATTATTTCTAGCCACTATTAAGTTATGTGGCTCTGTAACCCACAGTCTGATGTCACCTACTGTATTGCACCATGAAGGCATACCAAGGTTATACCTTTGGCTTCGGGTGTTTGGAGGTACACTGAGAACTAAACCCAGTTCTGGCTCAGAGATGGTTCAGCTCAATATAAGTTGAATGATCTGGTTATGGGCTGATGTTGTACTAATCCCCAGTCAAAGATGAGAGGGTTTAAAGGTGAGAAATAATATTCCCAGGGGGTAAAATGGTGAATGGTTCATAGTGATTGTCTGTTTCATATGGGGCAACATACATATTGAGATAAATATACACATGGACTTCTTTTTTTAAATATATATTTTATTGTGTTTTAGGTTTTGGGGTACATGTGAAGAATGTGCAAGATTGTTGCATAGGTACATACATGGCAATGTGGTTTGCTGCCTTCCTTCCGGTTCATCTGGCATTACACATGAACTTTTGAGGTGTGGCAAAGAGTTGGCCATTTAGCTAGGGTCCTGGAATGAACTAGATTGAAAGGTCTCAGGTAAAGGGAAGAGGCCTGAGGACAGACCTAAAACGTAGGGCCATAGTGTATAGTTATGAGGTCACAAGACAAAGCCCTGAGGAGAACACTGCAAAGCAGGGGTTTAACCATGAAGTGATTATCCCCTCCAGAGGATGTCAGCCAAACTCCATCCTTGCTCTGACAGCACATCCATATATGCCCACAAAGAGAATAGCTATGGGGGTGTGACACAGGTAACACTTGGATCCTATAGCGAAGTTTCACTCTTTTTTTTTTTTTTTAATTTTTATTGCATTATAGGTTTGGGGGTACATGTGCAGAATGAGCAAGATAGTTGCATAGGTACACACATGGTAGTGTGCTTTGCTGCTTTCCTCCCCTTCACCCACACTTGGTATTCATCCCCAGGCTATCTCCCCAGCCCCACCCTGCTGTCCCTCCCCCATTCCCCCCAACAGTCCCCAGTGTATAGTAGACCACCTCTCTGTGTCCACGTATTCTCATTTTTCTCACCCACCTATGAGTGAGTATATGCGGTATTTCTTTTTCTGTTCTTGTGTCAGTTTGCTGAGAATGATGTTCTCCAGATTCATCCATGTCCCTACAAAGGACACAAACTCATCATTTTTGATTGCTGCATAATATTCCATGGTGTATATGTGCCACATTTTCCCAGTCCAGTCTATCATCGTTGGGCATTTGGGTTGGTTCCAGGTCTTTGCTATTGTAAACAGTGCTGCAATGAACATTCGTGTGCATGTGTCCTTATAGTAGAACAATTTATAGTCCTTTGGATATATAGCCAGTAATGGGATTGCTGGGTCAAATGGAATTTCTATTTCTAGGTCCCTGAGGAATCGCCACACTGTCTTCCACAATGGTTGAACTAATTTACACTCCCACCAACAGTGTAAGAGTGTTCCTATTTCTCCACATCCTCTCCAGCATCTGCTGTCTCCAGATTTTTTAATGATCGCCATTCTAACTGGTGTGAGATGGTATCTCAATGTGGTTTTGATTTGCATCTCTCTAATGACCAATGACGATGAGCACTTTTTCATGTTTGTTGGCCTCATGTATGTCTGCTTTCGTAAAGTTTCTGTTCATATCCTTTGCCCATTTTTGAATGGGCTTGTTTGTTTTTTTCCTGTAAATCTGTTTGAGTTCTTTGTAAATTCTGGATATCAGCCCTTTGTCAGATGCGTAAATTGCAAAGGTTTTTTCCCATTCTGATGGTTGCCGATTCACTCTAGTGACTGTTTCTTTTGCCGTGCAGAAGCTGTGGAGTTTGATTAGGTCCCATTTGTCTATTTTGGCTTTTGTTGCCAATGCTTTTGGTGTTTTGCTCATGAAGTCCTTGCCTACTCCTATGTCCTGAATGGTTTTGCCTAGATTTTCTTCTAGGGTTTTTATGGTGTCAGGTCTTACGTTTAAGTCTTTAATCCATCTGGAGTTAATTTTAGTGTAAGGTGTCAGGAAGGAGTCCAGTTTCTGCTTTCTGCACATGGCTAGCCAGTTTTCCCAACACCATTTATTAAATAGGGAATCCTTTCCCCATTGCCTGTTTTTGTCTGGTTTATCAAAGATAATATGGTTGTAGATGTGTTGTGTTGCCTCCGATGCCTCTGTTCTGTTCCATTGGTCTATATCTCTGTTTTGGTACCAGTACCATGCTGTTTTGATTACTGTAGCCTTGTAGTATAGTTTGAAGTCTGCTAGCGTGATGCCTCCCGCTGTGTTCTTTTTGCTTAGAATTGACTTGGCTATGCAGGCTCTCTTTTGGTTCCATATGAAGTTCATGGTGGTTTTTTCCAGTTCTGTGAAGAAATTCAATGGTAGTTTGATGGGGATAGCATTGATTGTGTAAATTACCTTGGGCAGTATAGCCATCTTCATGATATTGATTCTCCCTAACCACAAACATGGAATGTTTCTCCATCTGTTTGTGTCCTCTCTTATTTCGTTGAGCAGTTGTTTGTAGTTTTCCTTAAAGAGGTCCCTTACATTCCTAGTGAGTTGTATTCCTAGGTATTTTATTTTCTTTGTAGCAATTGTGAATGGCAGTTCATTCTTGATTTGGTTCTCTTTAAGTCTGTTATTGGTGTATAGGAATGCTTGTGATTTTTGAACATTGATTTTATATCCTGAGACTTTGCTGAAGTTGCTTATCAGTTTCATGAGCTTTTGGGCTGAGGTGATAGGGTCTTCTAGGTATACTATCATGTCGTCTGCAAATAGAGACAATTTGGCTTCCACCTTTCCTATTTGAATACCCTTTATTTCTTTTTCTTGCCTGATTGCTCTGGCTAGAACTTCCAGTACTATGTTGAATAGAAGTGGTGAGAGAGGGCATCTTTGTCTAGTGCCGGATTTCAAAGGGAATGCTTCCAGTTTTTGCCCATTAAGTATGATATTGGCTGTTGGTTTGTCATAAATAGCTTTTATTACTTTGAGATATGTTCCATCAATACCAAGTTTATTGAGGGTTTTTAGCATAAAGGGCTGTTGAATTTTGTCAAATGCCTTCTCTGCATCAATTGAGATAACCATGTGGTTTTTGTTTTTGCTTCTGTTTATGTGGTGAATTACATTTATAGACTTGCGTATGTTGAACCAGCCTTGCATCCCCGGGATGAATCCTATTTGATCATGATGGATAAGTTTTTTGATTTGCTGTTGCAATCGGTTTGCCAGTATTTTATTGAAGATATTTGCATCTATGTTCATCATGGATATTGGCCTGAAGTTTTCTTTTCTTGTTGAGTCTCTGCCAGGTTTTGGTATCAGGATGATGTTGGTCTCATAAAATGATTTGGGAAGGGTTCCCTCTTTTTGGATTATTTGGAATAGTTTCAGAAGGAATGGTACCAGATCCTCTTTGTGTGTCTGGTAGAATTCAGCTGTGAACCCATCTGGACCTGGGCTTTTTTTGTGTGGTAGGCTCTTAATTGCTGCCTCAACTTCAGACCTTGTTATTGGTCTATTCATAGTTTTGGCTTCCTCCTGGTTTAGGCTTGGGAGGATACAGGCATCTAGGAATTTATCCATTTCTTCCTGATTTACTAGTTTATGTGCATAGAGTTGTTTGTAGTATTCTCTGATGATGGTTTGAATTTCCGTGGAATCTGTGGTGATTTCCCCTTTATCGTTTTCTATTGCATCTATTTGGTTGTTCTCTCTCTTCTTTTTTATCAGTCTGGCTAGTGGTCTGTCTATTTTGTTGATCTTTTCAAAAAACCAGCTCTTAGATTTATTGATTTTTTGAAGGGTTTTTCTTGTCTCTATCTCCTTCAGTTCTGCTCTGATCTTAGTTATTTCTTGTCTTCAGCTAGGTTTTGAGCTTTTTTGATCTTGCTCCTCTAGCTCTTTCAATTTTGATGATAGGGTGTCAATTTTGGATCTCTCCACTCTTCTCATGTGGGCACTTATTGCTATATATTTTCCTCTACAGACTGCTTTAAATGTGTCCCAGAGATTCTGGTATGTTGTGTCTTCATTCTCATTGGTTTCAAAGAACTTCTTTATTTCTGCCTTCATTTCATTGTTTATCCAATCAACATTCAAGAGCCAGTTTTTCAGTTTCCATGAAGCTGTGCGGTTCTGAGTTATTTTCTGAATTCTGAGTTCCAACTTGATTGCACTATGGTCTGAGAGACTGTTTGTTATGATTTCAGTTGTTTTGCATTTGCTGAGGAGTGCTTTACTTTCAATTATGTGGTCAATTTTGGAGTAGGTGTGATGTGGTGCTGAGAAGAATGTATATTCTGTGGATTTGGGGTGGAGAGTTCTGTAAATGTCTATCAGGTTAGCTTGTTCCAGGTCTGAGTTCATGTCCTGGATATCCTTGTTAATTTTCTGTCTGGTTGAACTGTCTGCTATTGACAGTGGAGTGTTAAAGTCTCCCACTATTATTGTGTGGGAGTCTAAGTCCCTTTGTAAGTCATTAAGAACTTGCCTTATATATCTGGGTGCTCCTACATTGGGTCCATATATATTTAGAATCGTTATCTCTTCTTGTTGTATCGATCCTTTTACCATTATGTAATGACCTTCTTTGTCCCTTTTGATCTTTGTTACTTTAAAGTCTATTTTATCAGAGATGAGAATTGCAACTCCTGCTTCTTTTTGCTCTCCATTTGCTTGGTAAATCTTCCTCCATCCCTTTATTTTGAGCCTTTGTGTATCTTTGCATGTGAGGTGGGTTTCCTGGATACAGCACACCGATGGGTTTTGTTTTTTTATCCAATTTGCCAGTCTGTGTCTTTTGATTGGTGCATTTAGCCCATTTACATTCAGGGTTAATATTGTTATGTGTGAATTTGATACTGACATTTTGATGCTAGCTGGCTGTTTTGCCCGTTGGTTCATGTACATTCTTCATTTTGTTGATGGTCTTTAGCATTTGGTATGCTTTTAGGATGGCTGGAACTGGTTGTTTCTTTCTATGTGTAGTGCCTCTTTCAGGAGCTCTTGTAAAGCAGGCCTAGTGGTGACAAAATCTCTGAGTACTTGCTTTTTCGTGAAGGATTTTATTTTTCCTTCACTTATGAAGCTCAGTTTTATTGGATATAAAATTCTGGGTTGAAAGCTCTTTTCTTTAAGGATGTTGAATATTGGCCCCCACTCTCTTCTGGCTTGTAGAGTCTCTGCCGACAGATCTGCTGTGAGTCTGATGGGCTTCCCTTTGTGGGTGACCTGACCTTTCTTTCTGGCTGCCCTTAGTATTTTCTCCTTCGTTTCAACCCTGGTGAATCTGACGATTATGTGCCTTGGGGTTGCTCTTCTTGCAGAGTATCTTTGTGGTGTTCTCTGTATTTCCTGGAGTTGAGTATTGACCTGTCTTGCTAGGTTGGGGAAATTTTCCTGGATAATATCCTGAAGAGTGTTTTCCAGCTTGGATTCATTCTCTTCGTGACATTCTGGTACACCTATCAAACGTAGTTTGGGTCTCTTCACATAGTCCCACATTTCTTGGAGATTTTGTTCATTACTTTTTGTGCTTTTTTCTTTAATCTTGGTTTCTCGTTTTATTTCATTGAGTTGATCTTCAACTTCTGATATTCTTTCTTCTACTTGGTCAATTCGGCTGTTGAAACTTGTGCATGCTTCACGAAGTTCTCGTGTTGTGTTTTTCAGCTCCTTCAATTCATTCATATTCCTCTCTAAGTTGTCTATTCTCGTTATCAATTCCTCAAATCTTTTTTCAAATCTTTTTTCAAGGTTCTTAGTTTCTTTGCACTGGTTTAGAACATGTTCCTTTAGCTCACTGAATTTTCTCATTATCCACTTTCTGAAGTCTGATTCCGTCATTTCATCACATTCATTCTCTGTCCAGCTTTGTTCCCTTGCTGGTGAGGAGTTTTGGTCCTTTTTTGGAGGTGAGGTGTTTTGGTTTCGGGTGCTTTCCTCCTTTTTGCACTGGTTTCTTCCCATCTTTATGGATTTATCCGCCTGTCATCTTAGTAGTGGCTGATTTTTCAATTGGGTCTCTGTGTGGACACTGAGATTGTTGATGATGAAGTATTTCTGATACTTAGTTTTCCCTCTAATGATCTATCCTCTCTGCTGTATGAGTGCTGAGGTCCACTCCAGGCCCTGCTTGTCTGGGGTATACCTGCAGCAGCTGCAGAACAGTGAGGGATGATACCAGTTTCTTCTTCTGCTGCCCTTGTTCCAGAATGATGTCAGCCAAATGTCAGTCTGATTAGTCCTTTTCTTGGGTGACTCCTTGAATATACAGGGGTCAGGGAGCTGCTTGAGGAGACAGTCTCTGCTTTATAGGAGCTCCAGTGCTGAGCTGTGAGCTCCGTTGTTCATTCAGGGTTGTTGGGAGGTTATGTCTGCTGCAATAGAACTCATAAAACACCACTCTTTTTTTTTTTTTTTTTTTCACCCTTAGATGCTCTGTCTCAGGGAGTTGGGGCTTTCTTTATGAGTATCTGTTGCACTGTCCTGCCCCACTAGGTGGCAGTCTATTCACTATTTGCCTGCCGGGGCTCTGACCTGCTGGCGCGGGTCCGCCCTGTTGCTGCCTGGCGGATTCTCTCTGTTATGGCAGGTTGCCTTGGCAACGGCAGGCTGCATCAGTCCTGGGCGGTACTTAAGTGGGAGTGCACTTCATCAGCAATGGTGGACACCCCTCCCTGACCGGGCTGCACAGTCCTAAATGCCGGCAACAAAACTCTCAGCACCAAGTGCCTCCAGTCGCCGCCCTGCTTGTCCCCGTGAGCGTGGGACCCGTCGAGTCCGATCACCCAGCTCCCTGCCTCAGAGTCCGTCCTCTCTCTCTCTCTCTTCCTCTCCCCAAGCTGAAAGGTCGACTCTCTCACTGGCGCCCCAGGAGCCTGACAATAGGGCACTGGGATCCGTGCGATCTCCCGTGCTGCTGCCCACTACCCCGGCTCAGATCACGCTTCCCAGGAAACTCCTGGTCTGGCTCATTGTCCAAGTCCCGTTCAATCAGATGGACATGCCAATCTGCCCTTCCAAATCTCAGATTGCCAGTTTAACAGGGCACCCAGACCAGTGATTTCTGCGACGGGTCCCGCTGCGGGAGCCGGCTGCATTAGCCGGCTGCTAGCTTCCCGTGTCTCTCCCACACCTGGGACTTTCAACACTCTGTGGGCATAAAAGGAACATCCGAGAATGCGGCTAGGACTCACCCTCTGCGCCTTCACCGAGAGCTGCAATCCTGAGTCACCTCTATGACGCCATCTTGCCTCCCCCAAGTTTCACTCTTATCAAGGCTGGCCTCAGTCTGTTTCTGACTATCACTGTCTGATGAGGAAACTATTCACTAAGTGGCAGATTGGAGCCTTTCAACTCTAGATTCGCACACAGTGAAATTCACAACTAGCCACAAATGTGGTTGTTCTTCAATTTGTGTTTTCTCTGGTTTTACCCCTATCTGAAGGCCTACCATTTACCTGATACAGGTATTCTACATAACATTGCCTGTGTCCACTAGATGGGTTTTATGCTGAAGGAGGTGCAGTGTTCATACATAATCATGACACCCTCTGGCCCTACTACACGGCATTCATAAGAAGCATTGGAAAGGCCTATGGAGAGCGCTGCTAAGGTGTGCATGGGGTGTACACTGAGAAACCTCTAGAGGGTATTTAAAACCCAGAAAATTCTGTGAGGGGGTGGAGCTGCTCCCACCCTGTGGAGTATACTTTCATTTTCAATAAATGTCTGCTTTTGTTGCTTCATTCTTTCCTTGCTTTGTTAGTGTGTTTTGTCCAATTCTTTGTTCAAGAGCCAAGGCCCTGGACACCCTCCATTAGTAACTCTAAAATGCTGATCAGGATTCAGCCAACCTCTGTAACATAAAATAGGGCAAGCAAACAACCTTTAGAGGCACTAGCAATGACAAATTTCTAGCTCAAGAAAGGTAGGTGTGGAGGGGGTGGGCCAGATTTTCAGCTCTAATAGAGAACTACAAGGACAACCAATGGAGAGAGAATGGCCCCTTTTTTAGGCCACCACGTGCTTCAGCTTTTTAATAACACATGACCTTGGCCAGGAGAATGAGAACGTCGTGAGCAGCCTGAATGTAAGAGGAGGAAGGCAGGCAGTGAGAAGAAAAAAACTGCAAAAACTTCTATGAAGTTCACAAATGACTAAAAAGTCTGAGCAACTCTCAGAAATAGCTGGGCAATACTCAGATGAGCTAAATCCTGGCAGACTATGACCTAATTTTTGATTCATACCCAATTACTATTTCACATTTGCATCTAAAATCAAATGCATTTTGTTTTAAATTAACAAGAGGATAACCCAGCTGCAAATAAAGTAGTTAATTGTGTCGTGCCTTCACACCACATATAAAGAGGCTGGGATAATCATTGCTTCATTTTTAGTCTATTTTCAGAATATTTTGATTTTAAGCTACATAACATCCCCCTCTTTGCTTATTCCTTTAGTGCCATCAATTCCAGCCCCCAATTGTAGCATGCAGGAAAAATATAAAATCTGCCTCTCTGTATAATCCACCTAAACAACCAATTCAAATTAAATTGCACATCATTGGGGATATAGTAGAGATTCTTTTTCCTTCTTTTCCTCCTTCCTTCCTTTCCTCCCTCCTTCCTTCCCTCCTTCCTTCCTTCCCTCCTTCCTTCCTTTCCTCCTTCCTTCCTTCCTTCCTTCCTTCCTTCCTTCCTTCCTTCCTTTCTTTTTCTTTTCTTTCCTGTTTTATCTTTTATTTTCTTGAGACAAGGTCTCTCTCTGTTGCTCAGGCTGGAGTGCAGTGGCACGATCATGGCTCACTGCAGCCTCGATCTCCTGAGCTCAAGTGATCCTCCTGCCTCAGCCTCCTGAATAGCTGGACTACAGGTGCACGCCACCATGTCCAGCTAATATTTGTATTTTTTAGAGATAGGATTTCCCCATGTTGCCCAGGCTGGTCTCAAACTCCTGGGTTCAAGTGATTTGCCTGCTTCCCTTTCCAAAGTGCTGGGATTACAGGTGTGAGCCAGTGCACCTTGCCGAGATTCTTTTCTGAAGTACATTTGCACAATGTCACACAATGTCAAACACAAAGTAATGAGTTTTAAAGTCTAGGTTTTCTCAAAACTTTGTTTCATTTCTCCAGTCCCATCTCATCTCATAGATTACAGTCTTTATATGCTAGAAATGGAAAGGGTTAAAGTAAAAATAATTGAAAAAAACACTAAATATACCACATAGATTAAAGAGTACAGAGTTCAGACAAATAAGTAAAAAACAAATTACATTGCACTTTGTAATCCAATATGCTGCAATTCGAGTGCTCTGAGAAGCAGATTCTAAGATGAAAATTAGCATTAGGAAGATTACTAGAGGATGTTCTTAGAAGTAACATCTGTAGAAGGGAATTAAGGATAAAACTGATCTGTGATGCTGCCATAAAAAATCCTTAAAAAACTGCTTATGGAGTCGTAAAGAGAAGCCCTGAATTGAATCAAAGGAGCCAGAACGTTATGCTCCCACATGGTTTAATCAGGCCATGGATGTCATTCTGTAAGAAGGCATGATTCTGGGTGAGGCGTGACTCCTGAACTGAGGCAATCTCTGTGGGGGTGACAGCTGCAGGCTTTCTGCTGGAAGCATCACATACCTAAGGAAAGGAGTCGTTCATTCCTGCTAGAATATGTGGTGGGCTCATCTCAATGTCTGCCACACCGGGATTAGTTGGTCAAGTGAAAAATGAAGGGGGAAAACTTCCTCTCTGTTTGTGGAAAGGCCCAAGATTAAAATGAGAGTTTAACATATTTGGAAATTTTCAGTACTTTGCATAATCACAACAGTGACAGTAGATGAGATTGGAGAGATATGGAATGTGCTATGTATGTCCCACTAAGAAATTTGATTTTTACCTCATTGAGTGAACAATGAGAAAACACCAAATGATGATGAAACCGGAATTAGAATAATGCAATTTACATTTTATAGGTAGCTTTTGATTTATTTATGAGGTTCTAATGCTTTTGTGCTTTCTCATTATAGACTATGAAAGCAATAAAACATATGTCTTCTTAACCATTTTTCTATATCACACAATCCTGCACATTCTAATTGTTCAATAGTTTTGTAAGAATGAATAAATAAATAGAACTATTTGCATGGTGGGATGGTGAAGATCAAAAGTATACAATTTGTGTTTTGTCCTTATTGGAGGAGGTTCTTAGAATTGACACCTGTAGAGAGGAGTTAAAGATAAAATCGTAATTGAAATAAACATAAAACATATTTGTACTCAAAATAAACATTAAAAATTAACTAGCTATTTTAAAATAGAAAGAGCATTAAGTAAAATTGGACATTTAAAAAATGCTCCCAAGGGCTTGATACTTTATATCCATTGCAGTAATTTGTGATCTTTATGTCATTGCTAATTGGAAAATATCTTTTATGTATACTAGCTAACATGGTTATTACATTAGAGCAAGTGTTCATTGCACTTTTAATCCAAATATCTTACTAGAAAAGAGCAAGGTCAAGAAACAGGCAAAAATAACTTTAAATAGCAAATGCCACAACCAAAAAGTGAGCCAAAAAAGTAAATATTCAAAGTTATTCTTAATTATTAAACAGCACTCATCTTTGTTGAATATGACTACTGTAAAACAAATATACCTATTTATATTAAGAACATATTTTAATACTAATTCAGACAATCAAATCTACTCTACCCATATAACCATTTTCTGAGAATTGTCTGCATTCTAAATTTATGCAGGTATTCACAAAGTTTCCATGCCTGTAATTTTAGTCTCAGAGTGCAGAGAGTGAGAAAATAAAATAACAAAGAAAATACTTGAAGAAATAATGGGCAAATGTTTCTTGGTGAAATATACCAATCTAAAAACTCAAGAAACTCAGTGAACGCTAAGTAGGAAAAAGGAGAGTCCATTAGCCACGCCACAGTCAAACTTCTGTAAACCAAACATGCAGAAAAATTTAAAAGTCAATAGAGAAGCACACATTATATTAAAGAGCACAATTGTAAGAATATCATTCAAGAAAATTCATCTGATAAGTGAATTCAAGTATCAGTCAAATGACATATGATAAGACTTGGATCTGAAGAAATGAAGAAAACATGAAATGACAAATAAATTAGTAAATATAACAGTTCCTGTAAAATTGTCTCAAAAGTTTAAAGAGACACAATGGACAGGTTACGCAACAGTTGAACACTGTAGGATCCATAACATATGTATATATAAAATATATTTCAACAATATGGCAAGAGATAAGAGGAATTACAGGTAGTGCATTTCTCATATTTCATATGAGGTGGTAAATATGAGCTCCAAGTAGGCTATGAAATTTTAAATAAAACCACTTTAATCTTCAGAGTAATACTGAAAATAATTTTTAAAATTTATAATTAAAATGTGAGATTAATTGAATTAAAGTACTGAAATAAAGACAAGTCCATTGGTTTCCTATCACTGCAATAATGAATAACCACAAACACAGCGGCTTCAAGAACACAAGAGAATTATCTTACAGTCTGGAGGTCAGAAGTCTAAAATAAGTCTCAAAAAGCTTTGAAATGGAAATATTTGGCTGTTTTTCTCTAGAGAATCCAGGAATCTGTTATTTAACCTCCAAATTCTAGAGGCTTCTGCATTTCTTAGCTTATGGTTGCATCACTCCAATATCTGCTTCTGTCATCACACAGTTTTGCTGTCTGACTCTGACTCTTCCTGCATTCATCTCATACAGACAATTGTGATCACAGTAGGTCCACATGGGTAAACCAGAATAATATCTTCATATCAGTATCTTAACTTATTCACATCTCCAAAATTATCTTTGCCACCTATGGTCATATTCATAGGTTCTGAGCATTATTAAAGTAGACCTATCAGGGTAGGGAACATTATTTAGCTTACCACTGCAAGGAAGTTGAAACTGAAAGAAAAGAAGTTGGATATAATTAAAAATAAATAATAAAGTGGTATACTTAAGTTCAATTATATATTGTTGTATTAAGATAATCACACAGTAATATACAATTACATTAAATGTAAATGAACTAAACATTGCAAACACAAGACAGATGGTCAGAAAGGGTAGAAAAAAAAAAAACACAGGATTTTTAAAAAGCTCCACAGAAGGAATGCACATAAAAAGATATAGAATCAAACTAAGGGTCCATCAACCAGAGTGGATAAAGATGTTGTACATTAATGCATGGAATGTTACTCAGCCTTAAAAATGAACAGGAATAATATGTCTTTTGCAGCAATTTGGATGGAACTGGAGGCCACTGTTCAAAGCAAAGTAACTCAGGAATGGAAAAGCAAACACTGCATGCTCTCACATAAAAGTGAAAGGTAAGCTATGGGTTCACAAAGGCATACAAAGTGGGATACAGACATTGGAGACTCAGAATGAGGGAAGGCAGGAGGGGAGTGAGGAATGAAAAATTACCTCGTGAGTACTGTGTACACTATTTGTGTAACAAGAGCCACTAGATGCCTAGACATCAACCACCATACAATTCATTCATGTAACCAAAAAACACTTGGACCCCTAAAGCTATTGAAGTGAAAAAATAAACAAAAGAAATGCACTTAAACTGTAAAGAAAAGCAAAAGGTTAGAAATGAAAGACATATCATGTAATTTGTAAGAATCAGAAAGGTGGTATGACTTTTTTAAGATAAGACAAAGACTTTGATAAAAACAGTAAGAGTGGTAAATGGGATTAATTTATGAAGAAAGGTTCAATTCATCAGGATGAGTTATGTAACTAACAAAATAGTTTCAAAATGAAGCAAAATGTGATATAATAAACGGGGAAATATATAAATCTTTAAACATAGTCAAAACTTTTAATGCTCCTCTCTCAATAGTTGATAGAGCAACAAACAAAATTCAACAAGGATATAAAACATCTGAATAACATAATTAATGAATCAAAAGAACCTGACATTTATAGAACAATGTACCCTTATAACTGTAGAAAACACATATTTATCAATTGCACATGAAACATTCACTGAAATATCAATACTCTGAATCATAAAGCAAATATCAGTAATTTTCAAAGGGTTAAAATATGTTGTATACTCTGTACAAATAAAATTAAAATAGAAATCAATAATGTTATCTGGAAAATATCTAAATATCTGAAAATTAAGATGTGTATTAAAAAAATAGCTCATGGATCATAGTATAATTTTCAGTGAAAATTAAAAAATATTAGTTACATTTTAAAGCACTACTGAGAGAGAAATACACACATTTAAGTGCCAGTATTATGAAAAAGTAAAGGTTTAAAATCAATAATTAAGTTTTAAATTAAATTATAATTGCTTTCATCTGAGTGAGTGAAGAAAGAGCAAATTAAACTTAAAGATTTAAAAGCAAAATAATAAAAATGCATCTCAAAATTATTGTTTGAATAATGGAAGCATGGGGCAAAAATATTAGGTATTGCTTTTGTTTAATTTTATCATTTTCTACAAGTGCAAGAACAGGCAAAGCTAACCTATGGTAATAGAAATGAAGCAGCAAAAAATGTCAGCACCCATGACCTAGACATTCAAACCAAAATTCTTGTAGTTTCTCTCCTCTCACTCTTAAAACCAATAGTGAATGACTCACTGAGTCTCATTGCTTCAATATTTTTTACCTCTTTTACTTTAGTTATTTCATCTTCTACACTGGTATTGTAGCAGCAGAAGCCATGATTCTCTCTCTCTGTGGTGATTATATCAATATAACACCTATGTTTTATTTTTTATTTTTTCACTTGTCAAATATTAAGAAAATTACAACTATATACCAGGTAGGGCCTGTGGCACTTAGAGAAAAAAAAGAGTTTGTGGCACTTAAAAGAGGAAAAAAGTGTTATCAAATACATATGATCCCTCCCTCATGAGGTTTTATGTCAAGTTGAAAAATAAACATTATTCAAATAGATAAAGAAATACCAAATAAACGAACTGCATTCCTACTCTGAATAAAGGGTATAGAGCAGCAGCCAGTTATGTCACAAGCATACCCACAATGCTGCAGGATGGTGAAGACATGCTGAGAAAATTCACACTATGGAGATCCTGAAATGTGGATGGAATTCATTTAGTTAAAATGAGGCAACATGTTTCAAACAGAGGAAGCAGCATTATCATCCTTCCCTGATGTGAGAGGAAGCATGGCACTTTTAAGGAACTGAGAAAGGGCTGGAGGGAAGGAGCACAGGGTGGAGAGAGAGAGCGTGGAGGTGGGTAGGCCAGAGGCCTGGTAGGAATGAGGCTATGCAGGCCCTTGTAGACCAAGGTAAGGATGGTCTTCTTATACCAGTGTAATATCAGAAAAGAGGTGTTGTTATATTTTTAGTGATTATTGTGTTTTACGAGTGTATATGAGGAGCAGAATGGGATGCCATTGCATTACTCCCGGTGGGAACAATTTGTGCTTTGGAGGGAGTTTATGGAGCAAGGGGACCACGTCATGTATAGATGAGAGGTAGTATGCAAACAGCAGGGTGATAGTTTGGAAATGGGGGACACAGAAGACAGGAAGATACTAGTGATATCTGCCTGACTTCTGTGTGGCAGATTTGGAAGGACACGCAAATGTCCTTCTACAACAAAATAGGAGCAGAAAATAAAATACCAATTCTACATACATGATTCAAGAACATAGAAAGAAAGAGTTTCCAGCTCAACAGATGAGGCAAGCATTACGCTCATCCTAAAGTCAGAAGAAGAAAATGCAAGGTAAGAAAACAATGGAGCAATATCCCTCTTGAACATATTTTCAAAGCGTCTCTTAAAATTTAGGAAATAGAATACTGCAATATATAAAATGATAAAACATTAAAACTAATTTGTTCCATAGCAGGAATTCGAGGGAGATTTAGCATTGAAAGTCAATCATTATAAGTTGCTTCATTCTTATCATGGGCATCTATGAAAAATCTACAGCAGGGCAGAAAAGAGTTTATAATGTATCACTTCATGTATGTGAGACTCTGGAACAGAAAGCAGAGACTACAGAATGAGAGAATGAAGAGCTGTGGCTGCTTATGGCAAAAGGCTGAGGGATAGGATGACTACAAAGGAGCATGAGGGTGCTTTTGGTGGCGTTGGACAGCTTCTGGATATTGAATGGAATGTAATTATATCATTATCTGCATTCATCAAAACACATCCACCAAATTGTGTGCCTCACACTCAAAATGATTGCTCAATAAAGCTCATTTTGAAAGTGAGAAAAAAGTTGTCAAAAAAAGCTAAAAATAATAAAACATAGTAACTGGATAGCAAGAGATCAAATGAAAACAGAGTAGTCTGGAATTTTGAACCATTATTCTCAATAAAAGTAGTTATCATTATATAAAGTTAGTTAATACACAATGCTGTCTGGGAAGTTCATTATTTTTAAGAAAAACAGGGAAAACTTACCATAAATTATTTAATTGTTTCATTATTTAGTTTTTTTTTTTCACATAGAATGATCTGAGTGAAAGGAAAAAATATTAATACAACAATAACAATCCTAAAATATAATGTGTAGATTAGGTTTTACCTGTTTATTATTTTCCTATCTCTGCATTCTACATGCTAAAGCTGCATTTTGGTATTAAAAGCAGGGTAATCATAAGGTAAACTGGGATTTCTCTCACAAGACCTCTAGCTCTATCACCACATTCCCTAATTCGGGAAATTCTGAGACATTTATTGAACTCTTTCTTCATGCTGCATTCCATCAGCTGCTTTGCTTCCTCTCCTGATTCCATCGGTGGTTTGCTGCTTCTTAGCATCAACACTGAAAGGGGCAATGAGGCTTCTCGAGTCCCGTGATGACCCTGACTGCAGTGTTGGTGAGAGCTGGTGCCCCACTGCTCCTGCTGTCCCCTGAGGCTCACATCAAGAGGTCAAATGATTCCAGAAGGTGCCTTCATCTTATCCAAATACTAAAAGTAATCACTCAATAACGAATTAATTCAACTATTTATCCACGTATTTAACATATTTATTTAGCATCCACCAGCCCTGTTATAGGCTCTAGGAAAGGGGGTCAACTAAGCAGATAAGGCCTTTGAAAACAAATTATTGTGGCAACAAAGGCTGTGAGAATTAGAGTCCAACGTTCTTTTAATTTTCACCTGGTTTGTATTTCAAACACCTCACTGTGATGTAGGCCTGAATACATGTGATTATGCCACAAGGGAATCTCGAGTATTTAATACAGTGTCCAGAAATGTCTTGTTCTGCTTCCCTTTGGCTTTTAAATACATGAGTTCATCTGCACCCTACCCCTTGCCATTTGTATTAACTTTTCCTCATAAGCTTTGGTCACTCGTGAAGGCTGAACATTTCAACCCATATTCCCAACTCTCCCAGACCAAGACATGTCGGAAATATTCCAGGGTCCTTATTACAAATGATATAGTGGAACCATTTCAATAATTAGATGGAAAAATAATAAATACAAAATCTGATACTTTACAATGAGAAAAATCTGTATGTTCTAGGCAAAGATTCAGAAAACACCACCTGGAAATTCCTTTTAAAAGATCAAACACTTTTTGAATATTCTCATCAAAATCAGAAGCTAATTGCAGAGGTATAAAAGATGATCAGCTTCCGATGTTCATTTTGCAGCAGTAAATATCATTAACTATAGAAACAGTCAACCAGAAAGAACGTGATCCAAGAAGCCCATACATATTCCAAACGGTTGGCATGTGAAAGCCACAAAAGGACATCTAAATTATGCAATTTCTTTCATATAATACCCATATTCATATGCTGCAGAAGGGGCCAAAATATAATATTTATTATGATAAGGAAGTAGTGAATTGTTGTAATTAGTGACTTTTAAGCTTAATTTAAATGACCACATTGGGAGATTTTAAGAAAGAGTAACGAATCTTCAGTTATGTAGAGTTTAGCTTATTTTCCAGATCTCCTGTTCTACTAGATTTATACCTTAAAAACTGACTGTCTGAATAAATTTTATTAACAGATACTTTTAAAAGATATTAATTTATATATTTAGAATAAATGACACATGTATAATAACAGTATGACTACCAGGATGAAAAGAGATAATATGTTCATCCAGCGTGGTGAACAAAGGAAAGGTTAAAAGTGCCATTAGGAGCTTCTTTTTGGCAAGAGCTTTATGCTTTCACTCACAACATATACTTTTAGAATGCTATGGGGAACTCATCCATTTATTCCTAACATTTTAGAGTAAAATATTTTAGTAGTACTAAAATTAATATGACACTAGAAAATAAATGCACTTTCCATTTATTATTAGGTAGAAGGTAATGAATAGCCATTAATCAGAATTTATATCTCATACCTCCTAATACTGATAAAAAATATTAGGACATATTCTAAATGGATGAACAAATTACATTTTCTTTTATGAAATATAGCCAGTAGTTTTGGAAAAATAAAATGTTAAAGTTTTACTGTAGAGACTATTGCCATTTCTTGAAAATGTCATCAACGTAAAAATTCAAATAATGGCTGCGGTCAAATTGGCCTCAACTGTTATGCTTTTAATTTCAACTTCCACTCTCTTAATTAGTTAGGTGATTTCCTAAAATAATTTTACAGAAGCAAGAATATGAGTCCTATGTGATTTTGACTAACCTGAATTATGTAACTGATGTGGTTGATATTGTCTGAAGAAAACAATTGTCAGGCCAGCGCCTGGAACTCCAGGAAAAATTTTACTGTGCCAGTCCATAATTTCACTAAATTAGCCTGTTAGCCCTTTCTGACTGGCAGGCCATAGTTCTCTTCCTCTTCTTCACTTCCCCTCCTCAACATTATAATATTTGTATGTGGATAGTGTCTACCTAGAGATCCTGCCACTGACACTTTTCACAATCGTATCTTGAAATCTCCTGCTTCAAAATTTGCTTCTTAAAAAATTTAGAGAGCTTCTCATGAATACCTCAGTTTAATTATAAAATGTTTGCTTTTCTTATCTTAGTCCCCCAGTGTATTCCTCTATTGAGTTATCTTAACTAGACTCCAATAAGATTGTAAATACGTTAAAATAGTTTCTATGTGTTATTTGATTTTATATCTCCTTGAAGTGTTCAGGAGGTACTGAGTGCTAGGTGTTACTAATATGACTGAATGAATGAATGAGACGTCGCTTGCAGCGGCTTTGGTGTCTCTCTTCCTTTGCTTTTTTGGATCTCATGAAGCTGCCCTCCAATGCTCGTCCTTGTTCTCTTCCTCTATTTTAAATGCTCATATTTCCAAGATTCCTATTTTGACTATCGTCTTTTATTCAGCTGTTTGTACTTTTTATCTCACCCATTCTCATCCCTTCATTTTTCTACCTAAGATGAACCAAATATTAGAGGCACAATTTCCTTTCTATCTCCAGGCTATTATCATTCTTACCTTCCCAATAGACACCTCCAAAACCAAAATAACTTGCTCTTTCTGTTAATCACAACCCTGGCCACAGGTTGGCTTTTCTAGAAAGCACACTCTAAGGCAGAGGTTAGGGAGCAAGATATTTTAATGACAGTGTTTTTGGGATGCAGAAGGAACGAAAAGAGCAGGTGTAGCCAGAGAGGGAAACTGACCTGTGATTCTGTCCTGACAACAGCACTGGCCAAAGCCAGTGAGGAGTTTGGAGCTTAACGGAACCCTTGGTTTTCCTGAGTTGAGTCAGGATGATCAAAGCTTCATAACTGCTCTCAGTCATTGCAGGTGAGTCATCTGAGGAAGACCTTGAGTCTCTGATGAGGCAATCCCTGGAAGGATGACAGCTGCAGTCTATCTTCTGAGCACATTCCCAGCACTTGGATTAATTTGTCCTCAAAGGGAAGACAGGAGAGACTCCAATGTCCATCACACCGCTCATATTTTGTTTCCAGGCAATAAAACACATGACGATTCCCTACAGCATCCCATTTCCTCATTCAGTCTTCACGTGCATCTAACTCACTGCTGAGACTAAATGGCAAGGGTTATATGTGTGTGTTCTTAAATCAGCATTTATTTCAGTACAATTTCAGACTTGCAGAAAAGTTGCAAAGTTAGTACAGAGAAGTTTTGTATAGAGAATGTGCCCTAGAAACGTAGACCATAGGAGTGGATCATCGATAAGAGAAAGGCTGGAGATATCAGTGTTCTTCCATACCAGTTTTCTCTATGATTACCATTTTACATTAATATGGCACATTTGACATTGTAAGGGTTATTGTCTTTTAAGGTTTATTGCCGAGTTTAAAATGAGGAAACTGAGGCCAGCATAAGAAAATTAAATGCCAATTTATTTAACTCCCGGATGAGGTTCCGTGGTCCTGGGGAAAGGAGCCAGAGAAGTCACGCCTGACTCCTCTCAGGCGTGGGGGTTTTATAGGGAATGAAGGTGTTTGATTGGTTGTGGAGAAACAGGACATGAACGGGGCGAGCTGCTATTGGTAGGTAGGCGGGGTTTGCCAGTGGTGGGCTAGGTGCTGAGTGCAGAGTTTAGTATTGAGTGCAGATTCTGGTACAGAGTGCAGAAGTGGGAGTGAGTTGAGTGCAGATACTGGTGACATAATTTTCAGGCATGGAGAGGGATGGGCACGTCCAAGTTCTTGGAGAGGCAACCGGCCTTACAGACATAATTAATAAAAAGCCAATGCATTATCATTAAAGTTTATGCTTTATTCAGATATCATATTGTTAAATATGGTTCATACTTTATTCGGATATTCAGATAAAATCCTTAGAACTTACCTTAATTTTTTGGTTCCAGTATCTCATTCGACAGACTGCATCACAATGAGTAGTGACCTCTCCATAGTTCTTGGCTCTGACAGATTCTCAGATGACTTTTCTTTGATGAACTTGACGAGTTTAAAGATTATTTATCAGATATAGTATAGAATGTCTCTCAATAGGAATTATTCTCTGTTTACTTTATGATTGGACTGGGGTTACTGGCTTTTTTATGGGAAGACCACGGAGGTAAAGTGCCATTTTCTTACCTCATAGGAAGGGTACATACAACCACATGACTCATCACTGTTGGCATTAACCACATTCCTCTGATTGAAAGAGCATTTATGAGGCTTCCATTGAGTACACTGATCCTTTTCCTTTCTTTCTATACTCAACTCTTCAGTGAGTATTCAGTTACTACTCATAGCATACTCTTAAGGAGTGAGAAATGTTTCTCTACCTTGAGAGTGGAGTATCCACATATATTACTTATATAGAGTCTATGTAAGTAGATAATGAGACAAGTAAAAATGAGGGAAAATGTAGAACCCCTTCACAGAAGAATTCCAAACAATATATGTGGATACTCCCCTTTCATGTGATAGATTATAATCCATCACTGATTTACGTGTTTTGTTGCTGAAGTAGCTCCAGCTTCAGTCATGGCAGCTCTTTCAGTAGGCTACTGAGTCCTCTGACATACAACAGTCATTGTAAGATTTTAAATCACTTTGGTACTTTCTTGCACCACAACGTAATACAGACTCATTTTATGTATTTCCTGCACAAGTCTTAGAATTAGGTATTTCTTGGTGGAGCTGAGGCTACTTTTAATGAAGAATAGTTTTAGATGCCAATATCTGGGCACAAGGTATTCTCATTGTTGCTGGGACTTTGTTGCTTTTGAGCACTCTCTGCTAACAGAGCAAGATCTATGTGTGTATTCTAACTCATACACGTACACATAAATATTTCCATATGTATCTCTGTGTATGTATATTAAGCTAAAAAAAGTTTATACTGCCGTCTCCAACACTATTTCATTGCCACAGACATTATTCTAGCTGCATCTCCTTGCTAATCTATGATTTCCCTCTCCAACATTAGGAAAACCGGCCCCCATATGTATTTTAATGTTCGATTTCAGTGTATGTATATAGTGTTTTTAAGAGTTGTTATCCCATACTCCTATAGAAGCAGGTGAACTTTGTCAACTAGACTGCAGGGATCATATGCACTTTGGACTTTACAGATTCCACTCATTTGAAAAGCTTAGATCAGCACCATTTTTTCTATGATTTTCATTGAGGGTGTTACAAACAATTCCATTTTTGTCACATTTTGTATTCCATTCTGGAACCCCCAACCTCCTAAATGATTTATTTTTAGTTTGTATATACATATGTTGTATATTCATTCTTTGTTCTATAAACTTCTATGTTTTTTGAAACAAGCATAGTGTCATGCATCTATCAGTAAAGTACCATGTAGAATATTATATTAAAATAATAAAATATTACTTTAGAATAATAAAAAGTCTCCTGTACTTCACCTCTTCCACCCTCCTGTCCTCCTCCTGAACTTCTAGCAGACTGGCTTTTTTGATTTAACAATATGCATTTAAGATTCATCCATTACTACTTGATAGCTCATTTGTTTTTATTGTTGAATAAAATCCCATTGAATTATTGTGTAAAGTTCAATTTATTCATATTTTAAAAGACATTTAGTTTTCAGTTTTTAGTGACTAAGAATAAAGTTGCCATAAACATTCACTGGCTGTTTTTCATGTAAACACAAATTGTTACATAAATCGAGCAAATACCTAGGAATACTACTGATAGATCAGAGAGTAAGTCTATGTTTAGATTTGTAAGAAACTCTTAAATTGTCTCCCAAAGTGGATGTACCATGTTGCATTGTACAAATAATGAGAGTTCCTATTACTCTGAATATTTTCAGGAAATTACTATGGTTAGTTTTTTTAAGTTTTATTTTAGCCATTCTACTGTCTAGAGGTATCTTGTTTAATTTTGCATTATTTTAATGACAAATGAGGTTGAGATTTACTTCATAGGTTTCTTTGACGTGTATATTTCTTTTCGTGATGTATCTGCTTAGAATGTGTTCCTATTTTTCTTTTTTTTTCTTTTTTTTGCTTTATTATTGACTTTGAAAAGCACACTGGGGTCTATTGGGGGGAATAGGGGAGGGACAGCGGGGCGGGGAGTTGGGGAGGGATAGCATGGGGAGAAATGCCAGATGTGGGTGAAGGGGAGGAAGGCAGCAAATCACACTGCCATGTGTGTACCTATGCAACTATCTTGCATGTTCTGCACATGTACCCCAAAACCTAAAATGCAATTAAAACAAGAAAAAAAAAAAGAAAAGCTCTTTAAATCATTTAGATTCAAGTTTTTATCAGATATGTGCTTCGAAAATAAATTTACTTAGTCTGCAACTTACCTTTACCTTCTCTTAACAGTGTATTGTATTGCAGAAATATTTAATCTCAATAAAGACCAACTTAAAATTTCTTCTTCCATGAATTATGCTTAAAAGCATTACCAGAATTCATTACTGAACCTAAAGTCTCATATATATTTTTCTGTTTTCTATAGAATTTTTATGGATTTGCATTTTATTTTGATGTCAATGATCCACTTTTTCTTAATTTTTGTGAAAGGTGTAAGTGCTGTGTGTAGGTTCATTTACATATTTTTTTTGTTGTAAATACTAAACTTTCTTTAATTGATTGACTTTACACACTTGTTACAGATAAGTTGTTTGTGGTGGCTTTAATCCCAAGCTCCCTGTTTTGTTTTATAGATGTATGTGTTTATTTTTTACACCACTGTGTTGAATACCATAGCTTTATAGCAAGTCTTAACACTGGGTAGAAACCCAGCTTTGTTCTTCTTCAGTATTGTGTGGGTTAATTTAGGACATTAGACATTCCATATAGACTTTATAATTAATTTGTCAATATCTACAATATAACTTGCTGGAATTTTGTATAAGATTGCATTGATTTTATAAAGTTGATAATAACTGACATCTTAACTGCATTTTACCATTTAATTCATGATCATGCATTATCTCCCTATTTATTTAGATATTCTTTAAGTTTTTCATTAGAATTTTGTAATATTCTTCAACTTGATCGTGTATATAGTTTTTAAGATTTATATCTAAGTATATCATTTTTTAATTTGGTACCAGTGTAAATGGTATTGAGTTTTATTCAAAATTCCAAGTATTTACTGTGAGTATATATGAAAGCAATGACATTTGTGTATCAAACTTGTTTTCTACAACCTTGCTATAATTATTGGTCTCAGGAATTTATTTATTGATTCATTGTATTTTCTTCACAGACAATTGTGATCTATGAAAACAGACAGCTGCATTTTGTCTTCATATCTATATAACTTTCATTTCATTGTTTTGTCTTATATATACATATAAGTTAAGGAAATTCCATTTCTATTTCGATTTTGCTGACAGGCTTTAGCATAAACTGGAATGCATTTGTCAGCTTTGCATTTGATGTTTTCCCTTTAATCTGCTAGGGTAGAATTCTTGAATGATTTGTGAATGTTGAACCAGCCATCAATACCTGACATAATTCCAACTAGAAAATGTGGTGTAATTATTTTTATAAATTGTTGGATTCAATTTGGTAATATTTTGTTTGATATTCATGAATATATCAAGAGATATATCAATTTATAGTTTTATCTTTCTTGAAATTTCTTCGTCTCATGTTTGTATTAGTGTAATACTGGCATTCTGGAATGACTTTGAAAGTATTCCCTCTGCTTCTATTTTTTGTGCAAAGATTGTAGAAAATGGCTCTCATTTCTTTCATAAATTGTCCACCTAAATTAACCAATTAATCCATCTGGAGCTGGCATTTTCTGTTTTACAATACTATTAACTATTGATTCAGTTTATTTAATAGATACAGGACCATACAGATCATCAGTTTCTCCTTGTGTGAGTGAGTTTTTGTGTAAGGGTACCACCAGCTTTATATAAAGTGAGGTGAAAAGTATTCTCTCAGCTTCTTTCTTTTGAAATAGTTTGTGAAAGATTGGTGTTAATATTTCAAAAATGTGTGGTAGATTTTACCAGCGAAGCCATCTGGGTCTGGACTTTTATTTTGAGTATTTTTCTGACCATTAATTATAACTTTTACTTGTTGATGGTCTATTCCAATTTTCCATTTCTTCTTGAGTCACTTTCAGTGGTTTGCTCCTTTATAGGAATTTCTCCATTTGATCTAGGTTATCTAATTTGTTGGCATTCTATCACTCAGAGCATTCTTTTATAACTCTTTTTTCGTTCTGTATTGTTACAAGCAATGGCTTTTATTTTAATCTTGGCTTTAATAATGTGGCCCTTCTAATTGTTTTCTTCTTGATCACTCTAGGTAATAGCAATTTTGTTAATTATTTCAAAGAACTAATGTCTTGATAAACTGATTTTTCTCCATTTTTCTATCGTCTACTTCATTTATTTCTGCTCTGGATATATTATTTGTCTGCCTTCTATTGGCTTTGAAATTACTATGTTATTTCTTTAAGGTAGAAAGTAGGGCTTTTGATTACAGATTATTTTAAATTTTGATGTAGGCACTTACAACTATAAATGTTCCTCTAAACACTCCTTTTGCTGCATCTTACACATTTTGATATGTTGTATTTTTTATTTTAATCATATCAAAATATTTTCAGTATTTTCTCATAATTTTTTGTTTAACTCAGTACTGTATTTGTTAATTCATACATATTTGTTATTTTCTCAAAGTTTAATATTTATTAATGTTTTTATCTCATTCTATCGTAGTGGGAATACATACTTTGTATAATTTCAGTCCTCTCCAATTTATGTAAACACATTACATGGCCTAATGTATTGATCTAATCAGAGAATGGTTCATATGTGTTTGTGAAAAATTCGTGTTCTGCTATTCTAGAACATGTATTTTCTAAATATTTCTTAGGTCAAGTAAGTTGACATATTATTATTTATTATTTAAATTTTCTCTTTTCCTTTGTTGATATTCTACCTAGTTTTTCTATACATTACTGAAAATTAGTTATTTCCATGCCCACCAACTATTATGGTTTTATTGTCTACTTTTTCTTTAATTTTTGTTTTATGTATTTTAAGTCTCTCTTATTAGGTACATATATATTTATATTTTTATGTCTCTTTGATAGACAATTTTTATCATTATAAAATCCTTCATTTTCTTGCTAGTAATTTTTTTGTTTTAAAGTTTATTTTCGCTGACATTAGCAGCTCTGATTATTGTTTGTATGGCATGTTTTTCTCATTCTTTTGATTTCAACATATTGTATCTTTAAATTTAATGTGCATTTTATTTAGACCACATATAGTTGTATCACGTTAATTCATTCTGACCATCTCTGCCTTTTGGTTAGAGTTTTTAATCTACTTGCATATGTACATATATGTAATATTATATATGTGTGTGTAATAAAGCTTATAATTTTAAACATGTTAAGGGTATATTTCAGTGGCATTTAGTGTATTCACATGCTGTTAAATTATCACAGCTATTTAGTTCTAGAATATTTTCAGCACCAAGAAAGAAACTCCAAACCCACTAAGCAGTCACTCACTTCTCTTTCCTTTCCCCTTGGACACCACTAATTTGTTTTCTGTTTCTCTAGATGTGTGCATTCTGATTTTTTTTTTTTGTATAAATCGCATCTTATGTGGCATTTTTTGAGGGGGTGAGTACCTGGCTTATTCATGTGGCTTAATGATTTTAAGGCTCATCAATGCTTTATCGCTTATCAGTATAACTTTTATTGACTGGACAATATTTCAATGTATGGATATGCCACATTTTTCTTATCTATACATGAGGTGATAGATATGAAGTTGTTTTCTCCTTTCAGATATTGTGATATTGCTGCTATGGATAGCCATGTACAAAGTTTATACTTGAACACATTTTTGTTCTTTTGGGTGTAATTATGTAATTGCAGGATCAGGTGTAATTTTGTTTAAATTTTGAGGAATACTTAAATTGTTTTATTCAGTGGCTGTACTACTTAATACTGCCACCAGCAATGTATGCAGGTTCTAATACCTCTACATCCTTAACAACACATATTATTTTCCATTTCTTTCCTAACTCTAGAAATAGTAGGAAATATAAAGTGGTCCCCCATTGTGGGTTTTTCATGCACTTACTGATACTAGTGGACTTATATCTGCCATTTTTCTACTTATTTTTGATACATCTTATGTCTTTTGTTATTCCTCTACTATTTCCTTCTTTTGTGTTTAATAGATCCTCTCTTGTGTGCTATTTTAATTCTCATTTTATTTCTTTCACTACAAATTTTACACAATTTCTTAATGGTTTTCTTGGGGATTACAACTGATATCCTGAGCAAAACTGGTCAGGTTTTGATTAATAACAATCTTCAAAGGTGTACAAAAATATGGAAATGTATATAAAAATGAATATTTAATTTTAAAAGTATACATAACATTGTTCCAATATAGTTCTTTTTTCTTCTTCTTTCCTTTATGTATTATAAAGTCACCAATACATCATCATTATTGCATTATACAACTATTTTAAAAGTAGATAAAATTAGGAAAGCATTACAAATAAATGCACACATACACTGTCTCTTACATTTAGCTATGTAGTTACACACACCAGTGATCTCTATTTTTCTGACTTTGAGTTACTGTCTCATGTTCTTTCATTTAAAACTGAAGGACTCTAGTATTTTTTAAAGCACGTCTACCAGCAATTATTTATTTCAGTTAATGTTTATCTGAGAGTGGCTTAATTCATTTTAATTTCTGAAAGATAGTTTTGCTGTACATGGAATTCTTTGTTGAGAATTTTTAATCTCAGCAGTTTGAATATATCTTCCCACTAACTTCTGCACTGCGTAGTTATTGATGACAATTCAGCAGTTAGTCTTACTGACTATTTGTTGTTTCTGTGTGTGACTAGTTTTTTCTCTTTCTGTTTAAAGACCATATCTTCATCTTTGGCTTTAACTAATTTGATTATGATGTTTCTAAGTATTAATCTGAGTTTATCCTATTTGGAGAATGTTGAATTTCTAGGACGAGTAGATTAGTGATGTTCATCAATTGGGAATAATTTGGTCATTATTTCTTTACATTTTGTCTCTGAACACTTCTCTTTATCCCTCAGGGATTCCCTTTTTGTGTAACTTAATATAATGGATGGTTCTTCATGTGTGGCTGGCCCTGCTAATATTCCTTTATTTTTTCCTCTTTTTCAGATTAGATAAGCACAGAATTATCTTCAAGTTTGCTGATCATTTATTTTGTCAACTTTCCATTTATCTCCTGCACATAATTTTTTTTTTAATTTTATGCATTATACTTTTCAATTAAAAAATTGCTCTTTGGCTATTTGTATAATTTGCGAATTACTACTCATACTCTCTATTGGGTGAGATTTCATTTTCATGCTCTCCTTCAATTTCTAGAAATGGTTTTCTTTAGTTTTCAAAATCTTTATTGTAATAGGTGAATAACAGCCTTTGTTTTAGTAAGCAATGCCTGGAGTTCCTTAAGAATGGTTTCTATACATTCTTCCCCCAGTTCATTGGCCAAACTGCTCTGCTTACTTGAATGCCTAATACCTGTTGTTGTTCCATATGTTGAAAACTAGATTTTAAAATAATAAAATACGCCATTTTTGGAAATCAGATTATTCCCTCTTTCCTGATGTTATTTACTCCCTTGTTTCAGATGTATGCTATTGTTCCTGCATGTTGCTATTGCTGTTTTTGTGCTGATGTTATTGTTGTTTAGTAATTTTCCTGAATGCATTCTGTAAATTCTGTATTCTTTGTTATATACTTCCATCACAGTCTCTGCTTAGCTAGCTTATTGGTTACCTAGTGATGGGAGAGAAATTTTCTTTTTTTTTTTCTGTAAATTGGATTTTCTTTCTTTCTTTTTTTTTTTTAAATTGTAAAACTTTAAGTTCTGGGATACATATGCAGAATGTTTGTTACATAGGTATACACGTGCCATGGTGGTTTGCTGCATCCATCACCCCATCATCTATGTTAGGTATTTCTCCTAATGCAAATTTTCTAAATACCTAGAATTTATGTCCCCCAGTCTTTGCCAAATGGCTGAATGTGTGTTTTGGGCATATCTCCAGTGTTTCTGCAGGCATTTAAAACTCTAATGATTCACTTTCTGTTTGTGCTAAACCTCCAGGTTAGTAAGTTGTGAGAATGTAGAGCCTTCTCTGATATTCCCTTGTCATGCACAGAACCCTGTATATTTGTGAGACTTTCTAGAATCTCAGGAATATTTTAGAGCTTTCCAAAATATCTTATGGTCTTTGAATTATCCCCTCTACTATTCCTTTTAATTGTACTCGCAAACTTTTGGTTTACCCCAGTTATCATTGTCGCCTGAGGCAATTGGAGTTGGCTTTTTTTTCTTTTAAACAAAAACCCAAGTTAAAAGTTGTTTACCTTGAACCAGTTAAATAAAACCAATCCCTATGACTGAAGGTTCTAGGCATCTGACAACCAGGTGAAATGGTGAAATTTATCTGAGAAATGGCTTTTCAGGGACTCCAAATCCATTCAATTCCTACAAATGTTGTTAGCTGGCTGGTTCTCTTGACTGTTATGATGGGGAGTCTACTGGTTTTCAAGGTTGCCACACAATTGAGGAGAGATGGAAAGGAATACGCCAGGTTTATAATGCTATAAACCTCACTTTTCTTAACAAGATCCTGCCATTTTTCTTGAATATACTTTCCTGAGATTGATGCAAGCCTTTAGTTAATTTTGAGACTTCTGAAATTTTTGTTTTGTCAATTTTTGCTAGCATTTTCATTGCTGTTTTGGAAGAATAGATTGTTGAATGTCCTTATTCTGTTAGTCCAGAATGCTTATTCAGCTAGCATTGTTTACAGCATATCTAAATTTGCTTAAAAATGTTTTGTTTTATTAATTCAAATGATATGCCACCTGAATGAATAGAAGATTGTTGACTATGTTTAATGAATTATTAGACCTCAGCTGGTAATTAATGATGTAGTATATACATAGTTTTACTTATATCATTGGTGATTTAAAATATGTTGAAATTAATAAAAACATTAGTAGCTGCCATTTATTGAGTTCTTACTACACACTGGAACTTATGTTAATTCATTTACTTATATACTTTCATCCTTAACATGCTTATTATAGCATTAACATATAAGGCTCATCCCAGAGGAAATGAAAAATGGAGGCTGACAGACTATATATAAACTTTTGTGATTCAACATAGATAAGAAGTGTGTATGTTAAAATGAGCTTCCGATCCTGTCTTACTTCAAACCCCGTGCTTTAATGAGTACCCTTTACTGACCCTCCCATGATTAATGACTTGAGCTTTCCAAAGGGAAAGGTTTGTAGCAGAGAAAACTATTGATTTTTGCTCTTTTGATTAAGTTTAGTTAAATCCACACTTAAGTGGTAGCATGGCACAGTATAAAAGATATGAAGAGGAATAAGGGACCCTCTAGTTCAAATCTCACGTCAACATCTAACCATAGGAATGAGGCTGTGAGCAACAGAATAACAGAAACGAAATACCATTTTAGTTAGTTCAGAAAAATAAGTTCCTTCTTGAATATATATCAGTGGAAGCCAGTGTGATTTTTGTTCAAATGATCTAGAATTGCCACATTTTCAAGAAGTTTGAAAGTGCATGTATTTTTTTTCATTTCTTTATATTCAAAGAACTGTATTACTGGGTAGCATTTATAAAGGAACCAGCAGGCATCAGCTGGGATTTTGCTGATTAATTTTGGATAAGCTGCAAAAACATTACTGGCTACTTAAGGGTTAGACTCCACGTGAAGCATTATTAAGATTTCTTAACTCTGCTGGAGTCCTACAACTCCCAATAGTATTTCTATGCATCCATTTTTTCTTTTTCTCTATCTGCATGTAATAGTATTATAAAATTCAGTTATTACAGCATTGAGAAATCTTCACTGACTCCAAATATAAATATACCATTTTATACATAAAATCAGTAAATGTTTTTCATGTGAAAATAATCTTAGCATTGAAAGAATAGGTTTTAAAGACTTTCATTTGGCCTTTAAAAATGGTCAGTCTTATCTATTCTAAACATTTATAGCACATATTGTTTGCATCATAAACATAAATTACATTGCTATGCTTCCTACAAACATACTGTCAAAGAATGGAGAAAAGCTGGTAAATTACGAACTAGCCAGATAATCTACGGGTGTTTTAAACACACATATTTATAAAGTACATATAATAAAAAATATATACGGATCTATCAATTTGTACACATGACCATTTATATTTTATATTGTGATTATTAAATAAGTAATATATTTCAATTACTATTGCTTTTTACAATAGACAGGATTAGGATACAGGAATAGAGGAGGATACATTGAATGTTAGGACAGATAAAGGTATATTTTCAATGGATTTCACATAGTGCTTTAAAAAGCTGTACCATTTTACATTTATGTTTTGCAATCAGCTTCTTTAAATCTATATTGGGAAGAAGGGCATTTGACACAATCAGAGATTGAAAGGAACCAAATTAGAATCTTTAAATAGATTTTGATGTTTTAACAGCAAGTTATTATAAGAATAATTGACCTGAATAACATAATGATTTGAAAATCCTTTCACACAAGAGCTCCTCATTAACTCCATAGGCCTGGTTATAGCAACACCTATAAACAAATCATTATGTCTCTCATGTTTCAGTAATAAGGACTTTTGTTGTGTTTTCTTTATTGAAACATATACATAATGAAAATCAATAATTGAACAGCATCCACTGGCCTGCTATGTTGTGTATCTTATTAAATATAGTATGCATTCCCGTCAACTGTCTTAAAATTGTGCCATAATTTATTATTATTATTACTGAGACAGAGTCTCTCTGTCTGTCCCCCAGACTGGAGTGCACTGGCATAATCATAGCTCACTACAGCCTCCACCTTCTTGGCTTAGGAGATTCCCCCACCTCAGCCTCTCAAGTAGCTGGGGAGTACAGGCATATGCCACTATGCTCAACTGATTTTTGTAGACATGGTGTCTCATAATGTTTCCCAGGCTGGTCTTGAACTCCTGGTCTCAAGCTAACCTTCCATCTCAGCCTTCCAAGGTGCTGGGATTATAGGTATGAGCCATCACGCCTGGCCATACTTTATTATTTTTTTGTTGTGATTATAATAAAATTATATAATATTAAAAAATAAATAATAAAATTAGTACTCCTTTTGAAAAGGACTGGTAATGAGTTTTAAATCAACATATAACACACACACACTCATACACACACACACACACACACACACACACACACACGTGTGACTTTCAGACACCAATTCCAGTGCACATTCTTCCTGTAGAGGAAAAGCAAATGTTTAAGGCCATCTCTGCTGTGAAATGGTAGAGTGAAGGTCATTACATATTTGGGGCATCTATCTATCCTTTTTTTTTGAAACAATTTTCAAAACATGCAAATTTTTGGCTGTGTATGGTTTTATAACCAAGTCTCCCCAGAAAAAAGAATTCAAACATAGCACTGGCTTCAAGTTCCTAAGCATATATTCAGGTTCCTAAGGCACTTTGCAATTGTTTTAAATCAACATATCTGTCATACTGATGTCAACCTCAGCCTCGGGGACACTTGGATGAGTAAGAATAGTAGCATTGAGGATTTTAATAAACTCTGAGCATGAACAAGGAATATACTTGCACTTTCAAATTCAATAGACACAATCTTCTAAATTCCCTTAGAGGAAGTTTCCATTTATCCTCAGACTGATTTCCAAAGTATTGTTTTTTTCTCTGCTTATTAAAGAAGTAATAACAGATAAATCACATATATGATGTAACACATAATTTATTATTTAAAGCAGATGAAATAGAAAAGGTGAAAAGCAAAGTTACCATTCTAAAACTTCAGCATAAAATATGGTTTTTGTCAAAATGCCAAATCTGGACCTTATTTCTGTTGGAGAGGATGGATGAGAAGTTTAATATTGATTTATTACTTTTAGAGAATAAAAGTATATTGTGAAGCTTCTTTTTGAAACAAAGTTATAGAAAAACAAAAATAAGAAATACTAGAAATAAACTAGACCATATGTCAGATGAAATAACAAAAGTAGGATGAGAAAAGATTTCACAAAATTTACAAAAGAGAATAATTAATCTCTGGGAATATGATTCAAAAATAATGTCAGAAATGTTGTTGCTGTAGCATCATTAAGGACTGCTAGACATTATTTTGAAAACAGCCTTACATTCTTAAATGTCGTAACTTAAACCTGGACTCTGGCTCATTGCTTTCTAAATTTTCATTTTAAGGGTAAGAATAAAATTAAGAATAGAAAAAGAAAACCAGTAGTGAAAAACAAAGAACAGTCTTCCTGGCCTACAAAATAAAGGCTAGCCCAGGCTCTAAGGAGTAGAAAGTTCTAGAGGACCCTGACCTTGCTGATTTGGATTACAAAGGGCTGATTTAGGTGACATGATCAGTGGGGCGGCCCATGGACTGGGCTCTCTTGTGCTGTGCGTCTGCAGCATCAGGAGCCCCCCCACCCCAAGTAAGAAGAGGCTTTGAAGTGCCCTCATGGTGGATATTCTAGTCTGGGCAGCAAATAATTCCTGTTTATGAAAAGGTCTCCATGATGCACCCCCGTGCAAGAGAGAAGATTTCTGTGTCTCTTCAGTGATTCACATTACCAAAATATATGTATAGTGACTTTGTCCTAGCTGTGATTATTATGAAGTCATTCAATTATTATGAATACAATCAGCCTGCTTATTAGAGTTCGTAAACTCTTATTTACATCTTGGTATGAGAATATGGGATTAACAACAAACAAATAAATTATTATTCAAAAGGTAGGATGATATATACCTCTAAAAGGACATATGCTTTTGCTAGGGTTATCTTTCCTATATAAAAGAAAGACGGCTAAAACAACAGAAATGCATTTTCTCACAGTTCTGGTGGCTGTAAATCCCAGATTTAGATGTCAGTGGGTTTGTTTTTTTCTGAGGCCTCTCCTGGTTTGTAGAAGGTCACCTCCCTGCTGTGTCCTTGTATGGTCTTTCCTTTGTGTGTTTGTCTATCTGGCCTCTCTGTGTGTCCACATTTCTTCTCATAAAGGCACCAGTGATGCTGGATTAGCACACACCTAAGGGCCTCATTATAACTTAACCACTTATTTACAGACCAGATCTGAAATGCAGTCACATCTTAAGTGCTGGAGTTAGGGCTTCAACACATGAATCTTGAGAGGACACGATCTCTCCATATCAGTGACATTGGAAACATGTCAATAACCAAAAGTCATGAGAGATTTTTAAAGTTTCTAAAAACAATCTTGTTGTAATTTCATTTTTAAAGATACAGATACAGTTGTTTTGCTTGATAATGCTATTCTGATAATACAAGATCTTGACATCTCTTTATCTTTAAAATTATATGTATGGTTTATAATAATTCAGTAAATCAAAAATAAAGAACTGAAATTAATTTAAATAAAAAATAAAGTATTGAAAGTAATTCAATAAAGCAAGATTACTTTGAGTTTTTAAAAACGTTTTATTTTTACATTTGTTTTTGGTTCACAGAAAAATTAACAGACAGGCCCAGAGATATTCCATATTCAGACAATGATGCTTTAAAGTAACAGATTCATGCTACTTTTTTCAAAATTACTCAACAAACCAGAAAAAGAAAAAGTTCCCTGAGTGGACCAAGTTTCATAGATTTAACAACAACAACAAAAAATCACATAATTATTTGAAAATTTGCCTAGTACTATCTTCTTATAAACCCTAAATAATGTTTTTAATGTAATAAACATACAACACCTTCTGTGATTATAGGTAAACAAAAAGTTAATATATGAAAGCCAATAGTTTTTGTATTACCAGAAAGATTAGATAGCATTTTAAAAAGAAAAAAATATATACTGTTGATCACAGTTGGAATAAAGTGTCAGAAAAAAGTAAGAAATATTTCTTACCTTTAGTAAGAAATATAAAGGTCCTCTGGAGATAAGTTCTTGAATGGTATAAGAAGCAAAATTAAAACTTACACTAATTAAATTAAAGTAATTTATTTTTAATTAATTTATTGATGTAAACATTTTAAATCCAAAATAAAAAAACATTTTGAAGGGAACTCTAAATAATTAATGTAAATTATTTCTTTAAAAAATTAAGTGACTGAAGCTACAGCATTGTTAGAAAGAGAGATTCTTAGGCCTCTCTCTTTCAGAGATGGTGATAGGTCCTCACACTAACAACTATACTTATCACTTCTGTGTGTGTCTATAAAATTATACTTGGGACTTTTATTTATAGAAAGAATCTCTTAAGATGCAGCTATTGTTGCCATTACCTGTACAATTATCTTGACTATCTAAAAAGTTCTTTAATTTTAACTGGTTGTTTTGCTTGATAATGCTATTCTGATAATACAAGATCTTGACATCTCTTTATCTTTAAAATTATATGTAATTGTACAATTGCTTTCCATTTCTTCCCTGTTCTCTCTATATGTATGAAGGCAGGAAAACCACTCCTTTGTTGGAGTCTTAATCCACACAAAAAAGTTTGAAGTTCTTTGTTGTATGTAACTTGCAGCCCTTTACCTTTTTTATACTGACAACCAAATTTCTTTTCTCCCTTTCTTTTTGACATTGCTCCTCCTTATCAGGAGGAGCAGCAAATAGATTCCTTTGCAGGGAATAGTTTCTTGATGGAGGAGGACATCTCTTCCTTTGCCTTAATAATGATAATAATACTTGCTCTAATCCTTATGATAACAAGGTAAAACAGGTACTGTAAGTGTCCTCCTTTTAAAGCTATCGCAAATCATATTGAATGAATGCAGTTGTCTATCCTGGAGAGGAGTAATGAACCAGTAACCCATATGAATGTGCCCAATGTAACAGGTCATGTATTTCCTTTTTATGTAAAAAATACTTATTGAATATCTAGTGTGTACCTTCATGGAGTTAAAATTCAAGATCAGATGCTTTGAACTAATTTCATGACAAAGACTGATGCCATCTTTATGTGGGTTCAGGGAAGTGGGGTTATTACTGCCTCCCTTTCTTTGTGTGATTTCAGCTCAGTAGCAAGCCCTTTTGGGTGGATTTCTAGCTGTAGCAATGAAAGGTAATTAAAGATTGGCATAGTTCAAATGTTACAGTTAGGGGATTAGGAATGTAAAGGAGAAAAGGGATTTTTAAATAAATGGTAGGGGAAGCATGAAATGTTCTTTTACTATACTACTAAAGTTTGGAGGCCACAGCAGAGCTTTGTCTCTAGTTTCTTTTTCCCTGTTCTTTCAGAATTGTTCCTGTAACAATTGTTTCCCTTCCTAGTGATCTGAGTACTGGTGGATACAAAGTATGAGTTTGGTGGTGAAAGATGGATAGAACATTGCCCTGACTACATTTGTAACATCTAAAATTTATGTCAGCTTCTGGTGCAGGCAAAAGAGGTGCAACTGAGAGTCCAAGGAAGATGAATTTGTTTTGTGAGCAAAAGTCTCTAACTAGTGAGGAGCATTTCTGGGGCCTTGCCTTCTGTCCTTTATGTATACATGTCTTAAGAAAAAGATAGGGAAGTAATAATGCAGAATTAGTTGATGATTCAGAGCTATGTAATTAGGGCTGGGCGCAGTAGCTTATACCTGTAAGCCCAGCACTCTGGGAGGCCCAGGCAGGTGGATCACTCAGGAGTTGGAGACCAGCCTGGCCACCATGGGGAAACTCCATCTCTGCTGAAAATACAAAAATTAGGAGGGTGTGGTGGCACCCGCCTGTTATCCCAGCTACCAGGTAGGCTGAGGCACCAGAATCACTTGAACCCAGGAGGCAGAGGTTGCAGCAAACCAAGATCTCGTCATTGCCTACCAGCCTGGGTGACGGAGTGAGACTCAGTCTCAAAGTAAGTAAGTAAATAAATAAATAAATCATTTTTTTTTTAGAAAAAAATATATATGTAATTAGGATCCTCAGAAACAACCCCACATAAGAGTTTTCTCTATATTTAGAAAGGAATCTATACAAATCTGTACCTTTACAAGTCATTTGCTAAGGAAGACTCATATTGGCTGTGGCTTTCCCTTCTTAACGTTTAGTATTTTATATTTTCATAAATAATAATAGTTTGGTTTTTTCATTTTTATTATAATCTCTATTCAGTTAGTTTCTTCTTTATCAATGTATTTGCATCAATACATCACATCCAGAGATCTATAATTAATTCTAATACTTTGTCAGTTATTTTGGATTTTACAAATAACAATTTTAACATAAGCAAATAGTGATCATGTTACTTTGTAACATTTGATGTTTATACTTAACCTTTTTTCAAACTACTACATGAGTAGAGTATTAAAATAAGGTCTGTCAGTATGGTGATAGAGGCCACTCCTGCCTAGATTTTAATGAACATTTAACAACATTGTATAATTAATTTATTACTCATTCAAACTATGGTCAATTTGTCAAATGCCTGTTATTTGTCAGACATTGTATCAGCCACTAAGAATACTTATTTTGAATTTTTCTTTGACATCATTATTCTTTATTATATTGATAAAGTGTTCTACTTCACGTCTATCATTGACTTTTTATTAGAAATATTGTAGATGGTGAATATTGTTTGAGTATTGATCACGATGACTCATGTTTAGATCAATTTTTTGCTCTTGTCTAATTATAAAATCAATTATAACAGTAGATTTAAATGGTGGAAGAAATATATTTTTTGTTATAATTAAATTTATCCCACTGTTGGTAGGAGTGTGAATTAGTTCAACCATTGTGGAAGACACTGTGGTGATTCCTCAAGGATTTAGAAATAGAAATAGCATTTGACCCAGTAATCCCATTACTAATATTCTATACAAAGGATTATAAATCATTCTACTATGAAGACACATGCACACATATGTTTATTGCAGCACTGTTCACAATAGCAAAGACTTGGAACCAACCCAAATGCCCATTAATGATAGACTTGATAAAGAAAATGTGGCACATATATACCATGGAATACTATGCACCAATAAAAAAGAATGAATTCCTGTCCTTTTCAGGTACATGGATGAAGGTGGAAACCATCATTCTTAGCAAACGAACACAGGCAGGAACAGAAAATGAAACACTGCATCTTCTCACTCATAAGTGGGAGTTTAACAATGAGAGCACATGGACATAGGGAGGGGAACGCCACACTCTGGGGCCTGTCGGGGAGTAAGGGAACTAGAGGAGGCATAGCATTAGGAGAAATACCTAATGTAAATGATGAGTTGATAAGTGCAGCAAACCAACATTGCACGTGTATACCTATGCGTCCCAGAACTTAACATATAATAATAAAAAATAACACCATTTACATGAGTACTCCCCAAAATAAATCTAACAAAATATGTACAAGGACTATGTGAAAGAATTATAAAATTCTGATGAATGAATTCAAAGAAATAGAGAGATATTTCATACTGATGATTTGAAGACTAAATATTGTCAAGATGTCAGTTTTTCCTAAATTAACCTTTAGATTCAAGTGATTGGGATTTCAACTGAAATTGAAATTTATTTTGTGACTATTGACAAACTGAAGAAAAAAGACCCAGAGAGTCAAAACAATATTGAAGGAGAAGAATGAATTCAGAGAACTGATACTACCTGACTTTAAGACTTACTCTAAAGCTGTGCTAATCAAGACTGTGTTATTGGTGAAAAAAGGACAATTAGATTAATGGAACTAAATATGGAGCCCAGAAATAAACCCACACAAAATATAATAATCTGATATTTGACAAAGAAGCAAATGCAATATAATGGAGAATAGAGTCTTTTCAACAAATGGTGCTCAAATAATTGGAAACTCGCATACAAATACATGAATCCAGATATAAATATTAAGCTGTCAAGAAAAATTAACTCAAAATGAATTATGGACCTAAATGTAATAGTAAAACTATAAAACACCTAGAAGAAACATGTACGAGAAGATCTAGATGACCCTAGGTTTGGTGATGAGTCTTGAGATACAACTAAAGATACAGTTTGGTACTGATATAATTGATAAGCTGGACATTACTAAAGTTAAAAACCTCTGGTCTGTGAAAGACACTGTCAAAAGAATAAACATGTAAGCCACAGGGAAAACATTTGCAAGGTGTATACCTAGTTCGTAACAAGTAAACAACCAGATTAAATAATCAGCAAATGATTTCAACAGACGCTTCACCAAAGATGTTTAAATGGCAAGCATATGAAAAGATGTTCAACATCATATGTCATTATGATGAAGCTGAAAATTAAAACAACAGTGAAATATCATAACGCTTATATCAGAATTGTCAAAATCCAAAACACAAACATCAAGTGTTGACAAGGTGTGATAGCTCTTGTGGAGCATCAGGAACTTTCTTCTCTTATTCACTGCTGCTAGGAATGGAAATCAGCACCACCACTTTGGAAGACAGAGTGACAGGTCTTTACAAAACTAAACATACTCTTACCACACAACCCAGAAAGTGTGCTTCTTGATATTCACCCAAATGAATTGAAAACTTGTGCCTATGCAGCACTACACAGATGTCTATAGCAGCTGTATTTGTAAATGCCAAAAACTTGGGAGCAACCAAGATTCCTTCAGTAGGTGAATGGACAAATAAACTGTGGTATGTTCAGACAATGGAATATTATTAAAGAAATGAGATATCAAGCCATCAAAAGACTTAGAGGAAATTTAAATGCATATTAACAAGTGAAAGAAGATATTTGCAAAGTTACATAGTCGTTTATTTCAACTTTATGACAGTCCAAAAAAGGCAAATCTATGAAGACAGTAAAAAGATCAGTGAGAGCCAGGATGTAGGGAAGGATACACAGGCAGAGCACAGAGGACTTAGGAGGCATTTTTGAAACTATTCTGCATGATACTATAACGTTGAACACAACATTATACGTTTGTTCAAACCCTTACAATGACCAACATCAAGAATGAACCTTAATGTAAATTATGAACTTTGGGTGATAATGGGTTAATGTTGGTTCAATGATTGTTACAAATGTATCACTATAGCAGGAGAGGGTGGTGGGGTGTGCAGAAGTAAATGGGAAAGCTGTACTTTCAGCTTAATTTTGCTGAGAACCTGAAACTGGTCTTAAAAAGTGTATAATATATTCATTTAAAATTCATTTTCTTATCCTGCTTATATAAAAATCCTTAGAAACATATTATTTGAACAGTTATATTTATATAAATGCAGTTGTAAAGAGCTTTATGTAATAGAAATACTAAATCGTGTATGAGAGCCAAAAATAAAAGACATATTATTTCAATTGAAAATATTCATTTATGGAAAAATAATATTAACATCAAAATATTTAGTCACATCAGAAAATATTTGTTATATAATTTTAGGTAAAAAGGTAACATGATACGTCATCATAATTTATGAATCTAGTTTTGACATATAGATTACTTTAACTTAATTCTCGTGGGCAGTGGGTTTAGGAATATTATTTTTCTTATTTATCTTTCTAAAGCTCCTGAATTAAGTTATAATTAAAACACGCAATTTTTCTCATTCGAACACTGTTTTTGTTTGTTTGTTTGTTTGTTTTGAGAGGGAGTTTAACTCTGTCACCCAAGCTGGAATGCAGTGGCGTGATCTCGGCTCACTGCAACCTTCGCCTCCCAGGTTCAAGCGATTGCCCTGCCTCAGTCTCCTGAATAGCTGGGATTACAGGTGTGCACCACTACACACGGCTAATTTTTATATTTTTAGTAGAGACGGGGTTTCACCGTACTGGTCAGGCTGGCCTCAAACTCCTGACCTCATGACCTACCCACGTCGGCTTCCCAAAGTGCTGGGATTACAGGCGTGAACCACTGAGCCTGACCTAGAACACTGTTTCTTAGCTTGCATTGTCTGAGCCTTACATCAGTCCAGAATCCCGCCTTCCGCGTTATGGCTAGTGGGTTTATCCACACGCTAAGTCCTTTTGGGTTTGCTGCTCCTCATTCTGCTTTTGCACATGATCAAATGAGATAAGAGCGAATGTACGTCCATAAACTAAAGGGCTTGTAATAATTTGAGAGAATGACCTTTCAGTTCTGAAATTGCCAGCGCTCTCCGTACGAAGTTAAATTAATTTTGTTTGACATCTGCTTTCTTTCTGCCCTGAGGTTATTCACTATTGATGCCGGGACTCCATGTTTAGCATTATGACTAAGAATTAAATAATTCTGTGCAGATTTTGGAGGCTGTCTGGTCACGGAATCATATTCTGAAATCATATAATTCTGCAGCTTAATGGACATCACTGAATATCTCAATGGATAAACTGCTGACTCTAAAGAAAGATTACTTATTAGGCTAGTACCGACTAAGGATTGTAATCTGACATACATAATTCTCTTAACGTCAGTTATTTAACATTTTGATATCACATTATTCCAAGGGAAAAAATATGAAGATTTTTACATCTGTCATTACAAGTTCCTTCTGCACAATAACCACTGCTGTTAATTGTTTATAAAATCCTTCTAGAAACATATTACACATGTACAAGGAAATTCAAAGAGATAGTATGTGTTTTCTTTTTTTCTACAAAAAGTGACAGCATATCATATGTAATATTTTGTAGTTTACTGTTTTCCTAAAGAGTGATAGCTTGGCTATATTTTCTTATCATGTGTAATGAGATTCCTAATTCTGACTTAGGCATAAAACAGCATTTTACTGACGCATCTTATAGCTGGACCCCTGCCTAAGGGCATTCAAGCTGTGTTTACATTCTGGTGCTATCAACAATGTTGTTATGAATTACTTTTAAGGTGGATTACTTTTAACATAATTTTGCAAATGTGTACATGTGTCTCGAAGATAAATTTTAGAAATTTAATTATCGGATTTGATTTTAACTGTGTGCACAGTTAACAAGTAACTGTGCACACAAATTGTACCAAAGTTTATTTTCAACATCTACATGTGCTGTTCACCCCACAACATTTTTCTCTCAATGCCAAACATAGGGGTATTGTTAGGCTTTCTCGTCTCTGTCGACATGATTGGGCAAAAATGGTAGCAACATAACTTTCTTGTTCACATACTTATCCTTTATTTTATTGGTTATTTTTCAAATTAAGGAGAAGTAGTAATTATGTACTAAAGAAAAACACCAGCATGGGTAACATGGGGAAACCCTGTCTCTATCAAAAATAAATAAAATTAGCCAGGCAAGATGGTATGTGCCTCTGGTCCCAGCTACTTGGGAGGCTGAGGTGGGAGGATCATTTGAGCCCAGGAGTTCGAGGCTGCGCTAGCCTAGATCATACCACTGACCTCCAGTTTGGGAGGCAGGGTGAGATTCTGTCTCAACAATGACAACAACAAAACAAAACACACAACACATTAAAAAGTGGGCAAAGGATAAGAATAGACACTTTTTGAAAGAAGATATTCATGCAGCCAAAATGCATATTTAACAAAAAAAGCACAACATTACTGATCATTAGAGAAATGCAAATTAAAACCACAATGAGGTCCCATCTCACACTAGTCAGTATGTCTGTTATTAAAAGTCAAAACAAAAACAGATGCTGCAAGGTTGCAGAGAAAAAGGAATTCTTATATACTGTTGGTGGGAGTGTAAACTAGCTCAACCATTGTGGAAGACATTGTGGAGATCCCTCAAAGAACTAAAAACAGAACTACCATTCAACCCAGCAATCCCATTACTGGGAATATACCCAGAGGAATGCAAACCATTCTCCTATAAAGACCTGTGCATGCATATGTTCATTGCAGCACTTTTCACAATAGCAAAGATATGGAATCCACTTAAAAAATGCCCATCATGGTAGACTGGATAACCAAAATACGGTACATATACACCATGGGAAAAGAATGAGATTATGTTCTTTGCAGGAACATGGATGGAGCTTGGGGCAATTATCTTTAGCAAATTAATACAGGAACAGAAAATCACATACCATATATTCTCACTTCTAAGTGGGAGGTAAATGATGAGAACACAAGGACACATAGAGGGGAACAACACACATTGGGGACAATTGTAGGATGGAGGGTTGGAGGAGGGAGAGAATAAAAAAAAAATAACTAATGGGTGCTATGCCTAATACCTGGGTGATGACAATCTGTACAACAAACCCCATGACACAAGTTCACCTATATAGCAAACCTACACATGTACCCCTGAACTGAAGTCAAATTAAAAAGAAAAAAGTGAAAGAAAATATCTATCTGTCTATAATAGTATTGCCTGTTTTCTTCTCAATTAGTCTGCCTTTTCCACTTGCTTTATGATTCTTTTTAAATGCAGATTTATGATGGTAACAGAAATCAATCTTTTACTTATAAATTTTTAATTTAGGTAGTAACTATAAAACTCTTCCTCAATACATAGTTTTAAAATAACTAACATTTTTATGACTGTATTTTTATTTTTTAAAGAGTTGATTTATTTGTTTTGACTGTTTTTCAATAAATTTGGAGGCTTGTATCAACGTTTCTTGTCTCCTAAATATTTCTTAATTACGTAAACAAATGTAAGAGTGTAAGTAAATGTTCACATTGATTCAGACATCACCTTTACTGTACTCTAAGCTCTTATATTTATTTGTGTTTACTTACAGTCTGTTTTTACTTTTATTGGTCTGTGTTCACGTACAAGTACTACGATGGTCTTTGTTAGAGTCTTCCTGAGACTTTTAAACTTACTAGCTCACTAAGTTTATATACTGGCATTTTATAATTTTTTTTGGTGTCCTATGAAGAGTCTTTGGATTACTAAATATTTAAACCATGTTGTTTACATATATAAATGGTATTTATTTTTGTCTATTCATTTTGCAAAATTGCTTATTAATTCATTCATTGTATGAAATACTTTTTTAGTTTTTTTCTCGTAAATACTTTGGTAAACCAGCATATTATCTGTACAGTCATAAATTTACCTCCTTATTTCCAATTTGCATATCTTAGTCTTACTGTTTAGTTGTTTGAGTAATAGCTCCAGCAAAATGTTTGATTATAGTAATGATAAGAGTGATTTGTTTAGTATCTTTGACCAAAATGTAAAAATATCAATTGTTATCCCATTAAGCTTAATAGTGGTGTCTGGACTACATATTGTATTTTATTATGTTAAGATAATGAGGATTATATTTTATTTGTTTAAGGCAGGGAAAGATTCCTTAAGGGCAAACACACTAATATTAAGGCAATAAATAAATAAATAAATAAAGAGACAAAGAAGTATAATTCAAAATTAAGGTATTAAAAAGATCATTTAGGGATGACAGGGTAAGCTACATGAGAGCGACAAAGGGCTTGTGTGTAAAATATATAACAAATACTAACAAGTCAATAAGAATCAATGTAATAGAAATAAATTCCTGAGAGACTTGAGCTGAAATGTCAGAAAAGAGCATGCCCAAATGACAAAAATGTATAAAAAGGCATCTACCTATTCTCAGTCAGAAAAACATGTAAACAAAAGAAAATTTATACCAATGGCTAAAATGTAAAAATAAATCATACTAAATATTGACAAAATTGTGTCATCAAATATGATATGGTTGATAATATAAAATATTGAATCAATTGTGGAGTAAATAAACCTCTCATAATATTTCAGAGGAAGTAAAAACCACCTTGGAAACCTATTTGTATGTACCTAAAGAGTTGGATGTATCTTTGAACATATCCCTGACACATGACTCAGCAACTCTGTTTCTACTTAAATCACCAAAAAACCCGGATGCACCTGTGTATTTTTTTTTTTTTTTTTGAGACAGAGTTTCGCTCTTGTTACCCAGGCTGGAGTGCAATGGCGTGATCTCGGCTCACCGCAACCTCCGCCTCCTGGGTTCAGGCAATTCTCCTGCCTCAGCCTCCTGAGTAGCTGGGACTACAGACACGCACCACCATGCCCAGCTAAATTTTTTTTTTGTATTTTTAATAGAGACGGGGTTTCACCATGTTGACCAGGATGGTCTCGATCTCCTGACCTCCTAATCCACCTGCCTCGGCCTCCCAAAGTGCTGGGATTACAGGAGTGAGCCACCGCGCCCGGCCTGTGTATTCTTGTAGATTAAGTTATGCACAAGAATTTTCACAGCTGCAGTAGTTACAACAGCCACTGAAAACTATTCACGTGGCTGTCACCAATAAGAACGGATAAACAAATTTCAGTAGAGTTACTGATAGAAATACATCAACAACAATGAATTAATTTGAGCACTTTTAAACAGTAAGCATGAATCTCATGACCACTGTTAAGACAAAGATGCAAGACACAAAATAATACATATTACTTGAGTCTATATCCATAAACTCAAACATAGGCAAAACTAAGTTCAAACTCAGTTAAGTTTAAGGTAACCACTTAAGGTAACTGGTTTCCTTTGGAGAGCCAAAAAAGATTACTAACTGAGCAGGAGTTGTGCTGGCTGTTTCACCTCACAATCTAAGTGGTAATCCCACAAGTGTTCATTATGTTCACTGAGCTGCACATTTAGGTTGTCTGTAACTTTCACTGCTATAGTTCAATTTTCAGAAAAAAAGTCAATGGTGAATAACCTTAGAATATTTCTCTCACTATAGGATGTACTTTCAATATGGAGATTTATATGTCTTTAAAGGTTTTTAAAAACATGTTGCATAATTTAATATTTATTTTATTCTTTAAAATATGGGCATTTTCTTCACAGACCCCAAATATTTATGCTGGCTCTAATTTACTTGACTTTCATTTTATCTATAATCATTTTAAATGTCTTGTCCCTTTTAACACATTTTCCATATCCATTCTTACTGTCTTTATTATTTCACTGTGTTCATTTTCCTATACTGTTTCCTATTTGCCATAATATAGGCAATCACTTTCCCTTTCTTTTCTCTGTTCTACCAGCTTCCACTGCATAAATACAGATGTCTTGTACTTTTCCCTGATTATTTTTGTATCCAATTAGTTGTCTCATTCACAGATGTGGTTGTCTTATAATTAAATTTGAAACTCAGTGGTTGGACTCAATTTTCATCTGCTTCCGTAATTGTTTTTCAATATGTTGTTCTATTGATAGATTTGCCTATACTTTTTCTCTCCCTGCTTCTTCTTCTTTTTTTTTTTTTTTTTTTTTTTTTTTTTTTTTTTTTGTGAGACGGAGTTTCGCTCTTGTTACCCAGGCTGGAGTGCAATTGCGCGATCTCGGCTCACCACAACCTCCGCCTCCCGGGTTCAAGCAATTCTCCTGCCTCAGTCTCCCAAGTAGCTGGGACCATAGGTATGCACCACCATGCCAGGTAATTGTTTTATCTTTAGTAGAGACGGGGTTTCACCATGTTGACCAGGATGGTCTGGATCTCTTGACCTCTGCCTCAGCCTCCCAAAGTGCTGGGAATACAGGCATGAGCCACCGCGCCCGGCCTCTCCCTGCTTTTGTTTGACATGGTTACATGGATTTTCTTTCAGCTTTTTTTTAAAGATTGGAGGTATTTTTAAAGCAGTGGATTTTTCCAGGTCCAGCTTTGAAGGTTCATAGAGGCTGAGGACAACTTGTGAATAGCATTGCAGATTCACAAAGCAGTGTTCACAAAGCAAACTTCTCTCATTCCTTCTTTTGCTTCCTGCCAATATAACTTAGCTGTCCTTGGTAAGCTGGTGACGATGAGTGCTGGTGATAGCCTGCTATTAGGCCATAGAAATTTCTTTATTGTTATTATTTTAGGCCGTGCACATTAGAGCCTCCTGTTGCAAACGACTGATACAGATGTGCACGCTGTGCTGAACCTCTCTCCGTTAGTAAGTGTGGCTGTTGGCTCATTGTCCCCTCACCACTCTCACCACTTAGTCCTCTCTGTGACCCATCTGCCGGCTCATCTCCTCCCTGCATGACCTGTCTCGCCTGTGCCCATCTCTAGCTTTATTTTTTGTGTAAAGAGTTTCTATTTCTCCCATTTGCTAAAACTAGAGCTGCATTTTTCTTTCTTCTTTGTTCTTAAATAGTTTTCAGGATTTGAACAGGTAAATATTGAATTTTAATCACTGTGTTCAAACTATACATCAAATAGGCCTGTTTTATATGAGATATGGGATGCTTGTGAATTCCATATTAACAGCAAACAGTAAGCATCAAGAGTGCTTACTTTAATTATCTCCTGTAAATGGCGTTACAGACAGTACAATACTTGCGTATTAGTTCCTCCACACACGGCTATGAAGAAATACCCTAGACTGGATAATTTATAAAGGAAAGAGGTTTAATTGACTCACAGTTCCGCATGGTTGGTGAGGCCTCAGGAAACTTATAGTCATGATGCAAGTGGAAGCAAACAGATTGTTCTTCACATTGTGGCAGGAAGGGGAAGAATGACTGCCCAACAAATGGGGACGCCCCTTATAAAACCATCACATCTCGTGAGAACTAACAACATCATGTGAACAGGATTGTGAAAAGCGTCCCCGTGATTCAATTACCTCCCTCTGGGTTCCACCCAGGATATGTGGGGATTATGGGAACTATAATTCAAGATGAGATTTGGGTGAGGACATAGCAGAACCATATCAATTTGTATGTATGTCTGATTATGATATGGAATTTATAAAACATATCCCATGGCATCTATTCATGTACTTATGTGTTTGTGGGAAAACTGTATTTCTCTTAAGAGGAGAACTAAATAGGACATATATATCTTTAGTTGATATTATTCTGTGACAATTTACATCACGTAATTATTATGGGAATATCCAGTTGATGTAACGTGTCTTTAACCAATGCAGTAGAGGATAGGTGTCACCTAATTCCTAAGGGGAACAGCCAGAAAACTGCTCTCTATATTAATAATATGTACTAATTCTTATGAATAAACAAGCAAATGTAGTATAAAGTTTTATCTGTAATTTTTTTATTTTCTAGGAATATAGTTTGAAATACATGGAATTTTTAAAAACCAAGGGAAATATCAAACTGTATTGGATTTAGATTGTTAAGATAATTCCTCAGTGAAAAGGAGAGAAGCTTTGTCAGTCTCAAGTGCATATTTGCCAACCTCTGCAGAGGCTTTTCTCTGTCTCATTTTGTGCATTGATCCTATTTAATTAAAACTGCTGTGTGTGTGTGTGTGTGTGTGTGTGTGTGTGTGTTCTGAACTGCATATCTGAAGATGGCCCCACATCTTCCCACTTGTAATTTTGCTCCTGTTGGATATAAGGATCATGTTAGATGCTAGTCAGGGTGCTGATGTTTATATAGAATACTTGCTCGATACTGAGATTTTAAAAACAAAACTTTATTCCCCTTTTGGTTACTACATATTCATTATAACAGATAAATAACTTAGTTTGTGTTTTCGGTTGAGTGGTGTCCGCTCAAAGTCCGTATGTTGATGTCCCTACCCCTAGTACCTCAGAATGTGACAGTATTTGGAGGTAAAACCTTAAAGAAGTATTTAAGTTAAAGTGAGGTTACTAGGGTGGATCCTACTCTGATACGACTGATGGCCTCATAAGAAGAGATTAAGACCAGTGAAGACACTCGAAGAAGACATCCGTGTGTAAGCCAACCAGAGAGGCCCCAGGAGAAACCTACCTTACCGACACCTTGATCTCAGACTTCTAGCCTACAAAACTACAAATAAATTTCTGCTTTTGAAGCCACCCAGTCTGCAATACTTTTTAATGATAGCCCTAGCACATAAATACAGTTTACGAGTTCTATGGAGATACTGTTGCAGAATAAGGAAATAAGATAATAAATAGATAGTCAATGTAAGTGAAGAATAAGGAGAATAAGGTGTCTTCAAGGATGGTAGTAATAGGAGTAAAGGTGCCTTCTTTTAAATTGCTGCCATTAATCAGTCATAATCCTAAACTTACTGTGATGCCCATTTCTCACCAGCCACCAGTCTCTGACCTTCCCTAAGCAGTTTCGGCCATCTGGGAGAGACATGTGAAGTCTCAGTTTTGAGCAAGGATCTCACTGTTTTGATAATTACTAATGTGGGTGTGTGCATTTAAATGTGGTTTTAGGTCACTTGGCCCAGCTAAGGCCTCGGAGGATAGATGACAGGCCTAACTCCCCATATTTCATCTACTCTCATAATGTTTATAAACTCTTAGATTTTTAAATATTAAAAAAAGAAAATAATTAATTTAGATTTTTAAATAAAAACGGTAGCCTCATGTCCCAATGTAATTATTAAGACACATTTCTTTCTACTCATTCTTTTATGCTCTCCTATTTTTGTGGTTTCGGCAATGTTTATACAGTTCTACTATTTGCTTAGTATAACAAAACATGTATTTTCCATATTTCTCAATTATTTATTGAGTTTAAAAACAGAATAATATCTTACCTTAAACAAAGGCTACTATATTAAACATCCTCATCATCACTGGGCATTTAGGAATTTTAGAGAACTTGCTCTTTTAGTTACTGTTGGAGTGAACAGATGGAGGATCCTTTTATTGTTTTCAGTATGTGCCTGTAAATAATCCATAAGGCTTGCCACCTAGTGAGGCTGAATGCATTTCTCCTGTCTGTTTAACCATGATGCTACCAGTGTGACCTCACTACAGGAGATGGATCTCGATAAACCCTCCACCATCTGTCCAGTAGAAGGTAATCTCGAATTCCACTGAATTAATATAAAATGCCTTATGCTGTATAACATAGAGCTCCATGCTTCTTAGGAGAATAAGCTTAAAAAAGTAATCCCTGGTCCTTAAAAATAAATAAATATAATAAATAATATATAGCATATCATATATATTTTGTATTTATCAAGAGAATAAGAATAGAAAGATAATCTTTGCTCTCTAAAATATAACAACATAAATTGGTATTTTATTGGTGGACTCCTAGATCTCAAAATAAAAGATGTAATGGATATAATAAGAACAAAATATCTTATTTTTAAAATGAGGGTAAGAATTATTTTTACGGTTACATGTAAGTCAAGTGAATACAAATTCAAGTTTTCTTGCTTCCAATTCTAAACAAATTTATCATAACTACATTTGTATTTTGACCAATTCAAAGCTACTTTTTACCTGTATTACCAGATGTCAGATATCACAACTTCTTACACAGTTAGGCAAAGCCTACCCATATTATAATTAGGTCAAATGATTATTATTATTTTCTTTACAGCATCAACATTTATGGCTTATTCAGAAATAATCAACTTTTGAAAGTTTTTTTTTTTTAATTGGGGCAATGCAAAGAAAACACATAATGTAATATTCTTTTGCATTAATAAAAAATGACAAAAATGAACATGTCTATTAAAATTATGTATTAGAATGAGGACTAATAGAATCCTTAATGCCTAACTTTTTGAAATTATTGGCATTATCTACAAAAGTTGAAATGTGCACACTGTATAAAACAACAAGGCCATTTTTAGGTGGATATCCAAAACAAATTATTGCACACATGCAGCAGATATATGACAATGCATACATCAAAACACTCAAAATAACAAAAAACTGGAAACAATCCAAATGCTCATTAACAGTACAATATGTTAATAAATCATATTTTATAGAATCAATACAACAGAATAACTCATTCTATCTCCAATGAATGATCTTCATCTTCATGCAACAACATTGGTAAATAACTTTTCACAATATGATATTAAGTGAAAAATAAAGTTCAGAAGAAAACAAACAAAAAAACCCCACAATGTTCTCTTAATAAAAATTAAACGCAATTAAAACAAAATTACATATTATTTGAACACATAGTTATGCATAATAAATATTAATATACATATATATTATGTGTATGCATATATATACTTGAATATATGTCTATTTTTATATGTCAAATAATTAAAAATAGAATATTAAAAATATTAATTATTGAGGTGAAAACTGATGAGTAAATCAGTCTCTTGGTAATCAATAAAAAATAGATGTCACATAATCTAAAAATATCAAAATATCTAAACTAGTGAAGGGGTCCTTAACCTTTTACTCTCCTTCACACTCACTATATTCCTTTTACAGATATTCCATGTTTTAAATTCCTAGGGCAATATTGTAACCCTTTTATAGATCCGATATGGTTCAGCTCTGCATTCCCACCCAAATGTCACCTTGAATTGTAATAATCCCCACATGTTGTGGTAGGGACCCAGGAGGAAGTGATTGAATCATGGAGGCTGGTTTTTCTCATACTCTTCTCATGATAGTGAGTAAGTCTCGTGAGATCTGATGGCTTTATACAGAGGAGTTTCTCTGCACACACCCGTTCCTGCCTCCATGTAAGACCTGACTTTGCTCCTCCTTCACCTTCTGCCATGATTGTCAAGCCTCCCCAGCCATGTGGAACTGGGAGTCAATTAAATCCCTTTCTCAGGTCTGTCTTTATTAACAGCAGGAGAACAGACTGATACAAGATCCTAAATGTTTATTAAACAAGTGCTGGAATCTCATTTAAATATGTATCTTATTTCTTATAAATTGCCTTTTTGAAGTTTTCTAGTCAATGACAAGTGGCTTTCTCTTCCTTTGCTGAGTCACCGGATCTCGCCTCCTCCTTGTAGTTTCACAAGGGATCATCTTCCTGTCTACCCTGAGATAAACTGTGGAGGTTCATCTAAAAGAAACTCATCATTCTGATGTGTTGGGGATATGGTGTGTGCTGGGCCTCAGTGTCTGGCTGGTAAGCCTTCTCCTCCCCACAATTCTGCAATGCAACTTGTAAATTTTATTTGTGTGTGTATAATGCTGTATACATGGATGTGTGTGTGTGTGTGTACATATAAATATACATATACAAGTATAAAGGTATTATTATGGTTCTCTTCTTCATAAGAAAAAGAAGTGGAATAAGAATGCATAGAAGTATGCAAGTTTATTTTTTTTTTTTTTCAAAATACTAGCTTATAATTTGGGCATAGATACAAAGTGTCATTATCTTTAATAAAGACAAATAAAAAAGCAAAACAAAGAGAAAAATCAATACATAAAGCAGCACAAATAAACTAAAGATAGCAGGTTTTCTTTAATGATTAGCATTAATCTAAATTACACACCTGAGTTCTGTAATGAATAATCATTTCACAAATATTCTTTGAGATCCGATTTTATGGCAGGTAACAATTAGGTTTGAAAATATAAAATAATAACATATTCAGTATTGTCTAGCTGGTGAAAATAGACTCCACCAAAATAATTAGAAAAATTATTATATTCATATATAATTGCAATGATTGAGTTATGTCTAAGAAGGCGTTTGTCAGCAAACAGTCATATTTAAAAATGAAAAGATCCTTAGAAATTATTTAGCTCCGGAAACTTACCCAGTCTCTAGAAAATTGTTCTTCTTCAAGGTGTATTTTTGTTTTGACATTATTTACTTCATTGTCTTAAATTGTAAAGTAAAAAATTATTTTACAAATCAATACATTCCTATTACTCATTTTCTTCTATTCTGTGCTGACGAAAATTGAAGTGCACTTTTTCAGAATGTATTTTTAATTGAATGTGTGATATAAAATTTTTTAAAAGATGACTTTATTAATAAGCTATAGGTTAAGAAATAAGTAAATAACAAAGTCATTTAAGGTCAATTTTACTCAATAAAAATGTGATTTAGGAACAATTCCACCACCCCCTTACAGGGTTGTATTCATTGTTTGAGCTTCCCTTTGGCAAAGTAGAGAAAAATATAGATAATAGATTATGTTTAAAAATTTCTACATCATTGCTATAGTTTATTTGGAATACTGTGGTATTGCAACTCCATGTACTCTCCAAATTGTGTTATCCGCACTTCTCAAATAAACTACTGCAATTGTATCTTCGTTTCAAGGCCTTTGGTTGGAAGAGCCAAAACAGATAAAGATTACATGTTAAGGCAAGAGTACTGTACTTAATCAAAACAAACTGTAGCCTAGGGTCTGTGGGTCTGTTGACTGCATCCCAAAGTAGCCTTAGAGAAATGACGTCTGAATGTGAAGAGGCAGTCTATGGAACAGATTCTTGATTGTACTAAATAGTATGCAGCCATGCTTTCTGTAGAAACAAGAAGCAAATTTTGAGATAGACATTCTTTTGTAATCATTGTAACAATAATATTTTTATATAAGTGTGTTTGAGCTCATTATGTTATAGAACACAAATGTTTTGTAATTCTGAAACCCTTTATTTCCCCCAAATTTCTATTACAATATTTTATTTTTAAAACTCTCAGTCTCAATTGATGATTCTGTATTTAATTTTCTAAGCATAAACTAGAAACTCTTTTTCTTTCTCTCTGATCTAAATATGTCTTTTCTCAAAAAACGAAATGACACTGGCTGCAAATCTGCTCTCATGCTTTGATGACTAATTCTCCTTATTCATCTCATATTTTAAAGTAATATCTCTTACAATTTGCATAGTCTTTCTGCCTCAGCTCAAATTCCTTTGGAGATGAATAACTTACCAATTCATTTTACTGGAGGTCATTGGTAATGCTTAGTTGATTTTCCTTTAAAATAACAGTAAGTCTGACCAAGCTAAAGTAATTTCTTGCTTACATGGTTTGAAACTCATTCCACAGCCTTTCAATTGCTACCTCTGTCAATGCTTCCAACTGGCCAGAGTTAAATGTAGATGTTTTCCAAATGTTAGCTATAAGCTGTTAAGCAGCTTCAAATATCATGAAAATAAAATAACATAATTAGAGCGTTATGCACAGATGGTCAAAACAGTGTCCAAGGAAATGCTTTTGGTGAATACAAAACAGTGGAGTAACAAAGATGCTTGCCATGTAAACAGGTGCTTATGAAAATGCTAAGTCATTTAACATCTCCGATCAGATAAGTGGCATAAATAAGAGGAATGAGTATTGTCTAGAATAAATAGGAAGTTACATATGCAGCATATTCTAAAATTCTCCAGAGTTTGTATCAGTTTATATAAAACTAAAATTTGGATCTCATGGTAGATAAATTTATAATTTTATGCATAATATGGCAAAATGCCAATGATACTAGCTTATTTGTTATGTCCCTCAAAGAACCTCTCCGACAGTTTTAGGACATCCAAGCTATAAATCCTGTCCCATGGAGATAAAAGAACCTCAACATCTTAAAGATAATCGGCACTATGTTGAATCATTTATAAAGGGCACATAGACATATTACATCAATGACATTTTTTTTCGACAAAATAATGTATATGTACTTTTACATACAAGAGAGTTTTATTTTTAAAATTAATATATTTTAAGACAAAGGTATTGAGCAAAAATAAGATCATATATATATATATATATATATATATATATATATATATGAGCATTTGTTGATACTGTTTTTTCTAAATTTATGAGGCCAATCTCCATGTTGATAACAATTAATGGCACATTTAACTTCAGTTCCCACTCTATCATAATTTGTCGGTTTGTGCTTTTTTATTAAAATAAATAGGAAACAGTAGGAATGAGAATCCTGCTGTATTACAACACCCAATAAAAAGTTTGTGATTGAGGTTAATATATATCCTAAAGAAAATCCACAGACATATTTATAATATCAGCACAAAATGAGTAGAAAAATAATTTTTACAAATTGCTTAGAAATTAAAACATGGCAAGTAAATGGGTTAGAGGCTTGTGTCATTCAATGTGGGTTCATATATCCATCCACTGGTTTTCTCCCAGTGATGACTGTGGTCCTGGAAGCTACACTTTCCAATATAATATTTTCTCCTTGAGGCAAACTAGCATACTAGGTATGAAAAGAGTGTAAGCTCTGGTATCATTTAGAAATAATGCATGTAGTTCCTTCAATTATCTTTAATTTGCTAAAACACTAATAGTCCCAATATGATGCAATATTAATCATATGTCCACAGTCATTTAAAATTCCAGGTGGGACACAAAGAGTAGTTCTCAGACACTTAACAAGTAAGACAGGAATTACTTTTCAGTCTGAGAAGTTACTAAACCTCTGCTACTATCCATTTCCTTTTCTCTCCAAAAAGGTTCATAATCCCTTTCTTTCTGAGTTGCCGTGAGCTTAGAAATGATGTTTCCTACTTGAAGTTTTATTTGCTGTCCCTAAATTTCTCCTACAGTATTCCTCATTACTTTCTACTACTCAGGGCAGAAAAGCAGAGTCACACTTGTTTGCCTTTTTCTTCTACAACTATAATTCTACTTAAATCGGCCAGATTGAATTGTATTTCTTATATACCTTTAGGATATAGCTGCCTCTTTTCCCCTGTGCTGTTAGCCCTGTAGGGAGCAGAGCCATCGTTCTTTCTCACCGGGGCTGAAGCACCCCAGTATACTTCAGGTGAACCATCATTCAAAATACTTCAGTTATTCCCCACTTTCTGGGTTAAATTCTTAATTCCTTAAATGTCTTACAGAGTTGCTTCGTGGCCTTTTGCCTCCTAGCCTATCCAGGCTACATCTAACTGTCAGAGGTGTTTGAACCAGAGCAACTCCATCTTGAATAGGAGCTGGGTAAAATAAGGCTGAAATCTATGAGGCTGCATTCCTAGACAGTGAAGGCATTCAAAGTCACTGGATAACTTAGGAGGACAGCACAAAATACAGGTCATAAAGACCTTGCTGATAAAGCAGCCTGCAGTAAAGAAGCTGGCTAAATCCCTCCAAAACCAAGATGGCGACATCCTCACTGCCACACTCCCACCAGCCCCATGACAGTTTGCAAATGCCATGGCAATGTCAGGAAATTACCCTACATGGTTTCAAATGAAAAAGCATGAATAATCCACCCCTTATTTAGCACATCATTAATAATAAATAACCATAAAAGTAGGCATCCGGCAGCCCTAAGGGCCGTTCTGACTATGGGGTCGACATTCTTTTATTCTTTCACTTTCCTAATAAACTTGCTTTCACTTTATGGACTCGCCCTGAATTCTTTCTTATGCAAGATCCAATAATCCTCTCTTGGGGTCTGGATCAGGAACCCCTTCCTGTAACATAACTACTCTAACTTTCAAACTATATTTTTAACGGACATTGATGTTTCATTTTTCTTTTATGTTTCATGCTTTATTTTATATGGAAAATTTATGTAGGGTGTTTACTGGAATATTCTCTTTTTATATGTTCTCTCTTATTATCCATTTCTTTTTAACCTTAGCTTAAATATAACTTCTCATGAAAAACTTTTCTATCCTCTTAGAGAGTTCTGCTCTCCCTAATATATGTTTTCACAGTTTTTTTTTTTTTTTCTATATTCTACTTACTTCATTTCTTTGTAAAATAATTTGTTAAAATTCTTGTGATTCTTTTCTTAGGTCTTAGCCTCATGAGGACAAAAGCTGTGTCTGCCATGCTTGCCATAGGCAGAGAAGAGCTTGTTTTATAACAACCTCTTCTGACCTTTGTTCTGGGCGTCTGAGAGGAGGCTTCGAAACCCCTGGGATTTCCAGGTTATTGGCCTGGCTTTGTTATTCCTGCTGATTTCTTGGACCACACCTGACTTTATGCTAAAAGCAGGACTCAGCATGGAGGCTGGTCACAAGATTAATGACTAATAATGTGAGTATAAGTTGAGAAACTGAGCCACAGGATATCTGCCAAACTTCAAAACAGAGGGAAGCTGGAGATTGAGTCCAATCACATCACATGGCCAAGGAGACCCAGTCATGCCTAGGTAATGGAACCCCAACACAGATCCATAATGGGGGGAGGTCCCTGTTTGATAAGCACATTCATGTGCTGGAAGGGTGACAGGGGAAGGGAATCAAAGCTCTGCATGTGGGACCTTTATAAACTTTGTCCTGTGAATTTCCTCATTTTTCTGATTCTGATATGTATTCTTTAAAATTAAACTGTAATTATAATTCCAGCACTTTCCAAATTTCTATCAACCATTCTAGCAAATTATCAAATATGACAGGATTGCGGAAATGCCTAGATTCGTAGCCATCCAGTTGATCAGAAGTGCGGGAGGCCCAGAAACCCCAGCATTTATGGCTGGTTTCTGAGTGGTGGCAGTGATCTCAGGGACTGTGCATTTAACCCGTGGAGTCTGCATTAACTCCAGCTGCTTAGGATGGGAAGTGCATTGCAGCAAGGGCACTTTCAAGTCTTTGCTGAAGAAATGAATAAATATATGACTATATTAAAAATAGGGTCTCTAAACTTTCAGAAGGAATGGGAGTCTTCAAGCAAACTATATATATTTATATTATCTGGTATGTAGGCAGATGTCTAACATGACCACTGAGGTTCTAGTCATGGGTGCATGTGTCCTTCCCTTGGAATGCCAGCAAGACCTAGAATATGAAGATAATCACTCTCTTGATTATATTATAAGATAAAAGTGGGGCCGGGCTCAGTGGCTCACACCTGTAATCCCAGCACTTTGGAAGTCCGAGGCAGGCGGATCACGAGGTCAAGAGATCGAGACCATCCTTGCCATGATGAAAGCCCGTCTCTACTAAAAGCACAAAAATTAGCCAGGTGTGGTGGCATGCGCCTGTAGTCCCAGCTACTCGGGAGGCTGAGGTGGAAGAATCGCTTGAACCCAGGAGGCAGAGGCTGCAGTGAGCTGAGATTACACCACTGCACTCCAGCCTGGCGACAGAGCAAGACTCAGTCTCAAAAAAAAACAAACAAAAAAAAAAACAAAAAACAAAAAACAAAAAGAATCACTCCTGTTATATAAAACTCCATTTGGGAAGATCAAAAGGAGATTGCTGCTAGTTTTCAAGAAATAAGCTCCCATATTCCAAGAATGCCAAGTATCTAGAACCTAAGTCAGCCTCTGGGATCTCTTTGAGAGAGATCCCCAGCCAGCAACCAGCAATTAAAAAGTGATTTTTTTTTTTTTTTTTTTACAGTTAAAACAGCTGTTTTTCTATTATGGAACATTTAAGGTGTCTCCAAGTTTACAGTTATAAGAAAAAGCTGTCTGGATATGTATATATACATAAGGTGTATATATATATATATATATATATATATATATATATATATAAATTATATATATATATATAAATTATATATATATATATAAATTATATATATATATATAAATTAAACACACCATAACATAAGGTATATATATATATATATACCTTATGTTATGGTGTGTTTAATTTAATAGGGTACATTCCCAAAGCTGGGTTGCTGGATCAAAGACATATCCATTTTTAAAATTTTGACAATTAAAAGGTAACTTTCCATAAAGGTTTTACATTTACCTTCCCACAAGCAATACACAAATGTCTGCTTCCCCAGATTGTTATTAGTACTGAATGTTACCAATCTAAACAGTGATCTTATCACCACAACTGCAAGGAGCTGGGTTTCTTAAATAACCTGAAGAAGGCTGGAAGCAGACTCCAAGTTCCAGATGAGAACAAGATAGACAGACACCTTGGTACCTTGGTTTCAAGTTTTGAAACACTAAGCCAAAAAATACCAACACATTGTGCCTGGATTTCTGACCCACAGAAACTCAGATAATACATGGGTGTTCTGCCTCACTGACTTTGCACTAACTTGTTATAAAACAGTAGAAAATGGACACACTTCTACATTTGTCCCAAAAGTGCCAGCAACCTCAATGTTCTTTTTTTTTTATAATCAAAACTTAGGCAGTATTTTTTATGTTGCTGATTAAATTTCATGTGTTTTGATATTCAGCCAAGCATTTGAAAATTTGATATCTTCCTAGAAAATCAAGATGGAAATTTCACTTTCTCTGTGACATCTTAAAATAGGTAGCTCAGAACCAAACATTCACATATTGAGTGTCTTACACATGAAGAGATACATGCAGAAAAATAAACCATCCTATACACGAGCCTTTATTTCAAAGCTCTAATGTTCTCAGTTAGAAATGTTTACTTGTAAAACTACCACAAGTTAACGACAATACAAATTTAATTTATTTAAAGATCATGCTCCCAGGGCACTAACCTAGAACACAAATCATGACAATAGCATAAAGCAAATACAAACACAAGAACAACATTTTCTAAGAATAAAGAGGCATTTGAACAATAAGAACTAACTAGAAGGTTTTAATAATGATTGAGCTTATGTTCTTTTGTGTACAGTATTGGATATATGCTTAAACAGCATTGATTGTCTTCTTCAACCTTTCCACCTAGCAGTCTTCTAATAAATAGATCATTATCACTCTTCTTAAATCTGGAGTGCAATGAATGCAGTGTAAGTCAAGGAATTACCTGGACAAATAGTAAATAATTACTTTGATGGTTTTGGTTGCACTGTTAATTGTTCATACATAGTTCCCTATTTTCTGCCTACGAAATGTGGACGATACTGAGTGCTGTGTAGTACTTGTGTTTTGTGTGTTTCTTTTTTCTTCTGCAGGGGGATTCTGTTTAAGAATCAAAGCTTGCTTATTGTGAACACCATTATACACCTTTTACATATTTTAAGCTTTATATTCCAATTGGGACTCCTATAACTGGATAAGCATGTCATCCCTGCCATCTGTGATCTGATAAAAATGTTGAAAGGATTAAGGCAAAGATGTTAATGTAAGTCATTTCGTAGAGAATCCAATTCAGCGGGCATTTGCTTCTCACTCATCTCTCTTTGACTATGATTGCTCATCCCATTTTTATTTCTATCACTACAAGTATAAGCACAGATAAGTTCTAAGGGATCTTGAAAATGAAGAAAATCTAGGCAAAACCATTCAGGACATAGGAGTAGACAAGGACTTCATGAACAAAACACCAAAAGCATTGTCAACAAAAGCCAAAATAGACAAATGGGACCTAATCAAACTCCACAGCTTCTGCACAGCAAAACAAACAGTCACTAGAGTGAATCGGCAACCATCAGAATGGGAAAAAATCTTTGCAGTTTACGCATCTGACAAAGGGCTGATATCCAGAATTTACAAAGAACTCAAACAGATTTACAGGAAAAAAACAAACAAGCCCATTCAAAAATGGGCAAAGGATATGAACAGAAACTTTACGAAAGCAGACATACATGAGGCCAGCAAACATATGAAAAAGTGCTCATCGTCATTGGTCATTAGAGAGATGCAAATCAAAACCACATTGAGATACCATCTCACACCAGTTAGAATGGCGATCATTAAAAAATCTGGAGACAGCAGATGCTGGAGAGGATGTGGAGAAATAGGAACACTCTTACACTGTTGGTGGGAGTGTAAATTAGTTCAACCATTGTGGAAGACAGTGTGGCGATTCCTCAGGGACCTAGAAATAGAAATTCCATTTGACCCAGCAATCCCATTACTGGGTATCTATCCAAAGGACTATAAATCGTTCTACTATAAGGACACATGCACACGAATGTTCATTGCAGCACTGTTTACAATAGCAAAGACCTGGAACCAACCCAAATGCCCAACGATGATAGACTGGACTGGGAAAATGTGGCACATATACACCATGGAATATTATGCAGCAATCAAAAATGATGAGTTTGTGTCCTTTGTAGGGACATGGATGAATCTGGAGAACATCATTCTCAGCAAACTGACACAAGAACAGAAAAGGAAATACCGCATATACTCACTCATAGGTGGGTGAGAAAAATGAGAACACGTGGACACGGAGAGGCGGTCTACTATACACTGGGGACTGTTGGGGGGAATGGGGGAGGGACAGCGGGGGGGGCTGGGGGGGATAGCCTGGGGATGAATACCAAGTGTGGGTGAAGGGGAGGAAAGCAGCAGAGCACACTGCCATGTGTTTACCTATGCAGCTATCTTGCTCGTTCTGCACATGTACCCCCAAACCTATAATGCAATAAAAATTAAAAAAAATAAAAAAAATAATAAAAAAAAAAGAAAATGATATTGTTAAAATTCATATAAACTAGAAATCTCAGGCGTTCTTGAGATGGTGGACTTACTCAAATTTCTTGGAATTAGACATGTAAAATAAGAGCCAGAAAGTTCTAGTTTAGCTTCCTTTTGCAAGATTTAGATACATCTCATGGGTCAGCCAATTCCACTGGCTTGTATATGTGGCTATTTTATATCCACTTTATGCTAAGGCACTTTTAAAGGGTCTAGCAATGTGTCAAATTCCAAATGTTCTTAACTCTATTTTTTTCTCCCCCTCTCAGCCCCTAGACATCAAGATAAAAAAAAAAAAAAAGAAAAAAAAAACAAACAGAACAAAAGCTTTACCAAGTCAACATCTAATTTCCAAAATGTATGTACATTTTGCCTAGTTTCATTTTGTTTCATTATGATTTAAAATTGTTAAAGTGTATTTCCCGTATTTTCTAACCACTCTCAATATAAGTTTAAAATCTGATGTTATAGTTAAATTTGCACTTATTTCCTTTCTCCTCAGAAAATTTGGTAAGCTCCTATGATGCATAGCCCTGAGCTTCACACATTTGAAACTGGAGAATGAGGCTGCTAGGACAATGGTGTTATTTATTACGGTGAATTATCCAATTGCACTGCACCTGTCTGGATCATAGGTTTGCAATAATGCAATGAAAATGATTTGAATGGGTCATAGGTCTAATATGTTAAGCACATAAACAAAGACTGCCCAGGGAGAGTGTTAATCCATGCTCATTAATTTTTAAATTCACATTCTGCAAGTTCATCCAAAAATTTATGAAGCACGTCAGAGTTTGGCTTCAACAGCAATAGAGACATACTGAAGCATATGGCTGGGGGGCGAAATAGAGTCCTTGGCAGTCCTCCTGCAGAGAGCCAGGTGAAGTGAAACCCATTAGAACTTCCACCGTGGCCATGAGAGTTACAGCCCACAGAAGAGGGACGCTTCCCAATGTCTCTGAAACCGTGAAAGGCAAAGGAGACTCAATTCCTTCCACAGAGAATATCACTACCCTAGTCTAGTGGGTTCTGTTTATCTTTATGCATGATCATTTGAAGCAGGCAAAATCCATCCCCCTTATTTTTTCCTGTTTCATGTAGATGCATAGATACATGTGTATATACATATATACATAATAAATATATACACGCAAACCACTGTCCTAGCATATTGAATCAGTTGTAAAATATATACTAAATATATTTCTCACTATAAAAGTATATTCTAATTTTTATTTTGTAATCTAGTAATGGTAAACCTTCATTTGGTGCTAACTTATTTTAGTAATCTAATTTATTTTTCATAGCAAGAGGTGAATGAATATAATTATTATTATTATTCATATATATATGTATATATATTTTTTTTTGCCAATCAATGAGAGCTTGTAAGGTTGCTGAGGTTGGTTGGCCTTGAACTCTTGGCCTCGCCTTCGCAAGTGCCACGACATCTGGCTGGAGCCACTTTGGGCCCTAATTATTATTTTTTAAATCTTGGTTGAACTCTCAGTGCTGTATACTAGTCTGGCTACTTTAAGTTGCTATTCCACAGTAGCTATGTTACTTGGAATAATTCACAAAGGTCTGAGGTTACAAATGGAAGATTAAATAATGACATACATTGTTATGATATTTAAAAGTAAATGTTCATCTTGACTGGTATTTATTCATTTTTCTTGGAAAACATGAAAAGAGTTACTTTAAAAAATAAATGCATACAAAAATTCATCATTTCATGTTTTATATGTATTTCATATGTTCATAGATTAGAAAAGTAGAGAAGGTTTAGTTTATTTAAATGTTCAAATACAAATCTTTCCACAGATGACAAAATTATATAACCTTTGTCCATTGACATCCAACATCCTGCCTCAGTGGTAGGATTTTCCAGCTCAGAACTGTGCACCCCACATGGGATGTCCTCTCTGCTGCTGTTACTACAGGCTGGGTTTGGCTCCCCAGGCATCCCTACTGCATCTTTCTGACTGCCTCTGCAGAACCCATTCGGTATCCTTAAGTTTTCTTTTATTTTGCCACCCTCGAAATAGATGTAATTTTATGTGTTCTTGACTGAATTGTTTCATCTGATATGTGAAGGGAAAAAGAATGAGTTCTTTAAGTTTTCCTGAGATTATCCAACACCCTAGGAGGACTGTTAACACTCTCAGTGATAAAAACTTACTGCATATAGATTCTTCAGGTTATGGCTGAGCTGACAATAAATTAAGGAAATGTTGTTAAAATCAGAAGTCCATTCAGAGCATGCATTTCTAGAGAGAAGTTTGTGGCAGAGCCTTTATTTGTCTTAGAGCTCTCTTCTGAGGCCAGAGTTGTAGGGTTTGGCATTTAACTAGTCTGGAGAGTGAGGGAAGACAGATTCTAAGTTCTGAGGAAGAAAGTCTCATCAGAAATTCCCTCATGAAATCAGAAACTGTGAAAGACACCCAAGGTGATAGCCTCCATAGCCAAAATCAACAAAAAGCCATAGCACATTACTGCCCTGCTCAAAATCCCCCAGTGCCAGTGCCTTCTCCCTTCATTCAGATGAATATGCAAACTACTTCAGTGGAAGCCCACCCATGTGATCCACCATATAGCCTGAGCCTCAACTCACTCCTCAGTGGGTGAGTATGCTCCCCTCACCCACCGCACTCAGCCACATTGGCCACCTTGCTTCCATAGAAAATTTCAAGTTTATTTCCACTTTAGAGCTTACAAACTTCTATCTTTTCTCCCTGGAATGACCTTCCTTTGAATTATCTCATGAGTCTTTCCACCAGCTATTCCCAGTATCTGTTCAAATGTCTTTCCCAGAGATAAGATTCCTAAACACCCAATTTAATAACAAACCCAAACCCTTTTGAGCACTTAAGTCTGATTTATTTGTCAATACAGTATGTGTTAGCTTTTCATATCCCATCCATTATGTTACATTTATTGTGATGCAGTCCTGTATTTACTTCTCTTTCTAACTCTGTAGCATATCATAGGAATTATGTCTTGTGTCTCCAATTACAATGAAGTGTCTGGCATACAAGTGGTAGTCAATAAATGTTTGCTGGATGACTAAGTGGATTAGACCCATCTGGGTTTTATTTTGCTATAAAACATATGGGAAATGTCTAGTTTGTTTGTTTTCACAGAGCACCAAAATGTTGCCACAGACCATCATTAAATAATCATGTCTTAAAATTATTTCAAACTTTACTTATCAAGACAAAATTCCATACACACACACACACACACACACACACACACACACACCCCACTTGTAAAATCTAAAGATACGCACAGTACCTCTGATCTTTATAAATAAGACAGCAGACACAACCTGATTTGTCCTTTCTCCAAACTCTCTCATTTTGATACTGAGTAAATTTTTGTTGTTGTTGGGTTTGTTTTGTTTTGTTTTGAGGCAGGGTCTTGCTTTGTAACCCAGGCTGAAGTTCAGTGGCAAAATTATAGCTCACTGCAACCTCGACTCCTGGGCACAAGCAATCCTCCTGCCTCAGCCTCTCAAGTAGCTGGGACTAGAGGCATGCACCACCATGCCCAGCTAATTTTTCTATTTTTGTAGAGACAAGGTCTTGCTATGTTGCCCAGGCTAGTCTTGAACTATTGGACTTTAGCTATCTCCCTGCCTTGGCCTCCAAAATTACAAAGTTCTGGCATTACAGATGTGACCCAGTGCACCTGACCAATATAGAGTAAATTTTAATTAACAGTCATTTTAAATCTTTTTTTTTAAATTTATTTTTTATACTTTAAGTTCTGGGATACATGTGCAGAACATGCAAGTTACATAAGTATACGTGTGCCATGGTGGTTTGCTGCACCCATTAACCTGTCATCTAGGTTTTAAGCCCCACATGCATTAGGTATTTGTCCTAATGCTCTCTCTCCCCTTCCCCCCACCTTCCGACAGGCCCCTGTGTGTGATGCTTTCCTCCCTGTGTCCATGTGTTCTCATTGTTCAACTTCCACTTTTGAGTGAGAACATTTGGTGTCTGGTTTTCTGTTCCTGTGTCAGTTTGCTGAGAATAATGGTTTGCACCTTCATCCATGTCACTGCAAAGGACATAAGCCCACTCTTTTTTATGGCTGCATGGTATTCCATGGTATATATCTGCCATGTTTTCTTTATCCAGCCTATCATTGATGGGCATTTGGATTGGTTCCAAGTCTTTGCTATTGTGAATAGTGTTGCAATAAACATATGTGTGCATGTCTTTATAGCAGAATGATTTATAATCCTCTTGGTATATACCCAGTAATGGGATTGCTGGGTCAAATGGTATTTCTAGTTCTAGATCCTTGAGGAATTGACACACTGTCTTCCACAATGGTTGAACTAATTTACACTCCCAACAGTGTAAAAGTGTTTCTGTTTCTCCACATCGTCTCCAGCATCTGTTGATTCTTGGCTTTTTAATGGCTGCCTTTCTAACTGGTGTGAGATGGTATCTCATTGTTGATTTGATTTGCATTTCTCTTTTTTTTTTTGAGATGGAGTTTCGCTCTTGTTACCCAGGCTGGAGTGCAATGGTGCGATCTCGGCTCACCGCAACCTCCGCCTCCTGGGTTCAGGCAATTCTCCTGCCTCAGCCTCCTGAGTAGCTGGGATTACAGGCACGCACCACCATGCCCAGCTCATTTTTGTATTTTTAGTAGAGACGGGGTTTCACCTTGTTGACCAGGATGGTCTCGATCTCTTGACCTCGTGATCCACCCGCCTCGGCCTCCCAAAGTGCTGGAATTACAGGCTTGAGCCACCGCGCCTGGCCTGATTTGCATTTCTTTAATGACCAGTGATGATGAGCTTGTCTTCATATGTTTGTAGGACACATAAATGTCTTCTTTTGAGAAGTGTCTGTTTATATCCTTTGCCCATTTGCCCACTTTTTGATGGGGTTGTTTGTTTTCTTCTTGTAAAATATTTTAAGTTCCTTGTGGATTCTGGATAGCAGCCCTTTGTCAGATGCATAGATTGCAATTTTTTTTTCTCCCATTCTGTAGGTTGCTTGTTACCACTGATGACAAACCCTAGAAGAAAACCTAGGCAATTCTATTCAGGACACATGCATGAGCAAAGACTTCATGACTTAAACACCAAAAGCAATTGCAACAAAAGCCAAAATTGACAAATGAGATCTGATTAAATGAAAGAGCTTCTTCTGCACAGTAATTCACATTTATTTTAATATAATTTAGTCATTTTATATTTTGTTTTTTATTTTTCACTTAATAATTATGGTTATGAAAGTATTTTATCAATACATCCAGCAAATGCTGTTTTTGCATCCGTTTCTTCATTTGAGTTCACTTCTTGCCAAATTATTTTCTTTAGCAAATTTTCATCAGTGAACAGGAATTATGACATTATGTTGTTTTATTTTAAATCAAAATTTGGCTAAATATGAAGTTCTAGATTGATTATAATTTTATCCAATGTATTTAAATATCTATGTGTGAATACACACACACACACACACACACACACGTATACATACTACATATGTATGAATGTATGCAATTTCCCTGCAATGTTTCTTCTTGTTATTGGGGAATCGCTCACTGGCCTAGGTGCTGTGCATACTCAGATTCTTGTGCATTGTTCCTAACCTCATAATATGTTCTCTTCATCCTTATTGCTTCATAGTTTCACTTTGTTATAACCAGGTGCCGATTTTCTTTTTTGCTGGCTTTTCTTTATTGTGTTTGGTTCTTTGGTACTTTCAATTTCCTACCCATTATACTCTCTGTTTCTCACTCCATTCCCTACTGCTACCACTGTCATAAAATACAGTGGTTGCAGTAGGAAATGGGGGGAGAAACAGAACATGTGGACATAGGTGTGGATACTATTGAGTGGAAAATGGTACTGGGGTACTATTGAGTGGAAAATGGTACTGAGATACTGTACCATTTTCCACTCAACAGTATCCATGCCTATTTCCAGATTATCACTGAGCTGATTGCTTCAAAAACATTCAACCATTTTCCTATTGCTGCTGTAAAAATTACCACACATTCAGTTGCTTACAACACACATTTATCATTTAAAGTTCTGGGGGCAAGAAGTCGAAAAAGAGTTTAATGGACTAAAGTCAAGGTGTCCATAGCGTTGTTTTCTTCCAGAGATTCTAGGAGGGGATCCATTCCCTTCTTCTAGAGTAATCTGGAGATCACTCTAGACCCTGGCTTCTTGAAACACCACAGAATGATACCCCCCTCAGCTTTATTTCTATAAGTCTGTAAAGGAAAGATTCAAAATTTCTAACATCACATATTAAAACTCAAAACTTTTAATAGTTTATTTTCTATTTAAAATCATATTAAGACATAATCAGATATATTCACACTACTTTCATACTTTTGGCTGGAGAGGTAAGTTTTCAAAGTCCAAGCAGAACTGCAGGAAACCCAACTCCAAAAGAAGAAAAGCCAAGAAAATTGACATTGTTTAGAGTCAAATTCTGTGTACATGATCAGATTGCTACTTCTCTTCTTAGGACGTACTAGTACCTTGTGACCCAGGTGAGCCGCATTTACCCCATATTCATGCCCTGGAATAGTACATACCTGCTTTGACACTGGCCTTGGCCATGTGACTTACTGGGCTTCCTGTGGCAAATTAGATATTATCAAGAGTGGTATAGCAGTGGATTGGGAGCTGCCTGTGAATTGAAGCTTGTCCTCTTGGAATGTTCCATCTTGGGGCCAGTTACCATGCTTTAAAGAAACGTGGGCTAGAATACCGAATAATGGAAACTATGTAGAGATAGATCTTGGATTCAAAAATGTCTTCTTGGAAGTCTGACCCTGCCGTGAACTCCCAGCTAAATGCAGATGCAGGTATGAGATTGTGGATATCAAGGGAGCAGAAGTGTTCAGCTGATCACAGTCAACACTGCTGGCTTACAAGAAGTGATCAATCATTGATATGTTATGCCCCTAAGATCTGAAGCAGAATTTTTAGGCAAATAGGTAACTGAAACCTCGTGGATGGTCTTATATTCAGTAACAGCTTTTTCTTTCTCATTCAGAGCACAGTGAGTCAGATATGAATGACGTCTTAGAACAGGCCAAGCAAATTCTCTTAATGTCAATTAATCTAAGTTAAACAGACTGGAGAAAGCTTCATATTTTAATTTTCTCCCTTTGTCTCATGGGATTATCTCATGGGATTATCATTTGCTTAAGTAATTATCTCATGGGATTATCACTTGCTTAAGTTTGTGTGTGTCATGGGTGCCAGTGTCTGTTCACTGGGTCGGTATCTTCCCATTTCACAGGTCAAACAGACATGTTTGTTCGTCTTTGCAGAGTTTTTTGTAATTGGAAATTTCCACCCCTTGATTTTTCTCCTCCACTGGGAACAGGTGCATGCAATACTCCACATTATAAAAACTCTGTGTTTTTCCATTATGAAAGGTAAAAGAAGAACAGAGGATATATCCTTCATGCTCCACAAACATATAAGGCAGGAAAACAGTAACACTGATTATAAAGCCCTAAGTTTCCAGGAATGAGTGCTCCTTTGCCTAAGCTCAGAGACTGTCATTCACAGGTATGAAATTTGTCACTAATTTGTATTTGTATCATTGGTAGGTTCATGTAATATCCAACCCTATAAATCTTTCCTGGATTAACATATCCTCAAGTGCAAGATAAGAGATTTCCTGTTGGGTAGTTCCAGATTAACATGACCTAGAAACTAAGATAGCAGAGAGCTCCTGTTGGCTCACAGGCTAATACTCCAAGCCCTGTGTAGCACCATTTTATTAAGCAAATAAAATACTACTATTGTAAGATTTTTATAACCTTACAGGTCATAGCCTTTTCAGGGGCACTGATAGTAAGTATAGTTGCTTTAATTAAATTGAACAAAAACACTTGACCAAGTGTTAGACTTGTTCATTATTTACCCACATCAGTCTTGTGAGCCTTTATGGCACTCATTATCTCTCAGAGCAAAGCCAGATGATTTTATAGGACCTACAGTGTACAGGAATCTAAGGGTCTTTTGTCAAGCAGTGAAAATGAACCTTTTCTATCTCATGTACTGGCACACAGGGAAACTTAATTACAGAGTCCAATTTAATGCACAGAAGCTTCAGCTCTGGACTTATGGCAACTGGAATGATTGTCAGCTCTGCTACTTCCCCATTGGTAGTTTGGGGCAAGTTATCTAAGCCCTATGTGACTCAGTTTCTGCAATTCTAAAGTGACAATAACAGAACAGCTTTACATTAATAATGCTATCAGGAGTTGTAAATCTGTTATACATTTAAAGCACTCAAACTATCTGCTATTAGGTATTCACTATATGTCATTTATAATTATCCCTTTAATATCATTTTTACAGATACATTTTAATGATGAGGAAGAATAAAAGTGAACTATTCTATGGACTGTCTCCCTCTGAAGATTCTTCTGTCAAGGTAACTTGTATTGGTCTGGACAATTGAATAAAGCGTTAGATGCTTGTTAAGTTGTGTGATTTTTCACCATAACTATGGATTCTAAATTTCAAGTCACACAAATTCACTGATTGGGCCATCAGGAAATATCAGATTTAAAGCTAACTGCTATCTAAAATTGTGTCTCTCCAAAATTCACATGTTGAAACCTTAATTCCCAAGGTGAAGGCAGTAGAAGGGAGGGCCTGTAGGAGGTGATTAGGACACCAGGGCTCAATCCTCATGAATGGGATTAGTGCACTTATAGAGAGGCTTAAGGGTGCCTGTTTGTCCCTCCCTCCATGAGAGATGCTGCCTTCTAGGCAGAGAACGAGCCCTCACCAGCCACCAGATGTGTTGTGAACTTCCTAGGCTCTGGAACACTGGGAGATAATGTCTGTTATTTATGAGCCACCCAGTTTGTGGTATTTTATTATTGCAGCCCTGAAGGGGCTAACAAAAGCATGGGTAGTCATCATCAGGATGAATAGGATTGAGGACTCTACTGGAAAAGCATTAAGTAAAGCTTTCTTAATTCACATATTAAATTGTCTTATTTCTGTCACGATTTAGTTCGCAGTAAGTGTTCTCTGGGCGGATCTGGCTTCTAAAGCATTAGGATCCTGTATAAATTCTGATGAAGTTGAAACATCATATTCTGAAAAAGGTTAGCATCCCTTTCATAAGTTTCCCAGGGCTGCCGTAACGAAGTGCCACAAACTGGGTGGCTTAAATGGTAGACATTAAATGTCCACAGTTCTAGAAACTAGAAAGAAAAAGTCAAGGTGTCAGCTGCTTCACACTGTCTCAGAGGCTGCAGGGGGAACCCCGATCCGTGCTCCTTTCTTAGCTTCTGGTATCACCAGCACTGTCTCCCGGACTTACAGTAACCTGATGCCCATCTTTGCTTCCATCAGCACATAGCCCTCTCCCTGTGTCTCTGTGTTTGCACCTGGCTTTTGTATGACCTCATCTTAACTTAATTACAACTGCAAGTGAGACAATGAGGGGATTTCTTGGTCCCAGCAACAACCAAGACAAACAGATACGGAGGCCAGCAGGAGGTTATGCTGATCGTGGTTAGCACAACTGGTACAATCTGATTGCATGTTTTATAATTCAAAAGTAAATTACAGGTTCTATCTGACTTAATGGACTGTCCACTCTGACCAGTAAAGGTATAAAATGCAACAGACTATCTCTAGTTTCTTCAGCTTAGTAGGCTTTTGGGAGCTTCTGGGATTCTTCTGGACTCCAACAGTGTTTTACACTCTCACGTGGTGGCGTGGAGGGCAAGCCTACAGTTAAGCACAATTTTAAGCGCCTTGCTGTGTGTATAACTTCGTTCACAAAATAGTGTAACTATGTTGGACATTGGCTGCACAGAGAGAGTGTTGCACTGGCTTTTAATTCTTTTCCTCATTAGCCATTAAAATGACATTCTTTTTAAGAAAATATGTTGTTAGTTTGAGGGAATGGAATCAAGAAGTAACTTCTTTTCCTTTCAATGCAAAGTTGAAATGGAGAGTAGACAGAAGCCTTGAAATCGTCCGTTCTAACTTCCCTCATCCTGTTTCTGGAATTTTGCATGGTGAGCTTTCTCCCTCAAACTCAGTTGGGATCAATTCTTGTGCTATTAATTCATAGATGTAAAGTTTATCAAGTTTTCTTACCACTGCAGTATAACCTGTCTTCCCTCTAATCTTTCAGTCACATCCCATTGTGCAATCATGTCTTTTATCATAGTATTTGATTGTACACTGAAGCCAGAATGGGGATTTCCCAGTGAGGTTCAGATTTGTTTTCAATTATTTCTTGATAGCCTTGGTATCATTTCTTCTGATATTTCTCATTCATCGCTGTATATATTTTTGGGCAGTATAATGTGATTTTTTTAAATTTTCAATGTTAAAATTAATTTAAAATTAATTTTTATTTCTTTTTAATTTCAACAGTTTTTGGGGTAAAAGATTTTTGGTTATACGTATGCTGAACTCCATTTGTTAGGTACACTTTTAAGTGCCTTGCTGTGTATAACTTTATTCACAAAATAGTATAACTATGTTGGTCATTGGCTGCACAGGGAGAGCGTTGCACTGACTTTATCTTTTTTCCTCATTAGCCATTAAAATAACGTTCTTTTCTAGAAAATAGGTTGTTAGTTTGAGTGAATGGAATCAAGAAGTAACTTCTCTTGAAGTAAACATGTAATCTTTTGGTGACATGGATGGTGAATTCTGAAATTTTAGTGCACGCATCACCTGAGAAATGTACACTGTATGTATTTTTTTTAATGCTTATGCCCTCCTCCCTGCCGCCAACCAAGTCTCCAAATCCATTGTATAACTCTGTATGCTTTTGCATCCTCATAGCTTAGCTTCCACTTTTAAGAGGAAACACATTGTATTTGGTTTTTCATTCCTGAGTTACTTCACTTAGAATAATGGCCTCCAGCTTCATCTAAGTTGCTGCAAAAGACATTATTTTGCCCCTATTATGGCTAAGCCATGTTTCATGGAGTTGAGTGTACCACATTTTTTCATCCACTTGTTGGTCAATGGACACTAAGTTTGGTTACATATATTTGCGATTACAAATTGTGCTGAAATAAACATGCATGTGCATGAGTCTTTTCCAAATAACGACTCCTTTTCCTTTGGGTAGAGACCCAGTACTGTGATTGCTGTGTCAAATAGTAGATCTACTTTTAATTATTATTATTATTATTTTGACACTGAGTGTCACCCTGTCACCCAGAGTGGAGTACAGTGGCGCAATCTTGGCTCACTGCAATTTCTGCTTCCCGGGTCCAAGCAACTCTCCTGCCTCAACCTCCTGAGTAGCTGGGACTACAGGTGCATGCCACCACACTCACCTAATTTTTGTATTTTTAGTAGAAACGGGGTTTCATCATGTTGACCAGGATGGCCTTGATCTCCAGAAGTTGTGATCCTCCTGCCTCGGCCTCCCAAAGCACTGGGATTACAGGCTTGAGCCACTGTGCCTAGCAGGTCTACTTTTAATTCTTCATGGAATCTCTATTCTGTTTTCCATAGCAGTTGTACTAATTTACATTTGAGCCAGCAGTGTAAAAGTATTTTCTTTTTCCCACATCCATGCCAACATGCATTGTTTTTTGACTTTTTAATTATGAACATTCTTGCAGGGGAAATGTGGTGTCTCTTAGTGGTTTTAATTGGCATTTCCCTGATGATTAGTGATATTGATCATTTCTTCATATGCTGGTAGGCTGTTTGTATATCTTCTTTAGAGAATTGTCTATTCATGTCCTTTGTCCACTTTTTGATAAGATTATTTGTTTGCTTCTTGCTGATTTGTTTGAGTTCCTTATAGATTCTGGATACTTTTTCTTTGTCAGATGCATAATTTGTGAATATATTCTCTCACTCTCTTGGTTGTCTATTTACTCTCCTCATTTTCCTTCCCTCCCTCCCACTTTCTTTCCTCCTTTCTTTTTTTCTTTTCTTTCTTTCCTTCTTTCTCTCTCTCTTCCTTCCTTCCTTTATTCTCCTTCTACCTTCCCTTCCCTCCCCTCCCCTCCCCTCCCCTCCTTTCCCTTCCCTGCCTGCCTCTTTATTTCTTCCTTTTTCTTCTCTCTTTCTCTTTTACTGTGCAGAAGATTTCTTAGATTAATTAGGTCTCATTTTTTAATTTTTGTTTTTCTTGCATTTGCTCATGGAGTCTTAGTCACAAATTCTTTGCCGAAGCCAATGTAGAGAAGAGTTTATCTAATTTATCTTCTAGAATATTTATAGTTCAGGTCTTAGATAGAAGTCTTTTTTTTTTTTTTTTTTTTTTTTTTGAGACGGAGTTTTGCTCTTGTTACCCAGGCTGGAGTGCAATGGCGCAATCTCGGCTCACTGCAACCTCCGCCTCCCAGGTTCAGGCAATTCTCCTGCCTCAGCCTCCTGAGTAGCTGGGATTACAGGCAAGCGCCACCATGCCCAGCTAATTTTTTTGTATTTTTAGTAGAGACGGGGTTTCACCATGTTAACCAGGATGGTCTCGATCTCTGGACCTCGTGATCCACCCGCCTCGGCCTCCCAAAGTGCTGGGATTACAGACGTAAGCCACCGCGCCCGGCCAGATAGAAGTGTTTTATCCATCTTTAGTAGATTTTTGTGTAAGTTGAGAGATGGGGATCCAGTTCTTTTCTTCTACTTGTGGCTTATAAGTTTTCCCGGCACCATTTATTGAATAGGATATCCTTTCCCCAGTTTATGTTTTTGTATGTTTGTCAAAGATCTGTGGGCCATAAGGGTATTTGTATTTATTTCTGGGTTCTCCGTTCTGTTCCACTGGTCTAAGTGCCTATTTTTACACCAGTACTATGATGTTTTGGTAACTGTAGCCTCATAGCATACTTTGAAGTCTGGTAATGTGATGTCTCAGATTTGTTCTTTTTGCTAGTAGTGCTTTGGCTATATGGGCTCTTTTTTGGTTTCACATAAATTTTAGGATTTTTTTCTAGTTCCATGAAAAATGATGATAATATTTTGATGAGAATTGCATTGAATGTGAGGATTGCTTTGGGAAGTATGTTCATTTTTACAATATTGATTCTTCCCGTCTATGAGCATGGAATTTCTTTCCATTTGTTTGTATCACTTATGAATTATTTCAGCAGTGTTTTGCAATTTTCCTTTTAAGATCTTTCACTTCTTTGGTTAAGTATATTTCTAGTTTGTTTGTGTGTTTGCAGCTGTTGTAAAATGGATTAAGTTCTTGATTTGATTCTCACCTGGATCATTGTTGCCTTATTGCAGTTCTACTTATTTATGTGCATTGATTTGTAACCCAGAACTTTGCTGAATTTGTTGATCAGATCTCATAGACTTTTTGATGCTTCTTTAGGGTCTTCTAAGTATACAATCATATCATCAGCAAATAGCAACAGTTTAATTTCCCTTTTTCCAATTTGAATGCCTCTTATTTCTTTCTCTTGCCTGATTCCTCCAGTTAGGGCTTCTAGTGACATGTTGAATAGAGGTGAAAGTGGACATCCTTGTCCTGTTCCATTTCTAAGGGAAAATATTTTCAAATGTTTCCTATTCAGTGTGATGTTGGCTGTATGTTTGTCATAGATCGCTTTTATTACTTTGAGAAAAGTCCCTTCTGTGTCTATTTTGTTGAGAATTTATATCATAAAGTGATGCTGGTTTTTATCAAATGCTTTTTTTGTGTCTATTGAGATAATAATATGATTTTATTTTTAATTCAGTTAATGTATCACATTTGTTGACCTGCATACGTTAAAGCGTCCTTGTATCCCTGGAATGATATCCACTTGATGATGATGTATTCTCTTTTTGATGTGCTGTGGGATTCAGTTAGCTAGCATTTTGTTGAGGATTTTTGCATCTATGTTCATCAGAGATACAGGTCACCAGGGTTTTTGCTTCTTTGTTTGTTTATTTCTTATATATTTTCCTGGTTTGGGTATTAGGGTGATGCTGGTTTCAGAGAATGATAAAGGGATTCCCACTTTCTCTATCTTTCTGAATACTTTCAGTATAATTGGTACTAATTTTTGTTTGAATGTCTAGTAGAATTCAGCTGTGAATCCATCTGGTCCTAGACTCTTTTGTTTGACATTTTTAAACTTACTAATTCAGTCATGCTGCTTGTTATTAGTCTGTTCAGGGTTTCTTTTTAGTTCAGATTTAATTTAGAAGTGTGTATGTTTCCAGGAATTTATCAATTTCCTCTAGGTTTTCTAGTCTGTGCATGTAAAGGTGTTCATCGTAGGCTATAATGATCTTTTGTATTTCTGTGATATTGATTGTAATATCTCTAGTTTCATTTCTAATTGAATTTATTTGGATCTTCTCTCTTCCTATGATGTGATACTTAAAGAAGAATAAATAAATATGACCAAAGGCCTAGAAAGGAAACAAAAGTAAAGCCTGATCACGCTGTCTTAGCAGTTATAGTTCTGGAGGCTGAAAGACCTCTAAATTGTTGTCTCAGTTTTCAAATATAACATCTGATGTCAGCATTTACTCTCATGATAAAAGGTTATTCTATGCTTCCTAACCACCTACTAGTTAAACTGTATCTTACATACTCAACTCTCTTGTTAAATTTTAATATGACTTGTTCTTGTTTTTATAGTTATAACAGTCAAACTTGTCTCCTCATCCTTTAATAAAGATAATAAAAGATTTAACACAGGTAGTATTTGCCCAATGCAGTGCAGAGTACATTTTCCAGTATGTTACACATTCATCTGTTCCACTTTCTAGGCATTATATCAAGTGTCTTCAACTTGTTTGGAGGAACTATCAAGGGAGATGCAGCTATTCAAATATCCTTGACTAAAGAACAATCTTCCCTTATCAGGGAAGGTTGTCCTCTTCCACCAAGTGCTTGGCTTTGGGAAGAGTGAGGGGGGAAAGGGGACACCCACCTAGTCAGTCAGATCAGTCAAATCAACCCTGGTGACCAATGTGGTGACAGCTGTTGTGGCCAGATTGCCCACACATCTTATACCAAGTATCTGTGAGAACTAGAACACCCAACTTCTTTCTGCCCATTCCCCTGTAAGCTTTGCCCAGTGGCCAAGGCCTTTGCCTCACATATAGCTTGACTAAGAATCCGCCAACCTATCGTCTAATGAGTTTTTAAATATATATGAAAAAAATTTCAATTTCCTGTGTTTATTATCTTTGGCTGTTTACATTTCTATTACTCTTGACTCACATCCTCTTGTATCTGTTTTTTTAAAATTCCATGTTTCGGCTTTATCTTTTCAAAGACTCTTTTCCTAGTCGTCTCATGAAAAAATTTCTGAGATTGCAGGGCCATTCCTGAGTCTGCTTCTTGGTATGCAAATGAATCAGAGTCCTTATTTATTTGCATAAATAAAGGCTTTTATTTCATGCTGTTAGGGCACATAATGTTTGTTTGACCACAGGTTCTTTTTGCAGCATCTGGGGAGGGTACCAGTGAAGGGGTGTGTAACATTTGGTGCAGGCCATCCTACCACTAACATGTTTCTAGGCAGGAAGGAGAGCTTCTTCATAAAGTCCCTGCGATGAACCCCAAATGCAGGGTGACCTCTTTCTGTAAGCTATGGATTGATAGAGTCTTGTCAACCTCCAACTGTTGGCCAGCAAAATATCAGATGCCCTGTTCAGCAGGAGAGCCTTCCCTTCCTTGGATTAGTTCTTTGACAATATGGACAGTGTCATGTGGTTAGGTTGACTGCTGGGTTTTAACAAATATCTGTGTGGCTGACTCTGCAGCTCTGCCTGGACATGGTATGGGGGAGAAAGGAGGTAAGTTAGAGCCATCTACTTGTCCTTCTTTTTCAAGATTGTTTTGGCCATTATGTGTTCCTGCCAAATTCACATGAATGTTTATATCCTATTTGTCACTTTCTATAAAACATAAGCTGGAATTCTAATATGAATTGAGTTGTAGCTGTAGATCAATTTCGAGAGTATTACCATATTAACAATATTAAGCTTTCTGAAGCATGGGCTATTTTTACATTTACTTAGATCCTCTTTAATTATGCTCAACAAAGCTTTTATCAGTTTTAAAGTACATTTTACACATTTTGTTACATTTATTTCTAAGTGTTTTATTATCTTTTGAAGCAGTTGTAAATGAGATTTGTTTCTTAATTTCATTTTCATGTTATTCATTGCTGGTGTATAGAAACATAACGGATTTTTAATATTGATCTTATATCTTGCAACCTTCCCGATAGTATTTGTTAGTTCTAGTAGATTGCTTTAGTTTGCTCCCTATGATATTTTACATGCAATATCATGTCATCTATGCATAAAAATAGTTGCACTTCTTCCTTTCCAATTGGAACATTTATTTTCTTTTACTTGCTTAATGCCTTGACTAGAACACCTAGTGCAAGACTGAGTAGAAGTGGCAAGAGCAGACATTCTTGTCTTGTTCCTCATTATAAGGAAAAAGCATCCAGTCTTTCACCATTAAGTATGATGTTAACTGGGTATTTCATGATACCCTACATAAAGTTGAAGAAATTTTCTTCTGTTTCTAGTGTGTTGCACATGTTATCATGAAATAATGTTGCAATATGTCAAATGCCCTTTCTGTGGCAATAGAGATAATAATGTTTGGTGTTTATTCTATTGCTATGCCATTATATATTAATTAATTTTTGGCTGTTAAACAAAATTTGCCTCTTGGGATGAATCTCACTGGGCCAAGATATATAATTATTTCATCATGCTTATCAATTAAGTTTGCAGGTAATTTGTGGAGCATTTTTTGCATTCAAATTTATAAGTGATATAGGTCAGCAGTATTATTTTTGTGAGAAATTTGTCTGGTTTAGTGTATGAGTAATCTCGGAATAATATAATGAATTGGCAAGTTTTCTCTTATCTCTATTTGTTGGTAATGTTTTGTGAAGCATCGGTATTAATCTTCTTTAAATGATTGGTCGAGTTTGTCAATCAATCTAAGTCTGAACTTTTTTTGTGGGTAATTTTTGGATCTCTAATTTAATCTCATCGCCTGTAATGAGTCTATTCACATTGTGCATTTCTTCTTCAGCCAGTAGTTTTTCTTTTCTGGAAATTTGTCCATTTCACCTAAATGATATATTTCTTGACATACAATTGTTCATAGTATTGCTATAACCCTTTCTGGTTCTGTAAGGTCCAGAGCAATGTACTTTGTTCAGTTCTTTGAGTCCAGTAATCTGAATCTTCTCTACGTTTATTTTCCTGGTTGTCCTATGTAATGGTTTGCCAATTTTGTTAGTAATCTCAATAACTTCCTTTAACATTTCATGTAAGGTGTGTCTAACAGCCCCAAATTCTCTAGTTTCTGTTTATTTGGGAATCTCTATATTTTACCTTTATTTTAATTACAAATATCCTATTGATATGCTAAAATATATTAACTGATAAGTTTGCTGGATATAGGATTCTTGGTTGACATCATTTTATTTGAGCACTTTGAATATATTATACTACTACATTCTAGTTCTACTATTTCTGATTACCAATTGGTTGTTAACTTGCTTTTTCTGGAAATTTGTCTATTTCACCTAAGTGATTTAATTTGTTGGCATGCAATTGTTCATAGTATTATTATGGGATTCATAATATTGTTAATTGGGTTTTTTTAATGATAAGTTATTTTTCTCTTTCTGATACCAAGATTTTCTCCTTCTCTCTAACTTTCAGCATTTTTAAAACATATCTGTTTGAATATTGATTTATGTTTATTCTACTTGGAGTTTGTTTGATTTCCTGGATGTGTGGGTTAATAATTTTTAGTAAATTTGGGACATTTTTAGCATTTATTTTTTTTTTAATTTTTCTCTATTTTTTTCTAATACTCCCATTATGTGTATATCGATATGCTTAATGGTATCCCATATTTCTTTGAGGCTTTGTTTATTTCTCTTTAGTATTTTTCCTTCTGTGATCCAGACTGCATTCTCTATTACTCTTCAAGTTTTTATGGCTCTCTGGTAGGACCTTCCTTATTTCCTTTATCGACCATATCTAAGTTTTAAGCTTCCCCAATTGTTGGTGGATTACTCTCTTGCTTTTAACAATGTCCAGTGGCATATATTGCTGTACAGGTTAATATAATAAAAATTGATATCCTTTAAATGAACAGTTCTGAGTATGTCTGACATTTGTTTTGACTTCCAGAGAACTTCCTTTAATGCTCTTTGGTTAACTTTAGAAAACTATGCAGCATATGTTTTAACCTCTATATTCATTGAATCTAACAATTTCTTCTTTTGGGATTCCATCATAACCTTCACTAATTTTGAGAATGCTCTTAGACTTGGCTGGGCACAGTGGCTTGTGCTTGTAATTCCAGCACTTTGGGAGGCTGAGGAGGGTGGATCACCTGAGAACAGGAGTTCAAGACCAGCCTGGCCAACATGGCAAAACCCCATCTCTATAAAACATACAAAAATTAGTCAGGCATGATGGCACACACCTGTAATCCCAGCTACTTGGGAGGCTGAGGCAGGAGAATCACTTGATCCTGGGAGATGGAGGTTGCAGTGAGCCGAGATCATATCACTGCACCTCAGCCTGGGCAACAGAGTAAGAATTTGTCTCAAAAAACAAAAAAGAAGCTGGGCACGGTGGCTCACACCTGTAATTCCAGCACTTTGGGAGGCCAAGGCGGGTGGATCACGAGGTCAAGAGATCGAGACCATCCTGGTCAACATGGTGAAACCCCATCTCTACTAAAAATGCAAAAAAAAAAAAAAAAATAGCTGGGCATGGTGGCACGTGCCTGTAATCCCAGATACTTAGGAGGCTGAGTCAGGATAATTGCCTGAGCCCAGGAGGTGGAGGTTGTGGTGAGCCGAGATCGCGCCATTGCACTCTGGCCTGGGTAACAAGAGTGACACTCCGTCTCGAAAAAAAAAAAAAAGAAAGAAAAGAAAAGAAAAAAAGAATGCTCTTAGACTTGAACTTCTCCATATTCAGTTGCAAATAAAGTTCCTTTCTTGGAAAAGGATTAAGAACTATCTGTTTTACAGTTTACTTCTCTTCCCAGGCAAATTCTCTAAACCAGAGTCCTGAAAATGAGGTCAGGGACAGTGGCAAGCTTCTTTTAGTGTCATGCCCACATTAGGACCTGAGAGTTTGTGGTGGTGTGGAGAGCAGTGGCCTGAAGTCTTCTCAGCTTGCCTCTCCAAACATTAACACCTTTGCCATACCAGTGAGTGTTAGGACAAATGGGACCTAAGTATTCTCAGTGGTACTCCCCTAAGCTCGAACCTCCATCCCACAAGTATAGGCTTGTCAGAATAGTGCTCTCACCTCTTGGGTGTACTTGTTCAAACAGGCAGCTAGGGGAAGAGAGAGAGTGCTAATGCTCTGCTCCTCTAAACAAGTCAACCCTGGAAGAGGGAACTGAATCTTGGCCATACCAGTCTGGAGTGACATTTTCATTTCACTGAGCTTGGAGGGCAGAGAGAGGGTACATACATTCATGCATCAAATATCACAGATCTTGCTCTTATGAAACTTTAAAAGATTTTTGGAATAGATGTTTCTTTATTTGCTGTATCATGTGTGGACCATTTCCAGAGGCTTAATATTAAAAAAATAATAATTTTCACAAGTTCCACTGGGGATCAGGTAAACAAAGATCCTCAAGCCATCATTCTGAAAATCAAAATAATAATGAGTTTTGTTTTTCCCTATATACGTGTCACATGGATAACATTTCCCTGTTTCTGTGCATGTATTATTATTTTTTTGTTGAGAATTAATAATTGTACATATGATTAATGGATATTAGCAATTTGGCTTTTTGTGAGTATCAAGAAGATTTTTATTATTCTTTTTTTATTTTCCTTTTTGTTATGTTCAATAGTTTTGGGTGAGCAGGTGTTTGGTTATAAGTTCCTTAGTGGTGATTTCAGAGAGTTTTGATGCACCCATCACTCGAGCAGTGTACACTGTACCCACTGTGTTCTCTTTAATCTTTCTTCTCCTCCCAGTCTTCCCAGTGTCCCCAGAGTCCATTATGTCATTCTTTTTTTTTTTAATTTTTATTGCATTATAGGTTTTGGGGTACATGTGCAGAACGTGCAAGATAGTTGCATAGGTACACACATGGCAGTGTGTTTTGCTGCCTTCCTCCCCTTCACCAACACTTGGCATTCATCCCCAGGCTATCCCTCCCCAGCCCCCCCCCACTGTCCCTCCCCCATTCCCCCCAACTGACCCCAGTGTGTAGTAGACCCCCTCCCTGTGTCCATGTGTTCTCATTTTTCTCACCCGCCTATGAGTGAGTATATGCGGTATTTCTTTTTCTGTTCTTGTGTCAGTTTGCTGAGAATGATGTTCTCCAGATTCATCATTCTTATGCCTTTGCGTCCTCATAACTTAGCTCCCACTTATCAGTGAGAACATATGATGTTGGATTTTAATTTCTGAGTTAGCAATTTTATACCTTGTTCAGTAACATGTCTAGGCTCTGCCTGAAATTTGTCTGTCTTACGCTTGCAGCCATCAATGTATCTCTTCAGTTATGTGTATTTTTTCTTCTTCTTCTTTTTACTTTTAGCCTGGCTTCCTAGAGGTGTCCATTTTCTCAGCCCAGCTTAGCGCTCAGCCAATGATTGGCAGAGTTTTCCTCAAACTCCTCAGGTCCAGCTTCAATCCTGACCTGTGATGCTTCTGCTGATCCTTGATGCTGCTGGATTTGTGTTAGGGTGGGTGGGTGAGTATGTGTGTGAGAAGTGCAGGCCTTTCAAGTGTGCCCTGGATTTTCTTTTTGGGGGGCATTTCTCCTCTATGTTTGCAGCCTCGGTGTTGCCTGGGGTATGTGGATACTTTGACTCTGGTCTCTGGTGCAACCTCAGATGAGTAAAATCATGGCTGTTTTCATTTGGAAGACATCCGTATTGACTTCCAAGCTACTAAGTGATTGCTTTTATCAATATTTTCCAGCTTTATTGCTCTTATTGGGTACAAGATTTGCCAACTGTTTTCACTGTAGGCAGAAATCCTGATCTTGGTTCCTTTTTGACTTGACTTTTGTATTTCTTTTAAAAATTCCATAAAAGACTATGTATTCCTTTTAAAGTTTTATCAATCTGTGCATATAAGTGTGCATACATATCTAATATAAAGTCATTACTTTGAATGTTGTTATATAAAATTTAAATTGAATAGGTTTTAAAATCTTTTTCTCACTATTGGTTATATTTTGCAGTCTTGAGACTTGTTATTAGTATTTAAAAATTATAATGATAATAATAACAAACATCATAGCAATGGAAATAATCATGTGCACCTAAGGTAAATTTTAAAATATGTAATGAGAAGTGATATTACACATAGACACATTTGCATAAGAGATGATACGGTATCAATTTCACAAATAAACTTTATTTTTAAAAAGAGTAAAATTATTTTATGTTGCCTTAGTTTTCTGATGTTGCAGCAATAAATTACCACAAACTTAAGTGGTCTAGAACAATGCAAATTTATTTTCTTATATTTCTGTATGTCAGAAATCTGGATAGATGCAGCTGGTTTCTCTTCTCATGATCTCCCAAGGCTGGAGTCTGGGTGCTAGCAGGGCTTCATTTCTTTTGAGAGTGTGGATACAATCTGCTTCCCTGTGAAAGAGGCTATTGGCAGAACTTGGGTTCTCAACTTTGTAGGATGGGGGTTTTTGGCCCTCTACATTCTCAGGCCCACAGTGTGCTTCAAGCCATTGTGCTTCAAATTTTTGACTTCTTGTTCTGCCATGTCTATTCCATCTCTAGCCAGAGACAGTTCTCCTCTTTTAAGGGTTGATGTAATTGGGTCCATGTGGCTACTTTTGGCTGCTCTGCCTTACTTAAAATAGCCTGAATCCTGCCTGCAAAGTTCTTTTTTCTGTGTAATGTAGCACATGATCAGATTTCAGGAATTAGGGCATTAACTTCACTGAGGAGGGCTGACATCATTTGTGTTCAATGACACATAGCTGGTCACGTCCAGACCAAGAACTCAAGCCCAGGGCTTTCTGTTTCCAAGCTGATTGTGGTGCATCATTTTTGTCAGTATTAGCTCCATTTGTGTTAATATTTTTGTATATTTATCTTTAAATAACTGTTTTTGCAAAATCTTAAATATTCCATTTTTATTTTTATTTTTTTGTTACAAACACGAAGCCCTTGCATTAGTGAAAATTTTAAAATTATAGAAAAGTTTTATTAAAGTATGAAGGTGATAGGGAATCCTACAATAAGGTTACACCTCCACTCTGGAGATATGTGTGTGTGTGTGTGTGTGTGTGTGTGTGTGTGTGTGTATTTCATTGCTTCTATATGTGTAAGTACAAATATACTTGCATTGAATTTTAGGTTAATATAACCTTAGTTAATATTATTATATTAATTGTTTTTTTGAGACAGTATCTTGCTCTGTTGCACCAGACAGGACTACAGTGGAGGATCTTGGCTCACTGCAGCCTGCACCTCCTGGGTTCAAGTGATTCTCATGCCTCAGCCTCTCTAGTAGATGAGATTACAGGTGTGCACCAACATGCCTAGCTAATTTTTGTACTTTTAGTAGAGACAGAGTTTTGCCATGTTGGCCAGGCTGGTCTCAAACTCCTGGCCTCCAGTGATCCTCCTGCCTCAGCATCCCAAAGTGCTGGGATTACAGGCCTCAGCTGCTGCACCCAGCCAGTATTATTACATTAATTTCTGTTATTCTTAAATGTACTTTAAAAACGTCAATTGTTTTGTAAACTTCACCAGAAACCCACACCATTTTTGTCAACCATTTTCTTAGTTTGACTATTTGTGTTATTTCAAAATGTTTTCTATTTTATAAAAATTACAATAAATATTCTTTTTTTCTCTCTCTCTCTGTTTTTTTTTTTTTTTTTTTTTTTTTTTTTACAATAAATACTCTTGTAAAGAAAATACCCTTCCTTTTCCTATGAAGAACAATTGTCTGGATTTTTTTAACAATGAAAACAAGGATGACTAACTTAAAATTCTGCCAAAGTTGGCAAAGCATGGTAAACTGGATTGTTTCAGCATGTCAGGTTATTTTCTTTGGGTAGAGTAGGAGTTGTGAAAGCATTTAAACAGTTTTGAAGTGTTTCCCAGGTACTCCCAATTTACCACCCATACAAGTCAAAACTAAGTTCATCCTTATTACCAGCTGGAATATATGTTACTTATTTCCAGTTTTGAAGAAAGAATATTTTTAAGAAAATCTAGAAATTAAATCTATTACATTGTTAGGTTTTTTCCTTTTTAGCGTGAAATCCTTGTGCAAGTTTAACACCTGCACTCCATTTCTGAACTTCTTCATCTCTAAAACTCCTGTGCTTGGGCAGAGTTTAGCAAGGCAGAGATCCATCCACATGGCAGGCCGGAAGGTCGGAAGTCCTTATATGAGTTTATGTTGCAGCCATGATTCCAGCCTGTCCACAGGGCAGGACAGACAGGCTGGAAACTCAAGCAGTGTTTCTATGTTACAGTCTTGAGGCTGAAACTCTTGTTCTTTGGGAAACATCAGACTTTTCCTTTCAGGCCTTCCACTGACTGGATAAAGGCTTGCTCACATTATGGAGAGTAATCTCTTTATGTAAAGTCCCCTGGTTTAAGTGTTAATCATATCTAAAAAATACTACCACAGCAACAATTAGGCTGATATTGACCAAAAACTGAGCACCATAGTCTAGCCAAGGTGACATAAAATCAACCATCACAGTGATTTTTCTTTTTTTTTTGGACATCTTTAGCATACCAGATGTTTTACATTCAATAATTGTCAATTTCATTGATACCTAGTTATGGGTCTCTCGTGTAATTAGACTATTTCAGGAATGTGCTCCGGCATGACAGCTAGATGAGAGGGCATGAGTCACATGTGTCTGTGCTCCTGATGGTAAGGATACTTACCCAATGTATACCATGGCACTTAATCAAAAAACCATCAGATGGTTCCTGTTGCTTAATAACTCTTGATGTTCTTCATTAGTTCTGTTCACCAAACTGTAGCCTACAAGTCAAATCTCAGCCACAAAAATCTCTTTTTGTAGATAAACTTCCATTAGAACAAATTACAGCAATTCATTTCATGCTGTCTATGGCAACATTATGCTATAACTTCAGTGTTGGTTCCTGGCAAAAGAGACCATACGATCTACAAAGCCAAAAATATTTACTATCTGCCTTTGCAAGAGAAGTTTGCCTACTCCATGGGACTATTATTATTCCATTTGTTCCATTTTCCCCTTCTTAATTATATACTTTGCAAATGCAGTATTCTCACCATACTATTTAATATAGTATCCAGGCTTTCTGGGTACCTTGCAAATTTTAAGTAACCAAGAATAATTTGTTGCATTGAATTAAACTATGTTAAATTGTATTGAATTAAATTTTTTATCTATTAGTAATTTTCTTGGCCCTTTCTAAAAAAAAAAAAAAAAAAAAAAAAAAAAAAAAAAAAAACTTTTATATAGATAATGGGAAAGCATTGTGCTTATGTAAAGTACAAATTAAGAAACTTTTTTCTGTAAATAGCAAGTACATATTTTGGGCTTTGCATGCCATAACACTTTAGTGTCTCTGTCACATATTCTACTTTTATTTTTTTTAACTTTAAAATGTTTCCAAAAATTCTCAAGTCATGAAGAGTACAAAAACAGATTAGAGGATTCTGTTCAGGATTTTGCCTATTGGAAGCAAAATTTTATGTCCTTCCTTCCCATGGGCACCCAGCCTTGAGAACCACTACTGCAGAGGGGTAGCCCCAAGACCAAAGAACAAAATGTAGTAGTTGAAAAGTGCTGTGTCTGTAGAAGTGATCTTTGCATTCTATAGGTTCTTTCAACTATTCTTATACAGGCTGCTAGGGCTTAAACCTGCCTCTCTTCCTTTACAATACCATACCCAACAATGTTTCTAATGCATAGTGTTTGACATACATACACACACATATTTATAAGCCTATGAAGTGGATTTGCACCTTTTAAGGATTATTTTCCATCTGGGCATTTCCACTGAGAGTGTGAGTAACAAATTTTATTCTGCCTTCTGAAAATAGAGCAAGATTTGATTGTGAGAAGTGTACTTCTATGGATACTTTGTTCATGCAAAGGGGAATCGTGTTCCTCAAATATCACAGCAGGATGATCTCTACATAAAAGCAATACATTTTCCTCACATTGTAAAGTTTGCCCTTTATAATTTATAGCCATAGCTCTTTGATTTTCTCACTGTTTTTTGTGAAAAGGATAATTGATGCATTTTAATAGAGACTTTCTAAGGATCACTCAGGAAGAAATAACAAAGTTGCTTTAGCATTTTCTCTCTTGAATTATTTGAGGTAATTCCATTACTTGTAAATATTTGTCTGGTATTCACACAGGTTGTTCTTTTTCACTAGTCATTAAGCATTAATTATCAGTTTACATTACCAGTACAAAAAGGAACCTTAGCAAAAACTTATTATAACCAAAAATTTAAACAGTGAAGACATGAAAGTGACAGAAATAACTCTCACATGCATGAATGATACTGAGAAGTCCTGTTGCTTAGATGTCTTGGTGTTGCAAAGATTCTGCATGTTTTTATTATTTCCTCAACATGCTCAGTGTACCTTAATCATAGCATATTTTTGGCTAAGGTATAACTTCATTCTTTAGAAAACATTGAATTTTGAATTGTGCAAAGTAATCATCATTTCAGGAATTTTTCATTTTCCCATGGCCAGCAATTTTGAGAAAAATACACTGAAGAGATGTTGAGCTATAAATATCTTAAATGTTAATTCATTCTACTTCTCTTATTCTATAAAATGGATTTAAAAAATCCTTCTACACTTTCTTTTCATCCTCGAAGTCCTCTAAATATACATTTTTTTTGTATTTTTTAAAAGCACAGATTTACATCCATTATTTTCTTAGACCCCTTTCCCACTCATCCAATTACTCCTGTGATCTGGCTTTCATATTCCCAATTTCTAAAAATGCTTCTGATTTCTATGGCCAATGACCTTTTCTCAGCGCACATATTACTTTAAATCTCAGCAGGACTTGAACAAGTCAATCATATTTTGGAAGACCATCTTATATTTGAACTTTGGGACAACAAATTAAGAAATATTTATTTTTCTCCACAGCATACTTTATCCAAAGTATGCCTGACCATAAATTTTTACAATATCAAAGGTTTTGCATCAACAAGAGTTTTTATACTTTTTTCTGTTTATTTCTGAAAAGAGAGTACGAGTTTGAAAGGATCTGCACACAATTTGCTGGTGTTGGTTTTCTTAATTTTCAAGAATAAAAATGAGAACACATGGACACAGGGAGGGGTCTACTATGCACAGGAGAGGGACAGCGGGGGGGTGGGGGAGTTGGGGATGGATAGCCTGGGGAGAAATGCCAAATGTTGGTAAAGGGGAGGAAGGCAGCAAAACACACTGCCATGTGTGTACCTATGCAACTATCTTGCACGTTCTGCACATGTACCCCCAAACCTAAAATACAATAAAAATTTTCAAAAAAAGATGTATATTACTAGTGAGAATTCTGGATAAAGTGACTTTCTGGGCAACATATAGATATATAGACAAGAAAGGTGCTCTTTTGGCCCTTTAAAGTTTACATCTGGGTGCTTTTTTTAAATCTCTTTTCCAATTAGTTGAATATTTCATGAAGTTATAGCTGAATTCTGTGCTCTGTTTGATTACACACACTCTGATCAAGCTTCAGCCTTTGTCTACTCCACGTCTCAGTGGCCCACTCACCTTCTCTTCTGCTCTACATTACCTACGCTTTTCTTCATGGTACAGTAATTCACTTTTCATCTTTTGCATAATTTTTTTATTAACGCTTAGGCTGTTTCAGAAATTAAGTTAGGCAATATTGCTCCTTCAAATGAGATTTGTTGTTTTCCTGCATTTGCTTTTCATTTCTTCTCTGAACTCCCTGATTTGGTCATTCTATTCAATCCTTCATCTAATTATGCCCTACAAGAAAATGACTCCTACATCAATCTGCCCAACACTGAAGTCTCTCTAGGAAAACAGCTTTCTGTTTTTAGGTATTCTAGATGCTGTAGGCATTTTATTTATGAAACTTGCATTAAACTATAGCCTCTTACACAGCAAACACCCACTTCACTTTCGCAGTGGTACACTGTTGCTAACAGTGACAGTTTGCAGGCTTCCTAGCTAGATTTCTTATGAGTTCTGCTGATTCATTAGGAATAGACATTTCTATATATGGCCTTTGTTATAATTTATGAGAGTAACATTTTAAGTTTCAGAAAATGGCTGATGAGCTAAAATAACTTCAAGGACCCACCACAACTTAGTAGAAAAACAAAACAAAACAAAGGTAGGTGTTTTACTTATTGGATTTAATGTTATTAGGGATCATTTCTGTTAGAACTATACTTTTGTTCTCATGTGCACATAAGTGAGAGGTTTCTTTATGGAGAATGAAATAAAAAAGAATGGAGTGCAATTTCTGTATAATCTTGATATGTTAACCCATGTTTTATGAACTTGAACTTATAAATTGCATTTGTTAGATCTTGTGTAGGCACGAGGGTACATTTAATATCTCATCTACAACTAATTAATTCTCTTAGAAGTTTCTTACGTAAAGATAGACATATGACTGAGGCATGAATCTAATATTTGGCTGGAACATAGCATTGCAAATTCCATACCAGACTCTGGCTTTCATCTCAGTTATTATACATCCAATCATGTACTGACACTTTCATTTAGCAGATATTCATATGAAGCCTTCCATGTAACAGGTACTGGTGTTAGCACTGGGGATTCATAAAACAGGAGAAATAACTTTTGTAATATGCATGCTGAATGGTATCTTATATCATAAAGCCAAGGGCATCTCTGGCAATGAGCATATCAATTGCAAAGTTTATGAGATGAGAGATAGCTTGGTTTAGGAGAGAAAAAAAGGAAACCATTGTGCCTGGAGCTTCCTTACCAAGTGGTGAGGGCTGTGTCAAAACGGGAAGCGCAGGAACCCGAAGGGTCCTGTGAAAAGTAGAAAACACTGAAGGGTTTTCAAAGGGAATTTTATAATAAGTAGGAAAAGGAGTTTAATAGGGATTACTGTAGCTCATGATGGAAAACAGATTATGTGAAGTAAGAATGGAAGCAGAGTGACCAGTTAATATAACAGTTAAGAAATATGCATAAATCTCAGAATAATTCAGCTTTGGTTCCCACTGCATGGTGGATCTTTCATTGAAATAAAGCTCGAAAGACTCTTTTCTCCTATATTAGGGGCATAGAGTATGGTAAAGAATAAAAATAGGCTGACTGATCCCCTTCACACTCTAATGATGAAATGAAGCCAAAAGATAAACAAGAAAAACATTTTTAAAAAGAGAAAGTCAATTAGCAAACTTATTTCTGTTCCTCCTATTAATGTTTTGTCTTTAGTAATGTGGTATACTTTTGTTCTCTTTCTTAAGATGTTCTGGCATCTCAAATGTGATTGGGACACTTTTGCAGAAAACTGTCTGGGTTCCCCCAGGAGATCCACTGTCTGCTTCAAAGAAGTGTTTTTCAAACTTTTACATGTATGAGGATATTACATGTGAGAGGGCACTACGCATCTGTTTTGCTGGACCTTACATCTAGAGTTTCTGATCCACAAGGCATGCAAAGGGGCCCACAAATTTGCATTTCTAAAAAGTTCCTAGATGTGGCTGATGCTCCTGCTCAGGAGACACGTGTGAGAGCCAGAGTTTGAAAGTCATGTGAATCCATCTGAAACTTTACTTTGGGAAGGATTGCCTAATGGGTCTCTTTATGTCTTGTTATTAATATACAAACAAATAATCAAGGAAAATAGTATTTCAGACCCAGAAATTATATTTGGCCATCATTCTAGCTTTATCTGCTTCTCGGTTTCTTCTAATAATATAATATAATACTATAATATACATAATAACATATTATAATACATTACAACAATACTATATTATAATACAATACACAAATAATAAACTAAATCAATGTAGTTTAATAATATGTTATTAGTAGTTCATTTTTAATATAAGGTATTGAAGATATATATGTTTGGACACTTTCTGAAGTCCAGACAGAAAAAATAAAAGAAAGAAGAAAATAAAGGAAGAGAAGAAGAAGAAGAAAAGGAGGAGAAGGGAGACGCAGAGGAGGAAGGAGAAAGAGAAAGAAAGAAAAAGAGAGGAAGTGGAGGAAGAGGAGGTGCACATTTGGTTTCACTTATTGGTTGGAGGCAGATGAACATTGCAAAGTATTCTGTTCTACAAGGTATGCTTTTTTTCTCACTGAGAACTTGTCTCTATTACATTTTCCGTTGATAATTTAATATATATTTTAAATATATGAAACTCAATATGTTGATATTGATATTTAGTATATTGATAATTTAATATATTTTTGGCCAAAATTGACCAACTGTTAAAGAAACAAGAGTTGTAATTTAGTATTTCTTTTTTTTGTAAATGTCTTGCTACTAAATTACAGTAAGATCATTAGCTTCAGTTTTTCAACTATAAAACTGGAAAAATTACCTACCTCATTGAGTTCCTGTAAGGGCAAAACTAGATAAGATATACAAAGTGTTTAATATCATATGCAACCCTCAGAACTTTTTATCTAACTTATGTGAAGGTATTTTTGTATAAAGAAGACAAAGATAAACTCTAATGGGTTGACTACTGTCCTCCAAAATCCATGTCCATGTGAAATCTCAGATTATAGCCTGATTTGAAAATAGGATCTTGAGAACGTAATTAATGAATAACCCTGAAGATGATATTATTCATTCCCTTTACTCTTCTTATACAGAGCAGCCCTTAGGAGGAGAGGACACAGTGTCATGTAGAGAAGGGGGTGGAGTGAAGACGAAGACCGAGATTAGAATAATTGCCTATAAGCCAAAGAAATATGGAATTTCTTGTGGATACCAGAAGCTGGAAGAGGCAAGGAAGACTTTTTTCCTAAAGACTTCAGTGGAGGCATGGCTCTGCTGGCACCTTGATTTCAGGTTTCTAATATTTGGAACTAGAAAAGAATAAATCTCTGTTGTTTTGAGACATTAAATTTGTGATAATTTATTAGGGCTGCCCTAAGAAATGGAAGCACATATTAGTCACCTCTGTTTCTGTCAGTTTTACATTTTTAGTTGGTGTCATATTCCATTTTTGCCTTCACTTTCTGACCCAAAGTGGATGGTGGTAGATTCCTGTGGCTATTGTAATAAATCACCACATGCTTGGTGGATTAAAACAATGTTCATTTTTCTTACAGATTTTGAGACCAAGAGTCCTAAATCAAATTTACTGGGCTAAAATCAAGGCATTTCCAGGACTGTATTTCTTCTGGAGGCTGTAGGGGAAAGTATTTTCTTTTTTCTTTCTCAACTTCTCTAGGTCACCTGCTTTTCTTGGCTCATGGCCCCTTCCTTCTTTCCTTCAATCTGTTGCTTCTGTTGTTACATCTCCTACTTTTGTATCAAACTTTCATCTGTGTCTGTATTACAAGAATATTGTGATTCAGGTTCAAGCAGCCAATCAGGATAATTTCTCCATCTCAAAATCCTTACCTTGGTCACAATATGAGGTCCACAGGTACTAGGCCTTAGGACATGGATGTCTTTGGGGGCCATTATTCAGTTTACCACAGAAGCTAACATTTTAAACTTTAAATTTGGGTCCTATTTTAGATTCTTGTCTATGTTCATTCTATTCTGTTAATTATATAAAATGCCAATATCCTATCCTGTTAACCTGCAAAAAAGGATAGAGAAACTGAATCAATGAAACAGATAACAAACAGTATTTAAATACATATGCAACGCACTGCCCTCACTAAGCTCCACTTACTTCAACCACAGGTTAAACAGAGTCCATGAGACATGAGCCCAGATGACTCCCCAGGACCTTAAGACAATGAGACAAAGATAAATATTCTTACCAAAATCATCCCACGGTGATGGCCTAGGTGCTCCCTATGAACTAATCCAAAAATTGTTTTGGAAAATGATGATTGCTAACATAAAGATCTTCAATGAAATTAATCTGAAAAAAAAAAATGTAAAAGGTGAAATAAAAATCTGTTTGGAATTAAGAAGCAAAAATGTAATCAACTATGTCAGACTATTTGAGGAAATGTAGATAAAGAGAAGAAGGATGATAAGCCTAGAGTTTTGAAATCTTGAGGTGAGGGGCCTTTTCAGGGCTATGACCACCAATTTTAGCATTTATTGATATTAACCCATTAGAGTATATTTTTTCAAAGAAGAATGCATGAGATTTTCACAGCTCAGTGCTACTAAGTATGAAAACAATATAATAAACTTTCCAAGTTTAAGTTTTATATCTGCAGTTAGTTTTCAACAGTGTGGGCTCCCTTTCTTTACCTTGTATATCAGAGATAAAATGCTGACCAGCCTGATACAGTCCAGCGCTTGCCCTTCCTATAAAAACTACATGGGCTGCAAACATGTCTGTGTGAACCCAAAGTGATGGCTTCAGAGTTAGGTTTTGTTTGTTTTCAGTCTTTCATATATGTATGGATACGTTAAAATTAGTATGCATTATTTCTATAAATAATAATAAACCATTACTTATTTTATGTAGAATAAAAGGCATAAAACTTGCGGGAGATCTGAGTGAGGGCTGCCATGTGCTTCTCAAAAATATCCTTGGCCTTGCAGTACTCACGAGGCACAGTCTTTTATTTTGCTTTCTTGTTTGCTTTTCTTTGGGTTGCTCCCTTTTCTATGTTTCAAAGTTCTTTCTGCATGTACAAAAGTATTTCATATTAGTTTATGTATCTGGAGAAAGAAATAAACACGCTTTTTTTAACTCAAAGTTATTGTAAAGTTACTAAGATAAACATCCTGTATGCACTAGCTATTCTCGTGGTTTCAGTGATTTTTTATCCTCTGCTGTTGCTCCTTGAAGTGGAAAGTGATTATGATGTTGTCAATATTCTAGCAATAGGATTTCGCAAGACTATATCCATGAATAACTGAGTGATAAAGAGCCATGCAAATGACCACTTAGAAGAGTGATTTCCTGACCTAAATGAAGGGAATGGAGTGTTCCAGGCAGATGGGCCATCTTACTAATGTTCAGGGGGGTCTGGTGGCCTCCCATAAGGGATCAGAGCATTTCTCAATCACTACTCTGCTAAATGGGAGCACATTTATATAAAATGGAGTTGTAAAGCTTATGCCAACCTGGGCATTCTTTCCCTGTGTAGAAGCTAAGAGCCCACATAAATCATGAAGGAAGCAGAAGAAACCAGCACTTCATTTCTTCTATTATCAGTAGGTCTCTAGTGAACACTTGATAGGATTGTTCTTCTTAGACAACTTGGTAGGAAACAAGGTTAGAGGGGATGTCTTCTGATAGTCACCTAGTAAACAAGATTTCTGTTGTGTCACTCCACAGTTGTAGATTACCTACACTGTATCATGCTTGTCATATAAAAATATGAAGACAAATATTAAAGAATTATACCTAAATTATACCTTTCATTGGTATGTATATGTAATTTTTTTTTCCCTCTGTTGCCATGTTTTTCAGTTTCAAATAAATAAGAAAATTGATGGGATAAATTATTTTTTAATGAGCTAAAATAGCAGATAAATGGAAAATTCTAGAGAGCTTTAACATCGATAGTGCTTGTCAAATAAAGGTGATATTGAACTTATGCATATTAATCTTGACCTTAAAGGTTTCCAAACATCTGACTTGCCACTTGACACATTTGTATTTTTCAAGTATTCGTGAGTAGATCTATGTGACTAGAAAGCTCAAACATCACTTCCTGGGCTAAACTTCAATACTTGACCCACAAACATACCCTCCATCTCTGCTCGCTGTCACTCCATCTCATTAAATGGCACCACTGTTACCAGAAATTGCTGAGCCATGTTTGGTACTTCATCTTTCTCTTATTCCTTTTCCCTATTCTTTCCTCTTGAATCAATTCTATCTATAAAGTATCCCTCATTTATCATTTTATGTCCATCTCTATTGCCATCTTGTTAATATAGACACAAGCATCTTTTTTCTTTTTTTGAGACGGAGTTTCACCCAGATGAGTGCAATTGCATGATCTCGGCTCACCGCAACCTCCGCCTCCTGGGTTCAAGCAATTCTCCTGCCTCATCCTCCCGAGTAGCTGGGACTACAGGCGCACACCACCATGCCCAGCTAATTTTTGTATTTTTAGTAGAGACGGGGTTTCAGCTTGTTGACCAGGAGGGTTTCGATCTCTTGACCTCGTGATCCACCCGCCTCGGCCTCCCAAAGTGCTGGGATTAGAGGCATAAGCCACCACGCCCGGCTGGCATCTTTCTTTTTGACTGCTGATCTTCCAGTTCCCACTAGTGTTCTCCCCTCTATGCAGAGGCAAGAATGATCTTTAAAATTAGATGGGTCATGTCACATTTATTTAAGTTATTTCATTGACTTCTTTTTCTGTGCACTTGAATTAAATTTTGGCCTTTTAGGAATACGTGGCAAACCCTGGGGATGACTGTCCTCCTGCATTTTCAATCTCAGCTTAGATCATTATCCTCTTTGTTCATATCACTCCAACCATGAGAAACATTAAGGAAAAATAATGCAAGATACCTTAAAAAGAAGAGATTCTATCATGAAGAAGTCAAGCTGGAGCTAATTATATAGAGTTGCGTTTTTTTTTTTTTTTTTTCTGGGCAGCTAACAGTTCTTGGGAATAGTTCCTATCCAAAATAGTCAAAGAGTGGACATCTATTTATACATGTTTATGCCAATAAATGGGCTGTCCCAACTTATCCAAACTCAGTTGATTGTTGAGATAACAGTGATTAGGGTTTGTCATCTCAGGTCATAACCAGTGAGAGACAGAAATGTCTTGGAAGCTTAGGTCCCCATGGATGGACTTTACTAGCTACAGGTTGCTGGCAGTTGGAGTCAGACCAGCTGGGAATGTCAGCTATAACTTGCCTCTGCCTCCCATCCTTAGTCAGAGGTATGGAAACAGTGGCCTCTACTTATGTGACAGAAATGGAAACTCATTAGCATTTACGAGTGCAAGAGACGCATGGAGCTTGGAGGGGAAATTGAAAAAAACTCATATAATACCTCCATTGAATATCATAGAATGAAGTAAACTATTATGGAATTATTTTATCTTTCACTTTATGCTTAAAATTAATTTCTGTCGTAAGTATCTTTGATTGTTTATTGCTGTTTGCTGCTAACTCAAAACACAATGTAAACATAGTTGAAGAAACTCCAGGAGAAAACAAGTAACCTTCAGAAGCTATGGGAAAAAACTGTAGGATATTGGTTATGATTGAGTTAGAGTAAGTTAGAAGAAAAATATTTCAGATCATATATAAGAAGAAAGCCATCTGGGAAAAATAACAAATAAGTCTGGAGAAATAATATCACAGATGAAACTGCTTCTATGGTGATACTTAATCTATGCATTTGTCAACAAAGCACCATTCTTTTTTCTTGCTGGGTGATGTAGAGACAAGAGTGAATTTTATTATCCTTATTTTATTAATAACAATTAGAATATTAGTTCATTATCAAAATAAAACTTCTTATAAGCCTACACTGAACATGTGGATTATTTTTATTTGTAAAACAGTTATGTAATGAAAGCACATTTTGAAAACAGAAACAAAATATATTTGTAAGGTAAACTGCAATTTTCCAACTTTCTCACAGACCAAAGGTACATAATTTCTCTTGCTAAGTGTAAATATGTCCATTACTTTTCAGTTGCAATACAGTAACACAGATATGAATGGAAACATGAATAAGTAGGTTTGAGTTACAGTCTCTTGGATGTACATATTCCCAACTGGATTAACCCATGTCCCCCAGTTTAACCAAGAAGCTATCAAGGGAGATGACATGAATTTAGTTAATTCATGTTAATTTCTCTGGAGTCTTAAATTCCATTTTTTTTAATGAACTTACCTTTAAGTTGATGTTCCGAATCTTACATTACGTTTAATCTTTAACAGTAAATTAGCAAAGTCTTAGTTTTTTCTTATCCTCATTTTGTTTTGTTTGCCTGAGATGCATGCATAGGTTTTAAGTGCAGTAGCAAGTGTTGTGTCCCTTTACAGGGTTTTAAATTGTATTATGTGATGACAACCATCTGCTCAGAGTCTCATTTATCTTTTCCATGGAAGCAACTTGAAATTAAAATCGACACTAATGCTGTTCTGAAGGCACTTCCACAGAAAGCAAAGTGGAGTACATCTTTGCTGATGGAAAATAGAGTACCTTGATACTTAATACTTTTGTACTTAATTAGAATGTTATATAGTATACTCTGTAAAATAAAGTGATGCTGCAAAGCACAGATCTAATCAAGGAAATGATATGGGTAGTTCAGCAAACCTCCTCTCCATTGCACAATAGAAAACAGAAAATGTTCATTTCTAGAGTTCTCAGAACAATATAGAAGCCACTTAGGATTGCAATGGTGGAAACACAAATTGACTAATCTAATTAATTACTTTTATTAGTAAGGGAATTCAAATAAATGACTTCTTTCAACATCACTAAAAGCTATGTGATAACAACAACACTGTATTTGAATTCAGAATGACTGGTTTTCACCTCCTACCCTATGGCCTCTTAGCCTATATAACTGAGAAAATATGTTTAACCTCCTTCTATCCATCTGTGCTCTGTCAAATGGGGGTTGTTTAGAAAATCAGATAATGCAGTGTGTTAAAGTTTATTTAGCAAAAAAATCAAATTAGACAACATTTTAAGAAAAATTCTGGCGTTGGGAATGCACAACATCAGCATCTCCCTTTTGGTCCTGCAGGACTCCCTTGGTAATGGACTTTGAGTCACCTTTAAGGAACCTCAAAGCTGGGCAGAAGTTGACACCCCCAGAAATTGAAATGTGATATGGAAAAGGGCTTTGAAAATATATGAATAATTATACAATTACTGTATGTTGTTAAAATTAAGTGTTGCTACTCGTTAATGTGTGTTTGTAAAGTTTAGTTTTGGAAGAAGAGCAAGAGCTTCTGGTGCGGGTTAGCAGATGGACGCTGTGCTTGGCCACATAGTTGTTCTCTGAACAATCAAGGTTTCTTGTCCCACTGCTGCCAGACAGAAGAACTTCAAGGTTATAGCGCCTTCCTTTCTGGGAATTTGCCTAATAATTTGACTTGCTCCTAGGCCAGTTCTTCTTCAGTGACTAGTCAATACAGGGTATGACATCTGGTCCTTGCATGCCAGTCCTGGACATACTTAAAGTCTGATTCCTGCCACAGAATTTTCCGTATAATCAGCCATTTCCTCCTTTGCAGCATAATTCCACTTTTATGTATCCCTCTGCTCAATGCTGCTTTTCTCATCCCACACAGGGTTGTTTTCTAGAAATCTTTCCCAATGAACCTACTGTATGCCACACTTCATCTCAGAGTCTATTTCCAGGTGATGATTCTAAAACATTTTGTTCCAAGAGCAGCCATAGGAATAAAACCCTAAAATAGGATTTTAGATTTGTGTAACCCACTGGCTAACTGGTCCTCCTTGCTGATGGTACATAAAGCACTGATATCCCTTGAGATGCTGTCGAGAAATACAGGAAAGTAGTTCTTGTAAATATTATGGAATCATGTATCTGTTGTTGTGTGTTATTAACATGGGAGAAATGAATAAGACTGAGGGTAATTAGTAAGCAATTTAAGGTCTCCTTGGAATTTTAAAAAGGTTTCTTTTTCTTCAGCAAGAGTAAAAAATAAGCAGAGTGTCAAATGCAGGACTTAATTAAAAGGGTAGGTGAGCTCCAAAGAAGGTTGAATTCTCACTCCAGAAAATTCCCTACATGGAGTTGAAGGCTGCTAGTTGAAAGGAATATAACCCAACAAGTGTGGGTGTGATATCTGGATTCACATACTTGAAGACCTGGAAATTCTCAATATGGTCTGAAAATGTGGGTCCTGCAGAAGTATCTCACTCCTCTCAGTTAAATGCTGGTGCTTCTGCTTCCTTGCAGACAATGATGAGACTTCTGCCTTACAAGACATGAGGCATCTCATGCAGCATCTACTGCCAACTCAGCTTCTGCCCACTAGATCTATAACTAATTCAGCCAGGGAAGTGCTGTGTTGCTAAGGGAATAGAAAGAATTAACACTGTAGGAGACACAGGATCCAGCTAACATGTACCATCAATAGTCACACAGTTATGAAACTTGATCTCGATGATGGTGTAACCAAAGCAGACATTATGCATTTAGATAAGGGAGAATTTATCAAAAGAGCAGGAGGACAAATGTGACTCTTTAACATATTTACCAAGAATCCTAAGTGTTCCTACAGGCTAGGGTGGCTCTTGGAATTCTGTACAAATAAGAACCCCACTTAAATAAAGTGGAAATGTTAAGAACTTCCAGGAAAAAAATAAAGAGCAAAGGAATCAAAACACAGGAAGTTGGCCCTGCTAGATTATCTTTTTTATGTAAGTTTGAAAATTTCACAGTGGACTATGCTCCATGGGAGATTCTAGAGAACATACATTTTGTAAGAAATGCTGTGCTGTTCTCAAAAAGAACAATACCATTCTTTTTGAGAGGTTTCATGGTTACTGGTTTCCTTAGACTGGTATAATGGAGGGAGATAGTATCACGGGACTGGGCTCTCTGTAACACTAGGCACACCACCTCCTTAAAATAATAGGGGCCAGGGTGCAGAGCTTAACGGTAGGTAGCAAGGTGAAAAACAATTCTCATAATGAATGACAAGGTCTGAGTGAAAGCCAGGGGTTGCTGACCTAAAGAATATTACAGAGATATTTAATAAAGCATGGTGCACTTAAGGATAAGCTCGATGGGCAGTCAAGAGAAGTAATGCTTAAATCATGCAATAAAAATTAAATCAAGGAAGGGCATTTTCAGCCTCAACATGTTTGGAAGTTTGGAAGTTTTCTCTCTTATCTTCACAACAACAACAACAACAAACAGAAAAAAAGTCAAAAGTCAACAATTTCTCTTAGTTCCATTAGATAATTGAAGTCACTGGGCAAGTTGCCACTTGAAAAGCTCAAGATACAGTTAAATGCAAAGAATCACAGCTATACTCTCAGCTTGCCAGGAACAGAAGTTGTTGAAGCTAGTGACTAACTGCTAAGAATACTTAAGCGACAATTTGGATAAATGCTGGAGGCTGAGTGTGGGCTAGTTTCATCATTCCTGTCCTTTGAGAGTTCAGTATCCTCTAGAGAAAACCATTCTGTACCAGCAACTTTTCTGCTATGAATAAAAATAATACTAAATTTAATCCTTCTAACCTTTTGTCTCATACAAGAAGAGAAGAAAATAAAGCTAAGAAATGTTTTTAAAAGTCATAGCCCAGGGACTGAAGCCCACTTTAAAAATGTGATTTAATCTCTAGGTGACAAAGTGAGACTCCATATTAAAATAATAGTAATAATAATGATCTTATACAACAATTCCTCTTGCAGCATGTTACCATCACATTGAATTGGCTCTAGCATAATAACAGTATTGTCTTTGGGTTTCCCTGTGAACTACTTCTTAAATAGAGTTGGTGCCTACTACTTCTACTACTGTGTCTACTGCATCTTAAATAGAGTCACTTAGCTATAACTAAGAGAGCTGCAAGACACAGACTCTATTTAAAAAATAGTTCATAGAAAAATTCAAAGACAACACTGGAGAAAAAAATAAACAAAACAAGAAAATTAGGATCAACTAAAGCCTCTGGTATCTAAAATTTCAGCAAATGTTAAAAAGCGAAACTCCCAGCCAGATTAACATAAAACCTTCACTATAATTCTACATATTTAAAGACCAAATTACCTGATACATCATGTGTACTTTCAAAAAAAATTCTACTTGAAAGCATGAAACAGGCAGGGAAAAAAGCAGTCTGAAGTAACAAAGCAACTATCATAAATGGATTCAAACATGATCAGATTGGGAAATTAAAATTACTATGATAATATATTAAATGCTCTAATGTAAAAAATAGACAACATGCAAGAACAGATAGGCAATTTACCTACTGATTTGGTCTCTTGGCTCAGAGAAAATCAAGAAGGATAAACGCCAAAAAACACTTCTATCTAGTTGTATATATAAATGTAGAAAACCAAATTATACTTTGGCTATTTGGGGCCTTTTGTAATTCCATATAAATTTTAGAAGTTTTAAAAATTTCTGTGAAAAAATATAATCATAGTTTTGATAGAGAATGTATGAAATTTACACAAATTTTTGAGTAGTGTGGACATTTTGGTAACATCAATTCTTCCAATATATAAAACAAGGAACATGTTTCTATTTATTTGCATCTTCTTTAATGTTTTCATCAGTATTTTATAATTTTCAGTGTATGGATCATTCATTAATAATAAATAAAATTATGTATTAAATAAATTATTTATCTATTAAATTTAACATCCTCGATTAAATTTATTCCTAAATATTTATTCCTTTTGATGCTATTGTAAATGGGGTTGTTTTCCTGATTTCTTTTGTAACAGACTATTGTTAATGCAAAGAAATGCAACTTATTTTTGTATGTTTACTTAGTATCCTGTAATTAACTGTGCTGAATTCACTAATAATAACAGGTATTTTTTATTTATGTGTGTGTGGGGGGGGGGCCGTGTGTGTGTATGTGTGTGTGTGTGTGTGTGTGTGTAGCCTATAGAATCATGTCTGCCAACCAGAGTAGTTTTACTTCTTCCTTTCTGATTTGAATATCTTTATTTTTCTCATCTAATTTCTCTTGCCAGTACTTCTAGTGCTACATTTTAACAGAAGTGTCAAGAGTGGATATCTTTGCTTTGTACCAGATATTAGAAGGAAAACTTTGTTTTTCTTCATTGATTATGAGGTTAACTGTGTGCTTTTTAATAAATTATGTGGCAAAAATTTATTTCTATACCAATTATATTGATAGATTTTACTACAAAAAGATGTTGAACTTTGATCAAATGCCTTTTGTCCATCTAATATTCATATAATTTTTGTCTTTTATTGTGTTAATATGGTATGTCACATTAATTAATTTGTAAATGCTAAACAAACCTTATATCCCAGGGACAAATTTTACTTGGTCATGGTGTGTTATATTTTTGATGAACAGTGTTTCTAGTATTTTATTGAAGGTTTTTGCACTTATCTCTATCAGAGATGTTGGCCTAAAGCTTTCTCTTCTTGTGGTATCTTTGTCTTGCTTTGTTATCAGGGCAATGCTGGACTCATAAAATGAGTCTGAAAGTATTCATTCTAATTTTATTATTTGGAATAGATTAAGAAGGGTTGGCATCAATTTCTCTTTGAATATTTAGTAGAATTCTCCAAATGAAGCAATCTGATCCAGGGCTTTTCCTCACTGAAAGGTTTTTTAAATTACTACTTCAGTCACTTTATTTGTTACTGCTCTGTTCAAGCTTTCTATTTTATTTTTATTCAATTTTGGTAGGTTGTATTTCTCTAAAACTTTATTCATTTTCTGTAGTTTATCTAATTTATTGTCATATAATTGTTTATATTAATCCCATATATTCCATTTTATTCTCGAGGCAACCATTATAAAGTATTCTATCTATTTCATTTCTGGTTTGAGTTTTCTTTCTTTTCTTTTTAATATAGCTAATTACTTATCAGCTTTTCTTATTTTAAAAGACTCAGTTTTATTCATTTTTAATAGCTTTTATATTCTTTTTTTACTGTCTCTGCTCTAATTTTTTTGTATGGCCTTCCTTTTGCTTACTTTGGGGTTATTTCATTCTTTTTATTCTAGTTTTTTGAGGTATAAAGTTATGTTGTTTGAGACCTTCCTTCTTTTTGATGTAGATATTTATTGCTAAAAACTTCACTCTTAGAACAGCTTTTGCTGCATCTCATAAATTTTTGCAATTTGTGAAGAAAATTCTGCAAAAAGCCAAAACAAAAAACTTTACCTCCGAGTAACAAGGAAAAGAATGACATTGGTCTGCATGTTGGACTTCAGAAACCCATGCTAAATGACTGAGTAGAGTCGGACATTTAAATTTGAGCAACAACAACAACAAACTCACTGTTCTGCCTCCATTGAAATTGTCTTTCAAAGGCACAAAATGTATAAACACTTTCACAGATGAACAAAAATGGGATAATTTGTTGCTAAATAATGTTAATAGAATTTCTTTAGAGAGAAAGAAAATGACATAGATTATAAACTTGGATATACATAAAGAAAAAACAATCCAAGGAGAAATAAATAAAAATAAAAGATTTAATTAATCTAATAGATAGCTGGGAAAAATAATAGCAGTATTATATTGGGTGATTATAGCATGTGGATAAGTTAAATGAGTGACAGCAGTGTCGTAAATGATAGCAGGAAAGACAGAAATATTCTGTTATGTGGCACCTGCATTACTTAATGTAGAACAGTTCTCCCGGTTGCCTTAGATCAACTCATATATTCCCCTTTTCTCCCATGTAGTTCTCAAGAATAACTGTAGAATGTGCTGGGAAAGAAACATCCTGAGTTGAGGAGCTGGTCAGAATAGACCCAGGCTCTGCTTCTGTCTCTTTTAGAACAAGGAGGTCCTTCAACATTTGAATGCAGTGTATCCTGTGTCCTCTGAGGTATAAAAGTCATGCAAATCTGCTTCCTGAGGTCACTCAGCATCAGCGCAAGTGCGACATGCATAGAAAAGACTGCATCTTCCCTGCGCAGCTTTACTGAGCCTTAGGGGACAGACTGACGTGAAACCATAGGCTTCTACCGTTTCTTGTTACCTATTTGTAAGTAGCAAACCCACTTCATGCAAGTTGTGTGTGTGAGTGCTCTGTTTTACGAAACTTAGGTGAGTAGTAGACATTCCAAGATGCAGAGGACCGAAATGGTAACTCCTGCAGGGTTGACCGGCTTTGTACACGTGAAGGGGTATAATGTTATTTGAAAGTAAATTTAGATTCATTCTAAGTGCCCATTGCAACATATAAAGAAACACTTTAAAATGAAATATATTTGATATTAAAGAAAAAAATGAAAAATAGAAACATATAAAATGCTCCTCTAAAGCCAGGTAATACATATATGCAAACAATGGAACGTTATTTGACCTTAAAAAGAGAAGAGGATTCTGACATATGCTACACCATGAATGCAACATGTAGAGTTTATGCTAAGTGAAATAATACAGTGGAATCAGACAAATATATGATTCCACTTCTTTGAGGTACTGAGATTTGTCACATTCATAGAGACAGAAAGTAGAATGGTGGTTGCCAAGGACTGGGAAGAGTAAGGTAGGCAAAGTTATTGTATGATAGGTTGAAAGTTTCAGTATTTTAAAGTGAAAAGAGTCCTGGAGATGGATGGAGGTGATGGTTGCACAAGAGTGGGAATGTACTTAATACCACAGAGCTGTACGCTTAAATATGGCTAAGATGGTAAATTCTATGTTACGTGTGTTTTTAAACAACACAAAAGAAAAGCATATAAGACTGAAAGAAAGGAAGTAAAAAATATTTAAATCTAAATATATTATGGAGATATGGCTGAAAATACATAATATAAACATGTTGTATTACATATATATATGGCTGAAAAAAGAGAAAAAAAAGTAAAAAATTGCAGCAAATAGACCACATTTATAAACATCAGAGAAACAGATCCATTTTTAATCACTTTATGAGTGAATGGTCCAAATAAACAAAGTAAGACACAAACTATGATAGCTGACAAAAAAATCATGAACTAACTTCACATTGTCTACAAGAAACCCACTTTTAAGATGAACACCAAGGTATATTAAAAGTAAGGAATGGAGAAAGATATGCCTTGTTAATCCTAATAAAATAAAGATAGTTACTGAATTTATATTATTTAGGGGAGATTAAGCTGTTAATAATAGTCTTCCTATATTCGCTTGATGACCATCATATCAGTCATGATGACCCTCATGTATTGTGAGTTCATTCTTTCTATTTCTGATTGACACTCTGTTTTATGGATGGATAGCAAATTCTGCAAAAATGCAATATATGTTTTCATACACTTTCCCATTACATTCCAAACTGTTCGATGAAACCCACATAGTTTATAAAATAGATGGTGCTAAATTCCCAAAACCCAAAAACGTCAATCTTAGACATATTAAAACAATGGTACTCTAATAAATATTTTAATTGTTATGCATGTTAACTATAACTTTATACACATTAAGAAGTACATAAATGCTACAATAAATATGGTCATTATTGTGATAAACCCTGTTATTTACTCATGGAAGTGATCATTAGAAGGTTCGTGGCTTATAAGTTTTTCCAAAGTGGTTGAACAAAGGTACTCTGAAGTCAGATGGAGAATTGTAATACCAGATGAGGAAGGGTACTACAGCTCATAAGACACGTGGTGAACTGAGGCAGCAATTCTTATTTTTTATGCTGTTCTGAATTTTTCTTCTTCTATTTATTTTGGTTTTAATTTGCTCTTTTTCTAAATTAATTTCTTAAGGTGGAATCTGAGTTAGTTGAATTAATATGCCTTCCTTTCTAATTACACAATTAGTGCTACAAAGTTTTCCAAATGCTGCTTTGGGCATATTCCAAGGATTACGGTAATTTGTGTTTTCATTTTAGTTCAGTTAGAAAAATTTTCTAATTTACCTTTGGTTTCTTTTTTTAACCAGAGTTATTTAGGAGTATACTATCTAGTTTCAAATATTTGGAGTTTGCCAAATTTTTAAATTCAATTGTGATCAGAGAATGTATTTTCCATTACCTAAATATATTTAAGTGTAATGATATGTATTATTCATATATAATACTTGCATATAGTTATGGGGTACATATGACATTTTGATATGCCTGCATATAATGTGTAATAATCAAATTAGGGTATTCATCCACTGTCTCAAACATTTATCATTTCTATGTATTGGGAACATTTCAAATCTTCTTTTCTAGCTATTTTGAAATATATAATAAATTATTGTAAACTATAGGTACGTTACTGTGCTATTGAACACTGGAATTATTCCTGTTAGCTAATCTTATTTTTGTGCACATTAACCATTTGCTCTTTACTCCCTCCTCCTCACTACCCTTCCCAGCCTCTTGTAACTACCAATCTACTCTCTACCTCCACGAAATCCACCTTTTTTAGTTTCCATAGATCAGTGAGAACATGTGATTCCTGTTTATCTGTGCCAGTTTGTTTCACTTAACGTGACTTCTAGTTTTATCCATGTTGCTGCAATTGATTTTATTCCATTTTATGATAGAATTATATTTCATTGTAACTATAAACATATATTTATGTCATAAATATATATTATATGTAACACAAAAAATATATTATATATACATAAAATTTTATGTATTATATATACATAATATATATATTATGTATATATAATATTTTATTTATCCATTCATCTGTTGATGAACACTAAGGTTGATTCCATACCTTGGCTCTTATGAATATTGCTCCAATAAATGTGAGAGTGCAGATATTTCTTCATTATGGTGATTTATTTTCTCGGGTATATACTCAACAGTGGGATTGCTGAAACATATGGTAGTCCTATTTTCCATTTATTGAGGAATTTTCATACCATTTTTCATAGTAGCTGTGCTAATTTACAGTCCCACTGAGAGTGCACAAGCGGTACACCTTTCCACGTCCTCTCTGGCATTTGTTCTTTTCTGTCTTTTTGCTGATAGCCATTTTCACTGGTTTGGGGGAAATGATCATTGTGGTTTTGATTTTCATTTCCATGATGATCAGTGATGTTGAGCATTTTTATATGCCTGTTGGACATTTATATGTCTTCCTCTGACAAAGGTCTATTCAGACCATTTGACAATTTTAAAAATCAGATATTTATTTTTGGAATTGAGTTGTTCGAGTCCCTTATATATTCTGGTTATTAATCTTGTGTCAGATGAATAGATTTCAAATATTTTCTCCCATTCTGTAGGTTACCTCTTCACGTTGTTGATTGTTTCCTTTACTTTCTAATGATACTTATTTTATGGCACATAATTTGTTCTGTCTTTGTAAATATTTTATGTTCATAGTATTTAAAAAAGTATTTTGAGCTGGTTTGAATCCAATGTTTAGTTATGTCACTTGGACCAGATTAATTATATTTTATTTCCTTGTTCATTTAAAAAAATCTATTATACATATCCCATTAACTACTGAGAGCGTGGTATTAAAATTTCCAGTTACAATTGTAGAATTCTCTAATTCGATGTTTAATTCTGTCAGTTTTTATTATCTATATTTTGAAATTGTTGCTGGACACACAAACTATGTCTTCTTGTTGAAAAGGCCCCCGTCATAATGAAATGCCTTTTCTTATTTCGGATGATTGCCGTTTTTCTAAATATATTTTGTTTGATATTAATATAGGAACTGCTGATTTCTTTTTTATTGTTCTAGTAAAATACTCATAACATAGAATTCATGATTTTAAACATTTGCAAATGTGCAATTCTGTGGCACAAATCACATTCACATTGTGTGACCATCACTTCCCTCTATTTCCAGAAATCTTCATCTCCCCCAGCTGAGACTCTTTACCCATTAAAATAACTTTCCACTTCACTGACATCAACACTGGGCAACCATCATAATTTATGTCTTCATAAATTTAACTACTCTGTTATTGTGTATTGAGCTATTTGGGATCATATAAGTGAAATCATACATTTTCCCTTGTCTTATTGGTTTATTTCATTTAGCGTATCTTCAAGGTTTATCCATGTTGTTGCATGTCTTACAGTTTTTTTCCTTTTCAAGGCTAATATTCCATGGTATATGTATAAAAAATTTAGCTGATTTATCCATCAGTGGACATTGTGTTGCTTCCACTTTTTGACTTAAAAATAATGATGCTGAAGGTAGTTAAATATGCTATCCCCAAATCCCACTTTAGCAAAAGGATTATTTTGAGCTGAAGGTGATTGAAGAAGCCGATACAAAATAAGCTCTCCAACCTTTCTCTATTTGCCTAAAAGCAAGACATAAATTTACAAGGCTATCCCACCTTCCCTCTTTATTGGGAAGGACAAAGTTTCAGGGAAGATTAATATAGATTGATATTAGCCTGGAGTCCGCACCAGAGGAATCTACATAACAAACTTTACTGTCTTTTAAGTACTCCTGGATTACCAAATGTTTACCTTTCTACAATCTACTGCTTCTAGAAACTCAAAGTCTTTTTTCTTTGTCTTGTCACTTATGGAAAACTTATTCTTCTTTGTTGAAAATGCCATCTGCACTGGAATTCCAAGCCACTTATTTGAGAATTAGTCATTTCTTGGGTGTCTCTCATGTGTATATGAGATGCACATGTTAATGAATTTGTTTTTTACTTGTACATCTGTCTTTATCAGAGGAAACCCAACTAAAAATTCAGAAGGTAGAGAAAAAATTATTCTTCCTCTCCTACACTATTACAAACATGGGTGTGCAAATATCTATTCAAGTTCCTGCTTATACTTCATTGGGTATATAGTCAGAAGTAAAATTGCTGCATCCTATCGTAATGCTTTGTTTAATTTTTTTTTTAGAAATTGCCCTAATGTTTTCCACAGTGGCTCCATCAATTTATGTTTCCACTAGGAATGCATAAAAACGTCAATATTTTTCTATCCCCAAAAACACTTGCTATTTTTTTCTTATTTTTTGGATTATAGCCATCCTAATAGATATGACCTGCTTTCTTTTTATGAGTGTTAACACGATATACATTCTTTCAACGTTTTATTTTAACCCATTTGTATCTTTACATTTAACATACATCTCTTGTAAGTAGGATAATTTGGGAATTGCTTTTTATCCAATCTGAATATTTTGAAATTTTGGTAATTCTATGATTTATATTTTATGTAATTAATTGTATGAGCAGGTTTATCTATTATCTTTTTATTAGTTTTATATTTTCTGTATATGTTATCCATCTCAAATGTTCCCTTTTCCTTTTTCTTTTGGATTAATTTAAAATTTTTTATAATTTAAGTTATCTATTTTGCTAATTATCTTTAGCTCTTTTAAGAAAGTTTTTCAGTGCATGTTCAAGCAATCTATTTCATGCATAGTACAATAACTGTACAATACTGTACTTCTATTTCTCCCATGTCAAGTTTCATATTATTTTCATATGATTTACTTATATGTTACAAATGCCACAACATATTTATAATTTAATCAGTCAATTATTTATCAAAATATTTAAATTGGGGAAAGAATCTTACTTATTTTCCAATTTGGATACTTCTCTAAATCTTTATTTCTTTGCATAGTTCTCTGCTTCTGTTAGGTATATGGAATTTTTTCTTTTCTTTTGCCTGAGGAGTTTCGTGTAGTGCTATTATACTGACCATACATTCTTTTAAAATATTATGCCTAGAAAAGTCTTTATTTTAATTTCACTTTGAAAGACAGTGTCTTCATGTGTAGAGTTCTACGCTCATCACTGTTTTATATAGGATATTGATGATTTTCTCACAGTAATGTTCCCAATGAGAAATATCTTCTCATGCATATCTATGTTTCTCTGTATGTGATGTGCTCCCCTCCCCTCAAAGCCTGGTTACTTTTAAGATTTTTTTCTTATGACTTTTGTTGCATTTTTATTATAATGCACTTTCGTGTTGTATTTGTTTTTCTTTGGCTTGAGTTTTGTGGAACATTCTGAGTCTCAGTTTATGGTTTTCATCAAAGTTTGAAAATTTTCCTCCATAATTTAAAAAAAGGATTTGCCCCCCAACCAGAGAGATTCAAATCATCCGATATTGGTCCCTTAAAGCTTACCAAAGAGCTTCATTTTGTTTATGGTCTCTTTCTTTGTTTTTGTTTTTGTTTTTTGTTTTTTGTTTTTTTGGATAGTTTGTCCACGTGCCTCAGACTCACTTTTAGGGCATTTGCTGTTAATCTCACCCAGGGTAACTTTTTCCTTCAGATGGTGTAGCTTTCTTCTCTGGAAGTTTGATTGCCTCTTCTATCTTCTAAGTTTCTTTTTCACTTTCTAAAGTGCACATTTATAATAACTGTTTTAACATCCCCCCCACTGCCTGCTCTCACACTGGTGACAGATTTGATTGAGTAACTTCTCTTTTATGTGTCATATGTTCCTACTCTTTTGCGAGGCTGGTAATGTGTGATTTGATGACAGCATTGTAAATTTCAACATTTTAGTCTTGCACAGTTTTGTTTCTTTATAAATGTTCTTGAGCTTTTTTCCTAGAACACAGTTAAATCAGAAACAGTCCTGTCCTTTTGGGTCTGCTTTTAAGATTGCTGGGTGGGCCCAGTTTGGCATTGAGTTCTGGGTTAATTTTTCCCCATTATGCAGACAAGAACCTTCTGAATGCTCTATTCAGTGCTCTGTGTTGGATTCCCAGTGAGGTCCCCAGGTGACAATAATTTAATGTAGCAAGAGAATAGTGTTCAGTGCTCATACCACAGAGCTGTGTGTGCACGCCTGGGAAGATGAAGAGGCTGCTCTCAAGTGGCCTCACATAACAACATTCTTTATGTTTTTAAAAATTTGAAATTCAAACTTGTAAGAACAAAGGCCTTCTCTTGTCAGCAGTTTGAGTGTGTGTCACAAAAGAATTGTCTGGGTCACTGTATTGATGTATTAATTTACCATGAAAATTTTACTCGACAAAAGAGCTAGGATATTCACATTATCAAGACCAGGCTGTTCTCTCCCTGTAACCAAGGTTTAGGGTAGGTTAAATGACAATTTACTAATGTTCAGTAAGACATAGCTGTCGAGCTTCATGACCAGTGAATTGTATCCTTCCATGTGAAGGCAAGTGAGTTCTAGGTGAATCTATATCCACATATATGTTTTGTAATCATCTCATTATATATAATTTGAATGTGTATAACATAATTGTAAGAGCTCAGATGAATGGATTCCTTTTCCTTTCTTTTCATTCTATAGAGGGATGAATACTTTCAAGTTTATAGCCAAAACTCTCTCTTCCCTGGACATAGACACTACCAAAATGTTTCTTCTAATCTTTGCCATTTGCGGTTTTTTGAATCCTAAAGATAACCAATCTCCCACCTTTCTGATGCATGTATTCTTTCATTAGATAGGTTTATAGATTCATTTTAATGTATTCAATTATAAGTCATTTAATCCTTCAAAGCTTTAACTATTTTTTGTCTGCTAATCTACTTTGTCTAAAATTTGTGGTTTAACCCAGGAGGGCAACTATTTGTCTTCTCTTTAAAGTTCTCGAAAAACACACATTCTAATTTGGAATTAGTAACAAGAAGGACCTATTTTGTATTATGCAATTCCTTCATCATTGCTTAATTTGAGATTGTCGTTCAAAATACCATTGAAAAAATTTAAGTGGTTGAATAACACGAACAAACCACACCTGTTATTTGAAAATATAATTCTAGCAGCCTTTTGAAAGAGCAGCAGTGACATTCAAATTCTTATCTTGAATTGCATGAACACACCTCTATCAGAATAGATGTAATCCCCAAAGGCATAAGTAAGTCCCTGTAGGATCCTAGCTGAAAACATTTCATGTAAATATGTGAGTTGCTGCACCTTTGGATGACCCAGAGTAGTCTCAGGGCAAAAGCTGGGGAAGAGCTCATCAACCACTTATTCAGTAAGTCATTATTTCAACACTTTGAACTGCTATGGCTTTTACATTTCCTAACTATCAGCCTAGTGGAGGGAGATCTGGGAGAAAGCAATGTCTAAGTGTGACTTAACAAAAACAGTAACAATGAAACAAGATTAAGTCTTGAGAAAATATTTGTTTCATTCTATATCTTCTTTGAAGTACATTTATACAACGTAATGGGATCTTCTCATATAAGACTAATGCTTTTCATGATATTATTGGATTATTTAAGCTACAGTACATTCATCATTATATAGAGCTTAAAGTCTTATATCAAAATGTTCCAATTTGGTTACTTTGTTGGAAGTCTCAATAAGGAATATGAAAAACGAAGAAGCTGACCTTGTATAGTTTGTCTACTGCATGAATGCAAAGAACATTTCTTTGCTGGGTTTTAGGGAAAATAAGGGCCAGCACCTTGTACAGTTGACCATGTCAGTCACAACTCTTCCTAGTTTTAATTAAAATTTAGTTAAATGATAAAGGTTGTCTCATGCAGATTCATCATAATAAAAGGCTGTTTTAGGAGTTCATGACATTCAAAATCTATTAAAATTTCATCCAAAGACTGTCAAAGTAGTTTACATCATATTTGGTAATCTTGATGGCAAATTCCCAGTGTACTACAAGATTTGTTAAATTGCTGGGATCTGTGGGGTTGAATTTTAAAAAATTCTTTTTTACTCTAAACAAGTCTGTAGGGTATGCACCAAATAGTTCCGTGATGTATATCGGACCGAGCTATGAAGTCCCTTTGACTGTCTCGGAAGATCTGCCCTTTGAGGGAAATGACAACCACACAAACACAAGAAGAATCTCCCCCAGAACCATTTGAGGCTGTGCTTCATTAGCCATTTCATCTCAGACCCAAAAGATAAAAGCGGACAATTACTTCTAAGATCACCAAAATTACTAGAGTAGTGATACCTGGGCTTTCTAAAAACACCTCAAAAATTACTGTCCACACTCATAGTACATTGCTTGCATAAACTGTGTTATATATTGCAAAATATAAAGTTATAATTCTTTATATTGTCAGTGAAAATCCCCTACAGACTGGTGGCAACCAATTTTTAACAATTTTCATCACAGCTGGATGCTTCTTCTCAAGTGTGGACACCTTCATACTATCTCCTTTCTTTTTTCTACATCAAAACTCCACCCTTAATGCCTCTCCATCACTCCTCTCCATCAATGCAAAGGCTGAATGCTAAGGGACCAGCTCTGGGCTACCTCTGTCCAGGGTTTCTTTTTCTAACTTTCCCCACACTCCTTCCCACCCCTGGTCTACAGAAATCATGGTCAATATAGATTGTATTAGTATTACGGAGATGCTGTGTTAAGCATTGTGCTTTTTCTTAATTTTCTTTTGGTTGATCTGGGAGTGTTACATACAAATTAAATATTTACAAATGTTTGTGTATGTCTACTCAGAACTTCCTGTTAAGTTCTTATAAATAACTTAAAAGCTATGAAGTCAATCAGAGTTTGGAGAATTTGGAGGTGATCATGATCTCTGTAGGCCAGGGGTGATGAGAGTGTGTGGGAAGTTAGCAAAAGATGCCCTGGACAGAGATATCCCTAAGCAGGTCCCTTAGCATTCAGCCTTTGATGAAGAGGAGTGATGAAGGGGCATTAAGAGCAGAGTTTTGATGTGAAGATAAGAAAGGAGATAGTATGAATGTGTCAAGATCTGAGAAGAAGCATTTAGCTGTGATTAAAATTGTTAAAAATTGGTTGCCACCAGTCTGTAGGGGGTTTTCACTGCCAATGTAAAGAATCATAACATTATATTATGGGGCTTGCAGCACACATGGCATTTTTGAGCAGTGAAGTGTCATGCTGAAAATACGGTTTACTCATATTTTTAATGCATTGAACTTTAAAAAAATCATTGTGCCATTTCCTCAAGTTACTGGTTTGTTAGTTCCTCTGGTTGCCATTAAGGCCAAGATTTTGAGCATTATCTCTCCATGAAGCTTGAAATACACACACACACACACACACACACACACACACACACACACACATCTTTATACCTATGTCATCAAAATGTGTATCTTCCCATCCAATTTTTCTGTGCTACTAATATACATTTCTAATTGTTTATTCAACATTTTGACAAAGGTGCTTCAAAAACTATAAAAAGTAATATGTCTAAAGAGAAAGCCATATTTTCCACTCAAATCTGGCTCTCACAGAGTGATTAGTACCTTAGTGAAGGCCACATCATCCATCCGTTGTGGAAAGCTCATTTCTGGGGGTCCCCCTTGCCACCTGTCCCTTCCTGATCTGCCCTCATCATATTTAAACAAGTTCTTTAAATTTTCTTTCCTGCAATTCCTTGATCATGTTAACTTCCTTTCATAGCCTAGGCTAAATTGCCCCTGACTCTACCCTAGATGTTGCCATTCCCTCTCAACAGTTTTCTCCATGTCCTTTTATGGCTTTTCAGTTTGCTCAAAGCAAGAGTAAATTTTAAGCAAAATACCTGTAAGCATTCTCCTTAGAATTTTCTGGTGGTTTATCAGTTAATAAAATGTAGAATTCAAAACAATTAACAGCAGGCTTTAAGTTCTACAGTCTAGCTATCAATATATGCCCAGCTTAACTTGACAGCCTGCGTGTCTTTTTTGGTTCTTCATTTGGTTCTTCATGTGCTACCTTCATTATTTGTTTCTTCTAATTGTTATGGACATTATGTCCTCCTCCTTTTTGTTTATATCACCATTATCATTTAATAAACATTTCATACCTTAGTTTATGTCATTTCCTTAATGAAGCCACCCTTGAAACATTCCTAAATCTCACAAAACTGATGAGAATTCCATTAACTCTTAAAAGTCTTATTTCAATGTACAGTTATTCATTTACTACAATAACCTCAGTATCTTGTGGATTTTTTTTCAATATCTTCCTCTTTTGTTTAAAGTTATTTTGTTTTCTTCACCAGATAGACCGATAAGCACAATAACAGCTATGTAGTAGATGCTCAGTAGCTATGGTTGGAAGAAAAAATAAATGGTAAGACCAGTGAAAAGCAGAAAGAAAGATGAAATATGTCTGATGAAATATTGGTTCTTTGGGGAACTAGGGAAGTCATATCCATTTTGATTTCTGGCTTAACATATTCAAGTGTATAATTTACTGCATATAAGGCAAATTACAGTCATGCATGAAGGACTGCTCGGCCCTTATTAATAATGCTCAATGACATTACAACAGCTTGCAAAGTCTTAGAAAATCCATAGAGTATTCAAAACCTGAATTTTATATGTTTATAATCCATAGAGACTTACATCAAGTGATTAAATATTTCCAAGTATAAATCATGTTTTGATCCAAAGAACTACTGAGCCAGTACCAATAGCCCAAGTCCTAAGCTAGGTAAGGAAATCCCTCAATTCAGGAATAAGTAACACACATGTTCATTTTTAATACTCATAGAACGTGATCACAGGTGTGCTACTTAACTAACTATGTAAGGAATCCTTAATGGAATCTTCAATACTCAATTACTGTTTCAAAAAATCTTGGTTTCATAACTTACAATTAGTGTAATCACATACATGGTAAACGTTGTATATACTACTTTGAATTTGGGTTTCGTTTAGGTATCAAAAAGGCAGAGATTATTGTAGGTTTTGTTCATTGCTGTTTCACCAGTAACTTGAAGAAAGTCAGCCACATAATAATCACTGTTTATTGAATTAAACTATTTAAATTAATGCTTGTGTATGTATAGACTTTTACCCATATACAATATATTTGTTAAGTACCTGCCATGTGCAAAGAAGTATGTTCAGTGGTGATGATGAGAAAGAGAACCCCACATTTTCTACACTCAAGGGTGTTGAGGTGAGTGAAGAGATTATAACACATTAATATTGCAGAGGCAGATACACAGGATTGTGTGAGAGGAGTTGATGAGGGTTTGTTGAGTTAAAAAACAACTGAGCTGTATGTCGTGGAGAGAAATGGAAGTCAAGGAAGGAGAAAACATATCCCAAGGAGAGCTGCATCAGACAGGAAATAATGACTCAAGTGAGTTGGACATTTGAGGACATACAAGACAACTATTCTGGCTATCCATATCTCAAGAACATGAAGAGTCCCGGTTAGATCAGGGATTTTGAACGCTCCCTGAGGTGGTTCAGAGATTGACCTTGTGGGGTAAGATGTGGCAATAGAGATAGCAGTGCGGGTGCCACTGAAATATGCCAAGAGAGAAAGGATGCAGTCATACTTGGGGCAAAAGTGGATGGACTCGATTTGAGCAAAGTCCAGGAGCATAATTGGTTTGATTTGGAGACAGTTTATATACAGGTATCAAGAAGAAGAAGTGGGGGAAGTTATGAAAGATTTCTCTCATCAGCTGCATGGATAGTAGTGCTGATAACCCCAAATAACAGTATAAATAGGGACAGACTGTAATGGGGACAGGTGTGTGTCCCATCCTAGAAATCTTATGTTGGAGACTGCATATTGGGAGAGAAATCTAGGCTTCAGTGTAGGTTGCACAATCGGGATAGAGATTGATGACAGTAAACTCAGAGGCTGAACCTTGGGAATACAAAGATTTAGGCCGCACATAAAACTTGTAAGATGGAAAGGCCAGTGTAAGATAAACATACTAAATTTCACATTAACGGAACCAGAAAGAATGTTAAGAAAACATAAATCTTCACATAAAGTAAATCATCATAAAAATAAAATAGACATTATTTTTAATGTTTTCTAGATTAAGAAAATGAGAGCTCATAGAATGTACATGTTTGTATAAAGTCATACTAATATATGGGAAATGAGCTTTTAGAGTAACCTATTTTAAACTTTAATATGTTGGCATTCTCTTATACTAGTTCTAATGTTCTGGAATGAGAATTCACCCAGATTTGTTCTTACTGGTATACAAATTTTAATGACTAAGCAATTAAAAATGAAGTAGAACTAGAGAAAGCAGTGATTTTCATAGAATTTTTTAAAACTTCGAAGATTTTTAATAGAGTGAAATTGACTAATAAATCAACAGCAAAACTGATTATTTTATTTTGACTCTTTAAATTTAACTCATTTTGAGGCTAAACGGAGAGTAATGTCAAATTATACAATTGTATGATGTAATAATATCATCTCAGTACTCCTCAACAACTTTTCTGCCCAAAATTTTGTTAATTACTCATGCTGACTTTTAACTTAATATTTAATCAATGGACTACAATTTAGTAGCCTTAATTTTGTGCAGCTTTATGCAGTCAGTTAGTAAATATATCTTAAACACCTGCTATTTGTGAGAAAGCACCAGGTGTTAAGGTACAAAAAAATAATACATAAGGGGTTGATAGTGTAGTAAAAGACATAAATGGAAAAGTAAATAACAAGTAGTAACAACTAAAGTATATTTTTGTAGGGAAAAATGATAAAAGTAAATAAAATGGCAAAGCCTAAGAGAAAATTACAAAGACTACCATTGTTAAAAAAAAGAAGTGTTTATAGTGATATGATTTTTGGACTGTAGAGTTAACCTAAAATATTAGCAGGTATCCACGTGGCACACGTGATGGTGGTAGTGGAGGGTACTGTGCAGTCCAGCATTCCAGGCAGATAAGTGGAGGAAGTAATTCAAAGCAGAAACAGGAGCATCCAACACAGTTCAGGTGGTCTGCCCATCAGTTTTGGCATCTGAGTGAGTCACCAAGGAATTTAGAAGACAGAAGATTCACCTTCTTCATTTTTAGACGTACGCACTATTGGTTTTGAACAAACTTTCCGTTTGTTATTAAATCCTGTTATATTCTGAATGAATAAGACATAAACCTGCACTGCTTAGTACCTCATGCTTATCTTGAGAAGAATATAAAACATGCTAATTAAGTAACTCTTGGGAATATTAGAAAAAGCAGAGCAAAATTCATATGGGTATACATTAAGTTATTTAATGAAATCATGATTATTTCATCCTTACTAAAATCTTTCCTATTTAGAATACATGAAAACTGATATATTAAGGACATCATTAAAATTGTATTTAGTTTGATAAAAAGAAAGAAAACCTTTTTTTTGTATTATCCTTATTTACTCAGACATTTGCTTTCTGAAGAAATTATTATTAGCCTAGTAATTATATTTACAAACAAGAATCTTTTGTAGTACTGACCTTATTTTGCTATTAAATGTTAAATCTTTTTGGTTTCGATAAGGTGATTGCAGTGCAAATATAAAGCTTCCAGAGTATAATCTCTAATGAAAATATCAGCCAAGAGCACCAATATTTCGGTGTTGAACAATAGTCTTCCCAGATTCAATGGTAAGTGATTAGTAACACCCTGATGTCTTGATCTGTAAGTCAGCAAATTTTTCATATCTGATTTTTGTACATGCCATTACCAAATTCAATTAGACATTTTTAAACCTTGTCTAACAAGAATGCAGAAAAAGAAAACTAGTTTGAACTCTGCTTCTGGCGCCAGTAGTATTATATAATGGGGTAAACACTGGTAATTGTGTTTAGTTCAATAACACTTTTAATTATGATTGAGCTCTCCTTCAGAGTCTATGGATTTTACTGATGCAAAATAAACAGCAGAAAGCCAAGCAAAGACAGCCGCATGGATTTCCGTGGTCTAATTAAAGTACAGATACTTTGCTTCCCCATGATGGCCTTAAGCAAAATAAGCTATGTGCTTCTAATTTCATAGTCAGAACCTTTTTGCTTTAAATATGAGACCAATACAAAGATATCTTCAGTCTCTGTATATCCTGTGCACTTATCCTTGTATCTGAAATGTAATAGATACTTAACTTTTGTTTTCTGAATGAAGAAAAATATATTCAAATAAGCATATAAGGCAGAGAAAATATAATTTGTTTACTTGGGGTGATTTAACTACTTACGAGACATAGAAAATGAACAGTTAATTATTCAAATTTTTAGAACTAATTTCCTCCACATCTTTCCACTTGTAACTCAATAGATTTCCTCACACGCTCTCCCATGTTCATTCTAAAATGAGAAATGGAGACCAGAATTAATGCCCCTGGGTCTGCAGATCTCCTGCCTTTCGGCAACATTTATTTCCTTTGGAAAGTTTTGTCCATATTTGCTAAATGCATAGTGACAAAGTAAATCAATGACACAATTAATTGGAATCAATCTTGAGCATTTTTGTTTATCCCCCAGGACTCCTTCTCCCTGTGAAAAGGGCTGTTTCAAAGGGAAAGACATCTGTCATGTGGGCTTATGTTTTTGCTTCAGTATTGCTGAATGAAACATGACCAAAGAAATGATGTCAAATCAATTGAAAGCTAATATTTGCTCTTTTGTTTCCTTATCATGCTTCAGGTTTGGGTCTAAGCATCTCTGGCCAAGAGAAACAGGCTAATTCCTAGAACGGTAGCTAATGTAGTCAGTAAATGGAAAAGGATCTATACAAACTAGATGAAAAGAATCAAGTGTCTGCACCTTTTGAAGAACTGAAAGTTGCAGAGCATTTAATTTTTTTTGCTGATGGGATCTTCTTTCTTGAATTCCTCCAGTTTTTACACGAATGCACATTCAGGTTGTCGGGGTATCCTCTCAGAACATAACATTCCCTGAATCTGCAAAACCCTTTATTCAATAGGAAATTACCAATAAAAACCACAGCAGCATGACAGAAAACACTCAGATAACGCTGGTGGAAATAACACTGGGATCAATACCTTTATTTTTTGTAAACTCAGAAATTGCATAATCCCGTCAGCTGCCAGATGTCTCCTTTCAGTATAGCCGCTGAGAACTGTCTGCTCTTAGGTTCAGGGAGAACCTCCTATTTGCTCTGTTCTTTGATATCTATTTTCTCAGAAACCAGCCTGGAGACTATGTGTACACTAGCAGATGTCATAGCACATCCTATTTTGTATTTAAAACATTTAAACATCAAAATTCAGAGTTTTGTCAATATCAGAGGAGGATTAGGCAATATTTACTATAGATTTATAGATGTAATTGTATTATCCCAGTGGCTGTTTAAAGTTAAGAGGCTTTCTACTTGCATCACGGATTAACATTCTAAGGATTTGTAACTGGATAACAACAATAAAAATTGCAAATGAAAATATTGCTTTTTATATTCTAATTTGAGAAATTTAAGAAATGTATCATTTTGATAGTGTTTGCTTTTGCATAAAATGGGCTTTATTTAAAAATAAATGTCATTTTTATTCTACTGTTTAGGTGAATTATATGTACTCTTCTTTTTCTTGCTAAAAGCCAGCAAGGTTTTACAGTGTTCCAATGTAATAAATATTGTACTCAACATGTGGCTCACAATACAATCTGTTAAGCAGTCTGTGAGATGGAAAAACTGTGAAATGAAGAGAATACACACCAGACATTTTAAAATGGCTTAAATGAATCTTTTCCATCTCAATGCAGGGATAGTAAAGCACAGATGATTTTGCTTTGGGCAGAGTAAATAAGCAACAAAGAAAAAGTAGCTCATTTAACCTGAGTCCAATTTTGTCATGTGTACATAAATCACTACTGACGTCTACGTTTCTATATTAGCAGAATGGCAGTCAATAATAAAAGGATGTGATGCTTCCCGTACAAGATTAGTCTGAAAGAAGAATTCGTGTAAGGAAGGGTTCAGTTTCAGCTTTCTTTATGCAGCCAACAAATACATAAAAAAAATGCTCATCAGCACTGGTCATTAGAGAAATGCAAAGCAAAATCACATTGAGATACCATCTCATACCAGTTAGAATGGCAATCATCTAAAAATCTGGAGACAACAGACACTAGAGAGGATGTGGAGAAATAGGGATGCTTTTACACTGTTGGTGGGAGTGTAAATTAGTCCAACCATTGCGGAAGACAGTGTGGGATTCCTCAAGGATCTAGAACCAGAAATACCATTTAACCAGCAATCCCATTACTGGGATATATTACCCAAAGGATTATAAATCATTCTATTATAAAGACACATGCACACATTTGTTCACAGCAGCACTGTTTACAATAACAAAGCCTTTGGACCAACCCAAATGCCCATCAGTGATAGACTGGATAAAGAAAATGTGGCACATATACAACATGGAATACTATGCAGCCAGAAAAAAGGATGAGTTCATGTCCTTTGCAGGGACATGGATGAATCTGGAAATCATCATTCTCAGTAAACTGACACAAGAACAGAAAACCAAGCATGTCATGTTCTCACTTATAAGTGGGTATTGAACAGTGAGAACACAAGGACACAGGGAGGGGGACATCACAAACCAGGGCCTGTTTGGGGGTGGTGGGGTTATAGGAGGGATAGAAAGGGGTGGGGAAATTGGGGATGGATAACATTGGGAAAAATACCTATTGTAGATAACGGGGGGGCATGGAGGCAGCAAACCACCATGGCATGTGTATACCTATGTAACAAATCTGCATGATCTGCACAAGTACCCCAGAACTTAAAGCATAATAAAAAAGAAAAATTCATATGTCAACTATATTTTAGAGTCAAAATTTAATGAATTCATATAAGATTATGTTCAGGAATGGATGAGAAAAACGAAAATTGTATGAATCTAAAACTGCTGGCTACACGTGGTTTGCAGGGGTTCCGTGAAGGTGTACCTTACTCAACATTACAGGTGATATCAAAAGTAAAATGTTTGCAGGTAGGAGCTGCACCAGGAGCAAGGAGGGTGGAGGAATTCTGTGCTAATTCCTGAAAAGGGGATTTACATGTTTTGAAAACAATCCTTGAATCTTGGCCCACTGTGGCCCAAATCTCGATGCTATAAAACTTCTATAATCCATAAAGAACAATGTGTTCATGCTGAATCAGAGTAGTATCTGGTAAATATATTCACTTTTCCTCTGGACAGTGAAAAGTGAAATGTGGAAAATGTTTAGCTGGAAAGGTTATAAGAAGTTTGTGTGTGTGTGTGTGTGTGTGCATGCACGTGTGCGTGCATGTGTGTCTGTATGCCTGTGTTTATGTATGTGTGACAGAAAGGGAGAGAATGAAGAGAAGGATGCTCCGATGAATAACCAAAAGCGTAGAACTCAAAACTGAGTAAAACAGGAGGAAAAACCTTGAGAGACCTAAAGTGTTGGTTCAAATGGTGTTGGAAGAACTAGAACGTACCATCATAGCTAACACAGGTTAAGGAGAAAAAGAGCAGGGGAATCACCAAGTAAAAATGAGTCTTTAAAAGAAAGAACAGAATGCATGTCAAACATACACAAAGACAATAAGAATATTTTGTTCATTTTTGTCTGCAAAAGAGAGACGGGTGGAATTGTGCTCCAAACAGAAAAGTGTTTTCCTCCAAGATGTATTTAAACCCAGGATTGAAGAAACCCTTGAGGTAACCTCAATGTTTCTAAATATATATCATAACTAAGAAAGTCAGGTTCTCAGTTAAGCTCAGGTTGTTCATGAATCTGACACCTGGCTTTGATGCAGTATATATCTGAAGCCAGTGCAATTATGTAGGAGTGAGAACAGTAATTTTCAATATATTTCTTTTCCTTACTGAAACTTCAGTAAATAAAGGCAGATTGTAATTTTAAAATACATGCTGGTACCCCCGAGAGAGAAATAATTTCAATCCTTTTAATTTATCTTAAATGTTTCAGAAATTGTTCATGATTCTACCATATAATACCATCGACCATATTTCTTAAGTATAAAATTTACCATCCAGTACATTGAGCACCCCAGGAAGGTGTATCATGAATATAGTGTGGTTTGAAGGCACAGCTCAATACCCCGCGTACCTAGGGAAATTCTGATCCAATCAGAGACAAAAGATGCTTGCTGTAATTAATAAATAGTAAGTTGTTACACTGTCATTGAAGTGATATTGATTAGAAAGCCAGTGTCCTAATTTGACTCTCCCTAGCTATTTAGCTAATCTAAAATGAATTAATCTTTCTATGTCATGGTTACTTTACCTATAATAAGAGACTTGTTTAAAGCTTTCTGACATACAGGGCATGTATTTTCTCTATTGTAGTGGCTACAGGCTCAGCTGTGCACCAAAATACCTCCTGCCACTCTCTACTCAGAGACCTCAATCAGCAGGGCTTCCACAGAGCAGGCAAGACTGTCCTCCAGACCAGTGGGACTTAAACCAGGTGTTCACCTTAACAAGTTCTATTTTATCCCTGTTTTGCAGACGAGCTCACTAGACTGCAAGTGGCAGGACATGCAATGAGAGTTCACACAAGCAGCGTGATTCCAGAGCACTCAATCTCAAACACTAGCTCTACTGAGATCATCAAGCTGTGTAGAGAAAGAAAATCTCTGTGCAGTAAGCATCCATTCTCCCAGTGAGATCAGGTCTCTCAAAGTCGAAAGCTCCACTTTTAGTGGTGTGTGCGAGTGCTTCAAGTCACTTCAAGGTCCACGAATGTGACCGAAAGAGTGGACTTGTGTGGCTCTGCCACAAGCCTCATCAGCCTCGCTGAGTGAGAGCACATGCACGCTCAGTGTCTCATGGACAACCTGCTCCTCGTCTTCCCGATACTTCCTCCTCACCTCCCATCCAACTCGGTGTGCTCTCTAGACAGATTTCAAAATGTCTGGTCTTACAGTTAGGAGCTCACGGAGTTAGAATTCCAGGTGAAATTCACAGATGTCTGGTTATGGGAAAACGTGTGGATTGTGAAGGCAGGAAAAAGCTGGAAGTTTGGCTTCCTGTCTGCAGATGGGTCTCACAGGTGTTCTGTGATCTTAGGCTGGTGTGAGAGGGGAGCAGTGAGGGGCAAGTTTTGTCCTTTGCCAGAACATTGACTATTGAAATTCAAGACAGATGGATTTTTTTCAAAACAAAGACTTTTAGAACCCTAGTATATTATTCCAGAGGTTTTGCTATTTGGGAAGGAAAGGTTGGAAAACATTAAAATAATTTTATAAACACCAAGTTTTCTTAATACAAAGGGTAACAGATCTGATAGCAAATATGTTCATTACAGACATTTATTGTGCTTCTGAGATACTGCATTTGTTTACCCATTGAGGGTTTGTGTCAACCTGTGTTGAGCTACTGTATAGGCATCATTACCCAACAGCATGAACTCATTTTATGTCTCTGTCACATTTTGGTAATTCTTGTAATTACAGAAATTTGCAGTTTGGTAATTCTTGGGGGTCATGACCCACACCCACATAGGACAGTGTACTTAATACATGAATGTTGTGTGTGTTCTGACTGCCTCACTCACCATCTGTTCTCCCATCTCTTCCTCTCCTTGGGCCTCCCTATTCCCTGAGACACAACAATACTGAAATTATGTCGATTAATGACCTCTCAGTATTCAAGTGAAAGGAAAAGTCCAACACCTCTTACTTTAAATCAAAAGCTAGAAATGATTAAGTTTAATGAGAAGGCATGTTGGAAGTTCAGATAGGCCAAACACTTAGCATCTTGTACCAAATAGTTAGTCAAGTTGTGAAGGCAAAGGAAAAGTTCTTGAAGGAAATTAAAAGTGCTACACTAGGGAAGGTATGAATGATAAGAAAGCAAAACAGCCTTATTGATGATAAGGAGAAAATTTTAGTGGTCTTGATAGAAGATCAAACCAGCCACAACATTCCCTTAAGCCAAAATCTATTCCACAGCAAGGTCCAAACTCTTGTCAATTCTCTGAAGGTTGAGAGAGGATAGAAAGCTACAGAAGAAAAGTTCAAAGGTAGCAGAGGTTGGTTGATGAGGTTTAAGGAAGGAAGCCATCTTTTTAACATGAAGGAAGCCATCTTTATAACATCAGTGTGCAAAGCGAAGTGACAAATGATAATCTAGAAGCTGCAGCAAGTTAACCAGAAGGTCTAGCTAAGAACATTGATGAAGGCAGGTACACTAGACAAAAGGGTATGAATGTAGATGTAGTAATAGCCTTTAACTGAAGACGTTCACATCTAGAACCTTCATAGCTAGAGAGGAAAAGTCAATGCTTGGCTTCAGAGCTTCAAAGGACAAAATTATAGCATGATGTACTGATTATTTCAAGACAGTTACTGAGACCTATTGCTCAGAAAAAAATCCGTTCAAAGTATTATTTCTTATTGATAATGTACCTGGTCACCCAGGAGCTCTGATGGAGATGTAGAAGAAGATAATTGTTATTTTCATTCTTGCCCATTGATTAAGAAATCAGTTCAACTTTCAAGTATTATTATTTAAGACACACGTTTCATGAGGCTATAGCTGTCATAGATAGGGATTCCTTTGATGGATCTGGGGAAAGTGATTTGAAAATTTTCTGGAAAGGATTCACCATTGTAGATGCCAATAAGTACACTTGTGACTCATGAGAGGAGGTCAAAATTGCAATATTAACAGGAGATTGGATGATGTTGATTCCAACCTTCATGGATGACTTGATGGGTTCAAGACTTCAGTGGTGGAAGTATCAACAGAACCAGAATTAGAAGTGGATCCTGAAGATGTGACTGAATTGTGGCAATCTAATGATAGAACGTGAGCCGATAAGGAGTTGTTTCTTATAGATGAGCAAAGAAAACAAATTTTGGAGATGGAATCTATACCAGGTGAAGAGACTGTGAACATTGTTCAGATGGACACAAATGATTTAGAATCTAAACTGATAAAGCAGCAGCAGGGATAAATTGGCTCCACATTTGAAAGAAGTTCTGTGGGGCAAATGCTATCAAACAACATCTCACACTACAGAGAAATATTTTGTCAAAGAAACGTCAATTGATGCAGCAAACTATACTGTTGTCTAATTTATAAAAATGGCCATGGACACTCTAATCTTCAGCAACCCTTACCCTAATCTGTCAGCAGTCATAAACACTGAGCCAAGACCCTCCATCCGCAAAACATTACAGCTTGCTAGAACTTCAGATGATCCTTAGTAATTTTTAACAATAAAACGTTGTTTTAAAATTAAGATGTGTCCATTAGGAATTTTTTAGTCTTCATCGAATATAGTGTAAACATATCTTTTATGCATTGGAAACTCAAAATGCAGGAAGCATTGCCTTCTTTGCCTTATTCCCATTCTCCTATTTCCTTTCCTTTACAGCTCATTTCTATAGCCAGTATCTGTGGAATGAACCTGCCTAGTGTCACTTGCTTTATTGTGGTATTTGTTTTATGGCCATGGTCTGAAACCAAGCCCATAGTATCTTTGAGTTATGTATGTACATAATATTTAAGATGCTAATGAGACATATTTTCATCACTGTTCTTGTAAAAGTTAAAATTGCATGCTAAATATTATCTAATACTTTTTAAACTAAATACCAGTTAATGAAGAAATAAACATGGTCATGAAATGACAGTCCACAATTTATGTAAACTAAAACTTACATTTCTGTAGGGTTTTGGGGGAGAGTATAGTCATTTCAGCTTAAAACACTGAAAGTCTGTGGCTATTACTTTAATTTCTCAAAAATTTTTTTCTAGGGCAATTGAGCTTATTTTAGAGTGTTATATTATCAATTAAAAGTAATGGCAAAAACCACTATTACTTTTGCACCAATCTGATAGCAAACAAGGTAACAAATTACAAAAAAAAAAAAAAGCCCATGGGTGGGGTTAGAAATCGTGTCTTTCACCCCGGATCTAATTCACAATGTAGCTGGTGACAAGGCAATCATCCATCTTGCATAGGCTCCATCTCCATCTGAGAGCCTCTGATCTAGCAAGCCTACTCAGGCTAAGTCCTGCGCTAGTTTACAGGTCTTCCTTGGGACCATGGTGCTATACGAAGCATTGCCTTCTTTGCCTTATTTCGATTCTCCTATTTCCTTTCCTTTACAGCTCATTGCTTTAGCCAGTATCTGTTGAATGAACCTGCCCAGCTCTTCAGTCCCCATGTCAGTTAATGCTGCAATTCGTTCTCCGATGATAGTGCTATCAAAAATCAACAAATACTGAGCATTGTGTTTGGGTAACACAAAATGAACTGAGACGTTTCCTCTGATTAAATGATGATTTCAAACTCAGGGGATTTTATTTCTTTTTCTCCTAGTGCTTTTTCTGTCTTCCCTTCATTATGTTTCTTATTAAATATTGAGGGACATGCCAGCCTACTATGATTTGTCTGTTCATTATGTTAATGCCACAGAGAATTGCAAAACCTTTGCCTGTATAGTGCAACGAATAAGCATTTAAACTAAACTACTTCATAACTAAAACATAATGGCCGGGCAGGACAAACTGAAAGAGTGAACAAAGAAATAATCACACTTGAACAAAAAGCAAAGATACTCTCTGGGAAGATAACATTGGCAGGTACTATAAAAATCCTCTTAAGATGTTTATTGTACTTATATCTCATTTATATAGATAAGAACTCCAATAGACAAATGTGTAAATTATATGTATGAAATTAACTCAAGTGATTACCAAATAGTTTTCATCAGAACATGTTCAAATACACTCTTGATTCTTAAACTGCATATATAATAATTATTTGCTATTTTAATTCTTTAAAAACATTTTTGGAAAGGAGATATTGCATTGTGCAGTGGTATGATCGTAACTGACTACAGCCTCCAACATCTGGACTCAGATGCACTGTACACTCCTGAGTAGCTGGGGCTATGGGCACATGCCCCTGCAGCTAATTACATTTTCGTTATTATTTCATATGGAGATGAAGTCTTGCCGTGTTGCCCAGTCTGGTCTTGAATTCCTGGCTTCAAGTGATCCTCCCACCTTGGCCTCCCAAACTGCTGGGATTGCATGCATGAGCCTTGGTAGTTGGCCCCATCTGCTATTTTTCTTTTGTAAGTATATAGAAAATGATTTTGAGCTTATGCATTGCGTCTGGTGCACTGCTGGGCTGGACTTCCAAGAGTCTGTTTAGTGATGTGGTGGTCAAATAGCTAGATATTCCCTTGAGAAAACACTTCTACTCAGCAAACATGTTTGTTTTCACTGCAAAGGGTATATAAGAAGCTACCTCTGTGAAGTTATTTTTATTTATTTTACTTTTTTTGGAGCAGTGCAAGTGAATGAAGAGAAGATTGAAAGAGATAAGACAATATGCAAAATGTATTTCAATAATTTTTTTGTGAGCGATTGAAAGAACAAGGCTTAGTTATTGAAATAACGGTGATTAAGAACAGGAAAGGGTGAAGGTTTGAGGGAGAAACTGTCAGTGTTTGATGGATCATGTGAAGTTTTCCTGGGGCAGAAGCAGATATGTAAACAACGACATCACAATGCAGGGGGTATTGAAGGTATGTTAACTGTACTGAGCTTGCTTCTAGTTTATGGCTATATTACAAATGGTAATGCTGTTACAATATTACAGGTTTTCTGGTGAAAACATATATGCATTTCTAGGGTAGACACTGCAAAGCAGTTTTTCAAAGTCGTTGTATCAGTCTGAACTGTTGCTGAGACTGGCGTTTACGTTTCCAGATTTCATGAGTAGACAGCCACTTCCACTGCTAATTTAAGTTTAGGTTTCCATGAGTAATGCTGTTGAGAACATCTGTCTTTATTTATCTGCCACGTAGATATCTTCTTTTTCTTCTCCTATTGGATGCTCTACCTTTCTCTTATTCAAGTGAAAAGGGTAGCTACGCATTCTGAATTTGAGTCATTTGACAAATATATGTGTTGCAAATGTCTTCTTCAATCTTGGGTCCTTTTTTTTTTTTGAGATGGAATCTCACTCTGTCACCAGGCTGGAGTGCAGTGGCTCAGTCTTGGCTCAATGCAACCTCCACCTCCCAGGTTCAAGCAATTCTCCTGCCTCAGCCTCCCAAGTAGCGGGGAGGACTACAGGTGCCTGCCACCGTGTCCGGCTAACTTTTGTATTTTTAATAGAGATGGGGTTTCACCCTGTTGGCCAGGATGGTCCCGATCTCTTGACTTAACTTCATGATCCACCCACCTCGACCTCCCAAAGTGCTTGGATTACAGGCATGAGACCACATCTGGCCTAATCCTGTGTCTTGAAACTGTCAAGCTTAATCCTATGATCCATCTCAAGTGAAAGTTATGTGTAGTGTGAGGTAAGGATTAATACTTTTTATTTTCCTCTGGATAGCTAGCTGACTGTTCCAGCACATCTTCTGAACATTTATTCTCACTGTGATGAAGTCAAACTCCCCATGTTTTTGTTGCCATTAGGGGAACACATATGCGTAAGCTTATTTCTAAAATTTCTATTTAATTCAGTTTTTCTATTCTGTACCAATATCTCATTATTTTAATTACTTTCCATTTCAATAACTATGATAAAAATGTATAAGTCCTCTAAATTTCTTCCTCAGGATTTACTTAACCATTCTTAGCTATTTTTTCTTTTCATAGCAATTCTAGTATTAGTGTTTCCATTTCCACAAAATTCGGTATCTCGCCTTTAACTCGCCTATGCTTATTGTTTGAAAAAACAAAACTTTAATTTTATATTTGTTGCAATCTATAAATCTTAGTCTTAAAATGCCCTCTCTTTCATGACGTTAGACAGGCTGTGTAAGTATTAGAGAAAATATTTAATAACTTTGGGTTTCTTATTTGCTTTATTTATAAATCCAACCTTGTATATTACCTCTAATTCATTTTGGCTTTCATGGGTAATAGAGTAATTATGATTTTATAAGGTTTTTTTTTTTTTTTTGAGATGGAGTTTCGCTCTTGTTACCCAGGCTGGAATGCAATGGAGCGATCTCGGCTCACCGCAACCTCCGCCTCCTGGGTTCAGGCAATTCTCCCGCCTCAGCCTCCTGAGTAGCTGGGATTACAGGCACACACCACCATGCCCAGCTCATTTTATGTATTTTTCGTAGAGATGGGGTTTCACCATGTTGACCAGGATGGTCTTGATCTCTTGACCTCGTGATCCACCCACCTCGGCCTCCCAAAGTGCTGGGATTACAGGCTTGAGCCACCGAGACTGGCCTATAAGTTTTTATTCCATTTGCCAAAAAAATTATTAAATAAGGTTTCTACATTACATACATTACATATTCTGTAACACTGTGAGGTTAGGAATTTTTTGGAGAAGGAATGAAGGATGAATCTTTTTTTAAGGTAATATATGGTGGAACCAGCAAAATGAGTGTCGTGGTCACTCCTAAATCTAATCTTCTGTTGCCATTAGTTTAATGTGTTGCAAAATTAAGAAAGCAAGGAATGTTTGGCTTATTCGAGGCAATAGAGATTGTAAGTGCTGAAGTAAGAAAAAAAGTCATACGACTGTATCAGAAAGTTTTTACATCTATATATTTATATATAACATTAAAATAAAATTTCAGGTAAAACTATCTCTTCATTGCAACTGCTAACTTGTCCTAGAATGGCTTAAAAATATGAAAAGTAGAATGTGTTAGTATTCAAAAAATTTAAAATGAATAATTTCATGTAACACATTTAGATAAAATGAATAATTTTATGTAACACATTTAGATAACACATTTTAGATAAACATTTTAAAAAAATTGAGTATCAGAGTTCTTGTGCCTGGTTTTGAGTGATATTTTTTTCCTAATAACTATTCACTGTATTAGTATCTATTAAATAGTTACAACTGAAATTTTCTCTTTTATTTTCAAATTCCATAGCCCCAACTATAATGGAGAAGATCCAGAGAGGGCTGTTTGGTATTTTAATAGCAAGAAGATTGTAATTCAGATTCAGAAATCCTTTTTCAGCAGACTTCTACTGGATAGAGAAATAAAATTAGAACCGTAAGAGAATTTATTTTATCAACAAGTGAGGAGATGGAAAAAATGAGTTTTCAGAAACAAGAACAGTATCTGTTTTGAGAGTGTTATATAAGCTTTGTGGAATCTTCCTTTTTTTGTATTTATTAAAGTTAAATTTGTTTCTTGCAAGAATATAACAGAGAAAAGTCTTTGAGATCTTTTTCTCTGAGGAATAACTTTTGGGCTGAGCCTTGTCTTCTGCTGTCACACAAAGAGCCTGAGACTTGCTCCCTGAGGAAAATGTTCATTTCAGAACAACCTTTGATTAACCTGTTCCGGTCAGAAATATCAAAAGAATAAAGAGCAACAGAGAAAATCCAGTGTTTCTGTGGGACAAATACAGGGGCAAAGATCAAATTGACGGGACCTTAGATTCTCAGATTCATCAGGCTTAGAAAAGTTGAAAATCATGAACCTCTCGTAATCATGTTGCTGAAAGTGGAAGGCACATTCTCACAGGAACGGTTGAGACTTTAGGCACTGCAGTTTGTCACTCAGGTTCATGTGGATCATGCGAGTTCTCCATAATCCATGACTGGGTGATATCATGCCTCTTATCAATTTGTAAAGCTCTGACATGTTTTATTAACACATTTTTTACTCTTCACCTAAGATATTAATAACAAATGAGAAACTCAGACATGGTAGTGATCTCTGCTGCACCCGGCTTGATGAACTAATGGAATATCAGCTATAAACAGTCTCATAGATAATGTTTAAAGCTCTTCTTCTAAGGTTTATTTTTGGGACAAATGTAAATTTTTTCAAATCTGAAGATGCCATCCTGAGTGCTCCACTGAAATATATGTGCTTCTGTTTTCTTTATTTTCTAAATGTGCTCATTATATTGCTGAAACAAATGTGAAGAGATAAAAATAAAATAACAATAAATTTTTTAAATAAATATACTCATTATGATATAGAAATAAAAAAAACTGTCACATCAACTCATTGACTTGCTATTGTTCGCATGCTAGTCCATCTTATAGACAGCCTCACTCAGAAAACAAGGGTAAAATAAGTTTAACACAAATAGCAGGCTAACATTTTAGAAGAGTTGCATTAGAGGATAAATTAAAAGCCATTGAGGAATACGCCCATTTTTTACTCTCAACCCTAATAGAATCATGTATCATGGTAATATGCATTCATTTGAAATTATTTTGATAGTCATCTAAGGAATCATTATGTGACAAGTTAACTAGTTACTATAAGAAAAATGTGTTGCTCAATAAACATTAATAATCACACCCAGATAATTGTATATAAACCAGAAAACCCAGTAATACAAAAATCTGGTTGGATACACTAACATGTTGTTTCTTTCACTAGGGAGATTATAAAATACAATTAATTATTAAAATACAACTACCTTCATCAGTGTACTATGTAATTCCACTTAGCTTACTTATTGGATATATTTTATGTCTCTAGATGTGAGAGCATTACTTAACACATTCCCTTTAAAGGTTATATGTGTTGTTTACACACACTGTGACAAGAGCATTTATGTCAGCTGATTTTTCAATTTGGAGTTTGAATATAAAGATGTACAGACTTAGTTGTCATTAGTCTTTCAGGAGATAAAAAGCCATTGTTTAGTTTATCTGAACCAAATCAAACTCCTAATTAATAAATTATGCTACTCTGTAGCCTAATTTTAATGTATGAAGTAAAAATTCATGTTTCCAAAATCAGCAAACATTCTCCTCAGTGACAAGTAAGAGTAAAATCACATTGTTAACTCACATCTGGCATACCCTATTTTTTTTTTTTTTATAAGACGGGGTTTCACCATGTTGGTCAGGCTAGTCTTGAACTCCCCACCTCAGGTGATCCGTCCGTCTTGGCCTCCAAAGTGCTTGGATTACAGGCGTGAGCCACCACGCCCAGCCACATTTGGCATATCCATTCAACTATTTGCTTGCTGATTTTTCTTTCCCGACAGCCAAGGTCACTAACGCACTTATTTCTGCATAAAGCCCCCAAACTGCCTCTGCATCGTGTCCTGACTTTATTGGTAGATGAGTGGTTTCACATTTTAGGAGCATGTATTAAATGCCCAAGCATCTCAAATTTTAGTCAGTTTTACCTTTAGCCTGTAACCACATTGCTTAATCAAAATTCTAATTGATTCTTTATTGTCTTCATCTAGGAGGTCATGAGCTTGAGAATCTTTATAAGATGTAAAGTACTTACTAGTCCATTTATTGACTTTGTTGTTTTCTTGAAAGAACCAACTTCTATTTTAAAATATTAGGCTTGCGGCTGGAAAATGTCTACCTAATGGTAGATCTTTCTAAAACTACCTGCCTAATTATTTTGTTGTAATTTCTTTTTACTTGTTTTTTGTTGTTGTTGTTGTTGTTGTTTCCTTCTTCTTACTGTAAAGTGTAAAAATAGTAAAATGCAATATATTCTACATGATGCCTGCCTTCTTGTAACACCTTCTGTAGCTTCAAGAGAAGTAAGTCAACTCTCTGTACAGTAAGTCAACTCTAATTTTATATTTGAGAATCTTTGTGTATTTGTCTTGTTTATATAATCAGAACTTTCACACCTAGAGCTGTCAATTATACGCTGGCTATTTCAAACACAAACTTGTGTGTCCTCACCCAGACATATCCAGAAACTGATTTCAGAGATACGTTAGCTGCTCTTTACCTACGTGCTCCACCTACACGCAAACAAACATGGAGCTACTCTTAGGCAGCCAACAAGTAAGCTGCAAACTAAAGCAGATTGTTAACAAAGTCCACATCTGAAATCTGAATAATTTTTCTATAGGCATTAAATGTATAGACTAAAATATCTACAAGCATCGCTAGGTATCAACCTATCTTACAATCAATTGTGGCAATGCCATTAGCATTATTCTGTGCTTGTGAGTGACACCATATAGAAGAGAAGAGAAGAAAGTAAAACTATAATATATCTTCAGTTCAGTCAAACTGTGACACTAAGGGGTGGCACTGCTATTTTACAGCTGGTGCTGTCAGTTTGGAAGATGCTTAGTCTGGACTGGGAATTTATATTGCAACTACCACTTGTTGGGCGTTTTTGTATGGATGGTAATGAAATCATTACAAAATACTTGCACAAGGGACTGACTTAATTAACTTTATTTCCATGAAAAACTCGCAACATCGTCATGCCAGAATAATAATAAATGATGTTTTTTCCAGCCGTAGAAAAAGGATAGTTGGAAAAAAAAAAAAACACTCAGTGAGGCTTAGAGAGACTCAGTCACCAAGACAAAGCAAGCAGAAAAATCTAGAAAAAAATTAGAATGTCAAATATGTTCACATTTTTTCACCCTTTATTTTCTTCAAAGCTGGTCACAAAATGCAGAAGGAAATATACATAATGCATGCAAAAGTGCCAGACCAGAGTAGCAGATGAAAAGAGGGCAGATTCCTTCCTCCACACAGCCACTGATTTTTGGATTTCCTGATCTTCTCGCAAACATCATATTGGTTGTATCAGTAATCAGAAGAGAACCCTTAAAAGAAATGTGAAGCCTACCTCATAAATACACAAATATTGCTGTGACTTTATCCAGCATTTCCATTGAATCTTCCGATCTGCAGATAAAACACACGGCATTGGTTTAATGCATAATGCAGACCCTTGACATCTTTTCCAGCACTCAAAACATGTCACAACATTTATGTAGAGGATAACTTAGTGAACGACTGCCCCACCATCCTTTCTAATGCTTCCAGGGCTTCATAACAGCATGAATATAAATGGCCCAGTCTCTAGAAAAATTACTGCTTCCAGATTTAGAACATCCCATGTGTGCCAATATCAAATATTTGTGTTAATCTCAACACAAGCAGATGGGAGAAGAATACTTTGATTATCAAGAAACTTCTAAGGTTTCATGCTAGGGAAATATTTTGAAAATATAAAAATAAGTTTGTTCCTCACCAGAAAAGCGTAGGCAAAATAAATTTCCCAATATAAATTGCAGAAGAAAAATACAAAAATTACTGACTTAAACAGAATTTTTCTGATTCTATACATTAATATTAATAATGCTTAGTTACAGCTATCTAAAGGAATAACTATGTTTTCATTTATTCATCGATATGAATAAACTCAGAAAATAGTTGTGCATTTTAATAAATAATATCTCATTAGATTTGTGGATGTGAATATATATTGTCCACATGAATGTGTTTTAAGAGTCAGATTGATCTCCAGTCATGCTGATTTTTCAACCATCTTATGAGTAGTTACTATTATTTATGCCTTCTAATCTATGCCAATAATGCAGTTAATGGGGATTATTTCTTCAATACTAAAATATGAGGGCCATCAAACTTGTCTCACTGAGGTTTTGACAGGATGAAGTGATGTAAAGAAGAGAACAAACTCAATACATACAAATGATCTCAGTTAGTATTACTATTTTATGCATAGTAAATTTAAACGCCGATAGCAAGTAAACCACTAAAGGCAAACCATTAGAAAACTGAAGAGTCAAGCATAAAATACAAAATTCTTTAATATCAAATTCTGTGACTTCAATGACTTATGATAGCAATTTTTTTCTTCTATCTACACTATTTGAACTTATAGATGATAAGGTTTATAGGACATTGGCAACCACTTACTGTGCAATGGGAGATAGGAGAATGTGGTGAGAGAAAAAGGCAGCAGATTTTTACATTTGAAGCTCCAAACGATGAGGTCATTAGTAAAATGAAGCAATTTAAGAACTAGCAGTGATAGGCAAGTGAAAGAAGCTAATCATCCTCTTTCAAATTATTTAAACTAAACAAAGACTGTGTCTACTAGGGAATAAAGTAGGAGAATATGAGAAAAAAAAAGCTAAATGTACTTGCAGAATAAAATCCCTGGGCATTTGCTAGCATTTGTGTGGCATACTGGAGCAAGGCACCAGAGAAATGGTTCTGCTTTCAGGAATGTGTGAGAGATCTTACTCCCTGGATTTCCCAGATGGACATGCAGGAGAGGACATTCCTTGTGTCTATAGCCTTACAGACAGAGTGTGAAGCCTGGAGGCAGTCAGCTCACTTGCTTGTGGCCAAGAGTTAGTGCAGGAAGATAGGAGCTTTCTTCCTTTGGCTTGTAACTCCGATTGGATAAGACACAGAACACAGCTGTGTACATGGTCTGTTGACCTGGGCAAGGAAACTTGGAATCAAGAGGGATATTATAGATTATTTTGATTACCTCTCAAAAGATGCTGGTGATACATGTAAGGACCAAATAGGACAAGTTCTACATGGAGGAATGAGGTAGCAGAGGAGTAAGAGATTACACACAGGGAAAGATGAGATCGATCATACAAATGAAGAGGTGGCATGCAGCCACGTGCTGGGAGAGCGGGGAGGTACAGAAAAATGTCCTCCAATGATCAAAATAGTGGAGCAATCCAAGTTTGAATCAACTTACCTAGAAAAGACTAAGTCCATTTTAGGACTAATACAAAACCTAAGCTCATGGCAATCATTGTAGTTATAGCAATAAATATACATTGCTGCGTAAATGTGTTCTAACTATGAACCATATACCCACTTTTTTAACTTGTTTCATTTTCTTTTCCTCCTTTTTGTTCTTTTGTAACTATGACTAAAGTTGGCTCATAATAGGATTTATCAATAATAATGAATAAAATCACAATATTTAAGGCTTCACTTTAAAATTTTTTCTCTATCCTCAGGCAGAAAAAAATAATTATACAATTTGTTTTTTTAATATTTTTGATATGGTAATTCACAGCTGCCAGCTTGGAATATCTCACCTCTTCAAAGCTTTGAAACATGGAGCATCTTTGAATATTTCAATATTTTGTCTCTTGCAATACAGAAGAGAAAAATCTGATTCCAGGAGTCAAGAAAAAGAATTCAACTCTCAGCCAAAATTTAATGTCACAGAAACTGAAAGAAATATATACAGCTTCTTGAAAAAGTATTATTAGGCTTATGAAACTCTACCTCATGACCAGCCAAATATAATGCCTTTTTGGTAAATGTAGTTCATAAAAGCCAACCTCTTTGTTGACGAAAATGATGACACTAATTATGAAGTCTTATATTATTTAAAATTTCAAGTAATACTTTGGCCTTCTAATTTTTAAGGTCAAATAATTGGGAAATTTTTTCTTCTTCTAATTTCATGTTTATGTTTGCTAGTTTTTGTATAAAATATCACACTGACATGAAGAAATGTATTTTGAGATAGAGATTTAAGAGAGCAAGAAGGAACTGAAAGCTCTGTGAAGTTGAGACCTGAAACTGATTTTCAGCTTCCTATGAATTCCAGGTCTCAGGTAGAGAATGTATCCACAATCAATAATCAATAAGTTGATTTCAGATAACAAACTAGATAAAGGATCCATGTAGTTGTGCTTTGAAAGGAAGCATTTTGTGTTTGCAACAGTTTAAGAAAAGCTATGTTAAATAAAGTTAAGCAAAAGCTTTTATTGGAGAACTTCTTAGATTAACAATCAGGTTATTATATACCTGTCAGCATCAGCATTTCACATATTTTTTAACAATAAACTTAATATAATTATTTTTTCAGTTTTTTAATAACAGCATTTTTTGGAATATAATTTGGGGTAACCCTTGCTTGGAGGAAATTGTAAAAATGCACTCTGAGAAAGTGGCATGTCACAAAACACATTTTCATTTTTCACAATTTTTCTCTCATCTGTAAAAAAGAGTGAATATGCTATTCTTGCAATATATACCATTGTTAATAAATAAAAGTTAAATGGAATAAGAGACAGCTACAAAATGAAATTTCTATTCCCAGCTGGAGTTCTCACAATCTACTTCTAGCCTCTTTGGATAATTCTGAACATTTACAAATGAGAAAATGCTCTACTGAAATGTATTAAAACATGGCATATTTCTGAAACACACACTGACTATGCAGCATTTTTAAATTAATCTGTAGTGGAAATAGCAAGGGACTAGCACACAATTTTCATAATCAGGAAGACATTTACATTTTCATAGAATTGCTATGGTTGGATAGGTCAATATGCATATCTTAACCCAATGTAAATCCATTTCAAGTGAATGAGGATAAGCATGTCGTAAAGGGTAAATGAGCAATAAACGTTTGCACACTATCTGAGAAAGTTATAGTGATAACTGATATGGATTTATAAATGCAAAATTTTATAAAAAACATTTTCTAATACATGATTAAATAACTTTAACCCAGGGGTACATATTTTGAATATCAAAATAAACTCAACTCAAAAGTTTTGTGTGAGTCCAGAAGATGTTATTTTATTCAATTAAGAATTCAGAATACATAGTAAGTATCCAGTGTCTACTTTTGATTCAAAATAATTTTGATGATAAATTAAAACTAGAGATGATTCAAACTAAGTGTTCAACCATAGCACCAACAGTCTTATCATTGACTAAACTACCTTATTGTAAAGAGGCACAGCACACAGAAAACAATGGCACTTGTGTGAGATTGAAAAAATCAAGGAACCTAGGACACTGTTTGTCTGTAAAAAAAAAAAAAAAAAAAAAAAAAAAAAAAAAAAAAATGCAGTGTTTTCCATTGCAGAATCGTTTGTAATAGTTGGTATTTCAAAACAGTCCATGAAGCCATCCAATAAAGGACTGTTGAGTGGAGCAAGTGCATCTTTATAGTGGAGTACTCTACAGTCCTCAAAAATATGAGCAAAATTTCGATGCAGGTTATATCATTAAGTGAATTAGACAAAGTGTGAAATAGAATGCAAGTAAAGAGTAAATAGTAATTTACCTTTTTTAGAATATGTTGGGTAAAGACAGAGTCTCACACTGTAGCCCAGGCTGGAGTGCAGTGGTGAGTTACTGCAACCTCTGCCTCCCAGGTTCAAGCAATTATCATGCCTTAGCTTCCAGAATAGCTGGGATTACAAGCCTGTAACATCACATCTGGCTAATTTTTGTATTTTAGTAGAGATGTGGTTTCACCAGCTTGACCAGGCTGGTCTTGAACTCCTGACCTCAAGTAATCCACCCACTTCAGCCTCTCAAATGTTGAGATTACTGGCCTGAGTCACCATGCCTGGCCAATACTAATTTTGCCATTATATAAGAAACAGTGAGAAATAAAAATGTTCTGTATCTCTTTGCTTATTTTTACTAAAAATTATGGAAGTTTTGTAAAACCTGAAGGCTATGATTACAGACTTGGGGGAGGAGAAGATGAATTAGAGGTAACAGATTTAGAAGCCAGACTTCTCTGAGTATTACACTTACTAGGATTTTGCCTTTTGAACCTTGTAATTTTTTAATCAGTGATAACTCATATGGATTCAAAAACATAAAACAGCAAATTCTGAAATAAACAGAAACACATGAGCCTAATGATTTGTCAAATCAGCAATATATTTGCCCAAGAAAAAAATTATTTCAAATAAATGAATCAATATAATGTCTATTCTTAGCAGATTCATTTCAAGCATAAATAGAATGTTGAATGATTTTTAAACTTCATTCAGAAATTTTATTGATAAGAGTTATATTAGTTTTTTGAGATATGTATATTGAAGGATATAGCACGTAAGTCAATGAACTACTGTAGGTAGAAACCAAGGTCTGGAGGAGGATCCAAGATGGCCAAATAGGAACAGCTCTGGAGTGCAGTTCCCAGCAAGAACAAGGCAGAAGGTGAGTGCCCACCACATTTCCAAACAAATTTTCACTGCCCACAGGCAAGGAGTTTCCTGGGCTCAAAAGCACCAGGAGTTTTCAGCCCAGCAGTTTAAGCCAGTGCAGGGTTGTTACACAGAAACTCACACAAATCTGGGTGGCCATTTCAACTGGCACCTGGAATGCCCAGGAGACAGAGCTGTCCATTCAGTTGAAATGGAGGGGGCTGAGACAGGGAGCCAGGTGATCTGGGTGGGCAGGTACCACCCCCACAAAACAAGAAATCTGAAACACTCTGGATTGAGAGTCTTGAAGCCAGAGAAGCTGGACCCAGGACTATCCAGCCCAGTGAGGGGAAGGGCGACCACCACAACTGAGGCAGTCTGCCACTACCGAGGTGGTTCACATGGCAGCTGGGCAGAGCCTGCGGCAGCTCAGCAACACCTCTGCTGGCAGACTGTGACTAGACTACTCTGTGTGGAACAGGGCATCTATGAAAAAAGTCAGTAGCATGACAGGAACTTACAAATAAAGCTGAACTTCCTAGGACAGAGCACCTGGGAAAAGCAGTTACAAGTTCCTCTGCAGCAAACTTAAAAGTAACTGTCCAGCAGCTCTGCATGGAAAAACAGAGCTTGCAGCACAGCACTGAGCTCCTATAAGAAACAGACTGTCCCCTCAAGCAGCTCCATGAACCCCGTGTACCCCAAGAGACACCTTAGATCTCAGGCCAACATCTGGCAAGTACCCTTCTGGGATGAAGATAACAGAATAAGAAACAGCAACTCTTACTGTTCTGCAGACCCTGTGGGTGATCCCCAGGCAAGATGGGTCTGGTGTGGACCTCAGCAGTCCTACAGCAGAGGGGCCTGACTGTCAGAAGGAAAACTAAAAAACAGAAAGAAATAACTTTATCATCAACAAAAAGACCATCCAAAACAGACCCCATCCGAAAGTCACCAACTACAAAGACCACAGGTAGATAAAGCCACTAAGATGGGAAGAAACCAGTGCAAAAAGAATGAAAACACCAAAACCAGAATGCCTCTCCTCCTCCAAAGGATCACAACTCCTCACCAGCTAGGGATCAAAGATGGATAGAGAATGAATCTGATGAATTGACAGAAACAGGCTTCAGCAGGTGTAATAACAAACTTCTCAGACCTAAAAGAATATGTTCTAACCCAATGCAAAGAAACTAAGAACCTAGAACAAAAGGTTAGATGAGATGCTAACTAGAATAAACAGCTTAGAGAAGAATATAAACTACTTGATGGAGCTGAAAAACACTGCATGAGAACTTCGTAAAGCATAGACAAGTTTCAATAGCCAAATCAACCAAGCAGAAGAAAGGATATCAGAGATTGAAGATCGACTCAATGAAATAAAATGAGAAGGCAAGAATAGAGAAAAAAGGGTGAAAAGAAATGAACAAAGCATCCAACAAATATGGGATTATGTGAAGAGACCTAATCTATGTTTGATAGGTGTACCTGAATGTGACCGAGAGAGTGAATTAAAGCTGGAAAGCACTCTTCAGTATGTGATCCAGGAGAACTTCCCCAAGCTAGCATGCCAGGCCACCATTCACGTCTAGGAAATACAGAGAACACCACAAAGATATTCCTCAAGGAGAGCAACCCGAAGGTACATAATCCTCAGATTCGTCAGGGTTGAAATGAAGGAAAAAATGCTAAGGGCAGCCAGAGAGAAAGGTCGGGCTACCCACAAAGGGAAGCCCATCAGACTCACAGCACATCTCTCCACAGAAACCCTACAAGCCAGAAGAGAGTAGGGGCCAATATTCAACATCCTTAAAGAAAAGAACTTTCAATTCAGAATTTCATACCCAGACAAACTAAGCTTCATAAGTGAAGGAGAAAGAAAATTCCGTATGGACAAGCAGTTGCCAAGAGATTTCGTCACCACCAGACCTGCCTTACAAGAGCTCCTGAAAGAAGCACTAAGCAAGGAAAGGAAATACCAGTACCAGCCACTCCAAAAATGTATCAAATGGTAAAGACCATCGACACAATGATGAAAATGTGTCAACTAATGGGCAAAACAACCAGCTAGCATCAAAATGGCAGGATCAAAATCACACATAACAATATTAACCCTAAATGTAAATGGGCTAAACGCCCCAGTCAAAAGACACAGACTGGCAAATTGGATAAAAAGTCAAGACCCATTGGTGTGCTGTATCCAGGAAACCCATCTCACATGCAAGGAAACACATAGGCTCAAAATAAAGGGATGGAGGAAGATTTATCAAGCAAATGGAGACCAAAAAAAAGCAGGAGTTGCAATCCTAGTCTCTGATAAAATGGACTTTAAGCCAACAAAGATCAAAAGAGACAAAGAAGGAGACTACACAATGGTAAAAGGATCAATGCATCAAGAAGAGCTAACGGTCCTAAATATATACACACCCAATACAGGAGCACCCAGGTACCTAAAACAAGTTCTTAATGACCTACAAAGAACTTGGACTCCCACACAATATAGTGGGAGACTTTAACACTCCATTGTCAGTATTACACAGATCAATGAGACAGAAAATTAACAAGGACATCCAGGACTTGAACTCAGATCTTGGCAGAAGATCTAATAGACAAGCAGAACTAATAGGCATCTTCAGAACTCTCCACCCAAAATCCACAGAATATACATTTTTCTCAGCACCACATTGCACCTACTCTAAAATTGACCACATAATTGGAAGTAAATCACTCCTCAGCAAATGCAAAAGAATGGAAATCATAACAAACAGTCTCTCAGACCACAGGGCAATCAAATTAGAACTCAGAATTCAGAAACTAACTCAGAATGGTACAGTTTCACAGAAACTGAACAACTGGCTCCTGAATGTCGACTGGATAAACAATGAAAGGAAGGCAGAAATAAAGAAGTTCTTTGAAACCAACAAGAATTAAGACACAACATACCATAATCTCTGGGACACATTTAAAGCAGTGTCTAGAGGAAAATTCACAGCAATAAATGCCCACATGAGGAGCAAGGAAAGTTCTAAAATAGACACCAATTGAAAGAGCTGGAGAAGCAAGATCATAAAAACTCAAAAGCTAGCAGAACACAAGAAGTAACTAAGATCAGAGCAGAACTGAAGGAGATAGAGACAAAAAGTCATACAAAAAAATCAATAAATCCAGGAGCTGTTTTTTTGAAAAGATCAACAAAATAGACAGACCACTAGCCAGATTAATAAAAAAAAAGGAGAAGAATCAAACATGCAATAAAAAATGATAAAGTGGATATCACCACAGATTGCACAGAAATACAAACTGCAATCAGAGATTATTACAAACAGCTCTATGCACATAAACCAGTAAACCTGGAAGAAATGGACAAATTCCTCAACACTTGCACCCTCTGAAGCCTAAACCAGGAAGAAGTAGGAACCTTGAATAGACCAATAAAAAGGGCTGAAGTTGAGGCAGCAATTAGTAGCCTACCAACCAAAAAGAGTCCAGGTCCAGACAGGTTCATAGCTGAATTCTACCAGACGCACAAAGAGGAACTGGTACCATTCCTTCTGAAACTATTCCAAACAATACAAAAAGAGGGAATCATTCCCAAATCATTTTTTAAGACTGACATCATCCTGATACCAAAACCCGGCAGAGACTCAACAACAACAACAAAAACTTCAGGCCAATATCCAAGATGAACATAGATGCAAAAATCTTCAGTAAAATACTCTAAATCAACTGCAGCAGCACATAAAAAAGCTTATCCATCACAATCAAGTAGACTTCATTCCAGGGATGCAAGGTGGTTCAACATACGCAAGTGTATAAACACAGTCCACCACATAAACAGAATAAAAGACAAAAACCACATGATTATCTCAATAGATGCAGAGACAGCCTTTGACAAAATTCAACAACACTTTATGCTAAAAACTCTCAATAAACTAGATATTGAAGGAACATATCTCAAAACAATAAAAGCTATTTACAACAAACCTACAATTAATATCATACTGAATGAGCAAAAACTGGAAGCATTCCCTTTGAAATCCAGCACTAGACAAGAATGCCCTCTCTCACCACTCCTATTCAATATGGTATTGGACGTTCTAGCCATAGCAATCAGGCAAGAAAAACAAGAGTATTCAATTAGGAAAAGAGGAAGTCAAATTGTCTCTATTTGCAGATGACATGCTTGTATATTTAGAAGACCCTATTGTCTCAGCCAAAAATCTCCTGAAACTGATAAACAACTTCAGCAAAGTCTCAGGATACAAAATCTATGTGCAGAAATCACAAGCATTTCTATACACCAATAACAGACTAACAGGGAGCCAAATCATCAGCAAACTCCCATTCACAATTGCTACAAAGAGAATAAAATACCAAGGAATACAGCTAACAAAGGATGTAAAGGACCTCTTCAAGGAGAACTACAAACCACTGCTCAAGAAAATAAGAGACAACACAAACAGATGGAAAAACATTCCATGTTTATGATTAGGAAGAATCAATATTGTGAAAATGGCCATTCTGCCCAAAGTAAACTATAGATTCAATGCCATCAAGCTGCCAATGACCTTCTTCACAGAACTGTAAAAACCACCTTAAACTTCATATGAAACCAAAAGAGAGCCCACATAGCCAAGACAATCCTAAGCAGAAAGAACAAAGATGTAGGCATCACACTACCTGACTTCAAACTATACTACAAGGCTACAGTAATCAAAACAGCATGGTACTGGTACCAAAACAGAGATATAGACCAATGGAACAGAACAGAGGCCCTAGAGACAATGCCACCCATCTACAACTATCTGATCTTTGACAAACCTGACAAAAACAAGCAATGGGAAAAGGATTCCCTGTTTAATAAATGGTGTTGAGAAAACTAGCTAGCAGTGTGCAGAAAGCACAAACTGGACCCCTTCCTAAGACGTCACACTAAAATTAACTCCAGATGGATTAAAGACTTAAACATGAGATGTAATACCACAAAAACCCTAGAAGAAAACCTAGGCAACACCACTCAGGGCATAGGCACAGGCAAAGACTTCATGACTAAAACATCAAAAGAATTGGCAACAAAAGCCAAAATAGACAAATGGGACCTAATTAAACTCCAGAGCTTCTGTACAGCAAAAGAAATAATCGTTAGAGTGAACCAGCAACCAACAGATGGGAAAAATTTTTTGCAATCTACCCATCTGACAAAGGGCTAATATCCAGGATCTACAAAGAACTAAAACAGATTTACAAGAATAAAACAAACAAACCCATTCAAAAGTGGGTGAAGGAGATGAACAGACACTTTTCAAAAGAAGACATGTATGAGACCAACAAACATATGAAAAAATGCTCATCATCACTAATTATTAGAGAAATGCAAATCAAAACCACATTGAGATACCACCTCACACCAATTAGAATGGCGATCATTAAAAAATCTGGAGACAACAGATGCTGGAGAGGATGTGGAGAAATAGGAACACTTTTACACTGTTGGTGGGAGTGTAAATTAGTTCAACCATTGTGGAAGACAGTGTGGGCTTCCTCAAGGACCTAGAAACAGAAATTCCATTTGACCCAGCAATCCCATTACTGGATATATACCCAAAGGATTATACATTATTCAATTATAAAGACACATGCACATGTATGTTCATAGCGGCACACTTTCCAATAGCAAAGACCTGGAACCAACCCAAATTCCCATCAATGATAGACTTGACAAGAAAAATGTGGCACATATACACCATGGAATATTATGCAGCCATAAAAAATGATAAGTTTGTGTTCTTTGCAGGGACATGGATGAATCTGGAAACCATCCTTCTCAGCAAACTGACACAAGAACAGAAAAACAAACACCGCATCTTCTCACTCATAGGCAGGTGTTGAACAATGAGAACACATGGACACAGGGAGGGGAGCATTACACACTGGGGTCTGTTTAGGGGACCAAGGAAGGGACAGTGTGGGGGTGGGGAGGTGAGGGAGGGATAATATGGGGAGAAATGCCGGATGTAGGTGACGGGGGAATGGAGGCAGCAAACCACATTGCCATGTGTGTGCCTATGCAACAATCCTGCATGATCTGCATATGTACACCAGAACCTAAAGTACAATTAAAAAAAAAAAAAAGAAACCTAGATCTCATCATAAGAAAAAAAAATCTAGAAAATATAAAATCAAAAGGTTAGCCAAAACACTGTAATAGTAAATTTAAGCTACAAATACAAATATGAACTCATGATTTTTAGTATATATTTTCTTGCACTGCTCACTAAAATGAACTAAAAGATAAGACATCATAGCACCTTTCAACATGCCTAAAGCCTCTATTTCTTATCTTCATTTCTAAATAGCACACTGCACTAAACGAAGTAGGCCTCCTTGGTAAATAGATTAGTGCTTCGTTATTCATTGCCACCTGAACTCAAATTATACAATGGTAGAAGGAAACTTAAACTTAGCATTGCAAGTTAACTAAGCCATTTTCAGATATTTTGTATTTCATAAGGCTTCCCTTTTTTCCTTTCTTTATTAAGATGAAAAACATTATGTGAGAACTGTGTAAAATATTATGTGAGAACCGAATAATGAAGATGTTTACACAAAAAGTGTGACAGTCTATCCTTTAAAAATACTTTATACTATACTTAAAAATAAATATCAGTTAAATTACATATAAAAGAAGAAAAACCTATTTTTAACTATGAAAGTATTAGTTAAAAATATGAACATTTTAAAATAAATCTATGGATGCATACAGCTTTCTGAAACCAGGGACAAAGCTGAGGAGAAACAGCAGAATTATTGATGAAATTAAATTGTTTTAGAAGAACGTGTCAACAAATTTAAAATATTAGGAGAAAACGTATGGAGTAGGAGGAAACATGGAAATAATGCACAAACTATTCAAGAAGGTCTTAGATATTAGTAAAAAAAAAAAATTAACCAAGGAAAGAGTGGGCAAGGAACCCAGTTGTGCAATTCACAGAAAGAAAATGCAAGCGATAACGTAAGATGAATGACTTACCTCTCCACTGACCAAGGCGATGCTTGTTAAAATGATGAGAAATTGGGGTGTTTTCGCTTAATCAGTGACATGGTTTGGCTGTGTGTCCCCACCCAAATCTCATCTCGGATTGTAATCCCCACATGTGGAGGGGAACCTAGTGGAAAGTCATTGGACCGTGGGGCGGATTTCCCCCTTAATATTCTTCTGATAGTGAGTTCTCACAAGATCTGGTTGTTTGATAGTGTCTGGAGATTTTTCCTTCTGTCTCTCTCTTACATGCTTCCATGTAAGCTATGCCTTGCTTACCCTTTGATTTCCACCATGATTGCAAGTTTCCTGAGGCCTCCCCAGCCATATGGAACTATGAATCAATTAAACCTCTTTGCTTTATAAATTACCCAGTCTCAGATATTTCTCTATTGCAAAGTGAAAATTGACTAATACAGTCGATTTTTTTTTAAAAAAAAGATTAATTACAAATGGCATTGAAGAGGATGTGTCCTTCATAAATTACAGATAAAAATTTGTTGAAAGGAGGGTAGTTTCTCAGGACAGTTTGACAATATTTAACAAAAGTAGAAATGGATATATATTTTGAAGCAGTAAAAACCCCTACTAGAAATGTATTATGCTCATCTATGTGGGCAATGGAGATAATATATGTTAATATATAATAACTTTGAGACAAATAATTTGTCACAGTCTTGTAAATTTTAAATTATATGTACCCTGGGAAGCATAAGGGACAATTACAAGTGTATATCCTAAAACAGTGGTTCTCAAAGTGCGGCCTTTGCACCTCTGAGAATCCTCAAGACGTTTGATGAGGTCCATGAATTCAAAGCTGTTTTCGTATTTGCACTAAGATGTTTTACTTTAGTTCTTTTATTCTGTTGACATTTGCACTCATGTTGCAAATGCTATGTGATCCACACTGCTGGAATTTTGTGAAAAATGTCTTCGTGAAGACACATGAAGAAACACAGCATCATCAAACCGAACTAGCAGTTTTTATTATTCGCTAAGTTGCAAGTGGAACTAGACACTTTTTAATGAAATATTGCTTTCACTTGTAAGTAAGACTGATAGGAAAACTATGCTTTAGCAGATATTTTAATAAAATTTAACCGCCAGCCGGTAATACCAAGGAAAGCATTTGATGGCATTTGTTACCTGCGATAAAATGTGAGTATTCAGGTGATAATTAGTATTTTTAAAAAACGTGTGTGAATTCGGTGGCTTAAGCCTGTAATCCCAGCACTTTGGGAGGCCGAGGAGGGTGGATCACGAGGTCAAGAGATTGAGAGCATCCTGGTCAACATGGTGAAACCCCGTCTCTACTAAAAATACAAAAAAATTAGTTGGGCATGGTGGAGCATGCCTGTAATCCCAGCTACTCAGGATGCTGAGGCAGGAGAATTGCCTGAACCCAGGAGGCAGAGGTTGCGGTGAGCCAAGATTGCACCATTGCATTCCAGCCTGGGTAACAAGAGAGAAACTCTGCCTCAAAAAAAAAAAAAAAAAAAAAAAATGTGTGTGAATCTATCATCATGAGCTTGATGGCTTTCCCATCTTAAAGACTTTTCTTATAAGAGGAGTAGTGACACTTCTTTCATAGCATGCAAGATCGAATTTAATTTTTGTGAAAATGTAAAATACAATTTGATTTGTAAAAAATTTGCATTGAAGGTATTACCACTGGGAAGAGCCACATATCTTGGTGAACCAATATTTTCCAAGTGACCAACGTATGAAGTTACAAGGTCATGAATGAGTAACACATCCATTCAAAGTTCAAGATAGAGCAGTAGATTTTAATGTTACAAAGATTGTAACACATAATGTTAGAAAAATGTTCGCTAATCCCACGTTGCAAGTAAATTTTTAAAAATTACCACTTGCTAAGTTTAATGTAGTATGAAAGAAGAAAATTCATAGTAATCGAAAAAGGATTTTAAAATTGTCTTATACTTTTCAGCTACATATCTGTGACCCAACAAATTTCATTAATAAGTAGCTATTAGAATCCAGTTGCCATCAATTAAGTCAAACATTAAAGAATTTCTAAAAATGTAAGCCATTTTTAATTTACTCAGTAATTTTGCTGTAGTTCTTTTGGGAATATAGTCATAGTTTTCAATAAAAGTGATATTAATTAAGTGATTGGTTGATTTAAGCCACTTGTTCATTAGGCAAAGTAAGATAATACATAAATACTATCCAACAAAAAAATACGTTGACATTAATAATTTTAGGTTAATCTTAAGCCCATTATATTGTTTTACATTTATAAAATCACATTGATTGTGATATATGTCAATGATGTTTTTAAATGGACAAATAATAATTCTGTATGTCTAGTGTGCACATGTTTTAAAATACATATACATTATGGAATAGGTACATATGGCTAATTAACATACCCTATAATTCACATACTTACCTTTTTTTTTTGTAGTGAGAACACTTAAGCCCTATTTTCTTGCCAATTTTCTTGAATACAACATCATCATATTATTATATAATAAACCTCTTTAACTTGTCCCTCTTTATTAACTAAATTTAGTACCTGTAACCAACATCTCTCTCCCTCTTCTAATCCCTGGCAACCACATTATACTCTACTTTAGTGTTTTCAACTTTTTAAGATTCCATATACAAGTGTGATCCTGTGGTATTTCTCTATAGAAAGTACTACTGGCTAATTTCACTGAACACAATTTCCTCCAGCTTCTTCTACATTGTTGCAAATGACAGGATTTTTTTTCTCTTTTAAGCTGAATAGTACTATATTTTGTATATCTACCACATTGTTCTTTCTCCATTCATACAATTGATGGATGCTGAGGTTGAATACATAGCTTGCCTATTGTGAATAGCACAACAATGAATATGGAGTGAACATATCTCTTAAAAAACATATTTATATCAACATAAGTAGACTTGTTATTTTAAATGTACTAAAAATTTTAATAATTTTAGTTTCTAATATGCAAAAATTGACCAGAGAATTTAAATAAACTGATGCTCTTTGAGTTATTCAATATTTTTTTCTTTTTGAGATGGAGTTTTGCTCTGTCTCCCAGTCTGTAGTGTAGTGGTGAGATCTTGGCTCACTGCAACCTCTGCCTCCTAGGTTCAGGTGATTCCCCTGCTTTAGCCCCCCAAGTGTTAACATGCCTGGCTAATTTTTGTATTTTTAGTAGAGGCAGAGTTTCACCACTTTAGCCAAGATGGTCTCAATCTCCTGACCTCATGATCTGCCCTCCTCAGCCTCCCAAAGTGCTGGCATTACAGGCGTGAGCCACCACACCCAGCCAATAATTTTTAAGTTACAACAAACTTTGAGACCAAAATGTGTAAGAGCCACTGTGTTAGAAAAGCACTTGCAATTATGCAACCGGGTAGATATTAATAGCAATAGTGAGCATAAATGTTAATAATAATATTTTTTGTAATCAATGAAAATAACATAAAATTTAATGTTCATTAACAATTGGATACAATAAATTGTAGTTGATTCATAAAATAGTTTATTACAGAACAATGAAAAAATGCCAGAGGTTGGGTGAAAAAAGCAAAAATCAAATATATTAACCATAATCTATAGATGGTAAAATTATAAAGAGGAGAAATAATGTGATCATGGAAAAGGCAGACAGAGTGACCATCATTTTAGGGTGTGGGAAGCATTTGGGACTGAGGTGGACTTAACAAAATCTTCTGTAGCATTAAAATTCTGACCCTAATCTCTGTGATTGCATGAGTAAACACTTTATTAACAAACTCTGCTTTATATTATTATACAACTTTATTTGTTTAGCTACTATTGGAGAAATATTTTCTCATTGGTTAGTTGCTTTCATTCCTGAATATAATTAAGTCATTGCATAAGGAAAAGAAGGTCGATTTAGAAGTGAACCGGAACTACATATGCAGTCTAGCTTCACAATTTACTGGGAAAGAAAAGTTACCTAAGTTATTTCACTTCTCACAGCTTCATTATTTATTCTTTCTAGGGATGACAAAAGTAGTTTCATAGGGTTGCTTTGAGCTTTAGTGAGATCTATAATGCAGCAATTGGTTGGCAATGCGTTAGAGTGCACTTCTTCCATTTCTGTATCTGTCATTTCTAAAAAGTCATCTCTGACATCATTGTGTTTTCTGGAAGCCAGAAGTACTTCGTTCAGGAGATATAAGGTGAAGGCTTATGTGAGCTTATTGCTTTCCTTGTGACAAAAGCTGCTCTCTGCTATTTGGACTGAGCGAGGTGGACAAACGGTTGTTACCAACATGCAGAGAGTTTCTTAAGAGGAATTATCAGATAACTATAAACTGAAGTATCGAGTCGGGAAGCCAACAAGACATTTGTAAGAAATAGCAGTGAGGAGACAGTCTCTGGTAAGCACTTTTGGAAGTTCCAGGTGAATAAAAAAGTCTCATTTATCTTCCTGAAAATCGTTAAATACTTGAGATTAGCTTTATGGGATTAGCAGCTGTGAGGATTCCCAATGTCTGCAAATTAACATACTTATTTTAGAAGTAGGAAAATCGCTTACAGGCTGAAAATCAGTAATGAAAATCTATATATATAGATGCCTAATGTTAGTTTTTCTCTGACATTTTGATGCCAGGAATCCTTTGCTATCTTAAAATTCATAGATACATGTATCAATGTTAACCATATTAGAAATTACACTGAGAAATTTAAAATATATGCATTACATGATTTATTTTAAACTAATAAACTCATTAAAGTTTAGTATATTTTATGACAAGTATATTTATTAAGTAATATATATATATTACATTATATTATTATATATATTATATTATTATATATATATGTACATATATAGAGAGAGAAGAGTTGCATTGCTTTACACTTGGCAAATATGGCTCTAATGCAAGATTGCTTTTTTGCCAAATTAGTTTCTGCACTCAGTCTTTTGTAATACTATGTATATATCCTCTGGTAAACTAATACTCTCCAATTATGAGAGAACAAAACTGTTCATTTATAAGAGAATGAGAAAGACAAAGAAATAAATTATCATTTTGAAAATAGTTCTGCACAGCAGACTTCGTGAAACGTCCTGAAGACCCAGGTACACTTTGAAAAGTGACAGTCCAGAATATTGAGGCAGCAAGTAAGTGTGTAAGCAGGCCGTGGGTTGGCTCTGCTTGAACCATCGGCCTGCTAGCAGTCTTGCCAGACTGTGAAGTCCTTAAAAGTAGAAGCCTGGCTCACTCCTGTAATCCCAGCACTTTGGGAGGCCGAGGCGGGTGGATCACGAGGTCAAGAGATCGAGACCATCCTGGTCAACATGTTGAAACCCCGTCTCTACTAAAAATACAAAAAATTAGCTGGGCATGGTGGCGCATGCCTGTAATCCCAGCTACTCGGGAAGCTGAGGTAGGAGAATTGCCTGAACCCAGGAGGCGGAGGTTGCGGTGAGCTGAGATCGCGCCATTGCACTCCAGCCTGGGTAACAAGAGCGAAACTCCGTCTCAAAAAAAAAAAAAAAAAAAAGGAGAAGCCATGGTGGATAGGGAAAGAAGTGTGGAGAAGAAGAATCAAAGAACATTACAGGTTGAAATGGGATTCTAGTCTGCTCAGGGTACTTTCTAGTGTGACATGCTATGAGGCCACTACACAACATTTCCTGCATCTGGCTTATTTCCTTTCAGCATTTGGAATGTGCTAGGTTCCAAAGCTTTAGATTAATCTCAGCCTTCCTTCAGGTCAATGAGCTCTCTAGATCACTAAGTAGCTTTGTTTTCAGAATGAACTGCACCGCTTCCTTAATTTATTTTCCCTTTGATACATTCACCTGGCTATAAAAATTGAAGGCTGTGTACACACACACACACACACACACACACACACACAGAGAGAGAGAGAGAGAGAGAGAGAGAGAGAGAAGAATATCAGCAATACACAGAGTAGAGCAATAATGAAAATAACGCATTTGCAACTCACTTCTCTGTCAAATGTCATAACCAGAACTAAATATCATAAGGGGTACAAGAATACCTCTTCCCTCACACCTCCTTGTCATGGCATTAGACATAGATTTAAAGATGTCGCAGAAATAAACTACATATTGTTAGTCTTTGACTCTAGTAATATTACATGGGTTTTATGCTGTATCTGGGGACATAGTGGGAAAGAGCAGGATCACGGCTGGCAGAAAAGCAAGTGCTGCTGGTGTTATCTTCAGGGAGGGGCAGGAGAAAAGAAAGCAGTGTGTTAGTTCATATTATCTGAGGAGGTTGACTGTGCGACAAAAATTACTAACCATGTGACTCTCTCTCAGAATTATTTTTCTTTTCCTTTTTTCTGTTTTAACATAAAAAGAGACATGATAATCTGTGGTGGACCTGCCAATTTTTGTTTATGTCATCTTTAGATGTTTTCATATAAGGAAATGTAGGTAGCTTATTCTTTTCATACTAGAGAGAAAAGAAGAAAGCTTAAAATGATCTTCAAGAATATCACTTTCTTCTTACTGATCTTACACTGATTTCACGACAAATAAGAAGAGTGTAGAGTATACTGATAGCTTTTATTCTCCCTCTTTGAGCTTTAGAGACCAGATAAACCTTGATAGTGCCTATTTCTAAACAGAATAATCTCCTACATTATAGTATCATTTACATAACAGCTAAAGAGGAAATTAATTCTCCATTTTTGAAATTAAGTTAATGACTAAAGTTGTTGGGTCTGAAGCCGGACCTCTCTAACCTAAATTTATTTTTTCAAAATGCAATTGTAATAATAATAATGGTATCTATCACATTCTGCTGCTAAAATAGTTAAATGCTAAGCACCTGACATGTAGTGAGTGTTCTTCAAGCAAAAGTTGCAAGAATAGTAATAACTTTGCAGTGATCCCAAATAGCATCAGTTATACTTACAGTAACAAGAGCAGCAAGCTCTTTAGGGAATCACAGCACTTTGACACGTTAATTTTGTGGCCTACATGGGCAACGCCGCCTCATGAGAAGGGGACACTACAGATGTGTTGGTCTCAAGTCCAGGCTCAGCAGTATGCTAGGACACAGACTACAGATTTCAGAATAAGATATCTGCACTACGTGCTAATATAATGCCTATTAACGAATTCCCTAATTCTTAAAAAATAAATAATCTGAAAGTGATTACCTAAATCTAAATCCCGGTGTTGCCTCACAGAGATTAGTTGAGCTATGACATTTCACATTTAACTTCTAGTCTAACACTAGCTATTGAAGAGTTTAACCATTAAAAGTGCTAGACGTATTCTCTATGAACAGGAGCAATCCGCCCCCCTACCTCAAAAGGGTTTTTCCAAACTAGGGGCTCTTGACAGGCAGCATCTGCATCCCCCAGGGTGCTGATAAGAAATGCACATTTTTAGTCCCACCCAGGACATAGAGAATTGGAAAATCTAGGCTTGGGGCACAGGAACCCATGTATCATCAAGGCCTCTGATTGATTTTTATTTACCCTACAGTGTGGGAACCACCAGTCTGCACATCAGCCCCCTCCACAGGGAAATGTGGCAAAACATGGCCAGTGCATGGTCACGCAGCAAGCTTGGGAGATGGTTGGGGCTACGCCACTTTATCTCTAAGGCTCTACACTCAAGACATACAACAAAGAGGGTCCTCTGCAAAGCCCAGCCACAGCAGGCCATCAGAATTGGTGACATGTTTAAAAGATCAGGCCTCTGGTGGGAGAACTGAGGCAACCGGACACAATTGTGCAGACAGTGTGAATTTGGTTGGAGAAAAATTATACATGGGGGAAGCTAGGTTGGCCAAAGGGCAAGCTGGGTGTAGAATGAAGTCTTATAATTGGGATAACTCTAAAATCAATTCTACTAAAATAATAATTATGATAAAAACAATTAAAAAGTAAAGCAGGAGTTGGACACAGAGATATCACAAATTCAGACTTGTGTTGACTCAGAAAGAAGACGTGGGCAATAGTTCTCAAATAGGACTATTTTGTTACTCTACCCCAGGACACGTCTGGAGATACTTCAGATGTCACAACTTGGGGAAAAGATGCTACTGGAATTTAGTGGGGTGCTACTAAACATTCACACTTCATCAGACTGTGCAACAGAGTACTGGAGTACAGGACTACAGCAGAGATATTCTGCAGATACAGAATTATCTGTAACTACAGTCCTAAGGTTGAGAAGCCTTAATCCAGAGGCACTTGGTAATAGATATGTAAGATACGTACATTTAACCTTGCTCTTTGTCCATTGGTCCATTTACATTATTCCGAGATCTTTCCATTTTAATTCACAGCCTACTGTGAATTTGATAAATGAATTTCCATAAAGTTAATCAATATAATTAATCAGTACATGCAATTGTAATCATTAATATAGTAAAAGGAAACACATTGTTTGCTGTGTAAATTGGCCTGAACTCAGGGGTGTTTCTATCTTTTCTTTCATTTCTTCTGAGGAGTAAAGATATAACTTCAGTAACACTCCTCGTGGTCCAATTGATTAGTTTCAGAAAAAGAATAGAATGACATGGAGAATATAGTCTGCACGTTTTTGACTTTCATCGCTTGCTCATTTCAGTTCAGCAATGATAAAAAAAAAAAAAGAAAAAAAGCATTCACTAAAAGCTGTTTGGAATTGCCTAGCTTCCTCTTTATCACGCAAATTGACTTTTAGCCAATGTTTCACTCCTGTTGGCTTCAATTACATAAGAATTAATTTTGCCTGGCACAGTTAGTCGGTGCATACTTAAGGTATAATATTCTAAGATTTTGGTAGTAATTCATTTATACCGTGTCTATTAAATAGACTTAAAGCTATCTTGAATTTAATTGGTAGGCCAATTTTTTATACTACTGGCCAGTGAATCACCACATCTTTTTTCAATAAGTTGAGACATGTCATATCTATGTTACAATCACAGATGATGTTTTGTAAGTGCACTATAAATGAGGAAGAACTTTTACAAAAGGCCTTAAAATAGGTCTTTCCTCGAATAGCAAACTAAAGGTAACAAAGCCTTATGAGGTGAGACTTTCTCTACAATCAAAAGGTAAATGTGAGATATTGGTGAGGTATTTGTTGCATGAACCATATATTTTCCAGTTATGAAAGGTGTCACTTAAACTACATGTCTGATGTCACTCCTCCTTTGGAAGTGAAATTCGATAACCCTTTGATTCTATGAATCTTGCATATATGTATGAGTCAAATATGGGTAGTATTTGAATATTATACTGTATTATGTTTTTATATAACATACATGTTATTTATACCATAATTAATTGACTCATAGGATATCAATTTAAATGTAAAACTAGACTGACAATTTCCTAAAGTATTTCTAAAGTCTGAATCTGCAGACATAACTTCAGGTTTATGCATACATACAGTTGCATACGTACAAATATAACCTTCAGTTCCCTTATTTATTGATGTCGCAGCTACATTCTACAATTTGGGGGTTGGTGAAATAAACATCTATGTGTTATTTATACAATCCCTTAATACACACAGAATGTACATATTTATGTGCAGTATAGAAGACTATTATTTCCTTGACATATTTTGGCTAGTACAAACTAAAATATTCTACACAATCAGAGACAGACTCATGGGTAGCAAGCTTTTATTTTCCTTTTTCAATCATTACTTATAAGTTTGAATAAAGCCTTCTTCTTGACTACACAAAAGGTAATCATTTGCCCATGTGGTTTGATGAAAAGCTTCCTCAGCTGCAGCAATCTTCCTTAGCCTCAAGCTTCAGCAGAGCAAGTGTGTAGCATGCCGGTACTTTATACTGGGTATGAGCCTGAGCAAATAGCACTGAAAAATTATACCAGAAGTTATTTGCAAATATGAATCTATTAAATAATATTGAAATATGTCAGGATTTTCTACTCACCTTTGCTATTTAATCATTTTAATCTCTCTGTGGTTAAATAAAATACTGTAAAGCATTGCAATTCTTTAAAGTCTATTGATATTTGCTTTATATGGCCCATATTTGGTTAAAATGAATAATGTACCTGTGCACTCAAAAGAATATGTGTTCTAGGCTGGGTGCGGTGGCTCAAGCCTGTAATCCCAGCACTTTGGGAGGCTGAGGCGGGTGGATCACGAGGTCAAGAGATTGAGACCATCCTGGTCAACACGGTGAAACCCCGTCTCTACTAAAAATACAAAAACTTAGCTGGGCATGGTGGCGTTTGCCTGTAATCCCAGCTACTGGGGAGGCTGAGGCAGGAGAATTGCCTGAACCCAGGAGGCGGAGGTTGCGATGAGCCGAGATCACGCCATTGCACTCCAGCCTGGGTAACAAGAGTGAAACTCCATCTCAAAAAAAAAAAAAAAAAAAAAAAAAGAATATGTGTTCTGCCATTGTGCAGGAAAAGATCTGGTTAGCTAGATAGGTGTAGATAGATAGATGGTAAATAATTCATAGATTCAGATTTTATGCTATCTTCATAAATAACACACATGTCCATATTAATATGCCACTTATTGTTTGACCTCTATTTTAATGCAAACACTCTTCTCTCTCTTTAAAAACTGTTACTTCTAGATTATTGTTTTAATAATCTAAAAATATTTTTTAAAGAAAACATTAACCAGATTAAGAAATTTACTATATAAATAAATAATTCATGCAGTCTGTATTAGTCAGGATTCTCTAGAGGGACAGAACCTGCAGAAGATGTGTGTGTGTGTGTGTGTGTGTGTGTATACAGGGGAGTTTATTAAGGAGTATTGACTCATATGATCACAAGGTCTCACAACAGGCTGTCTACAAGCTGAGGGGCAAGAAACCCAGTCAAAGTCTCAAAGCTGAAAAAGTTGGAGTTTGATGTTTGAGGGCAGGAAGCATCCAGCACAGGAGAAAGACGTAGGCTGGGAGGCTAAGCCAATCTAGTCTCTTCATGTTTTTCTCCCTGATTTATATTCTGGCCATGCTGGCAGCTGATTGATTGTGCCCACTCAGATTAAAGTGAGTCTGCCTTTCCCAGCTCACTGACTCAAATGTTAATATTCTTTGGCAACACCCTCACAGACACAACCAGGATCAATATTTTGCATCCTTCAATCAAGTTGACACTCGTTATTAACCATCACACAATATTACAACCCATGAATAATTTCACTGTCAAAATTTTCCTGAGTTCTCTTCTTGTAAGTAATATGGTTTGGATCCGTGTCCCCGCACAAATTTCATGTTGAATTGTAATTCCCAGTGTTGGAGGTGGGGCCTGATGGCTGGTGACTGGATCTTGTGGGCAGTTTTGGATGGTTGGGCACCATCACCCTTCTGCTGCTCTTGTGATAAAGTTCTCACGACATCTGTGGTTTAAAAGTGTGTGGCACCTTCCATCTCTCTCTTGGTCCCGCTCCTGCTCCCCATTTGCCTTCTGCCATGAGTAAAAGCTCCCTGAGGCCTCCTCAGAAGCAGACACTGCCATACTTCCTGTACAGCCTGCAGATCTTTGAGCCAATTAATCACCTTTCTTATAAATTCTAATGCAAGAATGGTTGAAACATTCTTACCACAGATGTAATTCTATGAATATATTTCCATGACAACCTAGACTTGTGTGATCATTTGTAATGAATGCATGATATTATATTAAATGAATTTAACACTCCTTTCCTTTCCTCAAATTGCATGAAGCCAAAGATGATACTATTTTATTTCTCTATGTGCCCATGTGTGTTTCTTGAGTGTTCGTTGCATCAAAAGCTACTCTAAAACCATGTCTCAAAATTATATTAGCTTATATGTCAGTTTCTTGATTAATCTCAAGAAAATGTTATATTCTTAAAAATTTCATTTTTATATGAAATGCTTTTTCCTTATTCATATGCACATTATACCTCCACATCTAAGTAAGAACATATTTTCCTATGACACTTTCCTTGAAGTAATATAATTCCTTCTTCCTTCTTCTGAGTCTGAGCTGAGTACAGCTCATTTCACAGTTAATACCACAGGGAAGACAGCTGAGGAGGTGCAGCAGTAAGAAAAGCATCATTGGAGGATTTATTCATTTTTGATACTCTCTAGCTGGACAGTAATTCTGCCTTGCCATGCCTCACAACTCCTCCTGGGCTGGGAGAAGAGCCATGTGTCACTAGAAGAAATTGAATATGACTGACTGATGGAAACACAGTGACTCCTTCTTATAAACCATGAAACAAATTTGCGTTTTTTATTTTCTTACAGTTAAGAGAGAACTTTATGCGAATTAGTATGTGAATTATCATAAGAACACAGCAGGGTATGAAATTTCTTGAAGAAAAATTCTCTTTTGTCATGAAAGATATTATACATTTTTTAAAAGAAAGTGAAGGTTGATATATTTTAAACTCTGATTATTAGTTATTGAGTGTTACTATCTACTGAAACATTAATATTTTATTTAGTCTATTTGTCAAAAATTGTGCATTTTATTGGCAGTGAAAAAACATGCACCAAGAATTTAGAAACTAAAAATACTAAATTGCCAATTACTAAAGAATGGAATGGTAGCAGCAATTTAGAAAAAATGTATGTTTCATATATGTACATGTTCACATATATATACATACCTATATGTGCACTCATGTATATGTGTGTAGATATACGTGTGTGTATATGTATGTGTGTAGATAGAGCTTACAGAATTAGTATTAGGACTAGAAAAAGGTTGATATATTTTCAATTATTAAAGATTTCATAAAGCTCCAACCCTAAGTAGAACATATTGTGGTCTAATTGAAGTTATTCTCAAAATTATGGCTGCTCATTTCCATATGAAATTAAAGATCTTACATATCAGTTGAACTACTTTGGTGAGAACTTTAATGTAAAGCAAAAATGATATTTATTCTCTAAGAAATCTTGATTGGCATCTTAGGTTATAAATAAAGTATTAAACACATATTTCAATGTATTTGTGAATTTATTGCCTATCTCAAATCCATATGGAGGCTGAAGAATAGTATGGTAGTTATTTAAGTGAGGAGCCATTTGTTTTAAATTTTACATTAAAATATCTTAAAAGTATCTTAAATTGTTCAATCCTAGTGTTATGTGCATATGGATTTAAATATGTGCTAAAAGCTGAAGTCTTTAAATTCCCAATAGAAAATTTTAATCTTAGGTTCCTAAGTCCAAACACAATAAATAAAAGTTACTAGGCACAAAAGTTTTATGCCAGTCAAACTTAAAAGTAATATTTATATAAAGCAATCAGAGTGTGGAGGCTGAATTGGTTTTCAGATAAGGTGGAATCATACAAAGTTGCAACTTGAGGTACAAGAAGATTTTGTACAAACTCTACATTATTTAGCACACACTGAAGTTTGCTCTTTTAAGTCAAGTCTTCCTCAATTCTCATAATGACAAAGTATCATCTTTTTATAATGTATTTCTACTAAGTACACTTTTTAATATTCCAGAGAAAAATATATTACTGATTCAGAATGTTAACTTGTATTGGAAAAATGGACAAGGACTTTATGAAAAGTTGACTCATGTCTAGGGCTTGCACCATGCTCAAGCTTTTTGAGTATTTGTATTTGTGGCTACGCCAATGGCAAGACAAACATTATAAAATGAAAGGTCTTCTTTCCAAGGAAAGGAAGAAAACTTGTGTGCATGCGATGAGAACTTAGAATACAATAGGAAACCCTAGATTATAGAGTGTGCAGGAAAGGGCAAACTGAGCAGGTGTAGATGCTCAAACCCTAAACATTTCCAAGAAAGGCCTGTTTTCTGAACTGGCTTTTGGTTGGCTTCAAGGGACCAAGCTGTTAAAAAATCCTGTCTGATAAGAGTGTTTTGGCATGCCCGAAAACTTGAGCCACACTTTTCCCATTTGTCCAGATAAATTATAGTAAAAATGTGATTTAGGATGAACATCTGTTTTGTTCTGAGGGAGTTTGAAGCTTGAGTAACTGAAGTCAATCACACAGGTGCTATATCCCTACAAAGCTAACTTCCATTGAAAACCCTAAATATGAAGGCTTACCTGAGCCCCCCGATTGGCAGAACTTTGCATGTATTGTCTCACATCATTGCTGGAAAAATGAAGCACATCCTATGCTTTTCTCTTTGGAAGAAGTATTTGAAAGCTTAGACCCAATTTCCTGCAGACTCCACCCCATGCCCACCATGTGCCACTTCCCTTTGCTTATTTTGCCCTCCATCATTTTCCCATAATAAACTAAAACCATGAGTTAAACAATTTCAAAGTCTCATTAGTCTCCCTGATGAATTCCTGATCTTTAGGGTATTCTTGAGGACCCCCCATGAAGAGTGTATATAGTTTCTCTGCTCAGTTCTATTGGGCCCATCTCCATGAATCTTATAATTGTTTCTCTCATAAAAAGTGTTTTTTAACATCTTGGAGGAGGGAAAACTGTGGATAAGAGGCAGGGTTGAATTGCAGCTTCCACTGGGACAGACAGAGCAGCATGTGGAGACATGCATGGTGAATGTTTGCTCCAAGAGCTATTGCAGAAAAATACCAGGAAAGCTGAGAATCCACAGACCCTCTGAAGGAAGTGAATTACTCCTGCAGGACCCAGAAGACAGCTCAACTACTGTGAGCACCCAATCTATGAAATGGAGATCATCTAGCTCCAAACGTACACTCTCAATAAGGAATCTGAAGATCTAAATCACAGGACAAGATTCTGACCTTACCTGAAGCTGTGTCAATTTAGAAATCTAAGCAAAATATAGAGGTCAAGGAAGCAGCAGGAAAAGCCCTGTCAGCTCTCCAGACCCTAGGGAAGCCATTTCTGACTTGTCTCACAGGGGTCCTTGGGGAAGGCTGCCAGAGTAACTAGAAAAAGACCACAGGGAGAAGGAAACATTCAGCTAAACTCTAGCAATTCCAATCAAATATGAAGTCTACTGGCCAGAACTCCAGGAGGGCATGAATTCGGTGTGTAGTCTTGACAGGCATGGAGGTGGAAAAGTTCTACTTACTTTCTCAACTAGGAGTCTGGTGGCTTGGGCGAGTTCTCAGCCTCACTAACCTACCCTCTGGAAACAAACTCAGTGCTGTTGAGCGGGGGCATGCAACCAAGTGAGACCACCTTTTGGTTGCATAGGAGCTGGGTGAGACCTGTGGCTGCTGAATTTCTCTGACTTCCTGGACAAGCTGCATGACACAGCAGAGTCAGCCATAATTCTCCTGACAACATGACTCCACTGACTTGGGAACTACAACCTCATCCCCCATAGCAACTGCAGCAAGTCCCACCCAATGAGAGTCTGAGCTCAGACACACCTAAACCAGTCCCACCTGATGGCTCTTCCTTACCCACCATGAGAGCTAAAGACAAAGGCCATACTCTCTTGGGAGTTCTAGGGCCTTGCCCTCCACCTGATCCTATACTACCACAGTTCATGCCCTCTTGAAAGCACAATCTTCTGACAAGAGGTCAACCAGCACAAAATTAGTGCATCAAACAACTACAGGACCCTCACAGAGTCCATTTTACTCCCCTGCCACCTCCACTGGAGCAGGTGATGGTATCCATGGCTGAGAGATTTGAAGATGGTTTACATTACAGGACTCTGTGCAGACCCCAGTACCAGTACCACCCCAGAGCCTGGTAGACCTGATGCATGGCTAGATTCAGAAGAGAAATTACAACCACTACAATTTGGCTCCCAGGAAGCCACATCCCTAGGAAAAGGAGGAGTCCTACATCAAGGGAACACTCCATGGGACAAAAAATTTGAACAGAAGCCTTGAGCTCCAGATCTTCCCTCTGACATAGCCTACCCAAAGGAGAAAGAACCAGAAAAACAATTTTGGTAAAATGATGAAACAAGGTTCTTTAACACCCCCCAGCAAAAAAAAAAAAATCACACTAGCTCCCCAGAAATGTATCCAAACCAAGAAGAAATCCCTCAACTGTCTGAAAAAGAATTCAGAAGATTGTCTATTAAGCTAATCAAGGAGGCACCAGAGAAAGGTGAAGTCCAACTTAAGGAAATTAAAACAATGTATACAACATATAAGGAGAGAAATCGTCAATGAAATAGATAGCATAAATAAAAAACAATCATAACTTCAAGAAATAACAGACACACTTAGAGAAATGCAAAATGTACTGAAAAGTCTCAGCAATAAAATAGAATAAGCAGAAGGAAGAATTCAAAGCTCAAAAACAAGGTTTTGGAATTAACACAATCCAACAAAGACAAAGAAAAAAGAATTTTAAAAATGAACAAAGCCTCCAAGATGTTTGGGAATGTGTTAAATGACCAAACCTAAGAATAATTTGTGTTCCTGAGGAAGAAGAGAAATCTAAAAGTTTGGAATTCACAGGAATAATCAAGAAAAAGTTCCCTGGCCTAGCTAGAGACCTAGATATCCAAATACAAGAAGTTCAAAGAATACCTGGGAAATGCATTGCAAAAAAAAAAAAAAAAAATCATTGCCTAGGCACATTTTCATCAGGTTACCTAACGTCAAGACAAAGGAAAGAATCTTAAAAGTTGTGAGACAAAAGCACCAGATAACCTATAAAGGAAAATCTATCAGATTAACAGCAGATTTGTCAGCAGAACCTCTATAAGCAAGAAGGATTGGGGGGTCTATCTTCAGCCTCATTAAACAAAACAATTATCAACCAAGAGTTTTGTATCCAGTGATTTATAAGCTTTATAAATGAAGAAAAGATACAGTCTTTTTCAGACAAATAAATGCTGAAAGAATTCACCACTCCCAAGCCAACACTACAAGAACTGCTAAAAAGGACTCTAAATCTTGAAACAAATCCTGGAAACAGAGATCATACCTCCTTAAAGCATAAATCTTACAGGACCTCTAAAACAAAAATACAATAAATAAATAGCCAAGGTATACAGGCAACAAATAACATGATGAATGGAATAGTACCTCACATGTCAATATTAATGTTGAACGTAAATGGTCTAAGTGCTCCACTTAAAAGATACAGAACTGCAGAATGGATAAGAATTCACCAATCAACTATCTGTTCCCTTCAAAAGACTTACCTAACACATAGTACTCACACAAACTTAAGGTAAAAGAGTGGAAAAAGACATTTTATGCAAATGGATATCAAGAGCAAGCAAGAGTAGCTGTTCTTATATCAGACAAAACAAATTTTAAAGCAACAACAGTTAAAAAAGACAAAGAAGAACATTATATAATGATTAAAGTCCTTGTCCCAGAGGAGAATACCACAATCCCAAATATATATGCACTTAAAACTGGAACTCCCTTTTGTAAAGTGTCTGTTCATATCCTTTGCCCATTTTTGAATGGGCTTGTTTGTTTTTTTCCTGTAAATCTGTTTGAGTTCTTTGTAAATTCTGGATATCAGCCCTTTGTCTGATGTGTAAACTGCAAAGATTTTTTCCCATTCTGATGGTTGCCAATTCACTCTAGTGACTGTTTCTTTTGCCGTGCAGAAGCTGTGGAGTTTGATTAGGTCCCATTTGTCTATTTTGGCTTTTGTTGCCAATGCTTTTGGTGTTTTATTCATGAAGTCCTTGCCTACTCCTATGTCCTGAATGGTTTTGCCTAGATTTTCTTCTAGGGTTTTTATGGTGTCAGATCTTACATTTAAGTCTTTAATCCATCTGGAGTTAATTTTAGTGTAAGGTGTCAGGAAGGGGTCCAGTTTCTGCTTTCTGCACATGGCTAGCCAGTTTTCCCAACACCATTTATTAAATAGGGAATCCTTTCCCCATTGCTTGTTTTTGTCTGGTTTATCAAAGATAATATGGCCGTAGATAGGTTGTGTTGCCTCCGATGCTTCTGTTCTGTTCCATTGGTCTATATCTCTGTTTTGGTACCAGTACCATGCTGTTTTGATTACTGTAGCCTTGTAGTATAGTTTGAAGTCTGGTAGTGTGATGCCTCCCGCTGTGTACATATGAAAAAATGCTCATCATCACTGGTCATTAGAGAGATGCAAATCAAAACCACATTGAGATACCATCTCACGCCAGTTAGAATGGTGATCATTAAAAAATCTGGAGACAGCAGATGCTGGAGAGGATGTGGAGAAATAGGAACACTCTTACACTGTTGGTGGGAGTGTAAATTAGTTCAACCATTGTGGAAGACAGTGTGGCAATTCCTCAGGGACCTAGAAATAGAAATTCCATTTGACCCAGCAATCCCATTACTGGGTATATATCCAAAGGACTATAAATCGTTCTACTATAAGGACACATGCACACGAATGTTCATTGCAGCACTGTTTACCATAGCAAAGAACTGGAACCAACCCAAATGCCCAACGATGATAGACTGGACTGGGAAAATGTGTCCCATATACACCATGGAATATTATGCAGCAATCAAAAATGATGAGTTTTTGTCCTTTGTAAGGATGGATGAATCTGGAGAACATCATTCTCAGCAAACTGACACAAGAACAGAAAAAGAAATACTGCATATACTCACTCATAGGCGGGTGAGAAAAATGAGAACACATGGACACAGAGAGGCGGTCTACTATACACTGGGGTCTATTGGGGGGAATGGGGGAGGGACAGTGGGGGGGGGCTGGGGAGGGATAGCCTGGGGATGAATGCCAAGTGTGGGTGAAGGGGAGGAAGGCAGCAAAACACACTGCCACATGTGTACTTATGCAACTATCTTGCACGTTCTGCACATGTACCCCAAAACCTATAATGCAATAAAAATTTAAAAAAAAAAAACTGGAACTCCCAAATTTATAAAACAATTACTATTAGACATCAGAAATGAGATAGACAGCAACACAATAATAGTGGGGACTTTAATACTCCACTGACAGTCCTAGATAAGTCATCAAGACAAAAAGTCAACAAACAATGGATTTAAACTATTCCCTAGAACAAATGGATTTAACAACATTTATAGAACATGCTATCCAACAACTGCAGAATATACATTTTTTTCTTCAGCACGTGAAAGTTTCTCCAAGATAGACCACATGACAGGTCACAAAACACGTCTCAATACATTTACAAAAACTGAAATTACATCAGGTACTCTCTCAGACCACAGTGGAATAAAATTGAAAACTCCAAAAGGAACCTTCAAAACCATGCAAATACATGGAAATTAAATAACCTGCCCCTGAATGATCATTGGGTCAACAATGAAATCAAGATGGAAATTTAAAAATTATTTGAACGTAACAACAATAGTGATACAACCTATCAAAACCTCTAGGATATAGCAAAGGTGGTGCTAAGAGAAAAGTTCATAGCCTTAAAAACCTACATCAAAAAATTTAAAAAAGCACCAATAGACAATCTAAGATCACACCTCAAGGAACTGGAGGAACAAGAACAAACGAAACCCAAGCCCAGCAGAAGAAAACAAATACTCTAGATCAAATCAGACCTAAATGAATTTGAAACAAAACAAATGACAAAAGATAAATGAAACAAAAAGCTGTTTCTTTGAAAAGATAAATAAAATTGTTAGACAATTAGCAAGATTAACCAAGAAAAGACGGAGAAAATCCAAAGAAACTCAGTAATAAATGAAACAGGAGATATTGCAACCAACACCACAGAAATACAAAAGATCATTCAAGGTTACGATGAACACCTTTCTGCACATAAACTAGAAACACTAGAGGAGATGGATCAATTCCTGGAAAGATAAAACCTTCCTGTCTTAAATTGGGAAGTATTAGAAACCCCAAAAAAGACTGGTAACAAGCAGTGAGATTGAAATGGTAATAAGAACATTGCCAACAAAAAAAGTCCAGGACCGGACGGGTTCACAGCTGAATTATATCAGACATTCAAAGGAGAACTGGTACCAATCCTATTGACACTATTCCACCAGATAGAGAAAGAGGAAATTCTCCCTAAATTATTCTTTGAAGCCAGTTATCATCCCAATACCAGGAAAAAACATAATAACCACAAAAAAGGGGCCAGGCACGGTGGCTCACGCCTGTCATCCCAGCACTTTGGGAGACCGAGGTGGGTGGATCACAAAGTCAAGAGATCAAGACCATCTTGGTCAACATGGTGAAATCCCATCTCTACTAAAAATACAAAAAAAATAGCTGGGCATGGTGGTGCACGCCTGTAATCCCAGTTACTTGGAAGGCTGAGGCAGAAGAATTGCCTGAACACAGGAGGCGAAGGTTGTGGTGAGCCGAGATCGCACCATTGCACTCAAGCCTGGGTAAGGAGCAAAACTCTGTCTCAAAAAAAAAAAAAAAAAAAAACCACACACACACACACACAAAAAAAACAACTATAAGCCAACATCCCTGATCAACATAGATGTAAAATCCTCAACAAAATACTGGCTAACCAAATCCAACAGCATTTCAAAAAGACAATCCATCTTGACCAGGTGGGTTTCATACCAGGGATGCAGGATGATTTAACATGTGCAAGTCAATAAATGTGATACACCACATAAACAGAAGTAAAAACAAAATCACACGATTTTCTCAGTATATGCAGAAAAAGAATTTGACAAAATCCAACTTCCCTTTATAATGAAAACCCTCATAAAAATTGGCATAGAATGGACCTAGCTCAATATGAAAGCCATCTATGACAAAATCACAGCCAGCATAACACTGAACAGGGAAAAGTTGAAAGTATTTCCCCTGAGACCTGGAACAAGACAAGAATGACCACTCTCACCACTTGTATTCAACATAGTGCTCAAAGTCCCAGCCAGAGCAATCAGGCAATAGAAGGAAATAAAGGACATCCAAATCCATAGAGAGGAAGTCAAACTGTTGCTGTTTGCTGACGACATGACTGTATACCTAGAAAACCGTAAAGACTCCTCCAAAATGTTCCTAAAACTGATAAATAAATTCAGCAAAGTCTCAGGATACAAAATTAATGTACACAAGTCAGTAGCTCTGCTATATATCACCAATGACCAAGCTGAGAATCAAATCAAGAACTCAATCCCTTTAACAATAGCTGCAAAAAAAGTAAAATACATAGAATACGCCTAACCATTGAGGTGAAAGATCTCTACAAATAAAACTACAAAACGCTGTGCAAAGAAATCATAGATGACGCAAACAAATGGAAACACATCCCATGCTCATGGACAGGTAGAATAAATACTGTGAAAATTACCATACTGCCAAATGCATTCTACAAATTCAATCCAATTACCAACAAAATACCACCATAAGATACTCTGATTATTTTCTTTATTTTTATAATTTTATATTGAATGGAAAAATTATTTAAAAGGCACAAACTTCCAGTGTACAGTCATGAAACAAAAAACCTGAATAGTTATCTATATCATAAATAAGCTGAATTTGTAACTGAACACTCTCCAACAAAGAAAATTTCAGATAGCTTTATTGGCAAACTTAACAAAATTTTAAATGAATAAATAATATCAATTCTACACAGTTCTCCAAAATATTAAAGATGAGGGGCTGGGCACGGTGGCTCATGCTTGTAATCCCAGCACTTTGGGAGGCTGACGTGGGCAGATCATGAGGTCAAAAGATCAAAACCATCCTGGCTAACATGGTGAAACACTAATAAAGATACAAAAAATTAGCCTGGTCTGGTGGCACATGCCTGTAGTCCCAATACTCCAGAGGCTGAGGCAGGAGAATCGCTTGAACCTGGGAGGAGGAGATTGCAGTGAGCCGAGATGGCGCCACTGCACTCCAGTCTGGGTGACAGAGCAAGAGTCCATCTCAAAAAAAAAAAAAAAAAAAAAAAAAAAGATGAGGGTCCGTTTCCCAATTTATTTACTGGAGGCAACATTGCTGATAAAATCAACCAATGCACACACACAAAAGATACTTCAAGAAAATTAATGTAGTCATAAATATCCTTTATGGAAAAAAACTTAATGAAATATTAACAGATCACTCCAGCAATATATAAAGAGGATAAAATACTGTGTTCAACCAGATTTTATCCCAGAAATGCAAGGTGGGTTACACATTCAAAATAGCAAAAGAAGAAGAATTGTAATGTTCCCAAAGCAAAGAAAAGGTAAATGTTTGAGGTGATGGATATCTCAATTACTCTCACTTGATCATCACATATTGCATATATGTATCAATATATCACATGTAACCCAAAATATGTATGACTATGATATACTAACAAAAATTCACAAAATAAAAATAAAATACAAAAACTCACACACAAAAAGCACAAACCCTGCATTATTTTAATAAAAATTCATTAAATAAAATCATAAAAGGAACTGTGAGTTAATTGCATTAAATCAAAACTTTTAAAATCTGTACAAAAGAGAGGTCAAAAGCAAGTAGCAAGCTGGAAGAAGCGTTTTCAGCATATATTAATAAGAAGTAATTATACAGGGTGTATAACAAACCTCTACAAATATAAAATATCTAAGCAAACAGAATAATGGGTGAAGGATATAACATAGCAACTCTTACAAGAGAAGATGCAAGTAAGTAACTATTAAAGATTAAAATCAACACAAGCTCACTAGTTATCTGGAAATATAATTAAAACAAGGAGATACTCTTTCATGACATTCAGTTAAAGAAAACCAAAGGGTCTTGAAATGTGAAATCTTGGAGAGAAAGCAGGGCAACAGAAACTCACACAAGTTACTGCTTGATGCATACAAATTCAAGAAAAATTTCACAATATCTAGTATATCAGACAAAACCTACAGCCTACACCAATCACATCCTTAGTATCTTTAGGTGCAAATGTGAGAAAATGCATGACTGGGTGATCAAAGTGTGCATGCTTAAAGGTGATCAAATTGTCTCTGTAACAGTTCAAATTTGCAACCACTAATATGTCCGTACTCACATAAGCAAATAAATCAATTCTGGTTTATTGTGGACAAGGAAAAAATGTCAATTGATGCAATTTTCAATATAAACAGACTAGAGAAGGAATCCACACAACCATCCTAATGGATAGAGATCAAACATTCTTAAAAATTTACCATCTAGTTAGAACAAAAATATCAGGAAACTATAAATAAAGAGAATGTCATCAAGCTGAAAAAGGGCTCCCACCAAAAAACAGCTCACATCATATATTGTGGTCACACTCTGAGTTATTTTCCCCTCAGAATGTAAACCATCAAGGATGTGCACTATCACCATTTCAACTACATTCAATTTCCTAGCTTGTATAGGAAAGCATAAAAGGGAAATAGAGGCATATAGGTAAGAAAAGAAGAAGTACAACTGTCTCCCCTCAGAGATGACCCAATTATTTACATAGAAAATTTGTAAAAATCTTGTCAGACTCATATTATAGGCTTCCACTTGCGAGATAGTCTGGAGAAGTTCAAACTACCTAGATGAAAAACAGAAGTCAAAGACCAACTTAATGAAATAAAACGAGAAGACAAGAATAGAGAAAAAAGGATAAAAAGGAATGAGCAAAGTCTCCAAGAAATATGGGACTGTGAAAAGACCTAATCTACATTTGATAGGTGTACCTGAATGCGACGAAGAGAATGAATCCAAACTGGAAAATACTCTTCAGGATATTATGCAGGAAAACTTCCCCAACCTAGCAAGGCAGGACAATATTCAACTCCAGGTAATACAGAGAACACCACAAAGATATTCCTCAAGAAGAGCAACCCCAAGGCACATAATCGTTAGATTCACCAGGGTTGAAATGAAGGAGAAAATACTAAGGGCAGCCAGAGAGAAAGGTCAGGTTACCCACAAAGGGAAGCCTATCAAACTTAGAGCAGATCTCTCAGCAGAAACCCTACAAGACAGAAGAGAATGGGGGCCAATATTCAAAATCCTTAAAAAATAAGAACTTTCAGCCCAGAATTTCATATCCAGCCAAACTAAGCTTCACAACTGAAGGAAAAATAAATTTTTTTTATAAACAAGCAAGTATTCAGAGATTTTATTACTACCAGGCCTGCTTTACAAGAGCTTCTGAAAGAAGCATTACACATAGAAGGGAACAACCAGTATTAGCCTTGCCAAAAATATATCAAAAAGTAAAGAGCATCAACATAATGAAGAATTTCCATCAAGAAATGGACAAAACAGCCAGCTAACATCAAATGGCAGTAATCCTAAATTTAAATTGACTAAACCCCTTAATCAAAAGATACAGCCAAAACCCAACGGTATGCTGCATCCAGACCCATTTGACAGGCAAGGATACACAAAAACTCAAAACAAAGGGATGGAGAAAGATTTACCAACCAAATGGAGAGCAAAAATAAATAAATAAATAAATAGCAGGAGTTGCAATTCTCGCCTCTGATAAAATAGATTTTAAAGCAACAAAGATATAATGGTAAAAGGATCAATGCAACAAGAAGAGCTAACGATCCTAAATATATATGCACCCAATACAGGAACACTCAGATACATAAGACCTATAAAGAGACTTAAACTCACTAGACTCCAACACAATAATAGTGGGAGACTTCAACATCAATATTAGATAGATCAATGAGACAGAAAATTGATAAGGATATCCAGGACTTGAACTCAGATCCGGAACAAGTAAACTTAATAAACATTTATAGACTCTCCACTTTAAACACACAAAATATACATTCTTATCAGTATCACATCACACCTACTCATAGGTTTAAATGAAATATTGATCAGCCATTATTAAGCACAGTTATTGGCATAAAAGAGGTTTTCGATATCCATTTTTAGAATAAAACAACATTCCTGTTCTCTCTCCCTGTTTTTCTTCTTCTGTCTTCATCTCCTTCATTCCTTTTTTTCTTTCTTTCTCTCCTTTAAAAAAAAAGAGAGAGAAGAATATGAAAAATATGAGAGAACATCAAGAAAGAGAAGCAAAATTTATTGATACCCCCAGACTGGCTCACGGATGGCTTTAACTATTAAAAAAAAAAAAGAAAGAAAAACAGATTTGTTATGCCTATGAGTTGGAAGTGGGGAGGAGGTTTGACAACCAAGGTGTATGAGCAAAGATTTTAAGGTGGTGGGTCTTGTCTTTTTGGCAATTACACAACAATATTTATTTGTTAAAGCTCATAGAGCTTGGCACCAAAGAGGAGATTTTCCTGTATGAAAATTGTATCTGAATTTTAAAAACATTTTAATTTACCTAACAGCACAGTTCTCACTGATGATATTTCTCATCATAGATTGAATTATTGTATTCATATCTATTTTATTCCTATGATCAGTTTCTCAAATAACATGCTAATCAAGGTATTTTTCTTACAGCAATTTTTAATACATTTTAACAAATGATGGTAGTACTCTGTCATTACATAACTTTTTTTCAGAATGTTCTTGGATATTCTCAAGCATTTAAATCTTTACGTGATCTTTAAAAAATTACCAAGATAATATCTGCTATCACTTACTGGAAATTAATTAAGTTGTTAAATTGTCATATCTTTAGAGAAATATGCAGCTCTACCATGCTGTCTTTGTATCCATAAAATAATATGCATTTATAATGATGTCTATGCATCCAAGAAAAATATATCTGTATATATGATTATTTTAAATACACACTTTGCTCAAAAAAATAGTTTTCTTCATTAAATTCACCAAATTTAGATCATCTGAGTAGATAAAACTTAGATATTAATATTATAAATTTTCCTGTTGCTCTTTATTATATAAAACTTTATCCTATGAATGATATGCTGAAACCAGAATCCAAAATGATGGTAACAGAGTGGTGCTAAGGCGCTAAGCTTTGGTCACACTCTAGGTGGCAACTTGATCAAACGAAGGAAATTGTTAAACAAAATTATGGGAGGCCATTGTTCTAGGCTAAGCTCGATCATGATGCCCCAACAGACAAAACCAAGCCAAATGGAGTCACATGTAAATGGGACATACTCAAACTAAAACATTAAGGAAATCGATAGACCCCAAAACAGATAAGATGTTGTTTTTCTTTCTCTTCTCAAAACAGGAGAATCTGAACAACGAAATCCCCTCTACTCCAACCTCTTAAAAAAATAACCTAAGGACCTTGCTTCTACCTCCCAAAACCCAGCTTTTTGCTATTTTTCGGTAGGATTTGAGACTAAGTACATTATGATGATGTCAGAGAGACAAATGTTCCTCTCATTTTTTGTCTCTCAAATTGGAGAGGATGACCAAAAAGTGAAATTAAGTTTAGCCTAAAGCTGTCCCTTATACATTTTAAATTCAGCCTGAAGGTTTCTCTGTGTGTAATTAACTGTAACTTAACTGAAGGTGTAAACAAACTAAATCCTACTTTTGTGTCAATCATTGAGTTTCAGCCAGTCAAGAGTGGTCAACTTTTCCAACTATATTCTAATAAAGCAGACACCAAGCTGTTGCCAAACCAGCTGTGTCTGTACCTCAGCTTCATTTTCTGTTATACATTTTCCTTTTCAGTCCTTAGATTTTCCATCATGCAGCTGCACTGGTATCTCTCTCAACCTACTTTGTCTTGAAAGGCTGCCTGATTCGCACGCTGTTCTCTGCTCAGTTAAACTATGTTAAATTTAATTTGTCTAAGGTTGTTCTTTTAACACTCTCAAACTTTTCCACACTGAACCTCCAGCCATTTGTGAAAGACAATTGACTTTTTCTGCCCCAATACTGGTGCTCATGGAAGTTTCTGTCTGTGAGTTCGGCTGCTCTGGGAAGTTGCTATTCTCTGTTTCTACCTGTCTGTGTCTGCATTTTAGAGGGCAGTGATGTGCCCTGCTACTTCCATTCTTTCGTGGATATAAGAAGGGTTGTTGATTTTCAGTTTGTTCAAGTTTCCTCCTGTTATGTACATAAGAGTAATGATTTCCAAGCTTGTTACATGCTGGACTGGGAACTAAAAGTCTTAACTTATTTTACCAAGACAGTTTTATTAATGCATATTTATTAATGCATATTATTTTGTGTGTAAATGAACACACAAAAAGACTTTATCCATTCCACTCTTAATTCCTGCAAGATGGTCTTGCTTTATAAATTTCTAATTTTAGTCTTTTCTCTTTGAGGTATATCCTATCAAGGCTGCTTATTTTATGGGACTCCTATATTCTTAAATATTGGATTTGATCAACATTGCTACATTATAATCTAAAATGGAGTATTATTTCATGGAAAATAGAGAAAAGACTGTTTTTCCCCCTTGAAGTTACTTTTTTAATGGATCTCTAGTTTCTTTCTTATTTTATTATTATTGTTTTTAAAATTTTACAGCAATCACTAGGATATGTCTTATCCTTGAGACTTCAGGGATGAGCATACACACTGATCACAGATTATCTTTTTGGGAAACCATCGTTGGTTTCATCTTCAATTTTGTGTTTGTCTCTTTTGTTGCCCTGTCGGAAAGCAAATGCACTCATCAAGGTGTTCACCTTTTCTCTCTCTCATGTTTATTCTCATGTTTATCGACCACCTGCTTCTCTTTTCCACCCCTTCCGCCTGAGTCTAACAAGGTCGTCTTTCATGTTCCTGACTTTATTTGCATCAACATCTGTTTTCTATTTTGCTTTGTCCAATGTCCCTTTCATGTCTGTACTGGCGTTATTTTTCTCTTCTGCTTTGTTTCTCTGCTTTGCTGGACCTGTTTTCCTCTCCTCTTGTCTGAGTTTGTGAAATTTGTGTTTCTCTGAGCCTTTGATTCTGAGATGCAGCATTTCTCACCCTGGCAGAGGAATTGCCCAGCACCTTTTCTTTCATGAGTTTCCATTCCGTGTTATTGGTTTGTTTTAAATGATATTTGTTACCTGCCGATTTTTCCACCCCTGAAGTCATCCATTCACAAGCCTGAAGTCATGATTTTAACACCTCTGTATCTGAGCCAAAAAATTAGTTAACCAAAAGATGTGTGGATGAGTGGAGAAGGGGATTGGGCAGAGAAGCCACATGAGGACAGGGTGCCATGGGGGCAGAGTTAGACATCAGAGCAAAGCTTCACTCTCCCTGGGAGAATGAAGGCACTTAACAATGAGAATTTTATAGTGTTTTTTTTCTCAGATGACTCTAGTTATCAGCTGAAAAGATGATTGTCCCCAATATCTCCAGGACCCTCAAAACAGGAGTCTGCTTCTGCCCGCTGAGCTCTCACTGTCCCTGCAGGCTCCACAAGCCTAGGCTAAGGGACGGCTGTCAGTTGGGCCTTCAAATCCAGGCAGACACATGCGTGCTGCAAGAGGAGACTGATTCCCTAGCCACTATTCTGGGTCACATTTTACCAATTTTGTAGCCACTCTTTAGAGCCTGGGACCTATGATTTTGGCCCCTGAAGATGGACTTTCATCTCTAAGTTATTCTTTATTGTTCTCAAGGGAAGACTGGAAAAGAAAAAAGCTTTCTTTTTCCTCCTTTAACTGGAAAACTATACTATTTTATAATCAATAAAAATGGGACATGAGTGCAATGGAAATTCTTGAAAACATTAATCATAGATGACAAATCGCTGTTACAGTTTTTGACTGTTAGAGAAATGCGTTCTCTGGGCTGGCATGTAGACAGACATAGGAAGGACAGACTCTTTTGTTGTTCTTTTGAAGTTTAGTGAATGTTGTAGTTAATCTGACTCCTTCTCCATTAACCTAATATTTAGCTGTCATTCTAAGAAGATTATATGTATGTTTATAGGTATATCTACTTTAATTTATATATCCCTAGGTTTTATAGAGCATTATGCTAACTACTTTATAAATACTATCACCTCTCTCTCTATAGCAACCAAAGCTAGGTATTTTTATCTCCCATTCACTGATAACAGAAAAGCTAAGTAATTGATAATTATCTTGCAGCAAATTGTGGGCAAACTGGGCTGAACTTCCATTTTCTCTATTGGATAATTTTATCTTCTTTTGTGTTTATGTGTGTTCTATACTGAAAAGTTGATGAGGCTGTATTGGGGCTGTTGATCAGATGGTACCATAATCCAAAAGTTCATTTTTATTTTATATCAAGAAATTTAACTTCATTATTTCTAGGAATAAACAGGGAAGATGGCAACACAGATACCTAATAATCTAAAAGATAATTTTTATTTTATATTAAGAAATTCAATTTTATTATTTCTAAAAATAAACAGGGAAGATGGCAACACAGATACCTAATAATCTAAAAGTTCATTTTTATTTTAGATAAAGAAATTTAATGTTATTATTTCTAAAAATAAACAGGGAAGATGGCAACACAGATACCTAATACAGAGAAAACTACAAAGGAAGATTAAAGAGAGACAGAAAGTGGGCGAGAAAGCTAAGAGCAACAGAAGGGTAAAAGGTCTAAAATTTTGGCAACCTTAATTAATATTTAGAACAGTGTGTCTATTCCCTCCAATTCACTTTCACTAAACGTCAGTTGAGATATTTAACCCCAGAGGTAATTATCTAATCTAACTGCTTCTGGCAGGAGGAACTCCAAGCAAATGAGTGCAGACCATATTCTCCTAAGCCAGTTACATCTAAATTCTTCCATTCGGAGTGGCTGTATCTCCTCCCTGTCTTTCAAAATCTCTGTGTAACTTCCAGGACTCTGCTTTTCTTTAGCAACCAGGAGGCAAGAGTTGCTCATGGTAACAGATTGTGAGAATAACAAAGAGAAAATTGTGACAACATCAGTGTGTGGTGAAACCTGATGTTATACGAAGTCTCAAAAAAAATAAAAAATAAAAACAAAAACCTCGTTTTCAAACACTCACCCTTGGCAGATTAAAATAAAACCTGAAAAAGTAACAGAGTTCGTAACAGTGAACACTTATACAGTATTTATTCAGTTCTTTAAATGATTTTACTTGGAGGTACTCCTTCCTTTCTCCCCATAGCCACATGAGATAAGTCTTGTGAATATCCCTATTGGACAAAGAAGGAAATGGAGGCCTATCAGTGGTGGCTTGCACAGCTGAGATTAGAGCTCAGGGCTCTGACTCCAGACACCATAATGTTCCATTTTCCCTGCCTAACTAGGCAGTGATATACACTAAACATAACATTTAAACATACAAGCATGAACAGTTTGGGAAGGACTTTGAAAAACCACATTCTTAATTCATTCAACAAATATGTTTTGAGCACACACTAGGTGTTGTATACTATTTGAAGTATGGATGACTGCAGTTAAACAAATACAAAAATGCTGTTTGCACCGAGTTTACATTTTAGCACCGAATCAGGCGACAAGCTCAAGAAGTGGGTTAGGGCTGCTCAAAGGTGAAAAGTTTTATGAGGAAAGATGAAACAGACATATCAGAAAGAGTTACAATAAAGGTTGTTGGAAACATTAAGAAGGTAGCGATTGAGCAAAAATTTGTGTGTCTCATGGACTTCAGAGGAAGACTGTTCCTGAAAGAGAAACCAGCAAGTGCAGAGTTCCAGAGATAGGTTCAGGGCTGGCATGTTTGCAGAAGAGTCCGGAGTCTGATGCCTGGCAGAGACTAGCCAGAGATGGAGTCAGAAGAATATTGGGGTGGCTGCTTGTCAAAGGCCTTGCAGTCTGTTTTATTCGAGTTGCCCTTTCCACTGAGTGATGCAGCAGGCCATGAGATTATTCTCAGCAAAGGTTCACACGCATTTTGGAAGGCTCATTTGGCTGCTGTGCTAAGCGTATACAGTGAAGATGAAAGGGTAGAACTGGGGGCCCTAATGAGAGGCAACTGCAGTAATCAGGCAATCCGGGTCAGGGCTTGAGTGAGGTTGATGGCAGCGGAGGTCATGCAAGGTGATCACCCTCAGGTTAGATTCTGAGGGTGGAACACAAATGAGATGGCTGTGTGTATGAGAAAAACAAATACATAAAAGGAGGCAGAAGTCTCTTTCGTCAATTGGAGGTATTTAGATAAACTGAGAGGAAGACTTTGGTGCTGTTTAGTTTGTGTTTATGTTGTGGTGTCTGGCGTGCAGTGGCAAAGCAAGGAAGGCACACAGTTCTGTGTTTGATCTGTGGTACAGTGGAGTGGTTGAGTCTGTAAATAAACTTTTCAGAGTAGAGTAGACATTTCAAGCAGCTCACCAAATGCATGTCTGGGAAGAGAGCTCTCAGAACTGGGATCGGGGACAGTTCCGGTTGCAGCATAAGGAAGAACAAAAGAGACTAAAACCAGCAGGCCAGGAGGATGTGGTATGCGGAAGTCTGTGAATGATGGGTTTCTAGAAGAAAACGAAACACAATCAGCTAGCCCAACTGTTGTTACTTGAGCGAGTCACAGAAGATTGAGAATTGCCAAGAGTTGGCATTAGTCAAGTGAAGGTAGTGTCTGTGAATGATTCCTTCTAACCACTGATTCTATCGGAGTTGAGAGGAAATTGAATGTGTGGGTTTGGAGACAGAGATAATTCTACCAAAGTGTGTTGATTTAATAAAAAGTCATCAGGGTGCGGTGGCTCACGCCTGTAATCCCAGCACTTTGGGAGGCCGAGGCTGGTGGATCACGAGGTCAACAGATCGAGACCATCCCGGTCAACATGGTGAAACCCCATCTCTACTAAAAATACAAAAAATTAGCAGGGCCTGGTGGCGTGTGCCTGTAATCCCAGCCACTCAGAAGGCTGAGGCAGGAGAATTGCCTGAACCCAGGAGGCAGAAGGTTGCGGTGAGCCGAGATAACGCCATTGCACTCCAGCCTGGGTAACAAGAGCGAAACTCCATCAGAAAAAAAAAAAAAAGAAAGTCATCAAAACAGGGTGCATGGATGCTGGAAGTGGAAGTCAAGTGAGATTTTCTTGTCTTTCTTCATGATGAGAGTAATTGCAAAATATTTGTACAGTGATGACAATTAAAAGTACAGAGGTCAAAACTAATGTTTTACCAGTTTTTGCCAGAAAGAGGCATTGGGAATTACTGGATCAACACCTGTTGCTACGCAGGGAGGTCTGGGCCCTAGTGCATGAATGAGGGTCTGTGCTAGGCTTAGCAAGGAGCTAAGCTTGGATGGCGAGTTACCTGCAGGGGACAGGTGGTCGTGGTAGGCTTTTAGTGGGGAGCTAAGTGTGAATTGTGGGGGTACCTGTAGGGAGAAGAGGCAGTGGTGAAAATATGCAGAAGTTCTATTATGAATGAATGGCTAAGGAGGGTAAAGGAGGCCTTGGAGCTAAACGACAGAGGAGAGAGAATAAAGTTTGAATAGACTAGGAACATAAATGGATTAGGAGAAACAAAATCAAATACTGCATATTCTCACTTATATGTGGGAGCTAAACAATCGGTACACATGGCCACACAGAGGAAAATAGATACTGGGGACTCGAAAAAGGGGGAGGATGAGAAGGGGTGAGGATTGAAAACTACTGGTTGGGTACAATGTTTAATTTACTATTTGGGTTATGGGTACAATAGAAGGCAAAGCTCACCATTACATAATATATCCACGTAACAAGCCTGCACATGCACCCCCAAATCTAAAATCAATAACTAAATAAACACCTGGATTAGGAAAGCAATAATGAAAATTGTACAAATTTAATGTCAATGTTGCCTTTTACCTTACTATGTTATTTAGAGACACGTTATATTAAATATTTTTAATCTTCTGTTAGAAGTTATCAAATTTGCTTTATTCTAATAACTTTTCTCTCTAACAAGAATTTTAGGATTTCTGTGATTTCAGGCTATCATTAAAGTAATAATTTAGCTTCTCACATCAACCTTTATATTTTATTAATATTTCATAAAAAGTGTTAATAATTTTTAAAAGTAATTCAGATATTCAGCCATCAAAGCAGAGTAAAATCTGAGTTCTTTCTCTTCTGTCTACTTTGCCTCTTTATGATGTTTTTTCCTGAGAGGAACTATTCATGGTAATCTTTATGCCAGGCGTCTCATTCTGAATCTCCTGTGAGCACATTAGGTATAATAAAATGAGAGGAAAGGACTATTTCATCTCTTGGGGGAAATTTTAAAATTAATAATAATTGTTCATGCCTCCAACACAGATTATTGGCAGTACCCCACCGCTGGATTTGAGAAAGGGAGATTTCCAAAGATAATGTTATTTAAACAACACCAGATAATCAGCCATGACTTCCTTGGTGGGAGCTTGTTGGCAGGGAAGCATATGTCTCACATCTCTCTGTAAAGCATGAAATGAAATAGCTGCAGTGGGCCACAAAAGTTCTGTAAGATGTTCTTAGGGTAATTCAAAATCTGTCGGAAGGCATAGAAGTTGGAAATTGCTTCAAGATTCTTTGCAGTGGTGAAAACACAGTGATGAAATCATTTTAACTCTTACTGTAACTATTTTCTGTAAAATAATTTCATGACAAAATGATGCAAAAAATGAGCAAATATTGTCAAATAAAATTTCTGTGTAATATGCTCTTTGACTTAAATAAATATCTATCAACAGAAATAGGTACATATAATATTTTCTACCTGGTAATATGAAGAAAATCTGACAAAATTTTGAATTGCTGGTTATAAAACAACTAGATGAAGTGAGTATTAACACATACACAGGACTTTTACATAATTGACATTACATTGTATATATGGATTTGAAAATGGTTCTCCTCACTTGACAATATATAGAATATATAGGGTTGGCTGGGCGCGGTGGCTCATGCCTGTAAGCCCAGCACTTTGGGAGGCCGAGGCGGGTGGATCACGAGGTCAAGAGATCGAGACCATCCTGGTCAACAAGGTGAAACCCCGTCTCTACTAAGAATACAAAAAATTAGCTGGGCATGGTGGCGCGTGCTTGTAATCCCAGCTACTTGGGAGGGTGAGGCAGGAGAATTGCCTGAACCCAGGAAGAGGAGGTTGTGGTGAGCCGAGATCACGCCATTGCACTCCAGCTGGGTAACAAGAGCGAAACTCCGTCTCAAAAAAAAAAAAAAAAAAAAAAAAGAATATATGGGGGATAAGGGTTGTGCCATGTATTCACTCACCAATTGTGCGCTTAGAGCCTCATGGTAGTTTTAATTCTTCCAGAAGGATAGCACACATTATTTAACCAATTTCTGTATTCTTGAATTTTCAATTACTTCTAGTTTTTATAATTTTGAATGCTACATTATTGAACACTCAAATAGAAAACTCTGTTAATACATTCAAAGAAGTGAAGTGAAATAGTTTGTTCAAATTTTCTTTTAAAAGAAAATAATAATTTCATAGCCACTGACAATTTTTTTTTTTTTAAGACTGTTTTGATGTGTCACCCAGGCTGAAGTGCAGTGGTGCAATCTTGGCACACTGCAATCTCTGCCTCCTGGGTTCCAGCGATTCTCCTGAGTCACCCTCCCTAGTAGTTGGCGTTACAGGCACGAGCCACCACACCTGGCTAAGTTTTTGTATTTTACTAGAGACATGGTGCCAGGCTGGTCTCAAACTCCTGACCTCCAGTGATCCGCCCGCCTCCGCCTCCCAAAGTCTGGCATTACAGGCGTGAGCCACTGAGCCTGGCCCAGCCATTGACAATTTTTTTAAAAAATCTGCCTATTTAAACTCCTACTGAAATGAGTACAGTTCCCTGATGCCCCTCACTGGTCGTGTGATGGGGCTGTGGCTTGCTTCCTCAGTCCTCACTGCTCATACCCCTAGTGGGAGCAGGCAGACCGGCAGGTCCCGGGGCTCCGACGCCATGGCGGGAGGGAGCGTGCAGGGTTGGGTGTCGACAGCTTCTGAAGCCCCAGTGGGTGTGTGTGACAGTGGGTACTTTCGGTTTAGCCACCTGCAGCTGGCCTGTGTTAATAAGCTCTGTTAGACTCTCTGCCTTATTGCAAGGCATATGTGGGCTTGGAGAATGGGTGCAAGGTTTTTAATTGAGTGGTGGATGGGAAAGCATGATGGGGAATGGAGTGGAGAGTCTTCCCATGGAGCGGGGCCACCCAGCAGCCAGACTCTCCTCCAACCAAATTCTCCTCAGTGGCTGCGTTGGTCCGCAGTGGATGTCCTGCTTGCCGGCGTCATTCATTCATTCCACAGTCGGTGGCCTACAGGCTTTTGCAGGTATGTTCTTCTACCAGTGTGTTCCTCTAGACATCCAGCACTTGGGTCTGTGCCCCCTAGGGTCTCAGGGTTTTTATAGGCACAAGATGGAGGGCATGGTGGGCCAGCATGTTTCTTGGAAAAGGGAACATTTGGGCACAAAAACAGGCAGGCCTGTCCTTGCCTAGGTCCGTGGGCACAGGCCTGAGGGTAAAGCCATAGCCAGGGACCCATCATTTTGTACGCAGCACTTCCCTGCCCCGCTCCCGTATCACTAATATCAGCTTAGACTGCGAGAAGGGTTATTTCGCTAGAAAATGATTATTCTTGCTAATTAGGACAGAAAAGAAACACTGTCCTTGTAATATAAATACCTTTGATTGCTAGTGTTTGAGAATGATGTCATCTGGCTTATATGTGTTAGAATTTAAAATTATCAGGCCTTTGACATTTCTGTTAGGGTAAAGGACATAATGGGGAAATCTAATATTTCCACAGGCCAGTCCCCAAATCACTAAGAAACTATTTTTCTATCAGGGTTGCCCTATATTTCTTTGTGATGTTTGCCGATTTATACTATATATAGAATTCCTTTGTTGATAGAGTTAATTTCTCCCTGAATTCCATCAAGATTACAAAGACATTTTCTATAATGTAATTCTTTTTCTGAAGCAAACCTGTGTATGGAAAGTTTTTCTTTATCTTTCTTTTTATTATTTCAAATTCATTATATTTTGTTGGCTTCATGATGTATTTTTCCCTGTTTGCTCATCTTAATAGAGTTTTAGCTAGTGCTGGAATTTACCATTAAATGCCATTTAATGAGCTGACTCTAAAATTTCCCTTGGTTGCTGAGATGATTCAGTCTTCCTGCTTTTAAATTAGAGATTACGTTTGATGTGCACAGCTTGTAGCCAAGATTTTGTGGACTTTGTACCTTTTACTTAGTTGATATATTTGTGCATAGTAGGTTGTCTGCTCTCTAGTCCTTCCTCCCCAATGCTCCAGCTGCTTCTGAGGATTCTTTCTGTCTGCCCTATGAAGCTCTGCAGATTCATTTCCTTTCAATCCCCCATCTCCATCTAAATTACTGCTCTTCTGGAAGCATCACCATCTCCCCAAAAGTGCCAGGAAATCTCTCATCTCCAAAGATCTGCACACAAATTTGTACCTGATTGAGATACTCTTTCTGCCACTTCTGATTAAAGCAGAGAGTTAGTCAACTCATTGTCAATTCTCCCATGCTGTGTTGTTTGGTTTTGTTTTCTTATTCCAAAGTCTCAACCCAAGATTTGATTTCCTGACCCTCCTATCTGTTCTCATACAACCATGTTTATTTAATACTGTTTCCTACTTACATTTGAATTTAGTGTTCTGCAAATGAGTCTTTTATGTATTTTCTACTAGAGTTTGGATAATTTAAAATAGTAATTGTGTTATTCTTCTTTTTCTCTTGTACTGATATACTAATGTGACTGATATGTAGTAGTGTTCAGTAAGTTCTGTGGGAATTACTTAATGGACATATGTCTTGTTCTGAGAGAAGGAATTTATTTTTGAGTAGTCCAGTTAGCATATTGTGTTACCAACAACAATATTTACTCTAATAAATTAAAGCAGAAAGTATGCACAGTAGGCCTGCTTATGAAAGCCCTGGTTTATTCAGGCACTCAGGTTTAGAAGCTCTACAGGCACATACAACATAACAAGTACTAGGTGGTGGAGAACTTCACTGCTTCGGCCTTGGGCACTGGTGCATCGGCTTATGGAGACACACTGTGTCCTTGGTGAATGTGCAGTGCAACCCCAAAGACATTCTTTGCCATTGTCTCAAAATGCTTGATATCTTCCCATCATTTTTACTAGAATGAAATTTGCTTGTACCTTCTTCTTCATGTCTATTCTGAATAGAATTATTGACCAGGTATATTAAATTGGAAAGCAGTTACACCCAATCTCCACAGATATCTTCTTTCCTTTTTTCTAAGAGATGATCTGTGGCACGGTTCAGATTTGTGTCCCTGACCAAATCTAATGTCTGAATTAGAGGAGGGGCCTAGTGGTAGGTAACTGGATCATGGGGTAAGATTTCCCCTTGCTCTTCTTGAGATAGTGAGTTCTCATGACATCTGATGATTTACAAGTATGTGGCACTTCCCCCTTAGTTATCTCTTGCTCTCTCTCCTGCTTTGCCATGGTAAGACATGCTTGCTTCCTGTATTAGTCATGGTTCTCTAGAGGGACAGAACTAATAGGATAAATGTATATAGAGAGGGGAGTTTATTACAGAGTATTGACTCACATAATCACAAGGTGAGGTCCCACAACAGGCTGTCAGCAAACTGAGGAACAAGAAAGCCAGTCCGAGTCCCAAAGCTGCAGAACTTGGAGTCTGATGGTTGAGGACAGGAACCATCCAGCATGGGAGAAAGATGTAGGCTGAGAGGCTAAGCCAGTCTAGTCTCTTCATGATTTTCTGCCTGCTTTGTATTCTGGCCATGCTGGCAGCTGATTAGTTTGTGCCCATCCAGATTTGGATCTGCCTTTCCCCGTCCACCGACTTAAATGTTAATCTCCTTTGGCAATACCCACACAGACACACCCAGGAACAATACTATGTATCCTTCAATCTAATCGAACTAATACTGAATATGAACCATCACATTTCTCCTTCACCTTCTGCCGTGATTGTCAGTTTCCTGAGGCCTCCCAGCCATGCTCCCTGTACAGTCTGCAGAACCATGAGTCAACTAAACTTCTTGTCTTCATAAATTACCCGGTCTCAAATAGTTCCTCATATCACTGTGACAATGGACTAATACAATTTGCTTTCAAGCGTACACATGCCTTTCCTCACTCTCTAGAGCAGCCACATCTCCTTTTGCATAGATGATCTTTTTCAACCAGTGGTTATCTTGGAAAGGTCATACTTGGAGGGATGAAAGTGAGTGGCTGATTTGGCTAAAGAGAACGCATGCTTTTTTTGTGGTATCATTGGCCTCAAAACCCTGTAGTGGGCAAAAGCCTGGTGTCTGTGAGCTGGGCTTCTAGTTAAGTGTAGTCTGTGCAGCAAGTTTCTTAGTTTCTGCTTTCATCACTTACTATCTGACCCTAGTGAGTTCTTTAACTTCCCGTTACTCATTGGTAAATTGAGTACAATAACACTTTCCTACCTCTGTGTTGAAAGAGGATTAAATAAGATAATGCATTTAACATAATGCCTGACACATAGTAAGAATTCCATAACTCTGAGCTAATTATAGTTTTACTACAGGAAGCATCTGGATACAAATTTTCTACCATTTCTCACTGTGTTTCCCCATTATATTTCCTGAGGACTGCATGTAAGCCTTTATTCATGAATGCATTTCAATAATTTGATGATCACTTATTAATATTACTAGATGCAGTGGTCTGTAAATCCTTATATATCATCATGAACATTTCAGTGGGAATATAAGAAAATAATAAATAATAAATTTTCACCTGCAGTTGTTAACTCTTTTGACAGCTCAACAGCTACCATTGATCATATGAAATCTACTCATGTCCTGGAATACTGATTTAATGTATGCATTTGTGGGAGTAATTGCTATGAGGGAATTGGTGTTTCAATAAGAGTAATTCTTCATCTACTGTGCATATGACCATTTTGGTCAATGTTTACTGATGCTTTGGCTGGAGCTGGACTATGCACGGATTCATTCCATTGTTCGCACAGTTGAAAGGGCTGGTTTAACTGTTACTCATTCCAATAAGATTTTGCACCTGCCACTCAGGAGCACACTCGTTGGACAATCAGGGTGAACAAGTTACCATTACTAACAATTTCCCAACCATGAGTTATACATTTGCTATTGTCACAAAATATCATTGCAATGCATAACACTCTATGGAGCATTGAGCAGGCAGTGACATCTTTGCTCTACTATGGATCATTAATCAAGGAGCAACTGGGGAGTTGACTTCCATGCTCACCTCTCTGTGCTTTTCCTTCCTCTTGCTTTTCTGCAGACCCCTCATGCCCCAAGAATCTCTCTAATAGTATTTACAAAGCAAGGTCAGATGGCACCCTATAATCAGGGACAGGCCTGCCTCATCACACTGTCATACCAGACAGCAGGCCAACATGCTGAACAGCACCTTTCTCATTCAGACTCATGTGTACTCCACAAACTGTGGCTTGGAAACTCTGCTTCTGAGTGATCTTCTCTTTTAGAGTCTTTGTCATAATTCAGCATTCAGTGCTCCAATTTGAACAGTTTTCTCAGTACAACCTGTGCCTATAATATCTCCTGATATCCTGCACTAACACCTCTATATACTCAACAGATGATTTGCACAATAAAATGTCACTTGTTATATTCTATATCTTTCATATAATTAAAATTATTTCAAAACAGACATAAAAACAATCCTCTCCTTTAATGATCAACACAAAAATAAGTCACTGGATTGTTTTTACATTTCATTTTCTCTATATGATGATGTTTTGACATGTTACATACTTTCCTGTTAGGGAAGCAACTGTCCTTCTTGAGGTTAGCTAATTCTTCCATATAAAGGGCTCAGGTAGGAGTGCCTCTCCGGTGCGCAGACTAATGGACCCAGAGCCCTACCTCTTCTATCTGGACTTGGTACCCCAGGAGGCAATATTCCTCTGTTTAATTATGTCAGGGCCAGGTACCAGGTAACTAGAGAACATGCTTTCAGCTTAGAGGCCACTAAAATTATGCAGACTAGCCAGTCCTAAACTGCTCACCTGCTCTGCCTTGACTTCTCTGCAGAAATTCCAATAATGGCCTGGCCTAGCCTCTCCCTGTTTTCCTGCCCATTGGCCTCCTGACCGTGTGGCCCTGTGTAGCATGGGTGCCTCCTATATCTAGGGTGTGGGAGAATAACAGTTTTCCTGAGCTTCTGCTGTGTGTTCCTCTGCGGCTGTGCTTGGCTGACCTTCATATAAAAGAACATAGAGCAGTCACCAAGTTCAATCTGGGCATATCATGGACATTTTCCCTTCTACATATCTGAGATTTATTTCCTTCTCTCGATATCCAGTCATTTCTCCTAGAATTATCTCCTCGTCAATTTTGGCTCAGAGCAGTCCACCCACAGCTTTCTCCTTTCAAGGGCATGTTCAATGCTGGAATGAGTCATGGAGAGGCAGTGGAAGCTCAGTCTCTGGGCAGGACTTGGCCTTGCAACCTCTGCAGACCCCTAGTTGTGTCAAATCACATATGAATGATCTCCTGTTAGGGCTAAGGCACTTCCTCCTCAGTGGGCCCTCCCTGCAGCTCAGCCTTCAGGGAAAATTATAACCTGTTGTGAAAACATAAATTATGAGAGAAAAAATGAATTTCACTGTTTTTTTGCACTCTAAAACCTCAAGTGGAGGTAAAAATAAGAATTTGACCTTATGCTTAACTATAGTTTTCATAAGAAAATCTAAGCATAGCATTAATTATTTACTATAGTGTCATATAACATTTGGCCCTAGCCTCTTCTCAGCACTTCATTGGTCCATATAAGTGTGAATGGAGTTGGCACTTCCTTGAAAATGATTTTTCTTTTTTCTAAGTTGTTTTTAGCCTGAAGAAAATTCACACATAAAACAGTCAAGTTGAGAGAGAGTGTTTTACTTTAGGTGCAAAACTATTACTATGTTCTGCTAAGGATCTTAAAATCACAGAAAACATTCTTTTTTCATTAAGGAGAGATTCCTAAAAATGTAATGTCTTAAAAATTTTGTTTGCCTGCAAAAATAATGTTGAGAGAAAACTATATTTAATCTCAAATAAACATAGTTCCTCAGAAATCATTTTTATTATTTTATACTTTTTATGGTATTTATTTGCTGCAATCCATGCATTGTTATAACTCATTAATACTAAGTAGTAAATGAAACATATGCTTCATGTATTATTACGTAAATATCTATAATTAGTAATTCGTCATGTTTTATTTTATTTTACCATCATGGTGAGTTATCTACTCTTACAACGAAAAGGATGAAAGCTGTGCCTACTTAACCCTGGTTATTCCAATCTTTTATCTCTAAGTAGAAATTAGAAAATACAAATATTTGTGTATTTTTTTCACTTTGCCTTACTCATGCCAACGGATGATTACATTTTCCTTCCTTTCCCAATTCTGCTTGATCTGAAGCATTTCTCTAAAATCTTACCTTTTTTCTGACACTCCAAGCCAAAAATCAGAACAAGTAATACCTAGGTAAGACTTGGCTTTGGAAATCAACAGAAATAATATCAAATTTTTGCCGCATCACTGCCATGAGAGCAATTCAAGTTTGAGCTACTCTAGAGATGATCAAATTTGGCAGTTCAAAAAAAGATAGGAGCATCATCATTTCTGTAGTTCCCAGTACACGATTCATTAGCAGCCTAAACATATTCATATCTGAGATGGATGAGCCCCATTCTACCTGCAGAGTGGCACTTCAGTAGAATTGGAGCTGATGAAGAAAACTTTGGGCAGATTCAGTGAGTTGGCACCCATAAAGTTTCCATGGACTGCTATGCAGACTTGTTGTTGTTGTTATTTACTGTGATAAGAACTCAACGTGAGATCTACTCTCTTAACAATTCTTGAAGCATACACTACAATAGTGTTAACTCTGTGTGCGATGTTGTACAACAGATCTCTAGAAGTGATTCATTCTTCATAAAGAAAACTTTACACCTACTGTATAGCAACTCACCATTGTCCCCTCCTCTCAGCCCTTGGCAGCCACCATTCTACTCTCTGATTCTCTGAGTCTATTTTAGACTCTTCATATAAGTGAGATCATGAAGTGTTTGTCCTTCAGTGTCTGATTTATTTCACTTAGCATAGAATCTTCCAGGTTCTTTCCTGTTGTTGCAAATGACAGGATCTCCTTCACCAAATAGTATACACAGTTCTTTTACTATATCCTTTGAAGCATGTATACAAATGAATAGTTCATATTGTAAATACAATTCAGAATTAGAACACATGACATACATGTTTCACCAACATCCTGCTTCTGCATATACTGAGACATTAGATGAACTTATGAGGATATTCTGAAGTTATTTCCCTCAGAGGCATTTGTCATTGCTCAGAAGTTTATATTTCATGCAATAAATCAACAAACGAATGAGGTAATTACTATTTTACTGCATAGTTTACCATACTTGTTCCTAAACTGCTGTTACAGAGACACATGAAAGAGTTTATTGGGATACATGGTTTACTGGTTATGATCAGGACTTACAATCCAAATTCTAAACTAGAACTTGTTTTGAGTATTTATAGTAGGCCAAGAAGAGACCCAAACTAGCAAGACTGCATCATAGACATTAAAATAATAACTTACAAAATGTTATGTCCATTACACATATCTGAAGCAATGGAGGCTTCTTTCAAATGTATTCATTTCTTCTCAGGTGCATTTGCTTAAATATTTCAAAAATTTCCTACATAAAAGCCAATTTTGGCCAGGCGCGGTGGCTCAAGCCTATAATCCCAGCACTTTGGGAGGCCGAGGCGGGCAGATCATGAGGTCAGGTGATAGAGACCTTCCTGGCCAACATGGTAAAATGCCATCTCTACTAAAAATACAAAAATTAGCTGGGCGTGGTGGTGTGCACCTGTAGTCCCAGCTACTCGGGAGGCTGAGGCAGGAGAATTGCTTGAACCCAGGAGGCAGAGGTTGCAGTGAGCTGAGATTGTACCACTGTACTCGAGCCTGGCACCTGGCAACAGAGTGAGACTCTGCCTCAAAAAAAAAAAAAAAGTCAGTTTTAGAAGCTACATTCTTCAAAATCCATTAGACTGTGCTACAGGAAAGAATAAAATAGTTTGTAATTCCTATTCCCAGCAATATTTAATCATAAAATTTTGGATCTAAGCTTGGATATGCAATCTCTGATTTAATTACTTATATATTATCCTAGAACTCAGTCATTTATGGACTAAAATTGTTTTTCATGCAAAAATGGAAACTGTACAGCCACCTCAGTGTTTATTCTGTTGCAAATTTTGTCTAGAAACAGTTCTGTTACTCTCTTCTAAGATATATAATATCAGCATGTATACTTAGTAGTGAAGGATATTCACCTGTGTGAAGCCATGGACCAACAATAACAAACTCGACTTTATTGTTTCTCTCTCTTTAAAGATTTCAGATATGATATGTGTACAGTCACATTTGGAAGTTTGCAGTCCAAATGTCTCATTGCTTTTTCAGGATAGTAATGATTAAGTTGATGAGCTCCTACTGATCAGGTTCTATAGCTAATTTATAACAATAACCACAAACTTCATTTTCAACAGTTCTTGAAGTATATAGCCAAAAAGGCTTTCTGCTAAAAACTATTTAAATGTTATGCAAATGATGTGACACTTAGCTGAGCTTGCAAAAATGTTAAGACATATATCAAAGTAGGTAAAAGTCTATCTCCTTCTTTGTTTGTTTTTGTAATTTGATCTTGACATCCTTTTCTAGAGAGTGGCAATAAACCTCAGCCCTGACCTGGTGGGGCTCAAGGAATTTGTTTATGGATGTATATAGTGTGCCTTTTGCGGTATTTCTTTACTGCAGCAGGTGGCCTAATGCCGAAATGTGACCATGTGTGCCTCTCACAGGAAACTCATTTATATTGGCAGATTCCCTTGTGGCTCTTGTCTGACCTGTGTTTAGTTTATTCCTACTAAGATAGTCACTCTCTGGGAGAGCATGACCAGAAAATAAATTAGGTTTTGGTGTATTGATCCGGTGAGACACAGGGGAAGCCACTGGACAAAACACATGAAATAACAGAAGCAGAGGAATATTTATAGATCCCACAGAGTGGGGGCCAGCACACCTGGAAGGCCAGTGGAAGGCAGGAGCTGTCTGGGGCACACACGCTGATCTATTGAGTGAGGAGCAAGAGAGAGGTGGGAGGACTTGTGAGCTGAAGCTTTTATTGACTCCCAGGGTATTACCTTAGCAGGTTATCCTTGCAAAACTTCTGATTGGTGGGTTTCAAGCAAGCAAGCATGAATTCTGCAAAGTCATGCTATGGCTGAGAGATGGTCACTGTACCATATCCGTTCAGTCCACGTGGGACATGAGAGTCAGCAGGACAAGTCAAGAAGGTTGTAGTGAGCTGTCCCGTAAGAAGGTGGTCACGAGGAGCTCATTGTATAAGGTGGTCACCACGAGCTGGTTGAATTACCTGGATTGACGTCCTTGAGGAATGAGGGAGGGCAGAGAACTGGGAACTGTCAAGGGTGACTTTGGAGACAATCATCTCAATTTCTTTCTGCTTGTAGCTGTTTAAAGATGTTGGTTCTCTTTTTTTCTCCCTGAAAGCTGCTTAAGTGTTGAATTAGAAATCAGTCATGGCAGTTCGAAGTAATTTTACCATAGATTCTATGAGAATAATGAAGTTGTTTCTATTTAAGAGTATCAACTACAAGTGGCATATATGGTATATCCAAAGAATAATCTACATTTTCTCCTAATTTGATGCAATAGGCACATAGGAGCACTCACTAATTCATAGATAGAATGTATTATGAAAGACTGCTTTAGTAAACTGAATATTTGGAGTTGCTTGAAGCCGTTTACCCTAGAGATACATTTTTAAATGATGCTTGACTTCTATATGAAGCATAAAATTTTAAAAATAATCTATTTTTTGACTGAGACATAATACAAAAGAAAATGTGAAACTTTAAGATCATTCCATCATACTCTGAACAATTTGCTTACTTCATTTTATTTGGGAATTGTAATATATTTACGTGGACTAGCTTCCCAGGGCCAACCACAGTTCACGTGCACCAGTACAGTGTGGATCTTCAGAGAGGAACACTCATCTGCAAGTGCTTGGAATCACTGACTTCATCCATCTTATCCTGGTAATAGTGTAGGAGTGTAGATTCTCTTCTTGGCTCACTTTTTTCTGGCTCAATTTTCTCTACGTGATAGTTATATGTATTTAGATTTATTCTATATGAATTATTTCCTGCAGGAAACTGTTTACTGCCATGTTTAAGAGGCAATGAATCCAGATGACAAGTGTCCAATAAGACGCAACTATGATTTTGCCCCTAATCTGTTTCTCAGTGAGAGGAAAGAATTGTCTTGAGAGGACAGGAGTAGTAGCACACAGCGAGGGAGGGCTGAGTCCTGAAAGTCAGAAGCAAGAAGAGTCCATTCCACCATTGCTGGGTTTCCCAGGCAGAAATAAGCTGAAGATACACGGAGCAGGGAGAAGCCTTAAATGAAGGAAGATCCTGGAGTCACGTGATTGCTCAATAAGTCTTGGTCTTTCTCCATCTGAGAGTGGCTAGAAGGCTATTGAAGTGCCTGATTGTTACAGAAATATGTTGTGACCTGACAGAAAATCCATTCACAAGCAGAGAGAACACTATCAACAGAACATCTTTAAAGAGAACTGGTAGGGAAGAGTGAAAGCATTCTCTGCAGGAGGTGTAATCCAGCTCAGTTAATCAATGTAGCTTTACTCCGATTTCTTACCTTTAGAGTTTAAGGAGCTAAAAAAGCAAAACCCTTAGTGATGCTTCCATTGTGCTTTCTTTCTGGCCTCTTGGATTCAATCAGGGCGTCTGTTGATTGATTTTATTTAAGGCACTGTTCTTGACTTGCTTCTTTTGCTAACATCCCTCTGTTTTCAATCTTCAGCAAACATTTTTTATGCCTCATAAGGAATTCATCATCTCCCGCCTAAACCATTGTAAAAGTCACGTTTGTGGATATTTTGTGATATGAGCTATCCACGCAATTTACCTTCCCTGGTAAGGTCAGAATTCTCTTCTCGAGAGTTAATAATAGTTGAGCAATCCCTGAAAGGTAATCACTCCAAATTAAAAAAAATCAAAATAATATAAAGCCAAATAAGAATCACTGATATTATTTTCCAACTGTATACAGGATCTTCTTGTTGAGCATTAAGGCCCTTCTAAGCTTGCCCTAACTTATCCCTCTTAGATATTTACATGGGTAATAACCTCTATGTTCTAGCCAGGCAATAGCTCTAAACTTTCCTCAAAATATTGTGTGATTTTCTCTGCTGGGAGAAAATTCAAGGAAGCTAAAGTACAGATATTCAGTTAGTTGGACAACTGCAGCTCAGGCATTGTCTAGCTGAGTTTCCTGCTCTTGGCAGCTGCTTAATGTGTCTTCACTCTTTACAGATGGATAGAAATGGCAAATTTTAGGTGTTTATATATGGGTTAAATGAGATAATATAATCAGAGATTTAAACATATTTGTTCAATAAAAAACAAATGTAGTAATTACCTTATGAAACTCATACACACAACTCCCTCTTTCTGGAAAAATGACTAAATCTCAGCTCTAACATCTTGGGCTTCAGCTTCAATATTATCTCCCCTTTAAATTAAATTTCGTTCTTTTATTCAAATGAGGATTTTAACACATGGCAAATTTTTATTTTACCACAATTAGAAAAGGACATTTTATAATTCCTACTTGAGAGTGAATTTTTCATTGGCATGAATAATCTATTTAGATTCATATTTTCATAGTGCCTGGCACAATGTGAAGTCTTAATAAGTTGAATTTTCAGAAATTAAAATTAATTTGACAGATGCTCTAGGAGAATTCTAAAAGGTGCACAGCACTCTTCAAAATACAGCTTGAGAGATGTTTCCACTTTTAGAATCACTATGCCGTCCTCCTGTCCCCTGGGATCTCCTCCTGCAGTAGCTTTGGTCTGACCACTGGGCTACCCCGCTCATGGCTCAGCCTCCTCCTCCCAGCATCTCCCTCCAGGCTTCCCTTGGAAGAAACCTCCGATAATCAGCAGCATGGAGAGTATACCCAGTAACTGTAGGGATATAGTTCAGATGAGAAGGAAAGTGGTAATGATTCCTTGAAACATAAAAGAAGAAAATCATTCGTCCTTCACCTGACCTTGCTCTCACTCTCCCTTCTCACTCACACTTCCTCTCCTCCTTATTCACCTCCTTTCATCTCCTTCTCATTCTTACCACTGACTCACTTTCTTCAAATGTTCTATGCAGCTCTGACTTCAATCACATTCCTCTGCTTTTATTATGAAATACAGTTCTATGTCCTTCTACTGATACTGAATTACTGTATTTATATTATTACATCATTTGAGTTGATAAAGTACTCTGTACTATGCATCTATTATTTCATCCAGAAAGACAATGGGGGTAGTGCAAGTATATTGCACAGGGGATTTGGGGTCATTTTGTGCTATTTTGTCTTGTTTGGTCCGGACTTCAAGCACTGAAGATTGAGTTAGTCATACTGTTCCATTCATGGCCAAATGAAGGACTGGACTGATCCTCACTTTCACTTAATATGAAGGTTCCTCTATGATCACATTTCTGCTAAAGTATTAGCCATAGCCACCTAGAGTTTAATCAATTACAAATAATAGTAATGTGATATTTTATATGTATAATTTGTATTTGGTCTCTTTACTGACAGGTATAAGCATCTTTTCATCAGTTAGCTTATATAGATCCTTCTGCTATTCATTGCACCTGTACAACCTTACTCTATTTTCCTATGGAAGCAACTGTCTGTCTCTTCATGGCATGCAGGATTTCAGATTAATTTCTTCTTCATTTTAGATATAGCAAATCGTTTTCTCAATCTGCTCATTTGCCTATTAAATTTTGGTGATGGTGCCCTTTTCTAGAGATAATTTATTGCTTTTATATAGTCATATCAGTGCAATTTTATCTCAAAGTTTATGCTTTAGATGTTTCACTTAAAATATATTGCTTATGGAAATTCAAGAAAATATTATTCTACATTTTTTATATTAAGAACATAAATCTGTATTTTACATATTACATTTTAGTCTATTTAGGTTTTAATTTTTTATTTGTATCTTTACTTTTTTATTTGTATTGAAACTGAAGTGCAGTTGCCCCAACATCATGTTAACTAATTTTGCACCATTTACTTATGGGACTAACTTTATTGTATATTTAATTTCCATATATACATTGATGTTTCCCTGAGCTCTCTATTTAACTCCATTAGTCTGTTTATTATCTTATGGATACTGTAATGTATTCAAACATAAAATAAACAGTTTAGAGGCTGGATAAGAATCAATTATACTTTCCATCTTTCAAAACAATATAAAGACATCTGTAAATTGGACAATGGATCAGACATTTACTCCTTAGTGGACAGGGATCTCAAGACTCCATGATAGGTAAAAATATTTCTTAAGCTATCCTGAAGCCTGTACATAATGACAACAGAGTTTTTTATCAGATGACTGATAAAAGGAAGAGAGACAGTGACTTATTAGAAATATGTTTATGAGGCACATTAATGTCTTTAAATAACATGTTATATGGAAAATATATAGTTATAGAGTCTGGTACTTATGTAATTTGCCAACACAATTACCAGTTTGTCTGATAAAAATCACACTATTTTGAAGTATTTTATCATGTGCCTAAAAATTAGATATTCTTGGGAAGCCGAGGCAGATGGATCACTTGAGGTCAGGAGTTCAATAGCAGCCTGGCCAACACGATTAAACCCCATCTGTACTAAAAATACAAAAGTTAGCACCTGTAATCCCAGCTACTCCGGAGACTGAGGCAGGAGAATTGCTTTAACTCAACAGGCCAAGGTTGAAGTGAGCTGAGATTGTGCCATTGCACTGCAGCTGGGTGACAAGAGTGAAACTCCACCTCAAAAAAAAAAAAAAAAAAATCAGATATTCAAAATACAATGAATATTGTCTCTAATTAGTAATAGCATATTTATTGTTATATTCTTTGGCTGAATTTTATGTCTTTTAAGTTTTTTATAAAATAAATATTGTTTTTACCAACAGAAGAATTATATTTTTGAATGGTAACTGGATTCAGGATTTTTGTTTGTTTGTTTTTAAATGTGAAACACCATTATGTCAGAGGCAACCCTACTGAGGCACTTGTACATGTGACCTACACAAGCTTTAAAAGGTCAGCAAACATTGTGATTGCTTGCAGATTGCTTTGACATTTTTGAACGAGTTCACAAATAAAAATATGCATCTGACCTTGTGTCCTTTCACTGAGTATTTTTTCTTTTCTCATTCTCACTTTCCCAATAACACTTTTTCTATTACTCTTTTTTTTGGCTCTTATTTCTCCCTCTAAGTACCGTTTTCCCTGAATTTAGGATCCACAAAAGCAGTTTACTCTGTGTCTCTTATCATAGTTCTGTCTCTTTTCTTGATCAGCCTTTTTATGGTAGGTTTCCTTAGACCCAAGTGGAAAGGGGCTGACAGTCTGTTGAAGGAAGCAATAGAGATATTGTTGCAGCTCATGAAAAATGGAAAAAAGAGAGGGGTACAATTTCGACATAAAAATAATTAGTCCTACTCTTGAAAAGTTACTCTTGGTTGAACTACAAATAGCAGTTCACTATTATGAAGTGGACAGGGCTGTGGAGGCAGTGAGGAAAGGAGAGAGACAGGGAGAATATAATTAAGCAGAGATGGGGCCAATGCCTCAGGAATAACCCTTGAGTATAAACTTCCTACAATGTCTTTCTATAATCTTCTAATATGACGAATGACTTGACCAAATATACAGTCTCTGGCTCATAAGTTTATTCCCAGCATCCTTCTGAAAATGTTGCTAATTTTTCATCAGGCTTTGATATTTTTTTGCTATAAAAAAGAAATCTTCTACCATTCTGATTTAACTTCATTGTAAATAAGGAGATATATATCTTTTGCCAGAAAACCTAGATTAGACACGCTTTACATGGACATTTTCTAATTTCTAGCGTTTAAGATTCTGATTTAAGCTGTTGTTTTACATTTGCAAATCTTCTTTTATTAATGTTCAATTTTCCGTTGGAGTATTTTGTCGTCACTTTCTTCTGCTTTACCGTTCATATTTTGGGAAGTATTCTCATCAGCTGAAGAATGTATTCTTCATTTTCCACCTCATTTTCAGGTAGCTTACACAAATATCTGTCATTTCATTGGTGTTTTGACATTCTTTTATTAAACTCTTGTATATATCTATTTTATTGTGTTTTAGGTTTTGGGGTAAATGTGAAGAACATGCAAGATTGTTGCATAGGTACATACATGGCAATGTGGTTTGCTGCCTTCCTCCACATCACCCATATCTGACATTTCTCCCCATATTATCCATCCCCAACTCCCCGCCCCTGCTGTCACTCCCATAGATACCCCACACAGACCCCAATGTGTGATAATCCCCTCCCTGTGTCCATGTGTTCTCATTGTTCAGCACCCATCTGTGAGTGAGAACATGTGGTGTTTGGTGTTTGATTTTCTGTTCTTGGGTCAGTTTGCTGAGAACGATGGTTTCCAGGTTCATCCATGTCCCTATAAAGGACACTAAATCATCATTTTTTATGGCTGCATAGTATTCCATGGTGTATATGTGCCACATTTTCCCTGTCCAGTCTATCATTGATGGGCATTTGGGTTGGTTCCAGGTCTTTGCTATTGTAAACAGTGCTGTAGTGAACATTCATGTTCATGTGTCCTTATAATAGAATAATTTATAATCCTTTGGATATATACCCAGTAATGGGATTGCTGGATCAAATGGAATTTATATTTCTAGGTCCTTGAGGAATCACCACACTGTCTTCCACAATAGTTGAACTAATTTACACTCCCACCAACAGTGTAAAAGTCTTCCTATTTCTCCACATCCTCTCCAGCATCTGTTGTCTCCATATTTTTTAATGATCGCCATTCTAACTGGCATGACATGGTATCTTAATGTAATTTTGATTTGCGTTTCTCTAATGACCAGTGATGGTGAGCATTTTTTCATGTTTCTTGGCCTCATATATGTCTTCTTTAGTAAAGTATCTGTTCATATCCTTCGTCCCCTTTTGAATGGGCTTGTTTGCTTTTTTCTTGTGAATCTGTTTTAGTACATTCTTAGATGTTAACTTGACCAGAAATCCCAGACATTTCTATGGCAGTACTGAGGCCCTTGGGTGAGTATTAGATTTTATATTTTAAAAGTGTTCATTCTTTTGGTCCAAGAAGAGCAATGGGAAGTCTGTGGTATGTGCAGTGATACCAAGATGCTTTTGTTTCTATGCGACTTATGTGATTTTATTTTTTAGATGGAGTGATGCTCTGTCACCCAGTGCCCAGGCTGAAGTGCAGAGGCATGATCAGATCACTGCAAACTTCGCCTCCTAGGTTCAAGCAATTCTCCCACCTCAGCCTCCTAAGTAGCTGGAATTACAGGCATGTGCCTCTATCCCTGGCTAATTTTTGTGTTTTTAGTAGAGACAGGGTTTCACCATGTTGGCCAGGCTGGCCTTGAACTCCTAACATCAAGTGATCTGCCTTCATCTGCTTCCCATAGTGCTGGGATTACAGGCGTGAGCCACCAGCTTGGCTTTTTTCTATGTGATTCTTAAGTTTCATCACTTCCTTTCTTCTCTCTCTTCATCCCAATACCCCAAGGGCCACCATACTATTTAAGCCACTGCTTCTTACCTAGAATCAGTGTTCTCTCAGGACTGCCCATTGACCCTGTGTATGTACTTCTGAGCCCCTTCCATTTTGCTTGTTAGTAATGAGTGCTCTGATCTTCCATGTCTCAGCTCTTCTCTCAGTATATCAAATTCAGGGTGGGACCTGTTCTTTGTTGCATGATTTTATCTATTTCCATTACCATGAAACGGCTGCATTTTTTTTTTCCTGTATATTCTTTGCCTGAATTTCCACTCTTGTGCGCCACATTGAGCTGGACTTGCTTGCCTGAGTATTTTCACACTGAAGTGTAATTGAAATTTGGAGTATTCTTGTCTCCTACATATGTTCTCCTCATGGATTTAGAAAGGTTTAATGTTTGAGCTATATAATTTTGGGGAGTGTCTGTAGAGACAGGTGCTTTTTTCAGTTTTCAGTTTCTTGTGGAAATCTCAAGTTCTTTCTAAGTTCTTCTATGCTGAATATGAGAAGATGAAAGAATTTTCTTGTCAAATGAGCATTCTGAAGCATAAGTGATATGCATAGTATCAGAATGGGTTTTCCTATCATGCAGGTATTCAAGGAGGGTACTTGGAACACCTGACATTGTTCAAGCTTAGTGTTTCCACAGGAAACATTTGAGGAAACTGATTTCCAAATGCAAATTCACATACTTCAATATCACATCCTTGTAAGTCATAAAATGCAAGCAAACAAAAATATTCCTTTGAAAGTGCATAACTTGAAACCTAAGAAAGCCGTCAGTTGCTTCTAGCCACTAGTGGAAGTGTTAAACACCACCTGGTGCTCTGGTTCTTGAACTTCACTGTATATAAGAATCCAAACAATTGAGGAAATTATGAAAAATGTTTATTTCTCCACCAGAGCTGCCGAAATTCTGAGACAACAGGTATCTGGGTTGAGCCCCAGGGTTCTTAACTGTATAATTGAAGATCATTATGAGATCACTGATTATTCTAGTTGAGAAATACTGTCCCCAGCCTTTTGTATCATGTTTTTCCTCACATCTACTTAGCCTTCCCTCACTGCACTAGGTTGTTAAAATTACAGAATATACTTTATTGCTTTAAACAGAGTTATCCATTCTGTTGGATTTACTTTCCATGAAGGGATGTCTATTTTGTTCCTCAAGATATTCCTAGTGCACAGGACAATTATTTGTACATTGTAGGCAGCCGATATGTATTTATTGAACGTGTAAATAATTGAAAATGACAAAAGCAGCCATACTGTAGGTAATCATATTTAGGTTTTTTAAATTAAGATTGAGTAATTGATATTTTAATGTAATATATAGAGTACATTGATCTATTTTAATGTATATTTCTTAAGCTATCAATTCAAGGCAATTACACTGTCAAACTGCCTGTAAGTAGCAACAAAAGAGACATTAAATGTAGAAACAATTATTTTAATAAGTTTTTTTTTGTAAATAATTTAAACTCCTTCATTTGAACTAAGAGGAAAATGATTCCCAGAAATATTAAAGCACCTTTCTCCCATCACACACAGCACCTCACTTGCTGGCCCACTCAGGATCAGGGAGGGTTCTGTCCTTGGCAACTTGATGCTACTCTAAAGGGAGCTGCTTGTTGAATAAAATAAGTTTAAGTTAATCTTCCAGGGTTTTGCCCCTGGTTTAAACTACAATATTGAAATTAATATTCACAATCTCTAGCCTCCTGCCCAACCTTTTATTTTCCTGCTTGATTTTTTCATTTTAAAATTGACATATAATAATTGTATATCTGTATGAGGTCCCTAGTGATGTTTTGATTCATGTAAAGTGATCAGATCAGGATAATTATCATATCTATCATCTCAGACATTTAATATTTCTTTCTCTTGGGAACATTAAATATCCTCCTTCTAGCTATGCAAAACTTTATGTTATTGTTAACTACAGTCACTCTGCAGTGCTATGGAATACTAGAACTCATCTCACCTGACTTACTGTTATTTCCTTTCCTGGTGTAGATGCTGCCCCTGCAGTCCTATATTCAATGACTATTAAATGTCCTTTTCACTTAATTTATTGGCAACAATCTTTATTTCCAGTAGACAAGTACTGATTAGCTCTTGTGTTCAAGATTCAAAAAATGATTCTAATTATTCTTTCATTGTGAATTGCTACAAATTAATGTAAACATTTATATTTGCCATATCTATTTCTGATCTTTCACAATGTTTAGAAACTTTACTGAATATGTTACAGACATTACTGCATCTCTTCCTCAATGTAGTTCTGCAGCAAATATGGAACCACCTACAGTACGTAGATGAGGTCATTGAAATTCAGGCGGCACTTGTATTATGAGTCTGCAAAATGGCATTTGTATTTTCATTAGCTACTGAACTTGTAAACTGTCCCTCTAAAAGTTATGTTACACAAAGGAGAGCACATTTGGCTCAGAAACAAGTACTAAGTTTCAGGTAAGAGTCAGAACTATCTTCCTTTTCTTTATTTCTTTATTACCTGAGAAATTTATGGCTGGGCCTTTCCCAATTTAAGTCTCGAATCTTATCCCTAGTGCCCCCTGGGTGATGGACTGTGTATCCAGGCCTAAGGATCTTTTCTGTATTCATAATTTAATCTCCTGGAGCCTCATCTGCCTGGGAATAGGTATGCCAGGATGACAGTTCTTATCAATTTTCCTTACCTAGGATTTAATTAGAGTTCATTGTTCCTTATCCTCTTCTGACATTAGTTATCATTTCCCTTTCTCAATTCCAGGTTCTGCCAAGACAGAAACAAGTACACAAAACAAAGAAAAAATTTACAAGCTGCCTCACATTCTGGTTCCAGTGCATTGCATATACAAAAATAAAAATGCTTGGCCCATAATACATTTTAATTGTTAAGTCAAGGTCAACTTTTATTAAATGGTATCTACTCCCCAATTCTTCAGCATTTCAAAAATCATGGGAACCTAAGTTCTCCTGTTACTAAAAAATTAATTAGTATATTCTCTTCCTTCCCATTCAGAAATACAGCTTGATCGAAATATGAAATTGATTAAGTGGTCTTTCTTTCCCTGTTTCTCTGCTGCATCTGTTCCCCTTCCTCTCAGCCCTGATCAATGAACACAAATAATATACATGCATTCCCTACAGTGGCCATACCATTAATATGTGTGTATAAATAGCTCATGCTTCATTGTAACTCAGTATCACAAAAACTTTGCTTAGGTGCCTCTGAGTCTTCAAGGCATAGGTTTAGACCAAGTGAGTGTTTTGAAGTGAAGGAAGAGCAGGATAACTCCATTGCTACTATTGGCATGTGATGTGTAAATCACAATCACTGCTTGATATGGTTTGGCTGTGTCCCCACCCAAATTTCATCTTTAATTGTAATTCCTATAATCCTCATATTTTCTGTGAGGAACTAGGCAGAGATAATGGAACAATGGGGAAGATCTCCCCCACCCTGTTCTTGTGATAGTAAGTTAGTGTCCATGAGAGCTGATACTTTTATAAGGGGTTTCACCCTTTGCTCAGCAATCATTCTTCTCCTTACTGCCATCATGTGAAGAAAGATATATTTACTTCCCTTTCTAATATGATTGTAAGTTTCCTGAGGCCTCCTCAGCCATGATGAACTGTGAGTCAATTAAATCTCTTTTTAAAATAAATTGCCCCAATCTTGGATATGTCCTTATTATCAGCATGAGAATGGACTAATACACTACATTGGTACCAGAAGTGGGGTGTATTGTAAAGGTACCCAAAAATATGGAAGCTACTTTGGACCTGGGTAACAGGAAGAAGCTGGAACAGTTTGGAGGGCTCAGAAGATAGGAAGATGTGGGAAAGTTTTGGACTTCCTAGAGACTTGTTGAATGGCTTTGACCAAAATACGGATAGTGATATGGACAATGAAGTTTAGGCTGAGGTGGTCTCAGATGGAGATGAGAAACTTATTTGGAAGTGAACTAAAGGTGATTCTTAGTATGTTTTAGCAAAGAGGCTGGTGGCATTTTGCCTCTGCCCTAGAGATATGTGGAACTTTGAACTTGAGAGAGACGATTTAGGGTATCCTGAGGAAGAAATCTCTAAAAGACAAAGTGTTCAAGACTTGGCTTTGGTGTTATTAAAAGCATTCAGTTTTATGTATTCACAAAGATTTGGTTTGGAATTGGAACTCATGTGTAAAAGGGAAACAGAGAACGAAAGTTTGGAAAATGTGCAGCCTGATGATGTAATAGAAAAAAAAAAAAAGACAAGAAACCCAGGCCAAGTTTTCAAGCAGGAATGTGAAAGGGGTGATTAACAAATTATGAGCTGACTGATTTGACTAACCCATAAAAGTGAAGGTTGCTTAATGCAGCTGGAAGCACATGAGGTGTGGTCACAAACCAGTTTAAGGTCGGGAGTGACAAGGACAATATAGAGCATGTGCTTATCAAATAATAGCAAATTGTCAGTTATGCTTTTGGTGGCCAGAACAGAAAGAGATTGGCCAAGTGGGATTTTCATGAAGCTCTTCTACAAATGCTATCTGTTGGGTTTGTTCAAAGCCTGACCTCAAACAAGGTCACAGAGGTGGAAATGAGGGCACCTGTGTAAGGGGGCACTACTGGAGTTTTCATGCCCCACCTAACACTGTACACAACACATTGTGCACTCTCCACAAGAACAGTGACATCTTTGAAGTACACTTATCCATTTTTTGAATATATTGATTTTCATTCAGAATCATAGTTAGGAAAATGTATACAGTCCAAATCCTGAGATCTAAAGACTAGAAGAGTAAGTGCAAATTGTACTAACACAGTACAATTTTATGGCAATACTTTATCACGAAAAGAGCATTCTACACTCTTCATATAATGTGGATCATATTCGGCAAAATGTTTTTATCAAAACTCCTGTTATTATATTATTATTGATATCATTAGCACAAAAAACTAACAGGATTTGAAATGACAGTAACACCAAATGTAGGTATTCAAATAATATTATCTACATAGATACAGCAAGCACAGCTGTTTAAAGATTAAAGATCCATGACAAAATAAAGTGAAGAAACAGAATTAAGCAATCCTGGTGTACATAAACATAGTGTCTAATTAAGTTTCTAAGGGAGTTCATTCCAAAAAGCCTGCAAATGCAAAGGAGCATTGCAAAGACTTCAGTGATGTGGGATCTCTCAATGACACCCAGCTGTATTAGGGTTCTCCTGCAAAATAGGAAGATATTTACGTATAAAATGAGATTTGGATCACCTGATTATGGAAGCCCAGAAGTCCCACAGTATGCTTTTTGCAAGCTGGGGAGAATCAAAAAAAAAACAGAAGTGTAATTCGGTTTCAGTCTGAAGACCTGAGAGCACAGGTAAAGTTTACTAGTGTAAGTCGTAGAGTCCAAAAGCCAGAGAACAAGGAACACCAATGTCAGAGGGCAAGAGAAGATGGATGTCTCAGCTCAAAAAGAGAGGGCGAACTGGACCCTCCTTTACATGTTTGTTCTATTCTGAAACTTAGTAGATTAGTTAATGTTTACCATCATTGGCGAGGGCAGTCTTTTTCGCACGGTCCTCAAATACAAATGTTAATATCTTCCAGAAACACCCTCACAGACACATCCAGAGGTAATGTTTTACCTGCTCTCTGGTTATCCCTCAGCCCAGTCAAGTCAACACATACAATTAGCCATCAAAGCCATCTGCAAAGCCAGGAATAGAAATCAAAACTGAAAGACCAGTGTGAGACCATCAGCTACAATAAGAAGGGCTAAAAGTCACATGCCAAATTGTCCTGGCCCCCAAACTATGACCAATGACTCTCTTCTCTGGAGTTGGCCATCTACAATATTGGAGAATGTGGCCATAAATAGTAATTTACTAGTAACATTTTTAAATGAAGCTAATGTAAGTAAATGGCAATAAGGATGTGATGCACTATTAACTCTGACAGTATTGTAAGTTATTTTATACCCCAAACTAGCAACTTCTTCCTCTGTTAATATAATTTTACCTACTGGGAACTGACATTGTTCAGAAATTCTTAATTCGCATTCCAAATCTTTTAGTAGCCACTTTCAAGTAGCTGGATTTCTCATGGTTTAATACGAAAATAATGACTTAACAAATTAGTAATTTATTTAAATAATTACCTTAATTTATGTAGATCAGATTATTTGGTCATCATTAATGAACTTGGTGAACCATGAGCTCATCCATTAAAAAGGAACATGAGGGCCATTTTCGGGTAATTCCAGTCATGCACAGTACACTACAGTCTCATGTCCTTAATCAGGGCTGTAGAAAAATTAAGAAAAACTGTTATTGGATAATTTACTTCTTCTCTACTCCTTTTTTTCTTTGGAGACTTTGTTTTCCATGTTCAATGTAATGGAGTTTATTAACTCCTGCTCCAATTGAGATGGAATGCCCATTCTTCCACCAAAATTTTGAGACATTTTCTCAGGGATTCATATGTAAGCATCCATTCACCTGCAGCAGCCAAGGCAAACAGAAGAGAGAATGGCATTTGTTGTCCTCATTCACTTCACTTCCACCAGTCTCTAGGGGTCTGAGAATCCTACCAGGGAGCAGGTCAGGGAGCCAAGATTGCCTGTTTATTCCATCCCATGCAGTAGCATCTTGTCCTGCAGCAAACGGATTTCTCCCCTAGTTATAAAATATCCTTCCACAAGGGGCAGTTTATTAAGGTCTGCTGTGGGTTGTATCCTGAACCTAAAGATAAGCAGTGTTAATGAAGTCAGCTACATTCTAGCTGCTAAGAGTCTCTTATCTATAATCTTCATACTGAGCACAAGTGATGGATAGAAAGCACTTTCACCTATGTGCTGTCAGTAAGCAGCTGAATTCACCAATACCACATCCATTCCCCCTCCATATTTTTTGCAACGTGACTTTAGTTGGAGGTTTTATTATTATTATTATTTGAGGACAAAACATCCTATGTGACACAGAGTGGTGTTAATTCCATGCTTGCATAGGCTTTTATTGTCCTAACCTTGGGAAAGACATAATCCATTTCTTAGTCCACAGAAAGATCCATCTCTGTGGAAGCCAGAATTTCAAAATGACCCCAAGTTTACCATCCACTCGAGGAGGCATCTGTGTAATACCTTCCTCTTGAGTGTGAGCAGGGCGACTGAACAGGATGTTCTAGGCACTCCTTTCATTCGATTATGTTACATTAGACTCTGTTGTAGTAGAGATCAATAGATTACCCAGTTGACTTTTAAGAGGTGAGTCTTGTCAGAGGTCTATGTGGCTAGGATCTGAGAATAGCTTTTAGATTATGAGAGTGATCACCAGATAAAAACCAGCTAGAAAACAGAAATCTCGGTCTTCTCCACTGCAAGGAAATCAATTCTGCCCAGACCCCATTAAGCTTGGAAGAGGACCCTGAGTTTTAGATAAGGTTGCAGTGCTCACCAGCATCTTAATTTTAGCCTGGTGAGAAACTGAGCAGAGGACCTAAATAACCTGTGCCTGAACTCCTGACCCTCAGAAACTGTGGGAAATTCATGTGTATTGTTTTAAACCACTGTGTCTGTGGTGATTTGTTCTCCAGCAATAGAAAAGCAACACAGTCTTCTGCAACTTCTACTATACAACCTATTGTAAACTCTGGAGGAGTATCACCAGTATCTGTAAAAGTAAAATATGCATTGTGAATCAGTATTTTTGCAAAAATCAATGTAACGTATGTCTAAAGTTTGCATAAATCTCAAATACTTCAACAATGAGATTTGAGTTGTAATCAGCAATAATTTGTTATAAAATACTGCAATCAAGGTAACACGTATTTTCAAACTTGAAGTTTTATATTTATTTTATTTCCTTAGCAGTTGCCTATCCTGTTTCAACTATCTTAAATCTGTTATGTGGTTTCTACTGCTTTACAATTCGACTCATAATGTCCTAATTCAAGTAGAGAATAACAAAATCAGCACTACCTATTCTTTTGAAATTCCTGAGTAAATTTAGATGACAGGTGTAGAAATTGCATGACCAATTCAGAGGATATGAGATTGAAAAGCCGTATAGTAGCTGACACATATGATATTTTCATCTCATTCAATTCAGAGAGCATAGCCCTCAGAATCACCTTTTATTAGCAAAACATTCGAGGACTGATATAAATTTGAATAAGTGGCAAACCGATTTGTCATAGACCAAAATGCCTTTCCTCTTTTGCTACTAGAAGCATTTAAAGCCTTTTTGCATGTTTATGTTCATTAATTTCACTCCATTGGCATACTGTAGCATGATAAAGCACTGGGAAACAAAATACTGTATTGATAAGTACTTTAAAATGCTTACAAGTGTCAAATTGAATTATTTGTCTAAATAAGTTTATCTGATTACAAAAGGAAATAAATATTCATTTTGGTTAATGTGGAAATTACAGATAAACAAAATAAAACAATGGGAGTACTTCCAGAACTCAGTTTTAAACATTCTTAGTAATATGGAATATCTGCAAAACATTTGAAAATAAGTAATTGTTATGTTAAAAGTTAAGGAATTTGTACTAAAACCAGACAGTTCATAAATCAAATTAAGAAACCATCTTATTTATAATAATATCAAAATGAAGAATATACTTAAGCAAAGAGGTGAAGGATTTGCACAATAAAAACTACAAAACTTGAATAAAGGAAATCAGTGGAAAGATAGCTTGTGTTCGTGAATTAGGAGATTTAATATTGTTAACATGCTCATACTAAGCAAAGTGATCTGCAAATTCAATGCAATTCAAATGGACTTCTGCTATGGTCTAAATGCTTCTGCTTCTTAGAAATGCATATGCTGAAGTTCTACTTGCAAAGCCAATGATATTAGGAGGTAAAGCTTTTAATACCTCCTAATTAGTCATGAGAACAGAGCCCTCTTGATTCGGATTAGTGCTGTTATAAAGAAGGCCCAAGAGAGATACTCCTTTCTGCCATGTAAGGTTAGAGAAAGAAGGTCTATGAGGAAATGTGCTGTCAGCAGACACCAAATCTACCAGCACCTTAATATTGAATTTCCATCCTCCAGAACTCTGAGGAATAATTCCTGCTTTTTATAAGACCCCCAGCCTATGTTTCTTTGTTTTAGCAGCCAGAATAAATGAAAACACAATCTTTACAACAATTAAAAGAACCTTAATATTACATGATATTGCAAAAAACCCCAAATAGGAAAAACAATCTTGAGAAAGAAGAACAAAGAGACATAAACATTTTCTGATTGTAAATTATAGTGTAATGCTACAGTAACCAAAAGAGTGTGGTCATGGCATAAAAGTAGACATTCAGACAAACAGAAAGCCCAAATACAAATCCATGCATATACACTACAGCCACCTTCAACAAGGGTTTAAGAACACACAATGGGGAAAAGTAGTCTTTCCAACAAATGGTACTTGGAAAGCTGGTGTTGTGTTTTCTTCTAATTTACTCATGAGGTCTCTCACTGGAGACCTACTATGAACTCTAGCCCAGAGAGGGCTCCAGAGATTTTGTTCTGGATGTTGATAGTGTGCCTATCCTGGGCACTTCTTTGTCCTGGTGAACACATAGGTGCCTATGTATTCAACCCATGACCCTTTAACTCTGAGAAAAAAAGCTGTTTATACTGTCAGACAGCATCGTGGCTCTGTCTGCCCTGTGTCCAGCTCATAGTACCGAGATAATCACTCTCTAGGAAAGCCCTGGCCAGGAAAAGAGTTTGGTTTTTTGGTTTGTGTGTGTGGGTAAGGTGAGACACAAAGTAGACCTCGCAGGACAAAACACAAAAATCACAGAAGTAGTTTTAATATTTAGAGATTCCAGAGAGAAGAACGCAGCACACCTTCTGGGGTCAGCTGTCTCAAGCATGACAGAGACCTGCTTCTGGAATGAGAAACTTCAACTTATACTCAAAATTGATGATGAGGCAACCCAAAATTATAATAATTCACTACTTTTTTTTTTTCACTTTAGACTTTTTAATATTTCATACAGCGATTATGGTGCATTCAGGAACCCAACCCCCCAAACCCCACTAGGAGGGCTCCCACCCCTGCCCTCCCACCCCATTTCAGGGCCCCAGGGCTTAGGGTGGAGGAAGGGGAGGTAACCACCCATCCAGGGACTGACCCTGGAGACTGTCCCTGCCCTGCCTCACCCTCCCCCAGGGGATAGGGGGCAACACTTGGGCACAACCCCTCACACCCCCGCCAACCCTCCTTGTGCACACACACATGCACACTATGGCTCCTTGCCAAGCTGGTCAGTTCCTGGCAGGGCCCCTACCCAACAGCACCGTGTGGGATGGGAGCAGGAGGGATACAACTGGATAAGTATATTCAAAAAAGCAAACCAAAACAACAACAAATAAACCAAAACAATAACTATCATACGACATATATAAAACTCAAAATAGATGAAAAATGTAAACATAAGACCTGAAACTGCAAAACTCCTGAAAGAAAACATACAGAGAAAGCTTCATAACATTGGACTTGGCAATTATTTATTAGATACAACAGTAAAAGCACAAACAACAAAAGAAAAATTAGACAAGCAGAAAGGTTTCCCCATAGCAAAGGAAACAATCGACAGAGTAAAAAAGCAGCCTACAGAATGAAGGAAATATCAGCAAACCGTAAATACCATAAAGATGATCCTTAGATATGGTTTAAATAGATATGTATGGAACTCCTACAACTCAATAGCAAAAATCGCAAATCACCCAATTTAAAAATGGGCAAGAGACTTGATAGACATTTCCCTAAATTAGACATTTAAATAGCCAACAGGTATTTTAAAAAATGTTCAATATCACACTGATCATCAGGGAAATGCAAATCAAAACCATACTATTAGGATGACAATTACCAAAGGGACAAAACTGTTGGCAAGCATGTGGAGATTGGAATCTATGTACGCTGTTGGCAGAAAGGTAAAAAGGTGCAGCTACTATAAAAATAGTGTCGAAATTTCTTAAAGCATTAAAAACTGAATTACCGTGTGACTCAGCAATCTCACTTCTGGATGTAGATTTTAAAAGTTGAAATCAGCGTCTCAAAAGATATGTGCATAGTCATGTTCATTGCAGCGTTATTCACAATAGCCAAGATACAGAAACAACCTAAGGGTTGACAGCCGAAGGCGGGGAAAAAACAACAACTGTGGTATATGGATGTAAGGGAGTATTATTTAACCTAAAAAAAAAGACAATCCGCCCAATGTGACAATGTGGGTGAACTGGAGACCACAATGCTCAGTGAAATTAGCCAGTCATTGAAGAATAAATACTGCATGATTTCACTTCTATGAGTTATCTTAAAAAAAATTGTTCTCATTTACATGTCTTTGATTAATGATAAAATTGAACTTTTAAAATATGGTATGACCATTATTATTGTCTCTTAATATATTTGATGGCAAATAAGTTAAAATGTTTTACTTCTTTCTGGGAGGTATTGATTATCAAATGTGTTTGAATACTTACTTTTTTTTTTTTTTTTTTTTTTTTTTTACTTTTGTAATTGTTTTAAGTGTTTGCATTTGTGTGGGTGTATGATTTTGACATTTAGAAGTTTTAAATATCCAAGTAATCAAAAGCAATTGACATACTACTTTCTGATTTTGGCCTATGGTCTTGTAGTTAGAAAAACTTTCTCCGGAGATCAGCTCGAAGATGGCGTCGTAGAGGTGACTCAGGATTGCAGCTCTCGGTGAAGGCGCAGAGGGTGAGTCCTAGCCGCATTCTCGGATGTTCCTTTTATGCCCACAGAGCGTTGAAAGTCCCAGGTGTGGGAGAGACACGGGACGCTAGCAGCCGGCTAACGCAACCGGCTCCCGCCGCCTCTTCGGCCGGCGCCGCAGCGGGACCCGGCGCGGAACTCACTGGTCTGGGTGCCCTGTTAAACCGGCAATCTGAGATTTGGAAGGGCAGATTGGCATGTCCATCTGATTGAACGGGACTTGGACAATGAGCCAGACCAGGAGTTTCCTGGGAAACGTGATCTGAGCCGGGGTAGTGGGCAGCGGCACGGGAGATCGCACGGATCCCAGTGCCCTATCGGCAGGCTCCTGGGGCGCCAGTGAGAGAGTCGACCTTTCAGCTTGGGGAGAGGAAGAGAGAGAGAGAGAGGACGGACTCTGAGGCAGGGAGCAGGGTGATCGGGCTCGGCGGGTCCCACGCTCACGGGGACAAGCAGGGTGGCGACTGGAGGCGCTTGGGGCTGAGAGTTTTGTTGCCGGCATTTAGGACGGTGCAGCCCGGTCAGGGAGGGGCGTCCACCATTCCTGACAAAGTGCACCCCCACTTAAGTACCGCCCAGGACTGACGCAGCCTGCCGTTGCCGAGGCAACCTGCCATAACAGAGAGAGTCCGCCGGGCCGCAACAGGGCGGACCCGCCTTAGGAGGTCAGAGCCCCTGCAGGCAAATAGTGAATAGACTGCCACCTAGTGGGGCAGGACAGTGCAACAGATACTCATAAAGAAAGCCCCAACTCCCTGAGACAGAGCATCTAAGGGTGAAAAAAAAAAAAAAGAGTGGTGTTTTATGAGTTCTATTGCAGCAGACATAACCTCCCAACAACCCCGAATGAACAACGGAGCTCACAGCTCAGCACTGGAGCTCCTATAAAGCACAGACTGTCTCCTCAAGCAGCTCCCTGACCTCTGTATATCCAAGGAGTCACCCCAGAAAAGGACTAATCAGACTGACATTTGGCTGGCATCATTCTGGAACAAGGGCAGCAGAAAAAGAAACTGATATCATCCCTCACTGTTCTGCAGCTGCTGCAGGTATACCCCAGACAAGCAGGGCCTGGAGTGGACCTCAGCACTCATACAGCAAAGAGGATAGATCATTAGAGGGAAAACTAAGTAACAGAAATACTTCATCATCAACAATCTCAGTGTCCACACAGAGACCCAATTGAAAAATCAGCCACTACTAAGACAACAGGCGGATAAATCCATAAAGATGGGAAGAAACCAGCGCAAAAAGGAGGAAAGCACCCGAAACCAAAACACCTCACCTCCAAAAAAGGACCAAAACTCCTCACCAGCAAGGGAACAAAGCTGGACGGAGAATGAATGTGACGAAATGACGGAATCAGACTTCAGAAAGTGGATAATGAGAAACTTCAGTGAGCTAAAGGAACATGTTCTAAACCAGTGCAAAGAAACTAAGAACCTTGAAAAAAGATTTGAAAAAAGATTCGAGGAATTGATAACGAGAATGGACAACTTAGAGAGGAATATGAATGAATTGAAGGAGCTGAAAAACTCAACACGAGAACTTCGTGAAGCATGCACAAGTATCAACAGCCGAATTGACCAAGCAGAAGAAAGAATATCAGAAGTTGAAGATCAACTCAATGAAATAAAACGAGAAACCAAGATTAAAGAAAAAAGCACAAAAAGGAATGAACAAAATCTCCAAGAAATGTGGGACTATGTGAAGAGACCCAACCTACGTTTGATAGGTGTACCAGAATGTGATGAAGAGAATGAATCCAAGCTGGAAAACACTCTTCAGGATATTATCCAGGAAAATTTCCCCAACCTAGCAAGACAGGTCAATACTCAACTCCAGGAAATACAGAGAACACCACAAAGATACTCTGCAAGAAGAGCAACCCCAAGGCACATAATCGTCAGATTCACCAGGGTTGAAACGAAGGAGAAAATACTAAGGGCAGCCAGAGAGAAAGGTCGGGTCACCCACAAAGGGAAGCCCATCAGACTCACAGCAGATCTCTCAGCAGAGACTCTACAAGCCAGAAGAGAGTGGGGGCCAATATTCAACATCCTTAAAGAAAAGAGCTTTCAACCCAGAATTTCATATCCAGCCAAACTGAGCTTCATAAGTGAAGGAAAAATAAAATCCTTCACCAACAAGCAAGTACTCAGAGATTTTGTCACCACTAGGCCTGCTTTACAAGAGCTCCTGAAAGAGGCACTACACATAGAAAGAAACAACCAGTTCCAGCCATCCTAAAAGCATACCAAATGCTAAAGACCATCAACAAAATGAAGAATGTACATGAACCAACGAGCAAAACAGCCAGCTAGCATCAAAATGGCAGTATCAAATTCACACATAACAATATTAACCCTGAATGTAAATGGGCTAAATGCACCAATCAAAAGACACAGGCTGGCAAATTGGATAAAAAACCAAAACCCATCGGTGTGCTGTATCCAGGAAACCCACCTCACATGCAAAGATACACAAAGGCTCAAAATAAAGGGATGGAGGAAGATTTACCAAGCAAATGGAGAGCAAAAAAAAGCAGGAGTTGCAATTCTCATCTCTGATAAAATAGACTTTAAAGTAACAAAGATCAAAAGGGACAAAGAAGGTCATTACATAATGGTAAAAGGATCGATACAACAAGAAGAGATAACGAGTCTAAATATATATGGACCCAATGTAGGAGCACCCAAATATATAAGGCAAGTTCTTAATGACTTACAAAGGGACTTAGACTCCCACACAATAATAGTGGGAGACCTTAACACTCCACTGTCAATAGCAGACAGATCAACCAGACAGAAAATTAACAAGGATATCCAGGACTTGAACTCAGACCTGGAACAAGCAAACCTGATAGACATTTACAGAACTCTCCACCCCAAATCCACAGAATATACATTCTTCTCAGCACCACATCACACCTACTCCAAAATTGACCACATAATTGGAAGTAAAGCACTCCTCAGCAAATGCAAAACAACTGAAATCATAACAAACAGTCTCTCAGACCATAGTGCAATCAAGTTGGAACTCAGAATTCAGAAAATAACTCAGAACCGCACAGCTTCATGGAAACTGAACAATTGGCTCTTGAATGTTGATTGGATAAACAATGAAATGAAGGCAGAAATAAAGAAGTTCTTTGAAACCAATGAGAATGAAGACACAACGTACCAGAATCTCTGGGACACATTTAAAGCAGTCTGTAGAGGAAAATATATAGCAATAAGTGCCCACATGAGAAGAATGGAGAGATCCAAAATTGACACCCTATCGTCAAAATTGAAAGAGCTAGAGGAGCAAGATCAAAAAAGCTCAAAACCTAGCCGAAGACAAGAAATAACTAAGATCAGAGCAGAACTGAAGGAGATAGAGACAAGAAAAACCCTTGAAAAAATCAATAAATCTAAGAGCTGGTTTTTCGAAAAGATCAACAAAATAGACAGACCACTAGCCAGACTGATAAAAAAGAAGAGAGAGAACAACCAAATAGATGCAATAAAAAACGATAAAGGGGAAATCACCACAGATTCCACAGAAATTCAAACCATCATCAGAGAATACTACAAACAACTCTATGCACATAAACCAGTAAATCAGGAAGAAATGGATAAATTCCTGGATGCCTGTGTCCTCCCAAGCCTAAACCAGGAGGAAGCCGAAACTATGAATAGACCAATAACAAGGTCTGAAGTTGAGGCAGCAATTAAGAGCCTACCACACAAAAAAAGCCCAGGTCCAGATGGGTTCACAGCCGAATTCTACCAGACACACAAAGAGGATCTGGTACCATTCCTTCTGAAACTATTCCAAATAATCCAAAAAGAGGGAACCCTTCCCAAATCATTTTATGAGACCAACATCATCCTGATACCAAAACCTGGCAGAGACTCAACAAGAAAAGAAAACTTCAGGCCAATATCCATGATGAACATAGATGCAAAAATCTTCAATAAAATACTGGCAAACCGATTGCAACAGCACATTAAAAAACTTATCCATCATGATCAAGTAGGATTTATCCCGGGGATGCAAGGCTGGTTCAACATACGCAAGTCTATAAATGTAATTCACCACATAAACAGAAGCAAAAACAAAAACCACATGATTATCTCAATTGATGCAGAGAAGGCATTTGACAAAATTCAACAGCCCTTTATGCTAAAAACCCTCAATAAACTTGGTATTGATGGAACATATCTCAAAGTAATAAAAGCTATTTATGACAAACCAACAGCCAATATCATACTTAATGGGCAAAAACTGGAAGCATTCCCTTTGAAATCTGGCACTAGACAAGGATGCCCTCTCTCACCACTTCTATTCAACATAGTACTGGAAGTTCTAGCCAGAGCAATCAGGCAAGAAAAAGAAATAAAGGGTATTCAAATAGGAAAGGTGGAAGCCAAATTGTCTCTATTTGCAGACGACATGATAGTATACCTAGAAGACCCCATCACCTCAGCCCAAAAGCTCCTGCAACTGATAAGCAACTTCAGCAAAGTCTCAGGATATAAAATCAATGTGCAAAAATCACAAGCATTCCTATACACCAATAACAGACTTAAAGAGAACCAAATCAAGAACGAACTGCCATTCACAATTGCTACAAAGAAAATAAAATACCTAGGAATACAACTCACTAGGAATGTAAGGGACCTCTTTAAGGAAAACTACAAACAACTGCTCAATGAAATAAGAGAGGACACAAACAGATGGAGAAACATTCCATGTTCGTGGTTAGGAAGAATCAATATCGTGAAAATGGCTATACTGCCCAAAGTAATTTACACAATCAATGCTATCCCCATCAAACTACCATTGAATTTCTTCACAGAACTGGAAAAAACCACCATGAATTTCATATGGAACCAAAAAAGAGCCCGCATAGCCAAGTCAATTCTAAGCAAAAAGAACACAGCGGGAGGCATCACACTACCAGACTTCAAACTATACTACAAGGCTACAGTAATCAAAACAGCATGGTACTGGTACCAAAACAGAGATATAGACCAATGGAACAGAACAGAGGCATCGGAGGCAACACAACACATCTACAACCATATTATCTTTGATAAACCAGACAAAAACAGGCAATGGGGAAAGGATTCCCTATTTAATAAATGGTGTTGGGAAAACTGGCTAGCCATGTGCAGAAAGCAGAAATTGGACCCCTTCCTGACACCTTACACTAAAATTAACTCCAGATGGATTAAAGACTTAAACGTAAGACCCGACACCATAAAAACCCTAGAGGAAAAACTAGGCAAAACCATTCAGGACATAGGAGTAGGCAAGGACTTCATGAACAAAACTCCCAAAGCATTGGCAACAAAAGCCAAAATAGACAAATGGGACCTAATCAAACTCCACAGCTTCTGCACAGCAAAACAAACAGTCACTAGAGTGAATCGGCAACCATCAGAATGGGAAAAAATCTTTGCAGTTTACGCATCTGACAAAGGGCTGATATCCAGAATTTACAAAGAACTCAAACAGATTTACAGGAAAAAAACAAACAAGCCCATTCAAAAATGGGCAAAGGATATGAACAGAAACTTTACGAAAGCAGACATACATGAGGCCAGCAAACATATGAAAAAGTGCTCATCGTCATTGGTCATTAGAGAGATGCAAATCAAAACCACATTGAGATACCATCTCACACCAGTTAGAATGGCGATCATTAAAAAATCTGGAGACAGCAGATGCTGGAGAGGATGTGGAGAAATAGGAACACTCTTACACTGTTGGTGGGAGTGTAAATTAGTTCAACCATTGTGGAAGACAGTGTGGCGATTTCTCAGGGACCTAGAAATAGAAATTCCATTTGACCCAGCAATCCCATTACTGGGTATCTATCCAAAGGATTATAAATCGTTCTACTATAAGGACACATGCACACGAATGTTCATTGCAGCACTGTTTACAATAGCAAAGACCTGGAACCAACCCAAATGCCCAACGATGATAGACTGGACTGGGAAAATGTGGCACATATACACCATGGAATATTATGCAGCAATCAAAAATGATGAGTTTGTGTCCTTTGTAGGGACATGGATGAATCTGGAGAACATCATTCTCAGCAAACTGACACAAGAACAGAAAAAGAAATACCGCATATACTCACTCATAGGTGGGTGAGAAAAATGAGAACACGTGGACACAGAGAGGCGGTCTACTATACACTGGGGACTGTTGGGGGGAATGGGGGAGGGACAGCAGGGGGGGGCTGGGGGGGATAGCCTGGGGATGAATACCAAGTGTGGGTGAAGGGGAGGAAAGCAGCAAAGCACACTGCCATGTGTGTACCTATGCAACTATCTTGCTTGTTCTGCACATGTACCCCCAAACCTATAATGCAATAAAAATTAAAAAAAAAAAAAAAAAAAAAAAAAAAAGAAAAACTTTCTCCGTCACTAGGTATATTAAAAAATCCTAGCCTTTCTAGAAAAGTAGTCAGCACATAGGAACACTTAAAAAAGATCTTCACTTTTCTTTTAACCAGTAAATGCCATGAATAAACATCTGAAGGAGATGTTGATGAGGGTTAAACTTGCCTCAGTGTACCTAAGAAAGGGGAAATAAATTACTATTCCACTTTTAATTCTTTTCTCACAACAGTGAAGTTCCATTTTTTTAACCTTTAGAACTTTGGCTAATTTGTATTTGAATTCATACATTTTTGAAGTAATAAACTAAATGTTTTTTTCTTGAAAATATGTATTTTTATTTTTTGTTTGTTTAGGGGAAGGTTGGATTCTAAATACCCTTTACATTCAGATTCACTAAGTATTTTGGGAGGTCTAATATACTTTTTTTAATTTATGTTTAATGTATGCTTTCTTAATATTTCACTTGGATTCTCAATAAATATTTAGTCAAGGGATCTCAAAACAATGCCAAATGACTATGTCCCAAATCAAAGAACCGTTAAGAAGTCATATATCCCCACATTTCCCCATTTTCTATAGACAGAGTGGGAGTCCAGAAGGTTACTTAAAATCATGTTTGTGAAAAACTTTAAAAAGAATGATCAGTGGATTCTCTGATCCATTGTTGCATTTAAAATGATTTTTTATGGTTAATAGTATAAAAATAAAACTCTAGGTACACTGTATTGCATAACAGAAATCTATAAAGTAGAATAAAGAGGAAATTTATCATAACCCTACCTTGATAATTTGTAACAATGACCAGTCTTTTGAGAAGGCAGGTGAGACAAATTCTCACAGGATAAAACAGTCCTACAGTACTGATAATTATTTTTATTCTAGTTGCCATCTTCATTCTTATTAGCAAAAATGTTTCTTTATCTGGAATTACTTATTAAAAAGAAACATTTTCATAGTATTTTGAAGGCTATTTTCTTTCTTAAATGCTATAAACAGGATACTATATTTGGACTTCCTTAGTTAATACATTTCCAAATTTATTTACTAGACAACACATATAAAGTTCTTAAAATAGTTTCTAATTTATAAAATGCATTCTAGAAATGTATTTAGAGAAGCTGATTACTTTTTAGAATTTGTGAAGCTTACTAATTTTACAAAATGTCTGTTTGTTAAGAAACATATTTGGGAATAAAAGGCTATTCGATTGCTACTCAGCTCTTATGTAAGCCTAAAAACTTGAAGCAACCAACATTTGAAAATATTACAACTTTCTATATGTCATTGGGAGTCAAATATCTGTTAAACCAAACCTGCAAAAAGACTTAATCCCTGTGATAATATAGAAAATATAACAGAAGCTCCAATGATCTTAATTTTATACCTGTATTATAGAACGCACAAACTATTTTCATAAATCACTTGAAATTTGTTTATGGATTAGAGAAAGCAGGAGGTTTCAGTTCTGTAAGCAATAAACTACTCCTTGTTTTTAATTAGATGTTGCTGGCAATTAAATCAAATGCCATGTATTCACTGAAAATTCCACATAATATTAGGGGTAAAACTAATCCCTAATTTGAAGCATAAATTTAACATTTATGTGTAAATTAGAAAATTCTTCTTCACCCAATTAAGATTTGTCATTAAGAAGAATAGGAGAAAACCACTTTGCCATGTAGATATAATTATGTGAGGTCATTTGTCACTGGTTCCATGATGTTTCCAAGACTAAGTAGTCTCAGATTCAGAAAAACTTGCATTAAATGAGAGGTATATGATTAAATCTTGGATATTTCAAGTTTAAAATTAATTTCTTTTTGAACAAATCAAATCTGATTATTCAGTTGAGGTTTTCAGTTGCCTTTTTGGCTTTTGTAGAGACTAGTCTCCAGCAAATAAGAAAAAATAATTCAATTGATATTTTTGAAAAATTACAAGGCCTGGGCACACAGAGTGCCGAGGAAGAAGCCATGTTTCAGACATCCTGGCCAGGAGACCAGACATGGAATTCACATCAATCATGTATGCAAGTCAGTCTTCATTTCCAGTCACTTCTTTTTTCCTGCCAAAGGTTTCATGTACCCTAAGTCTTTGAACAAAGGCTGTTGCTTCACTGACCTGAATTTTAATGCACACAAAATTGGTTATCTCATCACTCATAAAGAGTTCAAAATGGAAAGAGCCATTTAGTAGGTGTTGTGACTTCTCCAAGCCCCTTAACTACTCTTCACCTCACTCATTCATTTATACACTGAACAAGTGTGTGCGTGTCTGTGTGTGTGTGTGTGTGTGTGTAGACAGAGAGAGAGAGAGAGAGAGAGAGCAAGGGAGGAGGAGGACCAGTTGTTTCAGATACACGGCAGTCTCTGGAGAGAGAAGAGTAAGGCGAGTGTATACCAATGTAGAAACCTCAACCTTCATTGAATGTGACAGGTAATGACAACTTCCATGAATGAAGAAAAAAGAAAGAGATAGAAATGGCTTTGGCAGGATGAGTGTTTGATCTTTATCAGGGTTGTCAGACGAGGGTCTACTAAGAAGGTGACAGGCAGAGACCTGAGGAGGATAAGAAGCGACAAGCAAACGGGGGTGAGGACAGCTCAGGCAGAGGAAGTACATGTGCTGGAGACTGGGCTGCAAACGCCCGAGCTTGGAAGAAGCAGCCAGGGCACTGGGGTGAGCATCTCAGGCAAGGGGAGTGTGGCCAGAGTGGGAGGAGAGGATGCTGGTTAAATGGGAAAGGTTCCTTTGCCCTGTCCTCAGGGTATGCAAGGGGATGGGACTCGCTTCCTCAGGGCCCTGCTGCTCAAACCTCTAGGGGAGCATACTGATGGACAGGTTGTGGGGCTCCAACCCTATGGCAGCGTCTAGGGGTGAATGTTTACAGTTGAAGCCCCAATGGGCATGTTACAGGGTGCTCTTTTAGTCTGCCATCTTTTATTCTGCCTGGCTTGTGTTAACCAGTTCAATTAGACCTTCTCCCTTGTCTCAAGGACAGAGGGCTTTCTGTATTCCGGGCTCTTGCCTTGGTGTACCAGAAGAATCAGATCATTTGTGGGCTTGGAGATTAAGTGCAAAATTTTATTGAGTGGAAGTAGCTCTGAGCCATGGGGGAGCCAGAAGGGACATGGTTTTATCCTAGAGTTGGGCCACTTGGTGGTTGTGGCTCTCCTCTGACTGCCCCAGCCAAACTCTGCCTAGTCCCGCTGGTCAGTGGCCTGCCATCTGGCATACCAGAATCTCTCTTGGTGGGTACTTTTGATGTATTCCCTCAACATCCTCTCACCATCCAGCTACTTGTGTCTTCTGATCGGCTTCTCTCGACGTTGATTCGCCTGTGTATCTGGGTCTTGGGTTACTATAGGCCCAGGATGGGGGCCCAGGGTGGTCTTGGAAAATGCAACATTTGAGCATGAAAACAGGAGTGCCTGTCCTCACCTAGTTCTGTGAAGGTGGAGCCCTAGCCAGGGACCCACCTAGCCTCTATTTCCACATCATTTAAAGGGACTATGCTTTTCCCTTCCCAGCACTCCCGTATCACTGGTGAGTAACAGGTCTGGATATCCTTGGGTCCGTGGATTATAGAAATTAATGTGACTAAGCCTATTTTCCCCCTCTGAAAGTTTTTTCACCTTAAGAATGTCACTCATTTATTACTATTATTACAATGTCAAAAAATAACAGATACCCTGTTGGTGGGAACTTACATTAGTTCAACTATTGTAGAAAACAATGTGGCAATTCCTTAAAGACCTGATAACAAAACTACCACTTGACCCACTGTCCCATTACTGGTTATATGCTCAAAGGAATATAAATAATTCTGTTATAAAGACACATGCATGCGTATTTCATTGCAGCGCTATTCACAACAGCAAAGACAAGGAATCAACCAAAAGCCCATCAATGATAGACTGGATAAAAAAAAATGTGGTACGTATGTCATTGAATACTGTGTAGCCATAAAAAGAATGAGCTAATATCCTTTGCAGGAACATGGATGGAGCTGGAGGCCACCATCCTTAGCAAACAAATGCAGGAACAGAAAACCAAATACCACTTGTTCTCAGTTATAAGTGAGAACACATAGACACACAGAGGAAAACAACATATACTGAGGCATATTGGAGGGTGGAGGATGGGAGGATCAAGAAAAAACACGAATGGGTACTAGGCTTAATTGTTGAGTGATGAAATAATCTGTACAACACAGCCCCCTGACACAAGTTTACCTATGTAACAAACCTACACTTGTACCCTTGAACTTAAAATAAAATTTTGCTTTGGGAGGCTGAGGTGGGTGGATCATGAGGTCAAGAGATTGAGACCATCCTGGTCAACATGGTGAAACCCCGTCTCTACTAAAAATACAAAAAATTAGCTGGGCATGGTGGCACTTGCCTGTAATCCCAGCAACTCGGGAGGCTGAGGCAGGAGAATTGCCTGAACCCAGGAGGCTGAGGTTGCGGTGAGCCGAGATCACGCCATTGCACTCCAGCCTGGGTAACAAGAGTGAAACTCATCTCAAAATAAATAAATAAAATAAAATAAAATAAAATAGATTTTTAAAAAAATCACTCTTTTAAAGTGGACATGTAAACAACCAGTGGATATTTTGTAATGTGGTATTTACTGGCTATCTGCCTCAAATTGAATGACTATATAGATAATATCCCTTGTGATCTTTCATATATTAATCCTAAAGAGTAACAATTGAGGTAGGAGCATGTGCACTTTGGGATTTATCAAACTTTCCTCTGAACACATAAGAGGAGCCCCTTCAAATTTCTTTACTAGTGAATATCACTACCAATATATTCCACTCCTTGAAATTTAAATAGTTATGATGTCAGTATTTAATCGTTCTATCTAGGGAGGAAAAAAAAGAACTCAAAAAAATGTTTGTTAAATATTAAGTATGGGGGCTGGGCATGGAGACTCATGCCTGTAATCCCAGCACTTTGGCAGGCCAAGGTGAGCAGATCACCTGAGGTCAGGGGTTCGAGCCTGGCCAACATGGGGAAACCTCATCTGTATTAGAAAAAATACCAAAAAATAGGTGTGGTGGCTCACGCCTGTAATACTAGCACTTGGGAGGTCGAGGCAGGTGGATCACGAAGTCAGGAGTTGGAGACCGTCCTGGTCAACATGGTGAAACCCTGTCTCTACTAAATATACAAAAAAATTAACTGTGTGTGGTGGCGTGTGCCTGTAATCCCAGGTACTCCAGAGCTGACGCAAGAGAACTGCTTGAACCAGGGAGTCAGAAGTTGTTGTGAGCTGAGATCGTGTCACTGCACTTTAGCCTGGCAACAGGGTGAGATTTTGTCTCAATAAAAAAAAAAATCAGCTGGGCATAGTGGTGGGTGCCTGTAATCCAGCTCCTTGAGTGTCTGAGGCAGAAGAATCGCTTGAAACTGGGAGGTGGGGTGGTTGCAGTGAGCCGAGATTGTGCCATTACACTCCAGTCTGGGAGAGAGAGTCAGATTGTCTCAATAATAATAATAATAATAATAATAATAATAATAATAAGTATGGGTAGTATTTTGCTCTGGGCTTACTGAATCCAGAAAAGTATTTCCCTTGGCATCAGTGAGTTTGTAATCTAATTCAATCAGGAAAGAGGCATAGGAAACTAACCACACTTCAAGCCTGACTACCATCAGCATAATGCTGTAGAGTCAACATCCCACAAAAGGCAGAAGGGTAAGCACTGCCTCGAAGGCAAGGGAAGACATTGTGGAGTAGGATGTGTCATGAGAATACTGAAAAATAATTGGGATCCATAGAAAAGCTAAGGGAAAATCCAGCTTAAAGAAAAAATAGGAAGAAAGATAATTCTGGCTTTTCTTCATTGCAGTCTTTCGTGATGTCAAATTGCTGGCTCTTCTTTAGGCTGAAGACTCTGGTTTTATAAATCTGATATCCTACAGAGAGTGTTATGCTTATGGGTTAGGCATTAACTTATTTTTCTTGATAACCTATTTAAAGAAGTATAAGCCAGAGTAGTTCTTCTGAAAGGATTTAAGGAGGATCCTTTCCTCTGAGATGTAAGACATAAGCCATAGGATTCCCATGTGGTCCAATTTAGGAGGAAATTCCTCCACAGGGCATTTCAACATGCTTTTTATATTGATTATAGAAGGAAGCATCTCCTTGCTTGCTTGCTTTCTGTTTTTCCAGGTCCTAGAAGTGTCCTTAGGATGCATGCATTCTGCATCTTGCTTCTCTCTGGCTCTCTCCTAGTGGCCACCAGATCCTGGAGAAATCATGTCTGCTCACAGCTGCCTCTTCTTTCAGGAAGCAGCCTCATTGTGTCAGTCTGGTTTTGCTGCTGCTTGCTCCAAAATCTAACCTTATCCCTATTAATTAAAAGGGTTTTGTTAAAGCTTCCTCTAGTTGCCTCCCAATTCTTTTCACAGAAGAAAAAAAAAAGTGTATGTCATCCTGTTATACCTCATTAAATCCATTTCTGCTGGGCATGGTGGCTCACGGCTGTAATCTCAGCACTTTGGGAGGCTGAGGCAGGCAGATCATGAGGTCAGGAGATCAAGACCATCCTGGCCAACATGGTGAACCCTGTCTCTACTAAAAAATAGAAAAATTAGCTGGGCGTGGTTGCGTGTGCCTGTAGTCCCAGCTACTTGGGAGGCTGAGGCAGGAAAATTGCTTGAACCCAGGAGGCAGAGATTGCAGTGAGCTGAGATTGCGCCACTGCACTCCAGCCTGGCACCTGGCGACAGACTGAGACTCTGTTTCAAAAAAAAAAAATCTATTTCAGTCAGAATATTTACAGAAATTTCTCTCTGAAAGATATATTTTATACATTTCAACACTTCACACAACTTTTCTCCTTATAATATCTTAACCTTTTTCCAAGGGATTTTGAGAATGTAAAATTACGTCTCTGAAGCATATTGTTTTGAACTGAATTCTAATTTGATTTTAAATAGGAGTACATATGAAAATGCTGAGATAAAAGTCTTTCCATAGCACTGTGAATCATCAAGTGTAAAGAGAGGAAACACATATTATCCAAACACTTCACAAATATTTATTAAAAATTACCTCAAGACGAATTCTTGCTTAGGTGTTGAGAATGCATGAAAGAACAACATGAAGTTCCTGTCCTCTCTGTCATATATTCTAGAAGGGAAGAAGAAACAGAAGACATTTAGGTTATGAAAAAATAAGTGGTAGAAATTAATGCAGATTTCTAAATGGGCATGGAGAAAGTCTTAAACTAAGTCTCCAGAATTAGGAAATGTATTGGTAGAATCCTCACATTGGTTTCTTAATCCATCTTCATGGGGAAAGTCAAATGGAAGCCTCAGACACCACCATCACCCTGACAGCCCATTAACTTGAAGACATGGTAGATGTTAGTGACAATCTGGAAGACCTAAAGAACAAAAGCATAGTGGATACTGTTATATATCCACTCAATTCATAATCTACACCCCAAATCCACATGGATCCTGGATGATGGCTGGAGGTTACCAAACCAAGGCAAAGAGCAGCTCAACTGTAGATTGCATGCCACATCTGGCAACTTTTCTAGATTAGATTAACAAAACCTCAGATATGTGGTCACTGATCTATAAAGCTTTCTTTTATACAGCTAACAGAAATCAAGGAAAAGCTCATTTTTTATATAGGACAGGTAAGAATACACATTTAGAATCCTGGTCAATGATATGGTTGGTCTCTGTGTCCCCAACCAAATTTCATGTTAAATTGTAATCCCCAATGTTGAGGAAGGAACCTGGTAAAAGGTGATTGGATCATGGCAACAGATTTCCCTCTTGCTGTTCTCATGATAATGAATGGGTTCTCACCAGATCTGTTTGTTTGAAAGTGTGTAGCACTTCCTGCTTCATGGACTCTTTCTTCTGCTCTGACCATGTGAAGACCAGATTTGCCTCCCCTTTGCCTTCTGCCATGATTGCAAGTCTCAGGAGACCTTCCAAGAAACAGAAGCCTGTATATCCTGCAGAACTATGAGCTGATGATCTTCACTTTATAAATTACCCATTTTCAGGCATTTCTTATAGCAGGGCAAGAATGGATTGATAAAGAAAATCAACACCAGAGAAGTGGAGCATTGCTATAAAGATACCTGAAAATGTGGAAGCAGCTTAGGAACTGGGTAATGGGCAAAGATTGAAACAGTTGGGAGGGCTCAGAAGAAGACAGGAAGATGTAGGAAAGTTTGGAACTTTATAGAGTCTTGTTGAATGGTTGTGACCAAAATTCTGACAGTGACACAGACAATTAATTCCAAGCTGAGGTGGTCTCAGATGGAGATGAAGAACTTACTGAGAACTGGAGTAAAGCTCACTCTTGCTATACTTTAGCAAAGAGACTGGGGCAGTGTACCCCTGATTTCTGTGGAACTTTAAACTTGAGAGAGATGATTTCGGGTAACAGGCAGAAAAAATTTCAAGGCAGTAAAGCATTCAAGATGTGGCCTGGCTGTTTTTTAAAACCAATGCTCAGCTGCATAAACAAAGAAATGACCTGAAATCAGAACTTACATTTAAAAAGAAGAAAAGCATAAAAGATTGGAAAATTTGCAGCCTGATCATGTGCTAGAAAAGAAAAAACAGTTTTCTGGGAGAAATTCAAGAGAGCTGCTGAAATTTTTATAAGTAAAGAGGAGCCAAATATTAATAGCCACGACAATAGGGAACATGCCTCCAAGGCATTTCAGAGTCCTTCATGGCAGCCCCTTCCATCACAGATGCAGAGGCCTAGGGGGAAGGAATAGTTTTGAGGGCTAGGCCCAGTGCCCCCACTGCTCTGTGCAGCCTCAGGACAAAGCACCTTGCCTCTCAACTGCTCTCACTTCAGCCATGGCTAAAGGGCTCCAGATATATCTCAGGCTGCTGCTCCAGAGGGTGCAAGCTGGAGCTGCCAACACTTCCATGTGACATTAAGCCTGCAGGTGTTCCAGGGAAAGATTTGAGGTTTTGGAGCCTCCACCTAGATTTCACAGGTTGTTTGAAAATGCCTGGATGTTGAGGCAGAAGTTTGCTGCAGGGGCAGAGCCCCTCATAGAGAACCTCTCATACGGGAGTGCAAAAAGGAAATGTGAGGTTGGAGACCCCACACAAAGTCCCCAGTAGACTGGCTAGTGGAGCAGAGAGAAGAAGGCCATCATTCTGTAGACCCAAGCATGGTAGATCCACTGACAGCTTGCAATGTGCATCTGGAAAAGCTGCAGGCACCCAATGCTAGCCTATGAAAGCAGCTGCAGGGGCTGTAGCTTGTGGAGCTGCAGGAGTGAAGCTGCCCAAGGCCTTGGGAGCACACCCCTTGTATCAGTGTGGCCTGGTTGTTAGAACTGGAGTCAAGATAGATTATTTGGAACTTTATGATTTAATGACTTGCCTGCTGGGATTCAGAATTACATGGAGCCTGTAGCACCTTTGTTCTGGCCAGTTTTACCCTTTTGGAATGAGGGCATTTGCCCAAAGCCTGTACCTCCATTGTACAGGCTTTGGGAAAATGTATCTTGGAAGTAATTACTTGTTTTTGATTTTATAGGCTCATAGGTGGAAGGGACTCACATTGTATCAGATGAGACTTTGGACTTCAATTTAGAGTTAAGCTGAGATGAGTTAAGAATTTGTGGAGCTATTCGGAAGGCATGATTGTGTTTTGAAATGTGAGTGGGACATGAGATTTGGGACGGGCCAAGAGTGGGATGATATGGTTTGGCTCTGTGACCCTCCCAAAATCTCATGTTAAATTGTAATTCCCAATATTGGGGGAGGGACCTGGTAGGAGGTGGTTTCCCCTTTGCTGTTCTCATGATAGTGAGTGATTTCTGGTGAGACTTGGTTGTTTAAAAGTGTCTAGCACTTCCTCCTTTGTCATCTCTTCCTCTTGTTCTGGCCATGTGAAGACCAGGTCTGCTTCCCCTTCACCTTCCTCTATGATTGTAAGTTTTCTGAGGTCTCCCAAGAAGCAGAAGCCTGTATAGCCTGGAGAACCATGAGCCAGTTAAACCTCTTGTCTTTATAAATTACCAATTTTCAGGTAGTTCTTTATAACAGTTCAAGAATGAAGAAATACAGCCAAGTACTATGCTAACATACTTTCTTCCTATCTTAATATAGTTAAGGAGACACGGATTGTCTGAAAAAACAAAAGTAGAGAACATCACACTGGTGATAAAAGAAAAACATCAGAATAAAAACTTAAAGGAGTTTGACAGAGCAATGAACGATTTGCAAATTAGGCAGCCCCCAGAATCACAGCAGATTCACAAAGACTCCAGAGGGGCCTTGTGATCAGAACAAATTTATCGACAAAAACTGCAAAGTGATGTATAGAATCAGAAGTGAAGTACAGAAACAGAGAGATTGGTTACAGCTCGGCGTTCATCTTTTTGAATGCAGTTTGAATATTCAGCAGTCTATGGGTGCTTGAAGTATGGCCGCTGGGACTGGCCAACACCCAGCTATTGTTACGGGTGCATATACTACTGAGTTAGGTTTTCAACTTTGTCTATTAAGCTAGTTTACAATTCATTCACAATGACTGAAATATAGTACAGAGTCCTCAAGCCATATTTAGTTTGTTTTAACACTGGTAAACTGTATCAATGACATTAGGCTTCTCTAAGAAGTGAGGGATCATGTCCAGCAAGCTGCAAGCCTTGGTGAGATAGATTCTCCAGAGATGAGGTATACACCTGAGGAAGATTCAAAGGATTATTACGTCAGTACAGTTTTTAGAGAGCCAGATGTCTTGGATATCCCATGAATTCTCCCCCAAAGTAAGTAACATATTTTCGCACTTTTTACTCATATTGCTGAGAAGGAAACATCATGCTGATCAGGTGTCTTCGGGCTATGAAAACAGTATATTACATACTGGAGAATGCTGTCCAATCTATTTATCAAGTCACCAAAAAACTTGCTGACTTTGAGTGGGGCCTAGAGCACAAAAGCCCTTTTTTTGAAAGTGCAGGCTGCAGCTCAAATTGACCCACGTCTTGGGCCATCTAATCCAGGAGATCCTATGATATTGATATGTCTATGACAGGAGAAGATGCCATGTAGCATTTATAATGATCCTGATAGGAAAATCACACAACATGGAATTCTAGTTTACTGGGCTATGCTGTTGTCAGGGAAGATGTATATAACTTTCAATAAAATGGCTGCTAGCATCCTGGAAATATCCATACTCACTCCTGCATGGCTGCAGTTTGCCCCCACAGGCCCGTGTTTCAAAATCTGTGTGGATCCTCTTTGACCAAGGCGTGTTGAGTGGAGTATCTGGTTTTTTGGTCATGGTTTGGTTTTCTCTTTTACTCTTTTCTCATGCTTTCCTAGCTTTGTGTTTAATGAGGGCATCTAGGCAAATATAGTATGTTTCCCACAAAATTCAATGTCATCACCACCATGTCTGTCTCATAAGCTTGTTTAAAATCTAGAGGTAGCCTCAAATAGCATTAAAACATTTTTTGACAATTATTCTCTCAGTTGATGCCTCACAAAGTATGCCTCAGGAAATATGCCTTACAAAATGAGGCATTGCATTTTATTATATAATAATCTGTATTTTTTATTCTATTGAGAATGTTATCTTTGAACTCTTCACTTCTTTTTTTGTTATTTTACTTTAAGTTCTGGGGTACATGTGCAGATCTGTAGGACTGAAGCATAGGTACACACATGCCATGGTGGTTTGCTGCCTCCATTTCCCCATCACCTACATCAGGCATTTCTCCAGATGTTATCCCTCCCCAACCTCCTCAGCCCCTGCTGTCCCTCCCCTAGTCCCCAGTGTGATGCTCCTTTCCCTGTGTCCATGTATTCTCATTGTTCAACACCTGCCTATGAGTGAGAACATGTGGTGTTTGGTTTTCTATTCTTGTGTCAGTTTGCTGAGAATGATGGTTTCCAGATTCATCCATATCCCGACAAAGGACATGAACTCATCCTTTTCTATGGCTGCATAGTATTCCGTGGTGTATATGTGCCACATTTTCTTTATTCAGTCCATTTTTTATGGCATTTGGGTTGGTTCTTGTACCAGTCTTCTTGGTTCTGAAGGGTAGAATCGTTGGTTCTGGGTATTGGTAGAAATCAAAGCTTTTTCAATTATGCACGCCCAGTCTACATGACTTGTGGTTTTTGGCTCAGTGTATACCTACACAGAGGTAACTTGACATTTAGTTATTAATAGAGTAGGCCCCATTTCAGCTGATGGAGTGGTTACAAAGCTCATACTCTATTTAGACTCTTTAAATTTTACAAAATGCTATTTTTTCTTATAGGGTCCCATGCAGAGTACCACATTACATTTAATCATCATGTCTACTTAGTAATAACTCTTCTCTTTCTTGGCTTTGAAAATTTCTCAGACTTTCCCTGTTTTTAATGACCTTGATAGTTTTGTGGAGTACTTCTCAGGTATTCTGCAGAATGTCCCCCAAACAGGATTTTCCTAATGAGTTTCCTATAATCAAAGTTAGGTTGTAAGTTTTAGAGAAGTAAAACCACAGATATAAGTTGCCATCAAGAGTATATAATATCAAAATAACTTATTGATTTTAGTATTTATCACCTCACCAGCATGTGTTTGTCATATTTCTCCACTATAAGCTTATTCTTTCTCACTCTTTCTAAACAGGGAAATATTTCTTTCTTTAGAAAGAAATCCCTATGAAAAGGTCGCATTTAAGGATTGGGAAATTTTTTTGATCTAGAAAGGACAACATATAAATAAATTATTTAGACTTTTTCTAGATGAAATATTTGTCTTTTCTGATACATTTATCTGTCTATTCAATAACTATTTTAGTACGGACTCATGAACAATTATTTTATATTTTAACTTATTATGCAATACTACTTTATTTATGTTATTGTTCATACTGCTCCAGCTTTGGTCCTTTGGAATGACAGAGCAGGACCATTGCTGTCTTGGACAAGCACTGCCATTTTAAAGTTCACTTTGATCAAAAACCACCTAAATCCAAAGGGCATCAACCTAATGGCTAAGGTCAGCATGACCATAAACCAGAAAAGACATCTCTGACCAGAAACTTTCCAACCATAACATAAACCCCTTCCCTACTGGAGAGATGTCAGCTCCAAGAAAACCTGCCCTCTGACCAGAGATATTCCAGCCTGCAATAAATTTCTCCCCTATACAGGAACATTCCAAGCCTGTGATAAGTTATTTTGCCTGAACCCTTAAGTACTCTCAATCTGTAAGCATGACTGCTCCTGACCAAAATCAGCCTGAAGTCCCTCTCTGGTTATTCTGCAAAATAAAGGTGTCTTTGACTGTTGAGCCACTTTTCATGTTTCTTTTCTCTTTCTTTCACTCTTACAGGGAGAGCTGTCAGTTAGCTCATCTAGTTTTTTGACATACCCTCATAATTGCGTTGTTTTTGAGCACTGTCTTGTTTTCTGACAGTACGAGATACCCTAGTATCAATTTTTGTATTGCTGCCTTAGTCTTAGAATCAGCTATTTTTCCAAGGAGGCTGGTTATACTTATTGGAGATAGGTTTTTAGAAAAACAAGACCCTGGAGTAGGTTTTCTCTTTGCTTCTGGCGTGATGTTGCTCCTTGGGCAATCCCATCAGACAGAGCAAGGACATATTCATGTATATACAAAGCCATGTATGTACACATAGCTATAAATATCCATTTGTATCTGTATGAACCTAAAGAAAACATTTTGCTTGCCCTCTGAAGGTTCCCTGAAAGTTATCTGGCAGAGATGGATTAATAGGAGAAAAAGCATATATGTTTATTAATGTTGGAAGGGAAGAGGGAAATCACTCCCCCCACATAAAGCTTTATATACCTTTTACATAGGACAGGGAGGATAAAGGAAATGTAGACTATTTCTTTGAGGGGCAGTGGCAGCAAATGATTATCAGGGAAAAGAAATGGACCAGGGAGACACAAATTAACTTGTAAATGATCCTCTTTGGAATTTGAATGAGCCTGAGAAGCAGGCATTATTTTGTGGAAAAGTCTATCTATCTAGCTGTGGTTGCATTCTTCAGTCTTCTTTTCAGTCTTCTCTTCAGAAATAGATAATGAAATTTCAGGGAGGAGATAAAGAGCAATTTTATTTCTTTTGGTGAAAAGTTTTCATGGTCAGATAAATTCCAGAGTGAGGTCTTTTGGGAGAAGCATGGTGAAAAACAAGGTTAAAGAAACCTAGATTCTGAGGCAATTCCTGAGGCCTTTCTATTTCCGAAAGCACTCAACCTGCCAAGAATCATATTTTGGGAACTTATTTTCTGCACCCCAATATTAAACATGAGGTGATATTAATGTCTGCAACATGAATGCATTGTAACCACCCAATGGGTTCACCTTCCCTGCTGATTTACGAAGACAAAGACATTGCAATAGAGAAAGAGTAATTCATGCAGAGCCAGTTGTGTTGGAGACTGGAGTTTTATTATTGTTCAAGTCAGTCTCCCTGAGCATTCAAGGATCAGTTTTTAAGGATAATTTGATGGATGGGGGGAAGCCAGTGAGGCAGGAGTGCTGATTGATTAGGTGGAAGATAAAATCATGGAGAACTGAAGCTGTCTTCTTGTGCCAAGTTGGTTCTTGGGTGGGGGCCACAAGATCAGATTAAGCCATTTAATTGATCTGAGTGGTACCACCTGATCCATCAAGTGAAAGGTCTGCAAAACATTTTAAGCACTGATCTTAGGAGAAAATTAAGGAGGGTCAGAATCTTATAGCCTCCAGCTCCATGACTCCTAAACCATAATTTCTAATCTTGTGGCTGTTAGTCCTACAAAGGCAGTCTAGTCCCCAGGCAAGAAGGAGGTTTGTTTTGGGAAAGGGCTGTTATCCTCTTCGTTTTAAACTATAAACTAAGTTCCCCACAAAGTTAATTCAGACTATGCCCAGGAATGAGCAGGGACAGCTTGGAGATTAGAGCAAGATGGAGTCGGTTAAGTTACGTTTCTTTCACTGTCTCAGTCATAATTTTGCAAAGCTGGTTTCAGCAACACCACATCACCATTCTGTCCTTCTCTACTGGATTTTCTGAAAACTGCCAGTCAATCAGTGAAGAACCAGGCTCCTACCATCCATCATTCACTTTCTTAATTGCTCAATCCCAGTTGACATGTTTCATTATTTTAGAATTTTTAACATATAACGCTGTGGGAAGCAATATTATCAACTAAAGCATAGTGACTTGTCTTTCGTTTTCCAGACTACCTCATTTTCCAAATCACTTAGATCCACACCTTTTGATCTCGCTCACTTCTGTGTTTTTCATCTTTTTTTTCAGTATATTTTGTCACAGTGAACATTTTATGCTGAGATCCCCTGACCTGTATGATTGAATTTTTTTCTTACATTAAATTAAGTCATTGTTTTGTAACGAATTTTCGATAAGGTATGTCACAGAAATATATTTGGGGGTAAAATATTTATGTCTTTTGGGGCATGCTATCTGTCATTTGATGGTGTTGTAGAGTCAGGTTAGAATTTGATATTTTATTGCCACAAAGTATTTTGTCAGCATTAAGACCTTTCTTTTAATGTAATACAGGTAAGTTGTGCCTGAATTCCAAAGGGAGAAGAGGATAATGAGGCATGTATGACCCCTTCCTTCCCATCATGGCCTGAACTAGTTTGTTAACTTTAAAATGCCTTTGGCTGCAAGGAAGTATCCATTCAGTTGACCTAGGGACATAGAACTGTATTTTTGGTTTACAGAATCATACTATATGTAAGCTTTTAGACCTGGCTATTTCATATGGAAATATGCCTTTAAGATTCCCCCATGTCTTTATGATTAATTATTTTTTTCTATCAATGAATAGTTTTCAATTATATGAGTGTACCATAATCTATCCATTTATCTGTTGAAAGATATCTTTTCTTTCCAGTTTTCAGTAATATAAATACAGCAGCTATAATGTTATATTTTTGAGTAAATGTAAGTGTTTGAATCACTTAAATGAATACTTCAAGTAGTTACTGGGTCACATGATAAAATTATGTTTACTGTTGTAATATATTGTCAAACTGTCTTCCTAAGCGGCAGTACCATTTTGCGTTTCCACCAGCAGTAAGAGTTCCTGTTATTCCACATCCTTGCTGGAATTTTTGTCCATGTTTTAGACATTCACCATTGTAATAGTTATATCCTGATATTTTGTTTTAATCTGCACTTCTCAAATAACATAAGATGTTAAATAGCTTTCCATATGCTTATTTTCTATCTGTATTGCTTTTTTGGCACATTTTTATTGGATTGTTAATTTTCTTATTCTTGATTTTTAAGATTTCTTTGTGGATTTTGGATACAAATCACTTATCAGATGTATGTTTTGCAAATATTTTCTCTCATTCTCTGGTTTGTCTTTTAATTCTCTTATGTGTATCTTTCACAGAGCAGAAGATTTTAATTTTAATAAAATTCAATTTATAAATTTGTTGTTTTTAGTGATGCTAAAACACATTACTTTACCCAAAGTTATATAGAATTTTTGATTTCTTCTGTAGTAAGTGTCATAGTTTTCAGTTTTACACTTATAACTATCATCCATTTTAAAATAATTTTTTAAAAAATGCATAATCTCTAGGTCTAAGTGATTTCCTGCTTCTTTCTTCTCCTTCTCCTCCTCCTCTTCTTTCTTCTCCTTTTTCTTCTCCTTCTTCCTATTCCTCTTCCTCTTCTTCATCCATAAAATTTTATATGATCATCTAATTATTCTAGCACCATTCATTTAATACACTATTCTTCCTCCATCCAATTGCCTTTATTCCTTTGAGAAATATCTGTTGATTAATTTCTGCAAGTTTATTTCTGGAATTTTTTAGTTTTCAATGCATCTGTCTATATTTTGCCAATATCACGTTCTGATTGCTGTAGCCTTTTAGTAAGTCATGAAGTTAGGCAGTGTCTGTCCACCATCTTTCTTCTCTTTCTTTAGTATTGTGTTAGCTATTCTTGGACTTTTTGTTTCTGTATAAATTTTATAACCAATTTGTAAATACTTAAAAATACTTCATGAAATTTTGCTTGGCATTGCATAGCCTTTATAGATTATTTGGGGAAACGTGATATCTTAACAATATTGACTTTTTTGTCAATGAACATGGAATATCTCTCCATTTACTAATATTATCTTTGATTTTTTTTTAACCAGTACTTTCTAATTGTATAAATGCATATCCTGGGTATGTTTTTAAAATGCATAGCCAAGTAAGTTTTGACACTATTGTAAATAATATTTTTAATTTCAAATTCCAATTACTCAAGGCTAGAATATACTAAAGCAGTTGACTTTTGTACATTGGCCCTGTGAACTTGTCATACTTATTACTATCATAAGTTCTTTCTGTAGAGACTTTGTGTACATATTTGTTTGGATATATGTTTACACAGGCAATAGTTTCTTCTGGAAATAAAAAGAGCTTTATATCTTTCCTTTCAAAAACTTAGAAATAATAAATAAAAGGAATGCAAATGTTGCAGTTTTAAAATAAAAGTTTCCTTTAAAGTCTGTTTCTTTTTCTTTTCTTTTTTTTTTTTTTTTTTTTTTTGAGAAAGAGTCTCGCTCTGTCGCCTAGGCTGGAGTGCAATTGCACAATCTTGGCTCACCGCAACCTCTGCCTCTTGGGTTCAAGCAATTCTTCTGCCTCAGCCTCCTGAGTAGCTGAGATTACAGGTGCCTGACACCACACCCAGATAATTTTTTGTATTTTTAGTAGAGACAGAGTTACACCATATTTGCCAAGCTAGTCTTGAACTCTTGACCTAAAGTAATTCACCCCCTTTAGTCTCCCAAAGTACTGGGATTAAAGGCATGAGCCACCATGCCTGGCCAAAAGTTTATATTTTTAAATTTTAAGTCTAAAATTGTATCTGTTGCACAACACAAGACTAATAATGCCCTATAATTAATGAAGTCCTGCTTATTACCAAACATGTATAAATTAAAGATGAATTAAAACAAAAGAATTATTGTTTCTATTATTGTTGTTGTTATATTGCCACACTTAGCTAAGAGCTTAAACTCCATACAAAATGAGGATTGGAAGTTAATGGCAGAGTAAAAATTAGCAAAATATGTTATTCACTGCAAATATATATTATGTTTCAGATATACATAAAATAAATTCCAATTTGTTTTCTCTCTCTTTTTATTTTATTTTTTTTGAGGTGGAGTCTTGCTTTGTAGCCGAGTGCAGTGGCAAGATCTCAGCTCACTGCAACCTCACCTCCTGGATTCAAGCTATTTTCCTGCCTCAGCATCCCGAGTAGCTAAAATTACAGGCACGAGCCGCCACAGCCAGCTAATTTTTGTATTTTTAGTAGAGATGGGATTTCATCATATTGGCCAGGATGGTCTAGATGTCCTGACCACGTGATCTGCCTGCCTCAGCCTCCCAAAGTGCTGGGATTTCAAGTGTAAGCCACCATCCCCGATCCTCCAATTTGTTTTCAATCCATGTGTGAATCTTAAATAGTTGCTTCTTTTTCTCATATTCCTCTTTTGTTTTTGTTCTTCTCCTTCACTTCATCCTTTCTCCTTCTCTTTCTTTTTCCTCTCCTCCTCTACCTTTTTTAAACATCAAGATTAAAGAATATCTCCATGTCTGCTAAACAGATACTTAGAACAACAGAATCCAGGTGAAAATTTGTCCCAATTTTATTTCAAAATTGTTTCTCTAACAAATACCTTCCTTATAGAACAGTTTTATTGAAGCATATTTGTTACAGAATGTACCTAGGTGGTCAGTGACATCTAGTCAGAACTCAGTAGATTCGTTTAAACTAATTTTGTAACTGTCATCAATGATATTTTTTATTAAACTACCAAATATCTCTCTTTCTTGAAGGTTTAAATTTAATGCAATAAAGATCTCACTGCTCTTTGGGGGTTTTCAATATTTTTAATTGTTATAAAATACACATAACATAAAATTTACCATGTTAGCCTTTTATGTGCACAGTTTAGTAATGCAAAGCATATTTACATTGTTGTGCAACCAATCTCCAGAATATTTTTATCTCCCCAAACTGAAACTATATAATCATTATACAAATCCCATTTTCCCTCTTCCTGTACCATTAGCAACCACTATTCTGCTCTTTGCTTCTATGAATTTGACTATTCTAGATATCTCATATGTTTTAGTCTAGCATTGCTATAAGGGAATACCTGGGACTGGGTAATTTTTTTTTTAAGTTTATTTGGCTTATGATTCTGCAGGCTGAATAAAAAGTAAGGCACAAGCCTTTGCTTTTTGTAAGGGCTTTAGGCTGCTTCCACTAATAGTAAAAGGAGAAGGGAGGTCGGTGTGTAATCACATCATGAGAGAAGAAAGCAAAAGAAAGAAGTGGGAGGTGCAAGGCTCCTTTTAACAACCAGCTCTCATGGAAATGAATAGAGTAATAACTCATTCATTAACATGAAGGTGGCACCATGCCATCCATGAAAGACCACCCCCATGACCCAAATACTTCTCATGAAGCCCCACCCCTAACTTTGGGGCTCAAATTGCAACATGAAATCTGGAAGAGTCAAACTAAACTGTATTATCATATGAATGGAACTGTATAGTACATGTCTCTTTGTTCCTTATTTCATTTAGTATACTGTCCTCAAGTTTCATGCAAGCTATAGAATGTATCATAAATTTTTTAGGGTTAATATTCCTATATATACAGATATTTTGTTTAGTCACCCATCCAATAATGGACATTTGCACTGATGCTGCGATTTAGCTCTTGTGAATAATGCTGTTATTGTGAATAATGGCTTACTACTTGAGGGAATCCAATATTGCTATCACCCTCCTTCACAAGTTAATTCCAAATACCCATGTTGTACAAAATCTACCCCATGTTTGTTTCATGTCTCCTGGGAATGTTTTGTCTGTTTCCATTTCCCTGTTTTCATCTGTGCTCTTTTCTGGCTAAGTGACCTTCTCTTCTATGAACATGGGCATATGCACAATTATTTTTTCAAGAACTTGCCTTTAGGTTTTTTGGATATACACTTATAGACAAAATTGGTGGATCATAGAGTAATTCTAATTTTAATTTTTTGAGGAACTCTCATACTATTTTCCAAAGCAGCTGCATCATACACAGTACACAAGGGTCTCCAGGTAAAGATGCTTCTGTTATTACAAACACACTGTGTTAGCTGGTAAATGCTGAAAATACATGTTTGGTCTATTAAAATGTATTTCTTTCTCATGTCCTCACTGAATTAAAATAAGCAAGTGTGGCTGGATTTCAGCTTCCAATGTTATTCTGCTTCCAATTTCATTATTTTCAGGTTTTGTTGTTGTTTTTATAGTAGTCATCCTGATGGTTGTGACGTTATATCTCAATGTGCTTTTGATTGCATTGTACTAATTATGAATTATTTTAAACATCTTTTCAGATCTTCAGTGGCTGCTTGCATGTCTTCTTTGGAGAAATGTCTATTTAAGTCATTGGCCCATTTTCAATTGGGTTATTTCTTTTATTTTTGTTGCACTGTAAACATTTCTAAAATATTCTGCATATTAACCCTCATCCGATATATGGCTTGCAAATATTTCCTCTTATTTTGTAGGCTGCATTTTTACTTTTCCATTTGTATCTTTTAATGCACAGAAGTTTTAAATGTTTCGTGAAGTGCAATTTACCTATTTATACTTTTGTCGCCTGTGCTTTTGGTGTCATGTCAAAGAAATTTTGCCTTCTGCACATGGCTAGCCAGTTTTCCCAACACCATTTATTAAATAGGGAATCCTTTCCCCATTGCTTGTTTTTGTCTGGTTTATCAAAGATAATATGGTTGTAGATATGTTGTGTTGCCTCCGATGCTTCTGTTCTGTTCCATTGGTCTATATCTCTGTTTTGGTACCAGTACCATGCTGTTTTGATTACTGTAGCCTTGTAGTATAGTTTGAAGTCTGGTAGTGTGATGCCTCCTGCTGTGTTCTTTTTGCTTAGAATTGACTTGGCTATGCGGGCTCTTTTTTGGTTCCATATGAAATTCATGGTGTTTTTTTCCAGTTCTGTGAAGAAATTCAATGGTAGTTTGATGGGGATAGCATTGATTGTTTAAAAACCACATTGAGATACCATATCACGCCAGTTAGAATGGCGATCATTAAAAAATCTGGAGACAGCAGATGCTGGAGAGGATGTGGAGAAATAGGAACACTCTTACACTGTTGGTGGGAGTGTAAATTAGTTCAACCATTGTGGAAGACAGTGTGGCGATTCCTCAAGGACCTAGAAATAGAAATTCCATTTGACCCAGCAATCCCATTACTGGCTATATATCCAAAGGACTATAAATTGTTCTACTATAAGGACACATGCACACGAATGTTCATTGCAGCACTGTTTACAATAGCAAAGAACTGGAACCAACCCAAATACCCAACGATGATAGACTGGACTGGGAAAATGTGGCACATATACATCATGGAATATTATGCAGCAATCAAAAATGATGAGTTTGTGTCCTTTGTAAGTACATGGATGAATCTGGAGAACATCATTCTCAGCAAACTGACACAAGAACAGAAAAAGAAATACTGCATATACTCACTCATAGGTGGGTGAGAAAAATGAGAACACCTGGACACAGAGAGGGTGTCTACTACACACTGGGGTCTATTGGGGGGAATGGGAGAGGGACAGCGGGGGGGGGGCTGGGGAGGTATAGCCTGGGGATGAATGCCAAGTGTGGGTGAAGGGGAGGAAGGCAGCAAAACACACTGCCATGTGTGTACCTATGCAACTATCTTGCACATTCTGCACATGTACCCCAAAACCTATAATGCAATAAAAATTAAAAAAATTAAAAAAATAAAATCATAAAAAAAGTAATAAAAATAGATTAAAAGAAAAAAAAAGAAATTTTGCCAATTCAAGTCATAAAGCTTTTTTTCTTATCTTCTCTGAGAGTTTTATAGTTTTAGATGTTATGCTTGTATTTGATTCATTTTAAATTTATTTGTGTATGTCATGTAAGTTAAGCATCTGACTTCATTTGGGTGTGTGTGTAGATTTCCAATTTTTCCTACACCATTTGTTAAAGACTGTTCATTCCTATCTTAATTATGTGTATGTGTGTGTGTGTGTGCGTGTGTGTGTGTGTGTGTGTGTGTGTGTGTGTGTGAGAGAGAGAGACAGGGTCTCACTCTGTCAGTCAGGCTGGAGTGCAGTGGTACAATCATGGTTCACTGCAGCCTTGACATCCCAGTCTCAAGCAATCTTACTACCTTAGCCTCCTGAGTAGCTGGGACCACAGGCATGCACCACCACACCCAGCTTTTTTTGATTTTACTTTTTTTATAGAGATGGGGGTGTCTCCATATGTTGCCTAGACTGGTGTCCTTACACACCAAATGATCTTTACAACCTTGTTGAAAATCACTCTTCACCATTGGTTGCTTTGTTGTTGTGAGCTTGATATATATGGCCTGCACTGTGTTGACGTATTTTCTTTCTATTCCTACTATGTTGTGTCTTTTTATCATGAAAACTGTGTTGAATTTTTGTCGTATGCTTTGTCTGATCAATTGAACTAATCATATTTTTAACAGAATTTTGTTCATTTTGCTAATATACTGTATTAAATTGATTATTTTTTATGTTGAAATATCCTTGCATTTCAGAAATAAATTCCACTTGGACATAGTATATGATTCTTGTAATGAGCTGTCAAATTCTGTTTGTTAGCATCTTGTTGAATATTTTCACATCAATATTCATCAGATATATTTCTTTATTGATACTATAAAGCTTTACTTCTCCAGAGTATAAAAAAATGGAAAACATCTATAAATTTTAATAAGTATTTTACTTACTTTAAAAAGGCAAAAATGAAAAAATAAGACTGTTGCAATTCTACCCAAAATCCAATCCTGAATTGCTTATAGATAACTGAAAAAGTATTTAAGTATCTATGGCTTACTACTTGAGAGAATCCAATATTGCTATCACCCTCCTTCACAAGCTAATTCCAAGTACCCATGATGTAGGAAACCTACCCGATGTTTGTTTGTTTCCTGTCTCCTGGGAATGTTTTGCATGTTTCCATTTTCCTATTTTCCTTTGTACTCTTTGCTGACTATGTGACCTTCTCCTCTTTTCACACCCTATCTAATATTCCATATCATTTCAGATCCAGCTGATCAATGAGCCAGCAAAGGACTCTCCTCTGATCCTCAGGTGCATCAGTTCTTTCAGGGAAAGAATGCTTTGTATTCTCTCCATTCCCAGGTTTTATTTTTTTAGCCAGAGATAAAGAACTTACATAGCCATGCAGTCAGTTTCAATACAGTATTTATTTTTCATAACATTTCTTCCTTTTTTTTTTTTTTTTTTTTTTTTTGAGATGGAGTTTCACTCTTGTTACCCAGGCTGGAGTGCAATGGCGTGATCTCGGCTCACCGCAACCTCCGCCTCCTGGGTTCAGGCAATTCTCCTGCCTCAGCCTCCTGAGTAGCTGGGATTACAGGCACGCGCCACCATGCCCAGCTAATTTTTTGTGTCTTTAGTAGAGACGGGGTTTCAACATGTTGACCAGGATGGTCTCCATATCTTGACCTCGTGATCCACCCGCCTCGGCCTCCCAAAGTGCTGGGATTACAGGCTTGAGCCACCGCGCCCAGCCACTATTTTTCCTTTTTATCTTTTGCAATTAAAAAATGTTTCGCTTTTTTTTAAAAAAAAAGGTTCATTCAAAAACTTAGAATGTTATTATAGATGTCTTAATTTACTATTTTCCAAACTAAATACATTCATTTGTCTTTATGACATGATTTATAGACTCTTCCAAACCTGGTCACAAGCTTTTTGATGTACTATAATTATGTTCATCTGTTGTAATAAAATAGTATGGACCTTTTGTGATGAAGTGATTAAATGGAGAAATATATCAAGTTAATGAATGGGAAAACTTGATTATATAAATATGTCAAATTCATTCACATTCATATAAAATCTCAATAAAACTATAATCTCAATGAAAGATTTTAAAATCAACAGGAATTAATAAATGCCCAAGGAAAACATAATGAAATTTTTCAAGGATGAATGTATCGAGCTAAATATTATTAAAATACCATAATTAAAACAATGGAGCCAAATATTATTAAGATATCATAATTAAAATAATTTCTTACAGCTCATAGACATTGTTTAATCATACATGCATTTATATATAATGTTATATACATATTCTATATACTGATATGAGTAAAAGTTATATAAAATTAATGACCAAAGGAAATATTCCTCCATATATGGGGTTAGAACATTTACTACTTATTTGAAAAATAAATAGAATTTGATTCATAACTCATCTCATTTAGACAAATAAATTTCAGAGTACATAAGACACCGAAGAATAAAAAAGAAATTATCTTAGGAAAGCCTAATTATAGAAGGTCAGTCCTTTGGCTTGTGTCCTTGAATCTATGCCTTCTGAAATTTTCATGGACTTTGTTACTGCAATTAAGCTGTCCTTTCCCACTGGATTATTGCCTTGATTATCAAAATGCTTTCACTATCAAAATATGCATCAGATTGTACATACTTAATCCCCTCCCTTGAGTCTTCAATTCTACTGCTGCCTCATTCTTTTCAGCCACTTGGAGCATGCTATCTTCAAAAGTTTTCTATGTCCTTGCCTTCAATTCTTCAACATCCTTCAGTTCATTTTAAGTGTATTTGATTTCATTATTTACTTTTAATCTATTTTTAAAATATAGGTCATTATTACTCTATAGCTGCTATAGACTTTGACCAAGAATCTGTCCTTACTATAATCGATTTTGCAGCAACATTGGACACAGGTGACAATTCTCCCTTGGATTTATCTCTTCTGTACTTTTCCATGACCCCACGTTCTCCTAGTCTTCCTCTGAATATCCTGTCTGTCAGGACCTTCTTTCTGAGAACTTTAAATTTGATATGCTCCCTGAACTTTTTTCTTTCATTTTTATCCTTTGCTCTCTCAGACAAGAGTGACAAAGGTGAATGGTTAATGCTGTGCTGACGCAGTTGAAGTATATACCAAGCATGGCAAGGGTAAAATGCAACCATTCAAGAACATGTTCAATCGTGAATGCTACCTATGTCCAGGTGTGTACCTGAATTGAAAAAGGCCATATTTTAAAAATGTCATTGTTAGAGTACTTCTCAACTGCCAAGCATTGTACTATAGTAATTTTACCTTTAGGAATGTGGTATACAATTACAACTTTTTAGTATTTGCTCTGTTATTGAGGTGTTCTTTGAGTAAGGCATCAGACTTTCCCTAAATAATTCAGAATTCTAAAATTATTCCATAAGCATATAACTTTGCTATAGCTTACTGTTGGTAGCTTAGTTCTTTATCCATACATTTAAATGCATAATTGACTCATTTTAATGCTGTAGTTAAATAGTTTAACAATGGCATAACCAGACGTTTCCCATACAAAGCAATCGGGATCCTCAAGACTAGCCTGGATTTTTCACCTTCTGCCTTCTGTATGTCTATATGACTCCAATGATGCAAGTATCTTCAACAAATGTTTTATACACTTTCACTTTCATAATCTACAGGTCTTCTAGAATAGCAGGCTATAGCACAAATTTATCAGACATCATATTGATACCACAAACGCTACTTCGTCTCTCATATCTCTCTTCTAATCCCAGAAGAGGGAGAGAAGTTTGGATAGTCCAAACCATCCTCTTTTCATATAAATTAAGTGGCATGCTCCCATAATTTTATTCTCAGTTATTTTACTTATGTACACGTTCTTCCAAGATGATCTTGTTCTGTCCCATGGTTTTAAGTATTGCATGTATACCTCAGGCTTCCTACTTGAAACCTGAAATGTAGTTGTCTCTTACGCATCTCCCAGATAACATAACCCTCTCTTCCCTTCCAAATGTTTGCCTCCCTTGTGCTTCCTACTTCAATAATTGAGTATGCCATCCACTTACTATCTCAGACTTCAAATTTCATAGTCACTCAGGAGTCTCACTTTTTCTCTCATCTTCTGTCTCAATCTGATAATAAATTCTATTTATTAAGCCAGATTAAAATAGAGAAAACTTAACCTAGCTTTTCTTATAATTTCTTTTTTTCTTTTCTTTTTTTTTTTTTTTTTTTTGACTTAGAATTTCACTCTTGTTGCCCAGGCTGTAGTGGCAATTTTGGCTCACTGTAACCTCTGCCACCCGGGTTCAAGCGATTCTCCTGCCTCAACCTCCCGAGTAGCTGGGATTACGGGCCCCTGCCACCATGCCCAGCTAACTTGTTGATTTTAGTAGAGATGGGGTTTCACCATTTGGTCAGGCTGGTCTTGAACTCCTGACCTCAGGTGATCCACCCACTGAGACCTCCCAAAGTGCTGGGATTACAGGCGAGAGCCACCACTCTTGGCCTCTTCTTACAATTTCTACATGTAAAATCTATTCTCAGCCACCAATTCTTTCCTGGAAAACCTTCAGAAGAAAAATAAAATCACTTCTGAAAGGAGAATCAGCAAAGCATAGTCTCTAAAAGCACTTAGTCTGCATCCAGGTGCCTAGATTCAAATACAGACGTTCCTACTCACCATGTGTTAGATATCTCTCATTCACATTCTGCTAAACTTCTTTGTGCCTGTGTCTCTGTGACTTTGTTTCTTCATTTACAATATGGCAATACTAATAGTGCATACCTGATTGGGACTTTGAGGGTATTAAATGTGCATATATATATATATGTATATATATATACACACACACATATATGTATATGTACATAGTACAGTATTTATAATATTAATACATGATTTTGAGCTGAGCAAAGTAACATTCTTTAAATGCTGCCACTTCAAAAATAACATTCTTATTTCACAAAATATTTATAAAGTGAAATTTTATAAATATTTCAAGTGAAAAGGTGAATTAATCAGAATAAAAATATAGAATATCAATACTTATAAAATATAATGTTCAAGAGAGTGTACACTAGAATAAAGCATACAGATAAATTTAAATATAGTCTACAAACAGACTTCACATATTTAGAGAAATGCCTCATTCATAAAAAAAATCAAAACATTCTATAATTTTCTAGACTTACTTTAAGGAGACTGAGCAATACAGGAGGAAAGCCACAACAGACCTTTATTCCTTCCTTATGACAGCAAGGGAAATAAGTTGTCTTTTAAAGAAATAATGCTGACTCAGGTCGATATTTATATCAAAAGAGACTCTTCATTACTAATTGCAGCATACACAAAAATCAATTTCAGATGTATTGTATACCTAAATACAAGAAATACAACAAGACCTCTTTTGGAAGATAACATTGGGAAATGTATTAGTGCCTGTAAAGGAGATAAATATTTGTTAACCTAGTTGCAAATATACTAACCATAAAGAGAAATAATGATATTTATTAAAATCGAGAAATTATGTTCATTAATGAAAGCATAAAAATGAAAAGCAAGCTGCAGAGTGAAGTTGGAGTGAATATATGCATATATATAAAATTGACAAAGAGCTCATGTACATAATATATAAAGAATTCAATTAAACCAGTAAAGAAAGAAGACAAACCAATAAAAATGAATGAAATACTTGAACATGTATTTAATAAACGAGGATAGTCAGATTGAAAATAAAAATGTAAAAAGGTACTTCCCATCATCATTAGACATTAGAGAAACTAAATTATAATGTAATGTGAATTCTCTGTACATCCCCCACAGTGAATAAAATGAAACAGGAAATACTAAATGTTTGGTGGATGTGGTAATATCTATTATAGCTGCATCTACTCCTTTCTATGATTCAGTAATTCCTCTCTCAGCATATATTTGTACACTGGAAGGCATGTAAAAGAATGCTCACAACAGTCTTATTTACATGAATCAAACACCAGAAACAAGAATAATGCCTATTTATTAAGAAAATAGAGAAATAAAAGATATGCTTCTTACAAGGAACTAGCAATGAAAATGACATAAATACTTAAACTGGGGTCAAAGTCTTAATCATAATATTGAAGGAACTTATCTAAATGAAAAAATACATGTGTATAGGATTTTGTTTATATATTGTACCAATACAAAAAAAAAAAAAAGGCAAGATTGTTACTTAAGGAAAAATAGTGCTTTTTAACAACAAAGGAAATTTGGAGGTGTTGGTAACATCCTGTCCCTTTTTGAGGAAATTAGACACGTATCTTTTCGGTGAAAAATCATCAAGCTCTACACTTAGCAATTTCACATCTGAAACAATATGGATAAAAAATATAAAATAAAAGCTAGAAAATGGCAAATAAGCAGTTGAAGACAATATGCGTAGAAAATTTCTGAACGCTGGCTGGGTAGGTAAGCCAATAAATGAAACTGCATCAGCTAGGGAGGAATGTGTAATTAGAGAAATGTTTAATTTTTAACATTGTTTTATAGGGAATATATTAGAAAATGTTTGTATGTAAGGTAAATCATTCAAAAAACTGGAAAGCTAATCATAGAATAACAGATGCAAGTCTTAAAAAGTCAAGAGGGTATAGTATCCAGATATTGGCTATTGAAAGAAGAATGGGCATTTTATCTGTTGATATATTTTTATAATACATATTAAAATATATAAACTTGGCATTCTATTGGGAATCTTTAGCAAAGTAAAATTTGACATATGAAAAGACTTTTATTTGTAAACTAACCATGTCTTAAAACTCATTTAAGGAGAATTATGCCCTGAGTTTTATAATTGTGCTTTTTAACATGATTTCACACATGATAAGAGGTCTAAGTGCCATTACTTTCAAAAATAGTACAACTTGACCCATTCATGAATGAATTATTTATCAATATATGGCAGCTCTCTGTGGCAGTACATTTCTATAGTATATGTATTTTTTTCTTAAAAGGATTATCTATAGGTCAATGGAATTTTCTTCAAATAAACTTCACCCATCACTGATTTCCAGGGTTCTGGCTTTCTTTTTCTAAAGTTCAACTTGAACAACTGCAGGTTTCTGGGATGCACAAAGGCCACCTCTCTGTTACCTGATCTAATGGGTAGATTATTTTGTCATCCTCTTTTCAATAAGATACACTGATAAATTCTCTTCTGCCAATTCTAGAAGTTTCTTTATTCCAAATCATTGTCTCATCCATATTCATCACTTTTCTGCCAAATTTTACATTTTAAAAACTAAAGTTTACCCTTAAATGCCTAGTTTGTCAGCCAGCTGTACTTTCAGGCTAGAAGGTATATTTAAGTTTTACCCAGCTTGATTTTATACATTGCACTGACACTTTTGCCACAATTTCCTAATGCAAGTAATCTAGTACTTTCTTGGCAAATTTGGAATTTATCCTTCCTAAATAATCTTCACTACACACCAAATCTACTATCCATTCCTAGAAAACAATGTTTCATATGTTTTTATTTGTGAATGTTAACTGGGGCAAGATATTCTCTTTGACATAGCTGTGCAATAATTTGGAAAACATAATTTAAGAGATTTGGACCTTAGTCTTCTATACCCTCTGCTAAGGATCTTCTAGAAAATGACCCCATGTTTCTATGCCTTCCTGTTTCATAACACCGCAACATTCTCACACCATAAAGTAGCTCATGAGCAGTCGGTGTGTCATTATCTGTTGAAACTTGTCCCATCAACCTGTTCGAATTCCAAAATGAGCAGCATAAACAAAGGATATGAAATGTGTGGACTGCAAGGAAAGCAGAGCCTGTGGCTCAGCTGAGGACTCATCTACACAGAGCCTGACATTCAGAAAACCAGAGCAAGTGCTTGAGGAAAAATGGCAGTTAGAGAACTCTCAACCCCTATTTTCACAGATGATGAATGAGCACTCCTCTCCCCCTAACTCCAGGTAGTGAGGTTTCATGCTCAATTGGTGGCAGAAGTGGGAGCAAAAATGTTTCTTTATGTCCACACATGGACTGCACCCTTCATATCCCATGTGTTCTTCCCCTTCTCCTTTTCTTTACCCTCTCTTTACTCTGTCGTTCACACCTCCAGTTTCAATCGCTGGGTAGTGTGTAGTATTTTCTGTCATACTTTCATATTTCCTTTTTTTTTTCCTGCAGATCAACAAGTGTAATAGTCACAAAGAGAATACGTATGATTTACACGAAAAGTGATGCTATAATAAATGCCCTTTTTGATTTGAGGAATTCTGTCTGAAATGAATTAGGCTGTTTGGGAGCGAGGTGGTCATGGAAAGGGAAACAAACCAAAACAAAACAGAACCCTGCCTAATGTACTGACCTCAGGTTATGCTGAATTGAAAAAGGATGTTCTGTAATCTGGGGCTGAGGCAGAGGTGGGTCAAAAAACATGAATTGGGTTATAGAGTAAGCACAACCAGGAAACATATACGCTTCAAGGATTATCCATAAATTAATCAATATAGAATAAAATTTAACCCCCATGCACAGGTTTTTGTGTCACTTTGAGTGACAGTTGATATAAAATCATTTTCTGTTACCATTCTAAATTGAGAAATATACAAGTAATGTGACTGACTTATTTTAGATGTATGGATTCCTGAAGAGCTGACGTTGTAGAATGTATGTGCTGCAATCAGTTATCTTGTAACTGCACTGAATTATCAGGAACTTTCTGATTCCATGATGCTCAGGACTGTGTGGCAAGGAAGACAAGGCTTAGCTTTCTCGTGGATGTATTTTACTTCATCTTGATTCCAATAAAAACAATTTTTGATGTATGAGAGAGCAAGATGTGCAGATTATTTTACTTTTTATTTAAAATATTAATAATTTATTATTTAAAAAAATCCTCCTAGCTTCATCATTGCATATTCCAATTATTTATTAATTCATCTGTAAAATGTGTAAGCTCTTCTATGCAAGTTCTAGGCAAACATAAACAGTTTGTACTTTAAAAGCTTTTATATAATTTTTAAATAACTATTTGAAAAAGTATATAATGCATTTTGATTTTAGGGATTAAAAATATATCACTCAATTGGAAGTGGGGTAGATTAAATGTGCTGATTAATCTTGATTATTAAGCAAATTAAAATATATACAGACTTCAAAAATATTTGAGCCTAAAAATATTTTCTAGGCTTTAAAATTATAATTTGATGTTTCAATTATTCTCATTAAATTTTATAATTTTGTATGCAATTCTTGGGGGAAAGAGTTTAATTGGTTTTCTTTTTTAACATTATATCTATATATATACAGACACATAAGTAAATGACATAAGTATATAAGTATATATTATACACATATTAGTTATACACTTAAATATTAACATGTAAATATTAACAATACTTTATAACACATATAAAGTATTGTTTTCGATCTGATGGTTAAATGTAGTTATATTTGTAAGCACTCTTAAGATATAGAAGTGGGCAAATTATTAACACATTGAAAATATATAGCAATAATTTAAATTTAAGAATAAATATGTATTTTTTTCAAATGCAAAGTAGTGGACAAGCCAGATGAAAGATGAAAAATAACTATAGAATTCAAATTTAAATTTGAAGAGCATGAAGGATTCCTGATGGTTAACTTTTTAAATAATTTCTGGAAATTTTAAAATTTACTTAATAAAAATCTGAATCTTTTTACTTATTTTTGGCTGGGTTTTAGCATGTAATTGGGTTAGTTTTTCTTACATGCATGTATTTTCTCCTTTACTTCTCATTGAGTTATTTTCCTTATCTCAGAAGGCTGTCCATGCTTACTTAGCTCATTCAGCACATTTCATTCAGAAAAAGAAACATAGAGTATGATACAAAGAAAATATAATTACTCAAATTTCACTTATTGCGATCATTTTGTTTTGGAAGGTTAGTCAAATATCATCCTTTAGAAGCAAATGGGAGGAGTAATTATTTGCTCTGTTTTCGTTAATCTGCTTTGGGAAGCTAGTGGGGATAGAAGGTGAACTTGTGGTTTCAGGGAGTAACCTCTATGGCCCATTCCTTCTTGTGTGCAGTTTTCAGACACAGAGAAACTGTTGGTCCTCTGGCCATTCCTTAGAGAGCCTGAGCAATACAGAAGAAAAGCCTTGGCAAGAGACCTCAATTCCTTCCTCAGAAACCCATTATTGTCTGTCTTTAGGCAAAACCTTCAATATCCCTGTACTAGTCTCTCTGCCTGTATATGCAGAGGTTAGACTAAACCTACGGGTAAATCTTTACAGAACAGCGTTTCCTTGGTTCAGAAGAAGGGCTCCAGAGCAAATTGTTTTCTGTCAGTCCATCAACATACACCCATCACAGCTCAAGGGACAGGAAGAGCCCTCCTTGAGAGGTTAAATCCATTTTACGGACAGAGGAAAAATTCTTCTTGTCTTCAATCTTCATGTAATAACTTTTCTGGATTTAGTTAATCCTGTCTTGTCCAATTTTATATGTGTTGTCGCCTTCCTCAGACACCATCAACATCCCTCAACACCGTCAACATCCCTCCACACCATCAACAGCCTTTGTTGTTGTTGTTGTTAGTGGTGGTGGTGTTGGTGGTGGTGGCGGTTTGGTTTCAATCAGATTTGCACCTGTATCATGCCCTGCTGTTAGATCAAAGCACTGATGTGATGAGTCTGCTTATGAAATTGAGTATAGGCTGAAACTGATGCATTGGTCATATGTGGAAGTAAAGAATGAGACCTTTAAAATAAGGCTTTACATTATTCTCTCCTGACATGTTTAAAATTAGGTGTGTATTTCATAGCACAAATCAACTTATTGCAAAGGTATCCTTCAGGGTCTACATAAGAAATTCCTACTGTTCTATTCACATAAAAGGCTGAGTTTCTGAGAAATTATTTATTTGTTACATTTTGTATGCTAAGTGCTTTGAACTTCTTTCCGGTTCCCTCACATCACAGAGCATGCTACATTAACTTGCCAATGAAAGGCGACTACCCAATTTATATTCCTGTTGGTCCCCGGGACGAGGAGGAAGAAGCAAGTAGAAAGGGAGATGTTTAAGTTTACTTCATTATATCATCCTAATTTGTTTTACAATAGCAACAAAAAACTGTATCTGAATCTCATTCAAATTAAACCCATATTTTGCATGAACATTTGAGATATTTTTAGGGCACTACTTGGCATGTATTATATACTTGCAGGGAGGTTAAATAATATTTAACAAGCTATAGTTGTCCTCTTTTTAAAAGTAAAAGAATCTGAGAGTCTGCGAGGGCAAGTAAAGTTTACAAGTTAAAAGTGGGGAAGTCAAGACTGAAACCTGAGTCTTCTGATAACCACATGTATGTTGTCTTTATAATGTACCACATCTGGATCAAAAAATTGACAAAGGGAACATAGTCCTCACGTAATGTCAGCAGTGAAAAGTTTGCTTACCCTCAAATCTATGAGAACCTCACATTTTGAGAAAGATAGTCAACTGAAATATAAGAAAATTCACTGTGTGTTTGCACATGAATGTGCTTATGAGAAACTTGCTCACTGCAGCCCTCCAAAACGTATCATTAATTATCCACCACATTTAGAACTTGAAATGGATATAAGTTCCATATTTCTGTTTCCTTGTCTTTTGGCCATTCGTAGTTACTGGGGGCAAGGTAACCACATAACTGCACTACTGAATTCTGGAAATTGATTTGGAAAGCAAGCCTATGTGAATGCAATAGACAAATTAAGCTGAGAGACAGCAACCTATTTTAGAGTTTTCCAGAATTTGTGATAAAAAAAATTCCCAACAAGTATTAGTGAGCATATCTTATATGCAGCAGTTAACTTCAGGAAAGTAAGTGCTCCTCTCATACCCTGAAGAGTGGGAACCATGATTCTTAGTCTGCAGTATCTGTACTTTGCTCCACACACAAGGGCTTAAGAACAGTGTGATGTATCAACCCTCTGTCTTGTTACAACAATGCATCGTAGGAGAGGGGTCATTTAAAAACCATTATCTTATTCTCAAATGCTAGCCTCGTTCAGAAGCAGGCTTGGCAACCCCTGGCTGTGCATGATTTGAGAAAATGTTTTCCATTTTAGAGTGTCTGTCCTTCTCAGATGCTATTCTGCTGAAAATGCCACTCCTTGCTACTTTCTAAACTAACAGGTTTTTCTTCTGAGAAGGATTGAGTTTCAGAAAATTTGAATAGAAAATTAAGTCCTCCTATATTCCCACACTGCCCCCTCATTTCCTTTATTGTTGTACCATTATTAATTAAAACTATAGTTAACATCAAAGTTCACTCTGTGGTGCACAATCCTCTCGGTTTTGAAAATTTGTAATGACATTCATCTAACACTATAGCTTCATAGAGAATAGTTTTGCTACCCTATTTTATACACCTTTTGTGGTCCACCTTTCATCCCTGTCTCATTCTCTCCTGGAAGTCCCTGGCAGCCACTGATATTCTTACTATTGTCACAGTTTTGGCTTTTCCAGAAAGTCATACAGTTGACCTCATACAGCAGCTTTCTCAGATTGGCTTCTTTCACTTTGCAATATATATTTAAATTTCCTGTATTATTCTTGTGGTTTCCTGGCTCACTTTTTTCTTTTAAACAAAAAAAGGGATTTTATTACTTCTCATAAAAGGAAGTCTAGCTCCATGATATCACCAAGGACTCGAGTTCTTCCCATCTGTCTCTGTCATCTTCTATGAAATGGCCTTGTCCTGGGCTGGCTTTACTCACAGCTGTGCAATGATTGCAGCAGTTCCAAGTATCGTGTTTCCATATGATCCCACATAGGAGAATAAGTGAGACTGTGCCTCTCTTGTTTTATTAAAAAAATTGTTTTGTTGTTGTTGTGAATATGCATTGTACAAAATTTACCATTTTTACCAGAACATAACATTTTAATCATTTTAAGTGTACAGTTTAATAGCCTTAAGTTTATTCATATTATTCTGCAACTGTCACTGCTCCTCATTTCTAGAAGTTTTTTTAATTATCCTAACCAAAATTCTCTACTCATTAAACAATAAATCCTCCCTCACTCTAACCCCACGGTAAATTTTATTCTGCTTTTGTCTCTATCAAATTGTCTACTTTATGAAGATCATAGAAATGTAATAATGCAATATTTATTGTATTGTGTCTAGTTTATTTCACCTAACATAAAGTTTTCAGAGTTCATCCATGTTGTAGTGTGTATCAGATTTCATGCTAATTAAAATTCATTGTTTTTAAAAAAATTCAATAGTTTTTGGAAAACAAGTGGTTTTAGTTACATGGATACATTCTTTAGGGTGATTGAGATTTTGGTGCACTTCTCATCTGAGCAGTGTACATGGTGCCCAATGTGTAGTCTTCTATCCCTCACCCTCCTCTCATCGCACCGCCTTAGTCCCCAAAGTCCATTATATCATTCTAATGCCTTTGCACCCTCATAGCTTAGCTCCCACTTCTATGTGAGAACATATTATAGTTAGTTTTCCATTCTTTTTTTATTTCATTTTAGGTTTTGGGGTACATGTGAAGAACATGCAGGATAGTTACATAGGTACACACGTGGCAGTGTGATTTGCTGCCTTCCTTCCCTTCACCTATATCTGGCATTTCTCCCCCTGCTATCTCTCCCCTACTCCCCACCCCCCACTGTCCCTCCCCTATTTCCCCCCAACAGACCCCAGTGTGTGATGCTCCCCTCCCTGTGTCCATGTGTCCTCATTGTTCAACACCCGCCTGTGAGTGAGCACATGCGGTGCTTGATTTTCTGTTCTTGTGTCAGTTTGCTGAGAATGATGGTTTCCAGGTTCATCCATGTCCCTACAAAGAACATGAACTCATCATTTTTGATGGCTGCATCATATTCCATGGTGTATATGTGCCACATTTTCCCTGTCCAGTCTATCATTAATGGGCATTTGGGTTGGTTCCAGGTCTTTGATGTTGTAAACTGTGCTGCAATGAACATCATGTGCATGTGTCCTTATTGCAGAATGATTTATAATCCTTTGGATATATACCCAGTAATGGGATTAGTGGGTCAAATGGGATTTCTATATCTAGGTCCTTGAGGAATCGCCACACTGTCTTCCACAATGGTTGAACTATTTTACACTCCCACCAACAGTGTAAGAGTGTTCCTATTTCTCCACATCCCCTCCAGCATCTGCTGTCTCCAGATTTTTTAATGATTGCCATTCTAACTGGTGTGAGATGTTGTCTCAATGTAGTTTTGATTTGCATTTCTCTAATGACCAGTGATGATGAGCATTTTTTCATGTTTGTTGGCCTCATGTATGTCTTCTTTTGTAAAGTGTCTGTTCATATTCTTCACCCACTTTTGAATGGGCTTGTTGGCTTTTTCCTGTAAATCTGTTTTAGTTCTTTGTAAATTCTGGATATCAACCCTTTGTCAGATGGGTAGACTGCAATTTTTTTTTCCCATTCTGTTGGTTGCTGATTCACTTTAATAACTGTTTCTTTTGCCATGCAGAAGCTGTGGAGTTTGATTAAGTCCCATTTGTCTATTTTGGTTTTTGTTGCCAATGCTTTTGGTGTTTTGGTCATGAAGTTCTTGCCTATGCCTATGTCCTGAATGGTTTTGCCTAGATTTTCTTCTAGGGTTTTTATGATGTTAGGTCTTATGTTTAAGTCTTTAATCCATCTGGAGTTAATTTTAGTGTAAGTTATCAGGAAGGGGTCCAGTTTCTGCTTTCTGTACATGACTAGCCAGTTTACCCAACACCATTTATTAAACAGGGAATTCTTTCCTCATTGCTTGTTTATGTCAGGTTTATCAAAGATCAGATGGTTGTAGATATGTTGTGTTGCCCCCAAGGCCTCTGTTCTGTTCTGTTGGTGTATATCGCTGTTTTGGTACCAGTACTATGCTGTTTTGATTACTGTAGCCTTGTAGTATAGTTTGAAGTCCAGTAGTGTGATGCCTCCTGCTGTGTTCTTTTTGCTTAGAGTTGACTTGGTTATGCTGGCTCTCTTTTGGTTCCATATGAAGTTTAAAGTGGTTTTTTCCAGTTCTGTGAAGAAGGTCATTGGTAGCTTGATGGGGATAGCTTTGAATTTGTAAATTACTTTGGGCAGTATGGCCATTTTCACAATATTGATTCTTTCTAATCATGAACATGGAATGTTTCTCCATCTGTTTGTCTCCTCTCTTATTTCGTTGAGCAGTGGCTTGTAGTTCTCCTTGATATGATTATCTCAATTGATGCATTGAAGGCCTTCCACAAAATTCAACAGCACTTTCTGCTAAAAACCCTCAATAAACTAGGTATTGATGGAACCTATCTCAAAATAATAAAAGCTATTTATGACAAACCAACATCCAATATCATATGAAATAGGCAAAAACTGGAAGCATTCCCTTTTAAATCTGGCATTAGACAAGGATGTCCTCTCTCACAACTCCTATTCAATATAGTACTGGAAGTTCTAGCCAGAGCAATCAGGCAAGAAAAAGAAATAAAGGGTATTCAAATAGGAAAGGAGGAAGTCAAATTGTCTCTATTTGCAGACGACATGATTGTATATCTAGAAGACCCCATCGTCTCAGCCCAAAATCAACTGAAACTGATAAACAACTTCAGCAAAGTCTCAGGATACAAAATCAATGTGCAAAAATCACAAGCATTCCTATACAACAATAACAGACTTAAAGAGAGCCAAATCAAGAACGAACTGCCATTCACAATTCCTACAAAGAGAATAAAATACCTAGGAATACAACTAACAAGGAACATAAAGGACCTCTTCAAGGTTTTCCATTCTTGAGTTACTCCACTTAGAATAATGGTCTCCAACTCCATCCAACTTGCTGCAAATACCATTATTTTATTACTTTTATGGCTAAATATATACACTGCATTTTCTTTATCTTCTCATTGATTGATGGACATTTAGGTTGGTTCCATATTTTTGCAGTTATGAACTGTGCTGCTATGAACATGTGTGTGCAAGTGTCTTTTTTCATATAATGAATTATTTCCTGGTGTAGATACCCAGTAGTGAAATTCCTGGATCAAATGGTAGATCTATTTTTAGTTGTTTAAGGAATCTCCATACTGTTTTCCTTAGGGGTTGTACTAGTTTGCATTTCTACTAGTAGCATAAAAGTGTTTCCTTTCCCCCACATCCACACCAACATCTATTATTTTTTGATTTTTTAAATTGTGGCTGTTCTTGCAGGAGTAGGGTAGTATCTCATTGCAGTTTTAATTTGCATCCCTGATGATTAGTAATGTTGGGCTTTTTTTTTTTTTTTTTTTTTTTCATATGTGTTTTGGCCATTTGTCTATCTTCCTTTGAGAATTATCTATTCAATTCCCACTTTGCCCACTTTTTGATGGGATTATTTGGGGTATTTTCTTGCTTATTTGTTTGAACTCCTTGTAGATTCTGGATATTAGTTCTTTGTCAGATGCATAGTTTTCAAATGTATTCTCCCATGCAGAGTCTGTGGGTCATCTGCTTACTCTGCTGGTTATTTATTTTGCTGTGTAGGAGCTTTTCAGTTTAATTAGGTCCCATTTATTTATCTTTGGTGTTTTTTTTAGATTTGCCTCTGGCTTCTTGATCATGAACTCTTTGCCCGAGCCAATATCTAGAAGAGTTTTTCTGATGTTGTCTTCTAAAATTTCCATGGTTTCAGGTCTTAGATTTAAGTATTTTATCCATCTTGAGTTGATTTTTGTACAGTGAGAGATGAGAATCAGTTTCATTCTACTACATGTGGTGTGCCACTTATCCCAGCACCAATTGTTGAATAGGGTGTCCTTTCCCACTTTATGTTTTTGTTTGCTTTGTAAAGAGCTGTTGGCTGTAAGTATTTGACTTTATTTCTGAGTTCTTTATTTTGTTTATTTGGTCTACCTGCCTATTTTTATACCAGTACCATGCTGTTTTGGTGAGTATAGTGTTGTAGTATAGTTTGAGGTTTTGTAATGTGATGATTCCAGATTTTTTTTTTTTTTTTTTTTTTTTTAGACAGAGTTTCACTCTTGTTACCCAGGCTGGAGTGCAATGGCACAATCTTGGCTCACTGCAACCTCCGCCTCCTGGGTTCAGGCAATTCTCCTGCCTCAGCCTCCTGAGTAGCTGGGACTATAGGCACGCGCCACCGTGCCCAGCTAATTTTTTGTATCTTTAGTAGAGACGGGATTTCACCATGTTGACCAGGATGGTCTCGATATCTTGACCTCGTGATCCACCCGCCTCAGCCTCCCAAAGTGCTGGGATTACAGGCTTGAGCCACCGCGCCCGGCCAGATTTGCTGTTTTACTTAGCATTGCTTTGGCTGTGCAGGCTCTTTTTGTGCTTGGATATGAATTTTAATATTGTTTTTTCTATTCTGTGAATAATTATAGTGGTATTTTGATGAGAATTGCTGTGAATCTATAGATATATTTGGGCAATATTTTCATTTTCACATTATTAATTGTACCCATCCATGAGCATGCAATGTGTTTCCATTTGTTTGTGTCATTGATAATTTATTCAGCAGTGTTTCACAGGTTTCCTTGTAGAGATCTTTCTTCAGCTCTTTGGTTGGGTAAATTTCAAAGTTTTGTTTGTTTTGTTTTTGCAGCTATTGTTAAAGGGATTGAGTTCTTGATTTGATTTTAGGCTTGGTCACTGTTGTTGTATAGCCATGCTACTGATTTCTGTACCTTGATTTTGTATAGTAAAACTTTACTTTTATTTACTCATTTATCAAATCTAGGAGCTTTTTGAATGAGTCTTTAGGGTCTTCTATGTACACAATCACAGAATCATTGAACAGTCGCAGCTTGACTTCCTCATTACCAGTTTGGATGCCTTTTATTTCTTGCTTTTATCTGATTGCTCTGGCTAAGACTTGCAGTAGTATGTTCACTACTGATAAAAATGCACATCCTTGTTTGGATTTCAGTTCTCAGGTGGAATGCTTTCAACTTTTCCCCATTCATTATAACGTTGGCTGTGGGTTGGTCATAGATGGCTTTTATTACCTTAAGGTATGTCCCTTTTATGCCAATTTTGCTGAGAGTTTTAATCATAAATGGATACCAAATTTTGTCAAATACTTTTTCTGCATCTATTGAAATGATTATATGATTTTTGTTTCTAATTCTGTTTATGTGATATATCACATTTATTGACTTCTGTACATTAAACCATCCCTGCATCCCTGATATGAAATCCACTTTATCATGGTGTATTATCTTTCTGATATGCTTTTGGATTTGATAAGCCTGTATTTTGTAGAGGATTTTTGCATCTGTATTCATCAGGGATATTAGTATGTGGTTTTCTTTTTTGTTTTTTTATGTCTTTTTCTGCTTTTAATATGAAGGTGATCTATTATTGCCTTCATAGAATGATGTAGAGAGGATTCCCTCTTTCTCTCTCTTTTGGAATAAAGTAAGATTGGTAACAACTCTTTGAATGTCTTGTAGAATTCAGCTGTGAATCTTTCTGGCCCTGGTCATTTTTTTGTTGTCAGTTTTTTAAAAATTATAGTTTCAGTCTCACTACTTGTTTTTGGTTGGTTAGAGTTTCTATTTCTTCCTGGTTTAATTTAGGTGGGTTGTATATTTCTAGGAATTTATTCATTTCCTGTAGCTTTTCTAGTTTGTGCATGTAAAGGTGTTCCTAGTAGCCTTGAATGATCTTTTATATTTTTGTAGTACTAGTTGTAATATATTTTGTTTCATTTCTAATTGATCTTATTTGCTTTTTTTTTCTTCTTTTCTTGGTAAATGTTGCTAAAGGTCTATCAGTTTTATCTTTTCAAAGAACAAGCTTTTTGTTTTATTTATCTTTTTTAATTTGTTTCCATTTTATTTAGTTTTGGTCTGATCTTTGCTATTTCTTTTCCTCTGCTGGGTTTGGCTTTCGTTAGTTCTTGTTTCTATAGTTCCTTGAGGTGTCACCTGAGAATGTCAGTTTGTAATTGTTCAGATGTTTTGATGTTAGTCAATTATTGCTGTGAACGTTCCTCTTAGCAATTCTTTTGCTGTATCCCAGAGGTTTTGATAAATTATGTCACTATTATCATTTAGTTCAAATAATTATTTAATTTCCATTTTGATTTTATTATTGACCCAATGATCATTCAGGAATAGGTTATTAATTTCTATGTATTTGTGTGGTTTTGAAGATTCCTTTTTGAGTTGCTTTCTAATTTTATTTTACTGTGGTCTGACAAACTACTTGATATAATTTCAATTTTCTTTAATTTATTGAGACTTGTTTTGTGAGCTGTCATATGGTCTAACATGAAGAATGTTCCATGTGCTGATGAAAATAATGTAAATTCTGAAATTGTTGGGTAAATGTTCTGTAAAGATCTGTTAAGCCCATTTGTTCTAGGATATAGTTTAATTCCATTGTTTCTTTGTGGTCTTTCTGTCTTGATGACTTGTCTAGTGTTATCACTGGAGTATGGAATTCACCCCCTATTATTGTGTTGCTATGTATTTCATTTCATAGGCTAGTAGTAATTGTTTTATAAATTTTGGAGCTCCAGTATTAGGTGCAAATATATTTAGGATTGTGATAATTTCCTGTGGAATGAATCCTTTTATTATTATATAATAATCCTCTTTGTCGTCATTGTAAACTATCACTGCTTTAAAGTCTGTTTTGTCTAATATAAGAATAGCTAGCTCACTTTTGGTTTCCATTTGTGTGGAATTTCTTTTTTCCAGCCCTTCACCTTAAGTTTATGCGACTCCTTAAGTGTTAGGTGAGTTTTGTGAAGACAGCAGTTACTTGGTTGATGAATTAATATCCATTCTGTGGTTTTGTATCTTTTAAGTGGAGCATTTAGACCATTTACATTTAATGCTAGTATTGAGATGTGAGGTACTGTTCTATTCATCATGTTAGTTGTTGCCTAATACCTTGATTTTTTTTTTTTGCGTGTGTGTTATGTTGTTGTTTAATAGATGATTTTATATTTATGCTTTAAGAAGGTTCTGTTTTGGGGTATTTTGAAGTTTTGCCTCAGAATTAAGAACCCCTTTTAGCATATCTTGTAGTTCTGGCTGGCTTGGTAGTGGCAAATTCTCTTAGAATTGTTTGTCTGAAAAAGACTGTATCTTTCCTTCATTTAAGAAGCTTAGTTTCACTGGATACAAAATTCTTGGCTTATAGTTATTTTGATTTAGGTAGCTAAAGTTAGGACTCCAATCCATTCTGGCTTGTAAGGTTTTTGCTGAATAATCTGTTGTTAATATGATAGGTTTTCTTTTATAGGTTAGTGGACACTTTTGTCTCACAGCTCCTAAGTTTCTTTCCTTCATCTTGACTTTAGATAACCTGATTACTGTGTTTTTGCAATGAATTTTCCAGTTTTTCATTGAGCTTCTTGTATTTGGATGTCTAGAGATGCTAAAGAGGAGGACCAGGGAAATTTTCTTTAATTATTTCCTCAAGTAGGTTTTCCAAACCTTAAATTTCTCTTCTTCAGAAACACCATATTTCTAAGTTTGGTTCCTTAATACAATCCCAAATTTCTTGAAGGCTTTGTTTAATTTTTTGGTTTTTCTTCTTTGTTTTTATCTGATTGGGTTCATTCAAAAGCTTTGTCTTCGAGATCCAAAGCTCTTTCTACTTGTTCTAGTCTATTATTGAAAATTTCAAGTGCCTTTTTAAATTTTTCTAAGTGTGTCTTTCATTTCCAGAAGTTGTGATTGTTTTTTCTTTATGTAAGTTATTTCTCTAGAGAATTTTTCATTCATACCATGTATTGTTTTTTAATTTCTTTCCAGTTGGTTTTCACTTTTCTCTGATATCCCTTTGAGCATCTTAATAATCAACCTTCTGAATTCTTTGGCAATTCGGAGATTTCTTCTTGGTTGGGATCCGTTGCTGGGGAGTTGGTGTTTGTGGAGTGTTATCGACTCCTGTTTTGTTGTATTACCAGAATTACTTTTCTGTTTTTTTCTTTTTCTTTTTCTTTTTCTCATTTGGCTAGACTAGAATAAGTAGAAGCAAGAACTTAAGATCTCAAAAACAAAGCTTCAGCTCTTTTTCTTACATATTTAGAAGTGAAATTTTTGGATCATATGGTAATTCCATATTTTACTTTTTGAGGAATCACCAGAATGTTTGCAATAGCAGCTGCACCATTTGTATTTCTAGAAGCAATGTACAAGGAATGCCGTTTCTCCACAACCTTGCCTTGTAATTTTCTTTATGTGTGTATGTCTATGTGTGCAAGGGTGTTTATCATAGCTGTCCCAATGGGTATGAAGTGGCATATTATTTTGAATTTGACTTGCATTTCATTAATGATTAGTAACATTCAGTTACCTTTACATGTGCTTACTAGCAGTTTGCATATTATCTTTGGATAAATGTGTATTCAAATCTTTAGCCCATTTTTATTTGAGGGTTTGTTTCACAGTATTGTTAAAATGAAGGAATTATTTATATATTTTGGATATTAAGACCTTATCAGATATGTGACTTGCAAGTATTTTCTTCCACTTTGTGGATTGCCTTTTCAGTTTTTTGATAGTATCCTTTAGAGTACATGAAGTGCAATTTTATATATGTCTCCTTTTTATTTCCATACTGCTGGTGTCATATTTAAGAAATTATTGCCAAATACCAATTCCTGAGCTTTACTTTGAAATTTTTAAGAGTTTTTGTTTTGTTTAAATTGGTTTATTTTTAATTTTGGGGGGTACATAGGTGTATATATATATATATATATATATATATATATATATATATATATGTATATATATGTGTGTGTGTATATATATATATATGTATATATATGTGTGTGTATATATATATATAGGTATATATATATATGTTTTTATAGCAGTATTATATAAAAGTTTTTAAAAATAATTTTTGTAGTTTTAATTCTTATGTTTAGTTATTTTATCCATTTTGATCCTTTTTTATATGATATAGGATAAGTTTCCAACTTCATTCTTATACATGTGAATATTTTTTTTTCGGTATCATTTGTTGAAAAGACTGTCTTTTCAATGAGTGGTTTTCCATACACTTGTTAAAGTCGTTTGACTTTTCAACAAGTTTTTTTCAGTATAATTTGTTGAAAAGACTGTTTTTTCAATGAGTGGTTTTCCATACACTTGTTAAAGTCATTGGACCATATACATGAGTTTTATTTCTAGACTCACTTCTATTCCATTGCACTATGTGTCTGTCTTTATGGCAGTACTACACTTTTTTATTAATAAATATTTACAGTAAGTTATAATATCAGGATGTGTAAATCCTCTAACATTGTACTTCTTTTTCCAAATTGTTTTGACTACTTCTTGAAATTCCAAATGAATTCTTAGGATGACATTTTTTATTTCTGCAAAACAATGTAGTTAGGTTTTTGAGGGGTTATTTCATCAAATTTGTAGACTGCCTTGTGTAGGTTTGACATCTGAATAATATTAAGACTTCTGTTAACAAGAGGAATATTTCCATTTATTAATGTTCTCCTTAATTTTGCAATGTTTTACAGTTTTTAGTATAAAAGTACACTGTCTTCTAGGTTAAGTTTATTTCTAAATATTTTCATTTTGTTTTTTTTTTTTGAGACAGCATTTTGCTCTTGTCACCCAGGCTGGAGTGCAATGGCACAATCTTGGCTCAATGAAACCTCTGCTTCCCACGTTCAAGTTATTATTTGCCTCAGCCTCCAGAGTAGCTAGGATTGCAGCATCCACCACCATGCCTGGCTAACTTTTGTATTTTTAGTAGAGACAGGGTTTCACCATGTTGACTAAGCTTGTCTCAAACACCTGACCTCAGGTGATCTGCCTACCTTGGCCTCCCAAAGTGCTGGGATTACAGGCATGAGCCACTGCACCCTATTTTTATTTTTTCATTCTACTTTAAATAGTTTTCTTAATTCCTTTTTAAGACCGTTCATTGTTAACATATAGAAACACAACTAAATTTAATATACTTATTTTGTATGTTGAAACTTTGTGGAATATGTTATTGGTGCTACCAGTATTTTTTCTCCTGGTGGTGTTGAATCTTGAGGGTTTTCTACATATAAGATCATATCATTTTAAAACAGAAATAACTTTAATTCTTTATATTCAATATGTACTTGCTTGATTACATTTTTGTTTACTCATTCTAGCTAGAACTTCTAATACTATGTTGAATAAAATATAGTGGCATTCTTATCATGCTTCTCAACTGAGAGGAAATATTTCCATCCTTTCACCTCTAGTTTGGTGATAGCTAAAAAGGTTTCATGTGTGGCCTCTATTATTTTGAGGTAGTTTCTTTTTTGTTTTTTGTTTTTGTTTTTTTTTGTTCTGGGGTACATGTGCAGATCATGCAGGATTGCTTCATAAGTACATACATGGCAAGGTGGTTTGCTGCCTCCATCCTCCCGTCAACTAAATGGCATTTCTCCCGATGTTTCTCTTTTTGAAAGGAAAGAAGAAAAGAAAGAGAAAAAAAGGAGTAAAGGAGAGGAAGAAAGAGTAAGAAAAAGAGGGAGAGAGAATGGGAATATTGCTTTATTCTAAAAATGAGTATTAATAATGGCCAATCAATATTTTGTGTATTTAAAGTGGAGAATGTATATTTTGTGTATTTAAAATGGGGAGCTCTATAAATATTTATTAAGTTTACTTGTTCCGGATCTGAGTTCAAGTCCTGGTTGTCCTCATCAATTTTCTGTCTCGTTAAGTCTAAATATCTTTATGGTCTTATGAATCTGGCTGTTAGGATCGTTAGCTCTTATTGTTGATCCTTTTACCACTGTATCTTTGTTGCTTTGAAATCTATTTTATTAGATATGAGAATTGCAACTCCTGCTTTTTATTTATTTATTTATTTTTGCTCTCCATTTGGTTGGTAAGTCCTTCTCCATCCCTTTTTTGAGTCTTTGTGTATCTTTGGATGTGAAATGGGTCTGGATGTAGCATATTGTTGGGTTTTGGCTGTATCTTTTGACTGGGGGATTTAGTCGGCTTAAATTTAGGGTTACTGCCATTTGATGTTAACTGGCTATTTTATCCATTTGTTTATATAAATTCTTCTTTATGTTGATGTTCTTTACTTATATTTTTAGAAAGGCTAATACTGGTTGTTCCTTTCTATGTATAATGCTTCTTTCAGAAGCTTTTGCAAAGCAGGCCTGGTGGTAATAAAATCTCTGAGTACTTGCTTGTTCATAAAAGATTTTATTTTTCCTTCAACTGTGAAGCTTAGTTTGGCAGGATTTGAAATTCTGGGCTGAAAGTTCTTTTCTTTAAGGATGTTGAATATTGGCCCCCACTCTCTTCTGGCTTGTAGGGTTTCTGCTGAGAGATCTGCTGTAAGTCTAATAGGCTTCCCATTGTGGGTAATCTGACCTTTCTCTCTGGCTGCCCTTAGCATTTTCTCCTTCATTTCAATCCTGGTGAATCTTACAATTATGTGCCTTAGAGTTGCTCTTCTTGAGGAATATCTTTGTGGTGTTCTCTGTATTACCAGGGGTTGAATATTGTCCTGCTTTGCTAGATTGGTAAAGTTTTCCTGAATAATATCCTGAAGAGTATTTTCCAGCTTGAATTCATTCTCTCCATCACATCCAGGTACACCTATCAAATGTAAATTAGGTCTTTTCACATAGTCACACATTTCTTGGAGACTTCGCTCATTTCTTTTTATCCTTTTTTCTCTATTCTTGTCTTCTCATTTTATTTCATTAAGTTGGTCTTCGACCTCTGATATCCTTTCTTCTGCTTGATCAATGCAGCTATTCAAACTTGTACATATTTTGCTAAGTTGTCATGTTGTGTTTTTCAGCTCTGTTAGTTCATTTATATTCCTCTCTATATTGTCTATTCTTGTTAGCATTTCATCAAACCTTTTTTCAAAGTTCTTAGTTTCTTTACATTGAGTTAGAACAAGTTCTTTTAACTCCCAAAAGTTTCTTATACACCTTCTGAAGCCTACTTCTGTTAATGGTACACAGTCCTTCTCCATCAGGGCTTGTTCCGTTGCTGATGAGGAACTGTAATCCCCTGTAGAGGAAGAAGGGTTCTGATTTTGGGTATTTTCAGCCTTTTTAGGCTGGTTTCTTCCCTTTGTTATAAATTTGTCCATCTGAGGTCTTTACAATTACCGCCTTTCTAAATAGGTTTCTGAGTGGATGTCCAGTTTATTGATTCCCAGTGCTGGAATCTGAGCAACCCACTGCGCCAGCTAAAACAGCAGTGTTAAGATTCATGGTGCTCTTCTGCCCGGGAATCTCCAGTCTGGCTTTCTTCTTGAGTCTGTAATAAGCAGCTCTGCCTTCTTGGAGCTCCAAACGTCGGTCAGAAGGGGAACCAGTCCCGTTTACTCTGCACGAAGAGCTGCCGCTGAGGCGCCGGCAAAATCGCTGCACTGGCCACAAGAGTCACGCTGGTGACCCATGGGGCTCCTCCACTGGGAATCTTCTGATCCATGGGTGACAAAAATTTGTCTGAAAGTGTGGCATCCTCGTTCTCTGCACTTTCACTGGGAGCTACAATCCCGAGCTAATGATCAGCCATCTTGGATCGGTCTCTGATTTTTTTTGAGTTAGTTTCCATTCTGTTGCTATAACAAAATACTGTGCCTGGGTAGTTTACAAAGAAAATAAGTACTTCTTGCAGCTATGGGGTTGAGATGTCCAAGGCTGAGGAGCTGTATTTGGTGAGAGACTTCTTGCTGAGGGAGACTGTCTGCAGTCTTGGGGCAGTGCTGGGCAACACATGGAGAGGGGCCAGAAGGTGCTAATATATTAGCTCACGACTCTCTTTCTCTTCTCATAGAGCTATCAGTCCCATTCATGTGACAACCTATTAATCCACTAGCCCATTAGCCTGTTAATCCATTAATCCATTAATGAACTAACCCACTCATGAAGCCAAAGCCCTCCTGACCCAGTCACTTCAAAGGCTTCATCTCTCGACATTCCCACATTGGGGATTGTTTCAACCTGAGTTTTTGAGGGGACAAATATTCAAACCATAGCAAATGAGGAATTCTTTCTTATCACAGTTTCATTACCAACCTATCATGTCCTCTGAAATCTCTGCTTCCATTCACATTACACATCTGAATCTCACACAGATGTTTTAACAATACATTTGAAGATATTTTGGTTCTTTTGCTAAAACTGCATGAGTCCATTTCTATTTTAATGTAATATTTTTATTAATAATTTATTAAATCATTTTGAAATGAATTTTTAAAAGTTATGAGGAAAGGGGACAGAGATATTTGAACCATGGGGAAGAAATAGCAAATACTAAGTGAATTAGTTCTGTTATATTTGGACACCATATTCTACATCATCTTTTTTTCAGCAATAGTCACTTCTCGAGTAGCAATGCCTTTGGCCAGCTGGGCAGATTTCACAGCAATTAGTTTAACATTTAATAACAGGTAGTGTCTTGTTTGTAATACTTAGTACTTGGATTATATTCAGATTCTCTTTTTGCTAGAGAGATGTATGCAGCTATTCACTTAAACAGATGCATGTGTCTGAACAGCTGCTGATTTCAAAGTTATTTCCTGCACTTATTTATAAACATTCTGAACACATTCTCCAGAGTTACCACAGCATTGCTATAAAATTAAAAATAAAAAGGGAGGAAATCTTCCAGATGCTGCTGACTCCTTAAGCAGATCTACTGTAGGAAATGCACACATGATTTCAATACTGTGCACAAAAATTTTTGGGGTCTCGTGAAGCATAGTTACCGTCATAAGATTAATTGGAATTAAACAAAAAAAAATCTGCCATGATCATTGTCACACATCAAAATGTGAGTTGTTATTGTATGTTTTCTTTAAGAAACAGAAAACCAGTTAGTAATTTAAGGATATAAATGATTCAGTTTCTCCAGGTTACATTTTGTCTTTGTGCAGTATCTATTTCAAATGCAAGTGTTCATGAGACTCATATTTTCAAAGCTAAACTGTCATGCTATGTGTTAATTAGCAAAAATAGCCTAATTGATCAGCCATAAAGAACCAATTTTGCACAATTTAAACTTTTGTATTCTATTTAAATGACAACTATATAATAAACACATTTTTATATTCAGAGTACCAAGAAATTGCAATAAAAATAAAATCAGCAAGTGTTTAATTTTTGCTCTTATAAGAACAGCCACATAAAGTATATGACAAAGAAAATTTTTCTTTCATATATTATAGAATGATGTATGACTACATATATCCATTCCAAAATGCAAACCAACCTATAAAACACTCAAAAATTTAAACTCAGAAACTATCTAAAAGTAAGTTTATACATGCACACACAGAGGTGTTTTAAATCTACAAAATGTATACACTGCATTTTGGAATAAGATTTAGTTGTGGATTTTCTTCGATTAAAACAAAAGGGGAAATTAATTATTCAATTGTCTTTGAAAAAAGTGGAACCTGTCATGAAAGGCAAACCTTGACTTGATGTTAAATCACAAAAAGATATACGACCTACTAAATGATTTTTAATGCTGTTTATATGAAAAATACAGATATTTTATTTACACAACATTTCTAGTAGTGACTCTAATAGAAGCTAAAGGTAATATATAAAATTTAATCAATTGTTAAGATAAAAAAATTATGACAATACATTTTGTTGCAAGTAGTGATTATCTACAGGAGTTTTTCCCTTAATTAATTATGTCATTAATACATTTACTAAAAAAACAAGATTATTTTGTATGAATGCTAATAAAATCCAGGTAGCTCACAAGGAACCAATTATTCTTTTCATTAAATAATACTCTTATGAAATGATTTACTATACTATTTTTACTTCTTAAATTTTGTGAAAATTCCATTGAGATATTTAATATGTAACTCACCTTCAAGATTCTGTACTTAATAAAATAGTAAAGTTTTCATTTTATGAGCTTCACTCTCTTTTATTTCCCTAAAATCTTTTTTTTTTTTTTTTTTTTTTTTACTTTTTAAAATTATAGTTTTTTAAAGGTCCCCAAGTTTTACACGAAATAAGCACTAATTTGTATTGAGTACTATTTCTGCCAGAATCTGTTGTAAAAGCTTTATGTACTTACATCGTTTAATTCACAAAAGAATTCTATTAATCTTAAGAAAAGCAAAGTAGACAAGGATTTAGTGACTTTTCCCAGTTACATAGCTCAATTATATCAGAGAACTAGAACATAAAACCACATCTATTTGTTTCAAAAGCTTACATTCTTAACCATTACAATAAATTGCAATAAAATATTTAACAGTTTGCCCTACAGTGAATACTAAATATATAAGCAAATTCTTCTGCCGTAAGAAAATTGGAAAAATTGAGAAAAGTTTGAAAAGCAGATAAATTATGCACTTTCTTAATAAAGACTTTTTAAGAATGTTTTTAGTGACAATTTTTAATTAATAAAGCTAGGCTGTTCAGTGGCCTAATTTATCTTTCATTAGGTTAATGATTATTGTTGCTGATGCATTTCTGGGCAACTTTTCTTTACAATAAGCAAATTGATTGATAAGGACTGAATATCTAAGCCAAAGTTTAAAGCAAACGAGTCCTCCTTCTATGGATTCCAGAAAAATACAAGAAGCAGACATGATTATTTCTATGTAATGTTCTAAATAGCAGGGATGTGACTAAGTTATGTATGCACTCCCAGGACATTCTCAATGTCATATGCAGAGTGGGTGATCAGTGTGTGCTTGTTACATTCATCTATGAATTCAGAAGTCTGAATAGATGTTTCACTATGACAAAATTATCCATTTTATTATGGCAGAGATCTCTAGATATTTACAAAATCCCAATTCTTTTCCTTTGATTGGCACAGCTAGATGACACATACCAGAATTATTATGGCATGGCTGGGGCAATGTTTCCATTAAGAGTAACATACAACAGTTCCATAAAATTCTTATATGGGTCATATTAATATGTGATCAATAATTTCTCTTCACACATACAGAATTTTAAAATATTTATTTGCTGTATCTTCGTCCAAATGAGTTCTAGATAAACCAACTTAAGTCATATGAACAAACATTCAAGGTTATTTGGGTTTCTATATTTCACAGTTTTATCTATAAGGGAAATGCAAAATATATGCAAATGATTAGAGAAACAATCCTGCTATGTAGATAGTAAATAAACACAATGAACTACTGGCTCACAGTCAATATATAAAATGGGATAAAATGATGGCATTTGGTCTAGTCTTTTTGAATAAATTTTATTGTGCATATGTAAGGGTTTTAATATAAAGTGATGTTGAATTTTACCAAAAGCCTTTTCTGCATCTGTTGAGATAATCACGCGGTTTTGTTTACAGTTCTGTTTATACGATGAACCACATTTATTGATTTGGAGATGTCAAACCAACCTTGCATCCCAGAATTAAAGTCTACTTGATTGTGATGGATTCCCTTTTTTTTTTTTTTTTTTTTTTTTTTTTTTTTTGTGAGATGGAGTCTTGCTCTGTAGCCCAGGCTGGAGTTCAGTGGTGTAATCTTGGCTAACTGCAATCTCCACCCCCCAGAGTTCAAGTAATTCTCTTACCTCAATAGCTGGGATTACAGGTGTCTACCTCCATGCCTAGCTTTTTTTTTTTTTTTTTTTTTTTGTATTTGTAGTAGAGACAGGGCTTCACCATGTTGGCAGGGCTGGTCTGAAACTCTTGACCTCAGGTGATCCACCAACTCAGACTCCCGAAGTGCTAGCATTACTGGCATGAGCCAGCATCCCAGCCAGTGGATCTGCTTTTTGATGTGCTGCCATGAATATGAGAGCGCATCTATCTTCATGAGGTGGTGACTTCATTTCCTCCGGGTATACGCCCAGAAGAGGATTACTGGTCAACCCACAGCTCTATTTTTAACTTATTGAGAAATTTCCATACTGTTTCCCATAACGGTTTCTCCAGCCTACATTTCCATGAACAGTGCATAAGGGTTCTCATTTCTCCACACCCTTGCTGGCATTTCTCATCTTTAAAAGATTTTCTCACATGGATGTTCCATTTATATTCATTAAACTGTATGATTATAATTAATTGATTTTTTACAATGTATCTAACTTTTCAGAATGACATAAAAGTTTAAAAAGAAAATTAAAAATGCATAAGTAAAATGTAAAAATATCTTGAGAAACTAAAATACAATGATTTCATGACATTGCACATTTGCCTATTTTTCCCTTATAATTGAGTTTCCAGATATATTCTGGTCATCATCAAATATGTAGTTTGCAAAGATTTTTCTCCCAGTTTATGGGGTGTCTTTTCAGCCTATTAACAGTGTATTTGATTAACAGACTATTTTATTATTATAATTCTATATGTATCATTTATTAACTTTCAGGTTTGGGGTACATGTGCAGGTTCGTTATACAGGTAAATTGCATGTAATGAGGGTTTGGTGTATAGATTATTTCATCATCCAAGTAATATGCTTAGTATGTGATAGGTAGTCATTTTGATCCTCACCCTGCTCCCAGCCTCCACCCTCAAGAAGGCCCTGCGTCTGTTGTTTTCTTATTTTAGAAACCACATTTATTGATTTGCATATGTTGAACCAACCTTGCATCCCAGAGTTAAAGGGATGTGTCCAGGTGTACTCAATGATTAGCTCTTACTTAAATGAGAACACGTGGTATTTGGTTTGCTGCTCTTGTGTTATTCTACTTAGGATAATGATCTCCAGCTCCATCAATGTTGCTGTAAAGGACATGATCTTATTTTTTTTTTCTGGCTGCATAGTATTGCATGACATTTATGTACCATATTTTCTTTATCCAGACTACCATGAATAGGCATTTAGGGTTAATCCATGTCTTTGCTATAGTGAACAGTATGGTGTTCACTGAATATTAGTGTGCATGTATCTTTATGGTAGAAGATTTATATTCCTTTGGGTATATACACAATGATGGGATTGCTGCATTGTATGCTAATTCTATTTTGAGTTCTTTGAGAATTCGCCAAGCTGTGTTCCACAATGGCTGAACTAATTTACATTCTGATCAGCAGTGTATAAGTGTTCCCTTTTTTCCACAACCTTGCCAGCAGCTGTTATTTTTTGACATTTTAATAATAGCCATTTTGACTGGTGTGAAATGGTATTTCACTGTGCTTTTAATTGGCCTTTTCTTAATGAATAATGGAGCTAAGCATTTTTTTTCATGTGCCTGTTGGCCACGTGTGTGTCTTCTTTTGAAAAGTATCTGTTCATGTCCTGAGTTACTCTTTAATTTTTTTTTTTTTTTTTTTTTTTGCTTGTTGATTTGTTTATGTTTCTTACAGATTCTGGATATTAGACCTTTATTGGATACATAGTTTTCAAATATTTTCTTCCTTCTACAGGTGGTCTGTTTGCACTGTTGATAGTTTCTTTTGCTCTGAAGAAATTCTTTAAAGTAGGTCCCATTTGTAAATTTTTGTTTCTGTTGAAATTGCTTTTGATGTATTCATCATGCAATTTTTGCCAGGGCCTAAGTCCACAAGGTATCATTAAAGGTTTCTATCATTTTAGGTTTTGAAGTCTTCAATTTATCTCGAGTTGCTTTTGTGTATGGTGTAAGCAAAGAGTCCGGTTTCAATTTTCTGCATACAGCTAGCCAGTTATTTCTGCTTCATTTATTGAAGAGGTACTCCTTTCCCCATTGCTTGTTTTTATTTACTTTGTCAAAGACAAGATGATTGTACTTGTGCAGCATAGTTTCTGGGCTTTCTATTCTTTTTCTTTTGTCTATGTGTCTTTTTTTTTTTTTGTCAGTACTATGATGTTTTGGTTATTGTATTATTGTAGTTTAAAGTTGGGTAACATGATGCCTCCAGCTTTATTCTTTTTACTTAGGATTGCTTTGGCTATTTGGGTTCTTCTGGTTCCATATGAATTTTAATATAAATTTTTCTAATTCTATGAAGAATATCATCAGTAGTTTGATAAAAATAGTATTGTTTGAGTCCAGTAATGTGATGCCTCCAGCTGTGTTCTTTTTGCTTAGAATTGACATGGCTATGCGGGCTCCCTTCTGGTTCCATATGAAGTTCATGGTGGTTTTTTCCAGTTCTGTGAAGAAAGTCAATGGTGGCTTGATGGGGATAGCGTTGATTCTGTAAATTACTTTGGGCAGTATAGCCATTTTCACGATATTGATTTTTCCTAACCAAGAACATGGAATGTTTCTCCATCTGTTTGTGTCCTCTCTTATTTCGTTGAGCAGTGGCTTGTAGTTTTCCTTGAAGAGGTCCCTTACATTTCTTGTAAGTTGTATTCCTATGTATTTTATTCTTTTTGTAGCAATTGTGAATGGCAGTTTGTTCTTGATTTGGCTCTCTTTAAGTCTGTTATTGGTGTATGATATTGGCTGTTGGTTTGTCGTAAATAGCTTTTTTTACTTTGAGATACATTCCATCAATACCGAGATTATTGAGGGTTTTTAGCATAAAGTGCTGTAGAATTTTATCAAATGCCTTCTCTGCATCAATTGAGATAATCATGTGGTTTTTGTTTTTGGTTCGGTTTATGTGGACTTCAAACTATACTACAAGGCTACAGTAATCAAAACAGCATGGTACTGGTACCAAAACAGAGATATAGACCAATGGAACAGAACAGAGGCATTGGAGGCAACACAACATATCTACAACCATACAATCTTTGATAAACCTGACAAAAACAAACAAACAATGGGGAAAGGATTCCCTATTTAATAAATGGTGTTGGGAAAACTGGCTAGCCATGTGCAGAAAGCAGAAACTGGACTCCTTCCTGACACCTTACACTAAAGTTAACTCCAGATAGATTAAAGACTTAAACATAAGACCTGGCACCATAAAAACCCTAGAAGAAAATCTAGGCAAAACCATTCAGGACATAGGAGTAGGCAAGGACTTCATGACCAAAACACCAAAAGCATTGGCAACAAAAGCCAAAATAGACAAAATAATCAAACTCCACAGCTTCTTCACGGCAAAAGAAACAGTCACTAGAGTGAATCGGCAACCAACAGAATGGGAAAAAGTTTTGCTGTTTACCCATCTGACAAAGGGCTGATATCCAGAATTTACAAAGAACTCAAACAGATTTACAGGAAAAAAACAAACAAGCCCATTCAAAAATGGGCAAAGGATATGAACAGACACTTTACAAAAGAAGACATACATGAGGCCAACAAACATATGAAAAAATACTCATCATCACTGGTCATTAGAGAGATGCAAATCAAAACCCCATTGAGATACCATCTCATGCCAATTAGAATGGCAATCATTAAAAAATCTGGAGACAACAGATGCTGGAGAGGATGTGGAGAAATAGGAACACTCTTACACTGCTGGTGGGAGTGTAAATTAGTTCAACCATTGTGGAAGACAGTGTGGCGATTCCTCAGGGACCTAGAAATAGAAATTCCATTTGACCCAGCAATCCCATTACTCAGTATATATCCAAAGGACTATACATCGTTCTACTATAAGGACACATGCACACGAATGTTCATTGCAGCATTGTTTACAATAGCAAAGAACTGGAACCAACCCAAATGCCCAACGATGATAGACTGGACTGGGAAAATGTGGCACATATACACCATGGAATATTATGCAGCAATCAAAAATGATGAGTTTGTGTCCTTTGTAAGGACATGGATGAATCTGGAGAACATCATTCTCAGCAAACTGACACAAGAACAGAAAAAGAAATACTGCATATACTCACTTATAGGTGGGTGAGAAAAATGAGAACACATGGACACAGAGAGGCGGTCTACTATACACTGGGGTCTATTGGGGGGAATGGGGGAGGGACAGTGGGGGGGGCTGGGGAGGGATAGCCTGGGGATGAATGCCAAGTGTGGGTGAAGGGAAGGAAGGCAGCAAAACACACTGCCATGTGTGTACCTATGCAACTATCTTGCACATTCTGCACATGTACCCCAAAACCTATAATGCAATAAAAATTAAAAATGAATAAATAAATAAATAAAAAGCCACACACAAAAAAATAATAATCTTATTTCCTTTTCACTTATAAAATTTGGTTTGGCTGGATATGAAATCATTGATTATAGTTTCTTTTCTTCAGTAATGTAGACTATAAACTCTTGGTGTCTTTGGGCTTGTAGGGTTTCTGCTGACAAGTTAAAGGCAGCTTGAGAGAAGGGGCCAAGTGACCTGAAAAAGGAAACCTAAAAGAGGTTTCTATAAAAATTTCTATTAAAATTTTTTCTTTTATTTTGATCTTGGGAAATCTGAAGATTTGTGTCTTGAAGAGGGTCATTTTGTATAGTGTCTCAAATGGGTTCTCTTTATTCCTGGAATTTAAATGTTGGCCTTTCTAATGAGTTTGGAGAAATTTTCGTCAGTGTTAACCTGAAATATGGTTTCTAAGTTGCTTGCTTTCCCTTCCTTTCTTCCAGGGATTACAATGTGTCACAGATTTCATCTTTTTACATAACCTTATATTTCTAAGAGATTTACTATTATTGTTATTATTATTCATTCTTTTTTGTTTGTTTGCTTCAGTCAGACTATTTCACAGAATTTGTCTTCAAGCTTGAGATTCTTTCATCAGCTTGGTTGATTCTACTGTTAATATTTGCAATTGTATTACGAAATTCTTGAGGTAAAATTTTCAGCTCTATCAGATCATGTTGGTTATTTCTTAAAATGACCATTTAATCTTTCAGCTCCTGTATGATTTTACTGTATTCCTTAGATGTCTTGTTTTGGTTTTCAGCTTTCTCCTGAATCTCAATGATCTTCATTCACATCCATTTTCTAAATCATATTTCTATCATTATAGATGTTTCAGCGTGGTTACAAACTATTGCTGAAAAATTAATGTGGTTGCTTGGAGATAAGAAGACACTCTGGGACTGGGCATGGTGGCTCACACCTGTAATCCCAGCACTTTGGGATGCCAAGACCAGTGGATCATCTGAGGTCAGGAGTTCGAGACCAGCCTGGCCCTAGTCAAACCCCATCTCTAATAAACAAAAAATTAACTGGGTGTGGTGGTAGATGCCTGTAATTTCAGCTAATCAGGAGGCTAAGGCAGGATAATCGCTTGAACTGGGAGGCAGAGGTTGCAGTGAGCCAAGATCATGCCACTGCACTTCAGCCTGGGCAACAAGAACAATACTCTGTCTCAAAAAAAAAAAAAAAAAAAAAAAAGACATTCTGGTATTTAAGTTGCCAGAGTTCTTTCTGCAATTCTTTCTCATGTATGTGGGCTGATGGTCCTTTTAGTCTTTGAAGTTGCTGTACTTTGAATGAGGTTCTTTTGCTTTTATTTTTTTTTATGCCCTTGGGGGTTTGATTGTGGTATAAGGTGCATTCAATTTACCAGTTGACTGGTTTCTTTTAATCCACAAACAGTAGTGTGCTCTGAGCAGCTCCTCACTGTCAATTGTTATTAGAGAATTGCAAATTAAACTCCAATAAGATTGTACTACATATATATTAGAATGTCTACATTAAAAAAAAAAAAAAACTCAGCTGGGCACCGTGGCTCACGCCTGTAATCCCAGCACTTTGGGAGGTGAGGCGGGTGGATCACGAGGTCAAGAGATTGAGACCATCCTGGTCAACATGGTGAAACCCTGTCTCCACTAAAAATACATAAAATTAGCTGGGCATGGTGGCGCATGCCTGTAATCCCAGCTACTCAGGAGGCTGAGGCAGGAGAATTGCCTGAACCCAGGAGGCGGAGGTTAGGGTGAGCCAAGATCGCGCCATTATACTCCAGCCTGGGTAACAAGAGCAAAGCTCCATCCAAAAAAAAAAAAAAAAAAAGCCTCATATTGTCAATTGCTGGTGAGGATTTAGAGCAACTGGGATTTGTACTGCTGCTGAAAATACAAAACAATACAGCACATTTTGACAATTCTACATCAAGCTAAACATAGGCATATCATGTATTCCATCAATCATAATTCCTAGGCGTTTGACCCATTTATTTGAAAATTCATTTTCACCTAAAAACCTGTGCATGAATGTTTATATCAGCTTTATGCATAATTGCTAAAATCAGAATCAACAAAATGGCCTTCAATAGGTAAATGGGAAAACAAATTGTGATATATCTATACAACAGAATATTATTCTATGATTTAAAAAAGTAGCTATCAAGCCATGAAAAGGTATGAAGAGATATTAAATGCATGTTCTGAATGTAAAAATTTAGTCTGAAAGTCTATATATTCAATGAATTCAATCATATGAAATCCTGTAAAGGGCAAAATGATAGAGACATAAAATGATGGAAATGGTTTCTTGGAGTCTGAAGTAGGGAGTTAGGTTTAATAGGTGGAGCACAGGGCAATTTTAGGAAAGTGAAGCTATTGGTGTGATATTGTGATGGTGGATAAATAAAACTGCATATCCAAACCCTGTAAAATTTATTGCACAAATAATATTAATGTATGTCAATTTTAACAAATTCCATAAGACCTCTGTCAATCCAAAATGGAGTGCAGAATGTGGAAAAACAATACAAATATAGTACAGATATATGAAGCATATGAAACACCTCACTTAGGGAGGTGGAATAAAACAATGCCTATGAAAGTTACTTTGAAAATGAGTGGCGCTTATAAGAGTAAAAGCAAAAAATACTCTATGTAAGCATTGTACTCTAGTTGATGATGTTATTTTTCATAGAGGTAAGGGTAACAGTTAAGATACTGCTATGTAAATATGTTGGAATTAAACACTTAAGTAAATGATGGTCGGATCTAGGCTACCCGCTATACTTCCCAGTGATACGTGAGGGAAATAGGCTATCATCCTGTATGTAGCAATACATTAGCGTTGAAGACATTGGTATGAATTCATGTTCATTTAATTCTGGTACAGATAGTTATATAAGAAATAGTTATAGATAAGTTTGCATACATGGTTGGAATACACACATACATTCCCTCACTCTGTAGCTGAAAGCCTTTAAGAGCAAATATAACCCAGTGATAATGAACACAGTTAGTGCCCAGATCTTGGTTTCTAATACCATTCTCCAATAAAAGAAAGTAGGTCTCTTGGAATAATTGGCTGATTCTAGGCTGGGAGCAGGTAATGCACAAGGTAAGCCTCGAGTATCTTGTAGTGCCAGAAAGTAAAGAAGTGCTCAATAAAACAAAACAGAACATGATGGGGAATGTTAAAGGGACACAGGAACACACTGAAAGAGCTTCAGGTGACCAAAGCTGAAGCAATTTAAGCAGCACAATAAAGAAATATTTGAATATAAAGAGGACCTATACATTAATGAAAATAATAAATAAATAGAGGAGAATAGACAAATTTCCTGTGAAGAATTTCAAATAATTTTTGTAGTTTCACCACCCTTTGAGAGGTAGAGCATAACTCCTCATGATTTAAGTGTGGTTTACACAGTTACATCCTTCCAAAGATACAGTGTGGGAAGGTGTCAAAATAGCAACTTTGTGGAGATGAAATCTGACCAACCCTACCTCAGCCAGATGATGAAGATTAGTAAAAACAGTGATGTCGTGTTACCAAGCGTGATACCCTTGTTATGATGTTATAACAGTAGCTCTTTTCTTCTGTGATCTTCTCAAAAACACTTAGCCACAGTCTAATCACCAGAAACACATCAGAAAAACCACAAGTGAGGGACATTTAGAAAATATCTGAGAAAAACTCCTCAAAGTTGTTTATGCCATCAAACAAGGTCTGAGAAACTAGCACAGTAAAGATTTGCTTAAGGAGACACATCAGCCCAATGTAACATTAAGTAAAAATTAAAGAAACTGGAATAAAATACAGACCCTAGTTAATAAGTGTGTATCAATATTAGTTCGCTCATTGTAAAAAGAAAACTTCATATTAATGTTGGACACAAATATTTAATGGAACTGTGAATTATGTGCAAACTCACTGTCTTTTAAATTTTTCTATACATTTAAAACTGTTCTCAAAGAAAAATATGTAAATATAATAGTACTAAATATGTCTATTATATAGAGCTGGCCATGATTCTTGAAAGAATTACAACGATTACAATTTGTTGCTGGTTTTGAAGCATTTAGCTAGTCATGAAACCTTATAAGGCATTTATTTTATTCCTCCCCTCTGAAAGAATGTGAGTAGCTATAAAATCTGAATTATCCTATCTATTGCTAATAGGTAAACATTATTTAAAACCACTAGCTAGTTCTATTGCTATTCAGTTTACTTAGTAAAGAACCACTTCAGTGTAGATACTCAAAAGCCTGCAATACATTTTTGAAAATATGGTCAATTTCTCTCAGAGATTAATTGGAGGAATTGTCTGGAAGTAGAAGGTTAAAGTCACAGATTAATAAATAATGACTGAGACAAAACTAGTCAAAACTAAGCTTACACAAAGTAATTATCCCATTTACCCATGTGGCTGACTTATTTTTTACATAATCCAGAAAATATCAAACGTGCAATGCATTTGTGCTTCTATTTTTCACAGTTGCCTCTTTCCTTCACTTTTACATAATGCTTTTTCTTGTTTAGTTTAATTCTATTTTATGCCTAGCAATGTTAAATATGAATATTAAACAAGTCTCAATCTCAGTTTCATCCGACCATTTGAATTTGGTTTACCATCCAGCAGATGGTAATAGAAGCAGCAGACCCTTCCAAGTTACATTTCCTTTAGACTGCTCAAAAACAAACTTCACCCCTTCAGTTCAGATGTCTCCAGGAAGGCACTTTGGTTTCTCAGTTGCCATAATATATTCTGTTGCATAGATTTAAGCCCTTAAAAGTTCATGAAGACATGTCAGCTATTTCATAGTATACTCTACCATTTACCAGAAATAAAGCAGCTCTAGAAGACGTTCAAACATGTTAGCAGACTGTTCTGGACTTCACCAAATTTTTAACTCCTCATATGTTGAGAGTGGAAGCTTGTTTCTCCAGAATTCTGGTAGATGAGCATAAGTAATTTAAAACATTGCTACTGTTTCCCATGGGTTTGAATTATGTTTACTTATATAATTTAAGTAGTTTTGAAAGTCAAATAATATTTAAAGCCTTTAAATATTATTTTTTGTATTGTTAAGTATTGGTGGAGAAAAAAAGGACATGTCAGACGGTGAGTGATAAGCATTTACAAATTATGTAAAATCATAAACGTATTTGTCAGTGGACAACATCTATATTATATGTCGACTTTATCATAGTTTAAAAATTGATTTTAAAAAGAACTGTTTGAAATAGCTTTAGGCATTTTCTATCAAAGGCTGTACGTTATTACAGGTAGTAGCTGATTATGATGTCCTAAGGAGAATGTTTTAGGAAGTGGAAATTGATGTGGTGAATGGAATCAAATATACTGCACTCAATTCAAAGCCATTATCCAAACTGGGTAGTAAAGGCTTTAAAAGGTAGAAAGGAGAGGTCCTTGTTGCGCAAAAGAGGTCCGATTATTTTGAAAAGATTGTACTTCGGAAACTAGGGGCCAGGAAGAACGAAGTCTGCTCCTCTGAGTTTGTTGTGAACCGCAAAGTTAATGACGCGTACCCTTGTTATGATGGTAATACCCTTGTTAGTATAAGCAATTTTTGAAAGTTTCTCCAAGAAAAGGTTAACTTTGAAAATATAATGCAATAATTATACTTAAAATTGATGCCATGATACTCCAAACAGTTAGCGCAGGGCATCTTAAGTAAAGGCAGTATTCTAATGTGACCAGTACATGACACACTTGTGGAGATATCCCTGCTTGAGGACAAAGAGAAAGGGATCTTTACTTGTCAATATAGCCAGAGGAATTATCGTAGAGTTTAAATCTCTGTGTTTAAGAGCTCCATAAATGCAGCAACTTTAAGGGAATATTACCCTGAAAACAGAACAGGTATTTTTTTCAAATTAATTATTTAATACTTGGACCTGCAATCATTTACTATGCTGACCACCCTCTTCTACTACTACATACACACATGCACACACACACACACACACACACACACACACACACACACACAGAGCTCCTTTTATTTCTTCACCAAAAGGCAGGAATTAAATATTTCTTTAATCTTTAACAACCCTCTGACATTCCTTTTTTATTTTTTCAATTATAGCAAAAAGGTGTCTTTTTCTGTCTTAACAGGAACAGAAACAGAGTTGCAACACTTGAGCCACTAAGCCATTTCTGCCAAGCTGACAGCCATCGCTTTTTCATGATGGCTCTGTTTCTTGGCTTACAGGTGCAATTGAGTCTGGTAATTTCCTTCCAAAATGAGAAATAAAAAAATGATAGCAGAGATTACAAATGCAGGATCTAAGGATAATACAAAAGTAAACAAAACCATTTCTATGTTAAAATAAGAACAAAATAAAGAATAAGCTAACTTTTGAAAGAAAGAAACAAAATTCTCATTAAATAATCAACACTTTACTGGTCAGTTGTACAAAAAAAGTGACAATGACTCCTTAATACACTGTATATTAAGCTATATTTATTTGAATTGAGGAAGTAGGCATCAGAGGAAGTACTGGGACAAACAGATTATTCCATCTTCACATCATGTGTTTAAGAGCATCTTTCATGTGACAATTACTTGGGGCAAAACTGTGGAATGTAAAACATAATCTTCTCTATAGAAATAGTTTCCTGTACTTAGTGGCAGAAATTAGTAAATTCAATAAAATGTGATGAAGATTAAAATCATATATACACACAGCATATTTGTATTATACTTTAAAGCATCCACAATTCTGAATAATTGTGACTCTTGTTAATCCAATTAAAACTATTAGCCTTCTTCTAGGAAAATTATGTATATGTGTATACACACACACACACACACACACACACACACACACACACACACATAATTATGCATGTAAAATTATAAATGTTGTATCCTTAAATGGTGAAGACCCTACCAGCTCAATGGAATGCCAGAATTCACGTCTATCTGAGATGGAGAGTTTCTAACTATTCAGTACCCTCCCTGCTGCCCCCATCCCCCCCACACACACAAACACACACACACACACAGAGCACTACAGGGGTCCTGCATTTTTCCAACAGGGGGATAGTATTTAGAAAGAACCAGTTTCCTCAGAATTCTGGTAGCTGTTTTGTTTATTAAGAAGGTAGTATCGAACATGAGGCTGGGCCTGGAGCACACAGCTGGGGTCGTGCTTCAGGGAAAGTGGGAATAGCTAGCCTTTGCGTCAGGACCTGGCCAGCAGCACAATCACTATGCCCGCACCGCCAAGGGGTCCGAGTTTCTGCACCTTGGGAGGAGGTTCTGCTGCAGGGCCACCTGGATACCTGGGGTCTACCCCACACTGGGGTGACACTCCCGATGGCCAGGCCAGGGCTGGCAATCCATTCCCAGAGCCCTCTCCCTCTACCCGCAGGGCAGGGCCATAAGCCAGGAATATTAGGCACAGGACCCAGGCGTTTCTGCAGTCTGTCCCCTTGGGAGCCTAGGAAGGCCCCTCCCCACTGCAGGCTATGGGGTGTCTGCCCCTGCTGCCTGATTTCTCCCCACTCCTACTGCCTGCTCCAATGTTGGAATGGGGTTGAGGCCAACCCTTGGTGCTTTCACAGCCAGGACAAGTGTGCCCACACTCAGGACAGTGCTGACATGTCAGCCCCCTGCCACCTCAGTCCTTGAATCTCCAGTGAGGCCCCACCTTCAGGCCAGGGATGTCCTGAAGGCTGGAGGCTGGGCTACCAGTCCCATGGACTGAAGTGGGGACTTGTAATGGCTTTCCCAGGCCACCCATGGCCGCTCATGGGCCAGTTGGTGTGCACTTTCTCCCCTCTGAGGCCCATAAAAGTCCTGGGCTTAGCAAAGGATGGAGAGAGCAGAGGATGGAGAAATGATATGAACAGATACAGAGAAGAGCTACCTTCTCTACTAGGGGTTGAACATTCAATAAGACTCCTGGCTGCAGAGATGAGCTACACCCTGTGGGGTCCCCTTTGAGCTGTTCTATCATTCAAAAAAGCTCCTCTTCCTCTTGTTCACCATCCACTTGTTTGTGTACCTCTTTCTTCCTAGTGACAGGACAATAACTTGGGGCCCACCAAATGGTGAGGCTAAAAGAGCAATAACAGAAACAGGGCTGAGACATGATGCTCCTAGCTCACCACATTTCAGGTGAAGAAAAGAAAAACGACCTGCAGTTCTTTAGGGAGCCCAGACCTGGGAGCATCTGGAGCAAGGCTGTGACTTCCTCCTTGGGGTCCTGCAGCTCCTGACATCTCCAAGCTTCCAGGTCCCACCATGTTCACTGGTGCCAGCTATGGAAACTTCTTGGAGTGCCCCTGGTCCAGCTATAGCCTTGCAGACAGCTGGCACTGGTCCTGGCACCTGGAGCTGCCTGCCCCACTGCAGCAGCCACACAGAGGTTTCTGGCCAGAAAAGTGACACCCCAAAGACCCCATGTCACTACTTCACAGTACGACAAAGATAAAATTTAAATTAAAGCAAAATATTTGCTCCTCAGATACTTCTTGAGTCTCAAATTGCTATTCATTTTGTCTCCATGGCATTATTTTTACTTAACACATTTTCATTTAAAATGTAGTAACTGAGAAAGATTAGACAGACAGATAGATGGGAGGATGGACAGATAAATAGTAGATACATAGATACACAGATAGATAGATGAGTGTGTATTTTACTAAGATTTGTTCAGTCTCCTTTAAGTTGGCATCTACTTGATTAAAATGTAAAGAAATATTAGAATTATGAGTACATTTTCTTATAAAAAAATTATTCTTGGAAATAAATAAACAGTGGTTCCATGCAAAAAAAAAAAAAAAAAAAAGGTAGTATCCAAGCAGTATTGTTCAATTCTTTATCAGAAATGAATCTACAAGTAAAATAAATCAAAACCCCGTATTGAACTAAGCATTATCTTTTGTAAAATGTTGGTATGGTAGGAAGCTGATGGAAGAAAAGCATTGACTACTGAATTGTATTAAGATTTAAAAATTATATTTAATTCTAATAAATGAGAAATTTAATAAACAATATATCCCTATTACAAAGACACAACAAGGTATTTAATGCAACAGATATGTATTCAGAACCTTCTAGTGTAGACTGCGAAGTAATTATGCCATAGGGCAGTACAGAAAAATACTGAAGAAGATCAAATGGAAAGTCTGGGATTATAAAGCATTACAATATCCTCATAATAAAAAGTAAGGTTTTTTTTTTTAACTCATAGGAAAAGTAGATAAATCCAGTAAAGTTTGAAGATCAGAAATCTTTACAAAAAAGTTAACATTTGGGAAAGATTTTGAAAATTTATTGAGATTAGACAGTTGATAAAGATGGGAAGAACAGAATAAAATGTCTTTTGCATTTGGAAATTAAAAAGCAGTTGATAAGCATGAAGTGAAAACTCAATGAAAGCCCCAGGTAGCTGTTGCAGACGGAAAGGATAGCAAATGTATGGGGTCGCCATACAGCAAATAAAATACTTTGTCTTTTAGGGTGTTTATAGTTTGTCTTAATTTGAATTTATTCTAAAAGGCAATTAATAACGTAACATTGGTAAATTCAAAATAATAATTTGAATTTACTCAAAAAGACAATTCAATTTGTAACATTGAAGGATTTCATGAGAGAGTGGCAGGATCAGGTAGTACATTAGACTTCATTCTGGCTGAAACTGAAAGGTGCAGTAGAGAAACATAAGGCAGAAAGAGCAATTAGATGAATGGTTTGAGATTTTTTGAGTGCAGTTTAGGAAATAGAATTGGCGGGACATCACAATCAATTAAACATTTTGGGGAGGAGAGAGGATTCAAATGTGATTCTTGTTTCTGGTGTAGGATATTGCCCGGGGCTGTAGTTCTCAGTAAGCTCCTCCAAGTTATCTTACTGACAAGAAAGATTTTCCTAAGGTCACAAATGTGAGTTACTACCCTGCCAACTCCCTGGTAGATCTAAACAGAAAAAAAATAATAATAATTTCAGCAAAGCCTAGAGTTTGTGCAATCTTCCGATCTGTTCAGTTTGTTTGGCTACTAATGAAATGTCAGTTAGCTTTTAAAAAGATAATTCCGATTGCACTTAGGAGAAACGATGGAAAGAGAACAAAGCTAGAAGCAGGGAGATCAACTATTAGTATATTCTGGGCAAAACATGGTGGGGGCTTGCACCAGGGGAATGAGGAGTGTCTGCATTTTGGATGTATGGAAGGCATGGCTACAAGAACTTGAGTGCAAACAAATAAGCGAAAAATGTACTGGGTATCCATGGAAACAAAGATTCATCCCAGACTGTTTAAAAATAGATATTTTACTGAAGAAATGTCTTCAAAGTTTAAATGAAAAACAAAAGTTGTTAAGGCATCCAGGTCCTAATGGAATTAGTTATGATTCACAGGGATGCATGTAGCAATGGAATTAAAGGCTTTGCCTGGAATCGGATGGAAGCTGCAGCTGTGGAGAAGTTATAAAAGGGCGTAGCCATTGTTCATGAGAGAGCACAGAAGAGGAAGGGACCGTGGAAATGGACAGCAGCTCCCTCTTCCTGTCCTCCCTCTCCTGGCTTTGGCTGAATACAATCGAAAGCCCCTTGCTTAAGGACCTGGATGACATAGAGGCCCCTTTCCTGAGGCAGAGGTTCAGATGGACAGAGCCAGTAAAAGATGGCTGTGGGAGGATAAGTGGAGAAAGAATACATAACAAACACACAGACATACACACACCCGAGGAGCAGAGTCAAAATAGAAATAACAGAATGAAAAAGGAAATTACATAACTTGTATCATAATAAATGGATATTATTATAAACAATTCTTAGAAGTCAATAACAAAGGATCAGCTGGGTGTGGTGGCTCATGCCTGTAATCCTAGCACTTTGCCAGGCCAACATGATGGGTGGATCACTTGAGATCAGGAGTTCCAGACCAGCCTGGCCAACATGGTGAAAACCCATCTCTACTAAACACACACACATACACACACACACACACACACACACACTAGCCAGGGATTGTGGCGTGCGCCTATAATCCCAGCTACTCTGTAGGCTGAGGCAGGAGGATCACTTGAACCCAGGCGATGGAGATTGCAGTGAGCCAAGATTACGCCACTGCCCTCCAGCCTGAGTGGCAGAGCAAGACCCTGTCTCAAAAAAAAAAGTCAAAAACAGAGTACCAATAGCTCAATAGAAAAAAATGGGAAAATACATGAGCAGAAGACCATTAGACATATATAAAACATATAAGAAGGATGCTCAGTACAATTCAAATATAAATTAAAACTTTTTTTACACAATGTATATGTTTTTATTTTTAAATCTAAGCAACAAGAAGTTTGTGAAGACACTTTCTGAAGAGGCTGTGGAAAAAAAAAATCACTTACTTATTTATGTGTGTGAAGATATATCCCAGACCTAAGCAGAATGGTCCTGCAACTCTAGTGAAATTTCACTTTAGTGGAATGAATTCTGTAGATGTAATTTCATATGTGTAAAATAACCATACATTAAATGATTGCTTTTGCTATTTGTGAGGTCAGAAGTTGAGAAAATGTTAATTAATAGAGCATTTGGTATATCTGTTGCACAACCACACAATTTTCGATGCACCTGTAAAGCAAGCAATAGGTAAGCTCCCATATACAGCCATAGATCACTCTCTAAAAGATAAGCACATCAGATAAGACTAATCTCCAGAAGTACATTTTGAAACTAATAAATTATTTATTAGGCTATGGGTGTAGATGTTGAGCAATCAGTGAAAAAGGTGATTTTAATATATGTACTTATACATAACATAGAAAATATGTAACACTTATGCTATATATGTACATATATATTTCCGTATCTGTCTCTATCTATGAAAGCACTGGTATTCAAAATTCAAAACTTGCAGAAGTGATGCCATGTTTCCTGGAGTCCTTTGTCAATCCTTATTCGCAGTAGCAATGCACCAGTGAACATAAGCTAAATCACAGTAGGTATAGGAGACAGTGGGGTCAAGGATAGAGCAAAAGAGCGAAAGATTAAGTTTATGACGTTAACACCAACATCAGTATCAATAAAGAGCATTTTGTTTTTTTACAATGTGTTAGACATTAATCGCTTTGTCTCCTTTTTCATAAAGATTTTCAATGGATTTTAAGGTGTTTCCCAATGTAAAAAAAGTACCATGACAAATCAAGTCAAGAAGCTTTGGAGGGATACATATGGAGGCATATGTATGCACACACAAAAAATACTCATTGAATATACATGACCCAGTCACCTCCCAGAGTCCTCATCTCCAGATATTGTTGTATTGGGAATTAGAATTTCAGCATTAAACCATACAGTATATGGTTTAATTCTCACCCCAATTATTCGAGATGGATATGATTATCTTTGTATTGCAGATGAGAGAAGAGACTCGGAAAGATTAGACAACTTGCTCAAGGTCACACAAGGAGTGGTGGAGTCAGGATTTGAAAGTCTGCCTGACTTCTTTTTAGCAGATCCAGTCAGTGGGTCCCAGCTTTAGCTTGCTTCTGGGACCTCCTCCTCACACAGCTTTTTGGAGGCTGGGGCCTCACTGCCTTTGCTCTCTCATCTTCAAGCAACCCAATCTTGTTCATTCAATTCCTTATCTAAAGAAAGCATGTTTACGAATCAGGAACCAAAATCCAGCCTAGCAGGGAAACATGGTGTTTAAATAGCAAAACTCTCATTCATTCTTCTTGCCTGATGGTGCACAGCTAGTTAGTGGCGGCGGGTGGGGAGGGGATTGTGAGGGCAAGGAACTCAAATCCAGCTGGGTTGACCCTGAGACTTGCTCTTCCATTCTACATCCTTTTTCTTGTAGGCTTGTCTGCAGTAACCACCTCTGAGTTGCCTGCCAGTACACTTCTGCCTCTCTTGATCATCCCAGAACATGGACGCCTATGCAAGGTAAAAAAAAAAAAAAAAGAAAAGAAAAGGATTTCAACATGTCAATTGGAGGGGTTATAAATATTCAGTCTATAGCTTCACATTTACCAGCAACTCTATCCCTAATTATAAGCCCATGAGAATTTCAGTATATAGCATCACAAAAAGTTATGCATAACTATTTATTGTAGCACTATTAATCATAACTGAAACATAAAAAACACACAATGAAACACATATTAATCACATGACAAGTATATTAACAAAACATTGCCACATTATTCATACATACAGATAGCCAGACAGTAGAATATTATTAACCTATAAAATGAAAAATAGAATGAAGTACTTAACTAGATGAATGAATTTTATAAATATTACGGTAAGTGAAAGAAGCCAAGGCACATATTTTGTGATACAACATATATGAAATATCCAAAGTAAACTAATCTATAGAAAGTCGACTAGTAGTTGCCACAGGTTAAAGAAGAGAGAATGTAAAATAACTGTTAATGAAGACAAAATTTCTTTCTGAGTAGATAAACATGTTCTGAAGTTAGAGAGCATTTCTTCTTACATGACCCTATGAATATACTAAAGTCCACTAAATCGTGCACTCTAAAATGATGACTTTTATGACATGTGAATTATGTCTCAATAATTTTGCTATTAAATATATATAGTTTTAGCTGAAACACATTAAAGCTTAGTTATTACTTTGTCCTTGCAAGAAAAAATCCGAACAAACTGAAAATCATGACTTTCCTTGAATCTATCGAAGAACTCAGATAATACAGCAAACTGCTACCCTGCATCTGAAGAAACAGGCAAATTTGGAGCATCACAGTTGAGATCTCCTTACTTGAATCAGAGCCACCGGAGCAATATACTGTTGAAACACTTAACATGGTAATTTTGATGATTGCTAGAGGATAAGTGTGAGTTATCATGAGAGTGAAAACCTCTCCAATGCTGCAGTTTTAGCCAGACTCCCACACGTTAATGATTTCATCTTCAGGAATCCCACAAGATTCCCACAGTGAAAAGCTGAGAAAGACGCCCTCCTGACTCTGGTAGGGAGAGGTGAGAATTAGCCACTGTCAAATAGACTTGGAGCTTTTGATGTCAGGAAGTTCTACTCTCCAGGGGAAAAGACTGTTCCAGAATCTCTCACATGGGGGATGGCCTGTCTCTGATTCCAGGGCCTCAAACCTTACAATTTTCCCTAATGGCTGGGAACACTAATGAACATTTGGGAAGGCCACTGCTCAAGGACACAGGACCACTGAAAGACTTAGACTTCCATGTTAGACTGTAGAATGCTTTCCCTTCACCACACCTTACTACCACTACACCGGGGCGCCAGTGCATCAGTGGGATATATCCGTAGTAATCAGACTCGGCCTGATAACAGCTTCTTAGGGACCCCAAAAACAATAGGGCGTGACAAAATCAAGGGCAATAAAGGAATTTTGTCTCTTGGCACCTACAAACACTGCAAATATTAAACACAACTTAACTCCAGCAAGATTAACAAAAATGAAAACTCTAAATAAAACACATCTGTTCCCACTACCTGAGGCAACATACATACTTTCAACAAAAATATATAAGGTATGTTGAAAGACAAGTAAAAAAATACAATATGAAGGCAAAGAAATAATCTCTAACAGACTCAGATATAGCACAGCAGTTGGATAATGAGACAAGCAATGTAAAATAACTTTGATTAATATAAGGAAAAAGTATTCATCATGCAAGACCAAATGCAAGGTGTAAGCAGCAAGATAGAAACTTTACAGCTTTAAATCGAAAGGAAAGGCTAGAATTCAAAAGCACTGCACCAGCAGTAAAGAATATCTGTGAAGGGGTCATTAATAAACTAGACATAAATGGGGAAAGAATTAGTGAGTTCAAAGATAGGTCAAAAGAAACTTCCCAAACTGAAATACAAAATAATATAAGGTAAGAAACCCCCCAAAAAGAAACAAAAACCACAAAAAAATACAAAAATTATTGGACACTTCCAAAAGGAGTAGTAATATGTCCATAATTGAAATATGAGAACGAGAAAGAGCAAGTGGAGCCAAAAAAAATATGAGGCTGAACGTTTTCCAAAGTTAATGACATACACCGAACCACAGATTCAGGCAGATCAGAGAACACCAAGCATGGAAGTATCAAATACCTATACCTAGACACATTATATTAAACTGGAGAAAACCAAAGACAAAGAGAAAATCTTAAAATAAGCCAGATAAAGGGAAAACATTAAATAAATAAAAAGCAACTCATAACATTCCTATACAGGAGCAAATTTAAGAATTAAGAATTATAGCCTCTACTCATCAGAAATCATGGAGGAAAGAAAGAATAATAACATATAAATACATATAATATATTATGGATGACTTATTATTTATTTATTTATTTATTTATTTATTTATTTTTGAGACGGAGTTTCGCTCTTGTTACCCAGGCTGGAGTGCAATGATGCAATCTCGGCTCACCTCAACCTCTGCCTCCTGGGTTCAGGCAATTCTTCTGCCTCAGCCTCCTGAGTAGCTGGGATTACAGGCATGTGCCACCATGCCCAGCTAATTTTTTTGTATTTTTAGTAGAGACGGGTTTCACCATGTTGACCAGGATGGTCTCGATCTCTTGACCTCGTGATCCACCCGCCTCAGCCTCCCAAAGTGCTGGGATTACAGGCGTGAGCCACCGCGCCCGGCCGACTTATTACATATAAACATAATCTTTATATTATATATTTATTATAGAAGTATATATTAACATTATATAGTATATTTAATTTATATATGCATTATATGATACTTATATAAATATATGAGATAAAATAAAATTATCTCTTTATATTATGCTTATTTGATGTAAAATATAACTTCTTAAAGTAATGCTAGTATCAGTGTGTCACATGACTTTAGTGCATGAACAAGAGAAAAGAATGACAGCAAGCCATAAGTGATTGGGGAAAGGGGATTAGAAATGCTTTGTTCTAAGGAGCCTGCACTACAAGGGCAATGGTAGTGCATTTTATAATGGTGGACTTAGAATACATAAATTCACTGACTCCAAGACAAATACTAAAGAACAAAAGTGTAATTGATATGCCGAAAGAGTAGCTACGATGGAATTATATATGAAATACTCAGTTAAAATAAGACAGAAAAGAAGGAGGACAAGACAGAACAAAAGAAATAAATATTCAACAGTTGCAAATAAGGTAAATATTAATCTAGAAATCAACTTTGTATGTGAGGTTGATACACCCATTAAAAGAACAAGGGTTGTCAACAGAAAGCCAAATTACATGTCATCTGTAAGAAACCCACTGTTAATGTAAATATTTGGATAGACTAAGTGAGTGGTAGGCAATGATTTACCATATTAACACTGATGAAAAGAAAGCTGGTGTAGCAATATTAACTTCAGAGAAAGGATTTAGAACAAGAAACATTATCAGGGATAATGTTAAACATTGCCTAATGAATGATACAGTCATCAATTCCCTAAAGAAATGTATCAGTCCTAAATATTTATACACCTAACAACAGATGATCAGACTCTAAGGTTCCATACTGTTTCTGTTCCAATAAAAAATAGATGAAGAAGCTATTACCGTTTGATACTTCAACATTTCTTTTTCAATAATAGTCAATCCAGCAGGCAAAAATCATTAAAGGTATAACTGGCACAAGTTCTCTACAATATCTTGCAGAAAATAGAAGCACAGAATATATTTTCTAACTCATTCTATAAAGACAGTATTACTCTAATACTGAAATCAGATAAAGATATTACACGAAAAGAATACTACAGATGAATGTAGATGCTAAAATCTTCAACGTAACTTAGATCAAATAAAGAATTTGGTTCAATAAAAATAATTCAGTACACAATTAGAAGAATTAAATAAAAATATCAAATAAAAAGAATTATACACCACAACGAAATGAGACCTGCCAGGATGTTCTAATTTCAGAAATTAAATAACTGCAATTCATTACAACAGGCTGAAAAAAAAATCCTGTGATCACATGCAACATTAACATTTAATTTTAATTAATACCACTTGGAAATAAACGAACCTGTTTTTTTAATTGTGAAGATGTATCTTATACCTTAAACATTATCTACCTTCCCAAAACTCTCTATAACATTTTGAAGAATGTTGTCGATAGGAAGAGATGCTTGTAATCAGAAACGATGAGCTAAAATGTTAGGGACTGTATGATAGAGGAAAATCAATGTCAGTGCGGGTAAAAGTAAGAGGATCACTCATTTCCATGACTTGAAAATAAGAAAGACTTTAAAAAACAAAAAAAGAAAATGCTACGTTGCTTATGTCTTGACCTGCATGTGTTAATCAGAATAAGGTAGTATCTGCTAGAAGGAAGAAGAGCCCAGATGCACAGATATAAAATAATTCATCTTTGGGAAGAGCGTTTGTCAGTCTTCACAGAGATAGTGAATCCCACTTTTTCAAGTTGTTTTAAGGCTCCATGACTTGGTTTGGGAATGGGAGAAATGCAGATCCTTTTCTGGAAGCCAACATTCCTCTTAAAAGAAATCCTTTCTCTCTGCTCTCTTTAATTTTCTCTAAAGGCTAAAGATAGGAATTGGATTACACTCTGGGCTTCTGCAACTATTTCTTGACATAAAAAAAGTTCCTTTTAATAACTTCTTTTATGTACAAATGGATATTATTTCTCTAGCTCCTTCTATCAACTGGGTCACATGCAATTCCAAGTTCCAGGAAAACTATTTGCAGTCGCATAACAAAATCAAGGTTCCTTTTCAAAATTTTAATTATTATTTTATTTCAATAGATTCAGGGGTACGAATGGTTTTTGGCCGCATGGATGAATTGTACAGTGGTGAAGTCTGGCCTTTTAGTGAACCCTCCACCTGAATAGTGTATGTTGTACTCCATATGTAATTTTTTATTCCTCATCCCCCTCTTGATCTCCCCTATTCTGAGGCTTCAGTGTCCATTCTATCCCTCTGTATGGCCCTGCATACCTATAGTTTAGCTCCCACTATAAGTGAGAACATGCAGTATTTGGTTTTCCATTCCTGAGTTGCTTCACTTAAGATAATGGCCTCCAGTTCCATCCAAGTTGCTATAAATGATATTATTTCACTGTTTTTTTTTAATGGGTGAGTATTCCATGGTGTGTGTGTGTGTGTGTGTGTGTGTGTATATATATATATATATATATATATATATCTCACATATTTTTGTATTTACTCATTGATTGATTGGCAGCAATTGGTTGATGGGCACTTAGGTTGATTTCGTATCTTTGCAATTGTGTTTTATTTTCCTCACATACCAAGAATTCAGGGAGAAGGTGGGAGAGGAGGGGGGCAGTACATGGCTGGCATGGCAGCTGCAAGGAGGTGTTGGAGAGCCAAGCTCCTGTTTCTTTTTTCTCTAATCAGCCAGCTAAGGACCTAGATTTAGTCATTCTGCTTTTGTCTGATAGTTTTTTCTTCCACATCTCCTATATTTCATAGAAATTCATGAAGGCAAAAGGTGTATAAGGCAGGGGTGTGGTATCTACCTGCTTCTGCAAATCTGTGTCTTCTGCAGATAGGCATTCTGAGAATTAAGTTACTTACTACCCTTATGATCAAGGGATGTCAGGTGCATTGTTATACTTAACAACATCAAGGTTCTGAGAGTACAAAATGAAAATAATTAATATTGGTTTGACAAATTGCAATTTCTATTCAGCCACACTAAAGTTTTAAACACACGCACACACACACACACACACACACACACACACACACACACACAACATTGGTTAATAGAAATCATCATTCTAATAGGAATGAGTTACCTAGCATTAGGCTGACTATATAAATACCTTCACAGGGTCATTCAGTTTAGCACTGGGGGCCTGGGCCACATACTGCTGAGGCTTAATGTTTATAGCAAAGGTTTATTCTGCAAATATTTTTTTTTCACTCACTTGTGAATGCTACTATAGTATAACATAGGCCTTCCTCTATGTGGATGGGAGGGAATTGATCCCACAAAAATAATATTTAAAACAAAGAACTAAGCTAAAAGATAATCATTTGTACTGATTGAAAAGTATTGATTATGGGGCTCTGGGCATGGCAAATGGCCAAATGAAATGAGCAATGTGATAGCACCTGTGCTCCTCTTTATTTACAAAAAGATGAAAATAGTAGAATTCAGAGTTAACAATCTATGCTAACAATTATCTTTCAAAAAAAGGTATATTATTTTACGGAGACCAGTTCAAATGCTTTACCTTAATTGCAGTTTCTCTTAATCCCAGACTTTCCTGGGGTTTCTGAAGGGTGTCCCTTAGAGAGAGCAACACAAATGCTTATTAATACCTCCTCTGCAGAAGGAACTTATGCATTCATGACCGTCTAATAATCACAGAAGCCTAGTGAAATTAGTATCATTCTCTTTTCGCTGCTAGTAATATTATGAGGAAAACCTAATAATAATGAAATGGGAACATCTAAGTTGAATTTAGGATAAACCAAAGCAGTCATTCATTCTGAGATATTAAGTATTAGTTCACAAATGATTTTGCAATTATTTGACAGTTTGTGTTATGTCAGGGTTTAATTTAAAGGAGATATTTGGATTCTCTTTAAAATTCACACTGTTAGTGAAAGAGTATTTTGCTTTCAGATTTCTTATCTGTTATGTCCTCCCTCCAAGTCTGTTTTCAAGAAATTGACCAACATGTGCTTAGTCAAGAAGTTTCTGGAAGATTTTTACCAGCTTGTGGAAGGTCCTCGCCTCCCATCGACCTTTCCAAATTTTACTTTTGGATAGTAAACTCTTTTCTCTTCAAGAGCAAGTCTCATTATATTGGTAGCAGTTTTCTGCTCAAGCCAGGAGGAGGCTATTAACATCTTTCAGAGAAAAAAATTGTGGAGTAGTCATAAGAGATGCTTATCTTAATAAGGACTGGTTCAGTCCTCTTTTTTGTCATGAAATAATCACTGTTGCAAAATACCAGCAGGTGTTGAAAGAGCAGGATTAATTTGTAAGAGTTGAATGACATCATTTTCAAATGGCTTATTAAACACTAATTAGATTTCAAATTGTGTGACTCTCCATATACTTATGTGAAGATGGGAAAGTTTAAGCATCTGCTTTCTCTAGCTTAGGGGCAAACAGGGTTACAGTTTAATTTCCATAGGTGACAGTTTATCTAATAAAATCAAAATGGAGCTATCCCAATTCATATTTCATGAAATGAAGAGTGTGTCTGAATCTTTATTTCTATTCTCAGTAATCTTGGCTAATTAAGCAATTTTACTAAACAGTACAATTTCTTGATCTGCTCTTTGTAATTCAAAGCATTTTTGTAATGAGATTACTTCAAATGTATTGTCAAGTAAGAACACAGTACTGCCGAATCAAAAACATTTTCAGAGTAGTCAAACTCAATGCTAAATAATGTCACATTTTATCTTTATAAACTTAGTCAATAAACATCTTTTACTTATTCAATATAACATTTATTTTATGAATTGTATATAAATTTTAAAGGCTTAGGTATAACGATATAAAAGTATTTTAACCAACAAACGTATCTTTGGGTAGAATGTTAAACTTAATGCAATGATTTCTTTAAATACCATGAATGATTCTAACTATTGAGACTTAAAAGTTTTATTAGGTTTCTACCTGTTAGACGCACCAACATACATGCTTGAATTCAAGACAAAGATAATATCAGCTATATAACAGAATACATATATTCTGAACCATCAAAAAAGCTGCTGCTACTGTCACATAAATAAATAAATAAATAGCTGAAGAGCACAGAATGTCAATTGATTGAATGTAGTTCACAGACAAAACTCATTTCACCTTTATTTCTCCAGATGAACTGGTAATAATCACAAAGAGTAAAACTTTCCTAAACTCATCATATTGACTGACTTTCCGTGAAGGCTCTGGTGTGATGTACAAATTTCTGTTTCTTCAATTTCTTCCTCACCATTCTCCACCCACACTTCATCCAGTGACGTTGCCTGAACCATTTTATAGGGAAAAAAAGGTAAATTGTGCGCCACCATACACACGTCTCAAAATTTCCTCTCATACTTTGAAAATAAATATTTATAAGTTAAAAATAGCATTACATATAAAAGCCCTGTGCTGTATAATCTTTTCCCCTGCTTTCGTCAACACTCCTAAAGCTGTGTCATGGAAGACAGCAGAGTCCAGACGCTGCAGACCACACCAGACAGACTGTTCCTTTACATAATAAAAACACGCCGCAACAGCCTGCCTCTAGAAAATGTTTAATACATTGTTTATCATGAATATTCTGCATTACGTTTGCTTTGTGTTATAAAATATATTGCATTACAATATTTATCTTCATTACTGAGCTTTTTCCGGCACTTCTTGAAGTGTTGTTCCTGAGGAGAGTGTCTTCGTCTCCTCTTTCATGGCACATCCTTGGTGTTGGTATTCTGTGCATATTCCATATTTCATATTCATCTTCCATATTTCATATTCAATCCCACTTCAAGAACATTGCATTTCTTTTCAAACTCATGACCAGAATTTCTCATAAAAGACTCCTCTTCAGTCAAGGATCAGCAAAGATGTGCTAGGCATCTCTCCCATTTGATTCCCTTCTGTAGCTACATTGCATCTTTATCAATAATGGGTTTATTACCATCCTGTACATCGTTTTTGCCACTAGAAAACCGAGTTCCATCAGTTCTGTACTCTGGTCATTCATTATCTTTCCTGGCACAGAATGGGCATTCAATGACTATGTTTTGAATGATTGTATGAGATTTTTTTGGCACACGGCATGTATGCCCTTTTACTAAAAAAAAAAGAAAAAAGTAAATTTAGTTATTTTTGGGGAGTAACAATGGTCAATCTAGATATTTAATTAAAGAGATAAAAAAAATGGAAGTGACATTTGTCTGTGATCACTCACCAGCTCTATCAGTTGCTTTGATAAAAGAGTGGAGGGAAAGAAATTCCATGTGAGAAATGGCCTAAGCAGACAAAGCACCCACTGGACACTGTAAACTGTTGAGGGACACACTGTGACTTAGGTAGAGGTTTTGTTTTGGAGTCATGATAGTTGAGGCAGAGAAGTAGGTACAGTCCTCTGTGGAATGTGTCATCTGCCGTTATCAGCATTTTATTATATAACCAGAAGAAAAAAAATGAAGATTTGAAATATCTTATATCTTTGTATAAATATTAAGCTACCTACTGTATAGACAAGGAGCTACCTGACAGTGAGGATATTAAGGCAGAGGCCAGCAGGGTTTTCTGGTTTCATCTTACAGGAAGGGTCAACAGGAGTCAATCTAGCACAGAAGCAGCTTGAGAAGATGATAGAGGAAAAATCTTATCCTCTGAATCATAGTAGCCCTGACACTGGCTGCCGTTAGACCATGTACTTTCTCTTACTGAAATAGTGCATCATGTTTTCACTAAAGTTCATTGCAATGATTGAATATTGAATGAATGATTGAAAGAATTGACTGAATGATTAATTAATTCATTCAAAATTATATCTTTAGCAAATTCTATATGCAGGATACTGAGCTATACAGTGGGGACACAAAATGAATGGTAGAATTTTTTTAATGACCAAATATATAAATAAACACTTAATAATGAACAATAATCTAGTTCAAAACACAGTTGAAATATAAACAGAGTTCAGCTTTGGACTATGCCAATGTTAATATGGATACTTACAATACTTATAATATGGATAATATAATACTTAGAGGATTAAATGCAAAACATTTTTCATCATGACATATTTCTAAGAGAGTATGTGGATGGCAAGAACAGAGAACAGGTATACTCCTATCTCCACTCAAAATATAATATTAGGTGATGGAATGTGGCTCACACTCAGTGTCTATTGCTCTGACTAAATTTCATCAACTGCATGATCTATCCAATTGGTTGTGCAAAAATCAATTGTGAAGACTGATGAAAGCATCGAGTGAGTGAAAAACGACCCTGCAGCAACGTGCAGCAGTGAGGAAAGTCTTTGTCCACATAAGCAAAACGAAGGTATAAAGTGAACATTTCTACAAACTAATGGAAAAATAAAATAATATAATAATACAATATATGCAACCAAAGCATCCTTTATAATTCTGGCTTCTGTTTTCAATTCAATATTTATGTTAAAATAGACAATAACCTTTATAAGAATAGTAATTAAGCATTCTGATATTTCCATTTAAAACCTGTTCGGTGAAACAATATATACTAACATCTTGACTCAGAAACAGGTTTACACTTATGATAGAGCAGCAAGCATGGCCAGTGAGACTAGTTTGGCAGTTCTAATTCAAATATTTTGTTTTTGTCACAGTGCCTTTAACAGCCCAGGCAACAAATCTCAGTGACCTTTCCCAACATAAATGGATGCTCTTCGTAAGGTAGTCGTTTCCTTTATTTAAGTGACTTTGATGGCACAGTATTTAATAGTAGTTAAATATAGCAAGCCAATTTCAAAGGTTAAATTCCTATACGGAACACAGTGAATACATTACTCACTGAAAATACTGATAGAAGTGGTGGCGATGAAGTGATTGTGCAGTAATCCATTGAAAAGCCTCTTGTATGGTATTTTGAAACCTGCAGTGTTTTCTCTTAGTGTTTTCATTTGTTTGTTTGTTTGCTATGATTAAGAAAATTTTATTCCTAGAATTTCTACTATCTTATTTATTACTGAAATGCTTGTCAAAAACCACTCCTATGGGAATAGTGGTCCATTCTATATTTCTACCTGTTTTATTTTTCTATCTATATAGAAAAGTTGTAAGTTACAAAAAAGTATGAAACATTAAACCTAGTATAATTGCCATCCCAGAGGGCAACACTGTTTGTATGTTGATGAGTCTAATGCATGTCTGCAATTAATCAAGCAACCCATGTTGTAGACTTATGTAAAGTTGCACATCTTTTCAAAATTTACCTACAATCCTAACCTAACTCCACTAAACACAATATTTCTGGAACTTGATAAAATAATTTTTAAAGTTCATCTTTAAAACAATGAGCTTTTGCTGCTTTAACTTCACCTTCTAATATGGCAACTGATAGCTCCATGTGCTTGTTGAACAGTTGAGATGTTTCTTGTCTAATTGTTCAGATAAACACACATACATAACTGCATACAGATGTTGCTTGATGATGGGTTATATCACAATAAACCTATTACAACTTGAAAATACTGTAAGTCAAACTGCATTTAACACAACTAACCTTTCCTGAACACCGTAGCTTCACCTGACTTACCATTAACATGCTCAGAATTCTTATCCTAGCCGTAAGAATTGGGTGAAATCTTCTATCAGCAAGCCTATTTTATAGTAAAGTATTGTAGACCTTATGTAATTTATTTAATATTTACTAAAAATGAAAAACATAAGGGTTGTAGGGGTACTGAAAGTTTGGTTTTTACTGAATGTGTATCCCTTTACACCATTTTACAGTTTAAATGTCATAAGTCAAACCATCACAAATCGGGGACTGTCTTCATATACTAAGTATAAAATACTGGATTTTGATCTTAGTGCAAAAAAATGTTAAATATTTCATTAACAATTTATATTTATTAAAAATTAATGTGATAAATTTTTAAATATTTGATTAAATAAGATGTATTATTAGCATTAATGTTATCTATTTCTTTCTGTTTTTCAAATATCATTAGTGACATTTAAATTTTTATTTATTTATTTTTTAATTCTGGGATACCTGTGCAGATCTCACAGGATTGTTACATAGGTACACACATGCCATGGTGGTTGCTTCCTCTATCCCCCAGTCACCTATATTACATATTTCACCTAATGTTATCCCTCCCCAATATCCCCACCCCCTGATATCCCTCCCCTAGCCCCACACCTCCCAACAGACTCCAGTGTATGATGTTCCCCTCCCTGTGTCCATGTTTTTCCATTATTCATCACCCACTTATAAATGAGAATGTGTGGTGTTCGTTTGCTGTTCTTGTGTCAGTCTGCTGAGAAGGATGGTTTCTAGCTCCATCCATGTTCCTGCAAAGGACATAAACCTATCCTTTTTTATGGCTGCACAGTGTTCCAAGGTGTATATGTGCCATATTTGCCTTATCCAGTCTATGATTGATGGGCATTTGGGTTGGTTCCAAGTCTTTCCTATTGTAAACAGTGCTACAATGAACACACGTGTGCATGTGTCTTTGTAACAGAACATATACAAAGTAATGGGATTGCTGGGTCAAATGGTATTTATAGTTTTAGATCCTTGAGGAATCACCACAGGAATCAATCACTGTCTTCCACAATGGTTGAACTAATTTACACTCCCACCAATAGCATAAAAGTGTTCCTATTTCTCCACATCCCCTCCAGCAACTGTTGTCTCCAAATTTTTTAATGATCGCCATTCTAACTGCTGTGAGATGGTATCTCAATGTGATTATGATTTGCATTTCTCTAATTACTAGTGATGATGAGCATTTTTTCACGTTTGTTGGCCACATAAATGTCTTCTTTTGAAAAGCATCTGTTTATATCCTTTGCCCACTTTTTGATGGGTTTGTTTGTTTTTCTCTTGTAAATTTGTTTTAGTTCTTTGTAGATTCTGGATATTACCCCTTTGTCAGATAGGTAGCTCACAAAACTTTTTTCTCATTTTGTTGGTTGGTGGTTCATTCTAACGATTGTTTCCTTTACTATGCAGAAGCTCTGGAGTTAAATTAGATCCCATTTGTCTATTTTGGCTTTTGTTGCCAATGCTTTTGGTGTTTTAGTCATGAAGCCCTTGTCTATGCCTATGTCTTGAATGCTATTGCCTAAGTTTTCTTCCAGGGTTTTTATGGTGTTAGGTCTTATGTTTAAATCTTTAATCCATCTGGAGTCAATTTTTATGTAAGGTGTAATGAAGGGGTCCAGTTTCAGCTTTCTGCACATGGCTAGCCAGTTTTCCCAGTACCATTTATTAAACAGGAAATTTTTCACCATTGCATGTTTTTTGTCAGGTTTCTCAAAGATCAGATGGTTGTAGGTATATTTTGTTACTTCCAAGGCCTCTGTTTTGTTCCATTGGTCTGTATCTCTGTTTTGGTACCAGTGCCTTGCTGTTTTAATTACTGTAGCCTTGTAGTATGATTTAAAGTCAGATAGCACGATGACTCCAGCTTTGTTCTTTTTGCTTAGTATTGTCTTGGCTATGCAGACTCTCTTTTGTTTCCATATGAAGATTAAGGTGCTTTTGTTCCAGTTCTGTGAAGAAGGTCATTGGTAGCTTGATGGGGACAGCATTGAATCTATAAATTACTTTGGGCAGTATGGCCATTTTCACGATGTTGTTTCTTTCTAACCATGAGCATGGAATATTTTTTCCATCTATTTGTGTCCTTTCTTATTTCCTTGAGCAGTGGTTTGTAGTTCTCCTTTAAGTGGTCCTTCACATCCTTTGTTGGTTATATTCCTAGGCATTTTATTCTCTTTGTAGCAATTGTGATAGGAGTTCACTCATGATTTGGTTCTCTGTTTGTCTGTTATTGGTATATAGGAATGCTTGTGATTTTTGCACATTCATTTTGTATCCTGATTCTTTAAGTTGCTTATCATAAGGAGACTTTGGGCTGAGATGATGGGGTCTTCTAAATATACAGTCATGTCATCTGCAAATAGAGACAATTTGACTCCCTCTTTTCCTTAATGAATACTTTTATTTCTTTTTCTTGCCTGATTGCTCTGGCTAGAACTTACAAACCTATGTTGTATAAGAATGGTGAGAGAGGGCACCCTTGTCTAGTTCCAAGGGAAAGTCTACTTAAAAGGGAATGCTTTCAGTTTTGCCCATTCAGTATGATATTGTCTGTGGGTTTGCCATCAATAGCTTTTATTATTTTGAGATAGTTTCCATTGATACCTAGTTTATTGAGAGTTCTTAGCATAAACAGCTGTTGGATTTTTTCAAAGGTCTTCTCTGCATCTATTGAGATAGTCCTGCAGTTTTTGTCTTTGGTTCCGTTTATGTGATGATGTAAGATTATAGGTTTGCATGTGTTGAACCAGCCTTGTATCCCCATGATGAAGCCTACTTGATCGTTATGAATAAGCTTTTTGATGTGCTGTTGCATTCTTTTTGCCAGTATTTTATTGAAGATTTTTGCATGGATGTTCATCATGGATGTTAGCCTGAAATTCTCTTTATTAGTTGTGTATCTGTCAGGTTTTGGTATCAGGGTGATGTTGGTCTCATAAAATGAGGTAGAAAGGATTCCCACTTTTTTTTTAATTGCTTGGAATAGTTTCAAAAGGAATTATACCATCTCCTCGTTATATGTCTGGTAGAATTCAGCTGTGAACCCGTCTGGACCTAGACTTTTTTAGGTTGATAGGCTACTAATTGCTTCCTCAACTTCAGACCCTGTTATTGGTCTAGTCAGGGATTCAGCTTCTTCCTGGTTTAGTCTTGGGATGGTGTAAGTGTCCAGGAATTTATTCATGTTTTCTAGATTTACTGGTTTATGTGCATAGAGATTTTTGTAGTGATCTCTGATGGTAGTTTGTATTTCTGTAGAATTGGTGGTGGTATCCCCTTTATCATTTTCTATTGCATCTATTCAATTCTTCTCCCTTTTCTTTTTTATTAGTCTGGCTTGTCATCTATCTATTTTATTATCTTTTAAAAAAGCAACCTTTTGAATTTATTGATTCTTTTGAAGGAATTTTTTGTCTCTATCTTCTTCAGTTCTGCTCTGATCTTAGTTATTTCTTGTCTTCTGCTAGCTTTTGTATTTGTTTGATCTTGTTCATCTAGCTCTTTTAATTGTGATGATAGGGTGTTGACTTTAGATCTTTCCTCACTTCTTATGTGGGCATTTAGTGCTATAAATTTCCCTCTAGAAACTCCTTTAAATGTGTCCCAGAGATTCTAGTACAATTGTGTCTTCATTTTCATCAGTTTTGAAGAGAATCTTTATTTCTCCCTTCATTTCATTATTTATACAGTAGTTACTCAGGATCAGGTTGTTCAGTTTCCATGTGGTTGTGCAGTTTTGAGTTAATTTCTTAAACATGATTTCTAATTTGATTGCACTGTGGTCTGAGACTCTGGTTGTTATGATTTTTGTTCTTTTGCATTTGCTGAGGAGTGATTTACTTCCAATTACGTGGTAAATTTTAGAGTATGTGTGATGTAGTGCTAAGAAGAATGTATATTCTGTGGATTTGGAGTGGAGAATTCTGTACATGTCTATTAGGTCTTCTTGGTTCAGATCTGAGTTCAAGTCCTTGATATCCTTGTTAATTTTCTGTCTCTTTGATCTGTCTGATATTGACAGTGGAAGGTTACAGTCTCCCACTATTAATATGTGGGAGTCTAAGTCTCTTTGTAGGTCAAGAACTTGCTTTATGTATCTGGGTACTCCTGTATTGGGTGCATATATATTTAGGATAGTTAGTTCATTTTGTTACATTAATCCTTTTATCATTATGTAATGCCCTTCTTTGTCTCTTTTGATCTATGCTGGTTTAAATTCCATTTTATCAGAGACTAGGATTGCAAACTCTGCTTTTTTTTTTTTTTGCTTTCCATTTGCTTGGTAAATGTCCCTCCATTCCTTTATTTTGAGTCTGTGTGTGTCTTTGCATGTGAGATTGTTCTCCTGAATACAGCACACTGATGGGTCTTGACTTTTTATCCAATTTACCCTGTTTACATTTAAGGTTAATATTATTGTGTGTGAATTTGATCCTGCCATTTTGATACTAGCTAGTTGTTTTTCCCATTAGTTGATGTAGTTTCTTCATTGTGTTGATGATCTTCACCATTTGGTGCATTTTGCAGTGGCTGGTACTGGTTGTTCCCTTCCATGTTTAATCCTTCCTTTAGGAGCTTTTGTAAGGCAGGCCTGGTGGTGACAAAATCTCTCAGCAATTGCTTGTCCATAAAGGATTTTATTTCTCCTTCACTTATGAAGCTTAGTTTGGCTGGCTATGAAATTTTGGTTTGAAAGTCCTTTTCTTTAAGGATGTTGAATATTGGCCCCCACTCTGTTGTGGCTTGTAGGGTTTCTGCAGAGAGATCTGCTGTGAGTCTGGTGGGCTTCCCTTTGTGGGTAACCTGAGCTTTCTCTCTGGCTGCCCTTAGCATTTTTTCCTTCATTTCCACCCTGGTGAATCTGACAATTACGTGCCTTGGGGTTGCTCTTCTTGAGGAATATCTTTGTGGTGATCTCTGTATTTCCTGGATTTGAACATTGGCCTGCCTTGCTAGGTTGGAGAAGTTCTCTGAGATAATATCCTGAAGAGTGTTTTTCAGCTTTGATTCATTCTCCCCATCACATTCTGGTACACTGATCAAATGCAGATTAGATCTTTTCACATAATCCCATATGTCTTGGAGGCTTTAATTTCTTTTCGCTCTTTTTTCTCTAATCTTGCCTTCTCATTTTATATCATTGATTTGATCTTCAATCTATGCTATCCTTTCTTCTGCTTGATTGATTTGGTTATTGAAACTTTTGTATGTTTCATGAATTCACGTGCTGTGTTTTTCAGCTCCATCAAGTGTTTTATGTTCTTCTCTAAACTGTTTATTCTAGTTAGCATTTCATCTGATCTTTTTTCAAGGTTCTTAGTTTCTTTGCATTGAGTTAGAACATGTTCCTTTAGCTCAGACAAGTTTGTGATTACCCACGTTCTGAGTCCTGTGTCTGTCTACTTGTCAAACTCATTCCTCATCCAGTTTTGTTTCCTTGCTGGTGAGGAGTTGTGATCTCTTGGAGGAGGAGAGGCATTCTGATTTTTGGTGATTTCAGCCTTTTTTCAATGGTTTCTTCCCATCTTTGTGGATTTATCTGTCTTTGGTCTTTGAAGTCAGTGACTTTCTGATGGGATCTCTGAGTGGATGTCCTTTCTGTTAATGTTGAAGCTATTTCTTTCTGTTTTTCAGTTGTCCTTCTAGAAATCAAGCTCCTCTGCTGCAGGATTGTGGGAGGTCTGCTCCAGATCCTGCTTGGCTGGAAGTCATCTGCAGGGGCTGCAGAACAGCAAGGATTGCTGCCTGTTCTTTCCTCTGGTAGCTGCATCCCAGAAGGGTACCTGCCAGATATCAGCCAGAGCTCTCCTGTATGAGATGTCTCTTTTGATATATGTGGGTCAGGGAGCTGCTTGGGGAAGCAGTTCCTCCCTTATCAGAGCTCAGGTGCTATGCTGGGAGCCCCATTGCTCCTTTCAGAGCTGCTAGGCTGGGACATTTAAGTCTGCTGCAGTGAAACTCACAACTACCCCTATTCCCAAGTGCTCTGTCCTGGGAAGGTGGGGTTATATTTATAAGTCCCTGATGTGCTGCTGCCTTTTTACAGAGATGCCCTGCCCAGCAAGGAGGGAATCTAGTCATAGTCTGCCTGCAGAGGCATTGCTGTGCTTCCATGGGCTCCACCCAGCTGCTGTGTAAGCTTCCTTGCAATTTTGTTTACACAAATAAGGTTAGAACTGTCTCAGTAGTGGCAGACTGCCTTGTTAATGGTGGACTGCCTCAGTCATGGCAGATTGCCTTGGTAATGTTGGACACCCTTCCCCCTCACCAAGCTCAACCATCCCGGGTTGAGTTCAAACTGCTGTGCTGGCCGCGAAACTCTCAAGCCAGTGGGTTTCAGTTCACTGGTCTTTGTGGGGGTGTGACCCAGTGAGCCAGATCGCTTGGCTCCCTGCCTTTAGCCCCCTTTTTTTCAGGGGAATGGGCAGATCTATCTCACCAGTGTTCCAGGAGCTAGTTAAAAACAGCCACCCAGATTTGTGCTGGAAACCCATGGCACTTGTCAGCCTGGAGGGAATCTCCCGGTCTGTATGCTGTAACCACCATGGGAGAAGCACAGTGCTGGAGCGGCCTCCATTGGATAGGAGGGGGGTCCTCTAGACTGTTGACCTCCCAGGTGTGGCAGTGCTCCAGTCTGCCTTGGTTTGCCCTCCTTGAGCTACAGCACTGTCCAACCAGTCCCATTGAGATGAACCTGGTACCTCAGTCGGAAATGTGGAGATCATTCACCCTCTGTGTCTCTCTTGCTGGGAACTGCACTCTGGAGCCATTTCTATACTGACATTTAAATGTCTTAAATTTAAATGTCACTAGTTCAAAATTTAAAATTGCATATGTTGCCATATATATATATATATATATATATATATATATATATATATGAAATGAAATTATGTGTAAATGGAAGAAGAATTGTTATATCCATTGAATAAAACAACCATCTAGGAACAAACTCAAATGTGTGTGCAAGAATACTGTATTATAATAAAATAGGATAGCATGTTAGATATCTCAATGTTGTCATAATGGAACATCATGGAGAGTACTGAGACAATTTAGTAGCTATTTAGAAATACACCAATGCCATATTTTTAATGTTTTGCTTTATATTCTCAAAACCATAAGATAAATAGCAGAAAATAGTGAATTGATAAATTAAAATGTGTGAATATTACCAACTTTATGAAAAATTGGGATAGTAATAAAAAGGCAAATGGGAAATTACAGACGAAATAATATGTAGCAATATTACAGGAAAAACTGTCACAGAAGAGCTGTGCTTAATATGTGAGCTAATTAATAAATAAAAGGTATTGAGGGAAATAAAAATGCCCATAATCTGCCACTGGATTTCACATCAGTATAATAATCAATCTGTAGAATAACTCAAAAGACTTATAAAATGTAGAAATATGTGTTTAAAATTATTTGTGTGTATACATACAAAATTGAAACATTATCAACAAAAGAAATATAAGGAAAGTAATCCAAAAGTTGAATATTCTATTTAATGTCAGATAGTGTATAGTCATCTGATGAAATATTCTACAATCACAGAGAATTACAGTGGTAGAAAATTTCCAAAATTTTTGAAAACATATATGCCCATATACACAGGTAAATGTACATGTCTGTATAAATATTTGTGTGTATGTGTGTGTGTGTGTGTTTTAATATACATCTGTAAGAAGCAGGCCCTATGCCTTTACATTTCACTAGTGTATTTTATTAAGGACATTTTCTTTCTATAAACTGAATAAAATTTAAAAGAAGAAAAGAAAGCATGAAAAAAAAAAAGAAAGCAGCCAGCTTCCTACACTATGGATAAGTCTTCACAGATTATAACTTTCTTTCATGTTTTCCTTCAGTTTTAGTTAATTTCACAAAGTTGCATTCTTACAGTTCTGGCTAATGTAGGCTACTTTCAGTGTTTGTTGATGTAATAGCTTTCCAATTAGAAGTTTGAGAGGATTCTTGGATTCATACAAGAGTCTAGCCTCTAAAAACTGCCTGATCTCAAATTATAGCCCTCCCGGTAATGTCTGTGTCACCATGAGCAAGTTACTTAACCATTCTGTCCATCAGTTTCCACATCTTTTCAATAGTAGTATATATTCAATATATAGTATACATTCAAAACACACACACACACACACACACACACACACACATATACATATATATATATATACTCAAACTCCTGATCTCAAGTGATTCACCTGCCTCAGCCTCCCAAAGTGCTGGGATAAGTAATGTAAACTTAAAGCCAATATGCAATAGAAACAAAAGTACAAAGCTGTAAGTATAAGTCTTTCAAAAATAAGCATGTGTATAAAAACATTGTAGTGGTCAATAAAAGGTTAAACTAGAGAAGACTCCTTGGCCCATTGTCTCAAGTAACTGGGGCACAAGACAAAGCCTTGGTTTTGAGATGAAAGCTGTTGATTGAAAAAAAATTATGCAAAGAAGACTTGGTTGTAGGGTACACCCAATTCATGATATTTCACAAGAAATCAGTGAAAATAGTTAAGAATACACAGGTATATAATTCATATCAATAATCCATCTGCCAACAACTTTCTGATTGCAACTTTTGAGATGAATTTGAAAAACACTGGACAGTTGGTGCTAGGGGCTCTAGAATGGACTGTGGAAGAATGAATTATAACAGAGAACAGGTAGAAAAACAGAAATGTTTACAGTCAGGAGTAGTAGTGGTGGAAACAGTAAGGAGTTACACCCAATAAGACAGGGACAGAGTGTGATAAGAGTTTTGATAAGAAAAATAATCAAACAAATTTTTGATAGCACAAAACTCAAGAAGCAACAAGTCAAATAAAACAGCCTGTGAGCTTTACTGGACTATAATTTTTTGAAAGGTAAGGAGTAAGTCTTACTTTTTGTGTGTATCACTGTTGTCCTATGCAGTGTTTATCACTAAGGGAACCACAATAAATACTCAATGAATGAAAAAATGACATTAAGTACCAGAATCAAGGTAATCTACACATCACTTTTATTCTAAAAATCTGGCAATATTTCTTAAATGGTTTGATATGGCATGATTTTAAAGTATATGTTAAAGTTTCACTAATTATAATTTAAATAATCATAATATGACTAAAAGCTATTAATATGCAATTTTAACAAACTTTTCAAAAAATTTTTTTCTTGTTTTTTTTTTTTTTGTAATTTATCTGCTTTCATTCTTTATGTCTTAAAAATACACCATGAACATTCCTAGAAAATACGTTTCAGGTTTCAGTTACCCAAATTTATTTCAAATGAATCTACTACACTAGAGTCTCTGGGAATACATTTATCTAATTAAGTTCAGTTCTTTTTACAAATGGAAAAGACAGACTTTTACTTACAAAATGCAAAATTATCTAACAATATCTTTCAATTCTTAAATGTAGTGAATTTTCTGAGGTATTCTAATTGCCTTCAGAAGGCCAGATTTAAATTTTATTTCCATGAAAAAATTTAAAATATCCACTTCATAGCTGCTAAAACTGAGATTCATGGTTAAAGTGTTTCTGTCCCCTTAAGTTTCAAATAACACATTGATGCTCCAATTATTGCCAGTGCCTACCACTAAATCCCAAAATAAATAATAGAGAAGTTGAAGTAATTAGTTTAATGCCTTCAGTAAATAATAATTATTTCTAAAATGTTAGGATTTGACCTTTTAGAAGTGAAATAGATTCAATGAAAGAAAATTATCTAAAATATGCTCCTATCAAAAGAGTTATTTCTCTTTTAAAGTCTAATTAATACAGAGAGAAATTATAAGTCTAGTGTCTGGGTTTGCATATAGCTGATTAATTTTATCAAAAATACGAAAGAGTAAAACATTTTTAACATTATGTCTGCATCCAATGCAGAAGATATTGTATTTTATCATGTAAGTTCTGAGGAAAAATAGCCTTGTTCATGAACAATTTTGGCCAGTAAATTATGTGACATAAACTTAGATAAGCTAATTTAAGTGCCTCAGTGAAATACATTGCTGTTTTTTTTTTAAATTTTTGCTCTTGCATTTTGTAATGATCTCACTTATCAAAACCAAGTATTCTATGTCATTTAATGTGCAAAGCTTGCTATGCCTTTTCTGTTTTATCTCTCCATATGCTAGTAATTTAGAGATTTACAGTCATTTGCATAAAAAATTATATTTAGTAAGCATTCAATAAATGTTTCCTAATTTTATTTGAATATAAATTTGAAAGGACAGTACCAAACTCAGTTGTGGAAAATGAAAGGCTAAAATTCACTAAATATAGTCAGCAGCCTGCATTAAACCTTCCTATCCTGCCAAATTACTTCCCTCTGTGCCTCATTGAATTAGTGTGTCATTTGCTTCATCAAATAGTCGACATGTAATGCTACCTTCTGTATAGCTCCAGGTTGCTTCTTAATTGGAAAAAAATAACTGCTTTGACTCAGAAAGTGTCAGTGAACAAAGGGTTGACGGAGCCTGGTGTTACAAAGGTGAGCCACATGTGTGCAGTGCAGCTGATCCTTCTCAACGTGAAGAATCAGGACAAGAAGTTGCCAAGAAAGAGTAGCTTAATGACGGTACATTTTACACATACATCCTCAGACAGATAGCTGAATGGCACATTTAATTAATGATCTGAGCAAATTCTAATGTTGTCCCAACACACTCTGGCAATGTTGGGATTCAGGAATCTTGGTAGGTTTTCTTGAATGTCGTCATTTTTCTCTTGGTAGATTATTAGAATTCTTTCATCAAGATGCCATTCCCAGGGGTTGCATATTTACCTGTGTTTAGCTCTCATTAATTATTTAATGTCAAATAACATTGTAAGCTGTTTGTGAGGTGTGATGTAGTGTAGTGGAAATAACACAGAACTGGAGACCCAGAATGATTCACTCTAATCACAGCTCTATTGGGATCTATGTGATGTCCGTGAAATTGCCATGGAGTGCAACCTCAAAATATGGCTTATAACCACAGTGTTCATAAGGTGCTTTATAATTTTATTTTCCATCACTCAAAAGAGAACTACATTTATTTAGCAGCTTCTTGCTCATAATTTCTACTTTCGGTTTCTTTTAAAAACTACACATTTCTTCATATCTCTATTTCTTCTCAACACCTCATACTAGCATTTATATTAACATCAGTTAATTTACAAAGTATCTATATGAATAGCTTAGTGACAATAGAGTGACTTCATAAACAGCAATGAGTTTTGAAGTAACATAGTCTGGTTGCATATTAAGCTTTACATTCTCTTGTGATCACAGGCAGATTTCTCAATGCCTCAATTTCTTGTATGTAAAATCAAATAATGATTGTGCCTAGTCAGGAAGATTTCATAAGGAATAACTTACCATTATCATCATAATTATTGTTAAAAGTATCATGAGCTCTATGAAGTAGCTATGAGTCCAACTGAAATTATAGTATCTCAAGAAGGCATATTTAATTCTGTATTTTATTTATTTATGTAAAAGTATTCTCAAGGTGATTAAAATTTAAGCGCATATGTGCATGTGCGTGCACACACCCACACACACATATATATACAAGCGTACATCCATATGTGTCCATCACTATAGGGTAAATCACCTTTCCCAGAATTTTTCCTTTGCATAATTACTTTGAGATTTCCCCATGGTAGAGCATGTATCAACAGGTAATTTCTTTTTATTACTGATATGATTTGGCTCTGTGTCCCCCCCCCCCAAATCTTATCTTGCAGCTCCCATAATTCCCAGGTGTTGTGGGAGGGACTTGGTGGGGGATGATTGAATCATTGGGCAGGTCTTTCCCAGGCTGTTCTCATGATAGTGAATGGGTCTCATATGATGGCTTTAAAAATGGGAGTTTCTCTGTACAAGCTCTCTCTTTGCCTGGTGCCATCCACGTAGGATGTCACTTGCTCCTCGTTGCCTTCCACCATGATTGTGAGGCCTCCCCAGCCATGTGGAACTGTAAGTCCAATAAACCTCTTATTTTTTTCTTTTGTTAAATAGTCCAGTCTTAGGTATGTCTCTATCAGCACGATGAGAACAGACTATTGGCCGGGTGTGATGGGTCATGCCTATAATCCCAGCACTTTGGGAGGCTAAGGTGGGTGGATCACCTGAGGTCGGGAGTTCAAGATCAGCCTTATCAACATGGAGAAACCCTGTCTCTATAAAAAGAAAAAGAAAAAAAAAACCCAGATTATTACTAAGTGATAATTCAATCTATGGATAGTCCACAATTTGCTCAACACTTCACTTTATTACTCCCTTTGACCAAACTCATGGCTCCTGGAAGCCTATAGCCCAGTCCCTGAGATAATCCAGCCTCTCCTGAGTTGTTGTCTGGAAAAGTCAAGGCTACCAAAAGAATTTACTCTTTGTTCCAGCCAAAATTTGACGATAGACTTGTGACCTCATAATGAGGACAATTGTTGCATTGCAATTGTTGTTAATATAGATTTTAAGAGGAAAGAGAAACATGAAGATCACACATGAAGGTACTGTGTTATAACTTAATTTGGATGATTTTCAGTGATATACAATACTAGTAAAATGTTTGCAGCTTCTGGAACAATTTGTAAACTGGACTGAATGAGAAGTAGTATGGAGATAACTCTAAATTTTCTCTTCAAAGATGGGGAAGCTGTGTCTGGGATCACATTAGTGCCGAAGTGGCAGATGATATTCTCAATAGAGTAGGGTATTTAAACTTTCTCGTGTAATCTAAGTTAAGTTTCTGTGTTTTGTAGAGTATTTGATGACTTGGATGTTCTCTGTGGGCAACAGCAACATCTAAACAGATCTGTGATAGGAATGACAAAGATCAGTACATCTAAAATATTGATGTTCTACTTCTGCCATAAACTGAAGATCCCAATTCTGAAAGATCTATTGAGACCATGACAGGGAAAGGACCTAATTCTAAACTTGTCACATCTGGAAACAGTATAAGTTAAACTCACTGTAAAATGTCTTTATAGTATTGTTCTTTTTTAAAATTAATTCATTTTTTAAATATTGCAGCCTTTTCTAAGATTTCTAGTGAAGGATTAAAATGTGTAGTGGAGAAAGTTCTACATAATCTCTGTGTTTCCACAAATCTTGTAAAGAGGCATTGATGCTTTGACTGCAGACTCATTTTGATGATATTATATGCTAGCAAACAACATTGGAAGACAGAGATAATATCTCTTTGCTAGGCGCAAAGATTTGCTTCCTGACCAAGATAAGAAAGATAATATTTCCCACTAAAACCAAAGGTGGGCATATTTGCAAGCATCCCTTCTCAAAGAATGGGCATATTTCTTAAGCTGTTTCTTAAGCTGTGACACAAGCCCTCTGCTGATGTGGCATCAGCATTATCTAAGTCACTCCCCGAAGAGACTTGGGGGCAAGAAACCAATGAGAATGCGTAGCTCACACTGCTTACAGTGCCATAAAGAATGAAGCACTTTGTCTCTGAACTAGGATTCTCATGTCTTCTGTCAGCATCAACTGAACTGTGACTGGCTAACCTGTTAGGTTGGAAACAGGGGAAAATATTAGACGTTTTTTAGTTCTTGATCATAGGATTCTTGACTTTGGGCAGTGTGCCTGTGGAAACAGCTCCTCTTCACGTCCAAAGAATACACAGTGATGGTTGCACCTCAAAAGAAGGTCTGACATCTGACATTACAGAGGGGATTATAAAAGGCTATGGCTTTGATGAGAGCAATAACTCATGAACATGAGTCAGAGGTGATAGTCAAGCCTCCTCCCAACACACACATGTAATTCAAAGTGAAACTTATAATTCATAAAATGTATCAAGTATAAGAAAGCCAGCAAATCTTTCTTTCCCCATGGTGACAATTTTAATGCTTTTTCAAAAAAAATCAACCATAGGTATTGATAAATGGTATTTTCTCAACTTTTTGGTGGTGACGTTCTGGGACTCTAATCATCTTCAGTTTTGCTAGGGAGATGTCTTGGCCTTAGGAGCTGCTGAAGAGCTGGAACATGAATCCTGACAGCCATGATGACAGCTGCAAGCTCAGTGGTTTAATTGTTATGATGATTTCTTTCTTCCTTAGTTTCAGGAAGGGATTAATGAAACATTCTGTCAGAATATTTTAGTGGCACCATGCTCACAGTGTTACCCCTTTGCTGCTGATCTCTCTAATTTAACTCAACTCATACCAAATCTTTTTTATTTCTCTTATTTTACAGTGTACATCAATTTGCTATTGAAGTTCAAAATATCCCAACTAAACTCCTACATTCACTCATAAATCCAGTTAAATGCATTCAAATCCATACAATCTGTCATTGAGGCCAATTGATAATATATATATAAAATCTTGTCCCATTGCATCTCACTATAAATGACCTATTTAGAGTCTTTAACACTTCCTCTTTCAGCTATTACCAGGGCTTCCAAAAGTGTGGAGGCTTACTTCAGGGTTACCCACCAAAGGCACTCTCGCTTTGTTCCCAGGTAGCATTTTTTTTTTTTTTTTTTTTTGAGATGGGGTCTTGCTCTGTCACCCAGGCTAGACTGCAGTGGTGCGATCTCAGCTCACCATCTTGGCCAGACTGGTTTCAAATTCCTGACCTTATGATCCATCCACCTCGGCCTTCCAAAGTGCTGGGATTACAGGTGTGAGCCACAGCTCCTGGCCCCAACTACTGTTTTCTATACTGTTGTTTCTACCATTCCCCCTAATCTTCAACAGCATTCAAGGTTCTGTCCCTCTGTAGCCTGGAATTGACAAATTGGCACTCTAACCTCAGGCTGCTTCATGGGCCTAAGCTTCAGCTGTAGTAGCCCCAGATCCTGAGACATGTCCTTATCCCATGGCAGCAGAATGCATGCATGCTTCTTCTGCCCAGGAAGCCCTTTCCTCCTTCATCAACTTGGCTAACCCTGCGCTTCTCCAATTTTTCACTCAACTTCATCTCTACACCTGAGGGGATCCTTCTTCCAGATCTCATGTTGTTGTATATTTCACATTTTGTAGTCTTTTTGCATTGTGGTGGGCTTTATTTTGGGGTTTGCTGTGTCTTGGGAGTAGTTTGGTGTCAATTATTCTTTATATCTCTAGTACATTCTAGATGGGCAACACATTTACTGAAAAGATTATATATATATATATATATGTGTGTGTGTGTGTGTGTGTGTGTACACATATATAAAATATTATATATAGTTTATTAAATAATTTTGATTCCAATCACATTTCATTTCTCATGTAATATGCTGTATTCTATAATCATGTTTGTGGTGGGGTGAACGGGGTGGGGGTCCATTAAGGGCAGTGAACTTTATTTTGGAATCCAATAAATATTTACTATTATTAAAATATAAATATGTTTAACATGTAATCATGAGGAGTAAAAATCTTGAGCCCATTTTATGTAAGACGTGTGTGACTGATTACTGTCACATCTTCCAGGCGGTGGGTCTTCCTTTTGCTGTGGGTGCAGCACTGCAGTCTGGGATGCACTGGCTGTCACAGGACTCTTACTATACAGATGGAAAATGACCATGGGAAGTGGAGCACAGAGGGTGCACCAACAGGTTCCACAGTGACCATTTTCTGTCTCTGCAGAGACCTTCTGCGGCCACTTCTCTGGCAGAGGATTTTTTTGTTGTTGTTGTTTCATTTTGCTTTCTTCTTGTATGTAGAGATCATTGTTAGCTTCCTCCAGAGAACCGAGTGATGGAGCAATCAGGAGTTAGCTCTGTGATAATTACAGCTGTGTCAAAGCAGTGACAAGGAGAATTTGTGGAGAATCTCATTTACTTTTCTGAAAGCACATCATTTCAAGCAAGCACCACTTCACAGACTGATTTGCTAGAGTCTGTCTGGGCTGAATTCAGAAAAAAGAGCCATTTGTTTTTTCCATCAGAAGTTTTCCTAGCTCATCAAATAAAATCTAAATAATACCTTCATTTATCTGTCAGCATCTTGTTACAAATATAACCTTTATTTTTCCATGCTGTAGCATGAAGTGATTACTTAGAAAACTGTTGGTAGAAAACTTTCCACTCTTCTGAGTTACTTTATGTCACACAGCCTAATGCCTAAAATCACTAACATTTTAAATATCATAATGACACTGAAGGTGATTCACACCGAAAATGTACAAGATAAGACTCTTTAACATACTATTTCTGAGTATCAAAACCAAAACAATTCCTTTTTTTTTAACTTATTTGTTTGTGTGTGCATGTTCATAATTCTATAATTCTTACAGTCAGAATTCAGGATTTTTCTATTGCAAGTGAACCCTGATCATTACTAACGTGCAGTGATTATTAAACCCATGACAAATGACAACTATCTTCTGAACACTATACATTTATTATTTTATTTATTAATTTAGTAGACATCCAATTAAATTCTGGTTTGGTAAATGTGCTGTACACATGAAATACATACAAAATACTGGGAAAATAAGTAAAAATCAAGACCTTCAAAAATGCAGCATTTCTTATGAACGGTAGGCAAATAACTAAAGGACTTATTATAAATATGTTGTGGTAGGGGCTATCTAAAAATATACTGTAGAAGCAAATGTTGCATCTAATGACAAGCTAATGCTATAATAGAGTTAAGTGGTCAAGTAAAACTAGGAAGCAGAGATAATGGCTAGCTGACAATCTAGAAGTCAATAATCCCTATTACTGGGTAGACAAAGGAGTTAAAAAGAAAATAAGTTAAATAGATGGTGACAAGAGAGAACATATTATAGCTCAAGAACTGCAAGTAATTTGATATAAAAAGAAAAAGAGAGATGGAAAATGAATGTGTCAAGAAGTATAAGTAAACATCAAATTAAGAGCAAATATGTCATAGTAGGAAGTTTAGTAATATCAGAACAGAAAAGTTACATATAATAAACAGGAAATTACATTTTATAGATTTTTCATATTTCAGTGTGAAACCAAATAAAAAAGAGAGTAAAGTTTCTTGCCAAAACTTTGTTACGAAATTAATATAAGACTACGCCAATTTTGACTGTAGGCATTAGCAATGAGAAACTATTTCGAGAAAGCAGAAGTATTTTTCAATGTATTTAAAAGCACATGTTTATGTATTATACTTTGGTAGGTATGAGCCTATTTGCTTTATAAACATTTACTTCTTTATACTTCTTAAAATAACCCTATTGTTATCATTCTCATCCAATCTGTAGATAAAGGAACATAAATAGAGAGAGGAAGCAATTTCCCTAAGGCTACAGGCCTGGTGAGTGAAAGAGTCTTGGATTTGAACCCTGGCAGTGCAGCACTAGAATGTTCTTTTAACTGCAAAACCATGCTGTTTTTCAGGTTTAATCTTTTTTTTTTTTTTAAGTGAAGTGTAGCAGAGAAGAAAGATCCTAGGCTAACTTTCTGATAATTGATTGAGCAAATAGTTACCATGTGCTTATAATTAATTGGAATAGGGCACCCACGAAATAAACCAGATTTGGGATACATTTTATACATACTTAAAAATCTATGACAGCACTATAATATCTTTAGGTTAAAGACAGAAGTGTGGGGAAAAAGTTGAGGAAAGCGATTTGAACTGCATACACAGGTTTAAGGGTTGCAATTTCACTCAATTAAAAAAACAATAGAAATAGTAATATAAAGAAAAAACACAGGCTGGAATTTGTGTTTCCAGCCAGTGTGGAGTAATAGAGACTAAACTTTTCATGTATTCATTACAAAATTAAAAACTACATGTAATATTTGAAACAACTCATTACAAAATGAAGAACTGTGACTCCTGAGAAAAGGCAAATGCATGAGAGATGCCCTATTGTCCAAGTGGTCTCCTCCGAACCATTACTATCAAATTTATGGAGCCCAGGAAAGGGGTTATCATGATTTTAGAAGGTGAAGTTGAGATTCTGGGTAGACAATTGTAGCTGAAATTTGCAGGCAGAGGAAGGTATGCAGAAAATACTTTCCCAAAATCTGGCTAGGAGTCTTCTTGACTATGTGGCTAAATAAAAGCTACCTACGCATAAAGTGAAACTCGAAAGGCTGGGAAGGATGAACCTGAGAGCTTTACACTGCAAAAGTTCCAAAATTCCCACAAGCTAGAAGGCATTTAAACCTACCAGGGAGAAAGGAATATACTTGGTTAAATACTTGCATTCAGAAAAGACTCAAGAAAGGTCATATCTTAATAGTAGGTCACAAACAGCCTTAGGTCATGATAAGGCTTGAATGACCTTCAATAGTCATTAAGTTGCTAGAATGAACTTCAATAGTCATTAAGAAAAATTCAATAAAATGCAGGATATTCAAAGCATTCGACACCAATCAAAATTTTTTATATTTGCAAAGGAATTCTAAAATGCAATTCATAATTAGGACAAAATCAGATCATGAAAACAGAATAAAAAAATGAAAGAGGTGAGGCAAGGATTTTGAATTAACTATTAATATTATAAATGCATGACAAGATTTATAAGCAATATAAACATAGTGATGAGATGTATAATAGCCATAAAAATGGAATTTCTAGATCACAGATAACTGGGTGTGACCCAGCAAAGATTAGAAAAGAAAAGAGAAGTATTTTTGAAGACAGATCAGTGAAAAATATTCAAGATGGTGTGATGAGAGAGAGAAAAAGATTCCATTCCACCTTTTTCAGTGACAAAACTAGAGCCTGTGACCCACTGGGAGTCTCACTAATATTCACACTATACTCCCACCCACCCCCATGTTTCTTTTTTTTTTTCTTTTCTTTTTTTTTTTTTTTTGAGACAGAGTCTTGCTCTGTCACCGGGCTGGACTGCAGTGGCACAATCTGGCTCACTGCAACCTCCATCTCCTGGATTCAAGCAATTTCCCTACCTCAGCCTCCTGAGTAGCTGGGACTACAGGTGCGTGCCACCACGTCCAGCTAATTTTTTTGCATTTTAGTAGAGACAGGGTTTCACCATGGCCAGGATGGTGTCGATATCCTGACCTCATGATCCATCTGCTCGGCCTCCCAAAGTGCTGGGATTACAGGTTTGAGCCACCTCGCTCAGCCCCACCCCCATGTTTCTTTCTCTGACACACAAACAGACACACACACACACACACACACACACACACACACACATTTATGGTCATTAGAAAACAAGAAGGCAATCCACGTCATTTCTGCATTCTGGTAAACTTTTACTATTTCTGCCAGTCAATGTGAATACCCTTGGTTATTCCTCTCCAAATCCCAACCCCAGCAAGTGCTGCCTATTCATTACTGATTTGCCAAATGCCTCCATCTTTCTTTTTTGTCATTATTCTGTCAAGCAAATTAAAAATGGCTGGAATGTACATCTAGAAGTAAATTTTATATTTGAAATTATAGAGTATTTCTCATTTGTCAGTGAAATAGGTCATAAAGCATGTTTGAAAATATGGGTATCAAAACTGGAAAAATAATGAGTTTATGATAGAGAAATATGGCTGACACTACCTTAATTAAGTGATCATTCAACCTCCCCAATGTTGGGGCAAACTGACCTTGTTCCCCTTCATTGATGAACTGAGAAGGACACTTCATCTGAAGTCCTGCTAAATAATTAGACTCTAGTCGTGACAAATCAACCTAATGAATGCAAATGGAGGGATATAAGACCCGAAGTTTTAAAATATCAGTGTTTTTAATTTTGAGGTACTAGGGAACTAATAAATGTGATGGGTAACACTTGATTACACTCTGGAATAAAAACAAAATCAAAACAGATGAAAAATACAAAGAAACAACAGAGATATTGAGGACATTATTGTAAAAACGGAAGAAAACTATATATGGAATGCACATAACATAATTGGATCAGTGTTACATTTCCTGAATGTTTTACTACATGTGGTTATGTAGATGAATCCTCTTGTTCTTAGGGGTATTTTAGGATGAAGCAATAGAGTGAAGGGTAGATCAACATGGCAAAATGTTAAGAATGGAAGAATTTTGTTGAGTTTGCATGTGTTCATGGTACTATTTTAAGATGCAAGTTCAATAAACAAATCAATTTTCTTTCTATACACTAACAGGATGCTTTTGGAAAATGAAAATAAAACCAAACAAAATTTTCAAAAGCAACAATACATAAACTATGGATAAAAATAAAATATATAGAAGATATGTTTAAACAAAAAAAATATTGTTGAGAGATCAGAAAGAACAGAAAAAAGTTGTTTTTACTCTCAGATAAAATAATTATATGTATGGAAAATGTGATGTATTCCTTAAAGTAGCTACTGGGATGAATCACTGAATTTTTCAAAGTTGCAAGAAAGAAGGTCAATATAAAAAAATCAACATCCTTTAAAGTGTTGAAATTGGTTCCAGCAGGCAGTTGATTCATCAAACATTTGAAATTGTACTTAAAAAGTGTTTTTCATTTAGGATAAAAAGGCAGCACAGGACAATTTTAAGGCAATAAAACTGTTTTGTGTGTTACTACAACGGTGCATACACATTACCTATTTGGCACATTATACGTGTGTTGATAACGTACAACGTCCAAAGGAGCCCTCGTGTAAACTATGGACTGTGGGTGATGATGTGGCAACGTAGGTTGATCAGTCGTAATACATTACTCCTGTGGTGCAGAGGTGTTCATAGTGAGGAAGGATGTGCGTCTGAAGACAGGGAGTATATAGGAGCTGTGTGTAATTTCTGCCCAATTTTGCAGTGAATCTAAAACTGTTCAAAGATAAAGTTTATTAATTAACAAAATAGTAATTTTTCATTTATAACAACAAACTTCATATATTTAGGCATAAATTTACACAATATGGGATAGGCAAGGCAGGAAAGACATAGCTAACTACAAAACATTGCTAAGAGAAATTAGAAAAGCCCTAGAAGATGGAGAGATACACCATTTTCATGAATAGTGCGATATTGAGATACAATAAGAACTATAAATAAATATATATGTAAGGGTATATATGGGTGTGTATATAGATACATACGTATACATATGATAGAGGGGAGAGAGATATATATATGGGTGGGTAGATAGATAGATAGATAGATAGATAGATAGATAGATAGATAGATAGATAGATAGATAGATAGATATGTATACATATCATAGAGAGGAGAGAGAGAGAGAGACAGAGAGAGAGAGAGAGAGAGAGAGAGAGAGAGAGAGAGAGAGAGAGAGAGAGAGAAATGTATTGGCCTCTTCCCCGATTCCTGACACAGAGCTCCTGAAATCCTTGCATTATATTAATACCAGAGGTGCTCAGAGAATTATTTGCTCTACTGTTTTTTCTTTAACGCCAGTTCCTGACATAGTGCTCTGAAGACCTTTGTAATTTCTTGAGTGATGGGAGCACCTTTCGTTCTAATTGGGTGGGCTCTCAATGGGCTCCTCCATAGCCTCAGGGTTGGCACTGGTTGCCAAGGAAATCATCTGTGTGATGAGGGAGTTGGAACTTTCAACTCCACCCTCCAACCTCTGGGGAGGGGAGAGGAACTGAAGGTTGAGTTGATTATCAGTGGCCAATAATTTAGTCAATCATGACAATATAATTTCATTAAATCCCAAAAGGACTGGATTCAGAAAGCTTCCAGATTGCTGAACACGTAGCAATGTCTGGGAGCAGGGTGGGCCCAGAGAGGACCTAGAAGCTCTGCCCTCCTTCCAAGCTTCTTGTTCTGTGCATCTCCTCTGTCTGGCTCTTCATCTGTGATCGCTGTAATGTATGATTTATAATAAATAGATAAACACAGGTTTATCACTTAGTTCTGTGGAGAACTTTAGCAAATTATTGAACCTGAGGAGGGCATCATGGGAACCCCAGATTTGTAGAAGATTGGCCAGAAATACAAGTTCTCCAGGGAATTGCAACTACCATATGAAGTGGGGGCAGGCTTGTGAGACTGAGCCCTTAAAAATATGCCCTGATAGTGTCAGAATTTAAATAATGGAACATCCATCTGGCCCCTGCTACAGAATCACTTGGTGTGTGGAGAAAAATACTCATACATCTGGTGTCAAAAGTGTTCTGCAAGTATTGAGAAGATGAGTAGAAAATATTTTTCCAATCTAAAAATTTTGTTTCCAAACTACAAATGGGGACACACAAGATCTTAAGATGTCTATTCTTTCCAAATTTGTATTCAAAATTATTATAATCCAAATCAAACTTTTATCAGATTAGCTTTAGAGACTGGCAAATTGTAAAATTATTAAGAAATGCAGAGGGGTTAAGATAGTTAAAATCGAAAAGAAGAACAGAATGTTATGACTTGAAACACCTAATTTCAGGATTCACTATACTGCTACAGTAGTCAAGATTGTATGTTACTGGCAGAAGAACAGACACATAGATCAGTGGAATAGAATAAAAAACCTAGAATAAAATCAATTTATATGTGAACAATTAAACTTAGAGAAAATTCATATTTATCTAACACGGAGAAGCTAGTTTTTTTAAAAAAAATTCTGGAACAACGAAGTATTCATTTAAAAAAATCAATCTTTACCTCTCATCACATATAAAATTGACTTGAAGGTGATCAAAACCTTAAATTTAAATCTGTGAATAAAAGAAATGTACAAAAATGTGAGATAAAAATTTTTCTCCTTGGTATAGGCAAATATTTCTTAGTTAGAATATAAAATGCATTGGTAACTTCAAAATTATAAATTTTACTTTATAGAACTAAAGCATAAATACTCCCCAAATGCCCATTGGCACACATTGATAAAACTATACTAATGATTTTGGAAATACAGACAAAATAGATAATATTTTCTGGGAAAACTAATGAATAAAAATAATACACCAAAAGCAGAAACCTGTATGAACTATGAAATAAATTGAGCTAATTAATGTCAAAAATTTTAAACTAAATGAAGGCAATTTCATAGTATTCTGAGAAAACTTTTAAGAGACTATAAAATTCTCATGTTATAAGCAAAATGTTCTGTATTATTGAAAAAGTTGGAAAACTTCCTAATTCATTAAGGAATACCAGAATAACCTTGACACCCAAAACTGACAGGATGAACAATGGAACTCTAGCTATATCTTCCTGCTGAATATAGTTGCCAACATTTTAATTTAATTCTAACAAATCAAATTCAGCAGTATATTAAAGTTATGGCAAAGTGCAATTTATTCTAAGAACGAAAGTCTGATTCCATGTTAATTTTTTCTTTTTGTGATTTACAGTTGCACCTTTCAGCACTTTCTAAAGTTTTTGCCCTCACAGTGCATCATTTGTATTCACAGGAGCTATACATCGACTCAATTTCTTTATTTTAAAAACTCATAAAGTAGAAGAGGGCTAAGTGTAAAAACACAGTAGAAAGCCTTTTCATTTCTTTCTGTTCTTCCTTCATCTCTCTTGCATGTGCAGCTGCACCTCACATTCTGTGCTTCTCCATTCCTAGGTAAAGATTACCTTACAGCTTCTCCTGTGAAGTTCTCCATTTCCAGAGTTCCTCCAATTAAAGAAACATTAGTCTAGCTGCAGTTCCCCAGGGAAACTAAAAAATATCCTATATGATTACATTGCTCCGTATCTGTTCTGTATGAATGATAATGGTTTCACTGTTTAATACACTCATTTTTTGATGTTCCCAGGAGAATGCAAGTCAGAGATGATGGGCATTAATATTCAGATTATTTCAGTTATTTCCCAGTCAGTATATCCTAGGTAGAGCAGGTTCTCTAATAACCTTTTTGGCACAGAAACCATTTTTAATAGTTTGCTTATTGTATTGTTAAACAATCTTTTCTAAATGCATTGTGAACTAATTGAAACATAGCAAAATACACATATACACAGCTTAAGAAATGATGCAAATAGTAGTATTCATGTGTATCTTGAAATCAAATTCTCCTACTTTAATTTTCCACCAAGGAGTCAAGGGTTCATTTTACATGAATTTTTATCCCTACATCAAGTATGTCACACTCACATGTAGCATTATTTTGCATGTTTCTAAATTTCATAAAAAATGCTATCACACTGCATGTTTCAGCTGACAATTTGCATTATTCTACCCCACAGGGTTTTCTCCCACTGAGATATTTCTAAGGTAATATTTATAGCTTTATAAATGCATTTCCACAATGCATAGTACTTTATTATAGCAACATTTTAAGGTGTTGATTTGCCTATTGACAATTTAGGGCATTGATACTTTTTTTTGGCTACTATAAAGGACGCTACAGTGATCATAGCTGCGCATGTCACTTTGAGGAACACAAGTAAGAGTGTTTTAGCAGTTGCATTGTTTATACAGTGGGAACATGCATCTTCGGCTTTCAAATTTATTGATCAACTTCTCTGCATAGAAACTGGGTAATTTTTATAACCTTTATTATGTATATTTTCAGCTAAGCTTCTCTTGCCATATTTCTCTCCTTTCATCACTCCCAGGAATTCCTTCCTTTTTGTATGTGGCTTTTCTGATGTGGACACACGTCCTAAAATGGCTGTAACTATTATAGGAGCATGCCCATCCTGCTTCTGTGGGTGAGAAGCAGGAACTGGAAATTGGTTTCAAAATACAAGCAATTCTTCTTTTGAGTGGAGTCAGGACATCAAGGTGAGTGCTTTGTACCCTTATTCAGGGCCATCTATCAACTGCATTTTGGCCTTAATTCTTTTTAATTCACTGCTGTTTATTCAACGGTCTGTGCTATAGAGTTCTGTCACTTCTTTTTGTGAGTGAGATAATTTGTAGTTTACTTCAACATAGCTCCATTTAACCATCCTCTTATGATAGGATTATAGCCACAATGTAATCCTAAATTAAACAGTTAAATATTTGTGTAAGTAGAGATGTTTGCATTAAGTCCATTCATAATATTTTAAAAACTCATAAAGTAGAAGAGGTCCAAGAAAAAGAGCTAACCTCCCTGATTTTTGTATACTTACAAAAGGATTCTTTTCACCTTCGTATTTATGTGTACTATTCTTCTAACACAAGCTACTAGAATATTCCAATTACCTTGTCTCTGTTTTCCCTAGTATCTGATTGCATTAACAAGAATTTTCAGTTAACATATTAAAAATAAATAGAAGAAATATTAGAATGAGTGAGAGGCTTGCTTTGGCCCTGATTCAGTGGGAACAACCTCTATTGTTTCATTACTTAAGTGACAATTTTGCTGTTTTGGGGCTAGAGGATAGTTAATTAACAGCCAACCTGCCTTTTTTTTTTTTTTTTTTTTTAAGTTTCTAATATGATGGTTTATTTATTCCCTTAACTCCTATTTTAGGTTTGTGGGTACATGTGAATATTTTTTATATAGGTAAACTCGTGTCACAGGAGTTTGTTGTACAAATTATTTCATCACTCACTTACTAAGCCTAGTACTCAATAGCTGTTTCTTCTGCTCCTCTCCCTCTTCCCACCATCTGCCCTACAAGAGGCCTCAGTGTCTGCTCCCTTCTTTGTGTTCATGTGTTATCATTTAGCTCCCACTTCTAAGTGAGAACATTCGGTAGTCGGTTTTCTGTTTCTGTGTTAGTTTGCTAAGGTAAATGGTCTTCAGGTCTATTTGTGTCCCTGCAAAGGACATGATCCCATTCTTTTTTTTCTTTTTTTCTTTTTTGTTTTTCTGACACGGAGGCTCTGGCTCTGCCACCCAGACTACAGTGCAATGGCGCCATCTCGGTTCACTGCAAACTCCGCCTCCCTCCACCTCCCCTAAGTGATTCTTTTTCCTCAGCCTCCTGAGTACCTAGATTACAGGCGCCTACCACACCCAGCTAATTTTTTTTCTTTGTTATTATTTTTACTATTGTGAATATTATTATGCTTTAACTTGTCATTTTATTTATATTTTAATTATACTTTATATAGGTACACATATGCCATGGTGATTTGCTGCCTCCATCCCCCATTCCCTACATTATGTATTTCTCCTAATGTTATTCTTCCCCAGTCCCCACACCCCCTTGCTATTCCTCCCCTAGTCCCCTAGCCACCAACAGACCCCAGTGTGTGATGTTTCCCTCCCTGTGTCCATGTGTTCTTATTGTTCAACACCCATTTATGATGAGAACATGCAGTGTTTAGTTTTCCATTCTTACGTCAGTTTGCTGAGAATGATGGTTTCTAGATTCATCCATGTCCCTGCAAAGGACTTGAACTCATCCTTTTTTATGGCTGCATAATATTCCATGGTGTATATGTGCTACATTTTCTTTATCCAGTCTATCCTTGATAGGCATTTGGATTGGTTTCAAGTCTTTGCTATTATAAACAGTGCTGCAGTAAACATATGTGTGCATGTGTCTTTATAATAGAACAATTTTTAATCCCTTGAGTATATACCCAGTAATGGGATTGCTGAGTCAAATGGTATTTCTGTTTCTGGATCCTTGATGAATCACCATACTTTCTTCCACAATGGTTGAACTAATTTACATTCCCACCAGCAGTGTAAAACTGTTCCTCTTTCTACATATCCTCTCCCACATCTGTTGTCTCCAGATTTTTTAATGATCACCATTCTAACTGGCATGATATGGTATCTCAACATGATTTTGATTTGCTTTTCTGTAACGACCAGCGATGATGAGCATGTTTTTAATGTTTGTTGGCCTCATATATGTCTTCTTTTGAGAAGTGTCTGTTCATATCCTTTACCCACTTTCTAATGGGGTTGATTTTTTCTTGTAAATATGTTCAAGTTCTTTGTAGATTCTGAATATTGCCCATTTGTCAGATGGTTAGATTGCAAATTTTTTCCCATTTTGTTGGTTGTTGGTTCACTCTTATGATTGTTTCTTTTGCTATGCAGGAGCTCTGAAGTTTAATTAGATCCCATTTGTCTATTTTGGCTTTTGTTTTCATTGCTTTTGGTGTTTTAGACATGAAGTCCTTTCAGTAGAGACAGGGTTTCACCATGCTGGTTAGGCTATTGTGAAACGCCTGACCTCAGGTGATCCACCTACCTTAGCCTCCCAAAATTCTGGAATTACAGGTGTGAACCATCATAGCCTGCCAATCCCATTCATTTTTATGGCTGCATGGTATTCCATTGTGTATCTGTACCACATTTTCTTTATGCAATCTGTCATTGATGAGCATTTAGGTTGATTCCATATATTTGCTATTGAGAATAGTGTTGCAGTGAACATTTATGTGTCTTTGTGATTAAATGACTTATATTCCTTTGACATGTGATAAATAATGTATAATGTAATGGATTACCTGGGTAGAATGGTATTTCTGTTTTTGTTCTTTGAGGAATCACCATACTATTTTCCACAATGGTTGAACTTATTGACACTCCCACCATGAGTGTATAAATGTTTCCTTTCCTCTGTAACCTCTCCAGGATCTATATTTTTTGACTTTTTAATAATCACCATGCTGACAGGTGTGAGATGGAATGTCATTGTGATTTTAATTTGCATTTCTCTAATAATCAGTAAAATGGAGCTTTTTTCCCATATGATTGTTGGCTGCATGTATTTCTACTTTTGAGAAGTTTCTGTTCATGTTCTTTGTGCACTTTTTAATGGGGTCATCTGTTTTCCTCTTGTAAATTTTCCTAAATTCTTTATAGATGCTGGATATTAGACCTTTGTCCATTGAATAGTTTGCAAAACTTTTCTCTCATCTTGTAAGTGGTCTGTTTAACCTGTTGATAGTGTGTGTGTGTGTGTGTGTGTGTGTGTGTGTGTGTTTTCTGTACAGAAGCTCTTAAGTTTAATTAGATCCCATTTGTCAATTTTTGCTTTTGTTGAGATTTTGTCTTTGCTGATTCTGTGTCCAAGATGTTGTGTTTCAGGGATTTTTATATTAGGTTGGTGCAAACATAATTGCAGTTTTTGTCAATGAAAGTAATGGCCAAAACCACAATTACTTTTTTGTACCAACCTAATAGTTTAGGGTTTTACATTTAAGTCTTTAATCCATATTGAGTTGATTTTTGTATATGGTATAAGGAATGGGTCCAGTTTCAATCTCATGCATATGGCTGGCCAGTTATCCCAGCATCATTTATGGAATAATGAGTCTTTCCCATATTGCTTATTTTTTCAGCTTTGTCAAAAATCAGATGGACGAAGGTGTGCAGCCTTATTTCTGGGCTCTCTATTCTGTTTCATTGGTCCATGTGTCTGTTTTGTAGCAGTACCATGCTGTTTTGGTTACTGTAGCCCTGTAGTAAGTTTGAAGTTGGGTAACATGATTCCTCCGGTTTTGTTCTTTTTGCTTAGGATTGCCTTCACTATTTCAGCTCTTTTTTGGTTCCATATGAATTTTAAAATATATATATTTTTTGAGTTCTGTGAAGAATGTCATTGGTAGTTTGATAGAATAGCATTGAATCTGTAAATTGCTTTGGGCAGTATGGCCATTTTAAGAATATGGATTCTTCCCATAAATGAGCATGAAATGTTTTTTCATTTGTTTGTGTCTTCTCTAATTTCTTTGAGCAGTGTTTTGTAATTCTCATTGTAGAGATCTTTCACCTCCCTGGTTAGTTGTATTTCTAGGTATTTTATTCTTTTTATGACAATTGTGAATGTGATTGTCTTCCTGATGTGGCTCTTGGCTTGGCCATTGCTGGTTTATTGGAATGCTAGTGATCTTTGTACATTGATTTTGTATCTTGAAACTTTGCTGAAGTTATTCAGCTCAAGGAGCTTTTGGGCCAAGAATACAGGATTTTCTCAACATAGAATAATGACATTGAGTGTATATGACAACAACAAATGATGTTTTCCTGAAGCATTTCAACATTTAAGGAATTATAATACAATGTCTTCATTGTATTTTAATGTAGTTTATGATTATATTAATTGATTAATGAGACACTTTTATGTCTCTGTAGTTAATCTCCATAGTATGTTGCTTTTTTACTGATATATTGCTATAATCTATTTAATAACGTATTTGTGACTGTTGCATTGATATTCTTATATTTTGGGCTTTTAGTTCAATGTTGTACAATTTACATCAGTTTGAGGTATAAACATTATATTTGATGAATAAAAATAACTAAAAGCATTTTTTATGTTGTTCTCTAGTTAAATTTAAGTAGCATTGGGATTACCCAGACCTTAAAATGCTTGAAAAATTCCTTGGGGAACTCATCTGGTTCTGGCACTTTTTTTCTTTTTTAAATAGATGTTTTTCCTTTCTCCATTTCATCTATATAAATTGTCATCTAATTGCCACAAATTACCTTAATTTTTGAATTTTGCTGGGACTGATTTTGGTAAATTAAATTTTACATTAAAATTTTAAATTTTATCTGCATTTTTATAATGGTCTTATTTTTATAATAATTTAGTTTGAGCCGGGCCCGGTGGCTCAAGCCTGTAATCCCAGCACTTTGGGAGGCTGAGGCGGGTAGATCACGAGGTCAAGAGATCGAGACCATCCTGGTCAACATGGTGAAACCCCATCTCTACTACAAATACAAAAAATTAGCTGGGCACAGTGGCACATGCCTGTAATCCCAGCTACTCAGGAGGCTGAGGCAGAAGAATTGCCTGAACCAAGGAGGCGGAAGTTGTGGTGAGCTGAGATCGTGCCATTGCACTCCAGCCTGGGTAACAAGAGTGAAACTTTGTCTCAAAAAATAAATAAATAAATAAAATAATAATAATAATAATTTATTTTGAGCCAATAATTATTCTCCTTCCAATGTATTTTTAAAGTACTTTTAATTTTTTCTTGATTCTCCTCTTTTGGCTGGTATTCTGTATTGATTTTACATAGAATAAAAAGTAGGTTTTTTGTTTTGTTTTGTTTTTCTATTTTTATCTATATTATTTCCTGCATTTACTCTAAATTTGAATTATAACTTTTCTAAACAGTTGAGGTATGTATTTAGTTCATTTACTTTTATTATTTAATATTGTTTAATAAGGCATTTAAGGCTAAACATTTTACCTTGTATTTTCTTCTATTTATTTTATAAAAACTCATATAGATAGTGTTTCAGTGTCCTTACTTCTTATAATTTCTACAATTTTTGTTTCTATTGACTCATTTTCTCCAAAAATTGTCTAATAGATTTTCCCCCGATTTCCTGATAGAATAATATTTGTTTTTTTCTTCATTTTTGACCATTAGTACTGCACTATAATTAAAGAAAATTGTTTTTATTATTCCTGAATTATGACATTCTTAGGTGTTCTTGTTGTCCTAACATCTAATTAATTTTTGTGAATCTTCAATGTGCAAGGATAGAAGTTTTATTCTTTAGTAAGGTCAAATAATATCTACATGTACATGAAGCCTATATTTAATTATATTAGTAACATTTTATATTTTGGTACTTAATCTTGTTGCTTTGACCTTTTATGCCATAAAAATGGGATGATCAATTCTATTTTGAATACTTTTCTGCTTATTTCTCTTTTATCTTATGTATTTTCTTATAATTTTGATTGCATGTGACTTGATGCATAGATATATATCAAGGTCAATGGTAACTTTTAGCATTGACAAGTATTCATTTTTCCATTTAAATCTATAAAACATAATTTGGTTTGGTGTGGTGGCTCACACCTGTAATCCCACAACTTTGGGAGAATAAGGTGTGCAGATTACTTGAGATCAGGGGTTCAAGATCATCCTGGCCAATATGGCAAAAGCTTGTCTCTACTAAAAGTACAAAAATTAGCTGAGCGTGGTAGCCCATGCCTGTAATTCCAGCTACCTTGAAGGCTGAGGTGGGATAATTGCTTGAACTCAGGAGGTGAAGGTTGCAGTGAGCCCAGATGGCACCATTATACTCCAGCCCAGGTGACAGAGTAAGACTCTATCTCAAAATAAGTAAGTAAATAAATAATAATTTAATCTTTTCTGATACTGAATTTCCTATGAATAATTATGAGTTTTTTTAACATGCCTGGCGTATCTGCCCATCTCTTGTTTAGGTCTCTCTGAATCACTTTGACTATGGATTGTCTCTCATGCATAGCACACAGTTCGATTTTACTTATTGAGCAAATTTGAAAATAAATCACTTTTAGTAAAAGAGCTGTGCTCATTTACATCAATTGATATGAATGACATATTTGATCTCAAATCTTTTATAATATTTTTAAAGCTTTCTTGAGGCATACTTGACCTAAAACAAATTGCATATACTAAACTAAAACAATGTGATAAACTTTGACAGGTGAATATAGTCTTAAATCATCTCCACTTTGAAGATATAACTCATAACATTGCCTCCAGCCTTCTCCTGTCTCCTCCTAATCTTATCATTGATGTCCTTCCTTTCCCACCAAATCTCATTCAAAATTACCTATTGAATCTGATTTGTCACTGTAGATTAGTTTGCATTTTCTAGAATTTTGTAGAAATAGGATTATAAAAGTGTGCTTTTTCACCTTTTATTTTATTTATTTTTTTGAGACGGAGTTTCGCTCTTGTTACCCAGGCTGGAGAGCAATGGCGCGATCTAGGCTCACGGCAACCGCCGCCTCCTGGGTTCGGCAATTCTCCTGGTTCAGCCTCCTGAGTAGCTGGGACTACAGGCACATGCCACCATGCCCAGCTAATTTTTTGTATTTTTAGTAGAGACGGGGTTTCACCATGTTGACCAGGATGGTCTCGATCTCTTGACCTCGTGATCCACCCGCCTCGGCCTCCCAAAGTGCAGGGATTACAGGCTTGAGCCACTGCGCCCAGCCGCTTTTTCACCTTTTCAACACAACACAATGATTTTGAGATGTATCTGTGTCATGCATATCAATAGTCCATTTCTTTTTATTGTTTTGTAGTATCTCATTGCATGAATACATGACAGTCTATCTATTCACTTCTTAGTGATATTTTGATTGTTTCCACTTTTTTTAACTGCTAAAACTGAAGTCACTGTAAATATCCCTGTGCAAATTTTTTTATAGGAATAAGCTTTTTTTCTTCTTTATGGTAAATATCTAGGAGGAGACTGCTTTATCATATGGTGGTTTTATGTGTAATATTTAAATAAACTACTAAACTTTTCTACAACGTCTGCACTTCTCATTTAAACTATCAGTGTATAAGAGCTTCAGTTCCTTCATAACCTTGTAAACTCTTGGTATTTTCAGTCTTTTTAATTTTGGTTATTTTAGTGGGTATGCAAGTCATACCTCATTCTAGTTTTAATTTGCATTTTCCTATTGATTAATAATGTTGAGTATTTTTAAATGTATTTTTTATCATTCATATATTTTCTATATAAATTATTCAATGTATTTTTTTCTATTTTAAGGGTATTGATTTTTATAATTATGATATTTTGAGAGTTCTTGTATATTCTAGATAGAAGTCTTTCCTCAGATATGTAATTGGCAAATGCTTTTGTTTCATATGTGGTTTTCCTTGATTGTTGTTGGTATTTTTTCAATAGCAGACATTTTTAATTTGATGAGGCCCAGCTTATCCTCCTTTTATTTAAAGAAAAAATGTTGTATATGTTCTATCTAAAAACTCTTTCTCTCTATCTAATAATGGTCATGATTATTTATAATTTTAATTATTTTAGGTTTTATATTTGGGTCTCAGATCAATTTTGAAATACTCTATGAACTGGAGAAGTTTTATTTATTTATCTGTTTAAGTTTTTGTTTCATTGTTTGCGCAAGTTATCCAATTGTTTCAGCACTATTTAGTAAAGAAACCATCCTCTCTTTACTGAATTTCCTTAGCACATATGTCAAAAGTTAGTTTTCCAGATGTACAGGGACCCATTTCTGGACTCTATATGCTGTTCTATTGATTTATTTGCATAGATTTACACTAAAATTGAACAGACTGTAATACAGTTATTTAATAATTAATATTGAAATCCAGTGGTATTTGTCTTTCAAACTTCTTTATTTATTTTGAAACAGGTTCTCACTCTATCACACAGGCTGGAGTACAGTGGTGCAGTCATGGCTCACTGTAGCCTCAGCCTCAAAGGTTCCAACAATCCTTCGCTTCCACCTCCTGAGTAGCTGGGACCACAGGCATGTGTCGCCATGCCCAGCTGATTTTTGTAATGTATTTTGCCTTACTGTGTTTCTCTGGCTGGTCTCAGAAATAACATTTCTGGGGGTTAAGAGAAAGTGATGTTTATGTAAGTAACTTTAGAAATGAATTGAGTCTGTAAAACTAGAAGCAACAACGTAAGTACTGTACTCCCTTGGCAAAGTTGCTCTTTACAGTGTATGGGTGAACAATTCCACAACCACTAAATACGCATCTGAGATTGAACAATTAAGTAACTTGCTGGCAGATGGTATGAGCCAGGTTTGGTGGAAGGTTTCAGACAAGGAAGCGGTAAGGCTGGGATAATCTATGTTGCACTTCATTACACTTCATTAGAGGTGGAGACATTACTATGAATGCCTACTTAGCTTAACATATAGATGAACATAATAAACAGGTATCTAGAAGTGTCTACATACACTGATTCATATGTACATATGCATTTTCCTGCTTTTTCAGTAAATAAGGCCTAGAAGTAATGATGTTTGACAGCAAGAAGTATATCCTACCCACAGATCTTGTTTTCTAGCAGCATTCTCCAATGAAAAGAAAGAGGGTAGGGAGTTGGGAGGGATAACATGGGGAGAAATGCCAGCTATAGGTGATGGGGATGGAGGCAGCAAACCACATTGCCATGTATGTACCTATGCAACAATTTGGCATGTTCTTCACATGTACCCCAAAACCTAAAACGCAATATTATATATATATATATATATATATATATATATATATATATATATATTTAAAGGAAAGAAAGAGGGATCATTTTTCTTTGGTTTATCTATTGTTATTATATTGTAAGGCTGGGGTAGAAAATCTCCAATTTGAACCTGGATTATTGTGAAGTGCCACAATCTAAAGAACCGTTCAAACAAAAATAATGATGGTGTACGTCAAACATGTAGAGGAGCCAACAGAATGAATTTTGACAGTCAAAGCCAGAATAACTTGAGCAACAAAAAAATAACATAGTATTAGAGTACAATTCAAAGTATAAGGTAAATATCCTTGAGTATATGCAAATATAAGAAAATATTTAAACAAATAAATAAGAGATGATAGACAAATCTCCCATGTAGCACAACTTCAAATAGTTTACATAGACATTCCCTATTCAAGAGGTGACACATATCTCCCCACCACTTAAGAGTAGGCTGCATATATTGACTTTCTTCTGAAGAGTACATTAGGAAAAGGGTATTGGAGATTAAACCTACAGTGTAGAAACCTGACCAACATTACCTAAGACATATGACCAAAGTTGAAAATATAATTGATAAGTTATTCTCCTAATATATCATAATTCCAGTCTATTTATGAGAAAATCCAGAAAAAAAATCTTTATTGAAGACCATTTTACTAAAACCTAACAATATTTCCCAAAATGGTTAAGGTCATCAAAAACAAATAAAAATATGAGAAACAGTCAAAGCCAAGATGTGGCTAAGGAGGCATAATGACTAAATAAAATATAGTATCCTGGATAGGATATTGGAACATCAAAAGGACACTAAATAAAAACCAAGTAAATATTAATAATATATAGACTTTGCTTAATAATAGCCAATATTGATTCATTTGTTGTGCCAAAGATACCACAATAATATGATATATTAACAACAGAGAATACACAGTGTGGGGTATGTGAAATTTCCTATATTATTTTTGCAAATGTCTATCTAAACTACTCCTAGGTAAAAGTGTGTCTAAAAATAAACAAACCAAAAGCAATTTCAAATTCAGTACACCACATAGATTATCATCTGCTCAGGAAAGTCTGCATAAATGGTTATTGATGTTATTATTAAGCCATTATATCTGAGAGATGCTTAAAAATACACCAATGTTTGTGTTTCAGATTATCATCAGGATTGATTTTTGAAGATAACAAAAATTTGTATTAGGAATAATGTGTTACTAAAATACAGAAAAGCCTGTAGATTTTCAAGCAAAATGTATCTTTCTTGAATATGAGGGAAAAACAGAAACTGAAGCTCTAATTGAAGAATACATTCAAAACCTACAAGGAGTAGCATGTTATGCAGGAGTGTCTCCAAATATGTGTACATATTGTAGTCTTTCTTTATAATTTGTATTTAACCTTTTTCTGTGTGTTTTATATTAAAAGTTTTAAACACCATGTTTCACTGATTTAGGACTAGATTAATGTTAAAAACTTTACATAACCAAAAGCAACGTCATATTCAATGTAATCTATATCAAAATCCTAATGACATTCTTTACAGAAATATAAAAGGCAATCCTGAAATTTATATGGAATCACAAAAGACCTAAATAGCCAAAAGAATTTTGAGAAACAAAAACAAAGCTAAAGACATCACACTTCCTGATCAAACTTACGTTAGGAAGCTTTAGTAATCAAAAGAGTATGGTACCGGCACAAAATCAGACACATAGACCACTGGAACAGAATAGGTAGCCCAGAAATAAAACCATATATATGCGATCAATTAATTTTTGAAAACAGTGCAAAGAGTATGCAGTGGGGATGATAAACAGACATACCTTGGTTTTTATGGAGCTTTGTTTTATTTCACTTCAGAGATATTGCAGTTTTTAAATGAAATTTTCGGGAAACCCTGCATTAGGTAACTCTTATCAATGCCATCTTTCCAACAGCATGTGCTCACTTTATTTGTCTGTGCCACATTTTGGTAATTCTCACAATATTTCAAACTTTTTTATTTTTACTTTATTGCGGTGATCTGTGATTAGTTATGTTTGACATTACTATTGTAATTGTTTCGGGGTGACACAAACTGTGCTCATATAAGATAGTGGACTCAATTGGTAAATGTGTATGTGTTCTTATTGCTCTACCAGTTAGCCATTTCAACTTTTCTCTCTACGTCCCTGGGGCTCCGTCTTCCCTGAGACACAACAATATTGAAATTAGGCCAATTCATAACCCTACAACGGCCTCTAAGTGTTTGAGGGGTAGAAATAGTCACATGCCTCTCATTTTGAATCAAAGCTAGATATGATTAAGCTTAGTAAGCAAGATAGGCTGAAAGCTAGTCCTCCTACACAAGACAGTCAAGTTACAAATGTAAAGGAAAAGTTTTTGAAGGAAATTAAGTGTTACTCCAGGGGACATAGAAATAATAAGTGAAACAGCCTGATTTAGTGGTCTGGATAGAAGATTAAATTAGCTGCATTTCCTCAAGTCAACAACTAACCCCAGAGCAAGGTTCTAACTCTTCAATTACATGAAGGCTGAGAGAAGTAAGGAAGTTGCAGAAGAAAAATTTGAAGCCAGCAGAAGTTGGTTCATGATGTTTAAGAAGAGAAACTGTCTCTATAACACAAAACTGAAAGGAGAAACAGCAAGTGCTGGTGTAGATTCTGCAGCAAGTTATCCAGAACATCTAGCTAAGATTATTGATGAAGGTGGCTACACTAAACAGGAGATGTTTACATGTAGATAATAGAGTCTTTTATTGAAAGCAGATGCCATCTAGTACTTTCATAGGACTTTCAGAGAAGAAGTCAATGCCTGGATTCAAAGCATCAAAGGACAAGCTGATTGTCTTGCTAGAGGCTAATGTAGTTGGCAACATTCAGTTGAAGCCAATGCTCATTTATTAATTCAAAAAAGCTAGGGCCCTTAAGGGGCTCCAAAATACTAGGGTTCCTATGCTAAATCTACTCCACCAGTTCTCTATCAGTGGAACAACATAGCCTGGATGACAGAACATCTGTTTATAGCATGGTTTGCTGAATATTTTAATCCCACTATTGAGACCTACCACTCAGAAAAAATAAAATTCCTTTCACAGTATTACTGATCATTGGCAATGCACCTGGTTGCCCAAGGGTGCTGATGGAGATGTACAGGGAGATTATGAATGTTGTTTTCACAAACTGCTAACATATAGACTGTGTATTCTGTAGCCCATGGATTAAAAAGCAATTTTGTCTTTCAAGTCTTATGATTTAAGAAATACAATTTACAAGGCTATAGCTGTCATGGATCAAGATTCTTCTGCTGAATCTGAGCAAAGTAAATTAAAAACCCTTCATAAATAATACAATATACTATCTGCCAGTAAGAACATTTGTGATTCATGAGAAAATGTCAAAATGTCAATATTAACAGGAGTTTGGAAGAAGATGATCCCAACCCTCATGGATGACTTTAGTGGGGTTCAAGACTTCAGTGGAGGAATTCACTGTAGATGTGAAAATAACAATAAAACTAGAATTAGATGAGGAGCCTTAAGATGAGGCTAGATTGCAGCAATCTCATAATATAATTTGAGTAGATGAGAAGTTGTTTCTTAAGGAGGAGCAATAAAAGTGGCTTTCTTAGGTGAAAACTACTTTTGGTGAATATTCCGTTGATACTCTTGAGATGAAAACAGAGGATTTAGAAAAAATTACAGAAACATGGTTGGTAAAGCATTGTGGCAAGGTTTGAGAGGATTCATTTCAATTTTGAAAAAAAAAAACAAGTTGTACTATGGGTAAAATGCTATCAAACACTATTTCATGCTTTGAGGAAATTTTTTTCTGAAAGGAAGAGTCAATGGATGTGACCCACTTCATTTTTGTCTTATTTTAAGAAATTGCCACAGTCATCTCCAATCTTCAGCAACCACCACCAGGACCAGTCAGCAGCCAATCAATATGGAGGCAAGACTCTCTACCAGTAAAAAAGATTATAACTCACTGAATGATCAAAAAATGATTAGCATATGTTAACAATACATTATTTTTAATTAAGGTATGGACATCGGTTTTCAGAAGACATAATGTTATTGTATGCTTACAGTATAGGGCAAACATGACTTTTGTATGTGATGACAAACCAAAAAAATTTATGTGACTCACTTTATTGTGGTGGTCTGGAAATGAAACATTACTATAAATTATCCAGGCAAAACTGCATTTTCACATGGAAAAGAATTAAATTAGATCATTATATTATGCCATAAACATAAAACAACTTAAAATGAATGAAAGACAAACATGTAAGACCTGAAACTATAAAACTCATAGAAGTGAACATAGGAGAAAATCTCTTTTACATGGCCATGGCAATGAATTTTTGTATGTTTTACCAAAAGCACAGGCTACAAAAAAATAAATAAATAAATAAAGTGAGATTACATCAAACTAAAAAATGCTTCTGAACAGCAAAGGAAACAATCAACAAAATGAAATAGCAGCTTACAGACTAAGGAGTCAATACCCAAGATTTATAAAGAACTCATTCAACTTAATATGAGAAAAACAACCTGAATAAAAATCAGCAAAGGACACAAATAGACATTTTTTTCAAAGAAGAAATAAAAGGACAATTATATGAAGTTTCTCAATATCATTAAATTTAAAACATGCAAATAGAAGTCACAATGAGATACCAACTTGCACCTGTTAAAATAGCTATTATCCAGAATGTAGATGCCAGCTGTCCCATCTCATCTCTGTGCCACCACTAAAAACACATGCACGGATGCTGGTGACCCTGAACCTACTGTTGCCACCGCCACCATCACAAATATAAGCATGGACCCTAGTAATCCCACCCCACCAGCACACTAGTCCTGCCACATCACAGCAGAGGAATGCCACAGCCCTGCTCCAGCCAGTACTCCACTCCAGCTGATATGTGTGCTCCCCACCACACTCCCATGGCTACTGGCATGCATGAGTGAACACAGTCTCCACTATGACCTCTCTCATAAAATGCAATGGCTGGCCCCACTTATCAGAATATTGTGGCCAGTGGACTGGGAACACTTTGGCAGCTCCAATTCAGTAGGTTTCTAACTTTGAAGGGCAGAGAAAAAGGCAGGGGTAGTACCAATCCCCTAGAGGTAAAGCACGCAGCCCAAAAATGCTGAGCTCAAACTTGGCCCCCCATAATACTCCAGAATGACAGCCAGTTGACTGAATCCCCCCTTCTTCCACAATCAAATACCCAAGGGCATTAAGAAAGATAAAAGCAAAAAAATATATCTACTCAAAGTATAGCAACTTTAAAGATTAAAGGAACATCAGTCCACACAGATAAGAACCAGTTCAAGAACTGTAGCAACTCGAAGAACTGGAGTGTCTTCTCACCACACTAGTTCCCAGACAGTAATTCTTAACCAGGCTAAAATGGCTGAAGTACAGAAATAGAATTCAGAATATAGACAGCAACAGAGATAATCCAGTTTCAGGAATAAATCAAACCCCAATCCAAGGAATCTAAGAAATACAATGAAAAAGTAAAAGGAATAAACGACAAAATGGTCACTTTAAGAAAGAACCAAACTGGCCTAATAGAGCTAAAATCTCACTTTAAGAATCTCAGAATACAATCACAAGTGTTAACAGCAGAACTAACAAGACTGAGGAAAGAATCTGTGTGCAAAAGCCAGTACTCTGAAATGTTTCAACCAGACAAAAATTAAAAAAAAAGAATTCATAAAGCTTCTATGAAATAAGGGATTATGCAAAGAAACCAAATATATGATTCATTGGCATCCCTGAAAGAAAGGGAGAAAAAGCAAGCAATTTGGAAAACATATTTGAGAATATCATCTATGAAAATGTCTCCTACCTTGATAGAGAAGCCAACATAAAAATTTGAGAAGCCCTGTAAGATGCTGACAAGAAGTCTTCAAGGTATACAGATTCTCTAAGGTCAAAATGAAAGAAAAAAATGTGAAAAGCAGCTAGAGAGAAGGGACAGACCTACGAAGCAAATCCCATCAGGCAAACTGGATTTATTTTGATCTGTACCCCAGCCCAAAGAAATCTCTTTTCTTGGGCTGGGGTATAGATCAAAATAAATTACTCAGAATGTGCATAGAGGTATAAGGAGTTGATTACTTAGAGAAAAGAAGTCTAGTAAAAATCTACACAGATCTGCAGAAAGAAGGAAGAGAGAAAGTTATGAGAGTAAACCTTTCAATATATAATCACTGAGAAAATTCTAGAATTGATGACAGACCGATCTTGTAGATACAGGGAAAACAACCTATTCCAGTAAAATAAATAGAATATTTATGTGAAACTGAGAAACACTGACAGAAAATGAGAGTGAGACACACTATTTTTAAGGTAGAGAGAAAATCGCAGTAAATAAATATGTGAGAGTGTAATCATTAAAAGTCAGAAGACAGCGGGAAAATATCTTAATTGTATGTTGACGAAAAATAACTTACAATTAAGAAATGTGTGCCAAAAATATTTTTAAAATAATGACAGGATAAAGATGATTTAATTAAAAATGTAACAAAATATTTACTTTCAAAATAATCTTACCAAAGGACTTTGAAAAGTATTTTAAGAAGTAACGATTTCCAGACAAAAGTGTGAAATGCAGGAAGAAATGAAAAATAAAAAACATGTGAGCAAATATAAAGAATTAGGGCCAAGTGACGTGGCTCATGCCTGTAATCCCAGCAATTTGCTAGGCCAAGGAAGGACGGTTGCTTGAAGCCAGGTGTTTGAGACTATCCTGTGAAACAAAGTGAGACCTCATCTCTACAAAAATGAAATAAACTTAAATTAAACATGTTTCACATGAAGTGGATTGTGCCTGTAGTTTGGGAGGCTAAAGTGAGAAGACTTTTAAGGCTCTCCAGCCTGGATGACAAAGCAAGAACCAATCTTTAATTAAAATAAAAAAAGTTGAAAATAAATATTCATTTATTGAACAATAAATTTAAATACTAAATCTAGAAATTAGGATAAAGATAAAATATGGAGCCATAGTATATTAAAGTATACTGTATACCTTATATAACACTATGCTAATTTTAAACTTTTAATAGAGAAATTAACATTTTTAGATTAACCACTACAATAGCAGTAACAGAGTAGTAATGCAGTAGTTCCAAGCTGGTAGAAGGTAAAAATGGAATAAGATGTTAAACATCCAGTAGTTTAAAAGGGAGGAAAAAAGCAGTGAAGCAGAAAGAGGAGAAGGAAGGAAGAAAACCAAGTACAATACCTAAATATATTCAAGAAAAGCTAGAAAGTAGGAAAATAGCTTAAAGCAAGCAATAAATAAAACAAAACAAAATGAGATTCAAGTCAAGGTGGCAGACTAGAAGCGGCTCTTTTTTTTTTTAAATGTATACATGATTTTATTTTTGATTAACAAAATATGAATGTTCCAAACAATATAGAAAGATACATGTTTGTAAGTTAGTATTGCTTGAATTTTCAACTTTTCTGTTCTTTTTTTTTTAACTGTTACTATGCATTTTATTTTATTTATTTATTTATTTTAATTTTTATTGCATTATAGGTTTTGGGGTATATATGCAGAACGTGCAAGATAGTTGCATAGGTACACACATGGTAGTGTGTTTTGCTGCCTTCCTCCCCTTCACCCGAAGCAGCTCTTGAACCACTCTCAGGACTAGGAAACAAGGTGGATAGTGAACACTGGCCTGAGTAATGACTGCGAGCTGATCACCTAAGAAACATTTCAGGATCCATCAAGGCAGCAGAGGACACAGAAGACAGAGAAGAGCAAAGCTGGGCAGCAGCCCATCTAGGATCAGTCCAGAGCCAGGAGAAGCTCCCAACATTGATAAAGAGTGACTGAGTGGCAGCCCCCAGGGGTTTCATGCTTCCTGCAGGGAGCTGTGCAAGCCTGTAAATGGGAGGAAGGTCCTGAACTCCCCAGGGCCTCTAAACTGATATAAAGAGTGCCCAGAGTTTTTGAGGAATAAATTGTAAATTTATGGGGAACTGCACAGGCCTTGGACCCCAGAGTAGCCTGGTACCACTGTCACAGCCACATAAGGACAAAGGCACAGGGCCCATGAGCAGTAAATTTTTCCACCCCCTCACCAGACAAAGCTCAGCATCAGCTTCTAGCACAACAACCCTGCTTCCACCTGAACGTTATGGGCAGACAAAGCCCTGTGTTTCCCTAGGAAACATCTGGACAGCATAGCCAGTAACTCCACCCACCTTGCAACTTTTAGCCACATGAGCCACACCTGCTGGAACTCCCAGCACAACTGCTACACTTCTGCCTGACCTCTGTGAATAGTCACAGTTCTGTGTTCCCCCAGGAAGCACCTGGACAGTGGATTGGGTGATTCCACTCACCCATGGTCCTCCTAGGTGGGCAAGACACACCAGTTGGGAATTCCAACACAGAGGATCCACCTCTGCCTAAACTCTGTGAGAGGGTGCAGCTATGTGTTGCCTTGGGAAGCACTGAGATGACAGATCAGGTGACTCCCCCACCCCCACTACTGCTAGCCCTGTTGGATTTGGAAGTTTGGTCATTGCCTAAGCAGGGGGATCCCTCACTCTTGAAACCCTGAGAGGAGTAAGATGCCAAGATTTGCAGGCTAGTGGAGGAAGAGGCTATGCTTCCCTCCACAGGGCTGTCCCAGGAAGCGTAAGCTGGTCTACCAACTGCAGCCCCTGCCTGAACCACATGGACCAGAATATTTTACAAAGGAAACATGGATATGGAGCTAATGACTGGAGGGGGCACATCTAAAACTCAGGAGGAGTTCAGGTGAGGCGTCATCTCTCTCTCTCCCCCAGCCACAGAGCACTACTGCCAACTGTGCCAAAATGCAAAAGAGCCTGAGCCTATCTGTCAGCCAACACTCTTAAGTACTACCTACTGGATCACAATCCAGAATTTAACACCCAAGTATTTTGCCAGTATACAGTGCATGTGAAAACAAAAGCAAAGCCTCCTGCCACAAATCAAGATTCTGTACAGAGTCCTGGCTCTCTGCAAACACTCAGTAGGGAAGCCAACTGACTATACTCAGCTTATATCACAGTTAAAAGAACACCAGCCTTCACACATGAGAAAGAATGAATGCAAGATCTTTAGCAACTCAAAAAACCAGTGTGCCCCCTTGCCTAAAAAAGGAACACACAAGTCCCCCAGGAATCCTTCTTAACCATATTGAGATGACTAAAATGATGGACGTAGAATTCAAGGTCTCATTGGCAAGGAAGCTCATCAGGATTGAGAATAAACTTGAAACCCAATCTAAGATACCCAAGGAATCCAGTATCATTATCCAGGAACTGAAAGACAAAATATCCATTTTAGGAAATAACCAAATTCAATTTATTCTAGAAATGAAGAATTTACTTCAAGAATTCCACAGTATAATAGGAAACATCAACAGCAGAAGAGATCAAGCTAAAGAAAGATTCTTAGAGTTTGAAGACCAGTTCTCTAAATCAAATTAGTCAGAAAATAATAAGCATAAAGCAATTTTTTCAAATCAGCAAAACCTTCAAGAAATGTGGGATTATCCAGATCTGTGACTCATGGCCATTGCTGAAAGAGGAGAGAAAGTGAGCAATTCAGAAAACATATTTGATGATATAGTCCATGAAAATGTCTCTAGTCTTGCTAGAAAAGAGGACATACAAATTCAAGAAATATAGAGAAGTCCTATGAGATACTACACAAGATGACCAACCCCAAGGCACATAGTCATCAGATCACCAAGGTCAACACAAAAGACAAATCCTGAAGGAAGCTAGAGAGAAAGCTCAGGTCACCAACAAATGAGACCTTATCAGGCTAGCAGCAGACCTCTCAGCAGAAACATTATAAGCCAAAAGAGATTGGGGCCTATATTCAACATTCTTTTCTTTTCTATTCTTTTTTTTTTTTTTTTTTTGAGACAGAGTTTCACTCTCGTTGTACAGGCTGGAGTGCAGTGGCACGATCTTGGCTCACTGCAACCTCCACCTCCCCAGTTCAAGCTATTCTCCTGCCTCAGACTCTCAAGTAGCTGGGATTATAGGCATGTGTCACCATACCTGGCTAATTTTGTATTTTTAGTAGTGATGAGGTTTCTCCATGTTGATCAGGCTAGTCTCAAACTCCCGACCTCAGGTGATCCACCCACCTTGGCCTCCCAAAGTGCTGAGATTACAGGCATGAGCCCCACCTAGATTAGTTCTTTAATAAAAAATAAATTGACTCTATCATATGGCTCCATTTCTAGACTCTCTGTTCTTTTAACCTATATATCTGTTATTTTACCCATTGTGCTCTTTTGATTACTATAAACTTATAATACATATTGAAATTAGATAATTTATATCACTATCAGCCTACATTTTTATTCTTCTTCAGTATTGTGTTGGCTATTCTATGTCCTCATCACAGAAACTTTGGAATCAATTTGTCAAATAATTGATATCTTAACAATATGATGTGTTACAATCTGTGAACATATACTATCTTCCTATTTATTTAGATTTTTGATTTTCTTCAATCAGTTTTTAGTTTTCACATATAGATTCTATCCATACTTTTAGACATACTTTGTTTTTCTATCTTTTCCAATTTACCTTTGCATAGTAATGCTTTATCTTTTGACAAAGATGTGCTCATTTCTTAGTTGCAGGAGTTCTTTGAAGGTTTTCATGTTATACTTTTTTAACTTATAAATTATGCAACCTGTGAAAAGCACAGTTTTAACTCTTTTATTGCAATCTTTCTATGTTTCCTTTACTTTTGTCTTATTATACTAGCTAGTATTTTTAGTATAATTTTGAATAAGAGTGGGGAAAGAACACACCAGTTCTCAAATATTAGGAGAAAATTGTCACATTTTTCACCATTAGTTATAATTTTTGTAGATATTCTTTATCTGGTTGAAGAATTTTCCCTCTTTTCCCAGTTTGATCATTGTTTTGATTGTTAATGGGTATTAGAATTGTCAAATACTGTTTTTTAATGCATCATTTGTTATACGTATACAATTTTTGCCTCTTACTGTGGTATACTATTACATAGATTGTTAAATGTTGAACAGTTCTTGCTTACCAGTACTACATCTCAATTGGATTTACTATATAATTATTTTAGACATTATTGGATGCAATTTACTAATAAGTTACATCCAATTTATTAATAAATGTATCGAAGATTTTTGAATCTATGTTCATGTTCATTCCAGGGAATTGGTCCATTTCATTTAGCTTATCAGTATTGGTCTCTACATTTCCATTCTTGTCATGTCTTTATCATGTTCCGTTTTTAGAGAAATACTAGCTTCATAAAATAAATTTGGAAGTGTTTCTTCCAATATAATTTAAGGAAGAGATTGTGGAGAATTTGTATAATTTATTTAAATGTTTGGTAGAATTCACCAATCCAGGCCTTGCATTATCTGTTTGGAGGGTTATTAATTATTCCATTTATTTAATTGACATAAATCTATTCAAATAATCTATGTTTCCATGTGTGAACTTTGGTAGGTTTTATATTACAAGGAAATAGTCCACTTCATTTAGTTTATCAAATTTGTGGGCTTATAGTTTGTTCTGTGGAAGAGCCATACATGCAAAGCAACCCCCAATTGCCAGAGGAGCCAAGGATCCAAAAGAGGCAGGCAAATCCAGTTTGTTGGTATTGGTTGATTTATTAAGGGAATTTGTAGACAGAAGCACGGTCTTGGGTAACCATATGGCAGATAGATGTCTGCACTGTTACTCCCCAGACAAGGCTTATATACCATAGGAAAAGAGTATGTGTTCTAGAGAGACAAGGAAATGCAACCCTCCAGAACAGGCAATAGTGCTGTGAGCTTCATAGCCTGTAATTTGTGTGATAACATCAAGGTTGTTTTGTTCCTACACTAGCCACAGTAAATAATGTAAGAATCAGGAGGCATTCATGGAATTCATTTGACGTCAACATGGCAGATCAACATCCAAGACAGAGTCGCTTTTGCCACCACAGAGTTCAAATTATATACTTTTATTATGCTCTTAATACCCATGGGCTCAGTAATGATGACACTTTCCTTACTGGTATTGTCAAGAGTAATCTGTGCTTTCTCCCTTTTTTTTCTTGGTTAGCCTGGCATAATTACTAATTTTATCAATCTTTTCAAAGAAGCAGCTTTTGGTTTCACTGACTTTCATGATATAGTTTCTATTTTATTGATTTCTGCTCTCCTTTTTATTATTTAATTTCTTCTGCTGGCTTTAGGTTTAAATCGCTCTTCATCTCGTTTCCTAAATTGAAAAATTAGTGTATAGATTTTATATCTTTTTCCTTTTCTAATATATGCACTTGATCCTATATATTTCTCTCTAAGCACTGCTTTTAATACATCCCACAATTATATCTTCTGAAATTGCCCCACACTTCTTGGAAGATTTTTTTATGTTTGTTTGATTTTCATTTTCTTTTTCTTTTGCATTTCTATTGGGGGTAGATTTTGTGGACCTACTATCAAGCTCACTTATTTTATTCTACGTTGTCTAGCCCACTTTTGAGCCATTTAAATAATTTCTTTCTGCTAGTAGAATTTTCCTCTGTTAAGTACTAAATGCATGTCCCTACAAAATTCATACTTTTCAACCCTAATTCCTAATATGATAATATTCAGAAACAGGGCCTGTGGGAGATATAGAGATGGATGAATTTATAAAGGTGGGTCCCTCACAAAGGGATTATTACCCTTACAAAAAGAGACACAAGAGAGCTTGTTCTGTCTTCTGGCTCACTCTCTCCCTCTCTCTCTTTCCTGATCTCTCTCCACCATATGATGATACACCACAGAGAACATTTGCAAGATAAAAATAGCCCTGACCAGAAACTTAATCGGCTGCACATTTATCTTAGACTTCCAAGCCTGTGGAACTGTAAGAGGTTAAATTCAATTGTATGAATCACACAGACTATATGGTATTTTTTATGGCAGCCCAAACAGACTAATACAGGGTTTTGTACTGGGAGCAAGTGCTGATGTATTATAGCAAAGGCCTCAAAGTGTGCAAGTGATTTTGAGAATAGATAATGACTAGAGGCTAGAAGAGTACTTAGGTGTATACTAAAAATATGAATGTTAAGAGTGATTCCGGTGAGGACTCAGATGGAAAGAAATAAAATCTTATTGGGAACTGGAGGAAAGGTGATCCTTGTTATAAAATGGCAAAAAAAAAAAAAAGTAACTGTGTTCTAATGTTTTGTGGAAGGTAGAAGTGATGAAATTAGATATTTAGCTAATTGATAATTAAAGTGTTGAAGGAGAGTGGCTTGGTTCTTCCTGGATGGTTATCGTAAAGCATGAGAGTAGTAAGATGGATTGAAGAAAAAAATTGCTAAGCAAAAAAAGAACAGAACTTGAGGATTTCAAAAATTCTCTGTCCATCAATATCATAAGCAAAAAAAAAAAAAAAAATTGAGAAAGTCTATCCTGAAGATCACCGAAAGATGTGGCTGTACTATTACTTGATGAAGAATGTACGGGATTATACAATCAGAAACACTGCCAGTTTGAACTGAAGGGGATGGAGACAGAATGAAACAAGTGAAGGCTGTTGGATTTCTGGGATTTTACAGGATGTGACGGTAGATCTACTTAGCTGCAAATGTGCACTGTTCTCCAAAAGAAAGAAAAAAATCACTCAAATGTGACTCAGAGATTATCAGGGCCACTACCTTGCTGGTAACAGGAGGCTTGGCTGGGTGACAGCCCTTTGCAGGCTTTGGAGCTGGGCCATCCAGCATCTTAGGGCCTGGGCTCCACTGCACGGAGCTGTGGGATTTTAACCCTTGCTCACCAAAGCCTTGGATGCAGGACCATGGTCCCAGTGGGTACAGAAGCTGGCACCGCCCCTCAGCTGGACTGCAGGACAGAACATCCAGCCAAAAGAATTATTCTCATGATTTAAGATATAATGTAATTTGCTTTGCTACATTTTGGACTTGCTTGAGTCCCATCACGCCTTCCTTCCTTCTTATTTCTCCCTTTTGAAATGAGAATGTCTACCCAAGGCAAATCTCATCATTATATTTTGAAAGCACAAAATTCATTTGGTGTCACTGGTTCACATCCGGATAGAAAATTTGTGACAGGATGCATTCTACCAGGATCTTCACAGATACCTGATTTAGATGATATTTAAATGAGAATTTGGACTTTAGACTTTAAAGGTGCTTGTGGAATGAGTTAAGAATTTAGGGGCTGTTGAGATGCAATAAATGTATTTAGTATGCAAGAACGACATGTGTTTTGGGTGGCCAGGTGCAGAATATTAGGGATTTTTAGCAATTTGTGTCCCTCAAAATTTTGTAAGTTGAAGCCCTAACCCCCAGTGTGATGTATTTGGAAATTGAATCTTCGGGAGATAACTAGGGTTTTCTATCAGAGGGCGCTCTCTCGCAAATGCATTTGCAAGCTAGGAAGAAAGCCTTTGCTGATAATGAAATGGGCCATTCCCTTTTTATGGACTTCTCAGTGTCCATATCTCTGAAAAAAATTAATTTCTGTTGTTTAAAGCACACAGTGCATGGCATTTCATTATGGCAGCCCCAGCTGTAAAACAGCTCTTTGCTTATATTATCTGCTTGTTCCATTAGAGCTGCTAACATATAAATCACAGATGAATTCTCTCTTTGATTTTAACAACATTTGCATCATACATATGTCTGCTTTTGCTCTTGGTTTTCTCTCTTCAGACTTGTTTTCACTTGTCATTGAATATCCTTTTAGGTTTTTGTTGTCGGCTAGACATGTTATGTAGGGTAATAGAGGTAAAGTGATTTTAGAGTTTGGATTTATGTAATTCTTGCTAGGAGTTGGCCTTTACTCTGATCTTGTTGTAGGTGCCAAAGGCATTAAGTTTTACTATGGTTTTGTTTTTTGTGTTTTGTTTTGCCTCTTGACTTTGGGCTACTGTAAGTACTTCCCAGAGAGAGTTAGTTGGCTTACATCGCTTTCTCAGTTTTAATTTAGTATTATGATACTGAAGATCTGCCGGGGTGATGGTAAGGTCTGATGAAGGGGAAGCATTCTATAATATTATCACTAAACCTCAGTCTTTTACTTGGCCTGTGTTTCTGTGCTGTGGCCTTCATAAGTTTTTCCAGTGGTATAGCCCCCACACACAGAGGCTTACACACACAGGTATATGTGCACACACACCACTCTTTAGTTGAGACGTGAAGGCAAAAATAAAAGAATTCTTTTCTTCCATATGAGAAAAGGCTCTAGTGAAGTTTTTTTCCTGGAAGAGGCTTTTGTTTTACAGAATGCTCTGTGAAATTTCCCAATGATGAAATTTTCATCCTTTTCTTTCCCTACCTGAGGCAGAAGACGACCTTTCTCAGCTCTTCTTGAGAACATGTTGGTGTCTTGGACATAAAACCCATGAAGAAGTGATGTTCCTTTTAAGATAACCGTCCCAGAAGCCTTTCTGCATCATGTTAGTCCATACTTAGCCTCCAGCAGTTTGTAGAAATTCCCGTTTGAACGCCTCCTCCTGCTAAAGGCCCTGCACCTTCTAAGCAGCTCAGGATGCCACCCTTTGGAATAGTTATGCCTCTACAGTTTAGAGTGACTGTTGGCTCTGCCAACTCGGATGTATGATGGATCCAAGCAAAGCTGCTGATTCTCATTTGTTCCGCATTTACTCATTACAGAGATAGGAGTGCTGACCTCTAAACTATTTCTTAGCAGAGCAAAATTCAACTCCCTGTATTACTTCTTTTAAATATTTCCGTTTTCTACATATTTTTGCCTTCAGGTCACCATTTTCATATTTCATACAGGAATCCAATCTTCATTTGATTGAATGGTCATGTATCACTTGTTGATACTACTTCATAAACTCATCTGTGTACTGACTTCAAGCATAAACAAAATGTTTCCAATCAAATAAAGATACATACTTAAATTTTGTATTCTATACCTTATACCCTTCTTTGAAACAGTAATCAGAAGTCATTCACTAATATAAAGAGGCTATACACACAAATAACTCTAGCATAATTGAAACAACAAAAAGTGTAATTACAATCTAATAATCTTATAGCAGTTTTTAATCATTTTTTGCCACTAGTTTATTATTTGATAGCCTCTGTACAGTTGCAGGAATGGTCTCACACACACTTGAGTGGGTCATCGCTTTACTGTATTCTTTTTCCAAGTGTTCCTATAGTGCTTTTGGTGCTGCGGCTAGAAATCCCCCACTAGGGTGCCATGCAGTTGTAACAGGAGCAACCCCATGAGGGAAATGAGAGGGAGGGTGGTGAATAATTTTTTCTCCTTTTCTTTTCATCCTCATACAAGATCTCTAGATGCCTGTAATGAGGTTTCCCTGCAAATGTTCTGTAGGACAAAAATCGGTTGCACTTAATTTTGGCCGGCTTGATGGTACAGTCTAAGACAGCTGTCTCTCCTTTCCTGCTTCACTTTGTCTCTCTCTGCTGTTCCTTGGGTATGTCGTTCTCAATACTACCATCGGCCTGTGCTTTCTGGGGAAACTAAGCTAAGCTAAGTGAAGCCCCAGGTGGTTTCTTTGCAAAAATAGAAGTAACTGTCCCTGGGTTCTAGTGTCTTCCTGCTCCTTCCTAAGGCCCAATTTCTTAACTTAAAACGAAGAGACATTAGCATGTAAAATACCAAAGCCAGATGCTGATTGAGGCATGAGATGCATTGTTTCCTCTCCGTCTCAAAAAATAATAATAATAATAATAATAAAATTTAAGAAAAAGTCAGGTGCCTTCAATTCTCGTATTTGTGACATGTAACTCACCATTTCACTAAAAAAATGCATAATAAGTGAAATGAAATGAAAGTCACCTCATCTAAACTATTCTTCATAAAACACTTTCTCTCATGTGAAAGTCCGTTTTGTCTCACAGAGGCCTTTAGTTCCCTATAGGTATGACTTTAGTAAGCTAGGGAGAAATGCACGCTTCACCGTTCATCTGAGTTTTAAAAAATAGAAACCGGACCGGGCCCAGTGGCTCACTCCTGTGATCCCAGCACTTTGGGAGGCCAAGGCGGGAAGGCCATGAGGTCAGGAGTCTGAGACCAGCCTGGCCAACATAGTGAAACCCCGTCTGTACTAAAAATATAAAAAATTAGCTGGGGATGGTGGTGGGTGTCTTTCATCCCAGCTACTTGGGAGGCTGAGGCAGAAGAATTGTTTGAACCTGGGAGACAGAGGTTGCAGAGGGGCTGAAATTGTGCCAATGCACTCCAGCCCAGACTATAGTGCAAGACTCTTTCTAGAAAAAGAGAAAAGAAAAAAAGAAACTTGCTAGTCTTTTGTCCCAGTTGAACACAGATTATTTTACTTACACTAAAATGTATAGTAGTTTCATTCTTGATGAATTTGCCATGTGGGTGCTGAGGTCATAATTATCCACTTGGAGCAGGAAGATCTGAGCATGGCTCTTCCTTTACAGACCATAGCTGTATGTCCTATCACTCTGTGAAGAATCTGTATGATCAAAATGGACATTCGTAACTCAATTTTAATTCCGTCCACACAAATCCGTAAGGGAGAAGCTGGACCATATCTATATGATCTCCTAAATTATTTTTATATAGACAAAGCACTTCTGTCTTAACAAAATTTTGGTCAGAATTAATAGTCTCAAAATACTTGAGTTAATATTTTAACATAATGCATTGTACCCTACTTTATAATTACAATTATATTTATAACATTTTAATGGCCTAAGCCTACTTAAATGACTTAAACCAAGTTTTGACTGAATTTAAAGTATCCTCCTTGCTATTAGGTAGAAAATTATATGGCTTTTTTCAGCACTAAGTATAAAGTATAAAGGTTTTGTTTTTGTCTTGTGTAAGTGGACTCAACAGACATTTGGCTCTGCAACCTCATTAATTGCAGAAAGAATGGTACAATGGCACAATGTCAAATATACTTAAATTGTAAGATTTATTTTGGCAGATGTCAGCCAATATTTAATTGGCTGTTTTCCAACAAGCACATAAAATATATAAAATCTATAAGTTATATGGAAGTGAATGTATCAAATAATTTATCTTGTAGTTCACCAAGAAGTGAAATTACTTGGCAATATTACGTATAGGCTTAATTCAGTTTGCATGTATGTGGGTTTGATGGCAATGTATAATTTCAATCACAAATCACTAATTGCAATATTGAATATTCAATAATATAAAATTTTAGTTCTTCAGTTATCATTTGCAAATTGCTAAACACAATCTAAAATGAAATCATGTTTCTTTTCACAGGCCCTTGTTTCATTCCTTGTAGAAGCAGAGTGGCTATTTAGGAATATGTCTATTTATGTATCTTAATTTTCTTAGGGATATTCAAAATTTCCATTGTTGATTGGTTTACAATTCAAATTAATCTATCTGAAGTAGCTTTTGAGAGGAAATGTAATCTTAAACCATCTGCTTATTAATCCTTGTTAATAATTTCAGAGAAATAATATTTTTGTAGACAATTTTCTGACATAATGTATGATAAAATATTTTCTTAAGTATTCTGAATTTTAGCCTTAGGTTAAATCTACAACATTAAAAAAAATGATTCCTTTAGACAATAATTTAGTCCTTCACAGAATGTTTGCTATTGGAAATTTAATGTGGCATTACTCTATTAATCAATTTTAAGGGACATTACAATAAATAGCTCTACAATCTCTTCTTCATTACATAAATTTTAGCGATCATGTGAAGAAACTGGTCCAGTAAATTATTAGTCTTCACAACATAGTCTGCACATAAGTTTAGATCTATGAAATTTTGTTACTAGTCCCTGACTAGAGAAGGAAAGAAATTCCAGTAAAGCATTTGCCAGTGTTCTTAGAAAAAGTAATTTCATGTCTGTTGATTTAATAATAAAAATAAGACTTTACATGTCTTTAATATTTTTGCTTTCATTATCAATGTGTCTTGCAAAAATATTCAGCAATGATGGATGGAAACTAAGAAAAAGCAACAGAAAGGTCATTCACTCTAGCTAGTTTGAGAAGCTCTGCATCACCTCTTGTGGTAGATGACTTAGCAGAATCCATAGACATTTCTGAGGCTTTCCTTGAGGGAAAACTTTCCCAAAATAAAACGGCAGCATTATCATTTGTTTGTTCATTTCTTGTTTTACTTTTGTTGTCTGTGCTGACTTTATGGTACTAGAATCTGAAGACCATGTAATGCTTTCACCCTTCTATGGTTTTGTTTTTTTTTTTTTTTTTTTTTTTTGAGATGGAGTTTTACTCTTGTTGCCCAGGCTGCAGTGCAATGGCACCATCTCGGCTCACTGCAACCTCCACTTCCTGGGTTCAAGCTATTCTCATGCCTTAGCCTCCCGAGTAGCTGGGATTACAGGCATGCACCATCATGCCCAGCTCATTTTGTATTTTTAGTAGAGATGGGTTTCTTGACTAAAGTTGCAATTATGCTTATCTTGTGGGATGCCATAAGTACCATATGACATTATAAACAAAATTGGCCTTGCTGTTAATGCCCTAGCCCCGAAGATGTGTTTGACTTTTCACGCTTATTACTCTTTTGCACTATTAACTTCTGGTGGGCAGGGGCAGTATCAAAATCTTCATTGTATCACCAACATAATCAGAACATTGATGCTCTTAGAAGAGATAATGGTTCTCGGCAAGCTATTTGCGGCTTACCATTGCTTGGTGAAAACAAAGGTGCAGAGTGAAAAGGCGAGAATCAGCAGATGAACCGACAGCCAGTGGATGGGGAATGCGGCAGATAGCTCTCCTGATCTGCCCATAGTCCCGTAAATGCTTATGAGGATATTTCTAAAGGCTGGGCAAATGCTTATGAGGATATTTCTAAAGACTGGGCACCTGCATTCACAGGGGGCAAGAGTCAGAGAAACAACCCCTGTGCCTACATAGTTTAATGTTTCTTCCTCTTATGTTTACAGTACCACGTGCATACTTTATCTGCTTCAGGTTTTATTGCTCAGCTCCAAAGACAACAAGAGAGAAAAGTACTAATTTTGCATCAATGAAATTATTCCAGCTAAAACAAAATGTTCTTGTAACAGAAGTAATTTGCATAGGCTTTTTTCCTTTTTTCTTTCTTTTTTTTTTTTTTTTGAATTCATTTGTATTCCAATTAGTATTCTTCCACTAAATTCTATTGGATGAACCCCAAGCAAGTGAATTGTCTCATGACCCCTGTGTTCTTTCTGGTCTTCTAATAAATGTGTATAAATCATTTTACATTCATATCTAGTATGATGGTTAATACAAAAGATGTATGATAAGCAAGATGGGTTGTCAGGAAATTTTTCAAGTATTCTGAAACTACAATTTCTTTGCTTTGAGACTTTTATTTCTTCAGATATAAAGACAAATTGAAAAGGGGGATCAGGTCATCCAAAAAGCTTGGACATACATATAATGCAAATTCCTCTGATATTATATTAAGTTGTCTTTGAATCTACATTTTATATTTGATAAGTGAAAACTGTATTATAATAGAAAGTTCCAAAATTAAGATGTTAAGGCTCTGCTAAGAATATGAGGGCAATATATATGTAAAGCTATTTAACTGTTCTGGGTATGTTTAGTAGCAATGAGAGCCACCGATTAGTTTGTTTCTGCTAAGACTCACTTCAGGACTTCTTGAATGCTTTCCTATTTTAGATAATTTTTAATTCAAAAATACATTTTCATTTCCAAAAAGTTGACGATTGATTCATTTCAGTGCAATACTTTCTTTTTTATGACCATTTGTTTATTATTTACATTATTTCATATATTCAAGTCATATTCTACTTTGTTCATTTAGTGTCACAGGATATACCTTTACTGATGTGGTGGATATACCCTTGGGTGACTCCCAGAGATCCACACCGTGTGTCATGCCTTCCCATTGAATGATGGCAGTACTGTCACTTATTTCCAACCAACAGAATATAGTAACCAATAGAGTATTCTAACCAACAGGACATAGTAAAGGTGACAAAATAGCACATACAACATCGCATTTTTAAAAAATATAAATCCTGGCTTATCTAGAAAGAGAGGCTTTGCTGCTGGCCTTGGAGAAGCAATAAAGGTCTACAGTGAGGACCCTGGCTGAATTGTGAGCAGCGTCTGGGACTCAGGAAGGCTCTCACCAGTAAGTCAGGGCCAAAGGCATAAATTTGGAAGATGAGACTGGGTTCCAGAAAGAAACACAAAATACGGTAACTACCTTGAGTTCAGCCTCGCAAGACCCTGATCAGAAGACCCGGTCATAGACAAACTCCCCACCCAGTACTACTAAGACAAATGTGCAGGTTTTAAGCCATTACATATGGTCATATGTTATGCAGCAATAGAAAAGTAGTAAACACTGGAAAAATCTTCACAACCACTGGCTTTGTTTTTTGTTTTCTGAGATGGAATCTTGCTCTGTCACCCAGGCTGGAGTGCAATGACTCAATCTCAGCTCACTGTAACCTCCACCTCCCAGGTTCAAGCAATTCTCCTTCCCTAGCCTCCCAAGTAGCTGAGACTACAGGCACATGCCACCAGGCCTGACTAATTTTTTGTGTTTTTAGTAGAGATGGGGTTTCACCATGTTAGCCAGGATGATATCCATCTCCTGACCTCATGATCTACCCCCCCTCAGCTTCCCAAAGTGCTGGGATTACAGGAGTGAGCCACCAAACGCTATATCTTTTCCTAAGATTTTGAAACATAGTAATTTTCATATTCAGTATTTGAATGCTGGGCATTTAATTTGTTAATAATATTTGATCTAATGAATATTATTATATTAAAATTACAGATTATAGATTATATTCATAGAAAAGAAACCCAGAAGTATTATTTTAGTAATTATTGCATTGATATTATTAACAAGTGTGTTGACACCTATTGTTTAATTGCTTTCTAACATGTTTTTCTAATTAAGAGTATCAAGAAAGTATGAACATGAGATAGCATTTTGTGGATTTTATATATATAACTACAAATATATATATGTATATATATATATATATACATACATACATATAGTTTTAATTATAGCTCTTAATTAAAGAATGTTAAACTGTCTAATTATTAGTTATTTACATTATTTTAGTATACGTTTGTAGTTTTTGGTTCAAATTTTTGTTGTTAACATTTTGTTATCAATACATAGTTTCTTTTTTGTGCTTATAGATTATGTTATTTATTAATGGGTTGTTTTACAAATATTTTTAATAGTCTACTGAAAAACAGAAAGAAAACCTTAAGAATGAGTAAACTATATTTTTTAAAAAACATTTAGGTTTAACATTGTTTCTAGAAAAAATGGAGGAGAAGGATGCATAATTTTCATTCTATTTTATTCTGTAGCTACTTAATTCCTTACCTGGTGTATATACTTATTGCACACAATAGAATAAAAGAAAAAGGAATTTAATGAAACATATGCAACTATTTTAAAATTAGACGTACTATGACTCCATTTGTGTGAGTTCAAAGTTTCTATTCAACTCGAATGCAGATAAAAAGTATTCACAGTGTGTAAATTTTTCCCTGATTTTGATCTTGGAAATCAGGGCCATCAATTAGTCCTTCCATTCACTTGTCTTTGGCTTTTTGTAATTTTATTTTTCTGTACATTATCGGGGTACAGATGGTATTTGGTTATGTGAGTAAGTTCTTTAGTGGGGACTTGTGAGATTTTGGTGCAACCATCACCCAAGCAGTATACATTGCACCATATTTGTAGTCTATTAACTCTCATCTCCCTTTCACTCTTACCTAAAAGTCCAAAAAGTCCTTTGTATCATTCTTATAACTTTGCCTCCTCATAGCTTAGCTCCCACATATCAGTGAGAACATATGATGTTTGGTTTTCCATTCCCAAATTACATCACTTAGAATAGCAGTCTCCAATATCATCCAGGTCACTGCAAATGCTGTTAATTCATTCCTTTTTATGGCTGCATAGTATTCCTATGTGTGTGTATGAGTATATATGTACATATATGTGTATATATGAGTATATATGTGTATATTCGAAAAAGATACTTGCATACACATGTTTATAGCAGCACAACTCACAACTGCAAAATCGTGGAACCAACCCAAATGCTCATCAATCAATGAGTGGATAAAGAGACTGGAATATATATCTATGTGTGCATGTGTGTGTGTGTGTGTGTATATATATATATATATATATACAGTCTCTTTATATATACATATAAATATATATGCATATATGTATATACATAGTGACATACATACATGCTTACATATATGTATATATGTATGTAAGTATACACACATACATATATGCACATATATATATTTATATGTATATACATATATATACCACAGTGGTGTATATATACGTGTGTGTGTGTGTGTGTGTGTGTGTGTGTGTACACCACTGTGGTATATATATGTATATGTGTATATATATATTCCACAGTCTCTTTATCCACTCGTTGATTGATGAGCATTTGGGTTGGTTCCACGATTTTGCAATTGTGAGTTGTGCTGCTATTAACATGCATGTGCAAGTATCTATTTTGAAAAATGACTTTTTTCCTCTGGGTGGATACCCAGTAGTGGGACTGCTGGATCAAATGGTAGTTCTACTTTTAGATCTTTAAGGAACCTCCACATTGTTTTCCATAGCGGCTGTACTAGTCTACACCAGCAGTGTAGAAGGGTTCACTGTTTACTGCAAATGCAATAAAAACTAAGATAAATATTTTGGACCTAATCAAACTAAAGAGCTTTTTCATGGCAAAAGGAACAGTCAGCAGAGTAAACAGACAACCCACAGAGTGAGAGAAAATCTTCACAATCTATACATCTGACAGAGGACTAATATCCAGAATCTACAACGAACTCAAACAAATCAGTAAGAAAAATAAAATAACCCCATCAAAAAGTGGGCTAAGGTCATGAATAGACAATTCTCAAGAGAAGACATACAAATGGCCAACAAACATGAAAAAAATACTCAACATCACTAATGATAAGGGAAATGAAAATCAAAACCACAATGTGGAACCACCTCATTCTGCAAGAATGGCCATAATAAAAAAAATAAAAACCAGTAGATGTTGGTGTCTTTGGCTTTTTGAATGCTGTTGGCTTGTGCCTCAAAGATGGTGAGCTTTCTTTTTTTCTTTCCTTCTTTCCTTCCTTTTCTTTTTTGAGATGGAGCCTTGTTCTGTTGCCCAGGCTGGAGCACCACCTCCCTGAATTCAAGTGATTCTTCTGCCTCAGCCTCCTGAGGAGCTGGAATTAGAGAAGTCCACCACTATGCCTGGCTAATTTTTGCATATTTAGTAGAGACAGCATTTTGCCATGTTGTCTAGGCTGGTCACGCACCCCTGAGCTCTGGTGATCCACCCACCTCAGCCTCCCAAAACGCTGGGAATACAGCTGCAAGCCGCTGCACCCAGCCTGAGCTTTCTTAATAATTATTTCTGATCAAACAACAAAAACAATGTGTTGGTTTATATTCTCAAGCAATAATTTTCATTAAGTACCGAGAAATGATGCATAATAACTGCGATATCAGTAAGAGATTACAATTTTTCTATTTTTTTAAGACTTCATTTTTAAGAGTAATCTTTCCTCATTTTTAAGTTTCCAATTTTTAAGTTCATGGGTACATGTGTAGGAGGTGCAAGTCTGTTACATAGGTAAACGTGTGCAACGGTAGTTTGCTGCACAGATCATCCCATTACCCAGGTATTAAGCTCAGTATCCCATTCCCCATCCTCCCACCCCCCATCCTCCCACAGGTCTCAGTGTGTGTTGTTCCCCCCACTGTGTCCGTGTATTCTCATCATTCAGCTCTCACTTATAAGTGAGAAAATGTGGTATTTGCTTTTCTGTTTCTGCGTTTTGCTAAGGATAATGGCCCCCAGCTCCACCCAGCTTGCTGCAAAGGACTTACTCTCATTTCTTTTTATGGCTGCATAGTATTCCATGATGTATGCATGCCACATTTTCTTTATCCAGTCTATCATTGAGGAGCATTTAGGTTGATTCAATATCTTTGGTATTGTGAATAGAGCTTCAGTGAACATACACGGGCATGTTTCTTTATAATAGAATGATTTATACTCCTTTGTGTATAAATCTTTTTTCAAATTCTGCAATAAATTTCTGTTTGACTCAGAGTAGATGCCATATTCTTGCAATGGTTTGTGAAGCTACATGTCATCTGGAACTCATCATCTCTCCAGTGGCCTGTGCCATTCTCCTGGCAGCTCAGCTTTCCTCCACCACCTCCCTTTCCTCACTGTTCCTGGCTAGTGCAAAGCACACTCCACCCTTAGCTTTAGCACTGACGGTCCTGCCAGAATGCTCCTTCCCCAGTAGTATCTTTGCTTGTTGCTTCACCTTCTTCAAGTACATCCCCTCACCTCCCCTCTCTGAGACGCTCATCATCCCCACTTCATTTGGGATCTCAGTTGTCCTTCTCAACACTCTTCCATGCTCTGCACTTTTAATTTTCATTTCCGTGCATTAGTATTGTTTAAACAGACCTTGTAACATTTACTTTATTGTCTGTTGCTCACATTCCTCTGCTAAAGAGTAAAATCCTGGTGTAACTCCAGCTCCTTTCTAGCTGCTCAGTCATCAAGCTCTTCATGAATTCAAGCTCTTCTGGGCCTGGTAATCAATGAGTATAAAAACACAAATTAAACTCCATTCTCAGTGAGCCCACAGATTAATTTTTTAATCATGTTTTAATATTCCTCCCTAAAAAAAAATCAGAAGAATTTAAAATATCATCTGCATATATGAGTATTGAAAGGGCTTATATGACCAGATAAGGATTACATTTGGGCCCACGGTCACCATTCCTGGGAAAGAACGGCAAAGCAGGGCAGACACGGCTGCTCTCCTGAGAACCCTTCTGGGAGTATCCAGCGATGGAGGAAACTACCGTGATCCCTAATCCTGGTAGCTATCTTGCTTGCAGCTTCAGTTTTTTCTCAAAGTACTTTTTCAAAAATACTCAGTGAAAGGAAGCTGCCTAATAGTGTTCATTCTGAGCAGCAATTCACTGCTACCAGCCAGGGCCAAAGCCAAAAAAAAAAAGTCGATCTTTATCTTAAATCACACAGAAAACTTGAAGGGATAATGGAAATATATGTGAATAAAATGTTTGCCTTTTAAATGCTTTTTGCTAAAAGTACTTAGTGTTAAACTCCCAATGGTCTTTACATGGTGGCTTGCAGTCCATCAGGTCCAAAGACAGGAATCAGATGAGGTTCTGAGCTCAGGTTTGGTTAGAAGAAAAAGGCTGGTTGCAGGGCCTCCCCTCTGCCCAGGTCATCACCTCTGATTTTAAGTACTTTACCCATGAAGGTGCTAATGGCCTGAACCAGGCTTCTGATTGACATTCTGTTTTAAAAGTGGGTTTAAGTAGAATTACTTGTAAATTTATAACTGACATGTGGGGCAAGGGACAGGGTGAGAGTTGTGACAGCTCCTCCTGTTAGTTTTACTGAGTGGCATCCCCATTTCCAGGAGAAATACTGGAAATCAGCTGACCGTACTGTCAGTTAAAACTAGGTACCTTTGAAAACTTGGCCTTGTGGAAAATTGAAGTCAGTTAGGGCCTCAGAGATACCTTGTTCAAATTTCTGTTAAAATATGTCTATCCAAACATGAAGATAAAGTGATGGCTTGCATATTTATATGTATCTATATCCATTTGTCTATATCTATGTATATTTATATCTTTCTCTCTCACATGAATATCATAGGTACCATAACTACATCCATATCACATATATAGCATATTTATATATCACAGATATATCAGAGAAAGACAGAGAGAGAGGGAGGGAACTCTTCCCTGTAAGCTGATTTGAGTCTTTACTGATAAATTGGTGTGACTTCATTTGACCATTTTGATTTTCTCAGGGAATGTACTTTTAACTAACATTTCTCAATAGCAAGAGTTCAGATATTTTACAACACTATCGAGTTAGAAGTTAATCTATATAAACATGGATGTCCTTCTAGTTTTACAGTCTGCTAGAGAAAATGACCTTAATAGCTAGAATTTTAGTTCCCTGGAGAACAAGAACAAGTTTTGGAATTTGGATAGTAAGGGCATTTCGGTATCCTTTGCCAGCTGTGCTCCTTAAATTCTCTTTGAACTTTGTCTTTCCCACAATTAGTTCACAATGAGTTACATAAACCTTTGGCACGTGCTCACAAACACATCTGTTTGCCTCACGGAGCTCTGTTCTTTGCGTCCACACGCCTTAGCATAGCCAGCTGAAGGTAAAGCTCCCAGTTCTTCTGGGCTTGTACTTCTCCTCTCAGGGCGCTGAGGAAACAATGTCAGTTTCCCTTCGTTTTGGGACCCCCAGCCGTGGCAAGGGAACCTATCCTTAAGACCCTTTCAAGCAGAGGAAAGCCACCTTCACCCTGGATCTCGCACTTCAGACCACCTTCCATGCAACATCTGAGAATGCTCTCCTGCTTTCTAGCTTTCTTGATTACAAGCCAAATTTAATGATACGCATTTCTTCTTGTGAGTAGCTTAGAAAATATTCTCCTGATTTCCCAGTCCTATGCACACACTGAATGATCTTGTTGCTTTCTCCCAAAAGCAGAGTACCCATGGTTTATAAATGTCTGATTGATTCCCATCCCTGGAAGCAGGATTTTCAGGAGAAAGTAGGTGGAGGCCACACTACACTTTTAAGACTTGCAGGAGGGGAATGTCTTTTCAAGCTTTAAAAATATTCCTGCAGTGTGTAAAATTAGTTACGATTATTTTTGGAGCAGATGTTATCAAAGACACCACATTTAACTGTGGCAAGAAAAATAGCAAACAAAAGATTATAGATCTCTTTCTCATAGTGATTATATTCCAGGCTGAGCCACAAACATGAAGTGAAAATTTCCAAATTCATTCACAAAGGACACTTTGTCACAAGTGCTATACCAGAAGTTGCCAGGAAGAGTCCTTCCTTTGCCTAGTCTGAAGGATGCTGGAGAGAGTCTTTGAAACCCTGGAAAAGAGATCTGAAGAATGAGTAGCCTGTCACTGTTGGAAAGAATGCTTGTGGGTGGTTTATTTCAGACAATGAGGCAGTGTTCTCCACTCCAAGAGGCTACCAAGTGCCTTATAGAAATAGAAGAATATCTTCTTCCCCCAAATGTCCCTCTCCAGCTACAGATCTATGCTTCACTGTTTAAGACCGGTACCATCAGAAGGAAAACTAAGATGCTTCTAAAAGCATCTTAGTTTTTAAAGGTCAGGCTTTCCTCCACAGGCCTGGCCACTGATAGTGGGGATCTGTCTTGTTTTCTTCTACTTGGGATTTTAGGCAGGTGGTGTGAAGCTTTTGCTTGCTTTTCTCTTATTCTATGAAGTTAGAGTGAGGAACACCTGTTTAAAAGACAGATTTTCAAGAGAATATACAAGGAAATTTAAATTCAAAGGCAGATTAAAGCAAGTAATCAGCCCTTTTTTTTAAGAGCAGAGAAAGGGTAAAAATGTAATTAACTGTGTGAAAAAGAAATAGACAAATTTAAAAATTTATTCTGTGGCTTTCCCACACAGTTAAGCTTCTCATTGACTTCTTCCAAAGTTGTTTCATGCCAGCTGCCAAGAGCGCCCTCTGCTCACTCTCACCATAATGCAGACTGCAGGGATTTTACCATTTTCCTTCATGTTAACAACCCAGCTGTTACACAGGCTGCTGGAGGCAGAGAGAAAAAGCAGCTTTCTATGCATTTCTCATCTCTTCATTGACCAGTCTTCCTTTTGTTGGAATTAGTGATTACACAGGTCAGCACCAGTAAATTTTCTCTGCATGTAGATATAAACTCCACAAGTAACACAGTAAATGAGCTGATGTGAGGTTAGTTGCACAGCTTGTGTAAGACTAAAAGGTGACATGGACATTGCTCCTTCATATTGCCATACAGCCCATCTTGAATGAAATTGAAAGATGAAGCAGGCTGTGGAGGAACTAAAGCCTTAGTCACAATTTTGTGAATTCCAGAGGAAAAAAAAAATCAAGAATTTGCATCTGCATAACTATTCATGTTCTACTCTTTGCAAAGACTTCATTTAAAAATTCAATACTTTCAAGAAAGGTTGAACAAATCAATCCATTTTTTTCTATGACCTCCTTCCCTTAAAAATCACCAAAACAAAAATACATCACTGTGAATATTTATGTGCCTTTCAAAATTCATGTTGCAACTTAATCCCCAATGCAACAGTATTAAAAATGAGGCCTTTAGGAGATGATTAGCCTGTGATGGCTCTGCCCTCAGGATGAGAACAGTCTTCCTATGAAAGGGTGAGGTAGAGGAAATTTGGCACTTTTTGCCTTCCGGCCACGTAAAGACGCACCATTCACTCTTTCTGCCAGGTGAAGACACAGGTACAAGGCACCATCTCTGAAGCAGGGGGCTCTCACCAGACACCAGATCTGCTGGTACTTTGACCTTGAACTGCTCGGCCTCTAGAATTATAAGCAAGATATTTCTATTACTCATAATTTACCCAATCTAAGGAATTTTGTTATAGCAGCATGAATCAACTGAGACACTAAAATACATATTTTCATTTAAATACGGAAACAGCCAAAAAAGCACATTGTAAATGATTTACGTGATAGTGTAAACTTCGGTCTAAAGTAAGGTATGATGTCGGGAGTCAAGTTCGATCTCCCTGTATATCTAACAATGTGAGTAACTCCCTCAATCTTTGTTATATGATATGAATCAGCCAAATCAGAATGTCATTTATGAAGAAAAGTGAAACACAAGAATATATGTATATTAAGATTGATCTAGATGAGCCCTACAGAGTATCACAGACTTGGATGGTAACAGACACGCATTCAACTATTGAGACACCCTACCTTTTTCCCCTTGAAACTTAGATATTGTGGCTTCGTTTTGTTTTGTTTGTGACAGAGTCATCCTGAAGGTAAAAAAGGAAGCAGGAGACAACGAAAACTAGAGTTAATTATGCTGTCACTGACCACAGTCTGTTAAATAAACACAAATCAGTCTTTCGCAGAAAACAGAGTTAGCATTCCAAGTTGGATTTTGGGTATCGAACTGCTGGAGCAAACTAGGCTGTATGCTAACATAGAAGTGTTCCAAAAAGCAAAGGAGAGTACAGCCCCAAAATGGACATAGATTCTTGCAAATTCATATTAATTTTTTTTTGAAATACTGAAGTTCCTTTTTGTTCCAGTTCACTGTCTCAAATTCTTGCCAAACGCTTTTAGAGAGAATTGAATTGATAAAATTTATTATTACAAAAACAAGTTGAAAAAAACTCTTTAGAACCTATCTCTGGTTTTTATGCATAAAAAACAGGATCAGAATATAAAGACTACATGAATATGTGGCTAATCAAGAATGCATATGTAAGGACTTGTTTCAGCAAATCTAAGGAATCTTAAGACAAAATTTCTCCTACCAAGTCTGAGGACCAAGAGATTAAAGGGTCTAAGGAGCAAGAGATTAAAGGAGAGAAGCCCTTCTAAGTATTTTGGCTAATATCAACTGTAGGATCTGTTTTTATCAGTTTAATATCTGGGACATCCTGTATCCCAGGACAATATATTAAGTTGAGTTTTGGAGCAGGGAGAAGGTTGAAAATAATATGCAAATGCTTAATGTTGACCATTTGCTCCTGCTAATCAGATGTTCTGCATGAAACTGGTAACTGGGTGACAATTTTCCATAAATCGAAACGAGGAAGGTTAGAAACACACAACCCGCTAATAGTGAGTGGCACAACAAAAACAGAAAAAGCCTACGCGGAGGCAGCAAGCTGGCATGCTGGGGTGTAACAGGCTTTGCCTATCAGCTCTTTTTCACTTATCAACTAACACAGCTGTTACCAGGTGCTTGTTTGCAATAACGTGTCTTTACTTAGTACTGTCCTTCCTAGTGCACAGTTTTCTTTAGCATTTGCTCTATCTTTGTGTAACTCATTTTATAATACTGGGTGGAAACAAGGGCCCTGTCAGAAAGTCATAGTGGAAGCAGTTTTAGGACAAGTGCAGTAAACAGAGAACGGTTCTTCCCAATAAGTGGGCACAGCAAAGCCTCTCCGAGTGACAGTCACTGTCCACACACATTTTCCATTTGCCTGCACTTGGTGCACACATTTTTTAGTATCTAGATGAGACTGTGACATTCCATGAATCGTATTCAGGATATTAATGCAAGTTTTTCAACATTTTTCTTTTAGTTTGGTAAAACAACATAAAATTTAGCATCCTAACCATTTTTTTAAGTGTACGATTCAGTCACACCAAACACAGCCACAGTGTTGCACAATCACCACCACCGTCCATCTCCAGAACACTTTCACATCCCAAATGCAAGCCCGAACCAAGAAATGATAAATCCCTTTCCCCTTTCGCTTGGTCTCTACAACCTCCATTCCACTTCTGTCTCCAGGAATTTACCCAATCTAGGTGCTGATCGAAATCAAACCACACAAAACAGATGCTTTCGTGCCTAACTTATCTTACCCAGCACAACGTCCCCAAGATTCATGGACATTGTAGCATGTATCGGAACATCACTACTTTTAAAAGGAAAAAGTGTGTACACCACACTGCGTCTATCCCTTCGACTGTCTGCTGAAGGAAACCTGGCCTGCCTCCACTCTGGCTACTATGAGCAATGCTGCTATGAACATTAGTGTACACACTCTGTGTGAATCCCTGCTTTCAGTTCTTTCCACTGTATACCTAGAAGTGAAACCACTGGATTGCACAACAATTCTATGTTTAACTTTTTGAGAAAACCCCAAATTGCAGCAGTTTCAGCATTTAACGTTGCTACCGGCGATACAGCAGGATTCCAATTTCTCCACAGCCTCACCAACACTCTATATTTTTAAATTAATAGTAATCCTAATAGATGTGAAGTAGTCTTTTATTATGTTTTTGATCTCTATTTTTCTAATGACTAGTGATGTTGAACATATTTTTATGTATTTAATGGCATGTCTATTTAGTCTTTTGCTCATTTTTAAGTTGTGTTGTTTTCAGTTGTTATTCTTGAGTTGTAGGAGTTCCTTCTATATTCTGGATATTAATTCTGTGTCATTTGTATACGGTTTACAAATATTTTCTCCTATTTTTAAAAATGTCTTTTTGCTCTCTTGACAATATCCCTTGATTAATAGAAGCGTTTTTTTTTAATTAGAAAGTCCAATTTAATTTTTTGTTTTAATATTCTAAGCATCATATCTAATTTTAAAAAGATTCTAAATCAAATGCTATGAAGATTACCTCCTATGCAGTTTTCTAAGAGTTTTATATTTTAGATCTTACATTTAGGTGTTTGATGCATTTTGATTTGAATCTTGTAATTGTAAAAGGTCAGTCCAGGTTTACTCATTTGTATGATTACATGTGGTTTTTGTATTAAATGCTTTGAAAAGTATGTATAGCCTGTATGTCTCCCTATATGAACACTGGTTGAAAAGCATATTTAGAGTTTCTAACATTCTATCATAGTTGAATTAAGAGTTCAGAAGTCATTCTGCAGAAAATCAATAGCTTGGGAGATGTTCTGTGAGGCCCTCCTGTTACTAAATGGCATAATTTGATATCAAGGGTATGTTTTATTCAATATTACTTACATCATTTCTTTTTTCTTTTTGCGAAGACTGTATTAGGTCACTAGGAACACCACGATACATTCCATAACGTATGATGCAAGTTACATTTGTTTTACAACAGTGTAGTAATATTTTTCATAACAACAAAAATAAAGGCTAGGTGTGGTGACTCACACCTATAATCCCAGCACTTTGGGAGGCCAAGGTGGGTGGATCCCTTGAGGTCAGGAGTTCAAGACCAGCCTGGCTGGCCATTTCCAACTCTACTAAAAGTACAAAAATTAGCCAGGCATAGTGGTGTGCGCCTGTAGTCCCAGCTTCTCAGGAGGCTGAGGTAGGAGAATCACTTGAACCTAGGAGGCAGAGGTTGTAGTGAGCCGAGATGACACGACTGCACTCCAGCCTGGGCGACAGAGTGAGACTCCATCTCAAGCAAACAACAATAAACAATCTTTTAAGGTTTTTTAGTGCTTGACAAATCACTGTCATCTTAATTATTTTGTTGCTTTGAAAACAAAATCAATACTCAAATTGTAGCATATCTGGAAAATAATTAAGAAGAAAATAGAGCATATCAGGTTGTATACTGCATAAGTTCAGCCTGGTTCAGAGGACTTCTTCAACGTAAGATGCTTTACTATTGCCAGGGCATACAGCCAGGTTCTGCACAGTTGAGGCCAACATGTATTGAACCAGCAACATCGCCAAGAGAGCTGCTTGGCTTGGGACATAACGTTGCACTGGTCACACTTCACTGAGGCCCAGAGAACCGACCAGAGCAGCCCCTCTCCACAGAGCTCAAGAACTTTGCAAGGACAAGTCCACATGAATAGAATGCCCACTGTCCCCCACTTCCATAGAACACCCTGGCACACAAAGTGGAGAGTGTCATTTATGAGAAGAGAGAGTCACTTGAAATAGGGTGAGTGAAGTGACTGATAGGCCCTCCAGCTCTCTGCTGGCCTTATGTCTCACTGCCAAGTCCAGTGACGTCTTCATTGCTTGTCTGAGTATGATCAAGACCACTTGTGTCAGGGTGATTCAGGATGCTTGGAAACCCTGTTCCTGCATCCCTCCGAGACCTACAGAGTGAACATTTCTTATCGTAGATCTCAACAGTCCACCTTGCTACAGCAACTCTGGACCTGATAATCAAAGTTTGAGACTCCCAATTCTCTTCTTATTTATATTTTGCATGCTTGAGATATCAAGGTTTCTGTGCAATTATTAGTATCATTTTATGTTTTCAAGAAGTTTGTTATTATTTATTTTCTATGTATGCTTTTCAATGTTCTAATATTCACAACTATTTTCCTTATTTTCTCCATTTTTCCCCAGATTTCTATATTGGCTGCTTCAAAGCTTTTGCTTCTGATCAACTCAGGGCTAAATGGTATGGCCAGTGGCCCCAGCAATCCACACCTGATGATGGAGACCACCAAGTGTGTGATCTTAGGAGGTAAAACTCTCTTGCAGATCAGTCAACAACTGATGTAGCTCCTGGAAAACATAGCCCTTCCATCTTTGACAACAATTCCTCCAAAGTCATAGTAGATGGACCAGTGAAAATTAGCTTATAGGATGCAAGGTAAGCAGAAAAACTATCCTACCTGGAAGTAGGTGTTTTACCTTGAGAGTCTTTGATGATTTGAAAGTGTCCATGTATTTCACGGTGTTCTGATGTGTCACAACATTGCTTCAGTACTCCTGTAATCCCAGGGGAACTACATTCAAGTGAGAAATAACAAAGTCACAATTTAGAAACCAAAAAAGAGAAAATGCTGACTCCAATCATCTACCCACAAGGTTTAACCCTAGCTAAGAAATCAGTGTTGTTAAATACAGGAATATTTGGTTTTCAGCCATGAAGTCCTTGGCAGTGTTTGATGAAGTTCCTAGAGTAGTTTCTATGCCCATTCCTGTCAAGAAGGAAAAGAAGCAATATTTGCTATTGAAAATGCCAGAGGCCTGACCTTCATTACTGAATCCTAGCCACAAAATCAGTTTAGCCTTTTTTAGAAATGGTAGATCCTATGCCCTGACAAGCTTTGTTACAGAATTTTTTTAATTGAATTTTTTTGAAACCACTAGTAACTATAAAATTATTTTGATAAAATGGAAGAGTTCATACTTTCATATTTCATTAAAATTTAGTCCTAAAATGACAACCTTCATAAAACCTTTTCAAAAGAAACTACTCTTAAGTGTTGCCCAAGTATCTTCTAAATTTGATTGCATTATTGTGCTGTGAGCACTAAGCTGTTTAAAAGACCTTTGTCTTCAAAATGACATGTCTTCTGAATTTAGGAAATTTTCTAAGTAATTTTCAGACATGTAAAAGTACATTCTCTTGTCTAAACATGCTCTCAAATTGTCATAACAAAAAGATTCCAAGCTCACTCCAGGGCTGTTATGGAACTTCTTCCCATTCCATTTAACCTAGGTGGGACCACAATACCACTTATAGATTCATAGATCAAGGGAGCTGTTGGCAGGGGTGTGGAAAGAGCTGGAGTGTCTGTATTCCTGAATCCTAAATTATGGTGTTGGGTAGAGCTGGAGGTAGAAAGATTTGGTACCCTGGCTGTGGCAATACAGGCAGTCCAAAAATGTAAATTGTAACCTACCCATTAGGTTTTTATGAAGATACAATTGTCATATGTTACAGATCATTCCATTCCATGCTCTAATTTCTCCTTTTTAGTTAGATATAATGGTAATAAAGTTACTCAGAGGAATGCTGTGAAAATTAGAATAGATATTATGTATACAACAAAGCATAAAGCTTAGAAAAAAAATCTCAAGTTACAGCATATATTAGTGCTACGTATTATTATTTAGGAAATATTACACTCGGTTGAAAATGCCGCAACCTGAGAAATCCAGAAATAGCATATAGGTAAAAGGGAATGCTTCTTGAGAAGGAGGGAAGAAGAGAATTGCAGAAATAAAGTCATGTTTTCAGGAATAAGATTGAAAAAATAATTATTTTATTTCAGAGGATACAAAAACACCACTTGGGATTTTTTTATTTAGGGAACAAATAAATTTTGGCTTTAAAAATGAAAAGACATTCTTGAAGATATAGGGATAGCTTTATTTCCACATAAGGAAAATTATTTTACCAATTTGAGGGCAAGAATTGAAGCGGTATGTTGTCCATGATCTAAGTGGCTCAAACACAGAGCACCCGTTTTCCTGGTGGAAGTCAGGGACTATGTTTTCTCTTCCCCGGTCCACAAGGGGCGTAGTTTCAAAGGCAAGCGCTTCCCAGCGGTAGCCCCATCCACCTCCGGATCCCGGAGCTTAGAGTTCTTTGTCTAACTTTCCCGAAGGGTGGGCAGCCCAAGTAAGCTTCCTTTGTTAAAAGGACTGCCCAAAGTCTTGAAAGGCAGGCCAGGCAGCCAATCCAGCATCAAAGTCAAAGATCAATCACTCTAGAGGAAGTTTGAAAGAACTCCTCTCACTGGATGAGAACTTGAATGGGGCGGGAGTAACTCTGGGGTTAAATTTCCCTGCTCCCTAACCTATACGGATTTCCCTCTTTGGGATCCCCTCCCACGGCAGCGTGGGAGCCTTCTCTCTCTGCCTTTTTACCTGAGCGACTCCATCTCTGGATCCCCTCCCACGGCAGCGTGGGAGCTCGCTCTCTTGCTCTCTGTCTCTCTTTCTCTCTCTCCCTCTGCTTAATAAATCGCTTTTCTGCAAAACTCTCTGAGTCCTATACTAACTTGGACAAGCTCACTGCTTTCTCCCCATTCTTGAGTGAGGCCCAAGGACCTGGGAAAACACATTCGATGGGGAACAGTGAGCGTCTTTGGAACACCCCCGCAGCCCTGCTTCTGTCCCCCGGTTACAGAAGGACTTCAAACTTTGTGGATAACAGCTGACCTTGGAAGTGGTTTCACAAATTGAGTGACTCTGATAATAAGCAAATTCAACAAAATTGTTCTGTGTTAAATCAGTTAATGTCTTTGGATCGGGATACATCACTTTTCAATAATAAGAAGGGCCCTTTTAGATAAACTCAAGTGAGATGTGAGACTGACGGACTTTCAGGAATTAAAGAGAATTTGTAATATATTAGAATACTTAAAAATGAAAATGGTGATTTTTTTAAAAAAAAAAAAAAAGGAAATGTGCTTGCTACAAATCTAAAGATTAGTTCGCTTGAATAATTTCAGGGCAAAAGTCTAAAGAAATTTTCAATATTTTGAGTGCTTCAACAGAAAATTTCTGATGTAAGAGTAAGTGAAGCAATCTAAATAAGATCTGCACCAGGTAGAAAATTCTTCTTTTGTCAAATAATTACTACATAGTAAAATGAGAGCCATAATATATGTAAATATTATTCATGTGCGTATATTTTCATGTGTGTGTGTGCATATACTTGAAAAAACTGTTTCTAATAATTAAATGGCATTACAGGCTCATATTTTCCCAAAGAAAAAAATTTCAATAATTAAATTATCAGTAATTATTGGGAAAATGTTGGCATGTCATTTCCAGAACTACTGATTCTTTTAATGTGACACTGGCAATTTAAAAGCTGTAATGTTGTGGCTTCTAAGAAGCCACCGAAATGCTTGAAGAGAGGAGTCAGCAACAAATCTTACACAAGGAAGGTGAATCACTGTAACTTCTCATGGGGGAAGCTGTTCTAAACTTCTCCATTAGATTTTTCTGAGAAAGACAGGAATTTCATAGAAGTTTTAGAATTAATTTTAAGGCACAGTAAGAGCAACAAAAAGATACATTATTAAACTCTGAGTAAAAGAAAAGAGAAATTTTATTTTACTTTATTTTATTTTATTATTTATTTATTTTTGAGACAGAGTCTCGCTGTGTTGCCCCGGCAATGTGTGGTGGAAATATCTCAGCTCACTGCAACCTCTCCCTCCTGTGTTTGAGCAATTCTCCTGCCTCAGCTTCCTGAATAGCTGGGACTACAGGCATGCACCACCACACCTGGCTAACTTTTTTTTTTTTTTTTTTTTTTTTGTATTTTTAGTGCAGATGGGATTTCACCATGTTGACCACTCTGGTCTCAAACTCCTGACCTCAAGAGATCCAGCTGCCTTGGCCTCCCAGAGTGCTGAGATTACAGGCAGGATTTTTAAAGAAGGTTATAGACTTGAAACATGGAAAGTATTGGTTCAAATAACAGTTCCACCACTTATTACTCTTGTGAATTGGATAGGATGGTTAGCTTCTACCAGTATTTTTCTAATCTCGAAGATACTAATATTACCACTCTAAAATGGTTATAATAAGGATTAAGTACAATAAAGTTGATGGGGCGCCTAACAGAAAGGTGGGATTATGGTACTAGCTACTCTTTTCTCACCTGCAGATTTTATCTGAGAATGAAGTGAGAACATGCATTATGGTTTTGTTACATGGAGAGCAGCCCAGCTTTCTCTCTGCATTTTAAATTCTAACAAAAATCCAAGATCAAGCGCCTATCTTAAGTATTCAACAAATATATCATAAATAATGAAAATTAAATGAAATTGACTTGGACTTCAATGAGCAAAACTCCATGCCTTCCACAATAGTGTTAAATGGACGGATATCTTCTTTCATGAGAAGAAGAAATAGTTTTCAAAGTGGGTAACTTTTGTTTTTTTTCTGACAGAGTCTCACTCCGTCACCAGACGCCAGGCTGGAGTGCAGTGGCTTGGCCTCGGCTCACTGCAGCCTCCGCCTCCCAGATTCAAGCAATTCTCTTGCCTCAGCCTCCGGAGTAGCTGGGACTACGCGCGCCACCATGCCCAGCTAATTTTTTTTTGTATTTTTAGTAGAGACGGGGTTTCTCCATGTTGGCCAGGATGGTCTCGATTTCTTGACCTCGTGATCCACCCGCCTTGGCCTCCCTAGGTGCTGGGATTACAGGCAAAGTGGGAAACTTATCTTAACATAATGAATTAAAAATTGAAGAAGTGTCTGCACCTGTCATTTCATTAGCTTTAGAAAGTAAAAGTAGATTTTACAACACCAATATCAAAATTACTCTAAAAGTGAAGAATATATCCTACATCAACACTAAATAACTTCATCCTGCGGGTTAATTCAATGTCTTATTTGGAATAATGTTTCATTGATAAAGTATCTTGGTGGACCCATGAAGCAGTGCAAATTAAAACAAAATATTTCTCCGGGTATAGAAGATAAATGAGTAGCACTCATAAAAGTAAACCAAGGCCAAACCATCTATGATTTCATGGTGTATATTCCGTGTGATTGAAAGTAAACTACCCAGCCGGGCGCGGTGGCTCAAGCCTGTAATCCCATCACTTTGGGAGGCCGAGGCGGGTGGATCACGAGGTCAAAAGATCGAGACCATGCTGGTCAACATGGTGAAACCCCATCTCTACTAAAAATACAAAAAAAAAAATAGTTTGGCATGGTAGCACGTGCCTGTAATCCCAGCTACTCTGGAGGCTGAGGCGGGAGAATTGCCTGAACCCAGGAGGCGGAGGTTGCGGTCAGCCGAGATCGCGCCATTGCACTCCAGCCTGGGTAACAAGAGCAAAACTCCGTCTCAAAAAAAAAAAAAAAAAAAAAAATAGAAAGTAAACTACCTGTTAGGGTATGAACATAACTGATTGTTTAATTAAGAAAGATAATATTTATATTCATAGCAACATATAAAGAAGGTCTTTGTGTGGTATTGACTGATCGAGAAGAGATAAAAAATTACTATATTAAATCTGTTGCCAACTTTGTTCCAGACGTGTTGTAAATCACTTGTTACACATCTAGTGGTGATGAGTTTATAGGGGCTTTATGGTTTACCACATGATGTAAAGTAAATTCTAGAATGATTTGATTCATTTTAATAGCTATAATCTATGAAAAATTCAATATAAAAACAAAAATATTAAGGACCAAAGAGGTATTAATCCACTTAAATGAATTTATATAATAGAAAATAAAATGAAAAAAATTCAGATAACTAGTCTTTCTGAAACAAGGAAGGTTATGTCGTCTATTAGAAAATAATATAATAAAAGATAAAACAGTAAGTTTAAGATTAAAAATGACAGTTTCTTCTAGTGAGCATTTTAAAAATATGTTTTTTAACATGTAACCTTCATATATAGTTGAGATTTAATGTAAAATATGAATGTGTATATCATACATGTATACTATAGTAAAGATTTTAAAAATGAAGATTTAAAAACACACGTAAATAATTCATGAATCAAAGATGTCATATTGGAAAACTAAATTATTCTCATAAATAAATAATAAAACACTACATATCAATTCTAGTAGGATTCTAGTTATTCCGCTATCAATGAAACTGATATTAAAAGAGAAATTGTTTTGTCAGAAAACAATAGAGTCTGAAAATAAACAAGCCCAGAAGCCTATTCAAGCACAAAGAAATGGAATGCGGAATAGAGGAGGAAGAAAATAAATAAATTACTAGCACAAATTATTAAAATAGAACATAAACCTACAATAGAAGTCATGAAAAGTCAGAAGTTGATTATTTGATAACTCTAATTCAAAATGCATATAATTTTTAAATGAATTAATGAATAAACATAAAGAAATAAGACAAAATTGTGGCAAACTTAATTGGAAAATAATTATAAAGGGAAGAAGGCACAAATAAAAATTAAGAATAAAAATAGGAATACCATTAAAGATAAAACAGGGATTATTAAGCTAATTAGAAAATTCCAGTTATAAATTAATTAATACACTTGAAAATTTATATATACTAAACAGTCTATATAAAATTAACCACATAACTTCTCACCATTGATTCATAGGTATCTGAAGAGTCCTACATCTTAAAATTTGAATCAGTAATTTAAAAATCTTCTAATACCAAACTAAAAAAGATAATTTACATTTCAACTCTTTGTATGACGCTAATGTAACCTAAACATAAAAATTAGATAGGGCTCATGTATAAAAGAACATACAGTTCAGTTTTACTCGTTAACATACCTGTACCAATCCTAAATATTGTATGATTAAACCAAATACATTAACATGTAAGATAAATCATATACATAGCTAATTTTCTGCTGTGTAAAAATGTGTGGATGAAAAATAGAATAAGCATTAATCAAATTGATGTAATTCGTCACTTATGAATTAATATGATCACTTCAATCTCATGTAGATTAGCCATAAGATGAAAACTGACACTCATTCATTGTAAAATTTAAAAATAATTAAATGGCTAGAAGGGAACTTGCTCAACTTGAAAACATGTTCTATATATTTGAAAATCTATCAACCCTATAGAATACATCTTTCTCATAAGTTACCTGTAAAAACAATTATTTAACACATCAGGGAAAAGACAAGGATACCAACAATCACAGCGTCTTGAAACTTGTTATGGAAGCTCCTAAGCAATGCAACAAATTTGTTCTAAATAACTATGTAAGCTTTAAATAAATAAACATAATAAAAATAATTGATTATGTAATTATCTACAATGAAAATTCAGTAGAATCTATAAAATGTATTATATTTCATTAAAAGATGTCAATATAGCAATATATAAAGATGTAAATAGAGGATTAATATGTAGGAATGAACTGGCCAGGCACTATTGCTCATGCCTGTAATCCCAGCACTTTGGGAGGCCTAGGCAGATGGATGATTTGAGGTTAGGAGTTCCATACCAACCTGGCCAACATGGTAAAACCTCGTCTCTGAAAATACAAAAATTATCTGGGCATGGTGGCAGGTGCCTGTAATCCCAGCTACTGAGGCAGGAGAATTGCTTGAACCTGGGAGGCAGAGATTGCAGTGAGCCAAGATCATGCCACTGCACTCTGGCCTGGGTGAAAAGAATGAATCTCTGTCTTAAAAAAGCAAAACAGTAACAACACCAACACCACCAACAAAGAATAAACTGCATTTGTAAGTACAATCAGGAGTTAGACAAACTTTTTAAAATAACGGTCACAATAGCCACAAATTACATGATGCCTAGGAAGAAATTTAACCAGGATAATGCAAAATATTTGTAGAAAAACTTTCAGCCCTTTTTTCCCAAGGTATTGTATAAAGCTAGGCATTTTCTTTCCAATAGAAAAAGACAGACGAAAAGGAAGAGTGAGGGCAGGAGAGAGAGAAAGAGAGAAGGAGAGAGAGAGAGAAAGATGGGCAAATTGGAAGAGTTTTGACTTCATGTTAGTAGATACAGAAGATATTAAATATAGTACTATATCCATTTATAATAAAAAAAGATAAATTACACTTATATGATTGATAGATGATATAGAGACATGATAGATGATAGATGATGACGATGATGATGATAGATAGATAGATAGATAGATAGATAGATAGATAGATAGATAGATAGATAGATAGATATAGCTCTCTTAACTTAATAAAAAACATTTATTCTAAACCTCCAGAACATGATTACACTGGATTTCAAAGTTAAGGATTTGTCATAGCATGTTTTGGCAAAAATCTGAAGAGATCAGCAGGCACTTGCTGTTGCACTTGCTGGTGGGATATAGCTTTGGGAAAAAGTTAGACTTTATTTTGCAAATAAAAAAGCCTGTTGCTTAGAACCCTGCAACAAATTGACTTCTCTAGATAAAGTTTCTATACGAACAATTACATATAACTGTCAAGGAATGTGCACATGAATGGTTATAGAACAAGATTTTTACAGCAAAACTTGGAAATAGCCCAAATGCTCATCAGGAAGATTTGGAATATAGAATGGGCATGGAGTATATTTGAAGTACTCATAGTGTAAGTGAAACAACATGGACGTATGGTAGAATCATAATATTGAAAAAAATTTAAGTGATATATATAAAGAATTATATAGTTTTTGCATAAATCTCTACTATAAGAAAAACTTTTGAAATAGTTGGTGTGATAACATTATACTTTCTGATAAAGCAAAGCAATGATGAATGTACCCCAGAGGAGACTAGGCAAGAACTGTGTTTGCTGAGAAGCACTAAAGGTTGTCTCAGTGTCATAGATGATATTCTTGTACTGAAGTAATATGTTGAAGATCTTGCACTTAAGTAATATGTTGAAGACCTTGCACTTTCTCTTTTGTATTCACTACTAGACAATATAATCACAAAGAAAGAATGTCAGGTTTAAAATAAAGCTAACTGAACATTAAATATGTAAAATGTAGTCATTAAAAAAGCTCAATGCATAGATTGAACAGTAGATTAGATAATGGTGAAGAAAGAATTATTAAAATGAATGATTACTGTTTTGGAAGATATATGGTGGAGATTGCAGAGAGAAGAGAGCAAATCAAAAAAAAGCAAGATATGCAGACACACATTGCACCGGCTCTGAAAACACAAGCAGTAGTATACTTGCCGTCATATTCAGGTCTTGCATATCTAATAATATTTTTTATAATGTGTACATTTTCTAAAAAATTATTATGCTGAGGTTTCAAATTTGAGCAAAGTTGTTGAGTGAGTTATGTTTTTACACTTTCTGTTATGATTAACACATTTTTATATGTATGCATTTATTCTTCATGTTTCCTGTTTTTTGTATGTTTGTTTCTTTCCCCAAACTTAATGTTTGATTTGCCCAATTTTTTCACTGTTTTCCAATATTTTAATTAATGTTTTTTTCCTTCAATAAAAAGTTATTCTTTTTCTAAATTCCTATATTGAACACTTACCAAAATTATATATTTTTTCTTTGTTTCTAGGTGAACACCCTGAGACAAATATATTTCACCTCTAAGTAGCATATTAAATAAATTCCATAAGTTTGCTTTTGGGTTATTTTATTTTTTGGTTAATTTAAAATTTTTAATTTTGTTATTTTATAATTTATCATAATTTATTAACTCATCTTCAAGTTGTACATGATCTAAACTCTCAGGCTATTGGTTTTGACAGGCATTTGGCTTCTGTTCAGTTCTTTTCAAACAGGCCTGCTTCTTATTTACCACTCATGTCTTTTTAACATTTCTTTTTGTAAGGCCTTTAATCATTTCAGATGTTTTTGTAATTTTCACGTGCAGTTTGACTCTCTTAAATCATCCAAATTCTAATCCATTGTTACTTTGCCTACTCACTCTTTACCCGTGACACGATGACGCTAGACCCCTGTGCTATGTGCTTGATCATTTTTGATGGATGTATAATTATACACAGTAAAAGAAAAAGAACTTACACAGTGCACTGAGTTTTTATAAATCAGCAAATCTGCAACCATGATTATTTAACACATTTTCCTTACAAACAGTCCCAATTAACCACTATCTAGAGGTAACTACTGTTTTAATTTCCTTTACCATACATTAGTTTTGTCTGTTTTGAGAGTTACATAAATATAACTCTTAATCATGTAATCTTTTGTATTTGCTTTGTTTCTGTTCAACATAATATTTAGCTTCATTCATGTTGCTGCATATGTCCATATTTTGTTTATCTTAATTTCTATGCATTAATTCAATTGCATGAGTGCACTCCAATATGCTTATTCATGCCACCCAGATTTGGCTAAAGTGAATAAACTGTGATAATCATTCTAATATAATTCTGTATAGATATTTGCTTTCATTTATTTTGTGTAAACACTTACCAACGTAACTGCTGGATGTTTGCGTGGGCCTTTTTAAACATTATGAGAAATGCCAAACTGTTTTCCCAGGTAATTGTAGTATTTTCTGTTTCACAGACAACGTACAAGAGTTTCAGTTGCTCCTGATTCTCACCAGTATTTGATACTGTTGGTCTGTTTAATCGTACTCATTGTAATGCATATGTCCATGTGTTTTGGTTTCTAATTTTGTGTTAAAAACACATCTTTGAAAAAGATCTTAACTCTAAGAATCCGATGTTTGGTATTGAACATTTCTTTCTGATATCCCAGTGACAAAACAAGCCTCCAAATACATTTTACCCTAACATCTGTTTTTAATTGACCGGGCTATGCAGGTTTTAAAAGGATGAACATTAAATTTCTGAGAAAGAGCATCATTTAAGGACTTTTACTGAAGAATATGTTTCTTGCCAAATCCAGACTGAGATAGAAAAGACTCCGCATGATCTCCTTTTACCAGTGGGTGAATTTTTTTTTCTAGTTCTCATTTATCATGTAATAATGCACTTATTTTCAAATAACAGGAAAGCCAGTCCAAAATGACCTAAACACAGAGGGGTTCATTTGTTCATTATGTGAAAACTTTAGAGGTTAGAATTCCAGGGTTGGCTGGTTACATGCTTCATCTGCATTGTGAGCAAATACCTGTAGCTTCTCCAAGTATCACAAAAAAACTCCAAGCTTTATGAAGGGGATTGGCAAAATGATCAAAAATTTTTATATTACTAAAGTTTTGCTTTTTGTTCTTAAAGAGACACATACATGCCTCACCCAGAAAAACTCTCTTCATAGATGTATTTGAAATAGTTACCTTTATTTGCAAGAAAAACTTGGGAGAAGTGGGTTGTGATGAGAGTTGCATTAACTTGTCTGTCATAGGCTTACAGTTGCCCATGAACAATCTCAGTCCCTCTACATGGAACATACTCACATTGTCAAGGAAGAAGTAACATCAAAATTAACCTAGATTGCCAACAGTTTGTAATCTATTACCTGCGATTTGAGCCAGCCTCAAGTTCAATGATAACCTATCTGCCCCTCAATGTTGGATCACACATAGAAAAGTTACAACAAAATTCCCCTTAAGAATAAAAAGTGGAAAACAGGCATCCAGGGCACATGAGAATCCTGCTGTTCAGGAGGAGAAAAACTCCAACCCCTAACTGGAGCTCCAATGCTCTGTTATTGTTGTGAGATCCTTAGGGAGTCACTCCACCAGCCAGAAATCTCTGTGGCTGGAGGCACTTTCTGCCTGTGTACTCCTCACTGGGCTTACTCCAACCACTCAGACTGGCAGGCTGCATTAGGCTCACACTACTGTCCCAGATCCCACACTTGCCAAGGGTGAGCCAGGTGCAGAGCAGCAAGGTATGTGGGTGAGTGAGTGCAGGATCTATCCACTGCAGAAAGCCAGGCACACTAGCTGCTAGGTGCCAGCTCTGTGAGAGGCTATAGCAGGGCCAGATGTACTGCACATGGCTTCTACTGCAGGTATCTGCCTCTGGACAAGGGAAATGCAATGGTACCTGGAAGCTTGGAGATGCCAGGAGTCACAGAGCCCCCAAAAGGGTGTTATAGCCCTAGCTCAGGGAAGCCCTAGGTTTGGGATCCCTGAAGGACTGCAACTCTTTTATCCTTCTCAGCACCCGCAGTATGGCAAGTGGCAGGGGCGTGTTTCAGTCCTGTTTGTGTTACAGTCCTTACAGTCCCACCATTTGGAAGTTCTTAAGTTCTTGTCCCACGTCCAGGAAGAATGAGATATGTGGACAAGTGGAGGGTGAGCAAGGTGGAGAGAAGCTTCATTGAGCAACAAAACAGCTCTCAGGAAACTCGAAGTGGGTAACTTCTTTCCACAAGTAGGTCATCCTGATGAGAGTCCAGCTGTCATTGAAGAGGAGAATTGGGGTGAGTAGCTCCTGTCCGCAGGCAGGTCATCTCACTCAGTCAAGGAGACCTGAAGTGGGTAGCTCCTTCCTGCAACTGCTGGTCCTGATGTCTGTTCTAGTCTGACTGAGTCCAGGGTTTTTATGGGTTCAAAAGGGGGAAAGTATATGTTTATTGTCCATAAGCAGGCCCAAAAAAAGCATCACAAGTTCTCACTCTGGACCACAGACTCCACCTGGAACTGGCAGCCTGTCTCACAGGCTTCAAGCTGTCCCTGCCTTGAAGGTGGGGTTTTACCAGGAACCTGTCCATTTCTACCCAGGAGCCTTTCTACCTCCTGCCTCCATTGACATGCCATCCATATTGCCCAGGCAGTTCATGCCAAGGGGTGCCTGCAGGCCCACACTGAGCCACACTCACCCACCCTCAGCCACCCTCCTGTTCTTGTTGGCACCCAAAGTCTGGAGAGAACTGAGGAAGCAGGAGCTGGTGTGTCAGTGCCACCCCGAGTGTGTGCACGACCAGCTGAGTAGTGACAACACCCAAGTTAAGCCTCAACTTACTTTGCTTCAGAGCAGCTGCTGGGAGTAAGGAGGTGTAGAAGCAGGCATTTTTAAGCCTGCCTGAGCAGGGAGGCTTCCTGGGCTCCTGAGAAGGCAGGGATGCCTGCGTCCAGAACTGTGGCTGGGTAGAGGCAGCTGCACTGGGGAGCACACAGCTCCCACCCTGTTAACTCAGAAGGAGGAAGGGCTCCCACCTGTTCCTGGCCCCTGCCTGCTCTGGGGAGCACACAGTCATGGCTATGCCTCCACCGCTACAGCTCACATCCCCACTGTGGCTGCTCCAGATGGGCTGCTGAGGCCATCAGTACCTATTCAGAGAGACTCAGGATTTGTCTTCTGAGAGGAGCTCCCTTATCCACTGTCAACCAGAACCACACCTGTATTGAGCTCAGAGGCAAAATACCCTGTATGAGCTGCTCAGTTTCCACACCAAGTTCTGTTGGCATGGATTTATTGATGATCAGATTTCTTTAAATTTGAATAATCATCGAAGGCAAGCCTTATTGTTTTAATCCCCCAATTCATTTTATAAGAATTTGCCAATGTCGAGTCTATTTGGTTCTTGTCCATTTCATGTGTGAGCTGCTAGGACTGAGACCACAGAGGCCTAACTATTCGTTCCTTTGCTACTTCAATGTCCCAGTGATGGGTGTTTCAAGATGAAGGGAATATTAGCAAGAGGCCACATCATTCCTCCTCTACTGCTTTCTGTAAGACAGACACTTTTTCTCCCACTGATATTTTTGAGGCTGCTTTTTAAAAATACTATGGCATCAAACTTAGCCTTTCTCTCCTTGTGTGTTTGATCAGTGTTTCACAAGTATCAAAAGCTTTAGTTCATTTTTTTCCTCTCATTTTATACTCAAACAAACATCTGAGGTAGACAGGCTTGGCATTATTTGTGCAAGTAACAGTTGAGGACTTCAAGGCTGGAGGTATTTAAGTCATGCTGCAAGGCAGCACAGTTGGGTGTGTGCTGGCCCTTGTGCAAAAACACTTGTATTTTGATTTGTAGTCTAGAATTAGCATACTGCACTGAGAAGAGTACTAATACTATAGTTTACTGACAGTTCTCACAACTTCCTGTTAGTAGCATATTAAATATACACCTTGAAAACTGTCTTTACCACATCTTGCTCCATGATGTAATGGAGCACTCTGGGCTCTCAAAATTATCTTTAACAAGTAATACATGTTTTCACTTCTTGGGCTAGTACGTCATGCAGTTCACCCAGTGCAGATGGAAGCCACAGTAAGCACCCCGAAATAGTAACTGTCTTCTCTGAACAGGTGAGTTTCAATGTGAGTGAGTGACATCTGAGTGGCAGGAGAATCCTGTTGCCGCTGGGTCTCAATCATTAGCTTGCATCAGAATTGCCTGTGATGCTCCTGAAAACACAGTCTGCTGTGCCCCATCCCCAGAGTTTCTGAGGCAGTAGATCTAGGACAGGGCTTCAAAATGTAGATGTCTAGCAGTTCCCAGACAGTGTTTATCTGTCAATCCCAGGACCACACTCTGAGAACCAGCTGTGATAGCTAATTTCATATGTCAACTTGAGTGGGCCATGAGGTGCCCAAGCATTTTGTCAAACACTAATCTTAATGTTTTTCTGGGGGTGGTTTTGGATGAGTAGACTGAATAAAGCAAATTCTTTTCCTTAATGTAAGAGGGTCTAATCCAGTCCAGTAAAGGCCTGAGTAAAAGACAATTCCTCCTGTCTGAGTATCCTGAAGCTGGAACATCAGCTTCTTCCTGCCCTCAGACTCTAGCTGAAACATCAGCTTTTCCTTGGACTAAAACTCATACCATGTTCCGCAGTGGGCATGTCTACGTAAACCTACTCCCAAAGGCCAAGGAAGCTCAGGGGCCAAAGACAGAGGCTGAGATAACCAGTTTCTCAGAAACACTTAATAGGGACTTACAAACAGAATCATGTTCTGAACAGTCACAAGACGAGATGGTAGCTTCTATGGAGTTACCCCTAAGACCAAGGGTTTATGCAAGATGGGGACAGAATGGCCATGTTTCAGAAGGAATGTGTAGGAAAATTGCTTAAGGGCAAGATTTACAGTAAGAACATGTTTACACAAGGAACAGTGGGTAACACAGAAACCCTAAGATTTAGCATTCCCGAAACCAGTTAGTCAGAAGTCAACATGTTGGGCGAGCATCCAGGATAGCATTACGAGAGCCTCGACACACCAACAGCTCTCCTGGGGCTCCAGCTTGCCAAGTCAGCCTGGAGATCTAGGACTTGCAGGCTCCATAATCCTGTGAGCCAATTCCTTATGATCTCTCTCTCTCTCTCTCTCTCTCTCTCTCTCTCTCTCTCTCTCTCTCTATATATATATATATATATATATATATATATATATATATATATATATATATATCCTGTAAGTTCTGCCTCTTTGGAGAACCCTGACTTACACACCACCACTGTAGGAACTTGACCAGGTGATAACGAATATTAGAAGTTTGAGGGAGGCTGATGTTCTAAAGAAGCATCCCAGTTGGACAAAATAATAATTATAATAATAATAATGAAACCAAGTTAGAAGCAGAGCCAAGGCTGAGAAATCCATATGCTTTCCATTTATAAGAAAATAGTTGCGTGTTTTTATTTTTTACTTTAGTTCTTGGCAAAGTAATCAAAATGACCATTCACAAAATGTATTTGTCTACGCAGCTGTAGTTGAGGATTTTTTTTTCTTTTTTCCTTTTTTTTTGGTCAGAGAATGAATTTTTCTCTTTACGCAGGCCTCTTCCCAGCTCCAACCCTCGAATCTTTGAAAAGCATAATGATTGCACAGCAAGCAGCTGCAAGCCGGAATTTCCCCGCCCACCTCACTGGGGGTCTGATCCTCTCATGCTGCCCTGCACCTCAGCCTCTCCTTCCCCGTGACTCTGTCCATGTCAGCCACATTATGGGTTTTGTGTGTCTCCCTGACCTTTGAAAAATGAAGGGCGGAACCCATGCTGCTTTATATTTGTGCCCCTCTTGCTCTCCAGGTGACAATTATTCCTGTAAGATTGCTTGTGAGCAGTGGATACGGCTGAAAACCTCCAAGAACGGATGCTGAAAAGCAGAGGGGCCCCAGTAACGGGTCATGCTAAATGTAGTGAGTGAACAGGTAAAAGCCTGAACAGAAGAAGAAATTAGTGAGTAAACCAGGACGATGAAAGTGTTATTGTTTAAATTTAAAATTTAAGCCAAGGGAATCACAAAGGGATCAGGATTATAATCTTGAGCTTCAGATTAGTCTAAGTGAGATCTTAGAAAAGTGGCATAAACTCTTTTAACCTCAGTGTCTTCAAATATCAGGTTAAGTTGATACTGGTGTTTCCCTCATAGGAATAGTGTATGTGTCAGGGGAGGTAAATCCCTAGAACTGGAATCCCACATAAATTCCTAGAACTGGAATCTAACCAATCTAAATATTAGCAAGTGTTACTTTATTATTTTGTTTGTTTTTTGTGACCTATTAAATGCTTTGTCAGCCTCTTCTGAGATATAAACTTTCCTTCATACTCCGATCAAGGATTAGGTTAGAAGTTTAAAGGAACAAAATTTATTGTCAGAGGTGAGACTGTCTTAATAAATTTGGAATATATTAATTTCTTTGGTAGGTGTGTCTAGGCTTTGGAATAAATCTAAAATTATAGCAAAATATTTTCTATAGCTTATAATGCCCTCTTTCTTCCTATGTGCAAATACATTCAGTATTAGGTGGGGATGTGAACAGTGGAAACTTTTGGGATAAATGTGGAAAATGCAGCTCGTAACATATTCCACAGATGAGTTAATAAGTTTTGTTACGCCTCATCAAATGTAAAGACCCCTGCATCCTACAAAAACAGGGAACATTAAACAATGTCACTGCAAGCATCATTTTGAAGTTCTTCTCCTTGGCATCTGTGCATCTCCAAGTCAGTGGACAGACAATGGGGAGTAAAGGCCTGGGCATAGCATGGAACTTCAGCTTCCATACATCCTGATCTCCATCTGGCCGGTCAGGAGCCATCCAGTTAATTCCATCCCTCCCATATAGCACAGTACTTGCCGAGATGTTTCATGATGTAGAATTTCTAACGATCATTCAAATACCTCACAGAAACCCAGCCATCTAGTGAGCTGGTTGGTCTGCACTGAAGATTCCTCTATACCACTAAGGAAGCTCAAGATGCTGTGTTTTATTCAGAGGAATAAACAAATACTTGATAAAACAGAAATAGTTCAGAAGAAAAAGGTAAACACCAGACATGAATGTTTGGGTTGCTCCCTAGGGACAAGTTTTAGACATTCAGTGGTAGAATCTGACTCTAGGGACAGATCCTGAGAGTTTTATGTAGTCCTTGGATACATATATTTATCCCTTAGCTCCTAGACCAAGCACTAAGAAGCACAGGAGCGAATTTCGAAGTGAATTTAACTCTGGATTCCACCTGAAGTGCCATTATCTCATGCCCCTGAGGCCTCATCTCAGCTAAGGGCGCTCCATAATGGTGACTAAACATTTGAACATGAACCTTGACTTGCTTAGCATAAAAATAAACCAAAATTGAAAGTAAGGAAAACAATTCTAAGGAAATGTACTCAGTTTCAGTAATACCATTGCAATACTGATATAAAATGAAGCTCAATCAATCCACTTCATACTCTTCCCAAACTCTGGAAGTCTGAACCTGCCGTGGTCTTATGCCTAGAACACTGCGCAGCACTGTACCACCACCACTGATATGCTAAATCCTGTTCATCCATCTCAGCTTAGGTTATTTCATTCCACCATAGAATGCCTTATTGGACTTTCAAAAGATATCAGCTGCCGTTTCATGCTATCTTCTATTTTCTCTACATCACACAGTTTTTTATTTCCCTGTGCACTCATTTGTATCTCTGAGTGGGCTGGAAGTTCCTGGAAGACAATGCTCATGTCTTGGTCCCTGTTACTCTCCGGTTTAATGATGTGCCTGGCAAATAGTGGATGTTTCAAAAAATATTTCTTGACTGGTTGACTTGAACATCTAACAAACATTTTAGAGAATTATGTTGCACTAAACCACATGTTTAATACTGACATGAAAGATATATGCTGAGGTTATTTGAAAGTGCTAACTCCTGAATGGTAACTGGTAGGTATCTCAGGGTCAGCTGGCTTAGTGAGTTAATCAAAATGTACCTACAACTTCATCACAATAGTTCTATGTCCCAGAAATTTGCCACAGTGGGTACTGCAGCCACAATATAGAGTAGAATCTTCATTGTCAAGGTACTTTGGGTTTTAATTGTGGACTGGCCACTCCTTTTATTTTCTAAGTATATAGGTAACTAAAATATAAACCTTAGGCTTGTTCACAGACATGAGGTATAGAATGATCTGATTTCTCAAGTTTACACCAGAATTAGAAAAATCAAACGAAGAAGAATAGGAGAAATGAAGTGACATAAATCATAATAAATTAGTGACTTTAAAACAGAAAGCAGCTGGCTGAATGTTTTTAAAGGTTCTAAGTAACAGCAATTAAATCAAAGTAATGACTGAAGAAAAAAAATAAATGGTTTGAAATTGTAGCAAATGAGTAGAAAACTTTTAGAATGTGGTTTTTACACTCCTTTCATATGTTCTCTTTCTGAGGAATGAGGCCAAAGAAATATAAAATGCTCATTGGACTTTGCTCTTTTGTGAGAACTTCCACTCACAAAAATTTGTTAAACGGGACTAAAAATGAAGAGCTTTGTAATAGCCACTGATTTTCATCCCTAACAGTTGCTTTTCCTTGATAATTTCAAAATAAAATGCCCATATAAATTGTTTCAATTGGCTAGAATTTGGAAGCCTTGATACTCCCCATTTTAGCAAGTATTAGTGAAGACTCAGAAATAAATTTTGGGCAAATGAAACATACAAGAGAAACATGTCCATTTCTCCTCTTTCTCCCGAATTCTCCCACAATCTATAGGTAGAATTTTAGTGCTTTCCCCACAGGGCTAAACATTTGTGTCATCACAAAAGTTATCTGTTGAAATCCTAACACCCAGTGTGGTGGTATTGGGAGGTGGGACCTGTGGGAGGCGATTAGTTCATAGGGATGGAGCCCATGTGAATGGGATTAACATCTGTGTAAAAAAATTCCCAGAGAGCTCCTTCCCTACTTCTACCATGTGGCAATACAGCTAAAAGGAACTGTGTGGGAACCAAGAACACAGCCTCACAAGACATCAAATTTGCTGGTAACTTAACCTTGAATTTCCCAACCTCCCAAACTGAGAGAAACAAATTTCTGTTGTTTATAAGCCACCCAATCTGTTTTTGTTATAGCAGCATTATCAGATTGGGACAGACCTGTGCCTTTTATATTCACATGTGAATGAACTCTTTCTTCCTTTGACTGATTTTCAGAGTATGCTGATCTGACCTAAGTCCTAATAAGTACAAATAATACCAAATGTTTTGTTATAAAAATACTACTGGGCAGGCATGGTGGCTCACGCCTGTAATCCCAGCAATTTGGGAAGCTGAGGTGGAGATGGATCACCTGGGGTCAGGAGTTAGAGGCCTGCCTGGCCAACATGGTGAAACTCCATCTCTACTAAAAATACAAAAATTAGCCAGGCATAGTGGTGGTTACCTATAGTCTCAGCTACTGGGAAGGCTCAGGCAGTAGAATTGCTGGAACCCATGAGGTAGGGGTTATAGTGAGCTGAGATCACACCATTGCACTCCAACCCGAGGCCGACAACAGCAAGACTCCGTCTTAATATATATATATATATATATATATATATATATATATATATATACACACACACACACACACACACACAAACACACATATACTACATACACATACTACTGAGGCTTTCCTGAAGTTTAGATGGTATGTCTAATTGTTACTAATTTTAGCTATGGATCAAACCAGATTATCTGAAGTGTATTTCAACTCTTTATAGTAACTCATAATGAATTAACTATCAGCGGTATGATACAGGTCTTTAAAGAAAACCATCATTAAATAAAGAATAACTTTCATGTTTTACTTACGTAAGAATGCATCAGGTATATTCAGGGCATCTCCTCCTACAGCCCACAGGCCACAGTCCTCCCCTGGCCCCATGCTCATTAAGTGAATAAAGGAAAAAATGCATTTTCATTCCTCAGTTTCGGAAATCACTATATATATTTTATAAAATAGATTCTATATTACAAATTATCTAATCATGCCATAGAAGTGGGTACTGATTCTTAAATTATAGTATATATAAGAAACCTGGGCTGGGAGTGGTGGTTCATGCCTGAAAATCCCAGCACTTTGGTAAGTGATCATTTGGTGCCAATTACCAATGTGAATTTCCTTGAAGGGATTTGCTGGCATAAGCAATTTTGAGGACAAGGGATGTTGGAAAGCAATAGTCTGTAAGATATCTAGGTTATTTTTATTTTATTTTCATTCCTGTTTTCACTCTTGTTCCCAGGCTGGAGTGCAATGGCATGATCTCGGCTCACTGCAACGTCCGCTTCCTAGGTTCAACCCCAAGGTGGGTTGATCACCTCAGGACCGGAGTTCGAGATCAGCCTGACCAACGTGGAAAAACCCCATTTCTACTAAAAATACAAAATTAGTCTGAGCATGGTGGCAGGTGCTTGTAATTCATGCTACTTGAGAGGCTGAGGCAGGAGAATCACTTGAACCTAGGAAGCGGATGTTGCAGTGAGCCGAGATCATGCCATTGCACTCCAGCCTGGGAACAAGAATGAAAATAAAATAAAAATAACCTAGATATCTTACAGACTATTGCTTTCCAACATCCCTTGTCCTCAAAATTGCTTATCCCAGCAAATCCCTTCAAGGAAATTCACATTGGTAATTGGCACCAAAGGTGATTCTGACATAAGTTGTATTTCATCTTTGATTCTACATTCCCACCCCATACTACAGTGCTTTTGACGAGCTTGAAAGAGGGTGTTCTTTGAAGTTGACTTTATATATATATATATATATATATATATATATATATATATATATATATAGTTTTTTTTTTGAGACGGAGTTTCGCTGCTGTTACCCAGGCTGGAGTGCAATGGCGCGATCTCGGCTCACCGCAACCTCCGCCTCCTGGTTTCAGGCAATTCTCCTGCCTCAGCATCCCGAGTAGCCGGGATTACAGGCACACACCACCATGCCCAGCTAATTTTTGTATTTTTAGTAGAGACGGGGTTTCACCATGTTGACCAGGATGGTCTCGATCTCTTGACCTCGTGATCCACCCGCCTCGGCCTCCCAAAGTGCTGGGATTACAGGCTTGAGCCACCGCGCCCTGCCTATTTTTTAATTTTTCAACTTCAATCTTAAAATATGTTTCCAGAGTCTCATTAAATTTTTTAAAAGTGTGTACCTATTCTTGTTTTAATATTTCTAGTATGAAATAACTATACAGTTTTTATTTGCTAACAATATCCTACTGTTTGCCAGTATAAATATTGTATGCAGATATAGCTCCTAAATGTATTCATATATATTCTATTTATTTAACGAAGTCTTTAAAGTCTAAGTATCTAATATCACGTGTGTTTCATTGACTTTGGCTCCATATCTGTAGGCAATCAGTCCCGCAGTGTGTTAGCTACTGGATGGCCCTAATTTTCTTTCTGAGCAATTCCGTTTCTTCATCATCATTGCGCTTTCCCTATATTTCTGACCGTGATGTTTTCTATGCATACTGCATCAATTAACGAAAACCTGTCATCTTTACCTTAATATTACTTTTCTCCCAAAATTGTATTTTAATATTTAAAATATGAAAATATTTTCATCAGATTCCCATTGACTCAGTGTTTCAAATTGCTTAATCAGAAATTAGCATCCCTTGCCTGTCTTCTTTAGCCATGGAGCAGCAATTCAAGTGTTCATAAAACAAGCATCTTAAATGCAATATCCCCAAACTGCCAAACCAGTCAAAAACCACAGGCAATCATCCTACAACGTCTATCATATCTGCATTTTAACTACAGAATTAAGATAAGTGTATACCAATTCAAATAATAAAGTTAAAATAAGAAAAAACAACATATTATAGCATACAGAATTTCCCCCAGATATAAATTACAAATTAATAATCATAAATACAAGATATTTTATGGCACTTTTTTTTTAATTTTTATTGCATTATAGGTTTTGGGGTACATGTGCAGAACGTGCAAGATAGTTGCATAGGTACACACATGGCAGTGTGTTTTGCTGCCTTCCTCCCCTTCACCCACACTTGGTATTCATCCCCAGGCTATCCCCCCTAGCCCCCCCCCGCTGTCCCTCCCCCATTTCCCCCAACAGTCCCCAGTGTATAGTAGACCGCCTCTCTGTGTCCATGTGTTCTAATTTTTCTCACCCACCTATGAGTGAGTATATGCGGTATTTCTTTTTCTGTTCTTGTGTCAGTTTGCTGAGAATGATGTTCTCCAGATTCATCCATGTCCCTACAAAGGACACAAACTCATCATTTTTGATTGCTGCATAATATTCCATGGTGTATATGTGCCACATTTTCCCAGTCCAGTCTATCATCGATGGGCATTTGGGTTGGTTCCAGGTCTTTGCTATTGTAAACAGTGCTGCAATGAACATTCGTGTGCATGTGTCCTTATAGTAGAACGATTTATAGTCCTTTGGATAGATACCCAGTAATGGGATTGCTGGGTCAAATGGAATTTCTATTTCTAGGTCCCTGAGGAATCGCCACATTGTCTTACACAATGGTTGAACTAATTTACACTCCCACCAACAGTGTAAGAGTGTTCCTATTTCACCACATCCTCTCCAGCATCTGTTGTCTCCAGATTTTTTAATGATCGCCATTCTAACTGGTGTGAGATGATATCTCAATGTGGTTTTGATTTTCATCTCTCTAATGACCAATGATGATGAGCACTTTTTCATATGTTTGTTGGCCTCATGTATGTCTTCTTTTGTAAAGTTTCTGTTCATATCCTTTGCCCATTTTTGAATGGGCTTGTTTGTTTTTTTCTGTAAATCTGTTTGAGTTCTTTGTAAATTCTGGATATCAGCCCTTTGTCAGATGTGTAAACTGCAAAGATTTTTTCCCATTCTGATGGTTGCCGATTCACTCTAGTGACTGTTTCTTTTGCCGTGCAGAAGCTGTGGAGTTTGATTAGGTCCCATTTGTCTATTTTGACTTTTGTTGCCAATGCTTTTGGTGTTTTGTTCATGAAGTCCTTGCCTACTCCTATGTCCTGAACAAGCATTCCTATACACCAATAACAGACTTAAAGAGAACCAAATTAAGAATGAACTGCCATTCACAATTGCTACAAGGAAAATAAAATACCTAGGAGTACAACTCACTAGGAATGTAAGGGACCTCTTTAAGGAAAACTACAAACAACTGCTCAACGAAATAAGAGAGGACACAAACAGATGGAGAAACATTCCATGTTCGTGGTTAGGAAGAATCAATATTGTGAAAATGGCTATACTGCCCAAAGTAATTTACACATTCAATGCTATCCCCATCAAACTACCATTGAATTTCTTCACAGAACTGGAAAAAACCACCATGAATTTCATATGGAACCAAAAAAGAGCCCGCATAGCCAAATCAATTCTAAGCAAAAAGAACACAGCAGGAGGCATCATGCTACCAGACTTCAAACTATACTACAAGGCTACAGTAATCAAAACAGCATGGTACTGGTACCAAAACAGAGATATAGACCAATGGAACAGAACAGAAGCATCGGAGGCAACACAACATATTTACAACCATATTATCTTTGATAAACCAGACAAAAACAGGCAATGGGGAAAGGATTCCCTATTTAATAAATGGTGTTGGGAAAACTGGCTAGCCATGTGCAGAAAGCAGAAACTGGACCCCTTTCTGACACCTTACACTAAAATTAACTCCAGATGGATTAAAGACTTAAATATAAGACCTGACACCATAAAAACCCTAGAAGAAAATCTAGGCAAAACCATTCAGGCACTTTAAAAAACTTATCTGGTATGTTGAAACTCTTCATCACTTCATATTATCTGTCTGTCCTCCAACTAGAGAAGCATTAGGCTTAAATTATAATTTCTAGTGCAATATTCTTAATGTGGTAGAAAAACCAAAAATAATTGTTTATTACACCAAAATGAGTAGAAAAGAAATAAAAAATTATCTGTCACATTTTTTTCTACTCCCTTTTCCCTTTCTTTTTAACTCCAGAGAGTTGAAAGAAAAGAGTGAAGGTAGGCATTGTTTTCCTGGACCACATTAAATAAAATTAAATGCCAAGGAACCTGTGGTTATTTTACATGAACAACAAATAAGAAGCAGTGTTGATAGGCATTGTATATTCAATAGTGACCGTCTTAAGAATACATGAATAAATGCTTGTAAATCTACTTGTAAAAAATACAAAAACACTTCTTCTAGCCTTCCTTTCTCTTATATCAGTGAATGGGTCATCTGCCTGCTGTTCCATTTTCTCTAACTCCTTTCCCTGAAGGTGAGTTCTGAAAATGATTAGAAGGGTTTGAATGGCCGTGAAGTGTAACTCATCCATAATTACTATCTTTAGATTTGTTTTTTGTTGATGTTTCAGTTTATGTGCTGCCATGGATTGAAAGCAGACAGCACAAAAAGATTTTGGAATGACAGCAGGAGAAACTCTACAGAACCTTTTCCCCAGCGAAACAATCATAACTGATAAAAATTATTTTTAAAAAAGACCTATTTAAAGACTCTAGAAGCTGTCTTATGGGCTAGTAAAAATTGAGAAAAAAAAAAACTTAAGAAATCTACCAAATCTTATTATGAACAATGGAAGTCGGTGCCATTTGAACCATGCTTGCTCTGTCTCTCTGCCCTGTGGCTCAGAATGATGGAAGCTCAAATCCTAGTGGCTATAGCTGAGAACCCAGGACCCCTTTCCCTCTTCCTTTTATTCTAAAATTATGGCATCTCTCCAAGAAGAGCAGCATGCCATCATTTCTCATTCTCCACCCCTGCTTTGTTTTGCATAAGCCCTATTCCAGACAAGACTGGCTAAGAAGCACAGGACTTTCTTCTTCCATTTAGGCCTCATTTATAGAGGGGAAACCCTAACAAAGGAAAAGCAGGCCAGGAACACTGAACCCTTATCAGCCTCACCCCAGATCACTTATAAGCTGCCTTTTCCATGCTGGTTCAGGCAGCCCAAGAAGACTAGGAGTGATCACCATTTGTCAGTACCCTATTCATAAAGCAAGGGAGTAATTCGAATAAGAGAAGCATCTTATCCTTACCCATGCTTTGGAGCAGGGTTCAGAGCTGCTTCTCTGAAGGAGAGGAAAGTCATAAGAGCAGAGATCTCCATGGGCATCATTGCCTCTGTTTGTAAAAGACTGTGGAGAAGTTCAATCCTAAAGGTGCTTTCAAAAACAATGGAGACTTTAGTGGTAAACAATAAAGAGGGAGCTTGTAGCTCCTTGTTAGCAACAAGCTGAGCTTTGGACTATCTAGAAATGTATCAGAGAAAATCAGGAAAGTGAAAGATGAAAAGAGCTTACCTAGCATGTCAGTGAAAGCCTCAAAGACCAATCTTAAAGTCTATAAAAGTGCCCAGCATCAATTATATCAGAAGTGGAACGATGTATGCCCCACCCAGGCATTGTTAAAAGCAATAGAATCAGCTGGCAATTAGTGGAGCCTAACTTCTGGGTTTGATGTCAGCAGATGCAGGCTGCATAACCAGGATATCAAGGAAAGCATGGTTGAGTCGACTCTCATAGTAAAAGCCTACATGCCAAACGCTGATCCATCTGAAGACAAACATTAGATGTTTCACACTGTGGGTGAAATATGCTTCACTAGAAGACACTTCCAGGTTTCTATTATAAGCCCCAGTCATGCTCCACACAACGTTATTGCACAGATAATTTTTCTGTACCAGCAATCTGGCTTCTCTTCTTTCTTGCTTGGGCTCACACAGTCTTATTAACTCCTATTTAGTGGGTCCAATTAATAGAGCTTTAAGGGCAGATTTCCATGTTTCTGCTTCATAATACTATATAGAGGAAATGCCCCTAGTCAGAAACATTGTTTATCTCTGTAATACATTTAGGTACATTAATGAAACTAGTTTATACATTCAAACATCAGTTTTTCTCGAAATTTTTTTTTTCTTTTTTACATTTGCTTATACACCCGGTGATGCACCTCTCTGGGAGAGGAATCAATCATACCTGAATTTCATTGGTAACATTTACTTTCAGTAACTGACTACAGCATATATGCCATTTAATACCATGGGGGACCTCATGGCCACTTGTAAATCAAAGTTCCCTATCTACTTCTCTTTCATTACTTCTCTTCTCAAAGTACATATTTCAATGAGCCAGAGTCATGCTACCGACTCCCACATCTGACTCCTACTATTCTGACACCAACTCTAACTGAGGTAGTACAATTCAATTCTGGCATGAACCACCAGAGTTAGCACAGACTCAACAAGTTAAAAGGCACAGTACAGAATAAGATTGTCTTCAGTTCAGATCAACTGGCTACAAACGGAGACTACTTCCACAACCCTCCTCAGGTCTGATAATTTCACTAGAATCATGCATAAGACTGAGGAAAACACTATACTTAGCATTAAAAATTTATTATAGAGGACACCACTCAGAAATCGTAAAATAGATACACAGGGTGAGGTCCCTAGGGCTCTGGAATACAGAATTTACATGCTTTCCTAGGCTGTATCACTCTCCTTGCATATCAGTGTGTTCGCCGGTCAGGAAACTCCAGTGAGCAGCAGTGTCCAGAGTTTTTGTTGAAATGTAATTATATAGGCATGGTCAATTTCATCACTGGCAACATAATTGAACTCAATGTACAGCCTCCCTCCCTTCCACAGATGTTACGGGTAAGGCTGATATTGTTGGCACAAAACTGCAATCCTGTAATCATATGAGTGGCCTTTCTGGCATCAGCAGCTCCAATCTTAAAGCTATTTAAAGGCTTACCATGAGTCACCTCATGGATACAATTTCAAGTGTATTTCACGGGGGTGTTGAATAACCAAGACACTTCCATCATTGGAAATGTTTAAGAGTTTTTAGAACTTTAGTGGTAAGAAAGTGAAAGGCCAGACAATTTTTATATTATACAACTAGAACTTCAAAGTTGAAACATTAAAAAAAGAACTCATATGAATAAGCAGAACTACCATCTTAAAACACTGAGAAAAGTAAACACACACACACAGCAAGCAAAGAAGGGAAATAAACATTAGAGCAGAAAGTAATAAAATAAAGAATAGAAAATAAGAGACATAATTAATGATACCAAGATTTGGTTCTTGGAATAGATCAAAATATTGACAAACCTTTAGCTATATCAGTAAAGAAAAAAAAAAAAAACAGAGACAGGTTGCAACTTAACATCAAGAGTGGAAGAAGAGGGGACACGGCTACCAATGTTATAGATAATGAAGAGGCTTCTAAGAGAACACCGTATACAACTTAGGCCAAAAACTTTGGTCACTTAGATAAAGCGAACAAATTCTGAGAAAGTACCAAAACTGACTCACAAAATTATAGTAAATGAGAATAGATCTATAATAAGAAATTGAATTAAACATTTAACATTTATTATAAAAAGCTCAGTCCCAACTTGCTTAATTGATGATTCTATCAAACATTTAAATAATAAATATAAATTCTTCACTAACTCTTACAAAAATATTAGAAGAGAGAGCACTGTTCAAGTAATTCTATGAGGCAATATTATGCTGTATCAAAACTAGACAAAGATATAGAAATATAAAACTAGAGTAAAACTCAATGTATCTTTCAACATATATGTAAAAATCGTCAGGAAAATACTAGCAATTGAACCAAGAAACATAAAAAGATTCTACATGAAGATCAGGTGCAATTTCTTTCAGGGATGCAAAATTGCCATCACACCTTATGATGTGATACACACTATCTCAAAAGACACAGAAAAAAATCATTTGAAAAAATTCACCCCTCATTTATGTCGATTATATCAAGTGTCCAGAACAAGCAAACCTATAGGGGCAGAATTTTCATCAGTGGTTGCCTAGAGTGGAGAGTGGGGGTGGCTGTAAGAGTAGAGTGATGGCAAATGGGGATGGAGTTTCTTTTACAGGGAGTGGTGGTAAAATGCTCTAAATTGGATTGTGGTGATGGCCGTGCAAAAGTGTTTATATATCAAGAAGCAATGAATTGTACACTAAGCAACTACATTGTGTGATATATTCATTATATTTCCATAAAGCTTTTAAAGAGGAAAATTGCAAAAGTGCAAACAGAAAATCAAGTGGAAATGACACTCCAAGGTATCTGAATAGAATAACAGGAAAGAAAAATACTCAAGTATATATGGTAATGAGGCCTACTTAACGAGATGCATAGAATTGTATGATCTATTTGAGTTACCATATTAAATTTGGCATAATACAGAAAACGTAAGAAAACTAGTAAATCTCTTAGATGAGCAGACCCCCAAATGAGATGTCTTTTATGTCCCAATTTTAAAGGTTATTTTGCTCTAGAGGATTTAGGATCTATTTTTTTCATTAGTTTTCAGAAGAAAAAATCATTTACTTAAAATAAGAGCTGGCTTTATTTTAATAACCACAAATTTTTATGCAATCATATTAATATTTGAGAAAATATATATTTAAATCTAAATTTTTCACCCAGGGAAATACTATAAATTATGGTAATTTTAACTTTAGCTTTGTAAAAATTAAAACAGAAAAAGACTTGGGTGTGTATTGGAATAAATACTAGTTAAATATATTGTTCAGAAAAAAAAAATCTCAGCAGAGTCCTACTTTGTATTATATTGATATTACAGCTACTACTTTTTCCTTTTTAATGTTTAATAGAATCATGAATTTATCATCAGAAATGTAAGAATAATTCTCTAAAATTTCACTGCTTTCTCACAATGGGTAATTCATACAAACCCAAAGGGAAAAAAAATAACTTACACTCATACACTGGGAAATTAGTATCCTCTTGACAGTTTCATCTCACATACAATACATATTTTTCCTTTGAGTACTTATTATCCTGAAAAACAAGTATCTAGAACCTAACAAATATAAAGTAGTCAGTGAAACTGAACTTCGTTGTAATTAGATTTGTAGTAATACAGTGGTATGGAGTTTACTAAAGTTTACTAAAGTTAAACATATGATGCACTGTACTAATTAGGTTTGCATTGATATTTATTTTTTTTTTTTGAATTATGCATTTACTATAATTCTGCAAGGTGAAAGCAAAACAAAATTCACCTTTTTTTAAAGCATGAAATTAGACTGTCAATTTCAAACCACCTAAAATGTATAAATGCTGAACATTTTTATCTTCTAACAAAATTAATTCAATCTATCTCTTTATTCTTTTCTTGATTTATATATTGTTGCTGGCCACATTTATTAGCTGCCTAACTTGGCACTAAAAGAAGTGTGTGTGTGTGTGTGTGTGTGTGTGTGTGTGTGTGTGTGTGTGTACATACGTTAGAGAGTTAGGTTTTCTACATATTGGGACAGATGCTGTGACTTGGTTTCCTCAACTAACAAACACAACAATTTTTCAGTGTGCTTTGTTATGGAACAATGTTACCTGTAACGTGGCATACTTTGAATTTAATTTAAACTTCATGACCACAGTTTTGAAAATAAGACTAAAGGAAATTTGTGCTGGAGGAAGAGCAATGTTGGGATTATTGCCAATATTTTCAAATAATTAAAAGAATGAAATTGGAATGTTTCCAAAACAAATAAATAAAAAGTGCTTGAGGTAATGGAACCCCAGTTAGCCTGACTTAATCATTTCACATTGTATGCTTGTATCAACTTCACATGTGCCCCAGAAATACATACAACTACTATGTATATATGATAATTAAACTTTTTAAATTGACAAATTAATAAAATTAAAATGTTGAGAATATTAAAGGATGGACCTATAAACTCACTCTTATTACTGTGGTTCCTATTTATTTATTTATTTATTTTTAATTTTTGAGACAGATTCTCCTTTGTCACCCAGCCTGGAGTAGAGTGGCACAATCTTGGCTCATTGCAACCTCTGCCTCCCCAGTTCAAGTGACTCTCCTGCCTCAGTCTTCTGAGTAGCTGGAATTACAGGCACCCACCACCTGCCTGGCTAATTTTTTTGTCCTTTTTTAGTAGAGAAGGGGTTTCACCATGTTGGCCAGGCTGGTCTTGAACTCCTGACCTCAGATAATCAGCCTGCCTCAGCCTCTTAAAGTGCTGAGATTACAGGCAAGAGCCATTGCACCCAAACCCTGTGGTTTCTATTTAAATAAAGACTTATTTTTTCCCATCATTTCACTCTTTTTGGCTTTGTAAACCTAGCACATAGCATAATGTCTTGAAATTACTTATCACGAGGTTTTGAAACAATTGCTTGCTCAAATGCCTTTCTTTCTAAATTGATAGCACAGACTGATTATTCACCATTAAATCCCAATTACTTGGCACAATGTTTGACAGATACTTCATTTTCAATGATGTTCATTAAAATAATAAATTATGAATATGTTTAACACCTGTGGTAGGGTTCCAGAGACAGAACCATATATATTTTATCTCTTATATATAATATGTAATATTTATATATTAAATACTTTATATTTATATATTATATACAAATATAAATATATTAGTATATATGTTATATATGTTATATTTATATATTATACATAATAAGCATATCTAATAATATGTTTTCACTATACCTTAATTAGTAAGAAATCTCATTTTCTTAATAGCTTAGAAAATGGTGAACTCTGAATTTAGGTCAAATCACTGGTAGCTTGAAAAACATTATTTTATTATATATCTGACAGTTTGTCTAGTTGCTTTTTTATCTTCAATAACGCCTATGATTTTAATAAAACAGATAAGTATATGAGGTATGATATCCTGCTAAAATTTCGACTAGCTCTTTATAAATCCTTATCAAAAGTTTGATTCCATTTTGTAAAAAAACATTACAAATTTTGTTTAAATGATGTTTGACTATTCATGACCTTCGGATATCCTGTCACTCTTCCAATAAATATTATGTGGCATATTTATCCATATTTCATAGATGGGGAAACAAAAGTTCCCCAAATGGCTGATGGGTTTTAAAAATCATGAAACTGGTGTCAGAACTACAAATGCAGCCCAAATTTGCAAGCCAAGGTACCAATTCTGGGCTGCCCACCCTCCGTCTGTACCACATGCTTAAAGATGCCGGACATAAAATCACATTTATGCACATATCCAAACGGTTTCAGGCAATCCTCGTAATGCATAGAGTGAGAATGTTCTTGGAGTGAACCGCTTCATCTCTCGCATACACTCTTTCCGCTGTGTGTGACTCCGAGAGTGGTAGTGAAAGGGGCAGAAGGACTCAGGCACGTGTGCAGGTAGCTCACTGGGGGAAGTTCCACCGACCCCCCAGAACCGACCGCAGAGAAGCCGTAGGGCTTGGCCAGGTCCTCCAAACCAGGGAGGTTCATGGTGTGCTCCTAGTCAGCTCTCCAAGGCTCGAGAGTCCCAGAGGCCACAGGCTGAAGAACCTGGAGTCTGACTCCCAAGGGCAGCAGGAGAGGAAGGATAAGCCCAGCAAGCCAGAGGCGGAGGGCCCTGCAGACCGTCTGCCTCATCCCTCATCTTCCGTTGGCCTTGTTCCAGCCGTGCTGGCAGTGGATTGGCTGGTCCCCCACACTGAGGGCGGGTCTTCCTCTCCCAGTCACTCACTCAGCTGTCAATCTCCTCTGGCAAAGCCCTCACAGTCACTTCCGAAAGAACCTTGTCCAGCCATTTAGGCACCCTCCTCCAGCCACGCTGACCCCTAGGATCAGATAGTATCTGTGATGACCTCCTCACAGATAGTATTTGTGTACCTGCAGATTTATTTATTTATTTATTTATTTTGAGATAGAATCTCACTCTGTCACCCAGGCTGGAGTGCTGTGGCGCGATCTCGGCTCACAGCAACCTCCATCTCTCGGGTTCAAGAGACTCTTTTGTCTCTGCCTCCGGAGTTGCTGGGATTACGGGCTTGCACTACCATGCCCAGATAATTTTTGCATTTTTTGTTGGAGACAGGGTTTTGCCATTTTTACCAGGCTGTTCTTGAACTCCTGAGCCACGGTGTCCTGCCTGCCTTGCAGATTTCAACTGATTACAGCACACGCAGGTTGACAAAATGGAAGGCTTTTGATTAATTTAACATATGTAGACAGATTATGTGTAACTAATTTAAAAATCTGTCTTCAACCATTGGGTTAGATTTCTCAATAGCCAGGGTGTCTTTTAGCACCAATGACAAAAATTTCTGAATTAAAAAAATAATAATAAATAATAATTGTTTTGAAATGTCTCAAAAGCAATATTCTTTTATTGGTTGATAAAGGATGGAGTATTATCACAAAATATTAAAATTTATGAGACATCCTGGAAATGAGAGTAAATGTGAAGAAATACTATAAACAAATTTTCTGGAAAACTCAGGATTATGGTGTTTTAATATATTGTGGAGGCACTGAAGTATAGTTTAAAAATCATGACATTTGATTTTGCAATAAGCCTCCTAAAATTCATATTTTCTATTAAGTATAATTCAGAAATCCATTTATATTATCCTGACTTTTGCAATTAAATGAAATTGGCTCTACACTTTCAGCCTGAATTATTATGTAAAGTCCATCACCTTTCCAAGATTTCTGTGAATAGACCTGACATTGCTGTGGTCTCTGCTGAATCAGTTTCTGCTGTCACTGAGTTTACTTATTTCCAACAAAACTGCTATGAAATCAAAACAATGGTATTGTTTTTCGTTGATTACGTTTTGTGTGGTCTTTGTATTGTATAAATCAATCTCATCATTTGCAGGGATTTGTAACTCTATAAATAGCAATGATTGAAAATACCGCTTCCTCTAATTTCCTAATTTAAAATTTTTTTCTTGTGTCTTTGATATAAATTTCCATGACTACATTCATAATACCGCTCCATACCTCCATCTTTTTTGAGTATACCATTTCCTTAAATACAATTGAAATGTAATACGTAATGTGCAATATAAGGAAGAGAATCTAATCTATTCTGCTTAGAGAGGTTCATGTGGCAGAGGTTCAGGGATTTTCCAACTTACAGCTTCTTAAATCCGCACCTATATCAACCATTGGAAGTCCAAAGAACTTTTACATCCATAAATCCTCAAGAGTGTTACACAACACTTTGACATTCCTTCATGACATAATAATAACTCATTACCTATTAGAAAGTGACTTTTCTGTTTTTGTTTTTTAAACCATTGAATTACATACAGTTCATTGCTGCAACAATACCCAATACACAATGGTTTCATAATATAAACATTTACTTCTTGTTCACTAGACAATCATCTAGGGATCTCACAAATGTTAATGCTTAGAATATAGTGAAAACCTGTTAAAAATAAAAAAGGACTATAAAAATGTCTTTGGTTGGTCCCTGATTCCATCTGTGATTGTTCCTTTGGGAGCTTGGGAATCACCACTACACCCTCACTTCTTCTAAAGGGGTCGTTGATATGCACACTTTCTGCAGAATTCTAAAGCTTTCTCAGCTTTTCTCTTGTTAGAGCTTCTAGTTAAAAAGCTGTAAGCCTGTTTTACAGCTTGAACAAGCAAAGAATTTTTAGTCTAAACTCTTGCCATATTTAATTATAGTTAGATATCTATGTTGATTAAAACAAACAAAGTTATATCAAGACATAATTACAGTTCCTGATTTTATTTCTTTGTTTTTGTTTTGTTTTGTTTTTTGACACGTGGTCTTGCTCTGTTGCTCAGGCTGGAGTGCAGTAGCACAACTGTGGCTTACTCTAACCTCCACTTCTGGGACTCAAGTGATCCTCCCACCCCAGCCTCTTGACTAGCTGGGACTACAGGTATGCACCACCACAACTGGCTAACTCTTTGTACTTTTTTGTAGAGAAAGGGTTTCGCCGTGTTGCCCAGGCTGATCAGGGAGATTGAGGCAGGTAGATCACTTGAGCCTGAACTCCTAGGTTCAAGTGACCTACCTGCCTCAATCTCTGTGAGTGCTGGAATAGCAAGCGTGAGCCACCATGCTTGGCCTGTTCCTTTGTTTTTTTAACCTGGTATGTTTGCTGTCAGTTTCTCTCTCTTCTATTACCCCCACCCCCACCTACCTTTTCCTTCTCAATTCAATGGAGACTTCCAAAAGTACGTGGCCTTTTTAACCCTGCAGTGCCATGCATTCCAAACTCACATCCCTTTCATTCATACCTTGTGACTTTAGTCAATTATTTCCTACGTGTGCATGTTTATTTATAATCTTGTCAAATAAGAATCTGAAAGTTTTCCCAGTATAGCATAAGTGTCCAGTGATTCAAACTGGTCTATCTGTTTTCTGGTGCCTGCTGTCCTACAAAATTGGCAGTGTTACATATTTTAGGTGATTTTGTGAATAATATGATTAGTGTGACATTCTAGAAATCACAACAAGGATCGCCCCGCAATAAAAAGGTACAAGTCCAGACACCTCTATAATAAAACCAGGAGTTTCCATAATTGGAGTTTAATTATGAAAAAGGGAGCAAGGCAGGCAGGCAGGCAGGCAGGAAGGAAGGAAGGAGGGAGAGAGGGAGGGAGAGAAGGAAGAAGGAAGGATATAAGAATAATCAAATGTATGTAATAACATAATAATAATGATGATATTTATAATTTTGGAGTCCAACTCTGTGCCCATACTATGGTAAGCTCTTAAAATATACTTTCTCACTTCATCCTACATATTTACAGCATGTATACTATTACACTTATTTTATAGTTTGAAATACAAAACTTCAGAATAATAAAGATGCTTGCTGAAGATCTTACACTGCTTAATTTTTTATTCTTTGTTTATAATATTTTCATTGAACGATGTTGGGTCCTTTCAATTCTTGTAACAAACTCTTATAAATCATCTAAAGCATTCCTAAGATGATTCCCATGATCTTGTATTCATCATGTTTTTTTCCCATATATTTTGTGATGGTTTGACATCCTGAGAACCTTCCAGCCTATAGAGACATTACCCCTTCCAGTCTAACTCAAGTCAAGAGTTGAAAACAGAACCTCAAAAAGATATACACACTAATGCTAACTGTGACATTATTGACAATAGCCAAGATATAGAAGCAACTTCTATGCCCATGAATGAAAGAATGGGTAGTCAAAATGTGGCGTATATATATAATACAATATTATTCAGCCTTACCAAGAACAGAATCCTGTACCTACTGCAACATAGATAAACCTTGGAAACATTTGACCAGTTGCTCAAGTTGTGGAAGGTAAGATAATTAGTCAGTATAAAAGTTCTGGAGTACTTGAAATGGGCATTGTACATATTCACCTATGCTTCCTTCTAAATAATACTTTAAACAAAGAAATTAATATTAACACATAATTTTAAAGCACCTATAAAGTTAACATTATTCCTAATGAAATCAGAGATGATTAAAGTCTTCAGCTTCTTTATGATTTGGCAGTATGGTTTCTAGCATCACAAAAAGTCAATCATCAATGACATTTAATGGTACCAAGGTTACATCAAGTCCAGACAAATATATCTAAATATTAATGTTAAAGTTGTTTTTCCTTTCAACATCTGAAGACACAGAAGGTATTAAAAATGTAAGTCAAATAATTAAATAAAATAAGTGTATGAATAAGGTGTCTAATAATTAAGATATTTATTCAATTAAGCTGTTTAATAAATTGCAGGCTGTCAATAGTTTTTTTCACCCTGAAATATTATCTTCAGTATAGCATTAGTAAGAAATAATTACTTCTTTATTTGAAGCAAGTAAGGAAATAATTCAGGAAACTGATGAAAGTAGTTCTCATATTCATTTATTCACTCCATTTTGAGTGCATATGTGGGAAGAACTAGGAGCCATTTTTGAGACTGAAGGGGTAATTAAATTAAATAAGACCCTGAATTTATATGCTGGTACTGACCCCAGTGAACAAACAGGTATCATTATGTAACTATTAACTTTTATAAACATTTAAAAATACAAATTTGTCAATTTTTCTTTCTTTCTTTCTTTCTCTTTTTCTTTTCTTTTTTTTTTTTTTTTGAGACGGAGTCTTGCTCTGTCACCCAGGCTGGAATGCAGTATTACCACTGCAACCTCTGCCTCCTGGTTTCAAGCAATTCTCCTGCCTCAACCTCCTGAGTGGCTGGGATGAAATCAGGTGTATGCCACCATGCCTGGCTAGTTTTTTTTTTTTTTTTTTTTTTTAGTAGAGACAGGGTTTAGTCATGTTGGCCAGGCTCGTCTCAAACTCCTGACCTCAAGTGGTCCGCCCCACCTTGGCCTTTCAAAGTGCTGAGATTACAGGAAGTTTTATTTCTTTACAAAGACCTTTCACATGCTCTTTGGGTTTGCTCTTTCTCCTGGAAAATGAGTTAAGATTCATAAGCGATAAAGCAGATAGCTTTATTCAAAGGAAAGCCCTGCTCCTGTCACTCATAAAGTCCACCCTTAAACTCAAGACATTTGATTCCAGCTTCCAATTGGAAGTGAAACTAGTGCTGTGTTTCCTAAAAGAGACTAGAAGGAAATGCTGACTGTACTGGAATGTTGATAACACTACTCAGAAAATGGCTTCCGGGATAAGTAAGTGAGGCTACGTAAACCTCTTAACCAGTTGTTTTTACTCTACCTGTCAGAGCTTTCAGTATATTAATATAATAAATCATCAAGTAAGCACAGGTTGTGAGATTTCGCAGACCTAAATGACAATACAATTCTTTTTTCATGGAGTATGTCCTGGGTGTAAATTCAGATGCAGCATCCTGGTAATATCTCTCTTGTTTTCTTTGATACCACACATACCAGACCAGACCTGAAGACATTTGAGCATTCCATATGCCAGTCTTGTTAAAACTTCTCTTCACCTCTCAATTCACTAGTCAAAATCGATTAGCAAACAGTGATAAAACATTTCTCTGTTTTACTTTGGCAAAAAGAAAAACTTCCTTTCTGGAAACTAAATATAGTTAACTATTTTACAGAAAGATATGTCATGGAAATAATGTGGGCTTTGGAGTCTGTAGACAGACTTTCCTCTGCATTTTTTCCCAATTGACCTGGGAAAAATACTCATCAATGCAAAGCAGGTAATATTTTATTTACCAATCAGGTTGAAAAAATACTAAGTGAAAGATTGTGTCAAAATGCCTAGTACATTAAAGACATAGTCCCAATCATTAAATAGCCTTTTCCTTCTTTATTTGTTAATTCATAATTGGTTCTCCAAACCTTAAGCCTTATATATTCAACAAGGTCAATAGTCTATCCTCAGAAATTGATTTAGAATGTAGTCTATTTGAAGACAAGTCTCACTTTCTCCATATGAGAGAATGTTAAGCCTGAAAACCATTTTGTAGTGGGTCAGTTATGTGTACCAGAATACACTACTAAGTGCATGTAAAAATAAAGCCTCTGTTTTCTTAATAAATACCCTCGTAAATTTTCACATGAGTAAAAAATATAACGAAAAAGCTACATATCTCATATTAACATTTCATTTTTGAAGATGACTTAAATGAACTGACAAAGATATAAGTTACGGTGCTTGAAGGAAGCATCTCAGTTACGATTCAACAGAGCATTACCTGCTGAGACAGTGGTGAAGCCTTTTCTAACCTTCTCAGACCATGCCAAACTGTTAGGTGGGACTTTAATCTGCATGCTAATTCTGAAAGCAACACCTGTGGCAGTAAAGGTGAGTGATCTCAATTACTCTGAATGTACCTTGATTGAATGTGAAAGATATTATATTAACCAGTCACCTGTGGAGCCATATTATATGCTACTTCCTGCTTAGTTCAATAAGGTGACTTGAGTTCTAATGAATTTCAAACCCAGTTGCAACAAATTAGCCAACTGATTTATTCATTTGAATAATTGCTCCACAAGTCCTGAGCTAATCTCTCTCTCTGACACACAGACACACACACACCCCACACCTTTCTTAACCATTTCTTAAAACTGGTTAGAGTAGAAATTATTTTATTAAAATAAGAAAATGCTTATCATTGACTTATCACTAAGACAAATACAGAGTACAGAAGACAAACCAAAAACCAAAGCATTGCTTTTTCTGTGAGATTGCTCATACTCCATTATGAACTCACTGAGTAAACAGGAATTTTCTCTCCTCTGATTTTTCTGTTCATGCCTCCTCCCTCCATCTTTATCCCAAAACTTTCCTTCTAACACAGAGTCTATAGTTTCTTTGCCCTGTTGAACTATTTTTTTTAATTGAAAATTCTAAGGAAGTAACTATTTTTAGTTTTTTTCCTAATAACCCCATTTCGTTGAATACTTTTAGATTTACAGAAAACATGAGTAGATAAGATACAGTTCCATTATCCCTCCACACAATTTCTCCTATTATTAACACATTATATAAATATGGCTCATTTGTTATGATTAATGAACTAATATCAATACATATTAGGTAAGTTTCTAAGTCAGCTGGATTTTAAGTCACATTGGAGCGCAGTTGTTAGATTGTACAGTAAGGATATGTTTAACTTTGTAATAAACTGCCAAATTGCCTTCCAAAGTTGTGGTATCATTTTGTAATTTATGTTAGCAATAAATGAGAGTTCTTTTTATTACATATCCTCATGGGCTTTTGTGGTTGACAATTTTTGGTTTTTAGCCATTCTAATAGGTGTGTAGTGGTGCTTTAATTTGTATATTTCTAGTGACATATGATATTGAGCATGTTTTCATATGCTTCTCTGCCATCTGTATACCTTCTTTGGTGAGGTGTCTGCTCGTATCTTTTTCCCAATTCTAACTGTTCTTTTCTTTTTCTTTATTGTTACATTGTTATACTTATTTTTATATCTTTGATACCTTTATGAAATATTTAAAAAATACTTTTGGCCGGGTGCGGTGGCTCAAGCCTGTAATCCCAGCACTTTGGGAGGCCGAGGCGGGTGGATCAAGAGGTCAACAGATCGAGACCATCCTGGTCAACATGGTGAAACCCCGTCTCTACTAAAAATGCAAAATATTAGCTGGGCATGGTGGTGCGTGCCTGTAATCCCAGCTACTCGGGAGGCTGAGGGAGGAGAATTGCCTGAACCCAGGAGGTGGAGGTTGCGGTGTGCCGAGATCGCGCCATTGCACTACAGCCTGGGTAACAACAGCGAAACTCCGTCTCAAAAAAAAAAAAAAACTTTCTCCACGAATGTAGCTTATGGGTTTTTTTTTATAATGCCTCTTGCAGAGCAACATTGTTAATTTCAATGAAGTTTAACTTAATTTTTCCTTCATGAACTGCACTTTTGCATTACATCAAAAAGGTATTGTCAAATACATGTTCACCTAGAGTTTTAACTATACAATCTTTTAAGAATTTCACCTTTCATATTGAAGTCTGTGATCCAGTTTTAGTTAACTTCAGTGAAAGCCATAAAATCTGTGGCAAGATTTTTTTTCATGTGGATGTTCAATAGTTCCAGCACCATTTGTTGAGATTATCCTCTTTGCTGAATTGCTTGGCTGTTTCATCAAAGATCAGTCAATTACAAATATAATTCATGTGCATCAAATTCTGAGCTCCCTATTTTTTTCTATTGATCTATTTGGTTATTCTATCCTATTGATATGTGTGGTTATGATTGTAACTTTATGGTCACTTCTGACGTCAGGTAGTGCCAGTTCTCCAACTTGGCCCTTCTGGTTCTTGTGCCTTTTTACACAAACTTAAAAATCCCTTTCTTGACATACCCAGTAGATCTTTATCAACATTTTTGTTGGGATTGTGCTGAATTTGCAGATCACATGGGGAAGAATTGGCATTTTCATAATCTCAAGTCTTCTAATCAATGATTTTTCAGTATACTTAGCTTTTCTTTGATTTCCTTTAACAGATTTGTAGACTTTTCTACATTCACAACCTGTACATATTTTGTTAGATTTATATCTGTATATTCTGTTTTAGAATTTTTCATTATTGCACATTGTTTTGTTTTACATTGCATTTATGGATTGCTGATATATAGAATTAATAAGCATCTCTGCTATACTAACCTATATCTTGCAACCTATCTATACTCATTTGTTTCAGGAGTGTTTTGCTATCATTACGGGTGTGGTGAGTTATTTCCGATTTCAGTCTTTCACCTCTACGATAGCTGTATTTCACCTTTTTATACCTGTATGAATTTTATTATCTTTTTCTTGTCATATTCACCAGCTCGGTCTTCTGGGATAATGTCAAATAAAAGTGGAAAAAGAGGACCAGGTCTACTCTGTTGATGAGCCTCTTGGAGGCACTCTTCATTCCTGTTACAATGCTGTTTATATGTGTCATTGCCTTTTGATTCTTGCATTTCTACCTCTACTTACATTACTCATCCATCCATGCATGTTGAACATTTTCCCATTAGATCGCTTAACATGTAACTCATCGTTATTTTAAATTCCCTACCACATCTTCAAACATCTGTGTCCTACCTGAGTCTGGCTTGGTGATTATTTTGTCTCTCCATACTGTGTTGTTTCACACCTTAGCTCGCCTTATGATATTTTTGAGTGCTGGACATAATGCATAAAGTAACAGAAACTGAGGCAAAAAGCCTTTAGTTTGAAGTTTTCTGATTACTGGCTAGAAGCTGTGCAGTGTTTCATGTTTGCTGTAGCTGTAGGTGCCTGAACCTTCCCTTTCCTCTATTGTCTTCATTTTGTTTCTCTTTCTCTTGTCTTCCGGTATCCCCAGTAACTTCCTCTTAAACAGAGTGTGCCTTATAGCTCTGTCACTGTAATTTATTGTTGTTATATTGAATCCTGCGGATATGGTGTGAAAATACAGGAGAAGCATTTTTTAATGTTTTAACTAAATTTCCATCCTTTGATGGAAATGAGTACCTGGGATTTGAACTTCAGATGTGTCTCATAGCTTTTTTATTTTCTCATAGTTGAGACAGAAAGACTGGAGGAATCTGAGGTAGGCTGATGTTTCTTTCATCACAGTTTTGCTATGGGGAATTTTCTGAGCCTATTTCAAAATGGTAACTTTTCTCTATGCCCTGCATAAAACAAAGTTTTTCTTTACCTTTTCTTTCTTTTTTTAAATAGTCTTCTCTATAAGAAACTGGTGTAATTCCCTGGAATAAAATCCATCAGAACGTGAATCTTCCCCATTAGGCCTTGGCACCTATGAGTTTCTCAATGGAACTTAATCAGCACCAGCCTCCAGAAATTCATAAAAACTGCCATTAAGTGTCTCTACCTGTTTATGTCACTAGCAATTTCTATTTCAGGAAAAATAATCTCAGGCATGATTCTACATATTCACCTGTGTCTCCAGAATTCAGTGGTGTTTTTCCCTGGGATCCTCAGTTCTCTGATGGGTTTACCAGAAGTCATTAACCTGGTTTGCTCATGTGTTCTTTTTTTCTTCTTTCAACAATGGGAGTGATCATTTTCAAGCACTTTAAATATTGGAGCTGAAACTGGAATTCAATCTTCTGCATGATCTTTTAATGTCCTCAGGACCTGTAGGAGTGTTTCCTTTACTTTTATGATATTTATAATTATACCTTTCTTTCTTTTTTTGTTGATAAGTCTAGAAAACGTTTGTTAATTTTATTGATCTTTCAATATGTCCCTGTGAATAAATCAGTTACCCTGTGGATAAAATTTGCTATTCTTTCCAGATTTTGCTTATTTTAAATGGTAATTTTTCACACATATTCAAGAATTTAAACCTGGGTTTTCAAAAGTTCAGTTTTACACAATAATGTCAGTGTAGCTCCCAAGTACCTTTTACCAATTTTCACTCATATTATGAGTGTATAAAAGTACACACAATCCATAACCAGATCAACATATACACTATAAGACCACTTAAATTTGGGTAGCATTATATAGAATGGCATGTCTACTTATTATCTTAAATTGAATTTTTAAATTTATGACACTCGCATATATACACACATACATGCACTATATATATAAATGATTTGGGTTTGGCTACTAATTCATTGTTTTCTTTGGGAAGTGAGATTCAGTCCTTCCTATATTACATTTTAAAGCTAGTAAAATTTTTACTGCTTTTATGAAAATTTGACCAAAATCTTTGGCACAATCTTTTAAATAAATGTCTAGTGCAGATTTTAATATTTTTTCCTTTTTTGAAAAAAGCATGTCTGGGGCTATACAAATTTAAATACCATAGAAGGGGATTCAAATGTCTCTCCTGAAGTGACTTATTTTCTCCCACATCAAAAATATGGAATGGCTTTTGGTAGCCAGCTGGGATGGTGGAAGTGCAGGTGCAGTGGTAGCTGAGTGCCTGCTAAAGAGCGTTCCTCTGATTATGAGATGTGTATGTCAACCTGTATATGAGCTTTGAGTAAAAGAGGATGCATTTACCACTACCAAAGTGCTTGAAGAGATTAGCGAAGGGAAGACAATGGAATTCTTCTATTAGAAAACACTATGTCTGCACTGATATTTTTCCTCATTAAGAAAGGAGTAAATACAAAACAAAGCAAATGAGGATTCAGTAGAGACAGGGATGCAAGTTTTAAGTGTAAGTGAAGTCAGCATAGACCTGTTTGCTCAGTCCTCTAAGGTGACTGTGTCACATAAATGGGGCAGACCTCACTATGCCAAGGTACTTGGTTCACGTCATTGTACAATAAACATCCTGGAAAGAGTGTTTGCTATCCATCAGATTCCCTGACTGGCAGGCAATCATGCAGCACAAATCTGCAGAGCAATAGGTTTTGGTACTAAAGGTTAAGTGGAGGAGGAAGGAGAAAAAAAATGCTTGGCAAAGAATACTCACTGTGTGTGCTTCTGGCTGTCAGCTGATGTTTATTCCTGTGGAGAATTCTGGAAAACTAGAAAAGCAAACTGCGAGCCTGTTAGCTTATGCCTCCTCATTTCTGTAGCCTTGAGCACATAGGCGTTTCTTAATATTTTGCTTAGAACCTTTAAATGTTTTATTATTTAGTTGGCCAAAAATCTTTATTCTTTTATGATACCCATGCCTATAGAAACCAGGACATCTTTTAGAAAATGTCTAAATTGTGTCTACTATAAACTAAAAAAAAAAAAATAAGAATAGATGGTGATAAGGATATAAAGGAAAGGCAACAGTCTAAGTTTGACTGAACAAAAGAGAGCTTGCTGAAATTGAAACAGCAAAGGTGATGGGAGATGGGATTGAGTCTAAGTTATTATTTCCAGGCAAAAGTAAATTTCACAAAAGCACTCTTTTTGTTATCTTTTCTCCTCTGCAGTGCAGCTTGTCCAAAGCCCTAGACTAATGTCTGTAGAATTTTGCTAAGAAAGCAGACTATCTAGAAAAGTCTATTATTAGTCAAAATATATTTATGTGTAAACACTGTAGAATACATTTCTCTGATACTCAAGGACTCAAAAAAAGACAATGTTCCTATATCTTTCCTTAATATCTTATTGCATATGTACTCAAAATTCACTGCATTGGTAAGGGTAAAGCCTGGGAACCCTTGGTCTTAAAGGAAAATGAAAACAAAAATCTGAGATAAGCAGTGATGTAAGCTTAATATAAAAAAGTAAAGTCTCATCCATCACGTATTTGTTTTAAAGTTAGAATAATGGATTGCTAAAAGCTGAGTTAAGCCATTTTACATAACTATCTCTTCACAGAACTGAATGAAAATCAATCTTTGCTGAGGTTCACTGTAAAAGAACCCTGGTTATACTGATGCCAGATAAATACATATACTTACATTTAACTAATTGTTGAAAATGTAACAATTGCCTAATTTGCTAGTTGAGAAAGTTTTGTGGTTCATAGTAGGATTAATGTTTATATTTCTTCCCTCTTTATATTTCTTCCAGGTTGGCAGAAATGTGCCACTGGTGGTAAGACTTTTTATTTTTAATAGTTTATCAATAAAATTACAATTATATTTAAGTAGGTGAATTATTGGCTACTTTTTGCTAAAATAAAATATTTATGTTTAAAATGAAATGTGGAGTAGCAAAATCTAGAACTGTTATTAACAAATGCCATATGCAATTTAACTTTTGGTTTTTGTATACATTAAATGCTGATTTACTGTGATCGTCCAGTCATATTTTTATACTACCTTTTATTTCTGTTCTAAAACTAAAAGACAAACTTCTTTTATAAAAGAAGTATCTATTATAAAGTAAAGGCTGAAACATTACATTGATAGCATTTTGCTACTAGAAACTTTCAATGTGTTTATATATGAAGAATACTTTCCAGTATTTTAAACACAGGGTTGAATAATTGTCTTTCATATTGGGATAGCTCTGATTTTTGCCCCTTTTTCTGCTAATTCTACCTAAGTTTTCATTTTAAGTATAACATGAGATTTATGGTTAGATATTCACATCTTCAGAGAATATAAATGGCAATCATGATTGTTTCACGTTCCTAATGTGATCTACAATTAGAGAGGGCTTCACCATCCTCAGACTGCAATAATACCTGGACTTTGCTTTGCTTACACATATATCACCATATCATTTAGAGTAGACATCTCAAAAATCAAAGTATTAGATTAAAATGCTACAATTTCAATTACAATGAAAATTTCTTTGCTCTACAGAGTCTCCTCCTCAAAGCCAAATATAACCGTAAATTGGGTCATTTTTTAAGGCAAAAAAAAAATGAGAGAAAAACAACCTGTTGAGATAATTTAGATAATATCCTTAAAGTGATGTGAATAATTGCTGCTATTTACTGACTTATTTGACTCAAGTTTTACATAAAGTTTAGCCTTCAAGTTAATAAGTAATGGTTGTTTTATCTTTCTGCCAGTGAGAAAGATATTAGTTAAAAAAAAAAAGGTTTTGTACTAGTTTTATTTCAGAAAATAAAAAGTCTTTTTTTATTGATTGGTTTTCTTTATTAGCCTTTCAATGACTTGAGCTAATTACTAAAGCTGAAACATAGTTAAATAAATACAAAATGTGTTTAATTTGCAGTTTGACTAAAGGAATTGTAGTTATAGATTTATTTAGTCAAATTTAAAAGTAGGATATTTCCAACAATTATAATTTTCAGGTAGTTCATACAATTTTGGAGGAATTACATTTTTTTAAAGTCTTTTTTTTAAATTAAAAAAATTAACACCCCATAGGTTTGTTCTATTTGCAGTGCTTATTTCTATCAAATGACAAAGAGTGAAAAACTCAAATTCTGATCATTTCTTTTAACTCTGTAGCATTCAAATATTTTCTAAACAACCACCAAGAAACTCTACAGTTTCTTATTTCTCCTTTTCTCCATTGTTTTTCATTTATCCTCTTAAAAATATACTATAATGCTCTATAAAATTATGTTTTGTTATGTGGATCACCAAACTGGATGTGTTATTGAAGAAGAATTCTGATTGGCCTGAGTACAGGGAGAGTATTTCCTCCCTTTACTTAGACACAATAGTTTTCCTAAGGTCTGAGATGACTTTGTAGCATAGCTACTCTATAGCTGTTTCCAAAACAGTTTAAGCAATCTATGAAAATACTTAGTGATGAGAATTTTAAAAGTTCAACTCAAAGAGAGTGGTAATACATTTTATAAAAGAAGTATATTATTTGTACCAAATCTCAGATAATATTGTGCATCAGAAAAATAAGGGGTTAAGAGCCCCTGGAAACAAGTACATATACAAATTTATGTTGAGATATATGGCTACTATCAGCTTGCTTTTTAAAAATTTTATTTCAAAATATTTGGTTGAGATATAAACATTATATGTATTTAAGGTGTACATGTTGATTTGATACGTATATACGTTGTGTACTGATTACCACAAATTAACACAACCATCACCATGAATATTTACTATTTTGTGGCATAAATGTGTATGTGGTGATGAAACTTATACGCCTTCTTATCAAATTTCAAGCAACTAATACAGCTTCATTAGCTATAATCACCACGTTGTACATTGGATCCCCAGAACTTGCTCATCTACTGACTAGAAGTTTTTACCCTGACCACCCCATCTCCCAACTTCTGTCTCTGCCTAGCATCTGGCAACCAACATCCCACTCTGCTTCTATCAGTTTGACTCTTTAAGGTTCCACATATAAGTGAGACAATGCAGGTGTTTCCTGTTCCTGGTTTATTTCACATAGCATAATGTCCTGTAGGTTCATCCATGTTGTTGCAAATGGCAGGATTTCCTTCTTCTTTTATGGCTGAATAGTATTTTATTGTATATAGGTACCACATCTATCCTTCAATGGACATGTGGATTGTTTCCATGTCTTGGTTATTTTTAATAATACTACATAAACATGGGCGTGCAGATATCCTTTTGGCATACTTAGAGATACTTCATTTCCTTTGCCTTCCTTTGGTTGTATGCCCAGAAGTGGGATCGTGAAATCACATGGTAGCTCTGTTTTGTTGTTGATGTTTGTTTGTTTGTTTTTGTTTGTTGTTTGTTTTGTTTTCAGGGACCTCCATACTGTTTTTTATAAAGGCTGTATCAATTTACATTTTCACTAACAGTGTATAAGAGTTACCTTTTCTCTACATCCTCACCAACACTTGTTATCTTTTGATTTTGATAATAGCCATTCTAACAGGTATGAGGTAACTTCTCATTGGAGTTTTGAATTGCATTTCTCTAATGATTAGTGATGATTAGCACCTTTTCATATACCTATCATCCATTTGTATGTCCTCTAGAAAAATGTCTATTCAAGGTCTTTACCCATTTTTAGATGAGGTTGTTTGATTTTTGTATTTTAATTTTTGCTTTTTATAATTGAATTGTGTGAGCACCTGACATATTTTAGATACATTTTAGATATATAATAACAACCTAGCAGATTTATGGGTTATATGTATGTTCTCCTATTCTGTGGGTTGCCTTTCATTTGTTCTTTCCTTTGCTGTGCAGAATGTTTTTGTTTAATATAGCACCACTTGCTTATTTTCTGTTTTGTTGCTTATGCTTTTTGTGTCATATCTAAAAAAATCACTGAAAGACAAATGTTAAGAATCTTTCCCACTAAGTTTCCTACTAGGAATTTTATAGTTTTAAGTCTTACCTTTAAGTTTTTGATCTATTTTGAGTTTGTTTTTATATATGCCAAATTACAGGAGTCTTTCCTTCATTTGCATGTAGAAAAATAGTTTTCCCAGCACCATTTATTGAAAAGACTATGCTTTCCTATTGTGTATTCTTGGCACCTTTGTCAAAGATTTGTTGACAATATTTGCATGGGTTGGTTGCCTGTTTTTCTGCCAGTATCATACTGTTTTGATTACCCTAGCTTTGTAATATAATTTGAAAGTAGGAATATGATACTTCCAGCTTTGTTTTTCTTTCTCCAACTTGCTTTGGCTACTTGGAGTCTTTTGTGGTCCCTGAAACAATCATAAGCAGTTGTAGGATTGTTTATGCAATTTCTGTAAAAAGTAGTCATTGGAATTTTCATAGAGATTGCAGTGAATTTGCATATCACTTTGGGTAGTTTGGATATTTTAACAATAGTAAGTCTTTCAGTCTGTTAGTATGGGGTATCCTTTCATTTATTTGTGACTTCTTCAAGTTCTGTTATTAACGTCTTAAGTTTTCATTGTTAAGATTGTTCACCTGTTTGGGTAAAGTGGTCCATAAGTATTTTGTTCCTTTTGATACTCTTATAAATGGGATTTTTTTAAAAAAAAGAGGAAAAGGGCCAAGTGCCTCTAAGTTGTAGTTTCCCTGAAAAACTACTTTTTTTTCTCCTCAGTAAAATCTTTAGAATGGCTTGCTTCTCTTTCATTCTTTAGAATGGCTAGAATATTTTCCTCTCTCTTTGGATGTTTACCTGAAACTCGCAGTCATCCCAAGTGGTGCCTGCTATATAGGCTGCCTCCATGTGTGCTCCTATCTGCCTCTGCCCCTGACAGCTGCCTCCCTCTGTAGGGTATCCCAGTTGGCCTTATGAGGACTAAAGGATACAGAGCTCCGTAAGCAATGGAATGCCACAATGCAGAGTAGCACCATCATCAGTGAGGTATTGTGGCCTCCTGTGAAGTGGGGCGCCCCTCTATTGAGAGAATCCTATGGAGTTTCAGCACACCAACACTCACACAGTGGTCACGCATATGGGAATCTCCAACATGCAGGATTTCACCAAGCAGTTGGTGTTTGTGCCTGGTGGCCTCAGCACCAAGGCAGGGGTTGCCCTCTCTTGTCCCAGAATATTGTGACATAAATTGAGACCTTCAAACCATTTAGCCAGTTTGACTCTGGTCAGTAGATCTCATGCAGGGAGTGACAGTAACTATGGTCATCCCTTTGCAGTAGTAGGCTGGCACTCTGTGAACCTTGGAGAGGATTTGGCTTTTCAAGAGCAGAAATTTAGGGTAGAAAGATGTGGCCACACTGGACAAACACAATAGGCAGTGATGCACAGATATTTGCAGAACCCTCCCAGATGGTGTGAGCCACAGGAGAGAGCCTGTTAGTGAGCTGTGAGCAGTCTAAAGGCACATGTCTCCTTCCTCATGGTCATGGCCATGCGCCCTGACAACTCCCCCCAATCACCATTGTGATATGTCTTTCTAACTTCATCTGGAGTTCTCTCTGTCAAGAGTGATCATTAATCAAGGTCGCCACTCTCCAAGAGAACCCTGCCAGGGGGAAGGTTAGGTTTGGGTGAGTGTGTCAGGTGAGAAAGAGTGAAGAGATGAAACCAAAATGCATGAAACAGAAGAGATATACCACCTACAGTTCCCAGAGAGGTTAGGGGTGTGATGGGGACTGACTGGAGGTCTGGAGGTGGCAGGAGGCTCCGTCAGTGGGTGGGGAGTGAGATAGAAGGAGGAGCTTAAGACTCAGGCTGTCATGGTGCCTGGATGTTATTTCTTAGGCTTCCCTGTGGTTGTGGATCAGCTAATCCAAAGAAAGCATGTGAGAAGTTGGTACTTACTACATGACTTTGATGTTGACCAGTAGGCTTGATCCTGTTCAGCTGTGTGAGAAGTATTGAGCTCTGAGTTTGTGTGGTGAAGAACAACTGGGCTATCTTGTAAATAACCAAAAATGAGGCTAAGCTTTAACCAGGCCAACAGTGACAGGGTGCTAATGGGTTTGAAACAATTTATGTCATGCCTAAAAATGGATGCTGAGGCAGCAGCTGGATCATACTAATAGGACATGAAATACGATGGAGGTGTGATATTAGTGATCTGACATGAGAAAACGGGTTCATGAGGAACAAAAGGGGGAATGTAAACTATAAATATGTAACAGTTAAAATAAAAAATATGGTAGTTTAGGTCAAATTAAAGAACATTTTAGAAAGTAGAAATATCAGATTGAGGAATTCTTCTAGAAGGTGGCAGAAAAGTAAAGAGAAAAGAAATAAGTATTTTTAACAATGTAAACTTGGTTGAATGGATAGACAGAAATGTGCTAGGACATATATAGCAATGTTTAATTATAGAATCTAGATGAATGGTGCATGTGTATACAATATACAATGCTTTTAATAGTTTATTTGATTGCAAATGTGCATAATAAGTTTTGGAGAAGAAATGAAGAACATAATTGAGGATTTAAAGCCAATATCTAGGAAACAGGATTTTCTGTTAGATAATATATCTTAACAGACAGGAAAAATCTGTTATCAAATAATGAATATAATTCAGATAAATCCTGTGAAATTTAATAAATATGTAGAAGCTCAGATTAAAAGATAAATATGAACAACTATTAAAAAGATAAATTTATAAAGTATCCTGAGAGACATGAAAAAATACCAAGCAAAGAACAAGGTCAAATACTCTAAAGATTCTTTTTTTTTTTTTTTTTTTTTTTTGAGATGGAGTTTCGCTCTTGTTACCCAGGCTGGAGTGCAATGGCACAATCTCAGCTCATGGCAACCTCTGCCTCCTGGGTTCAGACAATTCTCCTGCCTCAGCTTCCTGAGTAGCTGGGATTACAGGCACTCACCACCATGCCCAGCTCATTTTTTTGTATCTTTAGTAGAGACGGGGTTTCACCATGTTGACCAGGATGGTCTTGATCTCTTGACCTCGTGATCCACATGCCTCACCCTCCCAAAGTGCTGGGATTACAGGCGTGAGCCACCGCACCCGGCCTCAGATTCTTTAGATACAAGAAGTCATTGGGAAAATACTTTAGACATTAAAAAATTAATCTCATAGGATGGCGTCGTAGAGGCGATTCAGGATTGCAGCTCCTAGTGAAGGCGCAGAGGGTGAGTGGTAGCCGCATTCTCAGATGGACCTTTTTTGAGCACAGAACGTTGAAAGTCCCAGGTGTGGGAGAGACATGGAAAGCCACCACAGCTGGCTCACGCGGCCAGCTCGCGAGGCTCAGCTGGCACCGCAGCCGCCAAAACTGCACAGCTCCCGCACAAAACTCACTGGTCTGGGTGCCCTGTTAAACCAGCAATCTGAGATTTGGAAGGGCAGATTGACATGTCCATCTGATTGAACGGGACTTGGACAATGAGCCAGACCAGGAGATTTTTGGGAAGCGTGATCTGAGCCGGCACAGTGGACAGCAGCACGGGAGATTGCACAGATCCCAGTGCCCTATCAGCAGGCTACTGGGGCGCCAGTGAGAGAGTCGACCATTCACCTTGGGGAGAGGAAGAGAGAGAGAGAGAGGACGGACTCTGAGGCAGGGAGCTGGGTGATCGGGCTCGGCGGGTCCCACCCTCATGGGGACAAGCAGGGTGGCGATTGGAGGTGCTCGGGGCTGAGAGCTTTGCTGCCAGCACAGTTGAATCTAGCATGGTGCGGCCCGGTGGGGGAAGGGCATCCGCCACTAGGACGCAATCCGACCCTACTGAAGTACCGCCTAGTGCTGAAGCAGCCTGCTGTTGCCGAGGCAACCCACCATAACAGAGAGACTCCCTCAGCTGAGCGGAGCACCACGGCAGAACGGGGCCGGTGGCAGCAGGGCGGACCCATGCTAGCAGGGCAAATCCTCGGCAGGCAAACAGTGAATAGACTACCTCCTAGCTGGGCAGGACAGTGCAACAGATACTCATAAAGAAAGCCCCAACCCCCTGAGACAGAGCATCTAAGGGGGAAAAAAAGGGGGGGGTGTTTTATGAGTTCTGTTGCAGGAGACATAAACACATCCTCCCAACAATCCTGAATGAACAACGGAGCTCACAGCTCAGCACTGGAGCTCCTATAAAGCACAGACCGTCCTGTCAAGCAGCTCCCTGACCCCTGTATATCCAAAGAGTCACCCCAAAAAAGGACTAATCAGACTGACATTTGGCGGGCATAAATCTGGAAGAAAGATGGTAGAAAAAGAAAACTGGTAGCATCCCTCACTGTTCCACAGCTGCTACAGATGTACCCCAGACAAGCAGGGCCTGGAGTGGACCTCAGCACTCGTACAGCAGAGGTGCTAGACCATTAAAAGGAAAACTAAGTAACAGAAATACTTCATCATCAACAATCTGGGCATCCACTCAGAAACCCAATTGAAAAATTAGCAACTACTAAGACGACAGGTGGATAAATCCACAAAGATGGGAAGAAACCAGTGCAAAAAGGAGGAAAACACCCAAAACCAAAACACCTCACCTCCTACCAAGGACCAAAACTCCTCACCAGCAAGGGAACAAAGCTGGACAGAGAATGACTCTGACGAAATGATGGATTCAGACTTCAGAAAGTGGATAATGAGAAACTTCAGTGAGCTGAAAGAACATGTTCTAAATCAGTGCAAAGAAGCTAAGAACCTTGAAAAAAGATTTGAGGAAATGATAACAAGAATGGACAACTTAGAGAGGAACATGAATGAATTGAAGGAGCTGAAAAACACAACACGAGATCTTCACGAAGCATGCACAAGTTTCAACAGCCGAATTGACCAAGCAGAAGAAAGAATATCAGAAGTCGAAGATCAACTCAATGATATAAAACAAGAAAACAAGATTAGAGGAAAAAGCACAAAAAGGAATGAACAATATCTGCAAGAAATGTGGGACTATGTGAAGAGACCCAACCTACGTTTGATAGGTGTACCAGAATGTGATGAAGAGAATGAATCCAAGCTGGAAAATACTCTTCAGGATATTATCCTGGAAAATACTCTTCAGGATATTATCCAAAAAAATTTCCCCAACCTAGCAAGACAGATCAATACTCAACTCCAGGAAATACAGAGAACACCACAAAGATACTCTGCAAGAAGAGCAACCCCAAGGCACATAATCATCAGATTCACCAGGGTTGAAATGAAGGAGAAAATACTAAGGGCAGCCAGAGGGAAAGGTCAGGTCACCCACAAAGGGAAGCCCATCAGACTCACAGCAGATCTCTCAGTGGAGACTCTACAAGCCAGAAGAGAGTGGGGGCCAATATTCAACATCCTTAAAGAAAAAAACTTTCAACCCAGAATTTCATATCCAGCCAAACTGAGCTTCATAAGTGAAGGGAAAATAAAATCCTTCACGAACAAGCAAGTACTCAGAGATTTTGTCACCATGAGGCCTGCTTTACAAGAGCTCCTGAAAGAGGCACTACATATAGAAAGAAACAACCAGTACCAGCCATCCTAAAAGCATACCAAATGCTAAAGAGCATCAACAAAATGAAGAATCTACATGAACTAATGGGCAAAACAGCCAAGTAGCATCAAAATGGCAGTATCAAATTCACACATAACAATATTAACCCTAAATGTAAATGGGCTAAATGCACCAATCAAAAGACACAGACTGGCAAATTGGATAAAAAAACAAATCCCATAGATGTGCTGTATCCAGGAAACCCACCTCACATGCAAGGATACACAAAGGCTCAAAATAAAGGGATGGAGGAAGATTTACCAAGCAAATGGAGAGCAAAAAAAAGCAGGAGTTGCAACTCTCATCTCTGATAAAATAGACTTTAAAGCAACAAAGATCAAAAGGGACAAAGAAGGTCATTAGGTAATGGTAAAAGGATCGATACAACAAGAAGAGCTAACGATTCTAAATATATATGGACCCAATGCAGGAGCACCCAGATATATAAGGCAAGTTCTTAATGACTTACAAAGAGACTTAGACTCCCACACAACAATAGTGGGAGACTTTAACACTCCACTGTCAATAGCAGACAGATCAACCAGACAGAAAATTAACAAGGATGTCCAGGACTTGAACTCAGACTTGGAACAAGCAAACCTGATAGACATTTACAGAACTCTCCACCCCAAATCCACAGAATATACATTCTTCTCAGCACCACATCACACCTACTCCAAAATTGACCACATAATTGGAAGTAAAGCACTCCTCAGCAAATGCAAAACAACTGAAATCATAACAAACAGTCTCTCAGACCATAGTGCAATCAAGTTGGAACTCAGAATTCAGAAACTAACTCAGGACCGCACAGCTTCATGGAAACTGAACAACTGGCTCTTGAATGTTGATTGGATAAACAATGAAATGAAGGCAGAAATAAAGAATTTCTTTGAAACCAACGAGAATGAAGACACAACGTACCAGAATCTCTGGGACACATTTAGAGCAGTCTGTAGAGGAAAATATATAGCAATAAGTGCCCACATGAGAAGAGTGGAGAGATCCAAAATTGACACCCTATCATCAAAATTGAAAGAGTTAGAGGAGCAAGATCAAAAAAGCTCAAAACCTAGCCGAAGACAAGAAATAACTAAGATCAGAGCAGAACAGAAGGAGATAGAGACAAGAAAAAACCTTTAAAAAATCAATAAATCCAAGAGCTGGTTTTTCAAAAAGATCAACAAAATAGGCCACTAGCCAGACTGATAACAAAGAAGAGAAAGAACAACCAAATAGATGCAATAAAAAACAATAAAGGGGAAATCACCACAGATTCCACAGAAATTCAAACCATCATCAGAGAATACTACAAACAACTCTATACACATAAACTAGTAAACCCGGAAGAAATGGATAAATTCCTGGACGCCTGTATCCTCCCAAGCCTCAACCAGGAGGAAGCCGAAACTATGAATAGACCAATAACAAGGTCTGAAGTTGAGGCAGCAATTAAGAACCTACCACACAAAAAAAGCCCAGGTCCAGATGGGTTCACAGCTGAATTCTACCAGACACACAAAGAGGATCTGGTACGATTCCTTCTGAAACTATTCCAAATAATTCAAAAAGAGGGAACCCTTCCCAAATCATTTTATGAGCCCAACATCATCCTGATACCAAAACCCGGCAGAGACTCAACAAGAAAAGAAAACTTCAGGCCAATATCCATGATGAACATAGATGCAAAAATCTTCAATAAAATACTGGCAAACCGATTGCAACAGCACATTAAAACACTTATCCATCATGATAAAGTAGGATTCATCCCAGGGATGCAAGGCTGGTTCAACATACGCAAGTCTATAAATGTAATTCACCACATAAACAGAAGCAAAAACAAAAACCACATGATTATCTCAATTGATGCAGAGAAGGCATTTGACAAAATTCAACAGCCCTTTATGCTAAAAACCCTCAATAAACTTGGTATTGATGGAACATATCTCAAAGTAATAAAAGCTATTTACGACAAACCAACAGCCAATATCATACTTAATGGGCAAAAACTGGAAGCATTCCCTTTGAAATCCGGCACTAGACAAGGATGCCCTCTCTCACCACTCCTATTCAACATAGTACTGGAAGGTCTAGCCAGAGCAATCAGGCAAGAAAAAGAAATAAAGGGTATTCAAATAGGAAAGGTGGAAGCCAAATTGTCTTTATTTGCAGACGACATGATATTATACCTAGAAGACCCCATCACCTCAGCCCAAAAACTCCTGAAACTGATAAGCAACTTCAGCAAAGTCTCAGGATATAAAATCAATGTGCAAAAATCACAAGCATTCCTATACACCAATAACAGACTTAAAGAGAACCAAATCAAGAATGAACTGCCATTCACAATTGCTACAAAGAAAATAAAATACCTAGGAATACAACTCACAAGGAACGTAAGGGACCTCTTTAAGGAAAACTACAAACCACTGCTCAACGAAATAAGAGAGGACACAAACAGATGGAGAAACATTCCATGTTCATGGTTGGGAAGAATGAATATCGTGAAAATGGCTGTACTGTGCAAAGTAATTTACACAATCAATGCTATCCCCATCAAACTACCATTGAATTTCTTCACAGAACTGGAAAAAACAAACATGAACTTCATATGGAACCAAAAGAGAGCCTGCATAGCCAAGTCAATTCTAAGCAAAAAGAACACAGCGGGAGGCATCACACTACCAGACTTCAAACTATACTACAAGGCTACAGTGATCAAAACAGCATGGTACTGGTACCAAAACAGAGATATAGACCAATGGAACAGAACAGAGGCATCGGAGGCAACACAACATACCTACAACTATATAATCTTTGATAAACCAGACAAAAACAAGCAATGGGGAAAGGATTCCCTGTTTAATAAATGGTGTTGGGAAAACTGGCTAGCCATGTGCAGAAAGCAGAAACTGGACTCCTTCCTGACACCTTACACTAAAATTAACTCCAGATGGATTAAAGACTTAAACATAAGACCTGACACCATAAAAACCCTAGAAGAAAATCTAGGCAAAACCATTCAGGACATAGGAGTAGGCAAGGACTTCATGAACAAAACACCAAAAGCATTGGCAACAAAAGCCAAAATAGACAAATGGGACCTAATCAAACTCCACAGCTTCTGCACGGCAAAACAAACAGTCACTAGAGTGAATCGGCAACCGTCAGAATGGGAAAAAATCTTTGCAGTTTACACATCTGACAAAGGGCTGATATCCAGAATTTACAAATAACTCAAACAGATTTACAGGAAAAAAAACAAACAAACCCATTCAAAAATGGGCAAAGGATATGAACAGACACTTTACAAAAGAAGACATACATGAGGCCAACAAACACATGAAAAAATGCTCATCATCACTGGTCATTAGAGAGATGCAAATCAAAACCACATTGAGATACCATCTCATGCCAGTTAGAATGGCGATCATCAAAAAATCTGGAGACAGCAGATGCTGGAGAAGATGTGGAGAAATAGGAACACTCTTACATCGTTGGTGGGAGTGTAAATTAGTTCAACCATTGTGGAAGACAGTGTGGCGATTCCTCAAGGACCTAGAAATAGAAATTTCATTTGACCCAGCAATCCCTTTACCGGGTATATAGCCAAAGGACTATAAATCGTTCTACTATAAGGACACATGCACACGTATTTTCATTGCAGCACTGTTTACAATAGCAAAGTCCTGGAACCAACCCAAATGCCCATCGATGATAGACTGGATTGGGAAAATGTGGCACATATACACCATGGAATATTATGCAGCACTCAAAAATGATGAGTTTATGTCCTTTGTAAGGACATGGATGAATCTGGAGAACATCATTCTCAGCAAACTGACAGAAGAACAGTAAAAGAAATACCGCATATTCTCACTCATAGGCAGGTGAGAAAAATGAGAACACGTGGACACAGGGAGGGGTCTACTACACACTGGGGTCCATTGGGGGAAATGAGGGAGGGACAGTGGGGGGGTTGGGGAGGGATATCCTGGGGAGAAATGCCAAGTGTGGGTGAGGGGGAGGAAGGCAGCAAAACACACTGCCATGTGTGTACCTATGCAACTATCTTGCACGTTCTGCACATGTACCCCAAAACCTATAATGCAATAAAAATTAAAAAAAATTAATCTCATAATTTGATATAAAGCTAATTCCCATTTCAATGTGAGATAATAAAATTATTTTCAAGTAGAAAAAGCCTCAGAAAATTTGCCACACAAAGACACAGGACTTTGCCCTTTGTCTAAGGGCATTGGAAGTATCCTCAGAAGAAGTATCTAAATAAGGGGAGAGACACATACGGGAGATGCCACAGAGGTATGGTGAGAGTAATCAACTATCATTATGAAGTATATTTAATAATTTTCTAGAAAACAAACGTCACATGTTACAATGCTTCCATAATCAATTTCTGTCCTGTAGGCAATGGCTTTGAGTGATTCACAATACTTGACTCCTAATTAATAAAAGTATTAAAATTGTTTATGCAAGTCAATTGAAAGAGCTACTGATGGTGCCTAGCTCTGAATAAGCATATGGTAATTATTGTTGAAATGCAGAATGATTCATGGATCTTCTGAATTTATGAGTGAACATAACGAATAATATTAGAACAAGGCAATGCAGCATTCATAACCAGGACGTGATGTGAATCCAAAAGACACCTGAATGATGGAGGGAGGGAATAGATGTGAATTACTCATCTCTTTTAACTGTAGGTATAAAAAGAGGGGTAAGAATAAACAGGCTTATGTAAAATTAAAAATTAATCTGAATATCTGAGCAAACATCACTATTATTTTTAATTTAAAGTATCTCCTGAACTGGGCAAAGCATATTGCACACAAAATTTGGCATTAATTTTATCACTTTACTGGTTTGTTTTCATGTATAATTCCATAGTATTTATGTGAGAGCATATGTTCATGTAGATGGTAATTCTATGAACATAAAGTTCACAGATACATCATTAATGTCAAAATTGCTGAACAATAATAAACTCTATAAGGAAATAAGCATTGTGCAACCTCATCTTAAAACTCCAAAAATACAAACAAAGTAATCTGCTCAATAGATTACAAGTATAACTGGAACCCACCACCCAGCTCATGTTTGCCAGCCCAAAATACTAAAACCTGTGAGCTTTTCTGCCCATGCAAATTAGAACAATATGATATTTTAACACAATTCGGACATTTAAATTTAAATAGACTAACAGCAGCAGATACATACTTAGTATGGTATGCATCTGTCATTAAAATAAGTGAAGACTAATCAGAAAATATAATAACGGAACAGCAAATAATGCCTGGCTCTGACACTAACATCGCCATCCTGCCAGGTTAATCTCTATCTTCATTAAAGTGCCTGGAAGGACAGAGTGATAAATCATGTCATCCACGGCTTGTGCTTTTCCATGCACCTAACTGAAACATAGGAAATTTAGAAATATGAAAATCGTGCAAATTCACTTTTATTAGAAAAAAATAATGTGAATAGGTTAATAGCTTCATTAGCTCTAAGAAAATAAAAAACAAAATGATCCGGAGAGAGCTGGCAATATCTATTCTTTTCACAGGAGTTACAGAGTTACTTTGTAATGAATTACCTTAGACAAACCAAGTAACCTTTCAAAACCACCAGAAACCCACCTGAAGGATTTGTCCAGCCTCACTGTATTTCTTCAGCTCCCACCGCTGTCTTACTAGTTTGTGAGCAAGTCTAGCCACCAAATCACCAAGGAAGGTTTAATGGCGAGTGTGAATTCACTATGCATCGACCTTTACCCAGAGAAATCTCATTCTACAGACAGAGCAGAGAAAACTTACAAAAGCAAGTAACATTGCATCACTATGTCATTAGCTCTGCATCAGAAATTTAATTTCTGGAAATATCAAGTTTGCTGAAACTTTGATTTTTAGGGCTTATATTCATAATATCCTAATACTCATCAGGTAAATAAAAATAAGCACTCATTTCAAGATGAGTCATTCATAGACAAATCATTTGAGTGCTAAGTTTAAAGCAGAAACTTTCACTGTGGTTTCAGTTTGTTCAGGAAAGTCAAAAATAAACTTCAAACAATACATAAATTTGAAAGTGTGATCGAAGTTTCCAAAATGATCTGGAGAAAAGCACCTATTTCCCAGGTTTGGTACAGGTGGTGCCTACAATGGAATAAGTGATAGTTTGTCTCGATCTTTATAAATTCATCATTTTCAAAGTTTGAACCTAAATCTCTAGATTCACCCCTGGTGGATGTTTCCCTAATGAGGATATATCCATCCCAGTTGGTTTCTTCTCCTCCACTGCTACCATGTCAACCGGACCTAACCCACTGTGTCTCTCGGCTACTCATCACAGGAGCTTGTTACCGAGGCTCCCTTATTCTCTTTTTGCACCCTTCATTCAATTCTCAAAACAACCATAGTGATTTCTTTTTCACGGAAGTCAGATGCTGCCATCCCTCTTCAACACTCTCCCCTATGGCTCTTCATTTCCATCAGTGTAAGAGTCAAAGTCCCTAGAGTGATTGTAGAAAGATGAGCATATGGCACAGATTGTGTGGGCACACCTGTTTTCCAGCCAAAATTATTAATCCACCACTCTTTCATTCTTAAAATTGTCCCTGGTTGGATGCTAGACTGTGTGGCCAGTCTGTCACACAGGGTTCTGGTTCACCTTCCCCTCTGAGTTCATCCTTGCAGCCCTCCTATGCCTCTGCCCTCAGGAACACTCTCCTCTGTGCTGTTCTTTGATCATACAGGGTACGACCTTTCTTATTGCCTTCCATTTACTTTGTCCTGGGCCTGGAATACTCCTGCATCAGGTACCTAAATGCAGCCTTCTCAATGAGCCTTCCTTTGCTTCCTATTTAAACCTGCAACCCTGTCCCCACACACCACCACTCCCTGTCTTTCTTCCTTCAGTTTTTTTTTCTCTCAACACTCATCAGCATTTAGGTATCTGCCTACATGAGAACACAAGGTCCCTGTGGAAATATATATTGTTTTATTTGCTGATTGTGGTTTTCCTTGCATCTTAAGCATGGTAAATGCTCAATAAATGCTTGCTCAGTGGAAGAAGGAAGGAGTTGAATTAATGAATGGACACATTGGGGAATCCTACAATCCTCTGAATTCTGCTTAGGGTTTCCTGATGTCTGTCCCTATCTGTGTGTTTCTGTATGCTATACACCAGTGTTTTTCACACTTAGCTACTGAATTGTTCCAGCAGAAATGTATAGGCTTCAAGCACCACAGCAGATGTAAACAGCAGATCACCATGCAGCAAAAAGGGAACCTTCTTTAAAATATCATAGTTCATTGTAATTGTCATTCCAATTCTGCATTGTGCACAATTATAGTTAAATGTGTGCTATATACCGTTTTACTTATCAATTAAAATCCACACCTATGATGGTAGACCCTGATCCTGAACTTTGCATAATCCTTAACTATATGCTACAAACCATTGAAAGAAATCATTTATCATTTTATTAAAAACCAAAATATAGATTAACTAGTTCTGATTTACTATGTTGTCCATGTTTTCTAAACTTCCCATTTCTGATACCATGTGGATTCTCTAAAGAAGCTCTGATGAATGTACACCAAGAGAGACGTGCAACATATAAGTATCACTGTTAGTGTAAACAATAACAAAATTTTTAAATGTCTAATAAGAGGAAAGTTGATAAACAGTCAGCTATTCTCACAATGGAGCACTCCATATAATGGAAAATGAATTATTTGGTTTATTGTATGATATGCAAAATTTTGGATGGAGTAAAGTATGTTATAAATGAGTACGTGCAGAACACACTCATTAAACTTGTTTTGATTGTCTAACATAACCAAATACTGGGAAGATAGCAGTGAACAAAGCAGTTAAACACTGTTATCTTTGAATATAAAATTTTATTAAGAGAAGATAATCAACAAATTAGGTAATTTGAATAGACATTTAAAGGAGACAAGTGGTATAGAGAAAATAAGAGTTTGATAATGATCTGAAAGAAATAGATCAAGAAAGAGGAATGCAGCATTTTTTGCCCAAGCCGCTAGAAGGAAAAGGTTGTAATAAATATCACAGAAAGACTATGGAAGGAACAGGTTGAGAAGATGTGACATTCAGTTTTGAATATATGCCTCTGTGATATTTAAAATGTAACACTGCTATTTTATACACATCTTGCCTTATGAATCTTAGGATGCATATCTGAAATCAATTTTGTAAAATTCACAACAATTAACTGTTTGGTATTTGCCTCTCCCCTAATTTCCCTCTTCTAATTTTACAAACTCCCCTGATCTATATTGGGATTTTAATTTCTAACCACTAAACCTAACAATTTTGTTTTTATTTTTATTTTTGACTTCCATATCTTTCTTTGTGGCTTTCTCTCTAATTTCTAGTGATTTATCTTCCACTTAACTAATTCTTTCTTAAGCTACATTTAATCTGTTGTCAATAGTTCCATTGAATTTATAAATGAATATACACACATGCACACATGCATTTCTAGTAGCTTTATTTTTTCAAATATGTACTTTTTCAAATTTTTACTTTCTCAAAATGTTCATTTTTATTAATCCTCAGTATTTACTTTCATTTTTAATTTTTAAAAATACTTTCTAACATTATTTTATATTTATAGTTTATATTATATATCTGATTATCCCATTCTCTATAATGAAGGATGGTTGTAATTCTATTGCAGTTTTAAAAATTGTGACCATTTTCTCTTTAGTTGAATTTTTTATAATTGTATATTCACATGCTGCTATAATAAATACTACACAGAGATTCCTTGTACCCTTTACTCAGTTTCCCCCTTTCGTATACTATGACAACCTAGATATTGACATTAACACAACAAAGACACAAAAGATTTTCATCATGCCACAGATTCTTCATGTTGCTCTTTTTCAGCCACATCCACTTCCCTTACCTTTTCTCTCCCTGAACACTGCTAATCACTAATGTATTTTCCATTTCTACAGTTTTAACATTTTTAACAATGTTATAGAAATGAAATGATGCAGTATATAATCTTTTGAGACTGGTCTTTTTTTTTTTTTTTTGCTCATGATTGCATGGGAATTCATTCAAGTTTTTGCAGGTATCAATTGTTTTCTTTTTTGTTGATGAAAAGTATCTGATGATGTGGGTTATCACAGTTTAACAATTCACCCATTGAAGGATATCTGGGTTGTTTCCAGGTTTTGGCTATTACAAATAAAGCTGTTATGGCCATTTACACACAGGTTTTTGATTGAGCACATGTTCATATTTTTCTTACATCAATGTAAATATGCAGAAGCACAATTTCTGGGTTGTATACCTGTTTCATATTTAGATTTTTAAAGAAGCTGCTTAACTATTTTTTATTTTTTTAGTATGATGCATTTACCTTATCACCAGCAGTGTCTGAGTTTTCCAGTTCCTCTGTATCCCCTCCCGAATTTGATATTATCACCATTTTTAGGTTTCTACCCATTCTGATATGCCTTATTGTGGCTTCAATTTACATTACCCAAACAGCTAAATACAGTTTAATACTTTTCATTTGCTTATTGTCATCTGCATACCTTCTTCGGTGAAATCACCATTCATGTTCTGACTGTTTTAATTGAATTGCATTTATTTTAGTTGTTCTTGTTGAGTTTTGAGAATTCTTCATATATATTGCAGATACAGATCCTTTGTCATAAATGTGTTTGCAAATATGTTCTGTCAGTTTATGGTATGTCTTTTCATCCTTTATAGAGGGTCATTTTCAGAGAAAAAAACTTGAATTTACATGAAGTTCTTAATTGTCCTTTTAATGATAATGCTTTTGGTTTTATGTCTAAACCACTTTGCTTAGCCTTAGTATCAAAGATGTTCTAAAAGTTTTGTGGGTTCCATTTTGCATTTAAGTCCATGATCCTGCTGGGTAGGTTTTCATGTGAGGTGTGAGCTTCAGTCTGGGCTCATTTTCCACTTTTCTGTGGGTATCCAGTCGCACCAACAGTGTTTGTTGGAAAGGCAACCCATATGTTCACTGCGTTTGTGTGACTGTCAAAAATCCATTCAACATATATGTGTAGGTCTATTCCAGGGCTCCCTAGCTCATCAAATGTCTTTTGATATTTGCAGAAATAACTTTGTCCTCATGCTAGTGACCCTACTCTGTAGAGCCTGTTAGGAGCTTGGTTTGAGAAAGCTTTCCTCCTGAGACAATTTTATCTTAGCAGAGCAGGAGGCTAGAAATGTAAGACAAAATTAATCCAATCGATTTTATTAGATGTTTTTCTTTATACATTATCTTTCTTTACACTAGCTCAAATTAAGCTAGTATTCTCCACCAACCCTACCCTGAGTCAGAAGAGAGACAGCCAGCTTCCTATGTAAATTATTGGATTTGCCAAATGGTAATTATTATCTTAAGATTACACACTTCCTGAGCGGACAGCTGTTGATCTACACTTTGTGGTCAGTGCCTACTGAAGCAGGCTATTTTCCTGACCCCTTCATGGGACTCAGGACAGGGGTGCTTCCTTTGCCCAGCCTGCAGCTTTCAACTCCTCACTGAAGGGCTCCTGCCTGCCAGCAAACAAGGTGGGAACTGGAGTGCAGGATCCCTGGAACCAAAGGCTTCGGCAATGGCAGGAGCTAACTCCACCCACTCAGACCTGCTGTGCTCCACCCATCGCAGGAAAGAGTGCAGATGAGAGGGAGAGGAAGCCAGGACAAGCACTTTTGGGCACCTGCAGGAGCAAACTTCGGGCAGGCCCCTAGGCAGCATCTGGGAGGTGCCCATGAGCCCTGGAGCCCCACAGGGAGGGTTTCAGTGCTCTTTTAGCTCTGCTATTCACGAACAGCTTAAGAGTTAACAGTTCAGTGGGTCCTTTGCCTTTCCATGTGAGGTGGCTGCCTTCCACCAGCAAGGGCGAAGGACAAATGTCACAGCCTTTTGTATCTACACTAGTGGCACCTGAGCTCTTGTCCAATGTCCAGGAGAAATGAGGTTGCTCAAACAATTTGAAACATGGTAACTGGGGGTAATTTTATTGCCCACATGATGAAAGTGGCTCTTGGCTGGAAGGGGAGCTGAAAAGGGTACAGGACAGGAAGGTAATCTTCCCCTGAAGTCAGTCAGGCTCCAGCCAGATTGTTCTCTGAAGTTACACGGTCAAGTAGTCCCTCTAAAGTCAATCCTCTTCTCGCTGACATCCAGCCATAGTCTCTGACATCCCCTGCTTCTCCTCTCTCTGCCAGCAGAGTCTGGGGTTTTTACAGATACAGGATGGGATGGGACAGGGCCATGGGTGGTTTTGAAAAAGGTAATATTTGAGCAGGAAAACAAGGATGGAATTTCTCACTTCGAGCCACAGTTTCAGGCTTGAAGGTGGGGTTTTGTCTGAGACCCACTCTTTTACACCTAGAATTTCTCTATCTCCTATCTCTGTCACTACGTTAGGGACAGCTTGGGATGACTTTGTTTCCCATCCACAAGTCTGTGTTCCTGAAGACTTATTGGAGCTGGACACCGTGTTTGCTCTGAGGCAGCCCTTATTTCAGTCTTGCTTTCCTTGCTTTTCTGATCTCCTAATATGCTCTATTTGGCCCTTGGCAAATACTGGCACTTTCTCATGAGCTCAACAATACATTTCATCTCAAGTTTATGACAGAATATTTAGTATTTCTAGAGTTTCATAGCAGGAAATCTTTCCAATGGTTCCCCCTGCCAAACTGCCAGATTTAGTAGTTCTAGGATTGTTTTTATCTTTTGTTGACCATCTGTACAAGGGCCTCTATTTTGCTGAGTAAAATTATTAAATATTTTTTCATATACTACAATTTTCTATGGCCTGAATGTTTGTATCCTCCAAAAACCGTATGTTAAAGCCCTCAGGAATGGGCCCCAGAGAGCCTGGCCCTTCTGCCGCATGAGGACATAGTGAGAAGATAGTGAGCTGGAGCCAGGGCCAGCTTTGAGAAAGGGAATGGACTCTCACCAGACTGAATCTTCAGTGACTTGATCTTTTACTCCCCAGTCTCCAGACTGTGAAAAATAAATTTCTGTTCTTTATAGTCTACCCAGTTTACAGTATTTTGTTATAGCATGCCCAAATAGCCTAAGGCACAATTAAACTGCATCTTCCACAACTGAAAGCTATTTCTTCTTTTGTTGGAGAGTAATCTGGTTAATTTCTACTTTATTGTCTTCTTTGCTTTATCGTATTTTCCTCTCATGACTTCCTGTTGTTATTCTGGTTTCATATGGCCTTGTTGTCATGTTGACCATAGCATTCTACACCTCAGTACTTCAGAATTTATATTTGACAATGTCCAACAAACCCTCCTTATTGGAGCAAATTCTCACCACTGTCTTAGTTCTGTGGAAAATCTCTAGTGTGAGTGAAAATTTGAATAATTTGGTGCACGGATTTGAAATAAACTAAAACATTTATACTTCACCTGCATGATACATTGTTGTTTGTTGCCTCAAAACCTATTACATTTTGGTATTTTAATTAATCTACAGAAAATTTTCTCCTAGCATTCAGCAAATTCCAGCCCCTAAGGTCAGAGATGTCAGGGCATTATGCTGAAGTATAGATTTCATATCTCGACTTAACAAGCACTATGGGTCTGATGCAGGTGTTCTCAGGTTCATTTCTTAAGATGTATTGCCAATATCAAACCTCCAGGACGTTACTTATAACTTGCCACAAAATGCAGATTCACCATGGAAACTCATCTGTATGTAACTACTTGAATGAAGGGACCCTGAGGGTTTTATAAACAGGGTCATATTTCTTTATGAACAGTTATCTACCAGCACCAACCTATTTGGAAGTGTGTTTGATCACCCCAGGACCACCGAAGACAGAGCCTGGCCTGCATAAAAATAGTCCATTTGGCCCAGGGAAGAGAGAATCCAATTTGTTTCTTAATAGAAAGGCCCCCCAAAAAAAGGTTATGAAAAAGGAACCTTTGGTCCAGTTTCCTGGGCTCAAAGGCTAGCATTATTTTACTATCTATCAATTTAGGAAATAAGTTTAACTGTTACAAGTTGGTCATTGCCCGACTTGTAAAATGAAATAAGACAATGACCTAAATCCTAGGTTGCTAGAGAGGTGTAAGTTAGGTAACATTTGTAAGTAATTATAAAGTACAGACTTTTCAGCTTGTTACAGAGCAGATAATTCCCAAACATTAGCTAATAAGATGGCAGCACTTGAGTAATATGTTATCTATAATGGAAATGGAGCTTTTAAATCCATTTTGTAATTATCTAATTAACACTCTCTTTAATGTGTTGGTTAATGTGTCAGCTGCCTCAGATGTACATGGCCACCAAATCGGTGCACTTTGTTTCAGAACTGAAAGGTTTCTGGGAAGTCCCTGAAAACGTTTGAAAGTCTTATCTGACCACAGAGAAATTTTCTTCAGGAGAACCATAAACATGGCTGATGTCTTTCTCAGCAGGGGTCGGAAGGCCCCTGGTAAACCCCGTAACCACAAAGGATCTCAAATGCAGCCTCAATCTCTGGTCTTCTGAGCCAACATAGGCAACTGAAATAAGTCAGCAAACTGCAACTTTGGGTAATATTGCCAGGAAAAGGAAAGATGAAGAAGAATATTGATTTCAGCATTTGAAACAATCTGAAGCCTACTTTAGGATCTTGATTTCCCCAAATATCTAGATAATCATCAATAAGGTAATTCATATCTTATTGGACAGAATATCTGACCAACTGGTTAAAAAAAAAACAAAAACCCAACTAAGTCAGTACCCGCACCTTACAAGAAACAATTATAAACAGACAACTAGTCCTGGTCAATTTATGGTACCTATTTTTGTCCCCATCCTTTATCAACTTTTTACAACTTGACTTATTATAACATATAATAAAATGCGTGTAATTAATCTGTACAGTTTCATGAATATTAATATATATTTAAACCTATGATACCATCACCACAATAAAGATAAGAAATATTTCTTCCACTCCCAAAGGTTTTCTCCCTCTCCTCTGCATTTCCTCCTTACCCGTCCCCACCCTACTCCTACTCTGAAACAACAATTGCTCTACCATTTGTCTCTATAGATTATTTTGTGTCACTATACATTATTTTTTATTCAATGAAATTTTGTATAAATGAAAATATATCGTAGATATCCCCTTTTCTGCCTTTTCCTGCCTTTTATGGTCTACCTTTTTTTTGAGAGAGTCTTGCTCTGTCACTCAGGCTAGAGTGCAATGGTACCACCGCAGCTCATAGCAACCTCCGCCTCCTGGGTGCAAGTGATTCTCCCCCCTCAGACTCCCAAGTAGCTGGGATTACAGGCATGTGCCACCACATCCGGCTAATTTTTGCATTTTTAGTAGACACCAGGTTTCACCATGTTGGCCAAGCTAGTGTCTAACTCCCGACCTCAAGTAATTCACCCACCTTGCCCTCTCAAAGTGCTGGGAATACAGGCTTGAGCCACCATGCCCAGCCGGATCTACCTTTCTTTCACTTAGTGTATATCTTACTTTCATACTCATATATGGTTTTGGCATCTGTCAATAATTTGCTATTGCAGCATACTATACCGTGATGCTTATGGTACCTTTTATTTACTATACACTTTATTATACTCTGTTTGTTTATCCATTTACCTGTTATTGAATATTTAATTTGTCTAAAGTATTTGACCCTTAAAAATTTGGCTATTGTAAGTTCATGAACTAGTTCTCTGGTCATACATTTTCAATTCTCTTGGATTTCTCCTATGAGTGGAATGTCGATGTTACATGGTAGATGCAGGTTTAGCTTTTTAAACAAGTCATCAAACCCTTTGCAAAAGTGGTTCTACCATTTGTGTGGAGTAGTCAAATTGTCCTCTATTCTTAGCAACACTGGCTATGCCCAAACTTTTAAATTTAACCATTCTAGAATGTGCATAGTGGAAGACCACTTAGTTTTATTTTGCAGTTTCTTAATAATGAATGATGTTTAACCATTTTTTTCCCTTGAGACAGGGTCTTGCTCTGTCACTCAGGCTGAAATGTTGTGGCAGGATCATGGCTCACTGCAGCCTCAAACTCCATGGGCTCAAGAGGTCCCCGCTTACGCTTCCCAATTAGCTGGGACCACAGGCATGCACCATCATGCTTGGCTAATTTTTTTTTTTTTTTTTTTTTTTGGTAGAGATAGGGTCTCATAATGTTTCCCAGGCTGGTCTAGAACTCCTGGGCTCAAGTGATCCCTCACCTTGGCCTTCCAAAGTGTTAGGATTACAGGCGTGAGCCACCACATCCAGCCTGAACGCCTTTTAATGCGCTTTGTTGCCATCCACATATTTCATTTTGTGAAATGTCTGTTCAACTGTTTCCTTTTTTTGTCAATTGGGTGATTTGACTTTGTATTTTTGAGATATGGGTTTTTCTAATATGTTCTAGATGAACATTCTTATCTGGATGTATACGTTAAAAATGTTTTCTCACAAACTGTGCTTATTTCACTTCTTTGACTATGTCTTTTGACAAATTCAATTTATCTATGTTGTTCCACTTGTGCTTCATGACATTTGGGCCCATTTGAGGAATCTTTGCATAGAAAACTGTCATTAATGTTTTCTCTTAGTTTCTCATTAGTATGTTTCTGCTCTTGAATTTAGTCTGTGATGTATTTTGATTGACTAACAAGGTTTTTTTGGGTATACAATGTCACAGCAGGATTTGTTGATAAAAATGTAATTTTACACATTTGATTTCCTTGTCGTCTTTGTTGAAAATCAATTGGAAGTCTATGTTTGAGTTTATTTCTGAATTATTTATTCTGTTCCATTGATCAGTTTCACTATCGGTATAACAAAACCACACTGTCCCGCTTGCTGTGCCTTTATAACAAGTATTAAAATGTGGTAGCAAATGCTCTTCAACATTGTTATTTATCAAAGTTGCTTTGGATATTTTAGGTCCATATATATATATATATATATATATATATATATATATATATATAAATGTTATCATCTGCTTGTCTATATAAAAATGCATACTGAAATTTTAGTTGGCCTCACCTTGAATTACAGATCAATTTGAGGAAATCTAAAGAATCTTAAAGGTACTAAATACTTTAACCCAAATGAATATGATGTATTTTTCCATCTAATAAATTAAAAAATAATCTAGCAATTCATTTCAGGTTTTAATAAAACAGTTTAAATTTGGTTGTCAAATTTATCCTTAAGTAATTCATATTTTTATGACACTAAATGGCTTTACAATTATCTTCTAAAATTTCACTGTTAATAGAAATACATGAATTTATTATATCTACCTAATTTCCTGCAAACATGCTGAAATTTTTTATTAATAGCTTTTTTCCTAAACCACATAGGATTTGTTGCATACACAATCATGTATCTTTTAAAAATAATGCCATTGCTTACTTTTCCACAGTAGCTAGAACTGATACTGCAACATTAAATAGAAGTAATAAAAGAAGACATGTTAGGGTGGTGCAAAAGTAATTAGTTTTTTTTTCAATTGTAACTAATTGCAAGAACCACAGTTTTGCACCAACCTAATGCTTAACCTTATTTCTTAGGAAGAAGTTTAGTCTTTCATTATTAATTATGAAGTCATCTATAGGTTTTTATAAATGCCCTTTTTACATTGAGGAAATTCCTTTATATATCCATTTCACTGAGTTCATATACATGTGTATATAATGATGTTAATTTTTATCTAGTTTTCCTGTATTTGTTAAAATAATCATATATTCTTTTAGGTTACTAATATGGAAATTACATTAAATTGACTGATTTTTTTAATGCCACTCCACACTTGCATTTCAGGGTTGAACCACACTTGAGCATGATATATTATCCCTTTACATATTGCTGGATCTGTCATATTAAATTTTGTAATAATTTTTAAATCTATGTGATGGATATTGATCAGTATTTTTCATTTTTGTAATGTCTTTGGTTTGGTATCAAGCTAACGCTGGCTTCACATAATGCATTGGGAAAAGTTTTCTCTTCTGTTTTCTGGAAGAGATTGTGTAGAATTGATATTATTTCTTTTAAATATTTTTGAAGAATCCAAAAGCAAAGATTGTAAGTTTGGCTTTATGTAAAGTTTTAAATTACAGATTTAATTTATATATGTTAAGGAGCTAGTCAGGCTATCTATTTTGTAAGTTTTGTCTTTCAAGGAATGTTTCTGTTACTTCAAAAATTTCTAATTTATTTTAATTGTTTCCTTAGAATTCCCTTATTATCCTTTTGATGTCTGTAGAATCAGTCATGATATTCCTCTTTTTGTACCTTCTCCAGGTAATTAATGACCTTCCTCCCTTAGATTTTGTTAATTTTTTTTTCAAATTTTCCTTTTGATTTCTTCTTTGACCCACAACAAAACATAGAAATGTGTTGTATATTTTACAAATACTTAATGATTTAAAATATGCCTTTCTGTTATTGATATTTGGTTTAATTGTATTAAAGTCAAATAATATAGCTTTATGTGTTTCATTATTTTAAGTTTGTTGAGAATAGACTTGAAATCCAAAATGCATTCTATTGGAGACATTTTCATATGCACTTCAAACTAATGTGTGTTGGGTCTTTTCATGTGTGGAATGTAAAATGTTCAAGTTGACTGTTTATTCAAATCCTGTATATCTTGACAAATATTCTTACTGATGTAAATTAGTATGAGTGGACTATTGAAATCCAATCTCATAAATTTGTTCACTTTTCATTCATTTTCAATTTCGTATTTAACATACTTTGAAAATGTCTAGTTAAGTAAATACATATTTGTAGCTCTTCTGTTAATGCTAGTTAATATTTTTTTAAAAAGTTAAAAAATATTTGTGTGAACATTTTAATTACAAGGTAGCTAGCCTCTTAGTCATATTTGTATATGCTGAAAATTAATGTCACCTATATTTGATGATTTCTAAAATTATAGAACCAATTTCCTCCTTTGACCGCTTAACAAGACTATGTATTTTAGTTCTTATTAGTCAGCTTCAAAGAATTTTGAAGAAATTTACCTTTTTCAGCAATTAGAACGGACAGAGAGGATTAAACAACTTTCTAACTATTGTTTTAACTAACCTGACTTCTGCATTATTAGCGACCTTTCAGAAATGAAATACTTTCCAAAAAATATTTTCCTTGTTTTTTAAATCCCATTTGTTTGTTTGTTTATTTATTGTACTTTAGATTCTGGGGTACATGTGCAGATTATTCTGGGGTACATTATGCAGGATTGTTGCATAGGTACACACCTAGCAATGTGGTTTGCTGCCTCCATCCCCCAGTCACCTACATCTGGCATTTCTCCCCATGTTATCCCTCCCCGACCTTCCCATGCCCCTGCTGTCCCTCCCTTGGCCCCCCAAAACAGACTCCAGTGTGTGATGCTCCCCTCCCTGTGTCCATGTGTTCTCATTGTTCAGCATTCACCTATAAGTGAGAACATGAGGTGTTAGATTTTCTGTTCTTGTGTCAGTTTGCTGAGAATTATGATTTCCAGATTCATCTACATCTCTACAAAGGACACAAACTCATCATTTTTATGGCTGCATAGTATTCCATGGTGTATATGTGCCACATTTTCCTTGTCCAGTCTATCGTCAATGGGCATTTGGCTTGATTCCAGGTCTTTGCTATTGTAAACAGTGCCGCTCTGAACATACAGGTGCACGTGTCTTTATAATAGAATGATTTATAATCCTTTGGGTATATACCCAGTAATGGGATTGCTGGTTCAAATGGAATTCTATTTCTAGGTCCTTGAGGAAAGCACCACACTGTCTCCCACAATGGTTGAACTAGTTTACACTCCCACCAACAGTGTAAAGTGTTCCTATTTATCCACATCCTCTCCAGCATCTGTTTACTCCAGATTTTTTAATGATCACCATTCTAACTGGTGTGAGATGGTATCTCATGTGGTTTTGATTTGCATTTCTCTAATGACCAGTGATGATGAGCATTTTTTCATATGTTTGTTGGCCTCATACATGTCTTCTTTTAAAAAGTGTCTATTCATGTGTTTTGCCAACTTTTTAATGGATTTGTTTTGTTTTGTTTTGTTTTTCTTGTAAATCTGTTTTAGTTATTTGTAGATTCTGGATATTAGCACTTTGTTAGATGGGTAGATTGCAAGAACTTTTTCCCATTCTGTTGGTTGCCAATTCACTCTAATGACTGTTTCTCTTGCTGTGCAGAAGCTCTGGAGTTTAATTATGTCCCGTTTGTCTATTTGGGCTTTTGTTGCCAATGCTTTTGGTGTTTTAGTCATGAAGTCCTTGCCTATGCTTATGTCCTCAATGGTTTTGCCTAGGTTTGCTTCTAGGGTTTTTATGGTGTTAGGTCTTACGTTTAAGTCTTTAATCCATCCGGAGTTAATTTTAGTGTGAGGTTAGGAAGGGGTCCATTTTCTGCTTTCTGCACATGGTTAGCCATTTTCCCAACATCATTTATTAAACAGGAGATCCTTTCCCCATTGCTTGTTTTTGTCAGGTTTGTCAAAGATCAGATGGTTGTAGATGTGTGGCATTGCCTCCAGGGCCTCTGTTCTGTTCCATTGGTCTATATCTCTGTTTTGGTACTGCTGTTTTGATTACTGTAGCCTTGTAGTATAGTTTGAAATTAGGTAGCCTGATGCCTCCAGTTTTGTTCTTTTGGCTTAGTATTGTTTTGGCTATGCGGGCTCTATTTTGGTTCCATGTGAAGTTTAAGGTGGTTTTATCCAGTTCTGTGAAGAAGGTCATCGGTAGCTTGATGGGGATAGCATTGAATCTATAAATCACTTTGGGCAGTATGGCCATTTTCATGATATTTATTCTTCCTAACATGAGCATGGAATGATTTTCCTTCTGTTTGTGTCCTCTCTTATTTCCTTGAGCAATGGTTTGTAGTTCTCCTTGAAGAGGTCCTTTACATCCTTTGTTAGTTGTCTTCCTAGGTATTTTATTCTCTTTGTAGCAATTGTGAATGGGAGTTTGCTCATGATTTGGCTCTCTGTTGGTCTTTTATTGGTGTATAGAAATGCTTGTCATTTCTGCACATTGATTTTGTATCCTGAAACTTTGCTGAAGTTGCTTATCAGCTTAAGGAGATTTTGGGCTGAGATAATAGGGTCTTCTAAATATACAATCATGTCATCTGCAAATAGAGACAATTTGACTTCCTCTTTTCCTAATTGAATACCCTTTATTTTTTTTCTTGCCTAATTGCTCTGACTTGAACTTCCAGTACAATATTGAATAGGAGTGGTGAGAGAGGGCATCCTTGTCTAATGCCGGATTTCAAAGGGAATGCTTCCAGTTTTTGCCCATTCAGTATGATATAGGCTCTAGGTTTGTCATAAATAGTTTTTATTGTTTTCAGATATGTTCCTTCAATACCTAGTTTATTGAGAGTTTTCTTGTTTTGTTTTGTTTTTTTGAGACAGAGTTTTGCTCTTGTAACCCAGGCTGGAGTGCAATGGTGCAATCTCGGCTCACCGCAGAATAAAGCATTGTTGAATTTTGTCAAAGGCCTTCTCTGCATCTATTGAGATAATCATGTGGTTTTTGTCTTTGGTTCTGTTTATGTGGTGGATTACATTTACACACTTGCATATGTTGAAATAGCCTTGCATCCCTGGAATGAAGCCTACTTAATTGTGATGGATAAGCTTATTGATGTGCTGTTGCAATTGGTTTGCCAGTTTTTTATTGAAGATTTTTGCATCTATGTGCATCATGGATATTTGCCTGAAGTTTTCTTTTTTTGTTGAATCTCTGCTTTGTTTTATTATCAGGATGATGTTGGTCTCATAAAATGATTTGGGAAGGATTCCCTCTTTTTGTATTGTTGGAATAGTTTCAGAAGGAATGATACCAGCTCCCCTTTGTGGGTCTGCTGGAATTCAGCTATTAACCTTTCTGGACCTGGGCTTTTTTTTGGTTGATAGACTATTAATTGTTGCCTCAACTTCAGCCCTTGTTATTGGTCTATTCAAGGTTTCATCTTCTTCCTGGTTTAGGCTTGGGAGGGTGCAAGTGTCCAGGAATTTATCCATTTCTTCCAGGTTTACTGGTTTATGTGCATAGAGTTGTTTGTAGTAATCTCTGATTGTAGTTTGTATTGGATTGAGAGTTTCACAGCAAGCACAGTTGGACCCGGGAAGGTCCAGTTCAGTGGGAGGGGAAGGGCGACCACCACTCCTGAGACAGTACGCCACTACCAAGACTGAAAATTATTTTCAACATCATTTCATTTCAAGAAGGTATCGAACTTTCTAATCTTGTCTGTGGGATTTGTTTTCCTCTTCTATATTAATGAATCTTGAAGATGAAGGTGGGCAGCTTCTTCCTCCTCCAACGGAGAGTTAAATTAGCATGTTCAGAGATTTGAACCACACATTTAATCCTATGCTAGAACACAAACTCAAAAGTCTTGTCTTAAAACAGTGGAGATCCATACCCTTAGAAAAAGATAATTTGGGGATGCATTCACTGTTTTATGTGATTTATATTTTTAAACACTTTTCCTGGTGCACCATACAGTATTGTTTACTACAGGCACAAAGTTGCACAGCAGAGCTCCCAAATGTGTTGATCTTTTATACCTGAAACTTTATCCCCTTTGAAAAGCAACTCTTTATTCTCTCCCCTCCCAATCCTGGTCCACCACCATCCTACTCCTTGTGTCTATGAGTTTGACTATTTTGGAAATCTCATGTAAGTAGAATCAAAAAGTATTTGTTCTTCTGTCTGGCTTTTTCATTAGCTTAACATTCTCCAGTTTCATCCATATTTTCACAAATGGCAAGATTTTCTTCCCTTTTATGGTGTTGCTTATGTATATGCCACATTTAATGTTTATTCATCTCTCATTGAAATGTAGGTTATTGTCATAACTTGGCTATCTTGAATAATGTTGCAATGGGCAGAAGAGTGCAGATATCCCATTAACAGTGTAAAATTTACACTTCCACCAACAGTGTAAAAGAATTCCTATTTCTCCACATTCTCTCCAACATCTATTGTTTCCTGACTTTTTTTTTTTTTTTTTTTTTTTGGTTGGAGTTTCTCTCTTGTTACCCAGGCTGGAGTGCAATGGCGCGATTTCGGCTCACCGCAACCTCCGCCTCCTGGGTTCAGGCAATTCTCCTGCCTCAGCCTCCTGAGTTGCTGGGATTACAGGCACACGCCACCATGCCCAGCTAATTTTTGGATTTTTTTAGTAGAGACGGGGTTTCACCATGTTGACCAGGATGGTCTCGATCTCTTGACCTCGGGATCCACCCGCCTCGGCCTCCCAAAGTGCTGGGATTACAGGCTTGAGCCACCGTGCCCAGCATTTCCTGACTTTTTAATGATCGTCATTCTAATTGACGTGAAATAGTATCTCATTTTCTAATAATATTATGAAAGAAAAATATTAGTATGTTTGTTCAGTCTACTTACAAAAATATATCTAAGACAAGTGAATAATTGCAAATATTTATGTGCAAGGCTTTTATTATGTCATTCATAGAATACAAAATCACATAATTTTGAGTGTCTCACAATAGTGGCTTGTTTGAGTTTATGATACAATAATCATAAAGTAGAATACATGGAAATTAATATGCTATACATTATAATTAAAGTTAAAATAAAGATCTCTATTATTTACTTTAAAATAGCACTGCACTATTTTTTTTTTTTTTTTTTTTTTTTGAGACGGAGTTTCGCTCTTGTTACCCAGGCTGGAGTGCAATGGCACGATCTCGGCTCACCGCAACCTCCGCCTCCTGGGTTCAGGCAATTCTCCTGCCTCAGCCTCCTGAGTAGCTGGGATTACAGGCACGCACCACCATGCCCAGCTAATTTTTTTTTGTATCTTTAGTAGAGACGGGGTTTCACCATGTTGACCAGGATGGTCTCGATATCTTGACCTCGTGATCCACCCGCCTCGGCCTCCCAAAGTGCTGGGATTACAGGCTTGAGCCACCGCGCCCGGCCAGCACTGCACTATTTTTAAGTAAAACGTTGCAGGTATAAACTCCGAATCAAGTAAGACTAATATTTCATTTTTTAAGAAGTTCACATTCATGTGGAATATAAAAGTAAACAATAAAACAGAGAAACACAAATGCATTAACATTGGAAATCTGAAATTAAAAGTAATTTTTATTTTCTCATTATCTTCACATAATTCATTTAAATTCTGTACTCTAATTTTTAACCAGAAAACTGTTTACATAAATTTCAATATACCTTTGATATATATTACAGGTATCTTTTCTTTGATTCGTGTAAAAATGCACTTTATTATTAACTGCATTAACTAAATAGTATTACACAAATTTGCTCTATGACCAAAACCTGTAATAGGGTCTGTTTTTTACTGACACCATGGATGAACCAAAGATGCTTATTTATTTTTTTCTTGGCATCCTTCTAAGAGTATTTTAGTAAGATTAATTTCTAAAAATCAATTGCTGTTCAATGGTTATGCAGTTAACTCTTGCACAACAGAGGTTTGAACTTTGCCGGTCCACTTAGCAAGACCAACAATTCTACCTCCTTCCCCTCACCCTGCTCATGAAGCAGATGAGACTGAAGACCTTTATGATGATCTACTTCCATTTAATAACTAGCAAATATATTTTCCTTATGATTTTTTTACTTTTTCTTTTCTCTGACTTGTTTGTAAGAATACAGTATAGGATACATATAGCATATTAAATATGTGCTAATTGACTGCCTATGTTATTTGTAAGGCTTACAGTATGCTATGAGTAGTTAAGTTTTGTGGGAGTGAAAGATACAGTAGATTTTCTACTGAGCAGGAGGGCTGGACCCCTAACCTCTGTGTTGCTTAAGGGTCAACTGTACATGATATTTCCTTTCCTACAAGAGAAAAATGTTGAGATTATATTTTCTTTAGTAAGTGTGTTCAAAATGTAGCAGACTTCAAATGTGTTGGTGCCACAATTTTGTGCCTCACTTTGAAAACTTATATTCAAAAATCATACTAAAGCCTACCTTATTTTTCCAACATTAGAAAATCTGTTACAAGGATGAGTAAAAACATGCTAGTTTGAACTGCAATTAGAAATTGTCTTTCTAAAATATATTTTTGCTTTAATTACCTCCACAGTGAAAGAGAACAATTGCACAGAAATGACAGGAGATCCTAATCCACCCTATGACTGCACTTAGATTCACAAGGAATTGTGCTGTCTGGAAAGAGCAGAGGAGAGGAACAGAGTACTCTGCATCTTGGAATGTAAACATGCACAAAGCCACATGCTTTTGAATGTGTTGTCACTGTGTATTTACTGCTAGGAAGAGCACATATTTGTGTATTTTTATTCTAATTATTATTTCATTTGTTAATGATTTAGTCTTTCAAAACCATGTACAGAATTTTTTTCCTTTGAGATATAAACTATCTTATTTTCATCTTCTGATCATATGTGGGATAAGTTACCTGCATACTCTGCAGATCATAATATTATGTCCATATAAATGTCAACTGTTAGAGTAGAATCAACCACACCTATCTTTGTAATTATTTTAAACATGTGTGACTAAAAGTAATTGGTATTTCATATAATCAAGTATCTTTGATATAGTAAGTTCTCAACTATTAGAAACATTACTCATATATTAATTTTATATGCAAATATATAATATCATTGCATATGAAACTAAATTTTGTACTTTAGAACAACTCTTCAAAATCTTGACTTAAACCTCTACAGTAATATTTAATTTAAAAAAAATTTAGCACGATGTCACAATGATGAAAAAATGACTATAAAATTATTCTTAAAATTTTTCCACCCTGACATTTAGAATATTCTTACATTTGTAGTTAAAAACTATTGTGATTGTTCTTAGGATTTAGATAAAATATATTCCAGAAAGTTTTAAGAGAAGCACCTTAGTCAATTTTTAGTTGTTCAAGCATGAAGAAACGGCATTTCATTGACATTTTAAAAACCATTCAGATTCTATCTATGAATTCAAGTGTTTCAAAGATATCTTATTCTAAAATACCAAAATAGGAATAGAATATGAAGGGCCGGTTATGAGTAATATGATACACTTTTATAAGGGGATGAGATTACAATAACAATACCTACTCTCACAGAATAGCCAGCAAGTCTCCACTAAACAGCAGTGCCCTGATTTGATAGATGTTTAATCACTGATGTTGAGTCAAATCGGAACCATTTGTAGACACAGGGGTTTATTGAAGAATTACGTAATAACTCTCAAGTATTTAAAACAGTGCTGAAATTAATCCTGCATCCCCATGTTTTTCCAGAGGTGCTGATGGCTAATAAATTCAACCCTTTGCATGCCAGATTAGGCTTACATTCAACCTGTTAGCCAAGCCACCCTTTTGAGCATCAAGGTTAAAAAGTGTATTTTAAATATGCAAGAGTTTGTGGAATTTGCTACTGATACTTTCTTGAACGGTCTACCCAAGTGCATCAAGCAAAATATGAGTAGAGAAATTTTCACAAAAGGATTGATAGTAGTATTGAATACATGCAATAATAGATCTGAGATTGAAAGGTGAGAGTGAGGGTGGGACTAGTGTGTGAGTGCTTCCTGTTCTGACAAAGAGAATGTAATACCCCATGTCCTACCTGCTTGGTTGCATTGCCAATGTCCACAGTAGGCTATTTTATTCAGGCTTTTAAGTTGTTGTTGTTGTTGTTGTTTTCAAGAGAGTTAGATCAAGACCAGTAACTCTGTAACTAGTAGAAGTGGAAGACTTTAATCATGCTTAACATTTTGTGCATAGCATTATAAGAGATGGTTTTTCTTATTTTATGAGAGATTCTTTTCAATATACCCCATATGATTGAACTCAAAGTCATTGCTTATTTAAAATCTACAGCTACAGCTTGTCTCCTTTGCATTTTGCATTCCAAATAATTGGTTATTTATGTATTCTCTGTATTTTTCTCCATCAGTACACCCAGATATTTGTCAGATTTAAAATTCTTCTGAAAAAAGTGAGCTTTCGAATTTTTAAACATATGGTCAGTTGTTCTAATTACTGCGTCTTTATGTATTATTTAATTAATTCTTTTTTTTTTTTTTGAGACAGAGTCTACTCTGTCTCCCAGGCTGGAGTGCAGTGGTGTGATCTCGGCTCAGAGCAACCTCTGCCTCCTGGGTTCAAGCGAGTCTCTTCCCTCAGCCTTCTGAGTAGCTGGGATTACAGGGCTGCGCCACCATGCCTGGCTAAATTTTGTATTTTTAGTAGAGGCGGAGTTTCACCATGTTGAACTAGGCTACATGCCTGGCTAAATGTTGTATTTTTAGTAGAGGCAGAGTTTCACCATGTTGAACTAGGCTAGTGTCGAACTCCTGACTTCAAGTGATTTGCCTGCCTTGGCCTCCCAAAGTGCTGGTATTACAGGCATGATGAGCCACTGCGCCTGGCCTCCTATTTCCTTATTACGCTTGTTTTACTGGTATTCTCTCTCTCTCTCTCTCTCTCTCTCTCTCTCTCTCTCGCTCCTCCCCCGACCCCGAGAGTCTGTCTCTCTCAGTTTCTCTCTCACATTCACTTTGTAGTTGTGGAGCAGCCCAAGTGATGTTGCAGATTTACTGCTTATAGCATTATTCATCTCACATGCATCTTAGTGGCGTTACACAAGTGTTTGTTTCATTTGTATGCATTAAATATTCACCTTTAAAATATTGCACTATTCATTAAAATGGCTTCTAACCCATATTATTACCCATATTATTAGACTGTTGTGATGTTTCTAGCTTTCTTTCTTTTTTTCCACCCCCCAGGCTGGAGGGCAGTGGTGTGATCTCAGGTCACTGTAATCTCTGCCTCTCGGGTTCAAGCAATTCTCCTGCCTCAACCTCCCCAGTAGCTGGGACTACAGGCACATGCCATAACACCCAGCTAATTTTTTTGTATTTTTAGTAGAGATGGGTTGCACTGTGTTAACCAGGATGGTCTTGATCTCCTGACCTTGTGATCTGCCTGCCTCGGCCTCCCAAAGTGCTGGGATTACAGGTGTGAGCCACCCTGCTCAGCTGCTTTATTTTTGTATTGATAGATACCTTAATTGCTGTTTGTTCAGGAAATACATTCTGTGTAACGTTATTTCCATGAAAATTGTTTGAATTTGTGGTATAGTCCAGGAAATATTACTTTTTGTAAGTATTCTGTATGAACATGAAAATAGTATGAATTATAGTATTCATGTTCTATATATAACATTGGCCTTTTTAAATCCACTAGCTTCTTTCAAAACTCACTCTTTTAATTTTTTCTTTTATCTATTACTGAAAGATGTATGTCTGAAATATCTATAATGATTTGGGGGCTTATCCATTTCTACTTACCTCTCTGATATTTTTGCTTTATATAATTTGACTATATGTTTGTGTGTGTGTGTGTGTGTGTGTGTGTGTGTGTGTATCTGTATTTTTATCAGGCTAATGCATTTAATTAACCTAAAACTTTGATCACACTGATGGGACTCACTTATTTTAATAAATGTTTCTAAACTTACATTCTATTGGGTATATATAGCAACTTAAAAATTATATTAATATAAAATATATGTATGTAACATATACGCAGTTTGTATATTGTCTGAACTTCAAATTTTCTGTAAATTTATGTATTAGTTGTGTCTCTTGTAACTATCATAGAGATGGAAATTTTTTAAAAAGTTTACTCTGCCAATCTTTGTATTTTAACAAAAACTTTGTCTACTTACATTTAAGTTCATCTTCAATCATTTATACTTAATTTTGGGTTTTTATATTTTTTATGCATATATGGAATATATATACATAACAAATTAAAATATACATATTAAATATATACAAATCATAAAATTTATACAAATTAAATATATATGTATATATTATATACAAAGTAAATGTATACAAATAAAATATATGCAAATTAAAATATATACATATACATATATATATATGATATCTAATTTTCTCCTATCAGTTTCTGTCTTGTTTTTAAATTTCGACTTTTGTTTTTATTGTTTTCATAAATACAACAGAGAAACGCATAGTGCTGACTGAATTTGTTTAAGTTCCCAACTTATATTTACCTTTTTGCTCTGGTCAGGCAATTAAGGGATCTTTAATACTTCAGCAGTAATAATTTACTTCTTGACATACATATTGCAGTGCTTATCTAATTTTAAAAATCTTTTTGTTTCAACATCTAATTTTTTATTTAGATCTATCTGTATATTTACAATCGGTTTTGCTCTTTGTTCATTCTTTCATTTCAGAACTTCAACCTTTCTGAAGAATCTTTTCAGTTTCTTTTTAGTTTCTTTGGTGAAATTCTGCTGATGGCATTTTGTTTCTTGTCTCTAAGCATTTTATTTAGCCATAGGTTGATTAATATTTTTTCTTAGTTGAGAATTTCAAAATGGCATTATTGTTATTCTTAGCAAATAATATTGTTTATTTTACTGTCCATTCTTTCAGATTTCAATATGATTAAAGGTAATTGGATTTTCCTAGTGCTCATTAAAACATCTGTCCCTTGCTGATTGTTTACCACTTATCTAGGAGTAAAGGTTTATCTCCATGTAGCTTGCTTAGCATGCATTGAATTATTCAATATGTGGATTAGTGGCTTACAAAAGTCTGGAGAACTTTCAGCCAAAATGCCATCATGTATTGTCTCTTCCCAGTTCCCTTCCTCTATGTGAACACTCACTAAACACATGCTACACTTTCTCACTGTATTTTCCATGTCTCTTAATGATTCTGTCCACATTTTTCCAAATTATCTGTATGCACTCCGAAATATTTATTCACTCTCACCACTGCCGTGTCTAATCTGCAGAGTTCATTATTGAGTTTTTAACTTAAAATACTATATTTTCATACAAATTACTTTTCAAATTTGCTGCACCAATTTTTTAGTCTCCTAAAAATATGTTCATGTGGTGTGTTTTTTAAAAGCAAATGTGCTTTATATTCTAATAGTGATATTTCCAGTAACTGCAATCTTTATAGAGCTGTTTATCCTCTTTTGCTGCTTTCCTTTCAAATGGTGAAGTGTCATTTCCTTGTTTACTCAGATGCTTTTGAATGAAAAATATTAATTTTTCTTAGAAAATTATTTATGTGCACTTTTGAGGATTAGTATGAAGACAATTTGCCAAAGATAATTTGAATTTCTAAAGGAACCACCATTCTGGGATCACATTATATTAAGTATTGGCCTAAAGGTGTTTTGGACTTCCCAAGTGACATATGTTTGGACTGCACATTTAAACCATTTCTAATTCATTGCCATAAATCATTAATGATTGGTTTTCTTTTAATCTGTCCAATCTCAAATCATTTTTATTTGCCATTTTCAGGGAATGTGGAATGGGACTAATTTACCTCTGATTCTTCTTTATACTGAGGATATAAATTTTCGTCCTAGCTTTATGGAAGGAGCTCCTGTGAGATGCCCTACCTTGGGAAAAGCTATATATATCTTTCCTGTCCTATGTAAAGTATGACAGTAGGAAATCCATGCTCATTCATTTTGGTACATGTCTGTAGGACAAAATCAGTTTCAGTGTTTAGGTATATTTTGTCTGCTCCCTACATTCCCATAGTTTTGACTTTATATTTTACTTTTTTTGTGAGCATACCAATGCTTCAATTATTTCAGTAATAAAATCAACTATATTACAACAAAGAGAAAAATTTTGACAAAACACAAATTTCATATTTTCCTACTCCAATTGGCTTTTATATACAGGGAAAACTTATTTGTGCTTTTTTGCTGTTTCTGCTTTGCTATTCTCTATGTCTTCTCCACATAGCCACAATTAGGGACTTTTGTAAACTGTTGTTCAACTGCTTGATAGTAACAAAATATATTTCTCACACTCCTACGTATAAAACTCAAATATCCACAATTTAAATAATCTTTCCTTCATTTCGATTATGTTCCCAGTCTCAATAGATATCAACACTAATCCAGAAATACAAGCATTATTCTAATGCTTTTCAAACATTACAGATATAGATTCAATTATCTAGAGCTCCTTAAATAATATTTCTTATTGGCAGCAAAACACACTGCCATGTGTGTACCTATGCAACTATCTTGCATGTTCTGCACATGTACCCCAAAACCTAAAATGCAATAAAAAATAAATAAAAAATAATATTTCTTATTGCTTTCATCTTAACTGTTAAGTTTAACATTTTCTATAATACTAATACATTGTGAAACGTTAAATGTTTTTGCAGTCTCTGCCTCACCCTGGGAAGCATGAACATTGTATATGCTATACAAATAATACATAGTTCATGGGTTTAGAGGTTGTGCAGTTTTTATTTGGTTGACAATAGCTAATGTTTTTCTTCTTCATGTTTTATTTTCTGATTTTTCTTTGCTTAGTATATAATATGTTATTATAAAAGTAAGAACGTGGGCCGGGCGCGGTGGCTCAATCCTGTAATCCCAGCACTTTGGGAGGCCGAGGCGGGTGGATCACGAGTTCAAGAGATCGAGACCATCCTGGTCAACATGGTGAAACCCCGTCTCTACTAAAAATACAAAAAAAATTAGCTGGGCATGGTGGCGCGTGCCTGTAATCCCAGCTACTCAGGAGGCTGAGGCAGAAGAATTGCCTGAACCCAGGAGGCGGAGGTTGCGGTGAGCCGAGATCGCGCCATTGCACTCCAGCCTGGGTAACAAGAGCGAAACTCCGTCACACACACACACACACACACACACACACACACACACACACACACACACACAGTAAAAACGTTTTAAAAACCAAAGCAAAAAACACCTAGGACTAAAACACAAATAAAATATACAAATATACAATTAGGTGTACCACGTACCCTTCTAATTCATTTAGACATTTAATTTTAAAACAATTTTAAGTAAAGTCTGTGTATTACCTATTATCCTTCTTAGTAATTTTTATATAAAAATTTTATAAATCAAAAACTCTCAATGTCATTATAAACTATCTTGGCAGGGGTTTACCTCTAAGGAATAATCTCTCTCCTAAATTAGGCCAATCAGAATTTCACTATAACATAATTCTTTCAATCAGTTTCAGAGGAATAATAAATTTAAAAATTGTTCAAGGTACTTGTTTATAGTTCAAGTACATTTTGACAGGTGTAAAACTGTAGACAGACTGATAGAAACATATTGAAATTGATTCAAAAATATATGGGATCTATTTAAAAATCTACATGTCATGTCAACATATACAGGTGCTCCTTGTGACATAATTGCTTTTTATCCTCTGTATATAATAATTTGATCTTTAAACCTTTAATTCACTGTTAAAAATAAAATATTACATAAGTATATGTTTATAAAATAATTCATAATTAGTTTTTCAGTTCAGGAACGTATGTGAAAAATCAGCAAGTATCTAACGGATTTCAAGGAGAAATAGGTTCATAATTTATTCCACATGTCTCCATTTTTCCTAGACTCAAGACCTCCTTTAAAATAATTGTAGGCATCTAAGAAACCATGTAAACTCAGGTAAAAGAGGATATTGTGACACTGCCTGGTTAGGTTTTTTAAATATTTGGACTTGAATCAATATTTTTTATTTCATTTGAACTTAATTGACATCGTGAGTTCACCATCTTACTGTTAGTGTAGCAACCAAGCTGATTATCATAGATTACGACTTCAACTGTGAACTGTGTTCTGGGAATTATAAAACGAAATGAAGGCATTTGTTTGGGTGTTTTTTTGTTTTTGTTTTTGTTTTGTTTTGTTTTTTTTGTTTTTTTTTTTTTTTTGAGACGGAGTTTCGCTCTTGTTACCCAGGCTGGAGTGCAATGGCGCGATCTCGGCTCACCGCAACCTCCGCCTCGTGGCTGCCTCAGCCTCCCGAGTAGCTGGGACTACAGGCGCGTGCCACCATGCCCAGATAATTTTTGTATTTTTAGTAGAGACGGGGTTTCACCATGTTGGCCAGGATGCTCTCAACCAGGAACTCGTGATCCATCCGCCTCAGCCTCTCAACGTGCTGGGATTACAGGTGTGAGCCACCGCGCCCAGCCTGTTTGGGTGTTCTTAAAGCAGGAGTGAGGACATAATGAAATTGAGACAGAGATAAAAAATAAAACAGGAAAGATAGAAAAGACAATATGGCATGTGTTAAGACTCATGTTCCTGTGTCAGATATGTGAGCTTAATTCTATGGGATGCTACGTGGAACATACCTCAGAATTGCAGCACAGAATCCAGGGAGACCCCTCTTAGATACCCTCACCAATTCTTCCCACCACACGCCCAGTAACAAGCTCCGTGCTGCTAGAGAAAGTCCTCAGCTAGAAACAGGTGCAAGTACTGGACATGAGACCTTGTAGAGTGTTGAAAATGGTTTTCTTCCCAGCAGAATATTAGATGATCAAGAAGTGCTGCAGAAGGAGAAAACAAACAAACAGCACAAACTTGGTTTAATTTTATTCATCAGTTTCAAGGAAAATGCATTGGGAGTTCCTGGCCTAGGGAATGTCACAAAGACATGTTTCCAGTAGTGGTGCTATCCCAAGTTCAGGGAAGACTGGGAGAAAGCCCAAGTGGCTGCTTTGGTGCCACCTGTCCCATGGTGCTACCTGTCCACACTCATTGGATTTGCCATCATGCTGAAGATCAGTTTAAAGGACTGGCTTCCCTCCCCAAGATATTAAAAGAACGAGACTGAGAAACTGAATGTAGGAGACAGCAGTGAATTATCCTGTTCTCAGGGGTCACTTGAGGTTTAGAAACATTCTTCCAAATTAACCCATCTCAGGTCATCTGCAGAGAAGGAAGGTGCTATCTAACTTTTGTTTTTGTCAGCATTTGGTAGAGGTGTTCTGTTGACCAAATATGTTCCCACACCTAGTTTTTTGGAACTAACTAAGTATAGTAGACTTTTAAATTTTATCATCAAAATCTACAGACCACTGCTGATTAAAATAAACTCTATTGCCTATGTCCTGCTTTTCTTTTTATTACATTGCTGTATACAACTACAAAACTTTAGAATCAAGAAGATCTTGTCTCTTGGTATTGAATTCATACAAGGTGCTCTATCTGCAATGCTGTCTCAAACAAAGGACATATTTTGACTCATTAAATAGGAGGATCAGAATCTAGTTGTATGCCCTGCTCCAACATATTAATAACTAAAATTAGGAGATAATGTGTACAATAGCAAAGACCTGGAACCAACCCAATTGCACATCAGCGATAGACTGGACAAAAAAAATATGGTACATATGCACCATGAAATACTATGCAGCCATAAAAAACGAGTTCCTTTCCTTTGTAGGGACTTGGATGAATCTGGAAACCATCATCCTCAGCAAACTGACACAAGAACAGAAAGCCAAACACCACATGTTCTCACTCATAGGTGAGTGTTGAACAATGAGAACACATGGACTCAGGGAGAGGAGCATGACACACTGGAGGCAGTTGGGGGGTAGGGGAGAGACAGCAGAGGGTGAGGAGGGAGGGGAGGGATAACATGTGGAGAAATGCCATACATAGTATGCATCTAAAGTTAAATAAATAAATTTAAAAAAAATAAAATAAAATTAGGAGGTAAATATGCTCAAAGCTATAGAAAGACTTGAGATGTCATCTATATTTTTGACTGTATAACACTCTACAAACAGAAATGGTTAAATAATAGTTTATACAACTATTTTGTAGCATTTCAAATATTTTAGTGCCTAAAGTTTCTTCTCTTACCTAATTCAGATTATCAATTTGAATACTTACTTCACTACTTAATATGTTTTTTAGGCTCATTTTGAACATTATATAAAAGTAATTTTCAGTTAAATGTGTTCTCATTATATAAAGCATTGCAAATTACTGAACCTTTAATTATATCTTCACGTTCCTGGAATGTCTTCAAAAGATTTTTACATTTATTACCTATCAATACGTTTTGTCAAAGAAAAACCAAACACATATATCATTTAAATTGGAAATTTTAAAAACTTATTAATTCTATTGAAAAAAACACATTCATAAGAAAAATTACAATATAATATTGTGAACACGTAAATATATAACCTATGTCTCTTTTACCATATAAGCATATATGATTTAAAATATCATTAAGAATTTTAAAACCTAGTTTTAAAAAAATCAGTTTAACGGACTGGCTTTAAACCAATTAGTTAAAATTAATTAACTTCTGATGATTATTTGTTAATTAAGATATAATTATTTTGATTTTGGTGATTTTAAATAAACAAAATATTAAATTACATGACAAAAAGTTATTTATGAAATGTTTATGATTTTTACATTGGTTTTATTAATTTATTCCACTATTTTATTTTAAGATGATCTGCCTTGTTTAAAACACTGTATTTGGGCCAGGCATGGCGGCTCACGCCTTGTAATCCCAGCACTTTGGGAGGCTGAGTTGGGTGGATAACGAAATGGAGAACATCCAGGCTAACATGGTGTAACTCTGTCTCAACTAAAAATACAAAAAATTAACAGTACATTGTCCAGGTGCCTGTAGTCCCAGCTACTTGGGAGGCTTCCGAGGCTGCAGTTGCAGTGAGCCAAGATCGTGCCACCACACTCCAGCCTGGGCCACAGAGGGAGACTGTATCACAAAATAAAATTAATTAATTAATTAATTAATTAAAAATAAATAAAAATAAAACACTGTATTCATCTTAATTAAATTAACCTGTTTCCATTTGTAAAAAATTCACAATTGATTTGCCCTATCTTAGAGTGAGGTTAAACTGAGTCAATAGCTCAAGATTTGAAATGCATTATTGTCATCTATGGCCCTCTTTGTTTTATAAATGTGTTTTTTTCTACATCTGTCACATCTCTTTCTAATTCATTTTTCTCATTGTCCCTTATAGGAAGCATTAGCTATTTCTAGATTGAGCAAAAGTTTGTGTCTTAAAAAAGCACAATAACCTGCTCAATCTTTTTCACACAAACAAATGTTTGTTAAGTAAAGTGCAGATGATTATATAAAGAATTTGATTAAATTAGAAGCCAATGTGCCCTTGTGATTCAGAATATAATATTTAATTTCTTTGAAATCAATAATTGCTGAGTGACATTAATTAATGCTAATATTTTATAAGTTGTTCTAGTTAGAAATATGTATACAACATCCAAAAATTTCAGAAGTCTGAGGGCAACATTATGCTAAATTTATCAAGAATTAATGACTGAGAAAGTATTTTTATTTTTTATTTAGAAAATCATTTTGTGCATAGGCATTTCTGCAAATTTTGTCAAAAACATAAATTTAAAGGAAACAAAACCACGTGCACAAGATGAATTTAATAAAATCTTGATATTTTTCACTATTAAAGTTTCATTTAATAAATGCTTTATATGCACATCATCTATAGATAATAAATGAATCTCAGAAGTCTTGTAGGTAAGGGAAATATTAGAATGCATACAATTACATTTACACACACATACATGCCCACACTCTCACTGATATACATGTATGTATGCATATATATATACATATATCTATACATATATATATATATATACATATATATATATATACACACACACACACACACACATGAATTTACTAATTGGTTTCAACTAATTATATATTTATAAAAGCCAGTAGGTTTATGATACATATTGTTGAACCTGAAAAACATTTATTATATACATGTCTAAAATACACAAAGAAATGTTATAAATAAAGTAGGCATTTAAAACTCTACTAAAATGTAAGTTGTGAACATTTTATGATCATTATTAATTCTACTGAATAAATATTTTTATTTTTATGATATCAATTGATAATATGTTTGACACATATGTGTACATTTTTCACTATTATTTTATTTTTGTCATAGAGAGTCATGTTGTGCATAATAACATTCGGTCAAAGATGGACGACATATACAAAAAGGTATTATAATACATATTTTTACATTCTTTTCTATGTTTAAATATGCTTAGATACACAAACTCTTACCATTGTGTTCTAATTGCCTACAGTATTCAGTAGGGTAATGTAGTCCACAGGTTTGTAGCCTAGGAGCGATAGGGCATACCACATAATCTAGACATGTGGTGGGCTGTACAATCTAGATGCTTTTAATATTCTCTCTGTTGTTTGCAAAATGATTAAATTTCCTGTGACTGCATCTCTTAGAACATATCCCCATCATTCAGTGATCTGTGCCTGTACTAAATGCTGAATCTAAGTTTCAATGACCTCCAAAAATTGTTGTATTGTGAAATACTAATCTCTCACCCATGACCTGAATATGTTTGCAAACTAAGCAGGTCATGGGAAGGAGAACGTGCTGGCATCACTGGGATGATTTTCTCACACGGAATTAATAATATCTCCTGACTTCGCAAATATGAGCCACTTGCATAGAGTTAAAACAGGCATTTGTCTGCTGGGGAATTTATCAAATGGGAGTATGAAGGGTTTTTAAAAGATAATTGTTTGTAGACAATAGGCCTACAGTGGCTCATGGCAATGGTTGAGGTTGCTAAGATTTGGTGGAAGGAGGCAAAATGAAATTGCCACTGAAAGGGCATATGTATCACTTGTTTCTGTTCAGTTCCAGATTGAGCTGGCTATTTCTCCCAATGTTAGTTATTTGGAGAAAAAAACATGATGGTAATTTGGGGTAATAAATACAATATTTGAAGAAAGCAAATTTATTGAGGGTTAGACAAACTGCAAGATGCTTTAGCCTGAAAAGTCTGCATGAGACTTCTGGCCCAAATTGCACAGAGTTTGGATCCAGCTGCAAAGTTCAAAGAGGCCATATAAGACTATTCTCACTTCTGACACCAACTGACAGTTCAGGGGTTTCCCCAGAACACACTCAATTTCAAGAATTTACTAGAAAGATTTACAGAACTCACTGAACACTATTGTACTCATGGTTTATAATAGAGAAAGGATAGAAATTAGGAGCAATCAAAGGAAGAGGCATATCATATAAGGTGGGATCTAGGAGGATTTTGAACGTTAAGTTTCCATTGTCTTCAGGAAATACTACCTGTCATTGTTGTAGAGCAATAACCATGGAGTACTAACAACCACAGGAGGTCATCTGATACTATTAAGACATGTTAAGAAAATGAAAATACAAATGAAACACTGAGATAAGATGACCTTCTGCATCAAGACACTGGAAAAAATAGCAAACTAAACCTAAAGCAAGCAGAAATAAGAAAATAAAAATTAGAGCAATTAATAATTTATAATAATAATATAAGTTGTTAACATTGACTAATTAATATTAATTCCTGACTAACTTTAAAAGAAAGAGAGAAATATTCACTTACCAATTTATTCTGTGGGGCTGGTATTGCCTTAATACAAAAATTAGCCCATTTTCATAGAAAAATATAACTATTATATCTCATGTCATGAGTATAAATGCAAGATTCCTTTAAAATCTTAACAAATCAAATCTAGCAACATATAAAAGAATTATATACTATGACAAAGTGAGATTTATACCAGTAATCCCAGGTTGGTTTAACAGCCCCAAATCCATAAATGTAATAATGATCATCTCAATAGATGCAGAAAAGGTATTTAACAAAATCCAAATGCTTTAATAATTAAAAATTTTTTAAACTCAATAAACTGGGAATAGAAGGGAACTTTGTACACCAGATATGGCACCTGTGAAAAGCCAACAGCAAACATTCAACTTAATAATGAAAGAAAGGATACTTACCCCGGTCAGAGACAAGAATAGGATATATATACTTTTACCTCATCTAGTCAACATTGTACTAAAGATTTTATGCTGGGCAAATGGGCAAGTAAAGGAGTAAGAGTTGCCCATATTGAACAGGAAGAAATAAACTTTATTTGTAAATAACATATTCTTGTATATAGAAAAGTTTAAGGAGTTCACTGAATAACTGATAGGATAGAACTAGTAAATTATTTCAGTAATATTACAGCATACAAGATAAATATACAAAGCTCAATTATACACATCTACAATGAACACCTCAAAACGAAATTAAGAAAACACTTCAATTTATAATAGCATCAAAAAATAAAATGATTAATAATCAATTTGGAAAATATAATACAATATTTTTACTCTGAAAATTAAAAATTGTTTAAAGAAGATCTAAATAAACAGCAAAAATCTTACATCCAAGAATTGGAACATTTATACTGTTAAGATGGCAGTACTTTACAATTTGAACTACAGATTTTATGAAATCCCTGCAAGAATCCCAATAGACTTCTATCTGAAAACTGACAAGCTGATTCTAAAGTACACATGGACTTGTAAGGGACTCAAAGTCAACAAAATAGTCTTGAAAAACAAAAACTTAGTAGGATAATTCACACCTCTGTACTTCAAACCCTACTGCAACGTATTAGCAATCAAGACAACATGATACTGATGAAGGAAAAATATATAGATTGATGGAAGAGAATTGAGAGCCCATATATAAAACTACATGTCTATAGTCAATAGATTCTTACAGTGATGCCATGTGCAATTTATTGAGGAAAAGATAGTCTTTGAATAAATATTTTTGGGTCAACAACATACATGTGGATCACCACCTGCAAAATAAATTTGAACTCTTACCCCAATGCATACAAAAATATTGACTCAAATGAATTGAAGATGCACATGCACGAGCTAGAAGAAAGCATGTGGGAAAATTTTCGTGACTTTGGATCTAGCAAAAATACAGCTATAGCCCCAAAGACATGAGCAACAAAATAAAAATTAGATATTTAAAATTTCTTAATAATTAAAAATATTTGTACTTCAAAGGACACATCAAGCAAGTCAAAAGGCAACTCAAAAATTGTGAAAAAATATTTGAAAAACACATACTTATATCTATATCTGTATGTATCTTGAATATAGAAAAATTGTTTTAACACAGTAACAAAAAGTCATCCTAACTTAAAACTGATAAAGGATATAAATAAATATGTTTCCCAAGAAGATACATGAATGGTTAATAATTCCACAAAAAGATACTCAATAGCATTACTCATCATGCAACTACAAATCAAATCCACAGTTAGATACTCGATGGCTATAATTGTCCACTTTGGAAAATAGTTTGATGGATTCTACCTTATATTAAACATAGAATTGCCCGTATGATCTAGAAATTTATTCCTAGGTATATACCCAGATTATTGGAAACACGTGTTCAAACACAAATTGCACACAAGTAATTTTAGCAGCAGTACTCAAAGTAACCAAAGGGTGAACACAACTCAAATGTCAATCGAAATATGATTGGATAAACAAAATGTTATATCCATGAAATTGAATATTATGTAGTTATAAAAAGAAATAAAGTACCAATACATATATGAACCTAGATAATATTATGCTAATTGAAAGAAGCCAGGCACAAAAGGCCACCTATTATATGATTCTATTTACATGAAAATATTCAGAATAAGAAAATCCATAGAGACAGAAAACAGATCTGTGGTTGCTTAGGATTGAGTAGGTGAGGGTGCATGGAAGGTTAACAGCTTAACATGAGGTTTCTTTCTGAAGTGATGAAAATGTTCTAAAATTCATTGTGATCATGGCTGCACTTATCTGTACATACACTAAAAACCATTGACTTGTACACTTTAATGTGTGAACTGTGTGATGTAAATAATATCAAAATAAGTTCGTTAAAAATACACAGCAGAGTAAGGAGTTCTAGAGTGTTGCACCTGGGAGGCAGTTTGAAATATTGAATAGGTCTCATTGAGAATGTGAGGTTTCAGTAAAGATTTGAGGAAGTTGAATGAGCTGATCAATGGATATATGAAGGCCTATCATTCCAAGCAAAGAAATTAACTAAAGTCTGGGTCATAAGGCAGCAAGATGTTGGCATATCCAGAGAACAATGAGGAGGCCAGGATCACCGTAAGATCAAGGGTGAAGATATAAAAGTTTTGGCAGTTAACATGAGGCAGACCATGAAGGGCTTGCAGACCATTGTAGGAATGATGGCTTTTAGTGTAAATGAAACAAGGAGACAAATAATTATCCTATTATCAATATTTTAGTAAATTGGAACAATGAACTAAATTCAATGAGGTTAAATTAATTAGTAACAATATACAAATTTGTATTAAAAGTATAAGAATTAATGGCACATTTCAGGACAAGAGAGTCATGATTGTTTATCAACGATGATAAACATTATTAATTTTAATTGTGATCAGCTAATTGAGATTAATTGCAATATATCATGCTTTATAATGTGACTGTCAAAAGGAAAATATGATTGTAATCTTATGCTACATCTGTCAATGTTTTTTATTCATAAGAATACAGAGTAGACCTCAGTTTTCCAAGCCAGCTTATGAGAGAGTGATATCTCATGCACGTTGCTGCTTTCTGGCACAGTGGTCTTTGGTCAGCTGGCACAAATTATTTTAAAAACATCACTAGGTCCAAAAATTTTGGATCACAATGGACGCAGATACACCTACATCTCTTTATAAATACCTGTCACTTACATCCAAAACAACATGAAAAACTGATGAAAGAACTATGTTGATTGTAATAATGCCAGTTAGCTCGCATCTAAATGCCATTTTTATTACAGTAGATAATTATTTTACATGAGTTTTGGTATAGCATAACTTTGAACCAAGGGCAGAGAGAGATGAAATAATTAAGTCTTAAGATATCAGGAATTGAAAAGTAAAGGAAGGTCATCTCTGAAGGTTAGTGACATAGCATTCATCCTCTTTTGTCATCTTTTCCATCATTCCCAGTATGCCTTACAGACAGCTTTCACTCAAGTTCAGAGAATAGATGTAAAGGTTAGCTACCAATTAATCTTTACGAAGGGAACTTAATTTCTAGCATGACTCAGCTTATGTTTCTGCAGGAAGCATTTTTAGGAAAAATTTATCTTAGAGTTTGCCCTTCTTGACAAGGTGAGACATAAATGTCTACTTTATAGACATGAATTAAGATGGGAAGATATTTGGGGGAAATATTTACTCAAAAGCTAAATAATAAAGGTACACACAGGGCAAATTATATTCGATTTCTTTCCCACTTGTTTTCTATAGCTCAGGCAATTCACCTTGATTCCCTTCAGTTTCTGTTTAATGTAGAAAGTGGCATTTTCATTATTTTAAGCTTCTAGCACAATGAAAGAATTTCTTTTTTTCATGAACTGGATCATAAATGAAAGGTAGGAAGAGTTTCCTGTATCATATTTATTGTTCAACAAAACACCACTCCATGGCTTAAATTTATTTAAAAAAAGAGAATTTATTGAACATCTGACACACACATAAAAGGCAGTAAAGACAAATGAAAAGAGGGCAGGATATTGAAGTATACAGACTTTAATGTGGAGTTCTGTATCATAGTCAGTTACTCCACCTTACAGAGGCTGGATTTCCTCTGATTCAGGAAGGCAATGCTAAGGGGACTGCAAAGGTATAAGTATAAAAATGTTATATTTAAGATAACCCTGCAAGCTCTGTACAAGGCAGAAAATAAATAGATGTAACATTAATAAATAGTTTATTACATTTGTTCTCTACCTGCAAACTAGAGGAAGCAAGAAACACAGCCACTCTGCTTGATTAGCATTATATTCTAAATTGGAATATAAATATCAAAAAGAAAAATAGAAAGTTATGCATAAACACATACATTAAAATAAATTTTATGTGATCAGTCCTGTGTCTCTTTCGTGAAAATGTTTCTAAGGTGTTTTATTTTTTTATTATGGTAAAATACACATAACGTAAAATGTACTGTGTTAACCATTTTAAGTGTACAGTTCGGAAGTACTAAATATAGTAATGAGTTATATATTAATGATGGATAAATATAAATATCCATCTCTATAACTTGATTCATCTTGTAAAACTGAAACTCTGTACCCATTAGACAATACTTCCCCATTTCTTCCATTCCTTTGCTTCCGGCAACCATCATTTTACTACCGTTGTGATTCTGTCCACTTTAAGTACCTTATACAAGTGGAATTATACTGTATTTGTTCTTCACTAACTTATTTCACTTGACATAACATCCTCAAATTTCATCCATATTGTAACATACGTCAGAATATTTCCTTCATTTTTAAGGCTGAATAATATTCCACTGTGTGTATATACAATATTTTGCTCATCCATTCATCTGTTGGGGACACTTCACTTGCTTCCACCTTCGAGCTATTGTCAATAATGCTGCTGCAAACACAGGTGTGCAAATATCGTTTCAAGACTCTGCTTTCAATTCTTTTGCTGTACTGAGATGTGGCATTGCTGGATCATATGGTTTTTGAGGAACTACCATACTCTTTTCCACAGTAGACATACCGTTTGGCATTTCCTCCAATACTGCAAAAAAAAAACTCCACATCCTTGTCTCCACAGACATTTTACTCACAAATCCTGTGGCTTTCTCTACATCCTGGCTACCATGTGTTATTTCCTGTATGTATACATATATATCTAGATAGATAGATAGATACCTACTTTGGTTTATGCTCTCTGGTTTCCTGTAAATACATATATATACTATACACACACACACACCAAATTCACTAGGATGGCTACTATATATATGCTAAATTTTGGTATGTATTTGGTCTATATATATATATACCTATACACACACACATATACATATATACACACATATATATGTAGTAGTCATCCTAGTGAGTGTGAGGTTTTATCTCATGGTGATTTTGAGTTGCATTTCCTTGATGACTAGTGATGTTGATTATAATTTCAAAATTATACATGTTGATTATAATTTCAAATTTCCTATGGGAAATATGCATATCTTTTCTAGAGAAATGTCTATTCAAGTCATTTTTTTAAGGTAGATTGTTTAGTTTTTTTGTTGTTGGGTTTTAAGTGTTCTCTACATATTCTGGGGGTAAATTCCTTATCAGATCTAATATTTACAAATATTTTCTCTCTTTCTGTGGATTGCCTTTCTACTCTGTGCGTAGTGACTTTTGACGACATAATTTAAAATTTTTCATGAAGTCCAGTATGTCTGATTTTTACGAAGGCCATTTTTTTTTCTTTTGTTGCCTGTGTTTTGCTTTCATCTCCAAGAAATCGCTGTCAGATTCAGTGTTGTGAAGCTGTTGCATAGGTATTTGGTTTTAAAAAATGCTTTGGGAGAGGTATAATTTTTAACTGTATCTTTAACTGTCATTCTAAAATGTATTCTTCAGGCAGAAGATAATGATATCGGAGGTGCAGGAAGCAAAGAACTAAATTGGGAGGATAAACGTAGAAAAGTAGAAGTAAATACTGACTACATAAAACCATAAGAATAATAATTTTGGATGATTTATTATGTACTTATTTATCTATCATCTATTTCTGCAACTGTAATTAAAATATATTACAGTTAGAGAACAGAGAAATATTAGGAACACATGAATTTAAAGTTTTAATTATTCTTAGATTGTCTCAGCATCATTATATGGAAGAAAATGTATAGATCAGTATTTCTTATAAATATAAATGTAGCAGTCTTAAAGTATTCAAATACATTGGATTACAGCATGAATACTATATTCCAATTCATTCAAGTGTATTTTATTCCAGGAACACAAAAATACAAATTTCATTGGTAATTTTTTTAAATGTAGAAATCAATACACATGATTGATGTATATAAACATTTACTGTATTTTTAAATGTTTTTTAAGTAGAAATTTTTTAGGTGAAATATTTATGATAAAACTTCACTGAAAATAGTGTTATAGGCTAATATCTGCCTAATAACTGTGGTGTTCCAGAAGAAATTAAAGTGATAGTTTTAGATTCAGATAAAATTCTTAGAAGCTCTAAGAATTTTAAAAATATTATTCTGTTCTCCATATATTTAAATTTAATCACATTATTTCTTATTGGTTTCATTCCTGTTTCTCTATTAAAATTTAACGTGCAATTCTAACTTTTGATCTCTGTTCTTTTTACTCAGAATTTTATACATTCTCTCATGCTTTTAATTTAATTACGGTACTTTTCTGTACTCGTGTAATTTTCACATTGGTGTTCACTCTCTTTTGAGTTTCCATATTATCAGTTAAGCTTTTCCTTTTATTATTTGAAGATTCATCTTCTCATAATTATTTCGTCCACTCAGTTTCTTTTTCTTCTCAGTTAAGTGCTTCTCACCTGGCTTCTTTTCAGATGTATAAGATTTCTTTTCATCTTAAGCCAGTCTTTTATTTACATTTTGATTCTGTTTTGTAGAGGACATGCTTCTCTGAATTTTATGGAAGAGGCCAAAAGACTTGTTCAAATTTTTACCTGATACATTGGATTAAATTATCTAATGTACACACTTAAGTCTAGAGGCAATTGTCTCTTCTCGTTGTGTAGTATTATTTTTCTTACCACCAAAGTGCATCTTCATCTATTTGTATATTATCAACAAAAAGATATTTGTCCAGAACCTTGCTTTGGCAGAGTCACTTCCTTCTAAGTAGTAGAGGTAAAAGTTGAGATATGAGCTGGGTTCTGCGTTAGTTTAGAGGGCTGTGGGACGTTCCTCCTTTTGGTCTATAGGAACAAGTGAATGCAGTTCTTGCTGCCTCACTCCTCTCCTTGAGGGATTGACCCATTGCAGCAGATGAGAAGGAATAATCTTGATCTGCCCTTCAGGTGGAACACATGTTGTCTCCAACCACACCCATAGGTTGTACTCACTGAGATCCTGTCAATGATATGGAGATAAATCTATCTAGATAGATAGATACCTACTTTGGTTTATGCTCCCTGGTTTCCTGTAAATCGTCTCCTTAAAATGAACATCAAAAGAGCTTGGTGATGGCAATGTTATAAAATCCTCCAAATGTATCACCCGCACCCAGAGGAATTTGCAGATTCCGGGACTCTAATTCAGACACCAAACTATATAAAAAGGGAATTGGTCGTTGAGGGTGCTGGTTCTTTGTTCAGCATATTTACTCTTTTCATGACTTTGAAATTATTTAAAAAATCTAACCTTTTCCTCAGAGTGCTGCAAGATGATTTGATTTTAATGCATGAGTGCTAATTTTCATCTAAGATTTGTACCACATATTTGCTCTGACAAGCTATAGCCAGCAACTCACTTCACAGCAATTTATAGCATTTCCACGATAAGTTGAATTATTTTTAACTAGACTCGCTTTGCCTTAATAAAAATATGAAGAAGCAATATACTTGTTCTAATTAGGTTCAAAAGTTGGCAATCTCTCTCCTGGAAGGAATAAAAGCTTTTCGGTGGGCTAGTATGCATCTATAGACACACACACACATGCATACACACACACACACACACACACACAATTTGTAATATTTAAAGCACATTTTGTTCTATGACTTTATTTGTCTAGCACAAAATAAAATGATTAGTATCATATTTTTTGTATGGATAATTATAGACATTTTATTTTGTGAAGATTAGGGTGTTCTCAAAGCTCTCTCTATATTTCTTTGTCAAGGAAAAAACATTGGCAAATACATAGGGTTTTTATACATAAGAACATTATTAACATAAAAATAGAAGCTGGTGGTAGAAACAATGATTGGGAACACAGAATCTCTAATCAACATTCTAGTTCCGCCATACTGTAACTTTGTGATCTCAGGAAATGTCTGCATGTTGTCATCTCTATGTATAGTTCTGTCATTTTTCAATAAGAAAGCTTCTTGCTTGATTGTAAAGTACTATTATTTTACTTTACATTATTTTGAGCTTCATGTAAATCAAGAACACACGGGCTCCATTTGCAAAGCATTGAAAATGTATTTAGAGATTGAGAGCATAAAGCAAGACTGTAAAAATAGGTAAAGACAATGAGTAAGCAACAAAGTGTCCAATTTTTTAGGGGAAAGATATATACCTTAGGAAAAGGCAGGATCAGAATTTGAATAGTATCTGGCTGATTGGTGTCATTTACAGTAACAAGCAATACAGATGAAGTTTGCTTTTTTAAAAAGAAGGGGAGTTATTTCGAATGGGTCAACCCATTGGGGAAGCAATGTAGCTAGAGACAGTGCCCCAAACCATGTGAGCAAATGCTCTATAGAGCACACACCTGCAGTGCTGCCATTGTGAGGCCGAGTATCTTCTTGTCTTGGTACTGAGCCCTCCATTCTGCCTCCATCATTGACACTGTAGCTACCAAAATCGATCCCTCGACCACCACTACCCAGGAACAGAGACAGGATTCTGTCCTTCCGTGCTCTCAGATCAATTTCCAAAATCAAGTGAGTGCCTTTGATAGGCACCATTCTGTTCCCATATCCATGAAATAGTTTCAGGAAAAACACAGAAATTTAGTATGTGTTTCCCAGTAAGACACACATGGAGGCATGTTCTCCCACAACAGGAAGGGACTTGCATGGTGGGTGTTCAAAGAACAATACTCCCTGTAATCCATACTTTGCCCATATGAAGAAAAGCAATAAAGATTATTCAGTAAATAGATATGGAAACTCATCCAGGGTTGGCCAATGAGAAACTGGCTAGTACAGGGGTCTGCCTTCAGTCAGGACAAGGGCTGTGCTTCCCAGGGTTCTCTCCACAGCAGGAGGATGCAAACTTCCCTTTCCTCCCCTGCACCTACCCACAACTCCCCAAAGGTCTTCAGGTGCTAGAATTTCTCAGTGAATGCTGCACACAATAACAGAAAGCCTTGACTGCAACAGTCTGTTCTCATGAAGCTACTCTCTGCTCACTACATGAAACTATAGTAAGAACAAGGTTGTTCAATGCTACCCTAGCTCAAACATGTTTCTCTCTATCGGATGCCAAGAACCTGGGAACCTGGTCCCAGGGAATCTGCAGTTTTCCCTTCCTGGGTTCTAGCCCAGAAAAAAAGATGCAAGGGGCATTTCTTAGAGGCCTTAAGCTTCACTACACAATGGCCTAGCTTCTACATGCACCCTCTATATATAGTTATACCTTGAAAATATAAATATACACAAATATACATGTTTATTTATTTTATAAAGATATCTAGTTAGCCTTTTTTTAAAGGTTGGGCTTAGTGTGGTGGCTCAAACCTATAATCCCAGCACTATGGGAGGCCAAGGTGGCATGATCACTTGAGTCTAGGAGTTAGAGATGAGCTGGGGCAACATGGTGAAACCCCATCTCTACAAAAATTAGCTAGGTGTGGTATCATGCACCTGCAGTTCCCACTACTCAGGAGGTTGAGGTGGGAGGATCGCTTGAGCACGGTAGGTGGAGGCTGTAGTAAGCTGTGATCACATTACCCAACTCCAGCTTGGGTGAAAAAGTGAGACTCTGTCTCAAAAAAAAAAAAAAAGAAAAAGCTACCTGCCAGACTCACAGATAAGTGTGTCAGGTATAGTTACAGCTATCTTTCCTACATTCTATTTTGCAAAAACAAAAATTGCAAATAACTATTCTCATTCTAGATTTTTGCATTAATTAGACATTTGAAGTTTGTAGCAGAAGAGCTATAATCATGGGTGATATGCATACTCCATAGACCAGATAGTGTAAACAGATATCAATGCTTTTTAAAAACATACAAGGTTATTAGAAATATTTTCAATTACCTGTAGGTGTATATGTATGTAATTGAACTATCAAATATAAGTAAGATTATTTCCCTTAGAATGAGAAATCCACTCAATTTATTAAAATCTTTTCTAACACCCACTACAATATTTCTTAATTAGCTAACATAAGAGGAATTTTGAGACATTTATTTATATGTAGTTACTAGATTCAAAATTGATTCAACTATTTTCAGAAATCATACTCTGAGACAAGTCATTTTTATTTAACTATATTTCTGCCTATATTAGAAGACAGATATGTCAGTTTTGTTAATCATCTTCTAAACGTTTATATCCTGATCATTTTTCTGTTTCTTCTATCAGTCATCCAGAAGAGTTATATTCAAATTTCTCTCCAGGTTTATCACTGATGTATGTCTTCTTATAGTTTTGTCTGTTTTTGCTGTGTATTTTTAAGATATTTTATTGATATATATCACATATACAGAAAAGTACAATGATTAAATACATACAGCTTGATTAATGAACACATTTATTTGTTTATAACCCATATATGAAAATAGAACATTTCAAAAAATAATGACACTTCTTCTGTCCCTTTCCAAAAACTAACCCTCATCCTCAATAGTAACAGACTTTTTTAAAAATCATAGAGTAATTTTGTCTGTTTTCAAATTTTTATTGAATAAATTAGAGCATATACTCTAAGGCTATATTTATTTCTGTTTATTTCATTGTTGTTATTTTACTTATAGTATTTATCTGCTAATGGACATGGTAGATTAAAGATGGCTACATACACAATTTTTAATTAATAGACTTTTCGAGCACTTTTGATTTTAAGAAAAATTGGCCAGAAAATATAATTTCTATATACTCCCACATAGCTTCCTGTTTCTGCTAATATTAAAATCTCTCACTAGTATAGTGCATTTATTACAATAGATGACTCACTGAATTTTAATTAATTAAATCCCACAGTCTAAATTAGAGTTCATTCTTTGTGTTGTACACTCTATAGCTTTTGACAAAGTCATATATAATATCATGTGTTCACCATTACAGTATCATATAGAATAGTTTTACTGCCCTAAAAATCTCCCATGTTCTACCTACTCACACTCCCTCCCCGTTAGCTGCTATCATTATACTGTCTCCACAGCTTTGCTTCTTCAAGAATGTCATATAGTTGAAATCATGCAGTTTTCTTATGGTTTCATAGTCCTTTTTTTTTTTTTTTTTGACAGAGGTTTGCTCTGTCACCCAAGCTAGAGTGCAATGCCATGATATCGGCTCACTGCAACCTCCACCTCCAAGGTTCAAGAAATTCTCCTGCCTCAGCCTCCCAACTAGCTGACATCACAGCACCTGCCACCACATCTGGCTAAGTTTTGTATTTTTAGTAGAGACGGGTTTCACCATGTTGGCCAGACTGGTCTCAAACTCCTGGCCTCAGGTATCTGCCTGCATTGGCCTCCCAAAGTGCTGGGATTACAGGCATGAGCCACTTGCCCCCACCCCCATAGTTTGTTTTTATTGCTAAATAATACTCTATTGTAAGTGTGCACTACAGTTTGTTCACTCACTTACCTATTGAAGGACACCTTGGTTATTTTCAAATTTTGTATTACAAGGAAAGATGCTGTAAATATCCATGTGCATGTTGTTTTGTAGACATGCTTTTAAGTCATTTTAGCAAATGCCTTGGAGTATGAATGCTGGAGAGAACGGAAAGAGTATGTTTATCTTTATAAAAAGTGGCAAACTGTCCTCCAAACTGGCTGTACCATTTTGCATTCCCACCAGCGATGAATGAGAGTTGCTGTTATTCTACATCCTCACCAGTCATTTTAATAAAACCGTGGTAATAACTTATTGCCGCTGTAATTTGCAATTTCCTAATGGGAATATTTTTATATGCATATTTTCCCTCTATATCTTCTTCGGTGAGGTGTCTGGTCAGATTTTTGTTAATTTTTCAAATGAGTTGTTTTCCTGCCATTGAATTTTACATATTCTGTGTATATTTTGGATATCAATCTTCTATCAGATATGTGTTTTGCAAATGTTTTCTTTCAATCTGTAGCTTGTCTTTTCATTTTCTTAACAGTGTCTGTTGTCGAAAAGAAAGCGCACGGGCGCGGTGGCTCAGGCCTATAATCCCAGCACTTTGGGAGGCCAAGGCAGGTGGATCACGAGGTCAAGAGATCGAGACCATCCTGGTCAACAAGGTGAAACCCCCGTCTCTAATAAAAATACAAAAATTAGCTGGGCATGGTGGTGCGCTCCTGTAGTCCCAGCTACTCGGGAGGCTGAGGCAGGAGAATTGTTTGAACCCAGGAGGCGGAGGTTGCAGTTAGCAGAGATCGTGCCACTGCACTCCAGTCTGGGAAACAACAGCGAAACTCTGTCTCAAAAAAAAAAAAAAAAAAAAAAAAAAGAAAGAAAAGAAAAGAAAGCACATAAGCTTTGGCTTTCTTCCTATGGAACAATAATGAGAATAATGAGTTTCCCCTCCCTTTGAATTTGCATGGGCTCTGTGGCTTTTTTAATCAATAGAATACAGGAAAGTGAAGCTGGGCTTTTTCACAAGAAGGTTTTGGTCCTAGCCTTTGGACAGGCATTATTCACTTCCAGTCCCTTGAGACTCTATCTCAGGGTCCTGAATTGTCACATAAGACCTCTGATGATGCTGTGATGTGACCACCATGCCGTGAAGGTCATGTGTAGGTATGAAGGTCAACAGTACCAGCCAATTCTGCCTTCCAGTCATCCCTATGAACGTACCATGTGAATGAAGCCAGGTTAACTCCCCCAGAACGACCCTTCTCCCAGCAGGGTATTATATAGTGGCCTCAGCTGGCAGTGCATGCCCAGAGCAGAATAATTGCATAGCTGGTCCCATACTAAATTCCGAACCAACATTATCTTGAGTATTCTTCAGGCATAAGAGCAATGATCCCTGATGAAAATTTTCAGTTAGAAGAAGAATTTTTTTTAATGAAAGAAATAAACATGGAGAGAAATTTAAATGTATATCGACTGTATAATGGAATGCTATCTCATAAAGTTTAAATTGTATCTTCCATACAATAGCAGTAACAAATAGGTTGTGAGTGAGTTAAATTAATTTTAAAATATTGTCAGGTATTATATTTTTTGCAGCTAGACTAATGTACCAATTATATTAGACCCTGAAGTCAAGAATGCACATTGTAATAAACCAGTTAAAAGATAGCCAGACCAGATTTTTTAAAATTAAAAGATTTTAAATCTTAAAGATTCTATAATTTATAATTATATTTCACATAGGTTGAAAGTAAATAATGGAAATGCATACAATGCAAACATTAACCAAAATATAGCTATAGTTCTACCTATATTCACATTTTAAAAGTCTCACTAATTTTTTTACACAATGGAGTCAAGCTGTGCAGCTATAACTAGTATTATATTATGCTCTCCTCCTGATTACAGAAGGGAAAGGGTGATCACACAAGACAGAATGAAGAAACAAAGAGGAGAGTTACAGAACATGATGCTGTAACTGGGACTGGAGTTACTCTTTTAGATTTAAAGAATAGTAAACTGGACAAAATATATTAAATATATTAAATATACATTTTTTAAGTACTGAACATCAGGCAGCACAGGACTTTGCTCTGCAAGAGAAGAGAAAAAGCCAGAATGAGTCCTGCTTTCTTCCCAGGTTCTCCATGAAAGTAGTAGAGAGGAATCCCAGAGAGAACATGGCATTGTCATTGTATTGAGGAAACAGATCAAAAATCAGTAAAGGTTAAGCAGCTGGAATTTGTAGTAGAAGAGAAAGTTGTACAGAAAAGGGAGCCAGGAATCAGCATAAGATTTCTCCCAAGTCCCTAAGTCAAATGTACATAGGATAAAATTCTAAGGAGCTCAGCAAAGGAGTCTACAAGGGAGTTGGAAGCAGAAAACATCCCTGGCATCACATGACAGGAAGACATTAGCTCTGACCAACCAGAGAGGGCAATCCCCTCTAAACATCCAGGATATTCAGTAAAGACCAATGGAGGTTCACGCCCTAGTGATAGTGCTCGGTTAGCTCTGAATTAAAGATGGCTCTGGACAAACTCAACAAAGTTTAAAGAGAAGATTTAAAACAACAGAAAAATACTGATACTGAAGTCACTGAACTGCCTGCCACAATAAACGCTATTCATAGGTAGCCAGTAAATTCCAGATACTCAACAGCATAACATCAAAGTACCCCCCAACAAAACCCTGACATGCAAAGAAACAGGAAGATATGTATTATTAAGATATATGTTAACAGGAGAAAAATAAGTCATTTATAAATGACAGAGAAGAAGGAATTTTCAAGGTCCTTAAAGTAATATATGTTTTATAAACACACACACACACACACACGTGTCAAATTTCTTAAATGAAAATTGAACATAGGGAAAAATAGAAGTTACAAAAAATGTGACATGTATAGATGAACAATAAATGTTTAAAATAAAAATTCCAAGAGACAGAATGAGTAATGAATTTTACCCTAACATCAGAAAATTTACAGACAAAAATAGAAGCTTTACAAACTGAAGGACAAAGGGGAAACTAAAATAGGAAAGCCAGAAACTCACTGATCCATGAGACAGTATGCAGCCATGTAACATACATGTAATTGGTATCTCAAAAAGGGTGGGTGGGGGAATTACAGTTGAATAAATAATAGTAAACTCATTCCTGAGGGAGGATATTATCCATTCATGAGAGTCCATCCCCATGACCCAACATCTCCCAGTAGGTCCCACCTTCAACACTGGGGATTAAATTTTTTTTTTTTTTCCTTGAGACAGAGTTTCTCTCTTGTTACCCAGGCTGGAGTGCAATGGCGCGATGTCAGCTCACCGCAACCTCTGCCTCCTGGGTTCAGGCAATTCTCCTGCCTCAGCTTCCTGAGTAGCTGGGATTATAGGCACGTGCCACCGTGCCCAGCTAATTTTTTGTATTTTTAGTAGAGACGGGGTTTCACCATGTTGACCAGGATGGTCTCGATCTCTTGACCTCGTGATCCACCCACCTCGGTCTCCCAAAGTGCTGGAATTACAGGCTTGAGCCACCGCGCCCGGCCTTGGGGATCAAATTTTAACATGAGATTTGGAGAGGACAAGCATTCAAACGGTAGCAAAAATTAAATTTCCATTTAAAAAAATCACTAATATGATTCCATTTCACCATAAAGAAAAACTAGTATTTCAGCCTACCCTGAATGAGTGTACTCATAGCTAACCCAAAGGGCACTCTGTCTCTGGAATACAGACTTGACTAGAGGTATCCTATCACAGTCAAAGAAAGAGCAATGAGAGTCAGAAAAAGGTAGTTGTGTAGACACCAATCCTGCATTTTACAACAATGGAGGAACTTTACAGTTCCTACAACTAACTTATTACATTTTACATTCCTCTCAGATGGGAGAATCATTGAGATTTTGCTTAAGACAGAAAAGTAATTCAGATAAGCTGAGATCTCCACAAGCAGGATAAGAAGCGCAGCAGAAACTATTCTAGGCAGGAAGTCAATCCCTTCAACTGTCTATGCTCCATAGAAACAATTTCCTGCACTGGGAGTCATACGAGGTACAGACAACAGCCAAAGTTCTAATCCTCTCATTTGTGATTCCAGAACAAATTTCCAGTCAACTGAGTAATTCATTGAGTAAAGCAAACATTTGGCACTGAAAGAGGTTAGACAGATAACTACTTGTATCACTATATTCATGAAGCTGGAATATTTTCCACTACTGATATCACATCTGAATGGAAGATCTTAAAAGGTCTCTCATCTTGTAAAATGGATAGGAAAGAACATTTTCTCAGAAATGAAATTATTAACACACCTGCAAAGTGGAGGAGGAGAAAAAGAATAATCAACTTGAGCTCTTCTTGATAAGACCACTCACTAAAAACATAAAGAGAAAAATACAAGATTAAAATAAGCAGAAGACAACTCTAGATTTTTTAAATTGCTGATAAGATTTTAATTTGCTCCAAGATGAAAATAACTATATTGCTTGTGTTTTAAGGCACATAATGAGCAATTATATCACACATGATAGATTCAGCAGTAAAATATTATCTGTTAACAGCTGGAACTCATAAAAGCATAGCACAATGTGAAGATGAAATTTGTTAAAATAAACCATCTGCTGAAAAATACTATTCTGCAAATTTAAAAATAAAGTTAAAACGTTATTTGCCTTATTTAACAGGTCTATGAAAAAAAATGACATATTTGAAAAGTAGGTGCTACCTTAATTAGTTCTTATATTAGACAGTTGGTTATAATAATTCACAGTAAGATGCTACATATAAATATTGTGAAATATTCTGTATATATTGTGTATTTGAAATTTTATAGTTAAAGTAAATTATTTGAAATTTAAAGTAAAATTGAAATTTTATAGTTAAATTATTTGAAATTTTATAGTTAAAGTAAATTATTTGAAATTTAAAGTAAAATTTGAAATTTTATAGTTAAAGTAACAAATATGTATTTAAATTTTTGACATGAATTGCAAATGTATCTTTATAAGGTTTTCAGCAACTTACACTCTAAATATTATTTGTCATATATACATTTGTCTTTTCTCTATAGGAAAGTTTAAATTTTTTCCTTGAGGCTTCAATTATTTGAGTTTATAAAACAAACTGATAATGTACAAATTAGTATGTGAAAAGGCTTACAGATAGGTGCACACATATGCACTTGGAGTTTACACAATATATATCAATATATATACACAAATATATACAAATATTTCTATACTGTAAATATACATGTACAAATATATACTATATATAAAAACTTCAGGAAAGGCAAGATAGTTAACACTTCCATGCTGTCGAGGTTAGAGAAAACACAGGGCTGTATGTTGGTAAATGAGGCAGGTGACAGTGAGTAAGGAAGAGGAGGCTGGCAGCAGAGGTGGTCTTATTATGTGTATGCAGCCTCACAGGGAGCAGCCCTCCCCTTGGGAAGAATGGATGGGAAATGGTTTTTAGACCTTTATAGGTGCCAAACTCAGTTAATCTTCCCTAGACACAGACAAAGGAGTATCTCAGGGAAAGCCTGTCTATATCAATGCAGATTTTCTCTACAAATGCAAATCTCCCCAACAAAGACAGCTCGTCAGCTACTCTTGTAGAAGAAGCTGTTTCGGTCTTCTGAGTAGCCGTCTTGAAATATGTCAAAAGCTGAGTGCAGCGGCCTGTAATCCCAGCACTTTGGGAGGCAGAAGCCGAGATAGGTGGATCCCCTGAGGTCAGGAGTTGGAGACCTGCCCTACCAACATAGTAAAACCCTGCCTCTACTAAATACAAAGAATGAGCTAGGCATAGTGGTACATGCCTGTAATCTCAGCTCCTTGAGAGTCTAAGGCAGGAGAATCCCTTGAACCTGGCGGGTGGAGGTTGCAGTGAGCTGAAATTGTGCCACTGCACTCCAGCCTGGACAACTAGAGCAAAACTCTGTCTCAAAAACCAAAGAGTATTTTAGGGTAAAATATTTTTGGTTTCTTTACCTCCATACGTACATTAACTACTATTGTAGTTAATCTTTACTCTTCTGTAGAGAAAAAACAGGTGTGATTTCTAGTGAACATCACATTGTTTGACCACATTGCATTTGTATGTGTATATAGCTACTCGTTACCTACCTGTAAAGACTTGATGTTCTCACTGAATGATTAAATAATATTAATCAATATCATAAAATGTATATTTTTCAGTATTTATTATTATATGATTATAATGTATATTTAATATAAATTATACTATATAATATATGATTATATATTATAATTAATTTGTTTCTAGTTAGTATTTACTTATAATGTGTACATTTTAGGCTTTTACTATATCTCTCAATCTTATTTTGGTTCCTGTATTTGAATTTATGCTAAGAAAGTCCTACAGCTAAAAAGGATTATGTAAACTTATCTACATTTTTAATAGTTTTCTGATGTCATTTTTAATTACATAATTAAATCCAATTTTAAATTGTGTTATTGTTATTATCTGAGTTGTCTCTAAATTTTTAATTTTCTTATAAAGTATTACATGATTATTTCTGCACCATATATTGACTAACCTGCCCTTTATACGAAGTGCATTATAAGAACTTGGGATTGATTCATTTGCAAAGATGAACACTTGAGAAGTAGATATTTCATCATAACATTTCAAAACCTAGTATTGAAAAATAGCCTATAGGCTGAAAATTTCCTGTAGCAAAAAAAGAAAATAACTAATATGCATTGACCATATAAATATTAGAAGTATTTATTTTGTTTTATTATTGCCCTGAAATTTGACAATACACACATGTAATATATACATATTACCCATATATTAGCTCATAAAAAATACATTCTTGAAAAATTTAGCATGACAGAAAATGCATTTTCTATCCTTGATGCAATGAAGTTACAAATAAAAGTAAAAATAAGTAGAGAAGTAGATTGAAGTAGATGTTTAAAATAAAGAAAAATATTTGTTTTGGATAACATAAATATTCAATTGACAATTCCAATATTTCAAGCACTTTGGCTCTCAACTGGTGGAGATTTTCCCCCCAGGAGACATCTGGCAATGTCTAGAGTTATGGTGGGGATGTCAACACTGTTGGGGGTGTGAAATTTAGGGGTCAAACGAAACTTCTAATATCATCAGGGCAACTTCCCACCACAAAGAATCCTCTGGTCCTAAAGGTAAATAGCTCCAAGGTTGAAAAACCATAATCTAGAAAATAAAATCCCTGTAGGCATTCAAAGTGCTCAGGAAAACACACCAATGCCCTCGAGGGGAAAAGTGTAAACATTTTAATTGCTGTGCATGGTGACACAAATCCGTGTTGTTGATCTAAGTGGAAGAGGCTGAACACAAAACATAATTCAAAGAGTTTACTTGAGCCAAAATGAGGACAGGCTGCTTGTAAGAAACAGACCCCAGTATTCTTGGATATGAACTCCGTTTGCAGCTTTGCTGCAAGCAGGTTCTTAAAGGCAAAAAAGGGACAGGGAGTGGGGTGATGCAAAAAGGTTTGTCAGAAATTCTCATTGGCTAACTGAAATAACATTGATTAGTGACTGACTATACACTGTTAAGCTATTATAGGGTGTGGATTATAGTGTTTGGGGTGGCATTATTCATTAATTTATAGCTACTGTGGCAACAGCAAGCAGCCTGGATGGATACACAGCTCAAAGAGGAGTGGGACCTGACTTCTGTCTCATTTTAATATCACTCTAGGCCTGATTATTTAAAAGGACTTGCATTTCTCACATAAAAGTTATTTTCTTTTCTCAATGTCAATAAATGGAAATAAAGGTACAAAAAATAGATCTTTTTGAGGATAAAATAAATGGAGTAATAAGCAAAATCTAAGCTGACCAGAAATCATAGAAGAAAGAAAAAGCTGTAAATATATAGATTTTCCAAAATGATATTAAGCTATCAGGAATCAGTTAAATGTTGGGGGATTTTGTCTGGTTATGGGTTAAGGGAGAATGTCCCTTTTGCCTTCTGAAGTTTCCCTGAAAATCACTGACAGGAGGCATATGAATAGCAGAAAAGGTATACAGGTTTCTGTAAGGTGTGTATGTGGGGGCCCTCAGAACGAAGACCCAGCCACATGATGGGTACAGAAGCTAATCTACCATGCTGAAGTTACAGAAAGAATGGGGGCTTAGATCACTGGGAAAAAAAAAAGGTAGAAAAGGACCCTGACTAGCAACAGTGGTCTTGTTATGTAGATGAAATCTCACTGGGAGAAACCCTCAGAAAGGATGGACAGAAACTGTTTCTTTCAGACCTCTAGAGGCTTCAGACTCTGAGTTTACCTTTCCTAGATCCAGACAAGGGGACAGACCTCAGAGAAAGCCTGGGTGCATCAAGCCAGATTGTCTACAGGTACGAATCTCCCCAAGAGAGCTTTGCAGCTATTTTTGCATTTCCAGCCCTTCTGAATAACCATTTTGAAATATGTCAAGGAAATATATTTTAGGGTGAAATATATTGGTTTTCTTCATAAAACATAGATAAATAATTTTTGTTAATCTTCTACAAATCCAGTATAGCAGTAAGTATAAAACCCAGCAGATATTGAAGAAAAAATATGTAGAGTGCATTACTTACAAATATTGATACTAAACTAAAATGCCAAATAAAATAAAAATAATTTCCAACAATATTTGAAACAGTAATATAAGAAATTAGCAAAAAACTAAACAAATATCCACCTTGAGGATGAAAGTGTTATCCCAAATTTTGAAATCCAATAAAATTAACAATTATATTGATTAGACAAAATAAAAAATAAAGACAGGATTCTCGGTACATGCTAAAGCATTTTTGTTAAAGGGTTATATTCATGTCTTTAATGATTTTAAATGCTATAACAAGTTCAATATTCCATATGCAAACATATGTATGCCTATTAGAAGAAGAGAGGTCTCATATTTATATGTTACTGCATAGAGATTGTTCAAGTAGATAGATTAATTTGTATATGCATAGAGACCGTATAAAATACAAATTTATTATACTTAAAGAAATTTAAATTCAAGAATTAAATAATCCAACAATTAAATAATCGTAAAATTTTAAATATTTTAATAATTGCATCATTAATATTAGATCATAACATTTATAATAATTATGAAAAAGTCAATACTAAAATAAAATAGAAGGTCTAAACATCAGTATTAAAAATGGTATAAACATTTGCATTTTTATACAATGAAAATTTAAGCTCAACCTAAACACACATAAGAAAAAGAATTTTAAGGGAGCTCTTAAAACATACACACACACACACACATATATATATATATATATACACACACACACATATAACATGTATATATTTTATATGGGATAGGTATAGTATTAACATGTTATATCGACATTCGTATATATCTATAACTATATCCATATGTATCTACATTTCTATATATTTACTCAGTTATATAAAGATAGATTGGAATAAATAAAAAGGCACATATGATTCTTGGATAAAAAAATTTTGGTATCATAAGGACAAATTCTTTCCAAATTCATCTATCAATTCACAACAATGCCAGATACAATTTCATTAGTATAATTTAAATTTTTTTTTTAATTTTTATTGCATTTTAGGTTTTGGGGTACATGTGCAGAACGTGCAAGATAGTTGCATAGGTACACACATGGCAGTGTGTTTTGCTGCCCTCCTCCCCTTAACCCACATTTGGCATTTCTCCCCAGGCTATCCCTCCCCAGCTCCCCCCCCACTGTCCCTCCCCTATTGCCCCTAATAGACCCAGTGTGTAGTACCCCCCTCCCTGTGTCCATGTGTTCTCATTTTTCTCACCCGCCTATGAGTGAGAATATGTGGTATTTCCTTTTCTGTTCTTGTGTCAGTTTGCTGAGAATGATATTCTCCAGATTCATCCATGTCCTTACAAAGGACATAAACTCATCATTTTGATTGCTGCATAATATTCCATAGTGTATATGTGCCACATTTTCCCAGTCTAGTCTATCATCGATGGGCATTTGGGTTGGTTCCAGTTCTTTGCTATTGTAAATAGTGCTGCAATGAACATTCGTGTGCATGTGTCCTTATAGTAGAACGATTTATATTCCTTTGGATATATACCCAGTAATGAGATTGCTGGGTCAAATGGAATTTCTATTTCTAGGTCCTTGAGGAATCGCCACACTGTCTTCCACAATGGTTGAACTAATTTACACTCCCACCAACAGTGTAAGAGTGTTCCTATTTCTCCACATCCTCTCCAGCATCTGTTGTCTCCAGATTTTTTAATGATCACCATTCTAACTGGCATGAGATGGTATCTCAATGTAGTTTTGATTTGCATGCCTCTACTGACCGGTGATGATGAGCATTTTTTCATATGTTTGTTGGCCTCATGTATGTCTTCTTTTGTAAAGTGTCTGTTCATATCCTTTGCCCATTTTTGAATGGGCTTGTTTGTTTTTTTTCCTGTAAATCTGTTTGAGTTATTTGTAAATTCTGGATATCAGCCCTTTGTCAGATGCGTAAACTGCAAAGATTTTTTCCCATTCTGACGGTTGCCGATTCACTCTAGTGACTGTTTCTTTTGCCGTGCAGAAGCTGTGGAGTTTGATTAGGTCCCATTTGTCTATTTTGGCTTTTGTTGCCAATGCTTTTGGTGTTTTGTTCATGAAGTCCTTGCCTACTCCTATGTCCTGAATGGTTTTGCCTAGATTTTCTTCTAGGGTTTTTATGGTGTCAGGTCTTATGTTTAAGTCTTTAATCCATCTGGAGTTAATTTTAGTGTAAGGTGTCAGGAAGGAGTCCAGTTTCTGCTTTCTGCACATGGCTAGCCAGTTTTCCCAACACCATTTATTAAACAGGGAATCCTTTCCCCATTGCTTGTTTTTGTCTGGTTTATCAAAGATTATATGGTTGTAGGTATGTTGTGTTGCCTCCGATGCCTCTGTTCTGTTCCATTGGTCTATATCTCTGTTTTGGTACCAGTACCATGCTGTTTTGATCACTGTAGCCTTGTAGTATAGTTTGAAGTCTGGTAGTGTGATGCCTCCCGCTGTGTTCTTTTTGCTTAGAATTGACTTGGCTATGCGGGCTCTCTTTTGGTTCCATATGAAGTTCATGTTTGTTTTTTCCAGTTCTGTGAGGAAATTCAATGGTAGCTTGATGGGGATAGCATTGATTGTGTAAATTACTTTGGGCAGTATAGCCATTTTCCTGATATTCATTCTTCCCAACCATGAACATGGAATGTTTCTCCATCTGTTTGTGTCCTCTCTTATTTCGTTGAGAAGTGGCTTGTAGTTTTCCTTGAAGAGGTCCCTTACATTCCTTGTAAGTTGTATTGCTAGGTATTTTATTCTCTTTGTAGCAATTGTGAATGGCAGTTCATTCTTGATTTGGTTCTCTTCTCTTTAAGTCTGTTATTGGTGTATAGGAATGCTTGTGATTTTTGCACATTGATTTTATATCCTGAGACGTTGCTGAAGATGCTTATCAGTTTCAGGAGTTTTTGGGCTGAGGTGATGGGGTCTTCTAGGTATATTATCATGTCATCTGCGAATAGAGACAATTTGGCTTCCTCCTTTCCTATTCAAATACACTTTATTTCTTTTACTTGCCTAATTGCTCTGGCTAGAACTTCCAGTACTATGTTGAATAGGAGTGGTGAGAGAGGGCATTCTTGTCTCATGCCGAATTTCAAAGGGAATGCTTCCAGTTTTTGCCCATTAATTATGATATTGGCTGTTGGTTTGTCATAAATAGCTTTTATTACTTTGAGATATGTTCCATCAATACCGACTTTATTGAGAGTTTTTAGCATAAAGCGCTGTTGGATTTGGTCAAATGCCTTCTCTGTGTCAATTGAGATAATCAAGTGGTTTTTGTTTTTGCTTCTGTTAATGTGGTGGATTACATTTATAGACTTGTGTATGTTGAACCAGCCTTGCATCCCCGGGATGAATCCTACTTGATCATGATGGATAAGTTTTTTAATGTGCTGTTGCAATCGGTTTGCCAGTATTTTGTTGAAGATTTTTGCATCTATGTTCATCATGGATATTGGCCTGAAGTTTTCTTTTCTTGTTGAGTCTCTGCCGGGTTTTGGTTTCAGGATGATGTTGGTCTCATAATATGAATTGGGAAGGGTTCCCTCTTCTTGAATTATTTGGAATAGTTTCAGAAGTAATGGTACCAGCTCCTCTTTGTGTGTTTGGTAGAATTCGGCTGTGAACCCATCTGGACCTGGGCTTTTTTTGTATGGTAGGCTCTTGATTGCTCCCTCGACTTCAGACCTTGTTATTGGTCTATTCATAGTTTCTGCTTCCTCCTGGTTTAGGCTTGGGAGGACACAGGCGTCCAGGAATTTATCCATTTCTTCCCGGTTTACTAGTTTATGTGCATAGAGTTGTTTGTAGTTTTCTCTGATGATGGTTTGAATTTCTGTGGAATCTGTGGTGATTTCCCCTTTATCATTTTTTATTGCATCTATTTTGTTGTACTCTCTCTTCTTTTTTATCAGTCTGGCTTGTGGTCTGTCTATTTTGTTGATCTTTTCAAAAAACCAGCTCTTGGATTTATTGATTTTTTTGAAGCATTTTTCGTGTCTCTATCTCCTTCAGTTCTGCTCTGATCTTAGTTATTTCTTGTCTTTGGCTAGGTTTTGAGTTTTTTTGATCTTCCTCCTCTAGCTCTTTCAATTTTGACAATAGGGTTTCGATTTTGGATCTCTCCACTCTTCTCATGTGGGCACTTATTGCTATATATTTTCCTCTACAGACTGCTTTAAATGTGTCCCAGAGATGCTGGTATGTTGTGTCTTCATTCTCGTTGGTTTCAAAGAACTTCTTTATTTCTGCCTTCATTTCTTTGTTTATCCAATCAATATTCAAGATACAGTTGTTCAGTTTCCATGAAGCTGTGTGGTTCTGAGTTAGTTTCTGAATTCTGAGTTCTAACTTGATTGCACTATGGTCTGAGAGACTGTCTGTTATGAGTTGCGTTGTTTTGCATTTGCATAGAAGTGCTTTACTTCCAATTATGTGGTCAATTTTGGAGTAGGTGTGATGTGGTGCTGAGAAGAAAGTATATTCTGTGGATTTGGGATGGAGAGTTCTGTAAATGTCTATCAGGTTTGCTTGTTCCAGGTCTGAGTTCAAGCCCTGGATATCCTTGTTAATTTTCTGTCTGGTTGATCTGTCTGATATTGACAGTGGAGTGTTAAAGTCTCCCACTATTATTGTGTGGGAGTCTAAGTCTCTTTGTAAGTCATTAAAAATTTGCCTTATATATCTGGGTGCTCCTGTATTGGGTCCATATATATTTAGAATCATTAGCTCTTCTTGTTGTATCGATCCTTTTACCATTATGTAATGACCTTCTTTGTGTCTTTTGATCTCTGTTGCCTTAAAGTCTATTTTATCAGAGATGAGAATTGCAACTCCTGCTTTTTTTTTTTTTTTTTTTTTTTTTGCTCTCCATTTGCTTGGTAAATCTTCCTCCATCCCTTTATTTTGAGCCTTTGTGAATCTTTGCATGTAAGATGGGTTTCCTGGATACAGCACACCGATGGGTTTTGGTTTTTTATCCAATTTGCCATTCTGTGTCTTTTGATTGGTGCATTTAGCCCATTTACATTTAGGGTTAATATTGTTATGTGTGAGTTTGATACTGCCATTTTGATACTATCTGGCTGTTTTGTCCTTTGGTTGATGCAGATTCTTCATTTTGTTGATGCTCTTTATCATTTGGTATGCTTTTAGGATGGCTGGTACTGGTTGTTCCTTTCTATGTGTAGTGCCTCTTTCAGGAGCTCTTGTAAAGCAGGCCTGGTGGGGACAAAATCTCTGAGTTCTTGCTTGTTGGCAGAAGATTTTATTCTTCCTTCACTTATGAAGCTCAGTTTGGCTGGATATGAAATTCTGGATTGAAAGTTCTTTTCTTTAAGGATGTTGAATATTGGCCCCCACTCTCTTCTAGCTTGTAGAGTTTCTGCTGAGAGATCTTCTGTGAGTCTGATGAGCTTCCCTTTGTGGGTGACCCGACCCTTCTCTCTGGCTGCCCTTAGTATTTTCACCTTCATTTCAACCCTGGTGAATCTGACGATTATGTGCCTTGGGGTTGCTCTTCTTGCAATATATCTTTGTGGTGTCTCTGTATTTCCTGGAGTTGAGTATTGGCCTGCCTTGCTAGGTTGGGGAAATTTTCCTGGATAATATCCTGAAGAGTGTTTTCCAGCTTGGATTCATTCTCTTCATCACATTCTGGTACGCCTATCAAATGTAGGTTAGGTCTCTTCACATAGTCCCACATTTCTTGGAGATTTTGTTCATTCCTCTTTGCGCTTTTTTCTCTAATCTTGGTTTCTCTTTTTATTTCATTGAGTTAATCTTCGACTTCTGATATTCTTTCTTCTGCCTGGTCAATTCGGCTGTTGAAACTTGTGCATGCTTCGCGAAGTTCTCGTGTTGTGTTTTTCAGCTCCTTCAATTCATTCATATTCCTCTCTAAGTTGTCCATTCTTGTTATCATTTCCTCGAATCTTTTTTCAAATCTTTTTTCAAGGTTCTTAGTTTCTTGGCATTGATTTAGAACATGTTCTTTTAGCTCACTGAAGTTTCTCATTATCCACCTTCTGAAGTCTGATTCCGTCATTTCGTCACTCTCATTCTCCGTCCAGCTTTGTTCCCTTGCTTGTGAGGAATTTTGGTCCATTGTAAGAGGTGAGGTGTTTTGGTTTTGGGTGTTTTTCTCCTTTTTGCGCTGTTTTCTTCCCATCTTTGTGGATTTATCCACCTGTGGTCTGAGTAGTTGCTGACTTTTCAATTGGGTCTCTGAGTGGACGCCCAGATTGCTGATGATGAAGTATTTCTGTTACTTAGTTTCCCTTCTAACTGTTTAGCCCCTCTGCTGTATGAGTGCTGAGGTCTACTCCAGGCCCTGCTTGTCTGGGGTACACCTGTAGCAGCTGCGGAACAGTTAGGGATGCTACCAGTTTCTTCTTCTGCTATCTTTGTCCCAGAATGATGCCCACCAAATGTCAGTCTGATTAGTCCCTTTATGGGGTGGCTCTTTGGATATACAGGGGTCAGGGAGCTGCTTGAGGAGATGGTCTGTACTTTATAGGAGCTCCAGTGCTGAGCTGTGAGCTCCGTTGTTCATTCAGGGTTGCTGCGTGAATGTGTCTGCTGCAGCAGAACTTATAAAAGTGCCCCCCCCTTTTTTTCCCTCAGATGTTCTGTCTCAGGGAGTTGGGGCTTTCTTTATGAGTATCTGTTGCACTGTCCTGCCCAGCTAGGAGACAGTCTATTCACTATTTGCCTGCCGGGTCTCCGCCCTGCTAGTACGGGTCCACCCTGCTGCCACAGGGCTCTGTTCTACTGTGGTGCACTCCACCCTGTTGGCGGTGTCTCTCTGTTATGACTGGTTGCCTCAGCAACGGCAGACTGTGTCAGCCGTGTGTGGTACCTCAGTAGGGGCGGATTGCATCCGTAGTGGCAGACGCCCCTCCCCCACCGAGCTGCACTGTTTGGATTCAGCTGACCCTGCAGCAAAACTCTCAACCCCGAGCAGCTCGAATTGCCGCGCTGCTTGTCCCCATGATGGTGGGACCCCCCCAAGCCCGATCACCTGGCTCCCTGCCTCAGAGTCCCTCCTCTCTCTCTCTCCCTTTTTCTTTCCAAATTAAATGGCTGGCTCTCTCACAGGCGCCCCAGTCGCCTGCTGATTGGCCACTGGGATCTGTTTGATCTCCCCTGCAGCCACCCACTACACTGGCACAAATCGCTCTTCCCAGGAATCTCCTGGTCTGGCTCACCATCCATGTCCCGTTCAATCAAATGGACATGTCAATCTGCCCTCCCAAAACTCAGATTGCCAGTTTAACAGGGCACCCAGACCAGTGAGCTTTGTGCGGGCTGCCACTGCTCCATGGCCTGGCGCTGGCCAAAATGGCCATGCAAGCAGGCTGTGCTGCTCTCCTGTGTCTCTCCTACACCTGGGAATTTGCCAGTTCTGTGGGCTACAAAAGTCTGTCTGAAAATGCAGCTAGGGCTCACCCTCTGCGCCTTCACTGAGAGCTGCAATCCTGAGTTGTTTCTATGGCGCCATCTTGGAACCACTCCCCCAATTTAAAATTTTTAAAAACCCTCAAGATTCATTAAAAAGAATAAACATGTATACCAGCAGTAAAGAAAGAAGCAAGAGTACACTAAACTAACTTGCTATTAAAATAAATTTGTAAACTTAGTAACTAAAGCTTTCCAGTCCTGATCTGGAGTACTGGAATTTAGGTATATGGGATCCCAATAGAATAAAGGTTCAAAATAGACTCTTCTATGCACGAGAGCTTAAGATGTGCTTTAGAAGTCATTGCCAAACCACTGTCAAAAGTTCCTTTAGTGTCTTAGTCTTACTAGGTTTGAAAAGCCAGAGAAAAGACTCAAGGCTACCCTATGAGAGCAAAACAAAAGGACAGGAAGAGAATGTGAAGATACTTAAACATTTTACATGAAGTTGTATAAAAGTCACTTTAAAGAAAATGTGAAGTTTAGGATATATGTCAAAATCAGCAGAACCACTAAATAAATAAATAGACATTGTAAGATAGCAATAGAAAATTTAAATGGATTTCTAAAAAATATTGATACCTATGATTTTTAATATATGTTTAAAAAATCCTGTATTTCACAGGGCAGCCTTCCACAACATAAATACATTAGGACATTAATGTCCTTCTGTTTTTAATTTACTAGTGTTTCTAGGGTTAAAAATGTCTTCTTGTCTCTTTCCTTGTGGTGCAAAAATTTCATAAGCATGTATTTCTGAAGGCCTGATAGATTGACATATATAACATGCTGCTAGTATTAAAACATGTGACTGAATATGCATCAAATCTTCCCACTGTTTACATAAATTCTAGGTCTCTCCTATTTAACTTGAGCACATATGGAGTGAATTCTTAATTTTTTTTTTTTTTGTCAGAGTGCGGGCCAAATTCTTACATTTTTATGTTACCGTGGCATTCACATTGAATGTAATTTAACTATCTTATATGGTATTTGAGTTCAGTTTCCTTTGACAGTTTCCAGTTCTAACCCTCCTCCCAGTTCCTCAGCATCCCAGATACTGACCCTAAACACTTGCCTCCTCCTGGTGACTAGCTGCTATGGAATGACTGGATATAACCTACCTAACTCACCCTACAGACCTCACAGCCCACATGGACAGTCTCCCCATGCCAGGCTGACCTGCTCAGTTACAGCAGGACCCCAGGGAATGTGCCTGCTGGCACTCACCTCACCAACTAGAGCCCCATGAGAAACTTGTATGGCTAATGTTTGGAGTCCAGTAAAGACTGGAGTCCCACACACCCCTTCTGTCTCTCTTGCTCCCCATTCATCTTCCTCATTTTGTTCAGTCCTATGATGTGTGTTACTGTATTAGTCCGTTTTCACGCTGCCCATTAAGACATGCCCAAGACTGAGGAATTTACAGAAGAAAGAGGTTTAACAGACTCACATTCCACATGGCTGGGGAGTCCTCACAATTATGGTGGAAGGTGAAAGGCACGTCCCACCTGGCAGCAGACAAGAGAAGAGAGCTTGTGCAGGGAAACTCCCCTTTATAAAAGCATCAGATCTTGGGAGACTTATTCAATATCACAAGAACAGGATGGGAAAGACTTGCCCCCATGATTCAGTCACTTCCCACCCTGCCCCTCCCAAAATATGTGGGAATTCAAGATGAGATTTAGCTGGGGACACAGCCAAACTATATCAACTACCCTCTTCTCTCTGGATCTGTGAGTAATAAAACTGTTTCTGTGATTTCCCATGTTTGGTCCTGTGGCCTCCATGTGTCTGATATGACCTGCACTGGAACCTAACTCTCCTCCTCACCAGGGTCTCTGAGAGTGGCTCTCTTGTCAGAAATACACTGGATACAGGTCAGACAATGGCCTCCAGGCACCTGCTAGTCTCAATGGATATTCTGGTTGTGGGATGCAGACCTGTCCCCTGCCAGGGTGAGGAAGTGTCCGGTGAAAGGCATATGCTAAGCATCCACAACCACCTGCCCAGAACCCCAGAAAGGAGGGGCTTGAATTTACAGCCACTATCCAGACACAAACCTTAAGCCCTAATTAGAGGAAAATAAAACAATGTAAAAATCTGAATTTATCGTACTATTTCATTGATCTCTTAGAGACATTTCATGCCTATAAACCACATATTTTCTTCAATTGTTGATATACTTTAGATAGAATTTAATGTCTGCTTCGACTTTGGCCTGGTCTCTACCTCAACTACAAAGTAAAGACTTCTGGTGGGTTCTTTTCTGGTACTACTACCTACCAGTGTGGGGTCATGTCCTAGTCTATCTTGAGGGAACCCCCCTGTTCATTATTGGGCAGAGCAAGACAACTTCATTGCGTGACTTCTAATATGATTTTTAAATATATCCTTTACTGGACAATAAATTGTATGGTTACCTGAGTAAGAGATATGTCCAGCAAGAGGCTTTGCCTCATAGAGCTTTTCAATCTGGTGAACTCACATACATTCTCCTCACTCACTTGCCACCTCTAAACCATACTGTTCCAAGACAACAAACAGAAATGAGTGTTTATCTTTCACCTGGATTTGTCTTTGCTCCATAAAGCTTAAGGCTTAATAGTGTTTCTGTTACCATTTTCTCTATCTGTTTTCCCATAAAATATCACAGGACTTCTTAATATGGAATTATAGGTGATTTCCCTCAATCTGCATCATATGAAAGTTGAAATTGCATGTGTATGGAAAGTAAAACATACATTGTAAATATCAGGAATTATGATTTTCCTTTTATTTTTAGCACGTGTGCTTGTAAGAGTCATTGTAATACAATTTTAGCCTCATGCTTTGATCATTCCTAAGATGAAAATATTTTTAGATAAAATATCTGAGCTTTATGAAGCCAATAGGATATCTTGTGATAGGATATCATAAGACCATATTTTTCTCTAGTTTTGCATGTAATTCTATCACTGTATCATCCTTACTCCTACCAGAGTAAATTTCCAAAATAGATATCTTGTCATTCTTCCTGTTGTTATCAGTAAATAAGTGATATGTAAAGCTAGATTATATATTTTTATCCAGAGCAAGAAAGTAGAATTGAATCTATATTCTTTAATAAGACTAATCAGTCATTTACACAGTCATTTTACATTTTGGAGATTATATAGACCCATTGTCAGATATTATGTATATCTATATGGACATGGCCTGTGCATATTTACGTAGAAATCAATGAGAGCTGATTTTTATTTTAATTATATGTATTTTTTGGGATAGGGTCTTGCTTTATTGCCACTGCTCACTGCAGCTTCAACCTTCCAAGCTGAAGCAATTCTTCCACCTCAGCCTCCCAAATAGCTAGTACAACAGGTGTGCACCACCATGCCCAGCTATTTTTTTAACTTTTGGTACAGACTGGGTCTTGCTATGTTGTCCAGGTTGCTCTTGAACTCCTGAGCTGAAAGAATCCTCTCATTTCAGCCTCTTAAAATACTGGTATTACAGACATGAGCCACCATATGGGCTGGACGCTGATTTTTAAAATACTGAAATCATTAGATGACAGTACCTGAAAAATAGACAACATCAAACTTTATGTTAAAAGGTGTGGGGATATAAATATTGTTATGCCTATTGGGGAGGAAAAATTAGTAAAATCAGTGAGTTAAAGCTGTTGCTTGAAACCTCTACTTGAATTTAACACATTTTCTCTGGGGTGACAGTATATATGTATCCGTGTTATTCCCATTCACAGATGCACTAGAGGTAAGAATTTCTCAAAAACAATTGTTCTAAGACTGACATGAAACCCTACTGGATTTGAAAAGAGAAGGTCCAGAAATTCCAAATATTTTAGATGTCAGATAACAGAGAATGCCAGGTATGCGATGATAATCAGCAATGGTTGTTAACACAATATATCAAATCAGTATTTGAATTAGCTTTTGAATTACAAGGACGGATGGATCAAGTCTTGACTCTTTAGTAGATTAATCTTATTATGCTGGGATGTCTTTTCCCCTGTTTTTCCACAAGGAGATTACAAATTTGCAAACCTCAGCTGCTCTCATTTTATGCTCTCGCTAAGCCAAAAGCTGAAGTTCATCAATCAATGTCTCTAACTGTTCACTAGTTATATACAGTTTTGTAGTTTAAGCTCTTTCCAACTTCCTAAATCATCACCTTCATTTGTTCTTGTTTTTTTCTACTATCAATTCCTTATTGACCATACAATGAGTATAAGTAGCTTCTTATTTTGCTAGTGTTCATTTTAGTCTAATTGCACCAAAATTTAATAATCCTTTAATTTCATTTTAATTTCAAAGATTACATTAAATCTACATATAAATGAGTGTAAGATTTGCATTTACATTGTTTTTGGCATCAATTTGCTATACTCCCTCATACACATAGAGATCATATCCATGCACATGATTTCAAACATCCAAGCAAGAAGATGGGAAGGTTGCAATATTAAAAGCAGTGGTCAATTACGGTTCTCAATTTCATGATAAAAATACTATATAAACTTCCTCTTGCTGCTGTAATCAGTTGCCACAAACTTAGTATCTACAATAAAGTGACCGTTAATCTTACAGTTCTGGAGTTCAGAAGTCTGAAATGAGACTCACAGGGTTAACGTCGCGTTGTGGGCAGGGCTGCATTCTTTCTGAGGACGATGTGGCAGAAACTATGTATTAATTTTTTCAGCATCTAGAGGCCACCTTCATTCCTTGGAGCATGGCCTCATTCTCACATCTTAAGTCAGCAATATATGGGTTATTTCTCATGCAACCATCACTATAATTATCTCTCTTCTGCCTCCTTCTTTCACTTATAAGGAAGCTTGTGACTACATTGAGCTCACCCAGTTAAGAAAATTTCTCCATCTCAAGGTCATTTGTTTGCAACCTGAATTTCATTTGAAAACTCATTTCCCACTGCCATGCAACCTAACATATTTGTATATTAGGTTCTATAATATAAACTGGCTGACTAAAAAACCACAGATATTTCTTTTCTACACTTCTTGTGGCTGTAAAGTCTCAGATCAAGATGCCCACAAGTTCAGAGTTTCACGAGAGCCCATTTCATGGTTCATAGACGGTGCCATCTTTCTATGTCCTCACGTAGTGGAGGGCACACGAGAACTCCACTGGGCTTCTTTATGGAAGGCGTACAAGAACTCCATTGGGCTTCTTTCATAAAGACACTAATCCCATTCATAAGGGCTTGCACCCCCCCAAGACCTGGTCATTTCCTCAGTGTTCTGCTATTCCTGATCTGTATCATATACAGACTCTCTTGGTGTACTTATCAATTGTTTGAGAGACCCCAATGGGTTTGTGGGGAAAATGTTTTCAAGATGGTAGATCTTTCCCAATTTCTGCAGCTGTCAGTGACCAACACCACCTTGCCTTTAGGAATTTATTGATTATTTCAGCTTCACTTTTCATAGTGGTATCTGTTTGCATCTGTCCTATGTAAAGGCATTCATCCTTCTTCTCTTTGCAGGTGCTCTGTTCCCTTACATTTGACCCAGTTCTTGGCAACCTAGTTGCTATAAAAATAAAGTCATGGCTTTGAAGTCTGTCTAGATCTTTTATTGTGGTAAGGCTGGAGCCCTATTCCTTCCCAGTGCTCCACAACTCAGAATTTTTTTGGCTTGAAATTTTAGCTTTTCTCTTTGAAATGTAGTTTTATCTTATTTCAGTTGCAATTTGCATTTTTATAATTATTAAGGAAAGTTTTTTTCTGTAATTGACTGTACATTTGGATTTTTTCCCCCAAATCCCTTATCATTGCATGTTTTCTTCATGGTTTTAGAAAATGTAGTTTACATGTTGCAGCTTCATTTTTTTTACTCAATTAATGGTGTGCTTTATGGAGAGAAAGAATATTAATTGACTACATATCCCTTTTTAATTACTGTTTTTTTAAAAAAAAATTTCATTATACTAAATTTTTAGTGATATTCTTCTTAGCTATTCCTTAAATACTATAGCATTTCAGATTTTACATACAAATTTGTAACACATCTTGAATTTGTTATGTATAGAGTAAGTCTGTTTTCTCTTTTTTATTTTTTAAGGTAAAATTTACATAATATAAAATTCACAACTTTCACATTTTAAAGTATACAATGCAGTTGCTTTCAGTAAATTCACAAAGTTCCAGGACAATTTCATCATGTCCCTTCCGTAATCCATTATGCATAAAATTGTCACCACCTCTTCTGCTTTCCTGAGTCCTAGTGACCATTAATCTGATTTATATCCCAATTGATTTGCCAATTCTTGCTGTTTCATGTGAATAAAATCAAGTAATATTTGTCCTTTTTTGCACTTAGCATAATGCTTTCAAATTTCACCCATATTATGCCATGTGTAAGTACTTCATTCTTTGTTATAGCTGAATCATCTCATTGAGTGAATATATCACATTTTGTGTGTCCATTTATGAGTCAACAGGCATATGGATTGTTTCCACTTTTTGACTCTATGAATATTACTGCGATAAATATTTATGTACAAGTTTATGTTTTGAACACCTATGTTCTGTAAGATTAACATCTGACTTCTCAACAGAAAAAAATGAAAGGTAAAAGGCAGTAGAATAATATATTCAAAAGGTGTGAAGGGAAAAAAAACTGTCGACCCCCAATTTTATATCCAGTAATTGTTTTTCAGAAATGAAGGTAACACAAAGACTTACCCAGATAAACAGAAATATTAGCTGAAGTTTGGTATGCAAAGCAGACCTATCATACTAAAAAAATACTAAAATAAATTCCTAAGGCTAAAAGCAAGTTCCAGAAGACAGTTATTTAAATCCACATTTTAAAAAAGCACTGGTATAGATAATAATATTATAAAAACAGTAGAAATGCACATTTTCTCTTTATCATAATTTATTTATAAAATAATATGTGCATAAGGTATTGCTGAACATGTGTTACATGTACAAATGTAATATGCCTATAACATATTTTCCAAAAATATCAAAAAGTAGGTATTTCGAAGAAAATTGTATTGTGATAAGGTAATTACTATAGATGGTAAAGTCATAATTATTAAAATATATTGTTGGCTTTGTAACTTTAATAAATGTAATGTATAAGGTGATGATACTTTAAAATGGATGAAATAAAAGAGACATATAAGAATAATGTTTCTATGTATTACTAAAATTTAACTAGTATAAATTGGAAGTTGATTTGAATAATTAATTTTCCATATACCTATATGGTAAACTTACAACAACAAAAACTCTCAGAAATATATAGTAAAATAATTCATTGGGAAACTAAACTTCTATTTTAGAAAATATTCATTTATTACAAAATAAAGCAATAAAGAAAAATATTTGAGAAATATACAAAACAAACAGTAAAATGGCAGACATGAATAGAATTGTACCAATTATTATATTAAATGTGAGCAGATTAAACAACCCAATCAAGAGGCAGAGATTGTCAGACTGAATTAAAACAAGTGATCCCAATATAGGCTGTCTAGGGAAGGCAAATTTGAGATGCAAAGATATTAATAGATTAAAAGTAAAAAGATGACAGACATATTATGCAAGCAGCAACCATAAGAACACTGAACCCATTGTACTCATAGCACACAATGTAGACTATTGAAAATGTGGATAGAGTTTAAAAAACTTATATTGTAGTAATAAGGGGGCCAACTCTTTAAAAAGACATGCACTGATATGAGCTACATTGCTTCCCCTCTAAAGATGCTGAAATCCTAACCTCTGAATATGGCCTCATTAGGAAATACGTTTTTTGCAGATGATCAAGTTAAGATAAAATCAGAAGAGCCTTAATTCAATATGATTGATGTCTCATTAAAAGAAGAAATTTGAGAAAAGCGAGACATACACATAGGGAGAGCACCATGTGATTATGAAGGCAGAAATTAGCCAAGGAATGCCAAAGACTGTCCCTAAATCACCAGAAGCTAGAAACAAGGCATAGAACAGACTGTCTCATAGCCCTTGAAGGGACCATCCCTGCTGACACCTCAGTCTCAGAGTTTTAGCTTCCAGGACTGTAAGACAAAATTTATGTTGTTCAAGGCACCCAGTTTGTGTTGCTTGGTTATGGCAGCCCTAGAAAACTAATACATGAACTAGTAACAGAGTATAATAACATGAAGCAAAAATTGACAGAACTATCAGCAAAATGGCAGTGAAGACAGCTGCAATCTTTCATTTCCCCACAGAAACATCAAAAAACTAAAAGAAACTGTCAGAATAAACTTTGTCAAAACTCTGGAAAATAGTGAAAATATTACAACATCCAAGTGAAAGCAGACTCAAGAAAAAGACAACTTGAAAACTTTATGACATTTTTAACTTGCCTATGCCTCCCTGAAGTGGCAGTTTTGAAGTGTCAGAAGCCTACATTCCCTATGTGGAACCCTGGTCCATGGTTCCAATGGAATAAGAGATGATCTTACTGGAAAATGATTATATATGTTTGTTCTAACTGGTCTGGGGGATACCTAAAGCACTGATGAAAGGCAATTTTATCTTTCTTGCTAGAATTCAAAATAGATAAGGAATGAACATTATTTAGAGATTATGCAAGGAGATCCAACAAATTACAGATTCTTAGGGGGAAAATTAAGAGTTTACACATGCAGTAGATCAACTTCAGCACAGAAAGAAAAGTTGGAGAAGAGTATTTGGAAAATTAAGACATTCAAAATCATTCATGTGTGTGGGAGAGTTTAGAAAGTCACACATATGCATAAGTTAAGCCACAAGCTGACAAATGTCCTAAGAGGACCTTACACTTTTATCTTGGCTGATTCCTACCCTCAGTGCAAGCTCAGCATAATATTCAAAGGGTGAACACACATGCTGTGCCAGGTTCAGACAGCCCAGCACAAAGCCAGTCTGCCTGGCCTAGAGATATATTTTGCTGGATAATGTTTATTTGTTTATTCTTTATGTTTGTTTTGTTGTGTTAGACACAACAAAGTGACAAAGAAATCACTGTCAAAACATTAGCTTAACATTAGTTAAGAAAACAAAAAGACTTCAGTGAACACACCCTATAAAGTAAACAGTTTTGTAGAATCAGCTTGGAAAACTTCACTAAAAAAAATTAACCCTAAAAATGTAATAAATAAATAAAATTTAAAACCACAAAATGTTAGAGAATGTGTGTGTTGTTGGGGTGGGGGGGGGGGTCTGCTTTAAAGAGTAATCACATGGCAATTATAATTTTTATAATTATAATGCACAGCTTTCAAAAAAAATCACAAGGCATGCAAAGAATGGAAAAGTATGGGTCATTCAAAGGAATAAAATAAATAGACTTAAAATATCTCTAAGGAAGCCCAGACATCAAACTTACTAGGCAAAGATTTTGAAACAACTTTCTTAATTATACTCAAATGTCTAAAGAAAAACATAAAAAAAAAATAAAGGAATCAAAAAAAATATGGAAGACTAAGAATATCAACAGAGATACAGAAATTCTGGAGCTGAAAACTACAATGCCAAAAATAAAAAATTCACCAGAGGGACTCGAGTCTACTTGTGACACAGAAGATGTCATGAGCTTGAAGATAAGAAAATAGAAAATATTGACTCTGAGAAACAGAATAACAAATTAAAAATGAACAGAGACTATGGAATCTGTGGGACATCAAGAAATAGACCAACATTCATATTCAAAAACAATAAATTCTATTGTTAAAAACTGTAACATTCTTTTTTATCACCTTTCTTTCTTCCTCCATCTCCCTCCTCTTCCTTCTTAATTTTCTTCCTCTTTCTTTCTCTTCTTTCTCTCCCTCATCCCTCTGTTTTTTACCTTCCCTTTCTCTTTTTTTCTTTACTTTCAATTTTCTCAATTACTAAGAGATGTTTAAATACTTTTACTGTGTTACTAGATATGTTTTTTTCTCTCTTCAGGTCCCTTTTGAGATTGATACTCAACTCTGAGTAAAGAGATAACCCAAATATAAGAATCAGAAACAGGCTTCCATACCATTCTTAATCTCATTATTCTTCATTGCATCATTGTTCTATTAACTTTCTGATGCTCTAAGAATGTTTTATAAAATATTGCTTAGTTTTTTCCAATAGAATGTTTATTCTGAATTATCTAATTCATATTGCAAGTATATAGGGAGTTTAATATAAAATTATTAAACTAATACTTGTGTAAGAGTGTATTTGTCCATTTTACAAATATGTTAATCGTCAAAGTGTTATTGAGCAGCTGAGTATATAACAAAAAAAAACCCTAAATTTTATATGCACAATATGTATGGAATATATTACAGAAACAAATAATAAATAATTTACTTACTAAATAACATCACAAAGAACAGAAATTATATACATTACGGAGCATAGTAATGGAATAATGAATGATTAAAGTTATTAATTTTAGATAGAAAATGAAGGGGATCTTTGAGAGTAGACCTCAAGGAAGCAAGCTTTCCTCATAAAGGAATTAGCTTTATGAGGAAAGACTTACCTGTGAATAAAGGAGAAACTGAAAAATTTATATGGCAAGACTTTTTGAGCAAAAAGATAAATATGACTGTTACTCACCAATGCGCTACAGTGAATAAAAAGTTGAAGACATATCTTGGAATTAAACCATGCTAGATAAGAGCATGTAGGGTTTTGATAATCATGGAATTATTTTGAATTAATTTTAAATGCAATAGAAATATGTGAGATAACTTCACCAGAGAATAACATGATTGTGTTTGCATTTCAAAGGGGTATATCTGGTGCACTGTGGAGAATAAATAGGTTAAGTGTGCAAATAAATTAGGAGGCTATTGTAATCCCGAGAAAAAAAGTTGTGGCTTAGATGAGAATGCTGTTAATATAAGTGGTACGAGTGGTGAGAAGTGGTTAGGCCATGGATGTATTTCAAAGGACTGGCCAAGAGAACTGCAGCTAAATCAGAGTGTAGGGAGTAAAATGGAGAACGCAAGGTGACTCTCAGCCCTGGAAGGTGGCAGCTGTCACTGAAGCAATGCTGATGCCTCTTATTACGAGGGTTACTTGGGGAGTGGCAAGATCAGAAGATCAAAACTCACTTTCAAATACACAAAAAATGTTGTTTTCAGAACTAATGACTTTGGGATCAGAAAGCTATCATTCTAATTGATGGTTCCGTGACTACAGAAGCTCGAACTCACAAGAGCAAAATTAAATCATCGCAAAGCTGCTTCTAGACAATTCTAGAGAATAGAGAATTACTGCAACAGCATTCTGATTTTAGGAGAGGTGGCAGTTCCCTTTTTAGCCTAAATTTTTTTTTTTCTAAGCTCAGCCAGGAGACACCATTATAATTTTCAAAAATTTTGTAACAACTTGTCATGTTAAATACCACTATGCTTAAATTAGTCAAAACATTTTCCCTATGTGCAACTTTATCTTTTCATTGCAATCATTTTCACAAAAGTGACTGCAACTAACAGACCCTATATGGTGAAAATCTGGGGTAGGTTATCTCATCTAGCTAGTTTTGAAGACAGAATCTAGAGATTATTTAATATGGAATAATCACCTGAAATGAAGCATTTACTGAAAACAGCTTGGATCAGCCCAGTTTTCTACCATTGAACCATGTATTTGGTTTAAAAAACACAAAACTGTGAGGAACATTGGCTGCTTCCAGCCATGTTGAAGATGATAAAGAAAATAACATAAAAGAATAAAACACCATCTAAGGCCTATATAGTCCCTGCTCAAGAGACTAGAGTCTTCCATTCTTAAAGGAACACCCAAATATCTTAATAATTGGGCAAAAACTAAATATCAGAGAGATCATTTTATCTTGAAATTGTTAAATTGTAATGGTGTTTCTCTACCTTGCCATGTCTCTGAGTCAAAACTTAGGTCTTTGTTTAGGAATCAGTGATCCTCTGCAACTTAGAAATAGGTAGATTTTAGAGGATTCAAACATTGGCTTTCTTGTGAGCAAAGAATGATGTATTGAGATAAGACAAGTCTTCCCTGTTTGATGTTCATGTCCCACCTCCTACTCTAACCTTAGTAAAGCTTCCAGATCACTAACTACTGTCAGAGAGCAGCCTAGGCAGCTACAAATTCAAAAGAGGCCAAATACAGGGTCAAGCCTAGAATGAGAAGTCTTAGCTAATTAAGTATGTTTTTTTTCCCTCAAATTCATATTAACAAAAACATGTGGGTATATCAGGGAATGCATTCTAAGTTCACTCAACTTAGGAGGGAGAAACATAATTTTAAATAAAGGGCAGAAACACTTTCTTCCTAACAAAATAGCAAGTAAAATAGCAAGTATCACACCACAGGAGGGATTTCACAAATTAGTGTCAACATAAAAACCTTAAAATAGTCAAGGAAAGTGCAGATTCAGAACTGACTCTTCTACTTGTTTTGTTCAGAGAAGAGATGGCTCTGAGAAAATGACTGAATTAGCACAAGCTGGTTTAGATGGTGCTTTCAATTGCTACTACTGATGAGCTCCTTTAGCTGGAATAAATGAATGAGGATTTTGGCATGTGGTATTAGAAACGGTTATTAATTTTTCCTCTAATTTGCATTGTTCAATGTGGTAAATACTAGCCATATATGCTACTTTAATTCTAATTAATTACAATAAAATACACTTAAATATTCAATTTTTTAGTCACTGACTGGTTTATTATATAGTATCTTCAGCTAAGATTTTCCATCTAAATACCACTAAGAGGTGGCTTAGTTAACTGGTTGTCCCACAAGTACTGAAGCTGTTGTTAACTCCTTATATATTGTCTGAATATGGAATATTCATATACCTCTTCCTAAAATAAACAGCCTAGGGACAATTTTATAAATGGGATACATGCTGGAAATCTACACTCTTTAACTTTTTGAAATATTAGCTTCCCAGGGTAGAAAATCATATTCATTAGATACCTTAGGACAATTTAACTCAAGATGTTTAAAACTGAAATGGCATATTCTACAACATGTGATAAAATCACCCCCTAACAACCTAAAATAAAACAGGGATTAACCTTAAAGACCTGCCCAGCCAATCAGTTTTCAAATCTTGCATTTTATTTTGAAAGGTTATTATCCCCTTAGTCTGTTGCTTCTAGACTTTATACAGACTGACGTTGTTAATTCTAACTACTGACTTTCATCTCTTCAAACATTATCTATGCCTGCCAAATGTGAACATACAGAAATGGCACATTCTGATTTAAACTGTTATTAGTTAACACCCTCACGGATAACATCTGGTTTCTTATCTGCACTGAGTCAAGCCTACTCACATCTTCTCTGCCTTCTGCTTCACTTTTCATTCCACATCACACTCCAGCAATGCCAAGCTGTGCAGTCCTTCTACCCTATTTCCACTATTTTCCATCTACTCAAACTTGACTCTGAAATATCATGAACACTTTAATCCCCCTAACTGGTTCCTAACCAGTTCTAAATGATCCAGCTCCAGTGTTTGGGGGAGAAGGTGCTGTGTCCCCAGGGTCCTTTTCAGACAAATTCACATTTCTAGTGTCCACATCAAACCAACACAGGAAGACCCACAGACCACAGAATTAAAATATTTAGAAAGATTAAATTGATAAACTGATAAATAAAAAGTGTTTTGCCCTACTAGAATCACAAAAAATACCTGTACATTAACGAATTGAAAACTAGATGCAAAGCTTTACTTATGTGACCTCTAGTTGCTATAATATCAATGGCTGTTATTACCATTGGGTGTTCTGTTATGGGCAGGAGAGGTGTGGATGAATAAAATAAACGTGGTTAATAAAAAAAATACATATATAATGTATTTTGTTAATAAAATATAATTAAAATATAATATAATTGTAACCAGATAATTTGGTTAATAAAATAAACATAATTTATACATTTACGTGTGTTTCCTACATATAATTTGTTTCTTCTATTTCCACTGTTTCTTCTATTTCCACATTACAAATTATGTAATTTTTATCAAGATGTTTACATAATATGTTCTGTTGAAACTAACAGTCAAACTGATTAAAAATATAAATATATTCAAATTATACAAATTTTGAATTTTTTAACAATACAGCTATGAAACACAAAACCTATATGTTTTCAAAGATATTTTATTCTAATATTGCAAATGATTTTTCATAATAAAGAGCCAAAGGTAATTTATAGCTAACAAATATTTAAAATGTAATTGGAGCTAAATTGTGTCTTTATTTATACTTGGAGTAGATCTAATTAAACGTTTCACAGAAACAACAATGTTCACATTCAGTGTCAATGTGGAGACTCTGGTGAACAACTGATATGCTGCTTCAAGGATGTTACATGTAGAACTAAATCTATGAAAATATAATGATGACGGAATTGTATAGTATTCCAAACTACTCTTCAGACACCACGTGCTACTGCCATAATGAGCACACTAGTTTCCCAGTACCTTCACACCCATAGTTTGGAAAAGGTAGAGAACGGTGAAGATGGATGCTGTACACTACTGAGAAATGAGCGTTTGATATGTAAGATTTGCTTATGTTTGTATGATTTATAAAAACATGATTTAGCAGGTTAAATAATGCATCTTTTCTATTAACTAACCGCACCTGTCACTCAAACCTCCTCAAATTTCTCACTCTGCCCACTTCGATAAACCTGACATATATGGGGTTTATTCATAATTGCTCGTTGAACAGGAGTTCTTGCCAGCATCTGTCTCTGCTGGCACAGGCAAAACACACAAGCTTTAATGGCATTACTTTTCTCTTGGGGACAAAGGCAAGAAATGTTGCAGAAGCATGAGAAACGTGTGCCTGTAGACTGATTGCTGTTATTCACAAGAGGGAATGTTTATGGTAGAAATCACGCTGAGTCAGAGCCACTTAACCCTGCATTTTAACCAGCTCCTTAATGCAGAATACACTTTAAGAGACAGGACCACAAGCCTTCCACAACCCTAAGTCACAGGTCTGGCCTGACTCTCCTTTGCTTAGTGACAGCCTGGTGCAAAGCTTATGTTGAATAAAAGAAGTCTGGGCCAGGAAAAAGCCAGTGTGACTCCCAATAAACAAACTCTTAAAAATAGCTTTCAGACAAACCTTAGCAATGAGTACTTTGCAATGTACTCATTGATAATGATTCATTACGGGAAGAAGGGGTTATATACAGCAAAACCACAGTGAAATGTCCTGAGCAGTAAGTAAAAATGGTGACAATTAAGTTCTAAAACAAAGAAAGACAGAACAGAGTGATAATGTTTATCAAAGAACATAATTGAAGAAAAAAACTAAAATCACAGAAAGAGCACCTAAAATAAATTTTTGTTTGTTTTATGATTTTTGAGTTAAATACTAGTTCTAAGTCAGAGAAGGCAGATTTTTAAGTTTACGTGAAAGGCAATCAAGAACAACATTTTAACTAATCTACTACATATTTTGTTTAAAAATCCTATAATTCTATTTTAACAGCAAAATAGATGTTGCTTATAGAAATAAAATATCAAAAAGAGAAAAAAATTTGTGTATGTGTGTGTGCATATGTGTGTGTCTGTGTGTGTGTGTGTGTGTGTGTTAGTCCATTTGTATCACTGTAACAAAATTCCATAGACTGAATAATTTATAAACAACAGAAATGTATTTCCCTGAGTTCTGAAGGCTGAAAGTCTTAGATCAAGGAACCTTAGATCAAGGAATATTTTAATTCAACAGGTCTCTTCGGGGCCTAATCTCTACTATCAAGATTATGCCTTATTACTGAGTCCTCCTGAGGGAACAGAAGCTATAAACTCACAGGGTGGGAGGGATGAAAGGAGGGAACTCACCCCATCCAATCCCTTTCATAGGGTTGCTAATTTTATATAAGAAACTGCACCCTCACAATTAAATCACCTCCTAAAGGTCTCACTTTTTAGTAACACCAAATTGGTAATTAAGTTTCAATACTTACATTTTGAGGGACATCATACAACAGTAATATGATTATCTATTTAGTTATCTACCTATAATTTTGTATAAATTTTCACAAAAACTATTTTTAATGTATTTAGCATGCTTAGCAGGTTTTTTGTATAAATTTGTGTATTAATTTTATCAAGGACTGAACATTCCATTGTCAAATTTAACAGACGGAATATTCAATTCCACATCCATGAAAGTTTACTTCCAATGTTTTATGACTATGTCTTGCATCTAATTTTTTTCAAATGTCCTTTGCTATCTTATTAAGATAACTTTCTAGAAGTGGGATGACTTTGTCGAAAAGCAGACATCTTATTAACCTTCTGTTAAATGTTGATTGCCATCCCAAAATGTTAATTTACGATCCCATCATTAGTGCATGAGACTATTCAGGGCTGTAATTGTTGACGTATTCATCTTCAAAGTAAGTGTAACCTTTCTTTTTGCACAGCCTGGAGCAGGAAATGATATGCAGAGAGGAAAACATCACATAGAAGAATTTTTTGATTGCTTGAGGCAGAGTGGTGTAAACTCTCATTTTGGACTATACGACAGACAAACAAACAACATCATTCTGTAAGGAGCGTCTTACCTTGTTTTCTTCCCACTTCAGGCCATGATCATGACTGCACTTCTCTGGCAGTACGTGTTTAGCCCAGATATATAAATGTAATCCAAATAATTGGGAATAAACGAAAACAGGAATTCTGACAAGGCAATAGTATTTGAGACTGTGTTATTACATTTTACAACCCAAATCCTTGGATAAATATATTTACATGTGCATCTAGAAACACTGGGGTAGCTACCCTATTTCCGTTATAACCGTCCTAGATCAGGTCACCATCATCAGCTACAGAGAAGATTGTAGCAGGCAGAAGATTGTAAGCTATTCCCCTGCTCCTTGCCTTGTCCAGTTGGCGCACACACATGCACGCATGTGCACACACACAGTCCTCTACATGGCAGCCAGAGTGGCTTTTCTAAAACATGTACCCAATTGTATGACTTCTCTGGTTTACTTTCCAATGTGTTCTCTTTCCATTTAGAATGAAAACCAAAGACCTTACGTGAACTTCAAGATTCTTCTGAAAACCTGGGTGTCGATTATCTTCCTGACCTCACCCCATCAGTCTTCCTCTCACTCACTGGCTTCAGCTACTTTGGCCTCCACGTTTCTAAAGCAGTTGAAGAACACGGCTGCCTCAGGACATTTGCATTTGCTTTTCTTTTTGACTGTAATATTGTTTCTCTCAGGAATCTACACTTCACCGCCTCACTTTCTCTAGGTCCCTTCTCGATTGTCACCTTATCAGACAGGCATTTCATTAAATGCACACACACAGGCCACATGTTTTTTAGAGTACTGACAGTCTCTTGATATGATACAATTAAATATTTCCTTTATTCAACCAGATTTATATTGTCAGCAATGCTGGTAATAGAGGTATATTTTCAAATTCTTGTGTCATTACTTGCAGATTGAAGAGCAAGCTTAAAATATAAATTTTTTGAATGCTTCATGGCTTAAGCTATTACCCAGGCCCGGTATAAATTTTTTACTGTCAGAAATATAAATGATATTATGGCTTTTTAGCAATATATTTAATTATCCTCAGTTTCCCCACATGTTGAGAGTTGTTAACTTTGCTGATTTGAGTCTAAGTCTCTCTACTTACCTAGGATATGATTAATTGGTTGAATGCTTTTCTTGAAAGATTAAGAAATGGACAATGACACTGATCACTGTTTTGTGTAACCTGTTTTAACAAAAGGATCCCATTTTATCTTCACAACTGTCTTTTAGGGTAGATCCCACTTACAGTTAAACTGAGAACCCTAGAGTTGAAATGACTAGTAAGAAGTCATAGAAAGTGAAAGTGTCTAAAAAGTGTATTATAAAAAAAATTCTAATCTGTTCCTACTGTTATACCACTGGTTTTACAGGAAAGAAAGTATTTTTTTCCCATATGCCCTCCTTCTTCCCCCACTTCCAGATACAAGCCTAATTTCCACCTATTTGTACCCATGCTCCTCTCTGCTACTGTTTTTGGGGCTGCTGATATATTCAAAATATTACTGCAGTCCTAAAGAAAAAATAAATTTGTGCCATGCTATTACCATATAAAATCTTATGAATATTACTACACCAGGAAAACTATTTAAACACACACCATGTTTCTTCATCGTTTTCCAGAGCTCTAAGTCTTTCAAAGAGCATGTATAGTTTAAAATTTTATTTATTGGTTTGAGAAATGATCTCTACCATGAAATTTAAGTCCTAATTAGTCAATCTTCTAGTTGTTTCCCAAGCACAGTGTGTAGAATTTTAATTTCTTTTCTTTTTCATTTGTGCAGCTTCTTGTCTCAGATGCTCTCATCTATTTATACCCATCCTTCTGAATCCTACTAATCTTTAGGGATTATTTCAATACATCCATAAAATCATGAATCTTTAAAGTATACATTGAGCTCTCCAATCTGTGAAAGCCTATATTAATTCTCCTAATATTTACATTATGTATATATACACAGTTATATTATGCTTATATATGTATAACATTTTATATATACATAGTTATAGAACACCATCTAATACTATAGTTTTATATATATATACACATATATACACTCAATATAATACTGTATATACAATATATACTAAATACACACACACACACACACACAATTATATAATAAACACCAAGGCAGCCAATAAACAGAATTACAAAAGGCAAATTGTGCCATTTTTAAATTCCAATAGGTTGTAAGGAAATAAGAGATTACAAATATATGTAACACATTTCTGTATTCTTCTTCGTTTGAATTTAGTTCCCTGTGGTAAACTTTACTTTGATATCATTGATTTTACCTCCTAGAAATTCAGAAATCGTGTTAGGAAGCTATATAATATAAATGTTATATTTATACAGTGCGTGATATATCACCAAAACACATATAGCGCTATGCTGTGTGATTATTAAATTTCCTTAAATGATATCACAGTACATATATCATTTGAAATATTTTTAAATGATCATTATACTTTCAAGAATTATGATTAAGAGACACATGTGGACCAGTTTGTAATTTTATACTAATATATTGTGATGTAATATTTTAATAATAAACGTTTAGAATTTTGCTAAGTTTGCAGCAAGAATTGGAAGTTCAAGATCATAGGTATCTTTATCTTAAAATTCTTGCCATATGGATCTTCAAAATAGCCCTACTAATTTACAGTCTTCTCCAAAGTACACATGAATTTCTATATCTCTGCATATCTCCCAAGTTTATAAACATAAAATTGCTTTACATTTTGCATAAGTTTGCATTTTCTCATTATTATTAAATTCAAACATCGAACATCTTCTCATATGACAATTGGCCATTTGGTTTTCTTTCTTATTAATTACCTGTATAATATTGTGTAATATCGTAACCTCATTTTTCCGTGATTTGTTTGTTTGTTTTAATTTGGTCATAAATTTATATAATTAATTAGTTTGTCATTTTTTAGCTGTGTGGAGGAAGGATTAATTTAATTTTTCCTAAAAAGATTAAATTTTCCCAGAAAAATTAAAATAAATTTAGTGATAAAATAATTGCCCATCTTTACCAGTATTGTATGTTGCAACATCTGGTTAAAAAAAATAAAAATTCCATTGGTTTACTTGTCTATTTCTATGGCAATTCTATTCTAATGATTCAGATACATAACCTGTTTTGTAAGTTTAGAGAGAAAATTTTATTAGTGATACATTTAGACTAAACTGGCTAGTATATATGTTTGTGTATTTCAAATTTTTAAGTCGTTTGAGCTATATATTACTAAGAAAGTTGACTTAATTTCTGCTGTTATCTGTTTCTTGTTATTTTGAATAATATCCATTGTTTCTATGCATTTGAGAGTAAACTTAGCTCTGTTGTCAGAAGCTCTATGCTTATCATTTAAACCAGACATGTTGACTCTAAATAGTATATTATTGCTTTCCATTTAAGCATACACAATTAATTTCTAGAGTATAGAAGCATTGCTCCTAGATAGGAGCACATTATTATTGGCCCAATGCTTTGTATATACAAGTATATACTTATTTTATGTCTAGATACATTGAAATATAGAACAAAGAAATAAAACCTTGGTCTATTTCCTGTTCTTTAAATATCATAGTATTGCATCTTCATTATTTCATTTGATGTTCCTCGCATTTAAGTTCCATGTGTATACAGGTGTTACTATATGAATATGTGAATGTAAACTTCACTATTAATTGCATAATAAAGTGAATTGGTCTTGGATAGATAATACACATACTGGATATAGACACTCTTATAAAGGAAACAGTAGCATGAGCAACCATTCCAGTTAGAACAGGACTGGAACGACAGACACTATGCTAAAGAATCAGAATTTCAAAATGAATAAGTTGGTTTCCCAGAAATATTTTTAAACTGTCTATTTTATTTAAGTTGGGAATTGGTAGGAATGATTTAAAATTGTGTTTTACTTTTTCATGAATGAAACTCATATATAAGATTACATTTATAAAACACTTTTGTTTTCTTTTTCATCATCTGTCATTCATCTAGTGATGTTTCATGAAACTTGTTAATGGCAGCAGATAAAAAAAGTTCAAATCCTTTGGTCTGATATTGCAGGATCTGTACACTTCAGCTTCTAACATTATCTCCACATACAATTTAGGTTTCCACCTAACACTGTCCTGGGGCAAAACGTTAAGCCGCTGTTCAGCTGTTGATAGAGTAGGTGTTCTAAAGGGTAAACACTGGATCACTTTTTTTTTTTTTTTTTTTTTTAGATGGAGTTTCGCTCTTGTTACACAGGCTGGAGTGCAATGGCGCGATCTAGGCTCACCACAACCTCTGCCTCCTGGTTTCAGGCAATTCTCCTGCCTCAGCCTCCTGAGTAGCTGGGATTACAGGCAGGCGCCACCATGCCCAACTAATTTTTTGTATTTTTAGTAGAGACTGGGTTTCACCATGTTGACCAGGATGGTCTTGATCTCTTGACCTCGTGATCCACCCGCCTTGGCCTCCCAAAGTGCTGGGATTACAGGCGTGAGCCATCGCGCCCGGCCAACATTGGATCACTTTGTCACCTCAGAGTGCAACACTCAGTAATAAGGAATAAGTTAGAATGGTGGTGTGCAGAGCTTGGGGAGAGGAGAATGAGCTGGTATGTTTCATGGCTATGGAGTTTCAGCTTTGCAAAACAAAAAGAGTTCTGGAGGTTGATTGCATGACAAAACAAGGTGACTGTACTTCAGGTTACTGAACTGCATACTTAAAAATGGTCCATATGGTATACTTTATGTTATGTATAAATTCCCGACTTTAAAAAGAAAACACATGTAGATAATTGAGGATGCTGAAATAAATTTATACATACATTGATATCTGCAAAATAACTCCACACAGTCAAAGGTGCATACTGCTTTAGAATCAGATAACTTAGAAGGCTGTACTAGGACAAGGGTTGGCAAGCTTTTTTTTGGGCCAGATAGTAAGTGTTTTAGGCTTTGTAGTCCAGAAGGTCTCTATTGTAATGACTCAGCTCTGTTGTTGAAGCTCTAAAGCAGCCATAGGTGATATGAAAAAAATAATGGATATGGCTGTGTTCCAATAAAACTATTTAACAAAGCAGACATCTGGCCTGCAGGCTGTAGTTTGCACCAAATCAAACCTGGAATTCTCTAGGACTGTTTTTTGTTTTGACTATTTCAAAGCCTCTTACAATCTTCCCTCAAAGTCTCCCACCTGTTGTGATTTTAATATTCTCAAATAAAGAAATATTCAAAATCACTGGGAGAGCTGGCTTCGCTAGGCATGACCTGGTTATTTACATAGGGACAGGTAATAATTTGCTTTGCAAGTCTAGAACTCTGCAATGTTGAGCCATTACTGAGGCTACCTGTCCATTGTCCTCCTGGAAGTTTTCATAAGGAAACTTCAGGTGCTTAAATGGTTCTATTGTATTTAGTTTTGTATCTCAAAACTAAAAATCAAGCCCCAGACATGTTCTTCCTCATACTTAATCTATGGTCATTATAAACTTGGAAAAAGTCTTCATTTCTTGAGGACCCCAATTTTCCTAAAGCTCATGGCCTGATCATTTTTATAACTGTGAGGCTAAGAACCAGATTTGTTGTTCTGGAAGTTCTTTGTAGGCATCAGTTTCATAAGTAACATCAATCCTTGTCCCTCAAAAGTGGCTGATTCTATCTGATTAAACGAGCAGCACTATCCAAGATGACCCTGCAGGTGAGACCCACATAATGGATTATGCATACATCCCGTAAAAAGTAAGTATGCATACATTCCCGTAAAAAGTATGAGAATACTCTTATTCTGCCCATACAAATACCCACTTTGCCATAAAAAGTAAGGAGACTCAGTAAAAGTTTCTGAATTCCCAGAAATAAGTGAGGAACAGGATTCATTTTTAAATATGTCATTTTATTTCACAAAAGTAGCTTCTACTAAATTGCTGGGAATTACCTATTAAGAAAAAACAGAAGAGGCTTTGTCATATACTGAGAAAACAGACTAACCACTAAGACAACATCAACAATCTTGCAAACAAATAACTCTTCTAAAATCGATTTCCCTCATTACTTCTTTTAGACTTATATAAGGAGTTCCTAGTTCACTGGACCCTGGGTTGCTGACTACTAAAAAACAGTCCTGTTTATCCCGACTCAGTCCACTGCTGTAATGTGAAACTTTCTAAACACATCAACTTCTATTAATTTATTTATTCATTTAGAAACAGGATCTCGCTTGTTGCCCAGGCTGGAGGCACATCTCATTTGACCACAACCTCCCCTCCCATGCTCAGGCTATTCTCCTGCCTCATTTTCCAGAGTAGCTGGGTTTTTAGTAGAGGTGGGGTTTTACCATATTGGCCAGACTGATCTTGAACTCCTGACCTCAGATGATCCACCTGCCTCTTGGCCTCCCAAAGTACTGGGTTTACAGATGTGAGCCACCACACCCTACCTATTCTTTGAAGGGCTAGTAATTTAAAGAAGCTGGCACTATCATTTTTTTTTTTCTTTCTGGGACTCTGGTATAGTACTTGTTTACTAAAACTCAAAATCTGGCCTCTACCTTACAGCAGAGCATTCCAGTAAAAATCAAGAAAGGGGGTAGAAAGCACAGATAAAACAAAATAAGACTATTCTATTCTCCCAGCATCTTAATGGAGGTGATGAATTTAATAATTTACAATAGTAAATTAAAGGCAGGTACAATATTCTATTGGAGTACAGAATATAAGCATTCCATGAGAGTTTTGATCAGTATTTCTCTTAGGGCAAAACATGTTGTAAGTGTTGAGGATTTGGGGAACTCTCTATGGACTACCCATAAAGCAATTTCTGAAATATTCGTGCTAATAAAATGTCACCTAAGATGATTAGGGAGGGCTGAGCATCTCTTCAAATGGGTAACTATTTATACATCTCTTACAGTAGTAACATATCACAAAAGAACCCTTAGTATTTCTATCATCTTTATTTTATGATGTGAAAGAATAAACTTTTGTGATTTTTCAGGAACCCTCTAGGAACTCTCAAAGTTTGCTTTATATAAAAATTATCCAGAAAGTTATTATTTTTATTACCAATATTACCATTAGGATATGACGATGTGCTTATTACGATCTAAATTGTCAGAGGACATATGGGCAGTTGACTAAGGGTCATGGGTGTTAGAGAAGAATCACCCTGACAAGGATTTAATTGATGTGACAACAAACATTCAAAAATAAACATTGAATCAGATGAGGCCGAGGCCCTGCCTGACACTCCACAGGACAGCCGGTTATTTGCTTCTGTTTCAAAACCTTTCAGAATGAAAATAGATCTGAGGAAGTTAGGGTAAAGGTGAAATAAAGGTTGGAAAATAAAACGGATTCAGGGCTCATATCATTAAATATCTGTTAGTGATAGTTCTTAAATATATATCTTTCTTTTCACTGTATCCCAGCACTATACAATGAAAATATGTGAACCACAAATGTAACGTTTAATTTCTAATAAAAAACGTTTCCAAAAGTAAAAAGAAACAGGAGAAATCACCTTCTGGTATATTTTTTATAACTTTACCCCCATATACACAAAATAGAAAAATTTCAACATGTAATCACATAAAGTCTTAAGGTATTTTATATGTTTTATACTTTAGCACATCGCAACACTTGGTCTCTCTCTATATTTATTTTTTAAAATTTGCAGGTGAAAAGTAGACATAGATCCCATTTGTCCCAAACCTAGTTAGAAGCTTTCCCATAACTGGCCGGGCGCGGTGACTCACGCCTGTAATCCCAGCACTTTGGGAGGCCGAGGTGGGCAGATCACGAGGTCAAGAGATCGAGGCCATCCTGGCCAACATGGTGAAACCCCGTCTCTACTAAAAATACAAAAAATAGCCGGGCATGATAGCACGTGCCTGTGGTCCCAGCTACTTGGGAAGCTGAGGCGGAAGAATCGCTTGAACCCGGCAGGCAGAAGTTGCGGTGAGCCAAGATTGCGCCACTGCACTCCAGCCTGGCGACAGAGCAAGACTCCATCTCAAAACAAATAAAAAAATAAAAAAGAAGTTTTCCCATACCTGAATTGCATATTAGTTCTAAAATTCAAACTAATTAAAACTTTTATAAATCTATCCTGCCACGCTACCTACCTTGCCTCCGCTCAGTAATCACGTGGGTGGGTCCCTACCACACTGTGCAGCGCGAAGCTGCCTGAACTTCCTTCTCTGTTCCTCTCTTTGTGCTTCTCCAGCTGAAGGCAGGAGCCAGTTTCATCAGTCTAAGAAAGAAGATGTGGATGTGGAAGGTGTGCAGTGAGAGAGGCATGGGAGAGAGGAAGGAACAAAAAAATTTGCCTAATCCATTTTAGAGAATGAATGTAAAGCCCAATTCCTTTTCAAAGTAGCAAAAATCAAATAATGGTGAAGACTTTTCAAAGATGAAGGTAAACAGTCGTTTGCACAAGTGTGTACATGTTCCTACTCTTGTATCGATGCTTACATATACCCTGCAGCTGTGTGTAGCCATCTATACATGGGAATGAAGAGAGTTGGATCTGAAGCCTGGCTTGCTTGCCCCATTCTAGCCATCTGATCTTGGGAAAGTTAATTGCATTTATCTAAGTTCAGGATTCTCGTCTGTAAACTGAGGACAATCGCACTTACCACCCATGCTCATTTTGACAGTTAAATATGATAGATAGATAGTCTAGCTGTGTAACTGTAAATTCCTACACGTGTTTGTCAATGACCTTATCAGCTCCTCCTTCAGCTTTGGTGTCCTGTGAGTACACAGCGCCTTGGGACAAAGGGGCACTTCTTTTCTCCTTTAGCCTTGGCATTGATCTCTTGTCTCTTCCAGCAGGATCAGGGATCTCATGAAGGTCCACTTACCCCTTCTAGAGAGGTGCATAATTTCAGTATGCTTCAAAGGCAAGCAAGCCAATAGAAAAATTATACCAGTTATGTGACTGTTATTTCAGACACCAGCTAATGGGGTTTCGTAAATATCTCTCAAAGCTTTAAAAGCCTCTTAGGAAGCAGAGTTTTGGCTCCTCTTATAGAGGCAGTTGATGTAATGGAAAGCTCACTGCACAAGTAAGTCACTGGGAGCCCCTGGTCTTGTTGTCCTTGTTCATGATTTACTCTGTGATTTAGTTCAAATCCCTTCACTTCCCTGGGCTTCAATTTTTGTTCATTTTGGTGATGATCGCTGTATTCATTTGCATATTATTGGCAATATCAGCTATCTTCTATAACTCTTAAAAATGATGTGAAAATCAGATAAGATGGCACTCATGAAAATAATGTTATCTGTTTCTAAAGCTTTGGCAGGAGAAATAATTTTTCGTTTTTAATTTTTGTTTTTGGTAATGTCAGAGAGCACCAGGGAATGTCCTGTGTCCCCAAATCAGACCACCTTTTCTAGGAAACAGCAGCGTTGAGGGGCAGAAGGAGGATTATGGTTCTTCAGAATAAGTCAGCAAGGTCTTTCCTCCACTTGAGGCTCACAGCCAGCTCACTTCTGTCAACTGCTGTCAAAAGCACTTCAGGCCGGGTATGGTGGCTCAAAGCCTGTAGTCCTAGCACTTTGGGAAGCTGAGGAGGGCAGATCACCTGAGGTCAGGAGTTCGATATCATCCTGACCAACATGGAAAAAAACCATCTTTACTAAAAATACAAAATCAGCCAGGCATAGTGGCGCATGTCTGTAATGCCAACTACTCAGGAGGTTGAGGCATGAGAATTGCTTGAACCTGTGAGGTGGAGGTTGCAACGAGCTGAGATCCCACCATTGCACTCCAGCCTGGGCAACAAGAGCAAAACTCCACCTGAAAGAAAGAAAACAGCACTTTAACGCAAGTGAACTTCTACTGAAAATGGAATGCTTTATTATTACTCTGTTTTCTTTTCAAAAGCAAAAGTTTATCTATTAAAATGTGACTTCTACTGAAGTTCATCAGTAATAATCATTAAAGTTTTCTTAATTGTACTTTCAGTTAGATCACGGAGATTATTTTAAATGTTTCCTTTGATTATGTGTTGAGTCCTGTGACTTGTTGCCTTGTAGAAATAGCAGAATTGACATTTACTTCCTTATCTTCTTTAAAACATTCAGATAAGGATAATTTCATTAATTTTGTCTAAATGATGTTTCAGTTCCAGGCCCTCAAGTTAAGAAAACAGTTTGTATTTAGTCTATTCATTTAGTTAAATTAAATTAGTCCCAATACATAGAAATAACTCTAAAAATCTATAATTGTTAAAAACAAAAATCTGTTTATCTTTTTCTTTGAAAAGATCATGACATTAAGAAAAAATAGATAAATGACACTCAAGAATAAGAGTTCTTGTCAATCTCTAGTGAGTTTGCTAAAGGAAATGTCAATTACATGCTGTTTTTTATCTTTAGATGTTTGCTACGTTATCTGCATAATCAATTATTTATTCCTTAGCACAGATGAATTAACTGTTCATAAGTAAGGCATCTTGAAGTTGTAATATACTTCCAGTGTTAATGTGATTATATCAAACAAATCAAACCTGAATATGAGGGTGAAAACAGGAGGTTTCACATTAAATGATGGACAATTACAAGTCTGTGAAATCCAGCTATCAAATTGCTGAGACACATTAAAGCAAGTGGCATGACTAAACTTTAATGACTTGTAAAGTGAAATGTAGAAACACTGTAAAATCTGTTTTGCTGGATTTTGACTTGCAAGTGAATTGTTAATCATTAAATCAAGAGACATTCTGGGTTCATGTTTTTATCCAAAGTTTTTGGTCAAAAATATTTGACCATAAAATCTGTGTTTAAAAATAAACTGCATGAAATACATACACATTTGCAAAATGTGAGAAATAATCGTTTTAAGTTACCTAAACATATTACATAGAAACCTTCCTGAATCAGAATCTACACGTGCATATTATATCGAGAAACTTAAAACTGAATCGTTAAGGGAAAATATACATGATTACATACACCTTGGAATAGTCTTCTATTTTATTATTTACAAATATGTAATATACATGAATTAATAGGATGAGCATATGATTTTGTATATTTGTCTTAGTAATGCACAATATAAGAATACCTTCCCTTATACTCAGAAGGCCATAAAATAGAGCTACTTTTCTTGAGTTCTGTTCTCACGTGACAGTGATCCATCTCTGCGTTTTGCCTGCATAGGGACTGGCTCTTCTTGTGGATTCATTTGGCTTTTTCTCCCTTGTGGTTGGGCAGGATTACTCTATATGATAGGGATCTGCTTGTCATGGGTAGGTAAGTTAGGCCAACTTACATGAATTTCATTGCTTTAGGTAGGAAACCTTATTCCAGGACAATGCTTAGGGTCTTTGTTCTTCTGTGCCTTGGTTCCAATGACACCAAACCCATGGCAGCAGCCCCACCCTCATCACCCCCCAAACAACTAATAATTCTGGACAATATCATTTGTACTTAATTTCTACAACACAAAGGTTTATTTGTGAGGCAGAGAAGCTAATAGGCTTTGCAGCTATCAAAACACAAAGTTTAGAAGTTGTAGCTAAACTCTAAAATTGCCTATAAGAATTCGTTAGCCCATTTCATTCAGTTTCCTGCTAGAGAACTGGGCAATTAAATGGCATCTCAAAATCGACGCTGTGGTGCCTGCATGTCCCCTCTCAGGTAGCCCAAGCTGATAACATGAAGTTAGTTTGCACATTTCCCTATAGGTCAGAGGATGTTAGGAATACATAGACAGAACTCAAAGATGGGTGGCTCTCCTGGGTATCTTAGTGTTCATCTTTCAAGATTCTGAGATTCTTTCAAAGAAAAGTATATCTATATTATACCAATACATCTTTATTCTCTAGGTCAATGACACCAGCCATAAATATTTCTCAACTAGCTAGCTAATAATTTCCTTTCATTTGGAGGGTTGGTAAGATACAGAAAGAAAGAGAGCAGGAGGAAGACGGGGACAGGAAGGAAGAAAGGAAGAATGGAGAGCACAAGAGGAGAAAGAAAAAAGACCAAGGGGGAAAGGGAGAAGGAGAAGAGAGAGGGAGGAGGGGGAGAGAAAGAGAGAGAGGGACAGAAGCAGAGGAACGTGCTGTTGCCGGATTTGTGATGTAGAATAGAATGCACTGGTATTTCTTGTTGCAGCCAGGAATGACAGCTGGCCCTATTCTCTTTAGGGATGTTGATGTGAGTTCTTTGCACAGCACATAATCTCTACAGCTCTCCACTCTGTCATCCCTGTGGATTTGGTCAGCCCTGCCTTGGCAGACTTCTTAATGCCAAATATAAGCATGTGCTTAATTTGTCTCTGAAAACCCTTTGCTCCAGCACAGCTATGTGCCAAAACAAACTGGCAGAGATCCTTCACACAGGCCAATTTTTCTAAGTGTACCACCCATATTTTTTGTGGCCTTTCTACGCGCTTGTGATGACTACACGTGCGGGGGACACAGTGTAAGCCAGTCTCTCTTCTCGTGTAGTTTTCATTCTAGTTCACACATATGTCTCTGCATAGTTTTTGCCAATATCGTTTCTGTGTAATAGAAAGTTTATCGATGTCAGGGACTCTGCCTGAATAATGAGATTTACCTCGTGCACAAGGACTAATCTGGAATTTTCAGAGCCAATCAATATTTTATGCAGAGTTTCTTTTGCCAGCATCTGTGCTAATCCTTTTACAAGCTAAGTTATTTAAAACTCAGAACCAGCATTTATTACCTTCCTCATTTTATAGAAGGAGAAAGTGATTCAGAGACAGATTAAGAAACTTCCTCCAGATGAAATAGAAATTCAGAGGCAGCTGACTCAGCCTAGGCTTTGGACTCATGCACTAGAGGCGACCACCACCCAGTTCATAGGCCATTTTCAGCTACTCTAACGCTAATTATTTTCTCCATGGTCACTTGATAGGTGTCTTTTTATTACTCTTTGTTATTTTTAACCATTTTATCTAATTTCTCTAGTGCAAGCAAACAGACTGGATAAGCAAGAAGGAAGTGTGGGGACCCATTCAACTGCAAGCAGGGCATTGCCCCAAATGTCCAGCCCCTCATATGCCTCTGCTTCCCTCTTGGTGAGAATGAGTCTGTTGACAAGAAGAATTTTTGGGGTGAGTCCTGGGAAAAGAGGGAGCATGGACACATCTTTATGTAAATTCAAACTATGACTATTTCTGCGTGGATTTAATGTGCTTTCTCAGTTTCTTTTAAAGTCAGAGACTCTTGAGCTTATCAACCAGAAAGCATCCAGATTTCTGCCAGGTCATGTGACTAAAACACAGGCTAGGACCACCTCCACATGCAATGTGTGTTGGTCCCATCTCTGCATATGGAGCACACATATTCTATAGGCAGACATGGCACATCTAAATATATGTTCTCAGGGTGCCTTTTACAACTTTCTGACTTTTAAAATTTTTGTTAAGGCAATATTGGAGGAAAACGGGAAGCAGTCCCAAATGACTATTGAGTCTACTTACACAAAATAATATAACCTCAATTTTGAACCAAAGAAATAGTAAGGGACTTATAAAAATAGATAATATCCTCAATCAGAGACCTTATTCTCAGAAACACATTTAATTTCAGTATTACATAGAATAATAGTTAAATACTATAAATAAAGGTCTTGTGCTGAGATACAACTATTTTCTACATTCAGCTTTATTTTTTTATTTTTTATTTTTTTATTTTTTTGAGACGGAGTTTCCCTGTTGTTACCCAGACTGGAGTGCAATGGCACGATCTCGGCTCACCGCAACCTCTGCCTTCTGGGTTCAAGCAATTCTCCTGCCTCAACCTCCCGAGTAGCTGGGACTACAGGCATGCACCACCATGCCCAGCTAATTTTTGTATTTTTAGTAGAGACGGGGTTTCACCTTGTTGACCAGGATGGTCTCGATCTCTTGACCTTGTGATCTACCCGCCTCGGCCTTCCAAAGTTCTGGGATTATAGGCATGAGCCACCGCACCCAGCCTTTATTTTTGCCCTGACTTAGTTCTTTAACCAAGTTAGCTCAACTGCAACAAAACTATATTTGACCTTTCCTTTTCAGCTTCCATCCATCATATTTTACATGCATTATGTTTTACACTCTCTGTGTGTCTCTCTGCCGCTCTGGAGTCCGCACAGGCCACGTGATGCATGACCTATTCTTGCTGGGAAACTGTTCTCTTAAGATGTTCTACACATGACACCATCATAAGAATTATATAATTCTTATTATTCAGTATGGTCTAAAGGGTTTGTGTTTGTCTGCTGTGAGGCGTGGTGTTCGAGTACAGCTCTAAGCTAACAGTATGGGCTGGTTGGAGAAGAATAAGTTTGCTCAAAGATTAAGAAATGCTAAACAGAGGCTAAAGTAAATACAGAGACAGAGAGAAATGTTCAAGAATGGAAGAGAGAGGGAGAGGGAGAGAGGCTGCTATGGAGGAGATGCCATGCAGAAAGAAGAACAGAACGAAGTACATTGTCAGTTGTATTTCAGTAGGCCCAATAAAAAATAATTAGAAAAAGTAAATTGAGGCTATTTTTAATGTAAAAGCTAAGCAAGATTGGTGGAATATTAATTCAAATAGAATTAAATTGTGAGAATTATACTGGTGGATGTCACTTATTTTAAAATAGATACCATATTGGGGAAGAGGGTAATTAGAAGAGCTGGTGAAGATAAATAGCAGGATATTATTTCACATGCAGTTCTCACATTGAAAATGTTTATATTATTTTTTCCACTGTATTAAAATTAAGCATATGTATCAGCTATAAATCAATATAGAAAGAAAATAATAACGTTATGACAATTAAAATAATGCTAAGCTAATTAAGAATTATGCTAATGGGCTGGGCATGGTGGCTCACACCTGTAATCCCAGCACTTTGTGTGGTCAAAAAAGGCGAATCACTTGAGGTCAGGAGTTCCAGACCAGCGTGGCTAACATGGTGAAACTCTGTCTCTACTAAAAATACCAAAACATCAGCCAGGCATGGTGGCACATGCCTGTAGTCCCAGCTACTCGGGAAGCTGAGGCACAAGAATCGTTTGAACCCAGGAGCTAGAGGTTGCAGTGAGCCGAGATGGCACCACTGCACTCCAGCCTGGGCAACACAGTGAGATAAACTCCCTCTCCCATTTCCCCTTCTCAGATGCTCCATTTGCTTTTTATTTCATTGAGAAAACAGAAGCAATGGCAGGAGGATAGTCACAGGCCCCACTCCCGCCCCTCCCCCTGCAGGAGTTCAGGTGTACCTGCCCTGAGCCTCCTCCTGCCCTCCTGCTTGTCTGTAGACACCTCTTACGCTCCCCTGTAGACCCAGCCTCTGCATTGCACCTGCCAGTTCACATTATATCTCCCCAACTTAGGGACATTGTCCCAAAGTCTATAGTTTTCTCTCTTGCACCATAACTTCCTTTTTCTGTTGATTCATTTCTCTCAGGATACAAACATTGTGCACTGAATACAACTTTTAAAAATAAATATCTCTGACTTGACCACACATCAATTTCCAGCTCCCACCTCATTCTTTGCTTCCCTCTAAATCCAGTCACCTCACAGGAATTTTCTAACCAGCCTCTTATTTTCTCTTGAAGCCACTCCAGTCCAGCTTTTTTGCATAACCAACTGAAACTGCTCATGATTGTAACAGGTCCTCAAATAATGTTTTGTTCAGCATTGTTTAATTAAAACACTCATGAAAAAATGTGATACCTAGCCCAGGCCCCTGTCTGTGTGGAGTTTTCACCTTCTCCTATGAATGGTAAACCTGGTTTTCTTACTATGACAATTTCACATAAAGTCAAAGTTTCCAAGAATCTATCACTGAAGTTAAGTGAACTTATTCTATTTCCCCTAAGACTTCCATAACGCCAAACCTAGTAATCAATTCGCAGTCCAAGCTGGATTGCTTCCCTACTCCCTGAAGCTCCTCCTTCACACAGCTTCCATAGTACCATGTTATTCTGCTCTTTTTCACATCAGTAGCTGCTTCCGAATCATGTTTGCTGTTTGTTTTTTCATAATACCCAAATACAGCTTGTAGAAATCTAAGACTCACATTTCAGAAATCTACCTTTCCCTTTTCTTTATTTCTTCTTCTTCTTCTTCTTCTTCTTCTTCTTCTTCTTCTTCTTCTTCTTCTTCTTCTTCTTCTTCTTCTTCTTCTTCTTCTTCTTCTTCTTCTTTTTGATGGAGTCTCACTTCTGTCATTCAGGCTGGAGTGCAATGACACGATCTCGGCTCACTGCAACCTCTCCCTCCCGGGTACAAGCAATTCTCCTGCCTCAGCCTCCCAAGTAGATGGGATTACAGGTGCACACCACCAGACTGGCTAATTTTTTGTATCTCTAGTAGAGACTAATTTTTTGTATTTTTAGTAGAGACAGGGTTTCACCATGTTAGCCAGGCTGGTCTCAAGTGCCTGACCTCAGGTGATCCACCCTACCTGGCCTCCCAAAGTGTTGGGATTACAAGCGTGAGCCACCTCGCCCAGCCAGAAATCTACCTTTTTCAATTCAACCCCCTCCCTCAGTAACTATAACCCAATCTCCAATGTTTACAAAACCTCCATATACCAGGGATTTCCAAAAGCCTGTTTCTAGGTTAGATTTCTCTACTATCCACTTACCTGCTGGGTATCGTCCCAGGAACATCTATCAGTTATTCAGCTTCAACACCATCCAGTCTCAATCCTCAGTCTCTCCTCTTGCAATCTTTTCCACCTCAACAAAGATCACCTTCAATTTTTCAGTGACATGGGGAAAATCTAGGAGTCATACTTGGTTTTGTTTCTTTGTTTTACACCCTAGAACCCCTTAGCTTTGGCCATCATTGAGTATTCCTTGGCTTTCTGGGAAAATCTACTCTTCCTACCCTTCAGCCCTCCCTCTTTTACTTTCAACATGGCAGCTAGAGTGAGCCTTTAAAATAATAGACACATTATTCCATTATATTGTTCAAAACACTTTAACACTTTCCACCTTACTCAGAGTAAATTCCTAAATCCTTCCAATGACTTGAAATTATTTCCAAGGTATCATGTTCTGCAAATTCCCCAGAACACCTCTCTGGCAGTCCTTTCTTCACCTTTCTTTTGGTGCTTCAGCAGGCTGGACCATCTTTCTCTTTCTCAAATGGCCCATTCATATCAAATTTAGGCCTTGGCCAGGAGCAGTGCCTCACACCTGTAATTCCAGTGCCGGGACGCCGAGGCGGGTGGATCATGAGGTCAGGAGATCGAGACCATCCCTGCCAATATGGTGAAACCCCATCTCTACTAAATACAAAAAATTAGCCATCATGGTGGTGTGTGCTTGTAGTCCCAGCTACGTGGGAGGCTGAGGCAGGGGAATCACTTGAACTCGGGAGGCGGAGATTGCACAACAGAGCGAGACTCCACCTAAAAAAAAAAAAAAAAAAAAGAAAAAAAAAATTGGGCCTTTGTGCTTTGTTTCCTCTTCCTAGGAAGCTCTACTTTTAATAACTTAGGAGTTTTCTTCACCTCCTCTATTTTTTCTGCTACTCACATCTTATAATGTCAGTTAGTTTCCTTTATTACTTCCTCATTTTATAAGCCACAGTCTTTCCCTTCCTTTTTCTCCACTTTATTTTCTACATGATACTCGTAATACTCAAAGCTATTGTATACTTTTCTCATTTTTCCCTAATATTTTTAGACACATTGTTATATATTAACTAAAGAATATTTTTACATTGTAATTGCCGAATAGGTCACATGGTCACATGGTTCAAAGTCCAAATCAACTAGGAGAGGAAGAAAACAAAATTCCTCTAACAAAGATAGACCACTTCTGCCCTTGCCTTTCCAAAAGAACGTCAAATTTTGTTTCTTGTATTATAACTTTGAACACAATATCATTTAATTTATCTTAAAATTCTTTCTCATACACACACATACGTATGTATATGTTACAAATTCAGTTTCCATAATCTTTTATTTCCTATCTCTCATTTTACAGGAAAGCTGAGAGGTAATGTATTAACCTGTCTATTCCTGATGAACATTTTTCAAGTTCTACTATTTCAAGAAGTAACCTTGTTAAAAATGTGTTTTTTTTTTTAATTTTTAAAATTTTTATTGCATTATAGGTTTTGGACTGGGAAAATGTGGCACATATACACCATGGAATATTATGCAGCAATCAAAAATGATGAGTTTTTGTCCTTTGTAAGGACATGGATGAATCTGGAGAACATCATTCTCAGCAAACTGACACAAGAACAGAAAAATGTGTTTTTAATGGTAGAAAGTTGTGTGAAAGTTGTCAGAATCAAAATGAAGCCACTTAGTTAAAAACCCTGACAAATGGAGCCAAAGAAGGCCTTGAAGGAATGGGTTCTCATGAGCGAATACCTGATAACAAGAACTATCACAAAAGACTGTTCAAAAGCCACAGCCTTGCTCAAAGTCCTGGCCAACTTACAAAAACCAACACACAGAATACTTCTGCAAGGACTTCTGTCCAGGAATTGCCTTTCTACTCTCAGACTGGTGTCATGTTTACTATTGATTCTCATAGCCAAGGATATGTATTTCAAAACAGTGATTTAATCCTCTTTCTTCATTAGAAATCTCTGTATCCCTTACCTCCCTCAGCATGCACGTGGGCACACAGTTTATGATGGCCTGTCTGCTGCCATTGTAATGCTTATTACTGTGCAGGTATCATTTCCTTTTAGAAACCTCTCCCTGCCTGTTATTCAGATACACAGTTGTTTTATTGCTGTTGTTGTTATTTTACATATTCTCTATGTTAATTAGGTAATTATTTTCTTTTCTGCCTTCTGGAGTTTTATGTCAGAGTATAGGTTATAAAGATAATTCAAAAGATTATAAAGAAGTTTATAAAGAAGATTATAATGATTATAAAAAGTTTTCCCAAGTTCTCCCAATAAAACCCCAAAAAGTTCTTGGTTGGGGGTTTTATTTTTACATTTAGATTGCTGAACCATTCAGAATTTACTTTGTTGCAGAGGACAATATATAAATCTATTTTTGTTTTATTTTTAATGGCTAAAGATGTCATCCTCACATCACATCTTGGCTTATGTCCTTGTATGTCAATACAACCATACCCTAAATTCCTGTACATGACTGTGTCTAATTCTGGAGTTTCTAGTTACTTGGTTTCTCTTTGTCTCTCTTCGTGTGAAGAGATACATACATCAGTCCTACACACTTTCAATAGTGTACATTTGCAAATAGATCTTTAAACCCGGTAGCGTTATGTTTCACCTACTAATCTTTTTCACTTCTGCTTATATTTGTTTGTGTACCTTTCCATAAAATTTTAGGATTAGATTTTCTAAGTTCAATTTTAAAATACCTGTGTTATCTACACTGAAATTTGACTGCATGTATACCTTAACTTTATAATTTCACTATATTATGCAAAAACGTAAATGTTTATTTTTCATGTGTGTCAGCAGTTTTCTAAGCATTTCATTGAATTATTTGTTTTTCATTCTGCCTTATTAATTTAAAAACTATAGATTTAAATACATTATTTTGTACCTTTTCACTATTTTTAGCATTAAATAAGTAAATTTTTATGTTAAATAAAAACACCATTTGACAGTTTAACTCATCTCCAATTACAAATGTCAGATTTCCTTTGCTTTTCTAGTTTTTTTGTCTAAAGTGTTCAGTGAACATTAGAGAACAGTGGTAGGCTCAGATTGTATGGGGACTGCATCTCCTATGCCTTCTGGGCTAAGACACACGTATTAACCTTGTTCAGGTACAAGCCAATTTATTGTATTTATTTTTTTCTTTTTCTTAAGATCAAGGATGCTTGTAACAGATCTTTTGATCGTCTTTAAGTATATTTGATTTTAAGTGTATTATAACAGCTTTCTTAACACTGAAACACCCCATTCATTCTGGGAAGGACAATCCTTGCTCACGGTTGCTCTCTATTCCTTTTTTGGTAAGTTTGAAACTAAGTTAATCATAAACATTTGTCATAATGCTATTTTGTCTTGTCTTTTTCTCCCAATGCATAAAAGATTTTAGTAACAATATTTATAATTATTTTATATAAAAGTTTATATTTTGAGGCATTCTAAATGATAGAGAAAAATAAAATTTAAATCTGTTGAAATTGTCTGCTTTTTAATGGTTTGTTAGAATTCTTTTCTAAAATAGTTTGGTCCCGCTACTCATTTTGTGACACCGAAGCTTTTGTGTTAGTTGAATTGTCTCATGAACTTATATGTACGTATATTCTACTGATACAAATTTACGTGTTCTTACTGATTTCATGTTTGTTTGTTTGTTTGTTTCTTTTTTTTTTTTTTATCTGTAATAGCAGCTATGTAACCACTGAGGAATTTTTATGGCATCATAAGCAAAATGTATTTATTAAATGCTGTTCACATGCTAAGTGACATTTAAAAAAGAAAAACTGTGTGTTACTTACCCTAGGAGAAACAAAAAGGCAACTGAATATAGTGAAAAGAACACTGGAGCCACCTAGACCTGAGTTTAAAGCCCAGCATTTATTCAATAAAATTCGAGTGGTTTGTATACCAGGCACTATATTAAGCTGGGGGTGAGCCAACCTACCACACTAAAAGACAGTTAACCTTGTCAAGTGATTTAGCTTATCTTTGTCTAGGGTGAAGTACCAGCTTCATAATCTTTTTATGAAGGTAACACATGTAAAATACACGGCAGTATTTTTTTTTTCATAAAGTTTGTGTAATGACCCTCGTCTAGTATTTTTGCTTGCTGAAAGAAATTGCTTGAGGACTAGTTACCCTGAAATAACATTTCATATATATATATATATATATATATATATATATATATATATAAAAATTTTAAGATTTATTCTTAGATATTATTCTTGTTTTTTTCTTTAGAAAGGAAAGAAGAAAAGAAAGAGAAAAAAGAAGTGAAGGAGAGGAAGAAAGAGGAAGAAAAAGAGGGAGAGAGAATGGGAATATTGCTTTATTCTAAAAATGGGTATTAATAATGGCTGATCAATAATTTGTGTATATAAAGTGGAGAATGTATATTTTGTGTATTTAAAATGGAGAGCTCTATAAATATTTATTAAGTTTACTTGTTCCAGATCTGAGTTCAAGTCCTAGTTGTCCTAATTAATTTTCTGTCTCATTGAGTCTAAGTCTCTTTATGGGTCTTATGTATCTGGGTGTTAGAATCGTTAGCTCTTATTGTTGCATTGATTTTTTTACCACTATATCTTTGTTGCTTTGAGATCTATTTTATCAGATGCGAGAATTGCAACTTCTGCTTTTTATTATTTATTTATTTATTTATTTTTGCTCTCCATTTGGTTGGCAAGTCTTTGTCCATCCCCTTGTTTTGAGTCTTTGTGTATCCTTGCGTGTGAAATGGATCTGGATGTAGCATACCATTAGGTTTTGGCTGTATCTTTTGATTGGGGGATTTAGTTGACTTAAATTTAGGGTTACTGCCATTTGATGTTAACTGGCTATTTTATCCATTTGTTTATATAAATTCTTCTTTATGTTGATGTTCTTTACTTATATTTTTAGAAAGGCTAATACTGGTTGTTCCTTTCTATGTATAATAATACTTCTTTCAGAAGCTCTTGCAAAGCAGGCCTGGTGGTAATAAAATACCTGAGTACTTGCTTGTTCATAAAAGATTTTATTTTTCCTTCAATTGCAAAGCTTAGTTTGTCAGGATATGAACTTCTGGGCTGAAAGTTCTGTTCTTTAAGGATGTTGAATATTGGCCCCCACTCTCTTCAGGCTTGTAGGGTTTCTGCTGAGAGATCTGCTGTAAGTCTAATAGGCTTCCCTTTGTGGGTAACCTGACCTTTCTCTCTCCCTTAGTATTTTCTCCTTCATTTCAACCCTGGTGAATCTGACGATTATGTGCCTTGGGGTTGCTCTTCTTGAGGAATATCTTTGTGGTGTTCTCTGTATTACCAGGGGTTGAATATTGTCCTTTTCCAACTTTGCTAGGTTGGGAAAGTTTTCCTGAATAATATCCTAAAGAGTATTTTCCAGCTTGGATTCATTCTCTCCGTCACATTCAGGTACACCTATCAAACGTAAATTAGGTCTTTTCACATAGTCCCATAATTCTTGGAGACTTTGCTCATTTCTTTTTATCCTTTTTTCTCTATTCTTGTCTTCTCATTTTATTTCATTAAGTTGGTCTTTGACCTCTGATGTCCTTTCTTCTGCTTGATCAATTCAGCTATTCAAACTTGTGCATATTTCGCTAAGTTCTTGTGTTGTGTTTTTCAGCTCTGTTAGTTCATTTATATTCCTCTCTATATTGTCTATTCTTGTTAGCATTTCATCAAACCTTTTTTCAAAGTTCTTAGTTTCTTTACATTGGGTTAGAACAAGTTCTTTTAACTCCCAGAAGTTTCTTATCATCCACCTTCTGAAGCCTACTTCTGTTAATGGCACACAATCCTTCTCCATCAGGGCTTGTTCCTTTGCTGATGAGGAACTGTAATCCCCTGTAGAGAAGAGGGGTTCTGATTTTGGGTATTCTCAGCCTTTTTAGGCTGGTTTCTTCCTTTTGTTATAAATTTATCCATCTGTCATCTTTACAATTACTGCCTTTCTAATTAGGTTTCTGAGTGAACGTCCAGTTTATTGATTCCCAGCACTAGAATCCGAGGAACCCACTGTGCCGGCCAAAACAGCAGTGATAAGACTGATGATGCTCTTCTGCCTGGGAATCTCTGGTCTGGCTTCCTTCTTGAGTCCCTAACAAGCGGCTCTGCCTTCCCAGAGCTCCAAACATCAGTCAGAAGGGGAATCAGTCCCGTTTACTCTGCACAAAGAGCTGCCGTGCCAAGGCGCCAGCAAAACCACTGTGCTGGCCACAAGAGTCATGCTGGCGACTTATGGAGCTCCTCCACTGGGAATCTTCTGGTCTGTGAGCGATAAAAATTTGTCTGAAAGTGTGGCGTCCTCTTGTTCTCTGCGCTTTCACTGGGAGCTACAATCCCGAGCTGTTAGCAATCAGCCATCTTGGATCCTTCTACCTGATCTCCTGTTTGTTTTGACAAATTATATTTTTGTGAAAAATCAAGGCTTTATCTGGGTTTCCAAATTTATTTGTAAGTAACACACTATTTTTTGAGTATTTGACCCTTGATTGTTATTTTTCCATGTAAATTTTGTTTTCATTCTTGATTTTAGATGGTGGCTTACATATTTTACCTTAAAGCTTCAGTAAATATTTATTTCGCATATTTTAACCTTGCATTTTTCTATTGCTTTAAATACCTTCATGATTTTTCTTCATTATATTTCTAATTTTCTAACTCTTTGATTTGTATGCTTATTTCATTTTTTATTAATTAGTATTAGTTGAAGGTTATTATAGCAACAACTTTCTCTTCCATTCTTTTAGCTGTGGTTTACAGTACTAAATATGAAAAAGTGTGATAATATTTTTTCTAGATTTTTTGTTAGTAATTTGTTATTAATTCTTCTTTGACTTAAGAATGTTTCAAAAGAACATGTGTTCAGATTTCAGAAGAAAGACCTTTTTCCTATTCTGTTTTTCAATTTCTATTTTTATTTCTATAGTATTGGGAATGCTTTTACTTTGAAAGATTTTCTTTTTGCTCTTTCAAATGTTTGACTTTGGAAATGTTCTGTAGACTTTTAAAGGCAGGACTAATCCCTGAATACATAAGACGAGATACAAATTTTGTGTTTAATTATTAAGGTAACAACTACCAAAAATGTTTTTCTTGTTTATTTTCGTGTCTATGAGTGATATAAGACAAATTAGTATCTTTTACTAAGCAGGCTTCTTTCACTTTATCTTGACTCCTATAATTCTGACTTACAAAAGTTACAGTTTCATATGTTGCCTAGAAAATTATAATTACTGTGCTGTTATTGTGATCTAAAATCTTTTACATTATAAAGTGCTCTTTAAAAATGTACTTAATGTATTTTGAGACTAAAGTCCACCATTCTGTTTGTAAGATAACCTTTGCTTTCCTTGAATTCTTCTGTTATGAATGCCCATTTTTTTTGCTTTCTAACTTGTTTTAATACTTTGTATAACATTTCTTTCTAAATATTTTGTTTGAATATCTCATATACAGCACAGATTTGAATTTTACATTGTTAGACATTTGTAATCTTTATACTGGTTTAGTGCATTTTCATGTATTAATATGGTGATGTTTTACTACTTCGTCTTCCTACTTACATGTTTGTTTTCTGTCCCTGAGGTAGGTGTGCCATGGCATTGTGCATATTGTCCATTTGTATTTGAGAGGGTTTTTATTTTTATTTGAGTTACTGCTTTGATTACTGTACCTTTATCATCAAACGCTCAATTCTTTATTTTTTAGATAACATCCTTTTCTTCTCCTGCATGCTCTTTCCTTGACCAAAATAATTTGGCCAAATTATTCTGTATTATTTGTATTGCATTTCTCAGTATACCCTCTCCTTTTTCTCTTGCTACTTCATATTTCCAGGAATAACAGATTTTACTGAAATCAAAGTATAAATATTTGGTATTTTGAGATAAACCCTCAAGAACAGGAAAGCTGTTCTTTCTAGAGTTTTTGGGTATCTGTTGCTTGAAAATAATTTGTTTCTTTTTTTCTCACACACAAGACAGCTTTCTGCTTTTCAGCTTTTCTCATTATGTGTTTTGTCAATTCTTTCATACATTTTTATTTGAATTAGGACTGCTCACTTTGTCTGAAAGTTGAGCTTGCAAATTATTTTCCCACTGTAACTTTTGTTTTTGTATAATATCTAAGAAGACAAAAGGGTAATTCTTTTCTTATTCCACCACTTTATACAAGAAGCATCCTGTTCAATTATATTGCCTACCTTCTGCCAATAAAATATAGGATTAATGCAGATGTTAGTTTTTGTTTATTTTATTTACTACTGAATGTTCAGCTTTCAAAATTACACTTGCCATGTAGAAAGTACAGTGTGATCATTTCTTCAATGAGTAAATTAATAAACATGAACATATCTGCCCTGAATTATAACTTACTTATCTCTGGGTCTCAATGATAAGAAAATTCATGAAAAAAATATGCAATTCAACTTAATTTTCCATTATAAAATGCAGATCTGACTTGTTAAATTTTCTTTCTCTGGTTTCCTTTCCAATTGCAATTCTAATCCATCAGGTAGTTTAGGTGTAAGTGGTTGAATTTTGGGTTGTTTTGATATTATTAAAAGAATCCAAATTAGGTGCTATAAACATTCACGAATAAGCCCTTGCATAGGCATATATTTCCATTTATTTGGGGTAATTATTAAATACTGCAATGACTGGATCATATGGTATGCAGCTATTTAATTTTTTTCTATTTTTAGAGATAAGTATAAATTTAGATGTAGTTTGTTTTTCATAATAATATTACAAATTATCATAAACTTCATTATTTAAAACATTCCTCACCTCTTCCAACTTCTAAAGGATTTTCTCACTGCTTGGCTTCGAACCGCATCCTCTGGCCTCTGCTTCCTTCATCACTTCTTCTCTGATATGGACACTCCTCTCTCCTTCTAAAGACTCCTGTAGGGATAAAACAGATAACACAGAATAATCTTTCTGTCAAAGTGGTTGCCTTAAGCAGATCTGGAAAGAGCATTCTGATATGTGGCTACGTATTTACAGGTTGTGAGGATTAGGCCATGAAATTTTTTGAAAGGGAGAGCATTATTTATTTTAACGAAGTCTACACTATTGCCCCCCAAAGATTCATCACTCCTATATGCAAAATATAGTCACTTCATCCCAACATCCCATAAAGGCTCAACCTATTCAACTATCAATTCAAAGTCTAAAACTTAATCATCTCAGCTCCAAGGTCCCAAATCCTACCACTTAAATAATCTAAGTCAAGTATTGGTGAGATTCTGAATCTAATCCATCCTCAGATACAATTCTTCTCTGTCAGTCTGTGAAGCTCAATAACCAAGGTACTTGTATTCAAAATGCATCATGGAACAAGCAAAGGGTATCAGTTATAAACATTCTAATTCAAAGAGGGAGAAAATTGAAGAAATAATGGGGTCGCTAATCTTAAGAAGTTTTGAAACCTAGTTAAGTAAACAGTTTTAGGTGTCAGGGTCCGGTAATAATTGTCTGATTTGTGGCTCCATCATCTAGGCTCACAGCTCTAACCTTGGAGTAATATTTTTCCTTTCTTTTTTCTTTTTCTATGAAAGTTAGCATGTGTTTGCAGCTGAGCCATCTTTTACAGCTTGTTTCCTGACTGCAGAGTTTGGGGCATCTGAGAGCCCTCTTTCATTTTGTCTTCTCTCAATCCTTTTCGGTACAAGCTAACAGCATAAAACTCTCAAGATCTTTATAATAGTTTTTAACTTAAAGTTTACATTGTTTGGCCGGGCACGGTGACTCATGCCTGTAATCCCAGCACTTTGGGAGGCTGAGGTGGGCGGATCACAAGGTCAACGGGTTGAGACCATCCTGGCCCACTGGTGAAATCCCGTCTCTACTAAAGATACTAAAAAAAAAAGCTGGGCTTGGTGGCACGCGCCTGTGGTCCCAGCTACTCGGGAGGCTGAGGCGGAAGAATCGCTTGAACCTGAGAGGCGGAGGGTGCAGTGAGCAGAGATGGCACCACTGCACTCCAGCCTGGCCACAGAGGAAAGAAAAAAAGTTTACATTGTTTGGTATTTGTATAGTTATTCCAGCTCTCTTTTGATTACTATTTGCATGGAATATCTTTTTGCTGTCCTTTGGCTTTCAGCCTGTCTGTGTCTTTGCATAGAAACTGAGTCTCATCACTACACATTGGGTACAGTATACACTGCTCTGGTGATAGGTGTACCAAAATCTGAGAAATCACCACTAAAGAACTTATTTATGTATGCAAATACCATCTGCTCCTTAAAACCTATTGAAATAAAAAAAATATTTTTAAATGAGTCTTTTTAGACAGCATATAGTTGGATTGAAAAAAAAAAATTTATTTTAATCCATTTTGCTAATCTCTGCCTTTTTCTTTGATAGTTTAATCCATTTACATTTGAAATAATTAGTAATAAGCAAGAGTTGGCTGGGCACAATGGCTCACTCCTGTAACCCCAGCACTTTGGAGGCTGAGCCAGGGGGATCACCTGAGGTCAGGAGTTCAAGACCAGCCTGGCCAACATGGTGAAACCCCATCTCTACTAAAAATACAAAACTTAGCTGGGCGTGGTGGCAGGTGCCTGTAATCCCAGCTACTAGGGAGGCTGAGACAGAAGAATTGCTTGAACTTGGGAGGCAGAGGTTGCCCACCTCAACCTCTCAAAGTGCTGGAATTACAAGTTTGAGCCACCATGTCCAGCTAAGCTTTTCCACTTGGAGTTTGTTGAGCTTCTTGTATGTGTATATCCATAGTTGTATTTTCCTCAAATTTGAAAAAAATTTCAGCATATTTTTTCTTTAAATAATCTGTCTACCTCTTTTGTTCTTACTTCTCATTTGGGACTACACTTTTGTGTATGTTGGTCCAACTGATGGTGTCTCTTAGACTCTATTCACTTTTTGAAACTATTTTTTCTTTCTGCTCTTCAGGCTGGATAATTTCAACAGTCCTGTCTTCGAGTGTGCAGATTCTTTTATTCAATCTGCTGTTGAATCCCTCTGAGGAATTTTTAATTTGTTCCTGTAACTCTCACCTCTAGAATTTCTTTTTCACTTCTTGTGATGATTTCAATCTATTTGCCAGTATTCTTACTTTATTTGCATATTGTTTTCCTGACTTTGTTTCGTGTTCAATTCTTTCCTTAGTCCTTCGAGGATACCTAAGATAGTTACTTTGAAATCTTAGTCCAGTAAGTTTGATATTTGGCCTTCCTTTAGGTTGGTTTTTCTCAATTTATTTTCATCCTTTGGATGAGCTAGATTTACCTGCTTCTATGTATGCCTCGTAATTTTGCTGCTGTCGAAAATGGGGCATTTGGCTTAATGTGGTAACTCTGGAAATAAAATTCTTCCCTTTTCCCAGTTTTTGATTTTTTTAAATTGTTTAAAGCTGTAGTAATCAGTTTGACAATTTTCTAAGTCATTTTTGCGAAGTTTTTTTGCATGTATGATCATTGAAATATCTCTTCATTTTACTCCTGTGTATATAATATCTTGACAGAGATTTCTGTGAATGACAAGAGCTGGAAAAAAAGCAGAATACAAAACACCAACAAAAAATGAAAGGAAAGAAGAAAGAAAGAAAGAAAGAAAGAAAGAAAGAAAGAAAGAAAGAAAGAAAGAAAGAAAGAAAGAAAGAAAGAAAGAAAGAAAGAAAGAAAGAGAAAGAAAGAAAGAAAGAAAAGAAAAGAGAAAGAAAGAAAGAGGAGAACAACCTCCTCTGTCAGTCCTTGCAGGCTAGTTCTGTGACAGGGAACTTCTTCACTACTTATCTAGTCCTAGTCTGGGCCTTGGAATCAGCGGGAGTTGAAAGCTGAAGTTCTTCTTGGGACTCTGAGCACGCATCTTACCTGAGTGTATGAGTAGCTTTCTAAACCCCACTGCCATATACATGGTTGCTTTTCAATGACCTAATTTCCCAGTGATTTTCACCCCAGCTTTTCCTTCAGACCTTAGTTGATCGATTGTACACCTCTACTCATAAGCTCTTGCTCCAGGAGTCCGTAGGTTTGACTTCTCCTTGTAGCTTTTTCAAGTCATGCTTGCCAATTTTCCCACCTGCATTCTGTGTAATGCAAAATGAATGTTTGTATTAATCCTTCAAATGGACTCCAGACATATTAGAACACATTTACATAACATTTTGCAAGTACAGTTTACTCTACTCCCCCTGGTTCAGGGGGTAACTAGGAAGTGGGTTGCAACCTGTTCAATGCTGATACACCTACTATGCCCAAGGAAGGAGTGAGGTAAGGGTGATTTAAGAAAGATTTTTATGCCATTTTTAAGTCGGCATTTTCTTGATTATCTTTTTCCTTAATATTGTAACCCTTTGGCTGTTCCCAGAGATCCTGCAAAGCTGGTTTATAAACTTCTAGATTTTGTGTGTTTCTTTGCTTATTTTCTGCTTTTATACATTTCTATGGGAGAATAACAGCTTACAGCTGCTGACCCTCCCATTTTGCTCATAATACTCCTGTAAAATAATATTTTTAGAAAGTCTTATGCCCACAACAATTGGTAGAACTTTAAAAAAATGATTGTAATGCATTTATGAACACTGGAAATCAGATGGATATGCAATAACTGTTTTATTAGAACCACTAAGCCAGAATACCCAAATAGAGAATGGTAAAACTTAACAAACTAAACTATTTACACTGTAGAACCTCAGAAAATGGCTATACAATAGGGGGCTTATACAAATTAGAGCTCCATTTGATTGTGTTAACATTTTCTGTGTGCTACATCTGTATCTCCTAGGAAGATTGCTGGAAGGGAAGTGATGGCTTACTCACTTGGAAAAATAATGAGCATCAGTGATTTACTTTTTTCAAAGGTACAGATAAACACCTAAGGAACAACAAATTCAGAAAGCCTTTTCCATTTCTAAACATGAAGGGCTAGGCATAGAGCAGTTATTAAAACTACTGGTAGCTACATAAGGAGGCAGTCAGACAGGAATTGTGGGCTTTGGTAATTCACAACTGCTACCAGGCTGTGACACAGCAGGGAAGAAACCAGAGAAATAAATGTTCACTCAGACGTCTCTCCAACTGGTCTTTCCTCAATGGCTAGTAAGTTCCATTGGCTGACCCAAACCAGAAACCAGAGATCAAAGCGGCCAGTCAGGAGAGTCCATAAAGATCAGCCTGAAGTCAGAAGTGAGAGGAAAAGGTGGAGGATGATGTGGAGTAGTAAGCACACACCAAGTCTCAAAAGTGCATGAAAAACAAAACATGCCCAAAATTGCTGCTTCTGTGCTTTGTAAAATCTAGCCTCTGAAGTCTAATGTAGTGATCGTTTTGTCCATCTGATTGCCAAAATTCTGGCCATCACTATTGCTATGATAAAGTATTTTTTTATCTTACCCAGAAATTTTGTGTTTTCTGCCAGCCCCAGTGAAACTATGGCAGAATAACTTGTTAATTTGAAAGTACAGTAAAAGTTCAGACCCTAGATAATACCTGACGCTGCTGAGGATGAAGCTGGGGCACTGACAAGAGGCATGGCTTTCTGGAAAAGGAAAAATGAGCATATTGTGGACTTATTAACAGGATTTGAAGGAAGTCCATGGAAATCGGTAGCAGACACGTGAACCAAATTGTGTGCTTAAACTCAGATACAAATGATCTTCCACCTACCGCCTCTTAGTAAGAAAGAATCTGGAAGTAGTGGTGGCCACACACAGGGAAATAGCTTTAAAGACAGCTGTCTTCACTTTGTCCTGGGTGCTGTGTACTCTCCTCCTGATGGGAGGACTTTACTAGCAATCTGGCAGCCAGACTCAGATTTGTCTCAGTGTAACAATTAGTGGGAAAAGTTTTCCTGGGTGGACAGAAGGTTCAGAATTCTTTCAGGCAACAATATCCACGCAGCAGACCACAATGAGCATAAAAAACAGGGAAATCTGTGAATACTGTGGGAGGAAACTAGGCAAATTTCAGAACCTTGATTGTTGGTTGGTATGAAACTGTGCCAGTTGTCCCACAGAAATGATATTTATACTTTTTTGAATAAACATAGAAACTGGACCTCTGGGTCTTAAAGCTTGAGATTTACATGTTTCTCATCTGAGTTTCTCCCTTAGAAAACCAACCTTCAGGTGAGAAACTGAAACTCAACAGATCATGGCATCCGGACCCCTTGTTCTTTGTAACTGCTTACTTATCCCTTCCTAATTCCTGTTTTGCATTTCCCAATTGTAGTTGGTCAGGGATCTGGATTGAAGACTGATCTACCCTATTCTCAGCTGCAGCACCTGAATAAAACCTTCCTCCCTGGCAATACTCTCACTGCAGCGAGCACTGAGATGTAGACTGCTCTCCTGGCATGTTAGTAACAGATTCACTTGGGAGATGAAGAGACAGTGAACAGAAGGTTTGCTATGGAAGAGTGGCAGCCAATGGGCCTTCTTCAGCACTTCTTTCAGTCCATCCTGCAAACCTTGGATCCATTCACCTCAGACAATAATAGGTCTCCAAATGTGTTGTTTTGGCCATGGGTCCCGTCTTCTATAAGGAAAATTTGGACCTCTCAGTAAAACTACCCCAACACAGGCACACTGCCCCAGGAAACCATACATAAAACACCCTCTAGTATTCAGGCTCTTAGGGCTTTGCCTTGGGAACACCCTTCACATGTTTGGCAAACTCTAGGTGACACATTACTTTAGAAAGAACATCAAACTATCAAGAGTAGTAGATGTGGTGTAGAAAAGGAGGCTGGATTGTTTCAGGCAGGAAATAAATGTGGAATGAGTAAATGAGTAAACTTCCTAAATGAGTAAAAACTCTGGTTTCAATGTATAATTTTCCTATAGAAAGACAGTGCATTCTAGCTATTTTGCTGTCTATTTCTAAGCTGATTACAGTGCTATTTCTGCCATGTAGAGACTCCTTCTACAATTGCTTAGTGTCTGGGTTTTAGGTTTTTTTATTGTTTTATTCTTAAATGAGGGTATTTGTCTAATTGAAATGTTATTTGAGACCTAAAAGATACGTGTTATGTAAAGTATGAAATTGTGTCCTTGTTTATAATTTTTAAATAGTAGGAATTGATTGTTAAATGGTACTGAGGCACTACCACGTTGAGATATTTTCAAACTCTAAACTGTATTTATACCACCTATATTATTTTTATGATATGCTAACTTTCCTAAATATGAGGAGACAGTGCAAGAAAACACATGTAACAAACTCAGGGAGAAAATAATGACAGTAATGGTGTCAATGTCATTGGAAGATATTAGTTTAGATTTAGCTCTTAGCTCCCTAAACTTGAAGATGGGTAGAGAAATTAAAAACAGTTTTAGGCTGGGTGCAGTGGCTCATGCCTATAATCCCAGCACTTTGGGAGGCCGAGGCGGGTGGATCACTAGGTCAAGAGATCGAGACCATCCTGGTCAACATGGTGAATTCCCATCTCTACTAAAAATGCAAAAAAAAAAAAAAAATAGCTCAGCGTGGTGGCGCAGCCTGTAGTCCCAGCTACTCGGAAGGCTGAGGCAGGAGAGTTGCTTGAACCCAGGAGGCAGAGGTTGCAGTGAGCCGAGATCATGTCACTGCACTCCAGCCTGGGTAACAAGAGTGAAACTCTGTCTCAAAAAAAAAAAAAAAAAAAAGTTTAAAAATTCCCACTCCATCTGTCCTTCAACTTAAAGTCCACTTCAGTATTTACAGATTTCAGACTTCCTTCCCCCAAAGGCATTTATTTAGGGGAAATGGCAAGAATTTAAATTCATCCTGACAGGTTTGGATCCTAGCTCTGACCTCACCAGCTATCTAAGTGTCAACATGGCTCAGTTCGTTTATTAGAAAAGAACTACAAGACAAGTTACAATAGCCGTTTAAGTGTTACCTTAAATAACATGTGAATAACAGCTAATGAGGGAAGGCTTACTATAATAATATGTATTGATTATTATGTCAGGTATGGTGCCAAGCATTAATCATATCTCATGAGATTAGCACAGTATCTCTCCGATTTTACAGTTACATAGTTTAAGTAACCCTCCAGCAGTCAGAAAATTATTTATTGGAAACAGTCGTTGGCTTTAAGTTCCAGAATTGTCAGCACTCCGAACACCTCCCTACACTGCCTCTCACATGGTATTCGACACAGGTGTTTGAAAAAATTGATGTCATCATCTCCTTATTTTCCAAAATGCTCTAAGATTTAACTATAAAATATGTCAGATCAGAAAGAAAATTGTATTATATTGCTTTTTCACAGAATTATTTGAACAAAACATAAGATATGCATACCAACTGTAAAGGTGTGCGATTCTTAGAAAACTCCCTCAAAAACGTAATAATTTTGTTGTTTAATGAGTATACCTGTGGAGCCAATCACATTGTGGTTTTAGAAGATGTTTATTTTTCCTGTTAAACTAATATTCTTCCATATGATGAAAACATTGAGTAATACTGAGGACTTCCTTTGTAATTTGCTACTGATCCTAAGTAAGATTAACTTATACATTGAGAAAAATGATGGGCTCCTATCAAATTTTTCTTGAATTAAAATTTGTCCTCTTTGATTTGAAAACATGGTTCCCTCTTTTAGCGTGTGCGCCTGCATGTGTGTGCATTCATGTAAATGTAATGAGCTGAGAAAATGCTGATGCCCTACACATGCTCCCCTGATAGCATTATAGGTCCTATGTTGGTGTCTTTTATATTTAATTTGTACATGAGTTACCTTCTGTAACAGCAGAGGCTTTAAGGCAGTGCCACTAAAACTTGATATGTTGTATGATGACAGCAGTACATGTCTCGTGCATTGAAATGTCCAGTATCTAGGAAATGTACATAAAAAGGTCACATATAAGACGATTAAATAATTTTTGTTTTGCCATCTTGGAAAGGGAGGAATCTTAAGAACAAAGACCTTCTAAAGATTCATGAGTGAAGGAGCCTCTGATAACAAGGCTTATTTTGTTTTTTTGTACTTTAGGTTCTGGGGTACATGTGCAGATCATACAGGATTGTCACATAGGTACACACATGGCAAAGTGGTTTGCTGCCTCCATCCCCCGTCACCTACATCTGGCATTTCTCCCCATGTTATCCCTCTCCAACCTCCCCACCCCCCTGCTCTCCCTCCCTTGCTCCCCCAACAGACCCCAGTGTGTAATGCTCCCCTCCCTGTGTCCATGTGTTCTCACTGTTCAACACCCGCCTATTAGTGCAATTTCTTAGTCTCTGGTTTTTAGGTATTTTTGTTTGTTTTATTCAGAGGAGCTGAGCAGTTGGACCTGTTCCTGGACTTCAAAACATAAAGCCTCTCATCTAGTAAAGCAGGTGGGAGCAATTCTGATGAGGCCTTCCAGATAATTTAGAGGTTCCCCCCTACACACAAACACAGATGTCCAGAATCTGAATTTTATGGCTTTCCTGGAGAATATTCATGAATTTCTAGCACAGCTTTGCAGCAGACAACAGTAGAGTAAGGGCCCATTTTCCCAAGTCAACTTTCATTCTTTCTGCATCAGTGGGTCCTACAATCTTGTGCAATCCTTAATACAAATTTCTCTTCCAATTATGAGATTGCTCAGAAATAATTTCTTCTAAGGAAAGAAGTTATTGGATAACATAAGCTACATCCGCCTCTCTTTGGTTTATTATATATATGGATATCGAGATACTTTGTTAAATGTACTTGAAGGGTTAACAATAAAAGAAACACAAAAATAAGACTAATAAGATAGAATATTTAAGTTGTGGTGTTTTGTATAAGGAAAATTCATTCAGGAAAGGAACAACTGTTTCATACCTCCTTTGATTCCTGAAGTTCATGTCACTGACTTACTTGCCATGTCTCATGTTTTCTCTGATGACAAACTGAAACAAAGAAAGACATCATGTCACCTGGCCACTGAGGGGCCACTTCTATCATCAGTGTATGCTTGGATGGAGACAAAATATTTACATCTTATCCTGAGTACTCTCAGCTTGGGAAATTCTATGAGGAACTTTATTGGAAAAACAAGGATAAACTTTGACCTTTAACATCTGGGACTAGGAGCATGTCTTAAGTATGTGCTTGAAATTTCTACGTGTTTTTTTTTTTTTTTTTTTTTTTTGAGATGGGGTCTCACTCTGTCACCCAGGCTGGAGTACAGTAACACAATCCCAGCTCACTGCAACCTCTGCCTCCTGGGTTCAAGCGATTCTCCTGCCTCAGCCTCCCAAGTAGCTAGGACTACAGGTGCGTGCCACCATGCCTGGCTAATTTTTTGTATTTTTAGTAGAGACGGGATTTCACGGTATTAGCTAGGATGGTCTTGATCTTCTGACCTTGTGATCCACCCACCTCAGCCTCCCAAAGTGCTGGGATTACAGGCCTGAGCCTCCATGCCAGGCACTTGAAATTTCTAAATAAAGAATGGTCATTGGATAAAATGAAATAGTAAACAGGAACAAAATATGATTACATGTGGCTATACTAATTGACAGGAAATATGTCAACAATATTTTGAAAGATAAAGTAGCTTATAAATTATTGTTTTGGTCTTTATAATTGTTAAAGTATATAAGTATATATAAATAATTTTTGTATACACATATAGTGCCAGAGATTGAAAAGATGTCCATCAAAATGTTAGTTCTTCATGATGGAATTATGGGTGGTTTAAAATTTTTTCTTCTCTAAACACTTATGTACCATTAGAATTATAATGAAAATTGGTAGTTTTATAATAAAAACATTAGAGCTATTTCCGTTTACCAAAGACAAAAATAAAATTGAGACAGAATAAAAAATTTTACTAAAGAAAATCAGTACAAAATACACCCCTGTAATCCCGGCACTTTGGAAGACTGAGGTGGGCAGATCACAAGGTTAGGAGATCGAGACAATCCTGGCCAACATGGTGAAACCCCGTCTCTACTAAAACACAAAAATTAGCATGGTGATGTGTGCCTGTAGTCCTAGCTACTCGTGAGGCTGAGGCAGGAGAATCGCTTGAACCCGGGAGCCGGAGGTTGCAGTGAGCCAAGATCACGCCACTGCACTCCAGCGTGGTAACAGAGGGAGACGACTCCGTCTCAGACAAAAAAAAAAAAAAAAAAAAAAAAAACAAGCAAGCAAACAAAAAAACATTGAGGGTAAAAAGTATGATCTTTAGATCACATGATCACAGTCACAAGACATGAAAATCTTTTCTCCAGTTGAGTTAGTTTCACAGACCGCATTTATATGGTGTTTATGGAATATTTAAAGTATTTCTACAAGGACGAATTGAAATCATGTAATGTAACAAGTTTTCTAATGCCTAAAGCTTGGACAAACACCGGGCATTGTTCTGTTCTTTACTCGCCTGGGATCCTCAAAGTGTCTATGAGAATGCCCAGACTGCCCTCCCCTCCCCAACGTGAAGTATGGCACTTGAGATTTCCTGACCTTTGATGATTACTCCATTTCTGTTATCTTTGGAGAGAAACTCTTTGCTAACCACCTTTAAAATTCCTTGCCTGAACTCGATGTCACATTTGACCACACGTTGGATAAATCTAAGAACTAAGAGGATTATGGGAGCAAAAACGTGGAACAAAATCTCAGAAGGTTTCTGAAAGGACAGGAGGCTTTGTAGAGTGGCAGGTACATACTTCAAATAAAAACTGCTGAAGAAAAATTGTATAGGTTATGCAAATTTTAATCATCATGATTGGCCATTTTTCATATTCTAGAGACCAACACTTTATCCAGGTGATATTTGAGCAGGGGAATCTATCAATATTTGGATCAATTAGTTAATTATTAAATAAACATTTTAAAGATTATAATTTTCTAATCTTCCATCTTCCAGGCAGAATCAGCTAGTCCTAATCAAAGAATTACAGACTAAGGGAGTATGTAACAAGTATAAGCAAAGAGTGGAGTCAGGATGAGAATCCACTCTGCTGATGAGGAGAGTGCTCTCCACATCAGTTCAGAGGTCCACAGGTGCTGAGACATAGGCACTGGCAGGGAAGATGCTCCTATCAATCAAATATTCCACAGCTTCACAGAGAACCTGGGCCCCTTGACCTTATTCTCTGGACTAAAACCTGCCTCCATTTACCATATCCAGCTCAAATGGAGGACTGGTGGAAATGAAAAAAATCAAATAATGCTATATATTTAGAGGAAATTTAAATGGTATGAAGACATAAATTTATTTTATGGTTTTAAATTATTAGAATGATGAAACTTTGGAATTTGACAATTCAATTTATATAAGTTAATACATACACACACACAAAATACTATCTAAATTACAGAAGAGAGCCTTATTTTTAAGTCTCAATGCTTAATATAATGATATTTTGGATTTCTTCAGCATTTAAATATGCTTATCTCGGTAAGTTAATAAAATGGCTTTGGAAAACCCTTACCTGTGGTGAACATTCATAATTCAATATTATCTTCACATTTCACATGTGCAAATTAGAACAGGTGCAAGAATTGTAGATTAGATTGTCAAAGGGACTGGTGATAATGTTCTATGTGATGTATTGTCTCTGCTAATATCTTAATTACTTATGTAAAATATATGCTGAAATATGCTCACCATAATTGATCACTGTAAGTGATCCTCCAGCTTTGGTGTGTATTAAAATCAACAAGGCACCATACTCAAAAGTTATTATTATTTTTTTTTTGGCTCCATTCTCTGAGATTCTGAGTTAGTAAATCCAGAAGACTCTGAAATCTGCAACTGTAGTAGGACCACCAAGTAATTCTAATTCAGGAGTTCAGAAGTAAAGTTTGAAAAGTGTTATTGTAGATATTGATATGTGTTTTCTTTCTGGAATGTATCCACAAACAAACTTTTTCATTCCTGATTGATTGTTTAGTTTGTATTCTTTCTTTCTCAGCACATATTATAAACAAGGAATTGTGTGGTACACTGAAAAAAAGACAAAGAAGAGGAACTGTTGATCTTGTCATTTGGACAGACATTGTGTAATTTGTAAATTCTTATGTCATCCAAAAGACCACTGGAATGACTACACGGTAGAAACGTGAGCTTTATTGGTGATATTGCTTTGCAAGTTGGGAAGATAAAGTCTCCAGCAGGAACCAAATGTCTTCTTGCTACAAAAAGAAGAACAGTTGGGTTTTATAACACAAAGGGTCTGTATTATACATATTCAGCAGGTTTGGGGAAAAAGTTCTGCATACTGATGAGGGACATAAAGTGCAGGTGCAATAGGTAAACGTGCATGTAATACACATCCCATGTTCACTTTAGAGTGGGGTTTTAGCATTAAAATGAGGTAGAATTTAGCTCTTATGGAAAGGCGAATTGTAGAACGGAAAGACAGTTTATGTACACTCTATAAGCTGGTGAAAAATGGCTTAAGTTCTGCAACTGTTTATCAAAAGAGAATGTTTGTGAGGCGGATCCTGCATTCAACCAGAGTTGTAGTGGGCTGTTAATCAGAGTTAGGAGGCATCTGGTAGTTCTTACTGTTAGAGAATTTCGCAAGAGTGTTTTTTCTTGTAACTGTAGGAATTTAGGCAATTGCCTTCCCAGCTAGGTCCTGAACCCTTGACATGTAGGTAACTGCTTCCTTCAGCTTAGGCTCTGCCTTAGTTGATAGAGGGGCATTTATTTTGGTGTCTCAGGTAACAAATACCTACTCTAAGGATTTATAGGTACAAGTTACAAAATTAATCTCATGGAAACTTAGAGATTGGTTAATTCCACTTGCTTAGGAAATAATGTGTCCATGGAAGAAGTAATACCTAATGAAGACCTTCAGAGATGTCAGTCCAGTTTTTGCTGAAGAGGGAAATAAAACGTAAAAGAACACAGAGGACGGAATCTTAGGATGGGTTTGGAAATTTAATATAGCCTATTATTTCTAAGTAATTTTTGTATACCTGGTTTAAATGTGACTTTGACAGGAATCTGAAGAACTTTCAATGCAATATTCAAGAAGGAAGTCTCAATCATTTAAAAATGGGAAAATATCAGATATTTCAGAGGAGGACAGTGACAGTTTCAGTGTTGGGCTTTAGAAGAAAACTTATCACAGTCACAGGTAGGATAAACGAGCACACGAAAAGACTGAAGGCCGCAGGTGAGCAAGGAATAATGGCGGTGGTAAGCACAGGGATTTCAAAAGAAAATAAACTTTGGGAATCAATTCTGAAGTAGAGATGAAAGCACCTTGTGACTACTTCAGTGTACAAAACAAAACGATGTTGGAGTTGAAATATTTTCTGGAGTTTCTGTTTTGAGGTCTAGAGAAGATCCGCATGCCTGTAATCCGGACAAGGAATGTTAAGAGAATTTGGAGGCATGGTGCGGGAAGCCCTGGGCATGCTGTATTTTGGCCATGTGCCTTTCATCATGCTTTTGTCTCTATAATGTGCAGTTAAACCCTTCATTATCCCAGAACCAAGCCCAGGATCATACCCTCTCTGCTCTGGAGCCTGTTTTAAATTACTGCACTTCTTGATCACAGTGCTAGATATCAATATATTCAACAGAGCAGAAATAAACTTTATGATAAACTCCATTAGAAAGAATGCCATGTAATATATCTTGAGATTATAATAATGTTTGCCTCTTATCTTTTCAAAGACAAGAGAGAAGGAAGTGATAGGCTTATTTTGCATCTCTTACACATAGTTTCTCTACATTAATTTGAAAACCACAAATTATATATGTACACAATTATATTAAAAGATAAATGTCAAATTCCCATTTTCTGAAAAGCAGGAAGATGACTATGAAGAATTATTTCCATTTTTACATTACTTATATTGCTGCTAATTTGATGTCAATATTCGATAAAGTACCTTCTGTTACTGGTGATATGAAAATGTGATTGCTATTGAACATTAAAAAAGGGATGGTGGTAATTTTACAACAATTATGGTTTTGCTTTCCATACCAAAACGATGATAATCAAATCTCATGCTTGAGAACTTTAGCTGATTGTCATAGGGAGAAACATCCAGCCACCAATGGTGTAATTATGAAGGAACATTAATGGGATATTTCACCTTCCCTTGAAGGGTAGGGCTAAGTCATTGTAGCTGATATAATGCAGCTCTGGGCTGATGGACTGATGTAGCTTATCAAATCTTGTGCTCAGATGTATTTGCCATTAGATTGCATTTAAATGCCATGTGTTATAATTCAATTACATTTCCATGTTTAAGGGAATGAGCTCAATACTCCCATCTGCCACAGAGAATATGGGTCTTCTGAGAATAGAAAAGAAAGAGTTACCCTTGTTTGCCATCTCACATTTCCTTGGGTTAGGACATGCTCTAACTTACATAGAACTCTAAGCAAAATTTCTGCTTTCATTTATTTTGTTCACCTCTTATAATTCTTTAAGCCCTCTTCTTGGAGAAAAGATAACTTGTCTCCAAAAAGTGGGTGAAAACCTGCAGAGACAGTGAGTGGGTATGTGTAAGCTATGTAGGAATCAACACTGTCCAATTTGGAGGTTACCACATAATTTACTTTCATGACATAATTTACTTTCGTGACAAAAAATAATAATTTTCCAATGTTTGCTTCTGCATTTTCATGCCAGTAAGTTTTGTGTAAATGTTTGTGATAATGGATTATGGAAGCTCACACCAGGCCCAACTAAAACAACAAGAATCTTTGTGTTAATATCCAAGATGATATCTCCATGTAAGATCTCAACTTGGGAATCATGATCACACAATGCATGCAAGTCTCAGCCTTTTAAATATTAAAAATATAACTATGTACACATGCACTGAATTATACTGTACATGCATTTAAAATTTTAAAGGTAAAATGGAGCACAGGCACATGATGGAAACCCTTTCGAACTCCTCAATATATAAACTAAAATGCTCAGACTCCCCCACAGTTCTTTGATTTTGTTCTGTAAATTAATTATTCATGCAATACCAGATGATCCCAAGTTAAAGCAGATCAGAAGGAACCAGAAATTGGTATATTAGCAGTCATTATAAATGGCAGCTTTTGCCTTAAGTACCTTAGATGGAAATGAAGACCATATACGTCAGTACCATTATTTTCTTGTCTAAGCAGTGGAATGAATTATTTGGCAGCAGGAAGAAACTAGACACACCTGATTACGAAATTTGAATATGAATAAAGGTCATTATAGCTACCATTTAAGAATTTGCGATGGATCATACACTTTACACATATCATCTCATTTAGGGAAGCAACCCTCTGGGATTTCCTCTTGTGCTACAATGTAGAACCCAAAGCTCACAGAGGTTTAAGCAATTTTCTGAGAGGTTCACTCATCCACTGAGGAAGGATTTAACTACAAATCTGTCTAACTTACTGGTATGATGGCAAATTACTAACAAAGAACTCTCCAAAATGTAGACATTATTTGTAGGATTTGTCAATTCCCATGTGTCAATTTCCACTATTGCCAATTTTAAGCTTCCAGAGTGACATCATTGAGTCCAGGATAAGGTAGAATTGTGCAAAATCAGCTCTCACAAACTGATTAGAGCCAGTCCAGCACATTAACAAACTATGACTTCAAAATTGAAAATTTCCACCGTTAGCTTTGGCTACAAATTACAAACAAAACAAGGAGAAGAAAGAAAAAAACTAGTAAAATAAAAAAGTAATCTTAGGCAGGGTACTGATCCATCTCCCTTTAACTAATGACTTGGAAGATTTCCTACTCAGATTTTAATCACAACCCAAAGGTGCACTGTACGAGATTAAATACTTTTCAATACAATTGAGTATGTGTAACGGCTACAGGTATCAATTCTTTAGAATTAATATACAGGACAAACCTGCCTGTTTATTAGAGATCAACACATATAGTAGAAGGAAAAGTGGGTGAGAAAAATAGAGAAATAAAAGTTTGGGAAACTCTTCCTAAAAAAACTTATCAATGATCGAGTTAAAATGTGTATCAAGGCCAGGCATGGTGTCTCATGCTTGGAATCTCAGCACTTTGAGGGGCCAAGGCCTGAGAATGTCTTAGGCCCACTAGTTTGAGCCAGCCCGGGCAACATGGGGAAACCCTGTCTCTATAAAACAATACAATAAATTAACCAGGCACAGTGGTGCACACCTGTAGCCCATAGGTGGAAGCAGGCTGCGATGGAAGGATTCCTTGAGCACCCCCCGACAAAAGCGTATATCAAAACTCACATTGTATACCCCCCCCACACACACACACAACAGACAATTAGTGTGTGTGTGTATATATATATATATATATATATATATATATATACATATATATGTGTGTGTATATATATGCATATATATGTGTGTGTATACACACACACACAATTTTTGTCAGTGATCCTCAATAGAGTTGGAAGAAATGTTTAAGAGCCAGAAAAGTAAAAGTGATTTTAACTGACTGCCTGCTATTTACAATTGACATTTTATATTGGTTTGATCATTACATTTTCACAATAGTATTTAAGCTACATATTATTATCAGGATTTTATAGACAAACAAATTGAAGAAGGTAGAACAGATCATTTTCATCTCAGATTTTCCTTCATCCTCTGCACTTTAAGCCACACCCACTGTAAACAAAAAGAAAAACAAAATCAAAACAAAACGAAAACCTCTCCAAATTGTGTCCACCCTCCACATGCCCCTGACTATTTCGATGTACGTAGTCCGCTTCTTTTACATATTGATGCAATTAATTTCAAGGTTTATATAGCATTATCTTTGCTCTTTCCTGCATTATAGGGTTCTTCTATTTTCCAATTAACCTAGCTGAGTGAAAAGGACATGGAGAATATACAATTATATTTATTAAATGATTGGCTTTTCTCCACTCTGATCTTCATTCTCTAACAGTCTTAAAAGGAATGCACTTTAATCTTTCAATTACAAATTTCTATTTTCACAAAATCTTCTGTAGTATCAGTAACTACATGCCCTCATTGTCTAATGAAATCTTGGTCTCCCAGATTAACTGCAAGCATAAAACTGCAGCTTTATTTCATTACTTTCTCTTTTCCTTTTTCTCCCCATCTCTTACTCCCTTCCACCTTAATGCCTGTAAATATGTATAAAAATGTGGTAAATAAATGGTTGTCACCTGGTCGTTATGAGATGTGAGTGATTAAATATTCAAAACATAAAGGAGAAAACTCTTTAAAATGCGGTGTAATTTAATGGAATCATAGAATATGCTTTGTCAGGCAAAATGGAGAATATCTATTTTAAACGTTTTATTTACAGAAAATTGAAGAAATTATATAACGGAGCAGGCTTTATTTTTGCCACAAATTGATCTTAGGAATACACACCAGAGGATCAAATATTTTAATCACAGATTTTTCAAAAGGAATAAAGAAAATACATATAATCCTGCAAGATACAATTTTTTCTGAGATTACATATCTGGGGAAGAACATGGGGTCACACTCTAACGTGTGAAATTTATGGAGTCTTTATGACACCCAGACACGGGGTACAGGCTTTGCATGAAGAGCTATTCAGAGAGGATCCGCTGGAATCAAATTGTCTTCATTCTCTTTTGTCTGAAAACTATCTTGATTTGCTCTTCATTCCTGAGCTCATGAAGTGTTATTTTAATCCTATGAGTGGCTGGTAGCCCTAATTTTAGAGTGCAGAGACTGAAGCTTAGAGAGGTTGACCAAGTCCCCAGAGCTTGCCCAGATCCTAACTGGCAGAGCAGGTAAGCACACCCACATCGGCCCCATGGGCTGAGCATGATATCAAATACGTGATTCAAGTTTTGCTTGAGTTCGATCATTCCGAGGGGCAGGCGGTTTCCATGCGGCGAGCTGACACCCACCCCACAGCCTCTGTGCTGAGTCGCCGCTCTCCCAGCCTGGGCAACTACAGCCCAGGCCTCAGCCCAACCTTATGTGCTGAATCTCAGCATTCCCAGCCCAGGCAGCTGCATTCGGAGGCGCCCTCGTGGGACTGGCAGAGGCCCCTCGCTCCGCTCTGGTTCAGTTCTTTGGGTCCCTAGCTCCTTCTCTCTCCCTCCTGGTCCCCCCTACCCCGCCCATAAAAAGGCAGGGCGCTTTTGTTGGGGGTTCCCTCCGCAGAGAGGTGATGATTCCCCCCACACCCCGTCTGCCTTAAGTCACCTGCCCCTCCCAGGTATTCTTCCCAGGAGATTCATGGGACGCCAGGAGCCCCCAGGCCTCTCCTGGCCTCCCGCCTGCAATGTGACCTGCAGTGGTGAGGGCGGATCCTGGCTCCGCGTCTGGCTCCTGCTGATTCGGCACCTGCACACCTGGCTGCACAGATAAGAGAACCCACGGGCACCTACCTGAGTTGAGGTACAAGTGAAGTGCAGTCCCAGGGCGTCTCCTCCTGTCGTCCTCAAAGTTGTTATTGACGTGAATACTTGTGAAAGCATTTCTTCCTGACATACTAGCCAGTTCAGGAAAATGCTCCGAATAATCTGTTTTAATTGACTTTCTTTTTATTTTATTTTGAGACAGAGTCTCGCTGTGTCACCAGGCGCCAGGCTGGAGTTCAGTGGCGCGATCTCGGCTCACTGTAACCTCCGCCTCCCTGGTTCAAGCAATTCTCCTGCCTCAGCCTCCCGAGTAGCTGGGACTATAGGCGCGTGCCACCACGCCCAGCTAATTTTTGTATTTTAGTAGAAACGGGGTTTCACCATGTTGGCCAGGATGGTCTCGATCTGTTGACCTCGTGATCCAACCCCCTCGGCCTCCCAAAGTGCTGGGATTACAGGCGTGAGCCACCGCGCCCGGTCTTTTAATTGACTTTCATAGGCCGCCTTCCCCACCCTTGGACTTCAAGGACTTCAGGCGGGTGCCAATGCCAATCTATCTATTTCGAAGATACAAATAGACAGCCGTAAGTTTTGAATCATCCCTTGGCCCCTGTTGTCATTGTTTGTTTTGTTTTCCTCTAAAATTTATGTGTGCCTTTAGCATTTTCTTCCCTTTGGAAACGTTTGGGCCAAAAGTTTTCATGGAAGGAACATGCCCAGTCAGCCTCCTACTTATTTGGATTCCCCACTCTCCGTGAGGTTCAGGCAGGCCTAAATTCAGGGGGAAACGTCTCCAGTGAAAAGTGGATCTCTTCTTCCACGTTCATTAATACCGAAAGAGTGTATTCTTGCAGTATGTGTTCTTGTCGTACTACCATTTACAAAGCTCTTTGATATCATTTTCTCATTTAAGCTTTGCAACAACCTTACAAAGGAGGTAGGGAAATATTTCTTATATTGCAGGTTCTGGACACCAGGCTCAAAGCTATTTAGCACCTCGCTCATGGCTTTATGTTTTGTGAATAATGAACTGTGGGTTTAAATTTAGTTTTTCCAAATAGAATCCATTTTTATTCAACTAAACCATACCACGCTGTCTTCAAAATACATAGTTCCAAAAACTGAAATGAGCCGCACAGTTGATTTTTTTTTTTTAAATGATAGGCTTGAAAGATGTCAGTTAGTGGAAGACACTGTGTTAAGTAATACACCCGGTTTCTCAGGACAGACCCCGTGCAGAACACTGAGGAGTGTTACACAGCAAGTAGAAGACATACTTTCGTTTTCAAATGGAAACAGAAATCCTGAAAGTAAAAATCAAGTCAGGCCAGGCTGTAGAAACACACACATTGTACCTGCGTTAATGTTCTCTGGCTAATGACTTGAGGAATCAGATGATAGGCAAAAAGGCAGCTAAACACTCCCATTTAGATCATAAGAAATAATTTTTATTTTTGCAACTTATTCTTGTTTCCCCAACTCATGTAGCATGAAGGAGTATAAATTAATAGATGTTATGAACACATTAGGTCATCTTTTCCAAGCTAAATCTTATCAACTCCCTCTGATATGTCTCAGTCTATTTAGAGTTCTAGTATATTATTTTTTATAATTGACATTAAATCAAATCACTGTTTTATTACTTCTGAATATCATAAAAACACAAAAGGGACATCATGAAAGGGAATCAAACAAAATTAGCTTTAGATTTAAAATGTCTACAATTTGCAAGTAGATTTTAAAAATATGTCCAATGAAACACAATATTAAAAATGGTGAACCACTTGGGTGTCTTTATATTTTATATCTTTAAGGATAGATACTTCATAGATCTCCCAAATAAAGTACCTATTTTCAACATTAATTGTCCTTCAGTCTGGCAGACTAGATTCTGGTTTAGATCACTGAAAATGATAAAAAAATTGCTAGCAATATCAACTCATAAAACTAATTACAATAAATGTTTCTAGCATCTGCTCTTTTTACTTCTTATTTGTCTTATATAAAACTATATATGCAATCCATTTAAACTTATCATTATATAACAAAAGCACAAGTTTTGAAGAGGATGAAGCATCTGGTGCTATGCTATTCTCTTTTATATGTCAAATAGATTTAACTAAATAGACTCTCTCTAGTCTTCAGGTAGTCTGCTTATTAAGCAGTACTAAGTAACTAAAGTTTGGGTTCTTTAAACATTGTATCACTACCTGCATTACACAAAGTTCATGGCTTAGTTTTGTAGTATTTGGTATACAGCAGACTTGAAAAACAACATTTTAGTCAGTAACTTTTATGTCCAACTTAATAAGGAATATTATCAAAGTTGATCATTCATTAGTTTAATCATTACTTCAAATGTTAACGCCTCCTATAGTTCAAATTGAGCCTAGATACTGACAATAGCGTGTAAATAGGAAGTCAGCTTTGTCCTCACTGAACTCAACAGCAAAAGAAAGCTGAGGAAAGGTGAAACTGCATGTTACGTTCTAGCAGTTGAGAGATGTATTCAAAGTGTGCTTTGGTGACTCATTTAGTCTGGATAGTGGTCAGAAAAAGTTGGAAAGGAAGCCACACTTAGGATACACCTGAAAGCAACAACTGGTGGGCTCATTGCTGATTTCGCACATAATGTGTTGTACCTCAGCCACACACACTTTTTTATGTTTAATGTATGGCTGCTTTCTCACTACAATGTCGGATGTGGGCAGTTACAAGATTGACCATGCAGCTCGCAGTGTAGAAAACATTTACTGGATATCTTCTTATAGACGAAGCACAGTAAATACTTTAGGCATGTGAGCCATATGTTCAGGTTGGCCATTTTATTCTAGTAAGAAGCAAACCAAGGAGGATCTTACCTAAAATAATGGATATGGTTGTGATCTAAGAAAACTTTATTTATGAATAAACAAATTCTAGTAAACACATGAATAAATAAAATTGAATAAAACTTTATAAAATCAGACTTTAAACCAAAATTGGCTCCATGAAGCAAGAGTTCATTAATTTTTTGGTCTAGGGAAAGTGACTGTGGCCATATTTATGGAAAGGACTTTTATACAAGATTTTTTTTTTAATTTTAATGCCAAATGATGAGATTATCGGGGAATAACATGTTAAATATATAGTTTTAAAACCACATATAAATTTATGCATTGGTGGTTACTTTTGCCACAAATATTTACTTTCCTAGATTTTTAATTTCATTTCTCTAAGTTTAAATACTGAAAATTTACCAAAATTACTATAATGATCATGTATTTTTCTTTCAACTACATTCACTAAACCACTTTTTTTCTCTTTTCTTCTTTCTCATATGACACTTTATTTCTGCATACTTTAGGATATATAGTTTAAGAATGAAGACATTCTCCTGCTTAACCACAATAAAATTATAGGAGGTTGCAAAAATATGCAGTCCTGTGAAACCTCTATCTAACTTCCCCAAAATAGAAACATCTTTTATAACAGTGGTAAAGTATCAAAATCAGAGAATTGATATTGGTACAATAGTGTTAGCAAGATTACACACTTTATTCAACTTTTACCACATGTAACATGCAAACATTTCTAAATACGTAGCTCTGCATGTGATTACAGGCAGAGAATTGTGGAAACATGATGAAAATCAACTCCCAGTACTGTTCATCACCACAATCCATGAGCAGAATTCTCTCACTGATGCTCTTACAATTGCTTTCACTTCTATCTCTGTACCTTAGCAAACAATAGTATGCTCTCTGTCTCTAGCGTTTTGTCATTTTTAAACTATTATATGAGTTGAGTCATATTGAATGTAACCTTTTGAGATTGGCCTTTCAACATTGAGCATTATATCCATCTAAGTTGTTGTATGGATTAATGGTTTATTTCATTTCATTTCCAAGCCTATCCCACCATACTCATGTACCGTAATTTAAAAAAAATCTCATCGATTCTTGAAGGGTATTTGGGTTGTGTCCAGTTTGGGACTATTATGGTAAAAGCTACAATGATTATATGTGGGCAAGTTTTTGTGTGAACATAAATATTTAAAATAGATTTCTTGGGCTCTTCTAGATACGTAAACATGCATCTATTAATGAGGGTGGTTTTATGACTTCCTTTTTAATATCCACTCAATGCATTTGCTTTTCTCGCCCTACGGCCTTGTTTTCAGTATTATGTTGAATAACAGTAGTAGGCAACCTTCCATGCTAAGTGTTGTATGGGCTATGTTCGCAGGTGTTTTTTATTAAGTTGAGGAAATTGATCTCTATTTTGAGATTGCTGACAGTTTTTATCATGAATCAGTGTTGAATTGATGCTTTCCCTGCATTCATTGATATGATTAATCACGTGGTTTGTTTTTTTAGTTTTGGCACAGGGGATTATATTGATTGATTCCAAATACTAGACCTAGCTTATAAACATGGGATATAATCAAATAGATTTTAGGGTATAATTCTTTCATGAATTCATGAATACTATTTATTCATAAATTGTGTCTCCATTTTTAAAATATATTGGTTGTAACTTTTTTCTGTGTGCGTGTGCACAAAAGCCATTTCTGGTTGTGAGTAGTAGGATACTTATTTGCTTTATAAAATGAGTTTGAAATTATTTTTTCCATTTATATATTCTGGAAAAGACTGTAGAATTAATATGAATTCTCTTTTAACAGAAACATAGAATTATGTTTCCTCAATAGATATATAATTATTCAGATTGCTTCATATTGAGGGAAATTTGTTATATTCTATTTTTGGGGAATTGGACCATGTCATCTAAGTTTTCAAATATGTATTGTAGAGTTGTTAACAATGTTTATAGTATTTCACTATTATCCTTTTAGTGACTGGAAAATACGTGGTAATATTCCCTATTTCATTCTTAATATCGGTAAACCGTGTCTTTGAACCTTCGTCAGTATTGGTAGACATCCATTCTATTTACTGTTTCAAAAAACAACATATCTATTTTGATCTTATCTGTTTTTTGTTTTCAATTTCAGTGAATTCTACTTTTATCATTTCCTTCATACTGCTTGCTGTGAGTTTATTTTGCTTTTTTTTTTCTAGATTCTTGAAGTGGAAACTTTCATTATAGATGTCACTTTCCCAATCTCTTAGCACAAGCAATTATTTTTCTTTTATTTATTATTATTTTAAATTTTTATTGCATTTTAGGTTTTGGGGTACATGTGCAGAACGTGCAAGATAGTTGCATAGGTACACACATGGCAGTGTGTTTTGCTGCCTTCCTCCCCTTCACCACCACTTGGCATTTCTCCCCAGGCTATCCCTCCCCAGCTCCCCCCACACTGTCCCTCCCCCATTCCCCCCAAATAGACCCCTGTGTGTAGTAGACCCCCTCCCTGTGTCCATGTGTTCTCATTTTTCTCACCCGCCTAATGAGTGAGAATATGCAGTATTTCCTTTTCTGTTCTTGTGTCAGTTTGCTGAGAATGATGTTCTCCAGATTCATCCATGTCCTTACAAAGGACACAAGCATTTATTAAATAAATTCTCCTCTCCTCAATTTTCTTGATCTGGATCCCACAAATGTTTTACTTCTACTTTTATTCATTCTATGCATTTTTTACAAATTTAAATGTTATTTGGTTTCTTGTAATTGAGTTTAAGATTACTTGCATAATATCTATATAAAACCCCTACCAAAAATATCATTGGCAGATATTTTTTATGAATACTTATTTTTCCATTTTATAATGCTGTCTTTTGAAGCACAAAGTTTTAAATCTTGATGTGATTCTCAATATTAAATTTTCTTGAATAAATCATGTTTGGGCAGTTCTGTTGAAAAACTTTTCTAATGTTTTTACATTTTTAAAAATTGACTGGTAATAATTGTACATATTTTGAAATGCCCTAGCTTGGCTAAAATGAATACATTTTAAACAATCCTGCTAACTCCCATTTTGCCCACCCTGGGCTATGTAGGGCATTCTCTTCGGAAGCTTGCAATCTGAGACACCTGGCATCTTGTAACCAATTTTCTGAGAAACAGGGCCCACCTGCCCCGTACATCCTGTATCTGCAACTGTGTAACTGTTACCTCACACTGTTACCCAACATCCTGAGTAAAAAACAATTTTAAGTAGAACTTTTTGTTAGGCCCGCCTTCCCTAACCTGCTCCTTCTGCTTCTGTAATAATCTGCTTACCCTGACCCTAATCTAGTGTAAAAATGTTGATTGCCCTTTGTTCTTGGCCCAGAGGTTTGAGCTTTAGCTGACTCTCGGACGCCAGAATTAAGGTGGACTCTCAACAAACTCAGTGCATGGCGCTTCTGTTTAAACTCGCTCGGGTATAACAACTTATAAGCTATATAGTGATGTTTTAATATTTATACCATGATCAGTTTGTGGGAATTATTCTCCTATGTGTTCAAATACATATATGTAACATATAAATTGCTTTTTAAATTTATGTTTAGTATAATTTATGATGAATTAATTTTTAAGTATAATGTAAGGTAAGGTGTCTAAATGCATCTTTTTGCACAGAGATGGATAGTTCTCCAAGAATCAAATCCTGAAAGGTTATACTTTATTCATTGAATTTCCTTGGCACATAAGTTGAAAATCAGTTGACCTTAAATGTAATTTCAAATCTATTTCTTTTTTCTTGGGGTCTCTGTCATCACACTGAAGTCCCTTTATTACTATATTTTTCAAATTTTAGATCCAGGAGTGCATTTTTTCCTTTTCAGATTCTTTGGTTATTTTATCTCTTTTGCTTTTCCATATAAAATGTGGGCTTCGCTTGTCAATTTCTGGGGCAACACACATGCACACACACACACACACACACACACACACACACCCTGCTAGGATTTGATAGGGGTTGCGTTGAGTCTATATATCACTAAATGAAGATTTGCCATTTAAAAGATAGTCTTCCAATCTATGAGCATTGAATGTATCTCCAATTATTTAGGTCTTCACATTTGGCTACGTTCTACATCTTTCTTACCTGTGTTCTATACTCCTTTTGTTAAATTTATTGCTTTTTTATTTTCTTGATATTATTATAAATTGAACTGTGATCTTAACTTCATTTGGGCAATGCATTGCTAGTATATAAAAATACAATTGATTTTTATATTGCTCTTGAATTCTGCAAATATGTTTAACATAGCTATAAATTCCTAATTTTATTTTAGGATCCCTAGTTTGTTGTTGTTGTAGTAGTATGCTTGCTTTCTGTGTTTTGCTTTATCCTACTGGCTAGAATTTCTAGTACAGTGGTTGAAGTTTCCAGAGAGACCTCTTAATCAACATTCTCTGATGAGTAATTGTCATCATGCACTTGTTTAAATCTTTAAACATGAAATTTATTAGTGCTTTGAAACAATTTATAATTGCTAATTTGAATTCTTTGCTAAGTTTAATTCCAAATCATCAGGGGTAGACCGAAACATGTCTATTGACTTTGTTCAGTTTTCCTGGTATGGCTCAAACATTCTTTGTGTTATATATCTCATATTTCTTATTAAACCTGGACATTTGGTATAATATAGCAATTCTGATTTGACATTCTGTTTCCCAACCCAGTGGTTGGTACAGGCCTTCCTCACCTTCTGCTTTATACCAGGGATTCTTATGCTTCTCTTGTGTTGGCGGGGACCAGGGGCAGGGTTCAGCTAAGGATGGAGATATAGCCTGACTCTTCCCCAGTATCTCTTGCAATGTTTAATTTGACAGTTTTTTTTCCGGTATTATTATTTATTTTCAGGGACAAGATTTCTCATTCCAGAATTCCAAAAATCATATTTAGATTATTAATTTTCTTTAGAATCAAAACTTTTAAAAGTTGAAAGTATTATAGCAATACTTTTATTTTCCTGAACCATTTGAGAATAAGATGCATCAACAGCCCTGAAATCTTGAGGGTGCATTTCCTATAAGTGAGCATGTTCTACCTAACCACAATATAATTCTCTAGAACATGAAGTTAAGTATCCCACCCTGTTGGCATCTGTGGTTGCTTTGTACTGGGATTGCAGTTTCCCAGATTTCTTATATTTATGTGGCTCCTAATCAGTATTGGCCACTAGATCAACTTACACAAAACTTTAAATTTGGAATTTAAAAAGTAGCCATTTTTATGCTCCTAAGTCAATTCAGGGCTGATGTTTTCGCAGCTTACACGTGTAACTGGTCTGTTGGCTCTCCTTCTTGGTATTGATAAACAACCAAACCCACGTTTTCTCCACCTCTCACAGGATTTCACCCTTCATCCTCTCTAAACCCTGGACCAGGAGTATTTACTACTTCACAGTCAAAAGCCACAGCCTTATCCTTCAGGTCACTTGCATTTCTGAGATTGTAAGGGATGAGGGAGAGATGTGCTTTCAGCCATTAACTCATGGGTTGCATTTCATCTTTACTCTCAGCTATTCCTATCCATCTTCCATGACCAACAGCCAGCTAACCCCAGCCTAGCCAGGACCAGAGACAGATGACCTTTACATATATTGTAACCACCTTCCACAGGTGCAAGTGTTCTAATCCTTACAGTGAATTCCCAAATCTAAACCCTTCACAGTCTCCCTGCTCCTGTATTGAAACAGTTATTTGGTACACCCTTTATTCTTCACAGTCCATTCGGGTTTTACTAGTTTTCTAAATAGTATAATTTTTTTTTTTTTTTTTTTTGAGACTAGGAGTCTTGCTCTGTCGCCAGGCTGGAGTGCTGTGGCGCAATCTCGGCTCACTGCAACCTCCGCCTCCCAGGTTCAAGCAATTCTCCTGCCTCAGCCTCTCGAGTGGCTGGGACCACAGGCGCACGCCACCACACCCAGCTAATTCTTGTATTTTATTAGAGACGGAGTTTCACCATGTTGGCCAGAATGGTCTCTCGATCTCTTGTCCTCGTGATCCGCCCGCCTCGGCCTCCTAAAGTGCTGGGATTACAGGCGTGAGCCACCGCGCCAAGCCTAAATAATATTTTTAGGAAAGCATACACTCAGAATCACATATTTTTAAAAAATTATCTGGAAAATCTATTATCTGCCAGCCTAGAGTAGTTGCATGACATTTCAGTGAGTTTCATTAGATTTCTGTTGCTGTCTGACAAATTACCACACACTTAGCAACTTAAAACAACACTCATTCATTATCTCACATTCATTTTCTAGGTATACAGTCTGGCATGGATAGCTGGGTTCTCTACTCAGGGTCTCACCTGGCTTAAATCACTATGTTGTCTGGCCCCTGCTTTCTTTTTTTTTTTTTTTCTTTTTGAGACGGAGTTTCACTCTTGTTACCCAGGCTGGAGTGCAATGGTGTGATCTTGGCTCACTGCAACCTCTGCCTCCTGGGTTCAGGCAATTCTCCTGCCTCAGCCTCCTGAGTAGCTGGGATTACAGGCATGCGTCACCATGCCCAGCTAATTGTTTTTGTATTTTTAGTAGAGATGGGGTTTCACCATGTTGACCAAGATGGTCTCAATCTCTTGACCTGGTGATCCACCCGCCTCGGCCTCCCAAAGTGCTGGGACTACAGGCATGATCCACCACGCCCGGCCTGGCTCCCGCTTTCATAGGGAGCTTGAGGTACTCTTTCAAACTGATTCTTGGCAGAATGAAGTTCCTTTTGGTCATAGGATGGAGGTCTCATCTTATGCTGCCTGTCAGCCAGGGGTACCTGGAAATTACCCACCGTCCTAGCCACATGGCCTTCTCCTAGCACAGCAGTTTATGTCTTCAACGTCAGCAGGAAAGTATGTTTTTTAGCCTTTCACCTAATTAAACAAGCCCACATAGGATGAACTTACTTTTGATTAACTGAAAAGCAGTTCATTTGTAGCCTTAACGGCATCTGTAAAAAGCCTTCACCTTAGTCACAAGCTGCTTACTAAACACAAAGCACAGCTCATATAAATATGAGATAAATAATCTATCAATTTATAATTTCTGTTTTATTGAGTGGTTTCATCAGAAATGGGAACTGAATTTTGAAAATGTCCTTCTCAGCACCCATGAGCATAACATGAATTTTCTCATTATATCAAGTAATATTTTGAATTATATTAATACATTCCCTTGTATTGAACCACTTTTCATACATGCTATAAGTACCTGTTGATCAGCTTGTACTACTTTTGAAACGAAGTGGTGGATTATCTTGTTCGTATTTTATTTTTTACTAATATTTATAAGTAGCATATTGCCATCTTCCTTGAATACTTTTATGTTACTTATCTTAAATCTTATTTTTACATTTATTCAGGTTGAACCAATTGTGTGAGGATCAAATTAATAAGACATCTTTAAACTAAATACGATCTTAGTACCCAGTAACTAAATGGATAACTTTTTAATAGAAAACATATGCATTCAGTCATTTTACAATTTAATGTAATGGTAATTATAGATTTACATACAAATCACTGGTTAACTTGATATGGTAATTATCAAGAATAATATGAACATATGTCATATAATGCATACCAGAGTCAGAATTTGAAATAAATAACATTTTTTTTTTTCTGGGACGGAGTTTCGCTCTTGTTACCCAGGCTGGAGTGCAATGGCGCGATCTTGGCTCGCCTCAACCTCCGCCTCCTGGGTTCGGGCAATTCTCTTGCCTCAGCCTCTTGAGTAGCTGGGATTACAGGCACGCGCCACCATGCCCAGATAATTTTTCGTATGTTTAGTAGAGACGGGGTTTTGCCATGTTGACCAGGATGGTCTTGATCTCTTGACCTCGTGATCCACCCACCTCAGCCTCCCAAAGTACTGGGATTACAGGCGTGAGCCACCGCGCCTGGCCATAAATAACATTTTTAAATGGATCATTAAGAAATTTATTTGCCATATTTATTATATGATGTATATGATAGAGCAACATAATATTTGAAGTCCAGATTATGTTTTTAAATGTCATCCCAGAATAAATTTACTTCTCTTTGACACCACTAGTGAATGAACAGAATGATACACATACTACATATTTTAATGTCTATCGAAGTTTTAAGGCAGCCAAATTCTACAAGGATTTTGTCTGGCAGTGAATCAATATCAATCTTCAGAGAGGCCTTTAGTGAAGAGCCATAGTCTCTGTTCTCTGTCCTTTTTAGTAATGTTTTTAGGTTCACACTTTACTATTAGGACCTTACTTGATAAAGCTAGATAAATAGTTTAAGTATAAGTTTTATAGTTTCTAATAACATTTGAAACAGTTAATTTTGAAATTCAAAATTGAGAAGATACATTGATTTAGTTTATTTAGGAAATAAGCTTAGAGGGTGATCAAATGAATCACTGGAAAATTTATTTTATGAGAGAGATTTGAAGGAATATAAAAATGAGCTAAGGGAGACATGATACCTGCTTTCCCATATCTGGACAAAGCTCATGCAGAAAGGAGTCTGAATTTATTCTGTCTTATTTCAAAGAACATAATCTGGACCAGCTCTTCGAAGTTGCATGGGTGCTGCAATTGTTCAGGTGTTTAATAAGTGCTAGTCTTGATGAGCATTTTGCAAGACTCGTCCCATTTGTGCCCCGCAGGACACCTGTGAAGTGCATAATTACTGCTAATAAATTAATTTCCCTTCCTTGCTTTACTAATTACATCTCTCTATTTTTTCTTGATTTTATTATTCATCTCCTTACTTTTAGTTTTGTTCATAATCAGTGCCAATCAAAAGAGAAAAAGATCAAAACAAGCTATGATCTGGCTTACCAAATTAGCAAATGTGCAACATGTTTCCAGTGTATTGTTTTCTGTGTTGTATGTGTGTGTCCTGTGTGTGTGGGTGTGCATGTATCAACAGAGACTCATTGCTGGCAGTGGACAAATAAAATAATTAACACAAAAGGGAGATGGGGGCCGGGCACGGTGGCTCATGCCTGTAGTCCCAGCACTTTGGGAGGCCGAGGCGGGTGGATCACGAGGTCAAGAGATCGAGACCATCCTGGTCAGCATGGTGAAACCCCGTCTCTACTAAAAATACAAAAAATTAGCTGTGCATGGTTGTGCGTGCCTGTAATCCCAGCTACTTGAGAGGCTGAGGCAGGAGAATTGGCTGAACCCAGGAGGCGGAGGTTGCGGTGAGCCAAGATTGCGCCATTGCACTCCAGCCTGGGTAACAAGAGAGAAACTCCATCTCAAAAAAAAAAAAAAAAAAAAAAAAAGGAGATGGGAATGGAAATTAGTGCAACATTATTTCCAATTATTTTGAAAAATATCAGTAAAAATATATGCTAAAAGATATCTAAAATGTAGAAAATATTTCTTCTGCTAATGTATTCTTTATACTACAATTTATAGTAACAATGTTAAAAAAATTAAAATGTCTAAAAATATAAATATGAGGCCTAGCGTGGTGGCTCATGCCTGTAATCCCAGCACTTTGAGAAGCCAAGGCGGGCAGACAACCTGAGGTCAAGAGTTCGAGATCAGCCTGGCCAACATGGTGAAACCCCACATTTTAGCTGGACATGGTGGTGGGCACCTGTAATCCCAGCTACTTAGGAGGCAGAGGCAGGAGAAGTGCTTCAACCTGAGAGGTGGAGGTTGCATTGAGCTGAGATCATGACACTGCACTCTAGCCAGGGTGGCAGAACAAGACTCCCTCTCTAAAAAAAAAATTATATATATATATATATATATATATATATGCATATATATATATGCATGGTAAAATAAATTATGATATAAAACTCCATATTATAAAACCAATGAAAATAATGATAAGATTTTCTAGTAAAATGGAAAAGAATTGTACTAAAAGTTAAGTTTAGAAAGCAGGTTATGAAATAAAATATATGTCATCTTAGCTATATAAAATATGGAGCTGAATATTGTTATAACCAATCATGATGAAAGGTTAACAATATGTATGTCTAGGTGTGTGACTGTGTAGTTTTGTTCCTTTTGTGGCATTTTTAATTTCATACCTAGTTTTTTTTTTTTAATTTTTATTGCATTTTAGGTTTTGGGGTACATGTGCAGAATGTGCAAGACAGTTGCATAGGTACACACATGGCAGTGTGTTTTGCTGCCTTCCTCCCCTTAACCCACATTTGGCATTTCTCCCCAGGCTATCCCTCCCCAGCTCCTCCCCCTGCTGTCCCTCCCCTATTCCCCCCAATAGACCCCAGTGTGTAGTACCCCCCTCCCTGTGTCCATGTGTTCTCATTTTTCTCACCCGCCTATAAGTGAGAATATGTGGTATTTCCTTTTCTGTTCTAGTGTCAGTTTGCTGAGAATGATGTTCTCCAGATTCATCCATGTCCTTACAAAGGACATAAACTCATCATTTTTGATTGCTGCATAATATTCCATAGTGTATATGTGCCACATTTTCCCAGTCCAGTCTATCATCGATGGGCATTTGGGTTGGTTCCAGTTCTTTGCTATTGTAAACAGTGCTGCAATGAACATTCGTGTGCATGTGTCCTTATAGTAGAACAATTTATAGTCCTTTGGATATATACCTAGTAATGGGATTGCTGGGTCAAATGGAATTTCTATTTCTAGGTCCTTGAGGAATCGCCACACTGTCTTCCACAATGGTTGAACTAATTTACCCTCCCACCAACAGTGTAAGAGTGTTCCTATTTCTCCACATCCTCTCCAGCATCTGCTGTCTCCAGATTTTTTAATGATCTCCATTCTAACTGGTGTGAGATGGTATCTCAATGTGGTTTTGATTTGCATCTCTCTAATGACCAGTGATGATGAGCATTTTTTCATGTGTTTGTTGGTCTCATGTATGTCTTCTTTTGTAAAGTGTCTGTTCATGTCCTTTGCCCATTTTTGAATGGGCTTGTTTGTTTTTTTTCCTGTAAATCTGTTTGAGTTCTTTGTAAATTCTGGATATCAGCCCTTTGTCAGATGGGTAAACTGCAAAGATTTTTTCCCAATCTGTTGGTTGCTGATTCACTCTAGTGACTGTTTCTTTTGCCGTGCAAAAGCTATGGAGTTTGATTAGGTCCCATTTGTCTATTTTGGCTTTTGTTGCCAATGCTTTTGGTGTTTAACAAATGGTGTCGGGAAAACTGGTTAGCCATGTGCAGAAAGCAGAAACTGGACCCTTCCTGACACCTTACACTAAAATTAACTCCAGATGGATTAAAGACTTAAACATAAGACCTGGCACCATAAAAATCCTAGAAGAAAATCTAGGCAAAACCATTCAGGACATAGGAGTAGGGAAGGACTTCATGACCATACCTAGTTTTTAAAAAACACTTTACATAATTAGAAAACAAATAAAACAGGCCGAGCACGGTGGCTCACACCTGTATTCCCAGCACTTTGGGATGCTGGGGTGGGTGGATCACAAGGTCAAGAGATCGAGACCATTCTGGCCAACATGGTGAAACCCCGTCTCTACTAAAAAATACAAAAATTAGCTGGGCATGGTGGCCTGTGCCTGTAGTCCCAGCTACTCGGGTGGCTGAGGCAGGAGAATTGCTTCAACCCAGGAGGTGGAGGTTGCCTTGAGCTGAGATCGTGCCATTGCACTCCAGCCTGGCGCCTGGTGACAGAACGAGACTCTGTCTCAAAAAAAAATAAGAAAGAAAGAAAGAAGGAAGGAAGGAAGGAAGGAAGGAAGGAAGGAAGGAAGGAAGGAAGGAAGGAAGGAAGGAAGGAAGGAAGGAAAAAAAACAAATACAACAAAGAGAAATGTGTACACTTGATAAATCCTACCTAGAGTTCTAAAAAAGACCAGGCCTCAGATTTCAGCACTTTTAAACAGAAAAATAGTTCCTCTTTGAAAAACTGTTTGCATATCTGAAAATTAAACCAAGAGATACAGAACAAATACAAATCAAAGTGGGATAGGATATAAAATAAGTTATTAAGTAATTAAGGTATGCATTTTAAAATAGCATACTTCACAGCCTCAGCAATTATAATGTTCTACTTGTGCTGATGCCATGAGAATGGGTCTGCCCAGGTCGCTACTGGCTATATGGTAGGGCTTGGTGTGATTTCTACTTCAGGTTTAGGAAGTGGCTTTACTGGGGGAAGGGGGAATCTTACCAGGCCAGGATCAGCCAAAGAAGAGGAAGCCCAGGTTCCCCAGACTCTAGACAGGAGAAGTCTGGGTGCTGCTGTATCCGTATTCAACACGGTTGCTTACCAGAAACAATGCTATCTCTACACTTTCTTCCTCCGGTAGTGGAGAGAAAACGGCCTTCTCCATGGAAGAATGATTAGACTTCTGTGAGGACATTCCATTCAGGATTGGGTGACAGCTAGTCATTAAAGCCTCATTCCAGTACCTGTAAATCATGAAGTCCCCTGGAATCAGCCTGCCCTCTGAGGGAGAAGCAGCCACAGTTGCCCTGGGAGGCTGAGTGTGGGAGCATTGTTAGTCATTGATGAATAGTGCTCTGATCTCAGCGGGCTTTTAGTCCTGGTGACATGACTCAAACTCCCAGTTCATTTCACCTTAGCTTAGAGAAAAGATTTTTGAGCGTTTTTCCATGGTGTGAAAACCAGCAGATCATCAAACCCTGTTTGTGAGTGTGGAATGGTATGTATCGCAAAATAATTTTCTTGAACTGCCCACCCGCTTAGGGTGTGTAATTTGATGAGATGGGGCAGAAAGCAGTGGAGACTTAGGAAGACTGGAAAAGTGCTGAAGAAGGGCTGGGCAATGCAGAGCTTCTGTGATGTGAACACAATCATGCAGCCACGAAGGAGGCTGGAGTGCCAGGCACCACAGCAGGGCTTGCAAGATGCCTCCAGTAGCACCGTTTGTACTAGGGACCCATAGTGTAGTAACTAGAGTTTTCCAGCTGTCTAAGAAAAACATAGCATCTGCCTAAGAGAGTTAGCCAGTTTCTTGATACAAAGAAAAAACAGGCCGGGCGCAGTGGCTCACGCCTGTAATCCCAGCACTTTGGGAGGCCGAGGCAGGCGGACCACGAGTTCAAGAGATCGAGACCATCCTGGTCAACACTGTGAAATCTCGTCTCTATTAAAAATACAAAAAAATTAGCCAGGCGTGGTGGCACACAGGTGCGGTCCCAGCTATTTGGGAGGCTAAGGCGGATGAATCACTTCAACCAAGAAAGCGGAGGTTGCAGTGAGCTGAGATCGTGCCACTGCACTCCAGCCTGGCGACAGAGCAAGACTCTGTCTCAAAAAAAAAAAAAAAGAAGAAAAGAAAAGAAAATTCCAGCACTTTGGGAGGCCGAATCACAAGGTCAAGAGATCAAGACCATCCTGGTCAAAATGGTGAAACCCTGTCTCTACTAAAAATACAAAAATTAGCTGGTCATGTTGGTGCGTGCCTGTAATCCCAGCTACTCAGGAGGCTGGGGCAGGAGAATTGCCTGAACCCAGGAGGCAGAGGTTGCAGTGAGCCGAGATCATGCCATTGCACTCCAGGCTGGGTAACAAGAGCGAAACTCTGTCTCAAAAAAAAAAAAAAGAAAGAAAAGAAAAAGAAAAAGAAAAAAACAAAGACAGAAAAGAGAAGAAAGTCTACTTTAACAGCAATATGATAGAGACTGCAGGTTTCCTGATGCAAAAAAAACACAGATGGAAATTTCACTAGTCACAGACTTCAGCTTTGCAGGTGGCAAACCTCAGTAAATGCCACCAATAACTTACCTGTAGGGAAATAAAGAGTAGGATTGTTTTCTCTATTTTATTTTTAGCTTGGCAAGTTGGGAGGAGCGATTTGTTTGGCTACATGATTCAGAGGAGGGATTAGAAAACAAAAGTCAGTGCTGAGTTGGATGCTGTCAAGATGCAGGACAATCCTGTGATTGAGGGTCTCAATAAGTTTTTTTTTTTTTATCTGGGAGAAGGGGCGATTAATGCAGGGCTGAGAGCTGTCATTGGCACAATGGCAATAACCACTCTGAAAAAGACAGAAGACCGAAGAAAAGACAGAAGTGGTTGCTTAATCACTTTGGTTGTTTGCAGAGGATTCCTGTCAGTGTCTTTTTCTGAACTTGGTTGAGGCTGTTATCAGGAATGTTCACCTTTGTCACAGGAACCTAAAAGGACATTCAGTAACCACAGGAGACCAGGGGACTTGGCCATTTCCTTTACCAGAAGGTCAAGAAAAACATACAGCCTTCTTCATTCCCATACTCAAGTGCCTGTAGGAGAGATGTGGAGAGGAGTAATCACCAAGAGAGACCAAGAAAGTTTTTGTTTGAATTTTTTTTATGAGGAGACATCTAGTGTTACCAGAAGAAAACATTTAGATTATTAAAACATGCTAATCTAAACAAGCATGCTAACCTAGCAGTGAAGACTCAGGAAGAAGACATAATTATCCAGAGATAAAAGAAATATATGTGCATATAAATATACATATGCATATACATATATATATGTGTGCATATATACATATATATGTATACACATATGTGTATTTTTTATGTGTGTGTATACACACACACACACACACACACTATTCTAACTTAGGGAAGGTAACGTTTTGATGTTAATCCTTAGAGAATAGAAATCTTTATATATATACATAGATAGAAGTGCATGAATTTAAATTTCCAGAAAATACACACACACACACACACACACACACACACACACACACACACAAACACAAACAGCTGTTGACTCTCACTATCTGTAATAACAGATGCTGGGTGAGTGGAATGGGGATGTGATACAGATGAGGACAATTTCACTGTAATTTCACATTGTTATTTGTTTCAGGTTTCAGCATATATTATTTTTATCATTAAAGACAGGTTCACAGTTTTTTGAAATTTTAGATAGTATATAATCTTAAAGGTGCATATAGTTTTGTATTTAGATAAAAGTATTTTCTCATGAGTATATAAAATGACTGCTAAGCAGTTTTTGCTGTTTATTTTCTTTCTTTCTTTCTTTCAGTATTTGTTTCCATCTTATTAAGAAGGGTAGTGGTGTAGTATAATCATATGATTTTTCCGTTTTTGCTTATTCACAATGTAGCACTTAAAAGTTTTTAGACTGTTCATTCACAATGGAGCACAATTTTCAAATGGTTGCTGCTCTGGCTCCCGGAGACTGCTGTAATAAACCACCTCAAACTCAGTGGCTTAAAACAGAAGATCTATTCTCTCACTGCTTCGGGGGTCAGTGCCTGAATTCGGTGTCCCTGGGTAGAAACAGGAATCAGCAGGGGCCGCATCCCTCTGGAGGCAGCGGGAGAACCTTTCCTCTCCGGTACAGCCTCTGCTAGCTGCTGGCATCCTTTACTTGGGACTGAATCACTTAAATCTCTGTCTCCATGGATACTCACCTTTTCTTCCTCTTTCTGTGTCAAATCTCCTTTGCCTCTTTATTATAAAGACATTCATGATTAGATTTAAAGTCTACCTGGAAAATTCAACATAATCTCCCTATCTCAAGACCTTTAACTTAGTATCATTTGCAAAGATCCTGTTTCCTTATGAAGTAATTTGTATGGGTTGCAGAGATTTGAACCTGGCATCTTTGGTGGTGGCTACTCTTCAACTGGGTACAGTGGCTGACCAAGAAACTAAAGGAAAGTCAACCTCAACAACAAAAGCTCAGTAGTCTAAAAAGGATTTACACAATCATCCCATAGCAAGCATGATTGTAACTGCAGCAGATTCCCCAAAGATTGTCTCTTTCACAGAGAAGCCTGTAGAGAGTTCACATTTAACTATAATTTAAGAGCAATAATTTTGCTGTTACTAAATATTATGTAGATGATTACTTTTGTTTTCAGTATTTGGGGAAAGAAAATTTCCATAATATAAACTAAAATGCTACCTAGTGCCATCAACTATTAACCTAACCTTTTACAGTATTTTCACATAATTGCAATAAATGTGAGCGCTTCTCTAATTTAAATCCTGCCCAAGATATACAGCATGAAAAGAAAATTTAAAATCTCATAATTAGAGAAATGTGCTTGACCCCCCAAACAATTAGGAAATTCCCACATAATTATATAATTTTCAGGCAAGATTGCTTACTAAATATTATAACTGTTAACTGGTTTGACTCATATTTTCAGGGAGGATCTTAGGATCAGCAAGAAATATTATTAATGTTACCATTTCCAGAAAAAGAATAAATGTAAAATAAATACTATACTTATTTATACTATTGACTTATTTATCATAGGTCAGGAACTTGTCCTAACTTTTTAACTGAAACTTATGAATTATCAGTGGCCAACATTTAATCAATACATTGGGAGCAAATGCCAAGGACTGATGTCACAGTAATTAGAAATGATATGTGCTGTAATGTTTTGCGATCGCAGAAGCAAACACATAATTGATAAATGATAGCTACCAACCATTACCAAGATGGAGCTAAAATGTCACAGATAATGAATGTTGGAGCTGAGACTGCATTGTAATTATTTATGTGGACTCTCTGCATGACACATTAGTACGGAGCCATTTTTCGTAAGGGAGTAGCTGAGTGCGGTGAGCAAAACACATGAGCACCTGCTGAGGGGTTTCCAGACTCCATATGTGTCTAGTCAATCTATGCCATAGGCCAGACCTGTCCTAGAGCAACTATTGGATTTTTTTTCCAGGTGACTCTAAATTGTAAAAGTAATTAACCTCAAAACTTAGAGCCCTGAACAGAAGAGAAATTTCTTCACATATAATGTAACAGGGAAAGCAAGAGCATGATGCCAATCAAGAGGAATAATCCTGTCTTAAAATATCTACTAAGACTCAGTTGATTTGTGTGGTCATACAAATAAGAACGACCTGAGCCATTTTTCTTACTAGAAACAAATGGCATTTCTTTCATTTCTCCTTTCAATTGTTGTTTCTCTATAAAAGATATGAGATAGTTTTTACTTTCCTTTTCCTGTGCCCTGGTGCACAAGCATGGGACTAACTCGTTCAGATGTAAACCTAAGCTGGTGTCACACAAATAGGTTTGTGTTGAAAAGAAGCCCTCAAGACTGGATTTTTCACTTTCACTTATTTGCTGCCTGTGTTTTCAGGGTTCTGCTTGTTACTAGTTTTTGTGCTTGGCAGACTTATAAGTGATAGAGAGAGAACAATCTTTGGATGTAGCCAATGACTGCAGTTCACGGCTGGAAACCCTCCCAGGCAGGCAGCTGGCCAGGTGATTGCGTGTCCAGAAAAAGAGGTAAGGCACACGGTGCAGAGTGAGGCTGAGGAAAACAAGGTAAGTTGTGTTGTGTGTCTGAACCCATCCATTTATATTCAGAGCCTGTAAGGAATTCCACTTACAAACAGGAATTGGATGATTTGGGCATCTGGATTTATCTAAAATTTTAGTGAGTGCTTTACTCTTAGAAGGAGAAAACGTATGTATCAGTGGACTGATTTTCACGCCTTATATGGGTGAAGTATATTTTTCCATCCTCATCCTTTTTTTCCAAAGGGTTGATGTGAGCAGCAAATAATAGTTGTTGAATACAATAGCCATAATTTCTTTTTGACCCACAGATATTCGGAAACAATAGCATATATCTACAATAGTGGCCAGCTAACTTTAATGAGATTATATATCATTCATTTAGTTATTAAGCGAAATCAAATGTGCTCCACTATAAATGGTGCATAAAAAAGGGGGTGAATAGTTGACCCAGTTGTTGAAATCAGTAGATGAATCAGTCATTAAATTTATTATGAATTTTTGATGGCTGGCTAGGAGGCAGAAATGTTTAATTATGAATGGTAGTAGAAATTCCTATGGGGAAAAAATCACATTTAAGAGGTACAATTGTTACAAAAATATGTTCTGAAATACATTTTACCAATTCAAGTTTTTACAATCCTTTTGTTTTGTTTTGTTTTGTTTTGAGACAGAGTTTCGCTCTTGTTACCCAGGCTGGGGTGCGATGGTACCATCTTGGTTCACCGAAACCTCCGCCTCCTGGGTTCAGCCAATTCTCCTGCCTCAGCCTCCTGAGCAGCTGGGATTACAGGCACGCGCCACCATGCCCAGCTAATTTTTTGTATTTTTAGTAGAGACGGGGTTTCACCATGTTGACCAGGATGGTCTCGATCTCTTGACCTCGTGATCCACCCGCCTCAGCCTCCCAAAGTGCTGGGATTACAGGCGTGAGCCACTGCGCCCGGCCTACAACCCCGTTTTAAAACTGTTTGAACTATTTTTGATATCTTGGGTAGCCTAAAACTCCTTGGAAATTTACCAGATATTTTAAGTTAGATTAGAATCTCTCTCTGCTCCTCCTCTCTCTCTCCCTCCTTTCTCTCTATCTTACTCCTCCCCCTTTCTTCCTCTCTTTGTTTCTTTCTCTTTCCCTCTCTCTCCCTCCTCCTCCCCTGCCCTCTGCTCCCCCTCATCTTACTTTTGTTCTACCTCTTTGCCAGGAAGCCTAAAGTCAAAGAGATGAAAATGAAAAACAATGAACAGCATTTATATTGTCCATCTTTATCTATATTGCTTTGTATATAGTTCTCATGGTCATAAGAGGATACATTTTCCAGGACAAACCTGTGAGACTGACAAATTTTGAGTCTTTACTGGTCAAACCTAATAAGCTCTAATTGTAGGCATCAAATAAGCCAAAGTTAGCTACAATTATAAATATGAAATAATGCAATCATTTCTGTTCCTTTCATCAGCATCAATAAATAGCCTCAATTAAGAGTCATGACCATGGCACATGTTCCATTTGCAACAATTATTTCATCATGAAACAATTGAACTAATTGTCACAACAATCATAGGCTGTAATTAAGGATGCAAATGCTGTCTTCTGGTTTTGATAATATTGGTCAAGTTAAATTATCTGACTACTGAGCACCAGTGTCAAGAGTGGAAGACAATTTAAAAGGGACATAGAAACCAAATTGGGAACAGGTTCAAATCATGGGACATTTCATGCTGTTTGGGGAGTAAACATAAACTTGTCGATGGAAAGAACCATCAATAACTCTCTTATAGTAGGTAATAAGGTAATTAAACTGTACATTCTCGTAGTACAGCAAATAAAAGACTCTGGAATATTTTTTGGGTTGCCTTAAATCTCAGACAGAAATACAGGTGAGCAATTCATACATTTTGCATTGATAAAATTTGTTGGGGACAGCAATTAACTTAAACCTAATGTAACTGTGTGAAAGTTTTATGTTTTAGAAAATTTTGCTACTATTTACAAACTTTACCTAAACTTCTAGTGCTAACTCAGTGATATCTCTAATAAAACACAATTTATTGCAAAATAAAAGGGAAATTTCAAGTATATTACACCTGTTAACTATCATTTCACCTAAGTAATGCAGGTGCAGACTCAATTATTTGTCACTATACTCTAGACACAAAGAGATTATCTTAGCTCATTCAGCCTGCTATAATAAAATGCCATAAACACGGTGGCTTAAAACAACAAACATTAGTTTTTCACAGTTCTGAAGGCAGGGAAGTTCAAGATGAAGGCATCTGCAATCAGTGTCTGGTGAGGGCTCATTTTCTGGTTCATCGGCAGCTGTCTTTTCTCTGTGTCTTCACATGGAAGAAAGAAAAAGATCCGTCAGGCCTTTTACAAGGGCACTAATCTCACTTATAAGGGCTCCACCCTCATGATCTAATCACCCTGAAGGCCCCACTTCCTAATACTAATGTTTCAGGCTTTAGGACTTCAACATAGGAATTTGGGAGGTACAAAAACATTCAAATTATAGCAGAAGTAAAGTAGTTTTTCCTAATAACAATAATTGTATTAGTAAACTCTCCAGAGGTTAATGGTGTGACACTGCATGCATTACCTCCAATCCCCTGAGCAATCCTGTGAAATCTTCATTGTGCAGTCATCGATAATTTTCTTTGTATGCATGATAATGATATCTTTGTTAAATATCTTTTTTTAAAAAAAAATCAACTTTAGAGGTAAATATTGATGTATTTTCAGATAAAAATATTTATATTTTACAGGCAAGAAAACTAAAGCTCAGAGAGAAAAAGCAAAACTTCTAAAATCAAATGACTGTGCATGAGGGGCATGATTCAACATGGTTTTCTCTAAATCCTTACACTGTCATATTTGCACCATTCCATGCAGTGTCTCTATGAGCAATTTATTTACAATATTTGTCTAACTCCCCAGAGATTTTCTCTAAAGCCTATATCTTTGTCCAACTAACTTCATCATTAGCACAGATTATATATGCAATGACTACATACTCAAACTGCATTCCTTGTAAAAATAATTGTTGAATGCCAGAATCAGGGGAAAAGACAGAAACGCACAAAGAACTTGAGGAAGGTTTAGATATTTTATTGACCTAAAGATGTCATGGTAGGCTGGGCATGGTGGCTAACGCCTGTAATCTCAGCACTTTGGGAGGCTGAGGCAGGTAGACCACTTGAAGTCAGGAGTTCAATACCAGCCTCACCAATATGGGGAAACCTAGTTTCTATTAAAAATACAAAAAGTAGCCAGGCATGGTGACAGGTGCCTGTAATCCCAGCTATTCAGGAGGCTGAGGCATGGGAATCCCGTGAACCCAGGAGATGGAGGTTGCAGTGAGCCGAGACCATGCCACTGAACTCCTGCCTGGGCAACACACCCAGAGTCCATCTCAAAAATAAAAGTAAAATAAATATTTCATGGTATCATAGTGTGGTAGCAAGATTTTATGCCACATTGTGTCTTCCAGGCACTATTCTAACACTTTTCATATGTAACTTTAACAAAACCCTATACATTTGCACTCTCAATACTCCAGTTTAATAGATGAGAAAATAGAGAGGTTGAAAGTTAAACAAGACCCCAAGCTGGCTAGCAAGTGGTGGAGCCAGGAGTCCAGAGTTTGCATTCTTAAGAACTACTCCTCTGTGATTCCTAATACCATGCAGCCTAGTCCTTAACTTAATTCAGGATCCCTCTACCTCATGTTCAGCCATTCTTCCCCACTCACCATTTATGTTAGCAGTATGCTTATGTTGGGAAATTCCTGGGACAGCACAGACCTGGAGCACTTTATGCCATCTGTTACCACTTTCTCTCTTTTGTCAATTAAAACACATCAGCTTATAACCATTTTAAGTAAGATCAACCAGCGTTCTTAAACTCTTCTATAAAATAGTGATGGGACAGAGCTGGTTCACACCAACTCAGAGAGACTATCGACAAATTGTCAAGAATTTTGAAAGCATTTTGCATTATTAAAAAGTCAATTATAGAAACATAAAATTAAATAAGTTATACTGAAATTGAAGGTCATGGATACTCAAGATATTAGTTGCTAATCATTGGGCATATGTTAACAGGTATATGCTGTTGAGATTGGAGACTGCTTACGTCTGTGGTCTCCATAGGATGGAAATTCTATTCAGATGGTGTACTCATGGGAGTCTTTTCTCACCTCTACATGCAGTGGGCTTTTTGGGCCACTTAAAGCAGTCACAACTAGAGTATTTTACCAGATGCAAAGGTTAAATCCAGGGCTTCATTTATTGTTTCATTGATTATCTGAACTTTAAAAAGTGAAAGAGAATATATTGATAAATTGTGTTGTATCTTTAACCATTACATTGTAGATAGCCCAAAAACATGAAAAAATATTATTTCAATATTGAAAATTATTATCTGATTCAACAAAGAAGTTGCTCATGTCTTTGACAAGAGAGGGAACTTCCCACGTACATCTGCCTTGTTTTGCCTTCGCCATACTCTTTAATTTGATAAGCAAAACCTTCATTGCAGACCTGCACTCATTCATTGATGATATTAGTGACTTATTTGTTGAGTAATCAATGCTTTATTTGTAGTCTGATTTTAACAAATCATGATGGAATTGCACCAGAGATTAGTTAGTTACACAGGCAGTAGTTTAGCCAAAATCAATGAAAACTTTCATTTAAAATCAATTGGCTCTAAGAATTTACAATAAAGGGTATGATATATTTTATAGTAATTTGTAAATTCAGTGCTATGCATTGTTAACATCAGTAAAATTTTAGTAGACTTGTGCGTGTATACTCACACACAGACACACACACAAACACACATGCATTTTTTTAGAGAACTAGTTGTTAAACATTTACTAACACAGCACTAAAAACTTTTATTGCCTGTGCCAAGGAGAATTCCCATTTGAGTAGATCCTGTGAATTTCTGTGTGTGTGTGTGTGTGTGTGTGTGTGTGTGTGTGTGTGTGTGTAGCTTGTTTATTTATACCACAATGTAATTGGATTTACTAACTGGATTTAGCCCTGCTAAGAACAGTGAGGGTATCAGGAAAAACACTTTTATTTGCTTTAACAGATATGAGCAACTCCCTATATGATCATCAATGTAGATTTTGTTCTTCACGCCCATTCACCGAAAGAACAATGTTGGCGGCAGGACAAAAATCTTTTAGTGTGTATTCCTAGCTGGATAGTGCTTAGTCACTGCATTTAATAGAGACCAAACTAAAAGAAAAAGAAATATTCTGTCTCAGTGTGATCATCCAAGGAAAGAATCATGGTTTTGTCAGTCCAAGAAAGAAGAGGAAACCCTCATTTGACTTTTTCTACCACCGGTCAATTACATAGAAGTGCCAAAAATTCTACTCAGACTTTTGCTTTTGCCTGGAGTGAGACAGCCTGTTGCTCAATGCTGCCTGTGTCAGACCATGACTTCTCTGTCATTCTCTTAAACAAACAAACAGAAAGTACCTAAATAGATATTCTGAATGTTTGTGTTTATTTTGCCACTCTGTGCTCCTCTTTACTACTGTTCTCTGTTGCATTCTTGGCTGTGTTTCTCAGTTGCTACAAAATTGTCAGGTGTCTCTTAGACTTGTTCTCTGTTGTATCATCCTAAACAATTGGGAGACCCTCATTCATGACCCATTCGCTGTCTTCAGACACTTTAATTTTGTTACCAGAGATACCTCCAGTAATTGATTTTACTCAATTTCTGTAACCTTCCCAATATGCCCACACTAAGATCCTCCCACTGTCTTGTTCTTGCCACCACCCAAAATGGTAAATCCATACAATCCAGTCTCTGCTCACAAGCTCCTCTATTCCAGATCACGTGATGATTTATTCCTGACACACTAGCCCTTCAAGCTTTGTGAGTACCATTCTATCAACCCTCCATTTAGCCTTAGATAGCCATCCCTTGCCATATCTAGTTACAGCTCCGAATTCAGAAATTTAATCCTGTCTTGCCACTATCTGAATCTCTCCTGTCTTAATTGCCTTTCTGACATATCTGTCAATATTCATGCCCTGGAGGAATCCCGTGGTCAGTTAACTCCTTGCTGATAGCTGAGATACTGAGCAAAGCTGATGAAAATTTTTCATACTCATGAAAATAGAGCCACTGTGAACTCATGGGCATCAGCATGAGAAGATAGGACACACTGGTTAACAAGCCTATTGTGCTTCTGGGCCAGAGCTTGCATTTTTCCTTAAATATCTTCCCTGTCAGAGAAAGAGATTCTTCTAATTTTAGGTAGACCATCATTAAAGACGACAAGACAGTTTTCTTCGTGAGGCAGTGTGTCTATGAGGTGGAGTGCCCCAAGACAGAGTATAACTGACTCCATGCAGGAACTGGTAGAGCAGAGGTACCATCCTCCTTGAGGATTGCTTCCATCTAACTATGCATGCCCTACATAATCTGCAGACAAGTGGGGTCTGTGCACTTAGCAGTCCATGATGGTACTTGCTTAGTAAGTAAGTGAGAGTAACATTAAGAAATGCTTACAGCAACTTAACATTGCTGAGATATGTTTATTGTTTTTACAAAGTTACCTTTCTATGTTGGATCAAAAGAATTATTTTCTCATTGATTGTTAGAGAAGCATGATCAATTGTTACATAAAAGATAAAGTCACTTGTATATATATGAAGTTGCTGTTATTTTGACTGAATATGTATTTTACATATAAGTTCGTCACTTTAGCCTCCTTCCTTTCCTCCACAAATATATTTCAATTGCAATATCTTCAATTTTCCATTCCAACTTATATTCTTAAGACATCATCAGATTTTCTATTAACAGAGTCAAGAGGAGTCACTTACATGGAGATTCCATTTCACATCCCCAGTCACAGACATACATGTGCTTTGGAACCAATCCTCATTTCGGATATGCCATCCTCAAAGAGTTTTCCCCTCTGTTCAGTTACACTGTGTGTTTCTCCCTGTGTGCCTGCATTTCACTCTGGCGTGTGTCTGACTACTTCCCTTTGGCTTGGCCTCCTAACCCTGCCACTTCACTGAAACTGCCTTTCCAAGATGACTTTTGATTCTTTGGAACTGATTATTCCAGTGGACAAATTGTAGCTCTTCTATTTTGCTAGCCCTTCCCACAGAACTGCTCCTCTACCCTTGGCCTCTGGAAGTCTTCTCTCCCTTTGGAGCCCCTGAAGATATTTTCTGTTGTGCTTTTCTGGGTTGGTCTCTAAGCACTTATTCTTTGAGTCCTCTGCAGGCTGCTCTTACAGGACTCATTCCTAAGGTCACAGATCTCAAGCATTGTGACATAAGCACTGGGCACCTGACAGTGGCCTTCTTTTGTCTTTAAAACAAATTGCAAATTACTTAACGTGCCTCTCCAGCCTTATCTTACTATGCTGACTTTAAATTATATTTTACTCTATTTCGTTTTGTTTTGTTTCTTTGAAAGTCCATGTCATCACACTGGCCTAATAAAAGCCTTCTACCAGTCTTCTTTGGTGGTCTTCCAAATTCCATTCAAGAAAATACTTCTGTTGCAAAGTCTTCCAGAAGCTTTCTACTCTGAGTTAACAACCTTTGCTCTAGGCTCACACAATAGACTTTATTTTCCATACAAGAAACTTAGGACATCACTTCTTAAAGGAATTGCTTGTTTAATTTTGTCTTCTCTCTAGACTGCAGACACCGTTATGGAGGGTTTGTGTCTCTCTTAACATCTTCAGTATCTACAAGAACTGTCACAGTACCTGGAAGATAATAGGGTGAACGAATACCTGCTAAGTGAAAATGCCTCAAGATTTTCCTAATCAAACTGGGATGTGTGTTCTAGAGTGAATGAGGAGCTGGGATTTTAGAGCTGAAATGAGTCAGTAGAATTTTATAACAGAGGGTAGATAAATCTTGTTCCTTCTGTAACTAAATGTTTATACTATTTTTCAACATTCTTAATCTATTTCTTTCATCACGTCTGACTTAGCCATTACATAAACTCAGAGCCTTTGGATATTATTTGCACATTGATGAAAAAGAGGAAAAAATTGTACAAACTATACCACAGTACATTCCCAAAACGGTCTCATTTGCATGAAAAAGGATGGCCTAAAATTTAATGGTTTTGCTTTCAGAAAAGGCATTCTCCTGTAATGTAGGAAGAATTCAGAAATATGGTTTCTTAGCAAGCACAGACACACACACACATATGCACACAGGTCTAGTTGCTGCCCACAAATAAATGTGGAAGGCAATTGTAATCCATGGTTCCGCTCCTTTAGTCCGTAAACCCAAAATGAAGGATAGGATGTTTACCTAAGCCAGATGTAAAATACAATATGTCGATAGCAATGACCTGTAATATTTCACAGCTGGCTGAGTCCATTACATCCCAAATGCCTCCCCAAAGCCAGCAGGTTTTCTCTGGCTTCGCTGACTGCCGAGGGGCAGATGTGGTATTTGTCACCTTCACAACTGTTTGCTTCCTCTCCATGACTTGGTAAATTTGCTCACTAAGGGAAAGGCAGAGGGGGAAAACTTCTTTGTAGATGAGACCAGGCCTTAGTGCTTTTCCCCAACCTGCCTTCACTCTCACAGCTGACATTTTCCCAAAGAAGATAATCCAGCAAGAAGGTACAGACCATGTCATTCACAATTTTTTGCAAAGCTATCCATGGGCAGATAGGATTGAGCTGATATTCTTTAAAATCTCAATCTGAGACTGCCTAGGCGAGTTAAGTTTGTCACCCACCCTGCTGTGCCCCCTACCCCACTGCACACAATTTCAAATAATGTTCACATACAACTCCCGTCTAAATGCATGGTTATTGATAGGGTTTGGCATGTGTCTCCACCCAAATCTCCTGTAGAATTGTAATCTTCTGTGCTAGAGGAGGGGCCTGGTGGTAGGTGAATGAATCATGGGGACGGTCTTCCCTTTCGTTGTTCTCTGACGTACTTATCTGGAGATCTGGCTGTTTGAAAGTAGCCAGCACCTCCCCCTCTCTCTCTTTCACCTGCCAGCCCCACTCTGTAAAACGTCCTCACTTCACCTTTATGTTCAACCATGACTGTAAGTTTCCTGAAGCTTCTGAAGAAGCAGAAGCCTGTACATCCTGCAGAACCACAAGTCCGCATTAAACTTCTTTTCATTTTAAATTACTCAGTATTGGGAGAATGAACTAATACAGTTATCTTTATCATCTACTCTTCCCCTCTGAAAATGTTTATAAATGCTTATGTAATAAGCTGATTTTTTTTTTCCTTATTGCTGTGCGCACTCATTTTTCCATACAGCCGTGCATAAATTAGCTTGGATTAGCAATGGAGTTCTTGTCCTATCTGGAAATATCCCAAGAAATGTGTTACATAATATAGAAAATGTTTTAAAGTACATGTTATCATTATACCTCTCCCACTTCAAATGCTTACTAACTCTGAGAGCATCTTATAATTATGTTTTTAATTTGTGTGACTATTGCTTTGCTTTTTCATTATTAAGAATCTAAATTTCTTGAGAAACGATGTCTATTTTGCTTAATTTATTTACTGTGAGTTGGGCTGCCAACACAAAATATGTACTGAATAACTATTTGCAGGTTAACGAATAAATTTAAGAACAATTGTGTCTTTCAAAAAAGTATTTCCAATCTATTTTAACTGGAAATACTGATGTGTTTAGAAGTAGGGAAAAAAAATAGAGTAATCTCCAAAATATCTTTGTTTTTTGACTGAGAGGGACATAGAAAATGGCAATCTTATTCAAGACCTGAATGCATTTAAATGTTGCCTTGTAAGTTAGTCAGTGTTACTGAAAAATCAAGTGAAAATGTCCTGGGAAGTTCTATCAAAAGACAGGTGAGCTTAACAACAGACAATTATGGGGTTGTTCTTAACACATTTGCATAATGAGGGATTTCAATGAACCCTCAATTGTCACTTTATCTGAAAAGTAAAAACAGAAACAGAGAGGGTAGAGTAGAGGGAGAGACAGAGAGGTAGAGAGAGAAGGAGGCAGGGAGAGAGAGAGAAAGGGAAAGAGAGAGAGAGAGAGAGGCTCTCAGAGGACAGAGGACAGCATTATCTACCTTCATAGATAGATGACCATACTGATAACTACCACAAGACCAGAAAAATAAAATAGCAAAATAGAGTGCTAAAGTACAATTTGCAGAAGTCATAAATTATGACTCTTGAATATATATATGCACATACACACACATATACACACATGGACACACATACACACACACACACATATATATAGAAACACAAATCATAGAGACTTTATATTAATAAAATAATTAGAAAAATATTATAATAGATTCAAAGAAGAAGGCATTTATATATATAAATATAGCCACATATATAGAGAGAGGAGGGGAGAGAGAGAGGAGAGATGAGGAAAATGCAATTTAAGTAGACTCAGAACTACCTGTTTCGGCATAGGAGAAAGAGAGGATGAGGTGGCAGGATACCTAAGTGGGAATGGACCTCCAGAAAACTGAATTAATTTACTAATCTATAGGCAAGAATGCTTTTGCATCTCTAGCAATTATTTACAACTTACCGAAGTGTGGAATAGCTCAAAGGTAGTAAAGACAAGGTGAAAGTGTGTGTTCTAAACAATGCATGATTTCCACTGGAGACAACCAGTAATCTTTTTGGCTTATCCCAAATTTCCTTACAGGAATAAGAATATTACATTAATAAACACATTTCCAAGATCAAAGAATTTTACGGTTTTAATTGAACTATATTGAAAAATGGTCCTGCTAATTGCTCAACAACTGAATCTGATTATGTTGGAACTAATTTCAACTTCCCCAAATTTGAACAAAAGCTGCATAGCAAAGAAGGCATGAAAACTTAATCCTCTCTTAAAGAAATTATAGTAACATTTTAATAATTTAAGAACTGAATGAATATATATCAGTAAAAGTACAAAGTTCTAATGCCTCAAAAAGAAGGTGGAAGCATATAAAATATATTGTATATCTTATTTTTGTTTTTATGAGTGGGAACACATGCTCATAATTCTAGGCACACAGCCTGCAAGGCACACCTGCTGCTATACAAAGCTGCAGAGCTGTGTACACTCCCTTGAAAGGTTTCCCAGATTCTCCTGGGGGAGGACAGACATTTTTCTGCCCGACTGTAGTTCCACCTGCACATTGAGAATGACTGCCATGTTTCTCCAGTGATGAAATGGGATTATGCCCATGTCACTATCACTTTCAATAGAAGAAACAGCTTGAGAATTGTGTACAAGAAAAGCATTTCACAAAAAACAGAAACAGACATTTAAAAGTCCACTTTCATTATTATCCCAACACTTCACGATAATATTTATAGTAAAACATGTTTCATGTTTATTTTTTGACACAAAACAAGGGTAGAAATTTGTGGGGTGCAATGTGATGTTTCAAAGGTATATATAGTATCATGGTCAAATCAAGATGATCACCACCTTTGCCACTTTAAACATTTATTATTTCTTTGTGGTGACAACATTCAAAATCTTCTCTTTTAGCCATTTTGAAATATGTATTATTCATTGTTATTTGCTATAGTCAACCTACCTTATAATAGAGTACCAGAATTTATTTTTCCTGTCTAACTGTAACTGCATATCCATTGACCAACTTCTCCCAGTTCCCTCAGTCACCCAGCCCCAGCCTATAGTAACCACTATGCTACTATTTCTATGCAATCAATGTTTTTTAGATTTCTCACATAATTAAGATGATGTGATATATGTCTGTGCCTGGATTATTTCACTTACCATAGTTGTCCTCGAGGTTCATTCATGTAATGATGGGATTTCCTCCTGTTTTATGGCTGGATAGTGTTCTAGTTTATGTACAAGTGTGTAATTTTTTTATTCATTTATCTGTAGATAGGCATTTAGGTTGATTCCATATCTTGACTACTGTAATAAACATAGGTATGCAGATATCTCTTTAACACACTGATTTCATTTCCTCTGGATATATACCCAGTAATGGGATTGCTACAAAGGCTCAATGAATACACATTGAGAAAAGGACAGTCTATTTAAAAAAATGATGTGGCAGGCTGGGCGCAGTGGCTCATGACTGTAATCCCAGCACTCTGGGAGGTTGAAGTGGGCAGATCACCTGAGATCCAGAATTCAAGACCCAGCTGGCCAATATGGCAAAACCCCATCTCTACTAAAAAATAAAAAAATAAAATAAATAACAGGCGGTGGTGGCTCGCGTCTGTAATCACTGCTGCTCAGGAGGCTGAGGCAAGGGAATCCCTTGAACCCAGGAGGCGGAGGTTGCAGTGAGCCAAGATTGTGCCACTGCACTCCAGCCTGGGCAACAGAGCAAGACTCCTCCATCTCAAAAAAAAAAGATGTAGGAAAAACTGAATATACATATGTAGAAGAATTTAATTAGACCCCTGGCTCTCACGATATACAAAAGTTAATCTAACTGATTAAAGACTTAGCTGTAAGACCAGAAATTATGAAACTACTGAAGAAAACAGGGAAATGCTTCATGACTTTTTAATAAAACCTCAGAAGCACAGTCAACAAAATAAATATAAAAGAAAAAAGATTATACCAAACTAAACAGCTTCTGCATAGCAATGTAAACAATCAATACAAGGAATAAAATGAAGACACAACCTGTGGAATGAGGGAAAGCATTTGCAAACTGTGCATTTGCAAGGATTACTATCCAGAATATACAGAAACATAACGCAGTAGTAAAGCAACAACAACAAAATCAGTTTTAAAAATGAACAAAATGACTGAATAGACATCTCAAAAAAGACATACAAATGGCCAAAATATATATGAAAACATGTTCAACATCACTAATCATCAGAGAAATGGAAATCAAAATCACATGAAATACCACCTCACATTAGTTAGAATGGTTATCAAAAAGACAAAAAGTAACAAATATATTGATAAGGATATGAAGAAAAGGGAACTTTTATACACCATTGGTGGAAATATAAATTAGTAAAGTCATTACAAAAGTCGGGATAGAGATTCCTCGAAAGCACAGCATTTTACAGATATTGGAGCAATGAAAGCAACATGTATAAGGAACTTGCTCAACTTACATGTTTCATTAATAATGAAACATGTAAATTAGCATGGAATGCCGTTGGTTCTCTATCAAGTTAGCAGCATTTCTTGTGTGTATCTCTGTATGTGTTTTAGATTATTTTGATGAAAATATATACTGTTTCTAAAAGGATAATAATCATTTACAGATACAGGTTAGGGGATTATAAATTAATCTGATCAAAATCTCTGAACTGTTTTCTCCTTAAAAACAGCATCTTCCTTTTTATCCCTTAATTTCAATTTTAGGAATAGCCAAAAAGGACATCATCAGGAATATAAAAAAAATTATATATCAGAATATACTTTGCAAAATTATTTATATTGGAAAAAAGTCTGACAATGTTGCATAGGCAAAGAGCCAATCAAAATAATGTTTTCATAAATATTTATAAAATATTCAAAGCTATGGGATATGTTCATGGTACAATGTTAACAGAAAAAACAAATCTGTTTCACAGTATGGTTCCAAAATTGTGTTACCCCAAAGTTGAGAACAACAGTTCCTGAGTTCTACTTGCATTCAGGTTGGTATGTCCAATGAGAAGCTCTTATGCCAAATATGGAAGATGGAGAAGAAGATATTCATTTTGGAGACACTCGCAGGCAGATGGAACAGACCTAAATCCTAAGGCAGCCCTGCTGAGTTTCTTGACAATTTTATTATGTATGAGTGCTTTGGCCTGAGCTGGTGAACTGTCCAGGGTGGTTAAGGCCAGCTCTGCAGAGCCACCTACTTTGGTGATGGCCTCCCAACCTGCAGTACTGCAGCCCTTCCAGTGATTGTACACATGTCTAAGTCCCTTCTTCAAAATCATCCATTCCTGGTACACAAAGAGTGGCTTCTATTTGACTGTTCAAACCCTGATGATATCAGGATTTCAAATACTAAAATGCAGACATTCGATACAAATGTGCCTTCTACATTCTCCTGGATGCTCTATTATTTATTAGAACCCAGACATGTTTCAGGGCACATGCAGAATCTATAAGGAGTTTAAACAAATTTATAAGAAAAAAAACAACTCCAACAAAAAAGTGGGTGAGGATATGAACAGATGTTTTTCAAAAGAAGACATTTATGCGGCCAACAAACATATGAAAAAAAAGCTGATCACTGATCATTAAAGAAATGCAAATTAAAACCACAATGAGATACCATCTCACACCAGTTAGAGTGGCGATCATTATAAAGTCAGGAAACAAGAGATGCTGGAGAGGATATGGAGAATTAGGAATGCTTTTACACAGTTGGCGGGAATGTAAATTCGTTCAACCATTATGGAAGACAGTGTGGCAATTCTTCAAGGATCTAGAACTAGAAATATCATTTGACCCAGCAATCCCATTACTGGGCATATACCCAGAGGATTATACATGATTCTACTGTAAAGACACTTGCACATGTATGTTAACTGCAACACTATTTACAATAGCAAAGACTTGGAAACAACCAAAATGTCCATCAATGTTAGACTGGATATAGAAAATGTGACAGATATACACCATGGAATACTATGCAGCCATAAAAAAGGATGAGTTCATGTCCTTTGCAGGGATATAGGTGAAGCTGGAAACCATCATTCTCAGCAAACTAACACAGGAACAGAAAACCAAACACTGCATGTTCTCACTCATAAGTGGGAGTTGAACAATGAGAACATACAAGCATAGAGGGGAACATCACACACTGGGGCCTGTTGGGGGGTTGGGGACAAGGGAACGGATAGCAATACGAGAAATACCCAATGTAGATGTTGGGTTGGCGGATGCACCAAATCACCATAGCACATGTATAATATGTAACAAAACTGCATGTTCTGCACATGTATCTCAGAACTTGAAGTATAATAAAAAATAAAAATAAATTTAAAAAGTGAACACAAAACTTGGACAGACTCTTCAGAAAAGAAGATATACACATGGTTAAAGGCATCTGAAAAGGGGCTCAACATCATTATTCATCTGAGAAATGCAGATAAAGCAACAGCGAGAAGCCATTTCACACTCAGTAGGATGACTACAATTAAGAAAGGCTGATAACACTAAACATTAGCAGTGAAGCAGAGCCACTGGAACTCTCAGACCTGGCTGGCCGGAGTATAAAGAGGTGCGATCACTTTGAAAACCAGCCTGGCACTTGCATCACTTTAAATACACATGAAGTCTATAATCCAGAAGTTACATTCCTTGATATTTATCCGAGAAAATAAAAAGCTGTAACCTCAAGAAAACACGTCCATGTATGTTTGTAGCAACCTTATTTTTAGCAGCCCCAGAGTAGAAACAACCCAAACGCCCTTCAACAGAGAAAAGATAAACAAATAGCAGCATGTTCCTACAGTGGAATTCTACTTAGACACAAAAAGAAAACAGCTATTGATACTTGCAACATGATAACTCTTCAATCTATTATACTGAATCAAAGAAACTAGACACAAAAAGTACATTGCATATGAAGCACAAGAACAGACACATTAACCTCTGGTGTTTTTGGTGCCAGAGGGATTGACTGGAAAGAGGCACAAGAGAACTTTCTGGGATCAAAAAAATGTTCTATCCTGTTTTTGTTGGTTGTTATGTGAGTGTATATTATTTCCAAAATTCGTAGAACTGAACATATAAGATCTGTACATATTGTTGTGTTAAATTATACACTGACATAAAATTTTAAAAACAGCTTTCTCAAGGAATATTTCTTCAGAGTTTTAAAAATTTATTCAGAATTTCTTTCTGTCCAGACATTCTGTCCCTACCAATTTTAACAACCTCCTAAACTGGGTTAAAATAGACTGTTATGGTGCTTTGTCCAACTTTGACATTTCCATCTTGCTTTTTTCCTATGTAGGTAAAAGCAAGGAAGATGGAGGCATACTGCCTTCACAGCAGCAGGAGAAGGGTCTCTGCTTATTTTTCACATTGGCATTGATTCACATCTGGGGTGAAATGCTGTGTTGGTGAGTGTGCAGGGAAAAATCCACTTTCCTACATAGCTGGTGATAGCTTGAATTGTGGAAAACCTCTTGCAGACAATTTGGCAATATTTTTAAATTATAAATGCAAATGCCATGCCCTTTGCCTCAGCAATTACACTTCTAGAAATTTATCCTACAGCTATACTCACATATGAGCAGAACGTTTTATGAACAAAAATATCCTATTCATCATTTTCTTTTGTAAAATAAATATATTAGAAAAAATCTAAAAATATAACTCTGAATGGCTCTTGGGGGTGGCATTGGGAGATGGGAGATGGACTCAGAAGAATAATTTTAGTGTAGGACCTTTTTATCTTTTGATTTTTATGCTACACATATTTGCCTTCCTTCCATACATTAGTTTAAAATTTTAAAATTAAGAATGAACTTTCTCCCCCACGTTTTCCTCATGGAAGGATCTCCTGGTCATAAGAAAAAAAAAATAGTCATTTGATTATTGATTCCTCAGTCTTTCTATCATTCATTTTCCTAAACAATCTCGCAGGCTGAAAGAAGCTGGATTGGCTTCTTGGCCCACATCTGTTTTTTAATAAACCAGTAGGTGTAGTTCGAGAATCCTCAGACATCTATAAAGGGACAGAAAGTGAACACTCCAGGCATTACAGGCTGCACGGTCAGTTCTGCCATGGCAGCTGCATGGAAGCATCAATAGAAAATGTGTAATCAGTAAGCAGGGCTTTGTCCCAATAACACTTCTTTTTATATCATTATTATTTTATGAACACAGGCAGAGGGACAGATCTGGCTGAAGGGTTCCCAACCTTCGTACACTTGTTAGCCTTCTTAGCTGTATGAAATAGATAAATAACATTGGAAAGGATAAATTTGGAGCATGGCTCCAAGGAACACTGACTGTTTTTATCTAGATTCCCCTGCCCCATGCCTCCCAGCCCTGATTCTCTGGACAGAGGCACAAATCAGAAGACGCTCATCATGGAGTTTCCACGGAAAAGATACTTGGTCCCACAATGAGACTAACAAATTCCTAGAGTTAAATGAATTACTTCTTGGAAAGTTACTGTTAGAAAGAATGCTCAAGCTCACCTATAGAAATGTCTGAATTCCTAAGCCGATTTTTTTTTTTTTTTTTTTTTTTTTTTTTTTTTTTTGAGACGGAGTTTCGCTTTTGTTACCCAGGCTGGAGTGCAATGGCGCAATCTCGGCTCACCACAACCTCCGCCTCCTGGGTTCAGGCAATTCTCCTGCCTCAGCCTCCTGAGTAGCTGGGATTATAGGCACGTACCACCATGCCCAGCTAATTTTTTGGTATCTTTAGTAGAGATGGGGTTTCACCATTTTGACCAGGATGGTCTCGATTTCTTGACCTCGTGATCCACCCGCCTCAGCCTCCCAAAGTGCTGGGATTACAGGCTTTCTAAAGGTTTAATTTTTGTGGAGTCATCATAGCTGCTGGGAAGGCACACCTGACCCACTTTCCCCAACTTCTGCAGTTGCTGAGTCAGCATCCAACACTATGCTCCCTTGTTAGTGAGCAACCCAAGGAAGACAGGAACTCTTTTTGCTCAGCCTCTCAGTGGCCATGTGTTCCTGTTTCATTTCCTTTAGATATAAATTCTGTTAACTAGTTACTGCTTTTTGTATTCCGTATGTCTCTACACCATTAGTGACCTGTGGATCCATTTTGCCTTTAATCATCTACTTCTCCTTGGCTTATCTCTTGAAAGAAAAATCCATATGCCACCTCTGAATAGAGTTTGTTTTGTTTGAGGAATTCAGGTCATTCTTTTTAAGCCTTATTACGAACACTATTACAGGCTTAGCTAGCACGAGGAATTACCGCCTCTAGGAAGACCCAGAATCTTCAAGATCCCTGAAGGCCAGACACATAGACACAGCATGATCAAAGGCAGAATTCTAACTTCTCACAAATAAGAAGGAAAACACAATTCCATGGGTCTATTATTCTCCTCATTTGCTTTCAGGCACAACTGGCCTGCTCTAAAGGATCCTATGGAAATTTAAAAGGGAAGAATTCCATCCCTTCAAATCCTGATACCTGATGTCATAACATAGCCCTCAAGTGAAGTGTTCTTCTGACAGCGTCCCTTTTTCTTCTATCACAGTGACACAGGAAAACGAATGGTAGCCATGTACGTTTAACAATAAATACATAAATATAAATAAATCTTAATAGCTATATGTCTCTCTACATGGACATTGATTGCTGGTGCTTATATACTATTTCCTTTCATCTTAAGAACACCAAGAATTCAGTAATATTAGGTCTAGTTATAGATGAGGAACTAGAGATGGAATTAACTATATAGAAATCTGTTTGCTTAATATCCCAGTGTCCTCTGGGAAGTACCATACTTTTAATTGATTCGCCCTCTCTCCTTCTGTCCCTATACACCCCCCCCCCCAAATATTTGTCAATATTGTCCTATACTGAATTATCCAATGGTTATTTCTGTATGAATGTCTCATAAGAGCCTCAAGCCCAACGAAAATGAAAATGTCAGGAGACTCCTGTACCTTCTTCTACTTCTAGTTGTACTCACCCAATCAAGTCAATGTCCCCTGAACATGCACAAAGAATAACCTTTGTTCTCTCAAGAGTATTGCATAATCTCTCATTCACACCAGGACACTTAAAGGAAAATGCACAAATCAGCTAGGCACGAGAAAGGCCAACTGAGACACTCCCGGACAAGCCATCATACGTTACACTGGCCTGTGCTCAGATTTCTAGACCCGAGCTTCCTAACCCCAGCACTGCCCAACCCTGACCTGCAACCATTTAAACACAGCATCTTCCAAACTTACGTTCTTTCTGTTCCCCTCTTTCCTTCTCCAGTTAATTTTTACTTTTCTTAAAAGTTTCAGGGTTTTTGTTTTTTTCTAAATTATCTATAGCAAATACCCTTTCTCATGTTCACATAGAAATTTGTTTTAGCCCTTACAATAGAATTTATCTAATTGTGTTGAATTCTCTTTTTTTAGTTATCTTCCCACTAATCTTTTAATTTCCTTGGTGCCTCAGTCGCCATCATATCCCCAGTGCCTGGCAAAATACTTAGGTCAATATAGATTCTCAAGAAATTACTTTAGGAATGTTAAATAAATGTGATACTGACAGAGATCGGAGTGATACAATTGCCCAGATACTTAAATTCCCTTTCAACCTAATTAAATTTCAATTCCTTTACTGGACTCAATACAATGCTATCCTAACCAGCTTTTGTGCTGTGATGTCAATGGTAATGCATTGTTCTCACTCTCAGCTTCTCTTCTCATTTAGCAGCATCACTCATGAAGTGGGTTTGCATTCTCACTGAAATAGAGCCACATCTAATATGCATAACAAAACCACTCATACGGATGTGACCATTTTTTTAAACATGTACCTTAACCAAAAACTTTAAACAATGAATGACCTTTTATATCATCTTCCTCCTCCAAGGTATATTTCACTCATTGTAATTTTTTAAAATGTTGTTTACACAAATAGAGAGACATTTTACAAAAGTGCCAAGGTCATGAAGTAACAGGATAAAACTGAGAAACTGTCACAAGTTGCAGGAGCATAAGAAGAGGTGATGATTTAATGCAACAAGAAATATTGGGTTGACTGCTGAAAAAAGAAAAGATATTAAGGCAAAAACTGGTGAAATCCAAATCAAGTCTTCAGCTTAGGTTACAATACTGTATCAAAGTTAATTTTTTTAAAACTGTTTAAGACTTCTATGTTATTTGTTAGAGCATTCTAGGTTCACTGGAAAATTGAGAGAATTGTTGTACAGAGATTTGTATAATACAAGGATGCCTGATATGTCTCCTGCTCCCCTGTAAACATATCCACCCCCATTATGAACATTTCCCATCAGAGTGCTTCATTCATTACAATTGATGGGCCTGCACTGACATATCGCCTTCAGCCCAAGTCCATAGTTTACATTAGGGTTCACTCCTGGTGTTCTGTAGTCTATGGATTTGGACAAAGGTATTACAACATGTATACACCATTATGGTATCATACAGAGTATTTTCACTGCCCTTAAAATCCTCTGTGCTCTGTGTGTTCATTCTCATTTTCTCCATCTCTTGGGAACTACTAATTTTTAACTCTCCACATAATTTTGGCTTTTCCAGAATGTTGTATAGTTGGAATCATACAGTATGTAGTCTTTTCAGATTGGCTTCTTTCATTTAGAAATATGCATTTAAGTTTCCCCCATGTCTTTTTATGGCTTGACAGGTAATTTCTTTTCAGTGCTGAAGAATGTTCTCTTGTCTGGATGTACCGTGGTTTATCCATTCACCTGCTAAAGGACAATTCGGTTGCTTCAACATTTTGATAATTACAAATAAACATGTTTGTGCAGTTTTGTGCACACATAAATTTTCATGGTTTGGGGATAAATATCAAGGAGTATGATTGCTGGATTGTGATAAAAATATGTTTCATTTTCTGTGAAACTGCCAAACTGCCTTCCTAAATGGCTGTTCTCTTTTGCATTCCCACCAGCAATGATGAACGTTCCTTTTGATCTGCATCCTTTCCAGCATGTGGTACTGACAGTATTCAGTATTACAGTCATACATGGGTAGTAATAGCTCATTGTTATTTTAATTTTCATTTTTCTGATGTCATAGGACGTGGAGCACCTTTTTATATGCTTGTTTACTACCTGTGTATCTACATTGCTGAGCAGCCTCTTAAGATTTTGGCCCATTTTTTAATTTTTAATTTTTGTGTGTACATAATAGGTGTATATATTTATGGGGTACATAAGATATTTTGATAAAGAGATGGAATGCATAATAATCACATCTGGGAAATGAGATGTCCATCACCTCGAGTATTTATCCTTTCTTTGCATTACAAACAATCCAATTATACTCTTTGGGTTATTTTAAAATATACAATAAATTATCATTGACTACAGTCACCCTGTTATGCTGTCAAATACTATATCTTATTTATTCTATGGAACTATATTTTTGTACCCATTAACTAATGGTCTAACCCCCACTACCAACTGCAGCTTATTAAATTAACTTGATGTCATTTAGAATTATTACCACTTTAGGCAATGGCTGGTTAATTTCTTAAATATCCTATGGTGCTGGAAAAGGCTGACATTAGGGGAAACTGAGTAAAAGATATGTGGAAACTCTTCTACAAACCTAAATTTATTTTAAAATATAAACTTAGTAAGTATTAAATTATCATTCTTGCTTCAAAGCTGTATAGCAGGACTGCCGTAACTGAGCTAAGAAAAAGAGTAGAAAACTACCCAAGAGGCCTCGGGCGAACGACGAGGATCCTGTGCTGCGAGCACTGAGTCTGATTGTGAACAGGTCAGGGCTATGAGTGGGCAGTGACCTGACCCGGAGGAACGACAGCAACACCAAGGACCAGCAGGAGAATATTTGGGACAATCTGGACTGAAAACCTCAAGAACAAATGATCTGATCTAAGATAGAAATGAGAATTTAAAAGCAGGTGTTTGGGGAGCAATATCCTTGGACAGGGTTTGTTTCTATCAGTGTCCCTCTGGTGGAGAGTTAAGCTCTAATTCTGGAGGACAAATGCACCTCATCCTAAAGGATCTTCCTTTCCCTTCAGAGAATTCATTCCTTGTCCCTTTTTTATATAGTTTATAATTTAACCATCTGATACATGTCTGTTTCAAGAACATTTAACACTAATCCTCCATGAATTTTGAGTAGACTAACTGCAAAGAAAAATATACCATTCAGCTCTCCAGGCTGTTGAGGCTGGGCTGGACCCTTTCCTTGTTTACAGGTGCTTCTCAACAGATGCTAGTGCAAGGCTGCTGCTGCTGGTGTGGATTAGGAAAAACGGAGACAAAAGAAAGCAAGGCCATGTTCTATCAAAAGACCATTGACTTAACTTTAATTCTACCTTCAGAAACGGTACGCTTCCAACAGCTTACTGTATTCCTTCAAATTAGCCTTTTTCGAAAGTTTAACGTAAAATCTTTAAATTATTATAGCATATAGCGTAAGATTTCAAGCTTGTGATGTGACCTGTTGTCATGATTATTATTTTCCGAAATCAAAATGTGGAGGATTATAATTACTTAAAGAATTTGTATTGCTTTTGCTGTTTAATGTAATAATTTCACATCTTAGAACAATGTAATACATTTAGCTAAGTATATCACATTTTAAGCACATGTAAAATTGTTTTTCATTAAAACCATTTTTACATTTTTCGAAAATATAACAATGTTACTTTTTAGGACTTCTGTTTTCTGGAGAATGCTAAAATTGGATATAAAAATTCTGCAAACAAAACTATAACGATAAGGACACTTTTAAAATACAACCACAAAAATGTGCCTTACTTTTTCATAAGTAAGATTGAGATTTGCTCTATGGTCACCAGGCAATGACTGAATATACTGACAAAAATATACTAGATCTTCACTTGCATTTGAAAAAAAAAACCCATAACCAATAAAACTAGTTTTGAGTTAACAGCAAAATCAAAAATTAAGATGGTATTTTTTGCTCTTTCTGCTGATTTCATTTCAATTATATCTAAAACATTAAATATTTGAGAAATATTTGGTCCTAGCAAACAATGAAATCCCAAATAGTATTCAAAATACAATTTTAAATTGTGATGTTACATTTTCTGTAAGAAATACTATTCGTTATTCTTTATCAATAGCTATGAGTTAATCCCTGGAAATGTATTCTAGCTACTTTAATTTTTTTTAAGTTTTGGTGTTTTTTTTTTCTGTTTCTCCTTTTGTTCAATTTCACTCTCTTTGTATTCTTCCTTTACTAGCTTATTTATTTCTGTGACTTTAACTAGCATTCATTACAAGAGGATTCCGAAATTTCTTCAGTCTGTATTAATATCCATAATATATTATGTGTATGTGTAAGTACATATTTTACATTTTAAATACATATTTCTATATAAACTAATGCACATATATGAGGAGAATGCAAAAAGTTCATGCAAAAATGAAACTAAGAGATAAAAAATTTTTTTAATAGAGAATTTTTTAAACATAAGCTTCATCAAGCTTAAGACATTTTTGTAAGTGATGATATCCATCATTTAGTTCATCCCTAAAGAACAGAGACTTTTGGGAATTTATGTCAATGTAATCATTTTACATTATTAAATGAAGAAAAATGAGCGTTCTTTAAAGATTTTTTTAAGAGTAGAAAACACAATGAAGTCAGAAGAAGCAAAATCAGGACCATAAGCTAGATTTCCCATGGAAACTTGGAAAACTTTCTTTCGTGATAAGAGGAATGAGTTGTCCTTATGGTGAAGGATTTCCTGGTGAAGCTTTTCTGGGTGTTTTTCTGTTAAACGTTTTGGCTCACTTTCTGAAAACACTCTCATAATAAGCAATTGTTGCTGTTCTTTGGTCTTCCAGGAAACAAAGAATATGTGTGTGTGTGTGTGTGTGTGTGTGTGTGTGTGTGTGTGTATACATATATATACATGTTATATATATGTATGTATATTCCTCATACATACATAATAGGAACACGTTATAATAAAACATATCTAAGTGTACATAGACTTCAAAAATATTCTATATATACACACACATATATATGTATCAAGACCACAATCTGTTTACACAAATGAGAATAAAAGTACCTAAAAGTTGTCTTCCAGGCACCAAAGGAAATGCCTTGAGCCTTCCCAGATCTGCTGCCCTGCGCTTCCTCCTGACAAGTCCACTCTTCTTGGCCAAGACCACTTCCACTTCTTGAGAGCCATTAGGTTGGTTTTTGCTTTGTCTTCAGGACTATACTGTTAAAGCCACATTTCATCTTCTGTAAAAATTCTTTTAAGAAATTGCTTAAGGATATTGATCCCACTTGTTTAAAATTTCCATTGAAGGCTCTACTCTTGTCTGCAGCTGATCTGGGCTTGGCAGGTTTGGCACTATTTAGTGGAAAGTTTGCTCAACTTCAATTTTTCGGTCAGAACTGTGTAAGCTGAACCAGTTGAGATGTCTCTGGTGTTGACTGTTGTTTCTGTTGTTAATCACTGGTCCTCTTCAATTAGGGTATGAACAAAGTGAATTTTTTTTCCATGCAAATTTATGTGGATGAACTGCCACTTTGGGCTTCATCTTCATCATCATCTCCTCCCTTCTTAAAATAAGTTCTCTATTTGTGATCACCCATTTTGCAGGGCATGGTTCACATATACTTCTCATAAAGCATTAGTGATTTCGCCATTCTTCTACTCTAGGTTCATGAAACATTTGATGTTTATACTTGCTTCAATTTTAGAATAACGCATGTTACTCTGATTGGGGCTCTTTTAAAACTGATGTTTCTCAGTGCTTCAAACTAGATCTGGTACAGACGTGTTCTAATAAGTTAGTATGCATTCATTTTGGTGCAAAACAAAATTGAAATGCATGCATATCTTTTCACAATTATTCATTTTTTTCATGAATTTTTTGAAGATTCCTCATACATAAATAATAGGAACATGTTATAATAAAACACATCTAAGTGTACATAGACTTCAAAAATATTCTATATATACACACACATTTATATTTATCAAGACCACAATTTGTTTACACAAATGAGAATAAAAGTATCTAATTAGACACTTCTCCTTTGCAACAGGGTCTCTTTAGTATCTAACTACTCCTATACTTCTATCAATTTATTTACACTTTTAACAGAAATTCCGTTAAATTCAAACCAGTCCATGACAAAGCTTCAATGAATTATTTTTTAAAATAACAAGGTATAAATGATAAAGAGTTTTTATTTCTTTAAATTGGTTTAACAATTTGGGAAGACTTAAGTAAAGTTGCCAAAAACACATGCAATTCCGAATTACATGTGAGCAAGTTACCTATAAAACACTGGGGAAAAAATCTTTAAGTAATCTGCATTCATATTGTTTTGTTAGTACTTAAATTCTGGTCTTACTTTACAGTAAATCAAACTAGGTTTCAAAAGGTGCCATATTGTAGGTATGGGTTATGCAGAACTTTGATTAACACATTCCTATGCATCACAAAACCTGGATCTCTAATTTAAAATTTGGTAATGATAACTTTATATTAAAAGTTAAAACAATATGTTTCTTTATGATACCTCTTTTTAAGCAGAATGTTCAGATTATCCAAAACATTGAGAGCAATATGTAAAAGAATTGTTTGTTTATTATACATGATTTATATGTGTGTATACATATAACATAAATTCCTATACACCAATAATAGACAAACAGCAAAATCATGAGTGAATTCCCATTCACAATTGCTACAAGGAAAATAAAATGCCTAGGAATACAACTTACAAGAGATGTGAAGGACCCTTTTAAGAACTACAAACCACTGCTCAAAGAAATAAGAGAGGACACAAACAAATGGGAAAACATTCCATGCTCATGAATAGGAAGAATCAATATCATTAAAATGGCCATACTGTCCAAAGTAATTTATAGATTCAATACTATCCCCATAAAGCTACCATTGACTTTCTTCACAGAATTAGAAAAAGACTACATTAAATTTCATATGGAACCAACAAACAACTAATTTAGCCAAGACAATACTCAGCAAAAAGAAGAAAGCTGGAGCCATCACGCTATGTAATTTCAAACTCAAACTATACTACAAGGCTACAGTAACCAAAACAGCATGGTACTGGTACCAAAAAGGATATATAGACCAATGAAACAGAAGTACACTTAGAAATAATGCCACACATCTACAACCATCTGAGCTTTGACAAACCTGACAAAAACAAGCAATGGGGAAAGGATTACTTATTCAATAAATGCTGTTGGGAAAACTGGCTAGTCATATGCAGACAAGTGAAACTGGACCCCTTCCTTATGCCTTATACAAAAATTATCCCAAGATGGGTTAAAAACTTAAACATAAAACCATAAAAATCCTAGAAGAAACCCTAGGCAATACCATTCAGGACATAGGCATGGGTAAAGACTTCATGACTAAAACACAAAAAGCAGTGGCAACAAAAGCCAAACTTGACAAATGGGATCTAATTAAACTAAAGAGCTTCTACAAAGCAAAATAAACTATCATCAGAGTGAACAAGCAACCTACAGAATGGGAGAAAAATTTTGCCATCTATCCATCTGACAAAGAACTGATGTCCAGAATCTACAAGGAACTTAAACAAATTTAGAAGGATAAAAAGAAAAATCAAAAAGTGGGTGAGGGATATGATCAGATACTTCTCAAAAGACATTTATGTGGCCAAACAAACATGAAAAAAGCTCAACATCACTGGTCATTGGAGAAATACAAATCAAAATCACAATGAGATACCATCTTATGCCAATTAGAATGGTGATAATTTAAAAGTCAGGAAACAACAGATGCTGGAGAAGATGTGGAGAAATAGGAATGCTTTTACACCATTAGTGGGAGTGAAAATTAGTTCAACCATTGTGAAAGACAGTGTGGGATTCCTCAAGGATCTAGAAATAGAAATACCATTTGACCCAGCAATCCCATTACTGGGAATTATTCAAAGGATTATAAATCAATCTATTATAAAGACACATGCACACATATGTTCACTGCAACACTTTTTACAGTAGCAAAGACCTGGAACCAACCCAAATGCCCATCAAAGATAGACTGGATAATGAAAATGTGGCACATATACACCAATGGATTACTATGCAGCCACAACAAAGGAAGAGCTTATGTCTTCTGCAGGAGCATGGATTAACCTAGAAACTATCATTCTCAGCAAACTAACACAGGAACAGAAAAACAAACGCTGCATGTTCTCACTTATAAGTGGGAGTAGAACAATGAGAACACATGGACACAGATAGGGAAACATCACACACAGGGACTGTCAGGGAGTGGGAGGCTAGGGGAGGGATAGCATTAGGAGAAATACCTAATGTAGTTGATGGATACAGCAAACTACCATGACCTATGTAACAAGCCTGCACGTTCTGCACATGTATCCTAGAACTTAAAGTACAATAAAAAAACACTAATATACACTAAAAAAAAATTACACACACATTTCAAGCTCCATTTTTTCCATCGTACTTTATTAAGTTTTTCGTAATTGTTTTAATATAATTTTATGTTACATGTATTATTCATGCAGTTATATGTAATATTTTATTAACTATTAGATAAAGTAAAATAGGAGTGGAACTCTTCTTATTTGAAGGAGGTCCCCTATCCTCTGAAATCACAGCCAACTAAGAGTGGCATTTAGGAGAAAAAAGTGAAAGAAACAGATGTTGGCTTCATGGTAGGTTTTGGGAAGATGCTCCATATTTCCTTTGGTTCCCGTTTCTTTGTCCCCTTCCTTCATCTGTACTATCGAAGATTAGCACTAGGCTAGTGGCTTTGCCTGTAATCTCATTACTTCAGGAGGTCAAGGCAATATACCAGGACTCCATTTCTACAAAAAATAAAAATAAAAGAATTAGCAAGGCATAGTGGCTCAGTCCTGAGGCAAGAGGATTGCTTGAGCTCAGGAGTTTAAGGCTGCAGTGAGCCATAAAGTTAGCACTTTTTTCTGGGCTGGGCAACGATCAGAGTGAGAACCTGTCTCTAAAAACAAAACAAAACAAAAAAGACGAAATCAGTATGTCATTTCAAAGGAATATAAGCCATGTGACTTAGAAATTAATAGTACAGACAAAAGGAGTCTTGTAGCTCCCGTGTAAGAAATTTAATCAAGCTTTTTAAATCACAAATTTTTTATCAGCTCTAAACATTTCTGTACCACGTTAGATATTTTTGTGCCAATGTCTAAGTCATAAAAATGCCTCTTCTTTTCTTTCTTGTTTTCTTAATGTATTTCAAAGCTATGCTATTTGGCCCAGTTCATGGCTCATGTCTTTACTGCATATTGAATACTTTGTTAAAATTAAATGACACTGCCAAAATAGAAGAATAATTAAAAATTTACATGCAGAGATAATTTGCAGACTTTCATTCTGATCAATTTACCAAATTTAGATTATATTATCTGTTTCTCCTACAAAGGATATTAGCAGACCTTGATTTTTGCAATGATGAGTGGAAATTCCATATATATTTCTGTGAATATATAGAACTTTTTTGAGTATTTTACATGTTTATTAATAATTTGAATTATTATATGAACTGTATTATATGATTTTAGTAATTCTATGTATTCTCTATTTTCTTATCATTGATATTTAGTGATGGCTTACCATTGTGAAATAGTAACCCCTGGTCTGCTATGTGGGTTATAAAAGTAGCCTCCTCTCCAGTCACTTGTCTTACAAGTTTTTATTATTTGTAGATATTTCCCAGTGTATTATAACTGGCTCACACCTAATTCAAAGGAATCATTTGTTTAACTCTACTTAAGTCTTTCCAAATTATTAAGCTTACAAGGAAGTAAATCTCTTTCTGCACTTACATTTAGTTCTTCTATGAAATAGATTACCTACATAACCAAAAAGTTTTTTTGTGGACTGGTTTGGTAACACATTTAAGTGAATTTGTTGTAAAAGTGCTATCAAATTGATAGACGTTTAAAGGTACTGGGGTACTAAAGGGATCCTGGGGCGCAAGATATTTGAGTAATTACATACTTATATTCTTATTCCTAATTGGGTGTTCAATAGTTGCAATCCAATTTCTTCAGCAGTTAATTATTTTCACAGAGATTTTGAACGTCACCATTTTCATATATTAAGTTCTTACATATCTGTTTCAGAATCTCTGTTGTCTCCTAGGGATTTATCTGTTCATATCCCACATTGCCAGGCCCTTGTGCTACAAGGAAGGAGGCTTCGTTTGCTTCTGTTCACAGGGGAATCACTGTTCCTTAGCTACTGCAATGCTGGTGCACAGTAAGGAGACCTTGCCCTCTTACTAAAATGTGTCCCTAAATTCCAGATAAATTATTCTTTTCCATAATGTCATGGACCAACATTACTCTAAGATAGTGCTATGAATTACCAGGTAAGCAATCTCTCTATTCCATTTCTGACCCAACCTCACATCCTGTCTTCTCAAACCTCACATGGTCCCCTCTGAAACTCATGAGGAGTCACATAAAAATCCCTACAAACCTTAACTCCTACAACTGTTCTCATCACCTGCCTGCCCTTCTTCATCTTGCCTGTGCCCTGCCCCGCAGCAAAGCTACTTTTTCTTGTACTCCAAGACCTTCATGGCTTGGACAATAGTGTAGATACTGTTCTTATTCACATTTGCTCCCTATTCTTTCTCAAAAGAAAATCTAAAGACAAAGTAAAATTCCTCCAGCAGTCTTACTGCGTATGTCAGTTCACAACCTAGTATTCCTCGTGGTTTCTACAGTCCCAGCCTCCAAGCCCACTGATATGGTTTGGATGTGTGTCCCCTCCAAATCTCATGTTGAAATGTAACCACCCATGTTGAAGCTGGGCTTGGTGGGAGGTGTTGTATCCCAAGCTGGATTCCTCATGAATGGTTTGGGGCCATCCCCTTGGTGATACCTGTTAGCTGGTCATTTATGAAGACTCTGGGACCTCCCTGCTCTCTCCTTGCTTGATGCCTCTCTCCATGTGAGGTGCCTGCTTACTCTTGGCCTTCCCCATGACTGGAAGCTTCCAAAGTCTTCCCCAGAAGCCAGTGCCAGCACCACACTTCCTGCATAGCTTGCAGAACAAAAATTAAACTCTTTTCTAAATTACCCAGTCTCAGGTAATCCTTCATGGCAATGCAGGTGGACTAACACACCCTCCCTTCCTTCCATCTCCCCTGCAGTTCAGGCTGCCCACTTGCAACACTCTAAAGCAATTTCTCTTCTGAAATGAGGGAAGGAACATCTCTTCTCAAAGGCAGCCACCGTGGTAGATAAATTCCATTCTCTGGAATCCTCAGTGTCCCTGCTGCTCCTGAATTTTCTTCTACCTCACGGCTCTTGGTTTTGAGGGTTCTTCTTGATCTACTCTCAATTTTAAATGTTGCAGTACTGTAGGCTTCACCCTTGCAATTCTGTATATTTTCTTTGTAAATGATCTCATGTAGCCTGTGGCTTTATGGACCATTTCGGTATTATAAGGAATTTATTTATATGTTCATGACTCCCAAACGTATTTCTCCAGCCTCAAACCGTCCAATGAGTGCCAGGATTATCTTTTCAATAGCTCAGTTCACAGGACCAGCAGCACAGCAATTGCTTTAGTTGTTGCAGCAAACATACCTTGAACAAAACTCCTGATTTCTTCAAATAGTTTCTCCTATCGGTAGTGCCCGTCCTGAGAAATGACACTATCATCATCCAGTTTCTTGAGCCCATGTGTTCAAACTATTGCATCCTTCCCCTTTCTCAGTGCTATCACCTAGGACACTAGCAGGTCCCACACTATCTTTTAGGTCAACCCCAACCTTGTCTGTACCCTTTCAGATGCACCACTTGCCTCTCAGACCAAACCATCCTCATGGCTTTCTTGAAATACTATACTGATCTCCGGTGCCTTCCGTTTCCGTTGTTGTAGCCAGAATCGTGTTTTTAAAAATATCAACCAGATCATAGACTGTCCTCTGCTTAACACTCCTGGTTTTCGAATAAACCCTGTACTCTGGCCCCAATGCCTTGTAGTATTCATCAGTCTCTTTCTGTAACCTCGTATCTTCTCTCTCACCAGTCTCCAGTTCTACTGGGCTTATATTTGGACTTCAGTTAAATGGAAATTATCCCCCACATCCTTGCCCTCACCTGGAACACTTTCCCTTTTGTTTTGGCATAAAAAGCTATTTTGTTGTTATTATTATAAATATATAGATTTTGTGCAGAGAAATGTTTTTAATAAGATCAAATATTTAACTATACAAACTGGGCAATCTAACAATACAAACCTGAAGGCGCAGGGGAAAAGCAAGTCTTCCTGAAATGCCTCTTTTCAGAGGAAGGGCAGGGAGGAGAGGGTCAGCAGGGCAAAGCTGAAATCAACAGCTAGCTGCTGGAGTGGCAGGGAAGATTGGGGGTATGCAGACGGGGCTGGGGGCGGGATGCTTGATAACCTGGGGTCAGGGTCCCATGTTGGGGTACAGGAAGGATGAGCAGGTGGAAGTACATATGGAAACTTGAGTCTCAGGAGGTGGGGGGCAGGGCCCAGATTCTTAGGAGCCAAAGGGGCCGGCGGACTGGGTGTCCTGGAGGGCGAAGGAGACCGTACTGCAGCTGCCACAGGAAGGCGGCCTGGCCTCCCAGAGCGCCCACACCGCGGACGGGGCAGGCTGGACCAGCATCAGAGGCCGAGCATCGTCAAAGACACTGAGGCTCCAGGAGCCGAGGCTCGGCTTCAGAGGCCCTGGCCTGGGCACGAAGGAAGCCACCACTCCGTTTTTGATCAGGGGCTTGAAGGCGGAGGGCCGGGGCTCCGGGTTCCGCCTGCCGCCCTTGCTGTCTGGGACCTGCAACCCCAGCGGCCCTTGCATCGTGGTGCTCCCCTTGCGGCACGGGCGGAGCGCCGTCAGCGGGGTCTCGGGGGTGCAGGGGTCGGCGAGCTCCTGGACGGCGGGGCGGGATCGCTGTCCTGGGGACCCCCGGAGGCTCTCCGGGTGCTCGGGAAGGGCAATCCTGATGGTCACCGGGCTCCAGGTGCTTCCTGGGTTCGGGGCTCGCCACGGCCCCCGCTTCGTGCAATCCTCCCCAGCGCAGGAGGGGTCTCGCCCCGGGTCGGTGTCCCCGGGCCGGGTCGGGCTGCTGCAGGCCCCGGGGATCCCCCGCTGTGGCTTGGCGGGGTCCTGGAGGGGCCGCACCTCGGGGATGTGGGTGCTGGGTGCCGGCCGCCCCCACTGGACGCACTGAACGGGGCCAGGAGTTGGGGAAGGCGGTGGTCGTGGGCTCGGACGACCCCCGGGGGACGGCGCAAGCTGGGGCCTGCCGGGGGAGCTGCTCATTGTAGCCGCCAGGGCGGGCCTTGCAACTGGGGTTCGCCTTCCGGATGTTCCCGGGGTCTGCGGACTCGGCCAGAGCTGCAGCGTCCACGGTTGGGGACCGTTGGCCTCTGGGCGCCTGGAAGGCACGTGCAGCGCCGGGGCGGGACTCTACCCACACGGGCGCCGCGTGCAGGCCGCGAGCCGGGACACCCAGACTGCAGGAGGACATGGGACGCCCAAGCCTTGCTCCCGCTGATACCAGCAAGTTTGTCTTTAGAGAAAGGGGCCTAGGAACAACCAAGGTCACCTCTCCTCTCCTCCTCCGCCCCACTGCCCCCTGCTCCCCCTCCCACGTGCTCTCCCTCCCCCTGCTCCCCTGCTTCCCCCCTTCCTCCTGCTCCCCCTCCCCCGCTCCCTCTCCCACCTCACTGCCCCTCCCCCATGCTATCCCTGCTCCCCTATCCCTCCCCCTGCTTCCTCCACACCTCCTCCCCCCTCCCACTCCCCCCAACTTCCCCTTTCCCTGTTACTCCTCCCCCTGCTCCCCCTCCCCTCTGCTCCCCCTCCCCCTGCTCCCCCTCCCCTCTGCTCCCCCCTGCTCTTCCTCCCCACTGCTCCCCCTCCAGCTCTCCCTCTTGTGATGTCCTTCATATACCAAATAATTCACCAACTTGAAGTGTAGAATTCAATGGGTTTATTGGTACAACCATACATGCGTGCCCATCACCATAGTGAATCAGAAAAAAATTTTCATCACCTCAGGAAGAAGCCTGTACCCTGTAGCTGTCACTTTCCTATCCACCTGTCCTCTCAGCCACGACAACCAGGAATCCACTTTCTGCTTCTGTAGACTTCCGTCCTCTGGGCTCTCCTATGGCATCACTTAGCATGACGATTTCCAGATTCTACCTTGCTGGGACCTGTACATCTTCCCTTTCATGTCCAATAAACGATTCCATTGTATGGATATACCACACTGGTTTAGCCTTTCATCAGCTGATGGACGTTTGTGTTGTTTGCACGTTTGGGCTTTTGTCATAGACATTGGTGGACAAGATTTTGTGCAGACCAATATTTCCATGTCTATGTAGTATGTAGTTGGGAGTAGAATTGCTGGGTCTGTGGTTAGTCCATGTTTAACTTCTTGAAGAACCACCAAACTGTTCTTCCCTTCTATACCGTGTTGTGTTCTCACCAGCAATGATGCTCTATTTTATGCTTGACATTTAGAAAGATAATGTATAATAATACCTGCAGAAAACTGCAGATAGACTATTGACAGAAGGGCATTCTCTTTCATTATCATAAAAACGAACTTAACTCACTTAAAATACTTTTAAGAAAAACAACTGGTTTTGTTTTGGTAAATAAGATACATGTTTTATTCTTCTAGAGTGGCTGTTAATGTCACATCTTGAAATTTACCTTTTAAGGAAATGGCGATTTTACACCACAACTTATGTTTGAGAACTGACAATGATGATTTTACATAGACTCCTATAATTTTAAGCTTTTATATATTCATATATAGATTTTCTTCCCTTCAGAAATTAATGCAGTTTTTTCCATTTTTAATACGTGCATATGGAGGAGAATGATCCACTTTTGTAGCTACCAGGTGAAAAGATCTGCCTACAAAAACATTTGAAGGCTACTGGGCAGTTGATTGCAGCGATCACATTTGGAAGTCTGTTCAAGGTTGTGGAAGACAAGCTGCTCTGGAGAGCCTCTCAATAGCGTCACAGAAGGCAACACCTCAGTGGGTCCAATCATAAGAGCAAAAAGTAGCCACTGACAAAATTCCAAAGCCAATAATCCACAACAGGTTTTCTTTTAGGATTTGAGAGACAAGCAAGTGAATAGTGCGTACACTAAAAAAGTACTTAATGGGGCCAGGTGCTGTGGCTCACGCCTGTAATCCCAGCACCTTGGGAGGCCGAGGTAGGCGGATCATGAGGTCAAGAGATCAAGACTATCCTGGCCAACATGGTGAAACCCTACTAAAAAAAAACACACACAAAAATTAGCTGGACGTGGTGGCGCTCGCCTGTAGGTCCCAGCTACTTGGGAGGCTGAGGCAGGAGAATTGCTTGAACACGGGAGGCGGAGGTTGCAGTGAGCCAAGATTGTGCCACTGCACTCCAGCCTGGCACCTGGCAACAGAGCAAGACTCTGTCTCAAAAAAAAAAAAAAAAAAAAAAAAAAGCTTAATGAGAAATCTCCAGGAAGGTTTTGTAGTTCAGAAAGCGGCTGGTTATCAGGGAAGGAAAGGCGCTGTCAGCCAAGAGGAGCAGCAGGGAGAGAGCCCCAGGGCTTTCCACTCGCTGGCACATTCATTTGCATTCTTTCAGATTTCTTAGGTAAGAATCCTCCAGTATAAGATTTTGAAAACAAATTCACTATGCTGTAACTTTCTTCTTAATAAGACATTTCTTGATAAGGATGACAATAATATTTATAACTAAAAAGCCTCTTTAGATGGTATTATCATTGGAGTGGACAGTTAATGCAGTGGGGGTCTAGATTTTTTTAAATGTGTGTTTTCTTAATATCGACACCGTTTTCTATGTCTTATTTGAAGTACAACCCAATGGGAGTCATTTTGGATTATTTTTGGTTAAAGACCCCTGCTGGTGAAGTGCAGGCAGCCTTAAGTAGTCAAGTCCAATTACACCTTCCCAGGCAAAGGTGAATACCTATTTCACAGACATTCAACATGTCTGTTTCTTCCCTTTTCACACGCCAAGGACTGCTTTCTTTTGGTTAGATAATATTAGAGATTGAGGTAGAACAGTAGTTTTCAATTAGAGATGACTTTGCTGTACCTGTATCCTCTCACCCCCACCCACCCATCTGAGGCCATTAGAGGTCTGCAGCTGAGGCTGCGCAGGCGCTTGGGTGCGCTGCTTGCATCTAATGAGTGGAAGCCTGAGGCCCTGCTAAACGGCCTACTGCGCTGAAAACACACAGCAACAACAGAGTGACCTGCCCAAAAATGAGAGCATGCAGAGATTGAGAAACACCGCTTCACACCCTTCTGCTAAAGTTATTAAATTACAGAACAACTAAGTTATGTTTATCAGCCGGGCGCGGTGGCTCAAGCCTGTAATCCCAGCACTTTGGGAGGCCGAGGTGGGTGGATCACGAGGTCAAGAGATCGAGACCATCCTGGCCAACATGGTGAAACCCCATCTCTACTAAAAAAAAAAAAAAAAAAAAAATACAAAAAATTAGCTGGGCATGGTGGCGCACGCCTGTAATCCCAGCTACTCAGGAGGCTGAGGCAGGAGAATTGCCTGAACCCAGGAGGAGGAGGTTGTGGTGAGCCGAGATCGTGCCATTGCACTCCAGCCTGGGTAACAAGAGCGAAACTCCGTCTCAAAAAAAAAAAAAAAAAGTTACATTTATCAAAGCTAATGCATTAACATTAGGTTCCATCTATTAAGTAAACTCCAGTCTGTCTTTGGATTTCACTGGTTTTCCTTTTTCTTTCTTTCTTTTTTGAGACAGAGTGTCTGTCTGTCACCAGGCTGGAATGCAGTGAAACCATCTCGGCTCACTGCAACCTCCACCTCCCAGGTTCAAGCCATTCTCCTGCATCAGCCTCCTGAGTAGCTGGGACTATAGGTGCACTCCACTACACCCACCTAATTTTTGTATTTTTAGTAGAGATGGAGTTTCACCATGTTGGCCAGGATGTTCTCGATCTCCTGAACTCATGATGTGCCCCTCTTGGCCTTCCAAAGTGCTGGAATTATAGGCGTGAGCCACTGTGCCCAGCCGGGTTTTTGGTTTTTCTTTGAACTCACTTTTCTTTTCTAAGAACTAATCAGTCTTCAGTCTCTTCTAATCTTTGAGACTTGCTCAGTTTTTTCATATGTCCCATGATCTTGATACTTTTGAACAATACTGAACAAGTATTTTCTAGAAATGCTCAATTTTTAAAAACTTATTTTTAGCACTTTAATTATTTATTGTTTACCTGTCAGCCAAATTATCAATTCAGATAGTTTTAAGTGCTAAATCACTCTAGAATTCTTATTGAAAAGATAGCACATCTATGCCGTTTATCCTATTTTATTACCCAGAGAAATCTGGCTGCATGGTTTTCTGTGTTTTTAAGCTGATTTTCTTTCCCTGAGCACTGCTGCCTATACATTAGCTCTTTCTGTCCTCTGTGGCTCTATTTTGCCTGAGCTCTGGGATCTTTACATTTTCTCATGTTTGTAGAGCTGATAGCTTCATTATGTTCAATAACTTCGTGCTACATTTTGATCATAATTTTCTTTCCTTCTGATATATTTTTTACTCAGCACTATTTTGGATAAACATTTAAAAAACAACTTTATTGAGACATAATTCTTACGCCAGACAATTTACTCATTTAAAGTGCACAACTGAATCCCTTTTAGTATATTCACAAATATGGTCAGCCATCAGCCCAGTAAATTGCAATATCTCTCCATTTCAAAAAGAAACCCTGAACCCTATGGCTATCACCCAGTGCCTCTCCACCCCATTCTCAGCCCCAGGAATCACTAATCTACTTCCTGTCTCTAGATTTCTGTATTGTGCACTTTTATATAAATGGAATTATATAACATGCATTATGTTGTGACTGGCTTCTTTAGTTTAATATGCTAATTTTAAAGTTATCTGTATTGTAGCAGGTACTTCATTCCTTTTAATATGCAAAATATGTTTCAATTTATGTTTGTACCATATTTTGTTTATCCTTTTGTCAGCTTATGGATATTTGGGTTATTATGAATAATGACATTCTAAATATTAGTGTATGAAATTTTTTTGTGGATAAATATTTTATGTTTGAATTATACACATTAGTAAGACTTCTGGGTCATTTGATAACTATACTTAATCATTTAAGAAACTGCCAGACTGTTTTCCATACTGGGCATATGATTTTACATTCCCACCAACGTGTATGAGAGTTCTGATTTCTCCACATTCTCACCAATGCTGATTATTATCTGATTCTTTGATTCTAGCAATTCTAGTTTGTGTGAAGTGGTATCTCATTGTGGTTTTAATTTGCATTTTGCTAATGGCTAATGATGTGGAACATATTTTCATGTGTTTACCGACTATTGGTATCCCTTCCTTGGAGAAATGTCTAGTCAGATTTTTTATTCATTTTTTAATGGGGTTATTTGTATTTTTATTGAGATTTAAATGTTCATTAAATATTCCGCTTACAAGTTTCTTATGAGATACGTGAAATTGCAAATACTTTCTCCTGTTCTGTGGATTATCTTATTTTCTTTAAAGCAATTTTTTTTTATTTTAATAAAATCCAATTTAAAATTTTTGGTCATGAGATAGATAAATAGATAGACAGATAGACAGATAGATAATGACTTATTTGGGAGGGCTTGCCTTGGAAAGTATGAAGTCAGTTCTAGATAAGAAGTACAGATACTGAGATTGTTCTGAGCTCATTTATGATATTTATCAAAATGAAAGAAAAAGTATGTTTGCCTGAGAACAAAAGCAGGGTACATTATGACTATGACTTGTGGGTTCCTTAAAAACATAATAAAATTATGTTTATGAGTGTGCTAACATGTGTGCGTGTGTGTGTGTGTGTGTGTGTGTGTGTATCCCCACTTTGTCCTCATAGGCCATTCACTGTTTAGACGATCAACTTCAGATACCTGCTTTTATCCCAACTCCTCTCTTTATTTTAAGGAGTCTGGGAGGAATATTTCAACTGGTTCTGCAGTGAGGAATAAAGATGCTTATCATTCTAAAGTTTGTCAGAGAATACCTCACAACTCTTTTTATTTGTTCACTCTGAGATTTTTCTGGATTTTATTTTGATGTTGACTCCTGTGTGTTTTCCTATACACACATTCATGAGTGCACATTTGTAAGGATTCATCCTATTCTTTTTCTCTCATCTGGGAATTCCATAAAGTATGTGATCCACTGATGATCCCACGTCATTTTCCAATACTGCTATCAATATACTATTTCCTTAAATTTCTCACATTCCATTTTAAGAGTATTATAGTCAATATGGAGTTCAGTTTATGTTTCCTTTAAAAATAATTTAGCTTCTATATTGTAATTGGTTACAGTATTGCAATAATTTTATAGGCCAGTAATTCTCAAACTTGCAATATGTGGCACCACAGTCTCCTGGAGGAATTTCTAAACAGACTATTCAGACCCATGCCTACGAGGTCTGGGTGGGTCCCAGCAACCTTCATTTCTAACATCTTACCAGGTAATGCCATGGTGCCTACCTGGGGACCAAGCCTGGAGAACTGCTGCTGTAGGTTTCGTCATCTGTCTTCTGGATATGATCTGAAATTTGTGGGAACTGAATGAACTTAAGTTAGATCTTAAAGGAATAGAATATAATTTGACATCTAAGTTTACTTAGTATCATTTCTGTTATTTGGAAAAAAAAGTGAAGATTGTTGAGCACCATTTCATAACATTTCATGTTCACTCAAATCAACTGGAAGTGTTAGGATGCCAATATTGATTCAGTAGGTCGGACATGTGGCCCCAAATTCTCCATTTGTAACAGATCAAAAGGTGATGAAGTACCAGTAATTTTAATCATAACCTGGGTGCATGTTAGAAATGCAGGACCTCTGGCCCCATCCCAGACTAATTCAATCAGCTGCTGCATTTTACTAAGATACACAGGTGGTTCGTATGCATTTTAAAGTTTGGGATGCGCAGGTCTAGAAACAAAATTGCACATTAGACTGACGTGCAAACACCCATGCCCTGCTTTTCTGATTTAAATCGTCTGTAGAGCTGTCCAGCCTTGTGATTGTCAGCCTGGTAGAGAAGCACTGGGCTAACTGGGCTGGCATGTGCGCATGGCCTTCTGCAGACTCTGTCATGCCATTTAACCAGCATTGGTTGAGTCCATATGCCCAGTGTGTAATTGCTTCCTTCCATTCTCCCGTATGTTCCTCTTCCTAAGACTCGACTCTTGGAGAATTGTGCTTCTTTTGAAAAAGACCACACCTTTGATCAAGAAAATGACATTGATCTGCTCTTCTACTATATAAGGTGATTAAATCTCAAAAAAGTAATAAAACTCAAAGTGAGGCTCCTATTACCAGACCGTAAAGCCAGCACTGAACACAGTAGGTGGTGTATGTGTTGGAAGTTAAATGCTTATTGACAGAATATTTCCTGCAGTGTGGAATGATTCAACTTTCACTCTTGATTCATAAACTCTGCTTCTGTAAGAAAATTTAAAAAGACTTGTACTTCTGGTGAGTGTTCTAGAGAATAATTTCATGTCATTGCATTCTTTCTAGATTGAGCTCCCATAATGTATTCAATATTTTGCCATATGTGTGTGTGTATATATCTATATCTATATATCTATATAAATATATAGATATAGATATAGATATATAGATATAGATATATCTATATAGATATATATAGATATATAGATATAGATATATACACATATACATATATGTGACAAAATGTGTGGTTGCCACAGTCCTGTTCAGATACAATTCTATAATCAAAACTTTCAGGCCATAAACTGAAAATAGAGGTGACGTTTTATGCTGCACTATTTCCTCCCGAAAATGAAAGTTTTAAGGGCAAAGATTATGTCTCTTGAGTGCTGCTGTATACAATATCTTTCCTGCCATGGATGCTCAACACTTGTTAAATGAGAAATTCACCCCAAGGTTCTGTAAGTTAGAATTTTGATCAACTCACTGAAAATGAATACAGATGACAGAGAGGATAGCTGTGACAGGCCCTGCCTGGAAAGCAAGGATCGACACGCACAGCTGACTGAGCTGCAGCTAGTTATGTTCTTGTAACTGTCCCAGATCCATAATTCAAAGTCTCACAGCTTGCATAAGATTTATCAGACAGAAAACAGTAATTACAAAGACATAATGAAAGAGTGATTTCCAGGGAAAGCTCTTTGGTGTACTAGATGGCACAGTAGGAAACGTATTTTTGTAGTTTTTTAGAAGGATGAACGCCACAGGTACTGGCATTATGGTGTGTTCTCTTTGGCAGACAGATCTTCTTTTCTTAGGACATTTCAGGTAGTCTTGGGTTCAAATGAAATTGGAAAGTTATTCTAACATGTATTAAAAATAATGAAAATAGAGAAAGATTAACCCTCATAAAGCAAGCATGTTTCTTATTTTGGCTTTTAATAAACATCCTCCTGAATGGCTCATTTGATTTGAAAACAATCCTCTCATTCAGGAACCAGCATGGTGTCTGCCTGGACCACATCTAATTATTACATCAGTAAAGTCGCTCTCTACAGAAAAGATCATGGAAATTAACAGATTAGATCATGTAAAAACTTGAAGGTTCAATAATCTGGGCCAGGCTGTGTTTTGATTACAAAGACAAGCAACAGAATAAAGATATACAAAAGTTTATGGGTTTCTGGTTATGTCTAAATGTAACTAAATAGGTGACTGAATGTGGAGGTATTGGCTATGATGATTCAGTTTACCACAGGTCATCTTGAATGCCAACATACTTAATATTGTATTCTTTGCAGAAAAGAATGTATTCAACAATTTCAGGTCAGTGTTATTTGCTAGGAAACTGATCAAGGTTTGTTGACCAGAACAAACCCATTTGGAAAAAGAATTCCATTTAACACATAAATTCATACAATCACTTTTCTTTTTCAAGCTCAATCAGAATACTAGTTTGATCAGCATACTAGTTTGATTAGGGGATAAATTATTTGAATCATGTTTTCAGGTTAACATTTGTTTTATTTTTTCAATGAAGAGAGCAATATATTTATGTAAAAAAGAGAGGCATTTTATACATTTTGTAAGATACATAGTGAAAGTGTCTGACTCCCGATTCAAAATAAAAATGATAAAATATAGCTATAGAATTATAATATTCATAAAATTTATTTGACTTTGAATTATTACCGGAAAGTACATTCATTAAAAAAATTATATTGAGTTTCAACCAAACTCTTACAACATGTTTTGAATGAATTAAAATGTATCTTACAAGAAATATATTTTATGGAAATCTACCAAGAAGTATACATTGATGTATTCTAAACAGTAATTTGTTAATTAATCACATTTTGAAATTAAACTTTAAAAACTGATTTCTTTTGTTCTAAAAATAATTACCTCAAAAATTATTGAGCACACTGAATGAAATTTTGATCTCTGAACACGGTTCTGTGGTTCTCTATAGTTTAGGCCATACTTAATGCTGATATGCCCCTGCTGAATCATCTTTACATGCGTCTGAAGAAGAAGACTGACCATTGGATTTTTTAAATTACTTCATTGGATTATTAATACTTTAACAGAAACATTTGCTTGTTAATTATAAGTAAATATCAACTTGTTGTTTTTCTTTCTTGAATTATCCTGGAGTGTTTCCTCCATTATACTTTCCTTAGTCAACCTCAAAATTGACTCAGAAACCTTGAGAATTTGGTGTCAAAGTTACCCTAGCACAATAAAATATGCTAGAGAGCTTTCAGTCTTTTTCCATTTTCTGAAACACTGAATATATGGAAATTTGAATCAAATTTTTAAAATATAGAGAGACTAAGTCACATTTTTTTTATTCCTCATGAATAAGCTTTAATAATGTATACCTTTTCTAGACTACCATTTCTAGACATCTTTTTCATTCTCTATATAATCATTTATGGTTTGTCTATTTATAATGTTGGAAATATTATTTTAAAAGTGTTATCTAAAGCTTTGCATTTGATGTTGATCTTTTATTTTATATTGTACATGTTTTGGCATTTTTATTTGTTTTCTCTAAATTTATGTTTGCTTAATTGCTTTTCTGACATTTTAGGTTGAATTGTGAACCAATCTTCTTATCCTTTGATGATACAAACACTTGAATCTGTAATTTTTTATGCATGTCTATATTTGCATGTTAAAAATATACCATAATACACATTTTTATTCCTCAGGGTCAGTCACATTTTTTGTTCTCTTAAGAATTACTGGCTCAGTTTGATCCACAAAGTGAGACCCCTGTGTCTACAAAAACTAAAATTCCAAAAATTAGCCAGATACAGTGGTGTGTGCCTGTAATCCCAGCTACTTAGGAGGCTGAGGCAGGAGGATTCCTTGAGCCTGGGATTTTGAGGCTGCAGTGAGTTATGATCATGCCACTGTACTCCAACCCTGGCCTGAGAGTCAGACCCTGTTTTTTTTTTTTTAAAAAAAAGGGCTTAAACTTTCAAAAATGTGTAATTTTTCATTTTATTTTAGCTGTCTCATTTTTATGGAGTTCTAATTTTATTGTGTTATTGGCAAAACCATTGTAAGATTTTGTTTCCTTCTTTCTTGAGAACTTAATCTGTATTTTTTATGTGGTGAGTTTTTGGTAAATAGTGTTTATTTGCATGAAAACATGTAATACCCATCAAATAAAGATTGCCGATAGTGCCATTCAAATGCTCTCTAACCAAAGATTTTCTTGTTTTAAATGTATTTAGGTCTAAAGTAATGTTGGGCATAGTTCCCATATGCATTCTCTCTATATGCAATTTCTCTGCTTATTAACATCTTGCATTAGTGTGGTACATGCGTGACAACTGATGAACCAATACTGTTACATTATTAACTGATGCTCATAGTATTCACCAGGGTTCATACTTCCTGTTGTACAAGGATGGGTTTTGTCAAATATACAGTGTTGTATATCAACCATTTCAATATCATACAGGTAGTTTCACTGCCCTAAAATCTCCCTGTGATCCTCGTATTATTCATCTCTTCCTTCCCCCAGACCCTGGCAACCACTAAGCTTTTTACACTCTCTGTAGTTTGGCTTTTTAAAGTGTTATATAGTTGAAATCAAACAGAATGTAGCCTTTTCAAACTGGCTTCCTTCACTTACCAATATGCATTTGGGGTTCCTCCATGTTTTCCATGTCTTAATTGCTCATTTCTTTTTAACACTGAATAATATTACATTGTATGGGTGTACTGCAGTTTGCTTATGCACTCACCTATTGAAGAATTTCTTCATTGCTTCCAATTTTTGGCAATTATGAATAAAGTTGCTATAAACATTTATTTACAGGTTTTTGCAAGGACACCACATTTTTTTCAGCTCATTGATACAAATACCTAAGAGTGTGGTTGCTGGATGATAAGACTGTCTCTAAAGGACCTGCATCATTTACATTCCTGCAGCCATGATGAGGGATCATGCTGCTCAGCATTCTCACCAATACTTGGTGGTATTCGTGTTCTGGATTTTATCCATTCTCATAAGTGTGTAGTGGCACTCCATTGTTTTAATTTGTCAATTTCTAATTAAATATGATTCTGAATATCTTTCATGTGCTTATTTGTGGCCTGTGTACCTTTGATCTGTTTCTCTTCTTTAGTATGTGCTCAGAACTTCTGGTCAATTTTAAATTTGGTTGTTTGAACTACAAGTGTTCTTTGTATATGTTGTATTTACACAGATTTTCTTCCATTCTGTGACTTGTCTTTTCATTCTCCTATTCACAAAAACAGGCAGCAGATTGCTGACCACACTGAATTAATTGATTTTTTTTGTACTAAATTTGCCTTTTGTACTGATTTTTAAAATTTTCACTTTGTATATCAAGTTAGATACATTGTATTAGTGAGCAGGGACCTGTGGTCCAATAAAAACTAGTTGGGATGAGAATAATACAGTTAAAAAAAGTGACCAAGAATGATGATCCAGAAGCCATGATGGCATTGAGAAGAGCTGAGTCAGTGACAGTGGGCACACTTGTCGGGGACCAGCTGTCAGTTGGAATTAGTTGAGTCTCATTCAACAAGCGTCAACAAGTGTCTAGAACTAGAAACCTAGTTTGTCTCCCAATAAATAGCATGATTTTACCCAATACCTAGGAATATATATGGTGGCTTGGGATGGTGGGGGTCATGCTAGATGAAATGACTGAGTTTAAATCAGAAATGACTGGAGAAAAAAATGAAGCTAAAATTGGCTAACATCACATTTTCTGACATGAGACACATGAGGAATTTTAAGGTACTATCAGACAACCAATAGACTAGTCTAAAATGCCCATACCACTCTTTACAGCATGGCAATGCAAGCTGCTTCTGACCAGAGGTATACTTTTTTCAGATAGTCATATGTGTTTAGTACTCTGGCTCATAAAATATATCCTGTTTTCAAACATATACAGTATACCTCTACTCTAGATAGCCTTAATTCATTTGTTCTATAGAACAAAATAGAGGAAATATGATATATTTGTAAACATCACTAATTTTAAAGTCCTAAGTATTATGCTTGAACTCTAACCCTGCTGTTATTTAGAATGTCATTCATCTTTCATTCAAAAACGAATTTTATGAACAAATGCAAATTGTGATCCAAGCTTAGTAATTGGCAATGTCTGTGATGATGCATTAGAGAACACACTGCCTTCCTGGGTATCAGCGAGAATATTTAGTGAGTTTATTTGAATTATTGAAATGAGACTATTCCAATGAGATCATGACCAATGTGACACTTAATTTTATGTGTCGACTTGGCTGGGACAGAATGCCCAGCTATGTTGGTCAAAGATTCTTCTGGATGTTTCTCTGAAGTTGCTTTTGGATGAGATTAACATTTAAATTGGTGGACTCTGAGTAAAACAAATTGCCCTCTACAATATGGGTGGGCCTTAACCAATCAGGTAAAGGCCTGCATAGCACAAAAGATTAACAGACTCTAGTGAAGGAAATGCTGCCATCAGATTGCCTTTGGCTTTGAGCTGCAACATGGGCTCTTTCTCAGTCTCTAGCGTGCCGTCCCATCCTGAAGATTCTGGACTTGCCAGCCTCTATTATCACATGAACCAATTCTGTAAATTTATTTCTATACATTTACACATACTATTGGTACTGTTTCTCCGGAGAACTCTTACTGATACAATCAAATAAACTGTACAGATAATGGTGGGGATAATGTTAAGTGACTAGACTTAAGAGATAAGCTAAGCCCTGCCACACACCATTTACCCATGTCATTAACTTTCCTTTTTTTGTTGTTGAGATGAAGTCTCGCTCTGTCACCCAGGCTGGAGTGCAATGGTGCCATCTTGGCTCACTGCAACCTCTACCTCTCGTTCAAGTGATTCTCCTACCTCGGCCTCCCGAGTAGCTGGGATTATAGGCATCCACCACTGCGCCTGGCTAATTTTGGTATTTTTAGTAGAGATGGAGTTTCACCATGTTGGTCAGGCTGGTCTCAAACTCATGATCCTCCTGCTTTTGCCTCCCAAAGTGCTGGGATTACAGGTGAGAGCCACTATGGCTGGCCTACTCATGACATTAACTTTCGCGTGTACCCCTTCAACCTAAAATAAAAGTTGGAAAGAAGAAAAAAAAGAGATAAGCTTAATCTTGCAGTATATTGCATATGATGGAGGAAGAGATAAGAGATGAAACAGTCAAAGAGTGCTTACATTCTTGGCTTGGGTCAGTTGGATACATTTTATTTTTTTACTGAAATAGGGAACATAGAAAAAAATGAAAGTTGCACGTGTCAAGGAGGGATTAAGTTTTGCTTCAGATATGTGTTTATGTCAGCCATGAGACCAAGATGTTTGGAATTTGATTCAGTGTTCCAAGGATGAAAGAATTCTGGGACACGGTCAGAGATTTCAGAGTCAAATGTTATCTCCTGTCATTATTTCATGCTGTAAGAGTCATGTTTTTAAATTTAGATTTTATAATTCAGTGGGAATATTACCAATCTTAAATGATATCTGCATTAAAGTTTCCAGAGTTTGCACAGTACTGTGCCAAACAGAAACATTCAAGAGAAAGCACTTGTTAAATTGCAAATGCCACTAAGTGCCAGTTTTACTTTAGTAAAATGAACTTTCTTAAGGTATATAGAAGTTATGATACGATTCCTTAAAAAAAATAAGCAACAGCATAGCAATGATAAACAAAGTCAATGGTATCAATCTTTTCAAGTGAAATTTTAAGCTTCCTGGGTGAAACAAGGAAAGGGTCACTGATAATAAAATCCAAGCCAGGAGATAGGCTGTGTTCTAATTGGCACAGAAGGCTATCTTAAAAAAAATCCGAGAAGGGCATTGGGTTTAGTGATCTGCTTCTGAGACCTTTCACAAAGGTCCACCTACTGACTGGAATGCATGGAATTTACATTGTATTCAAAACTGGTAAAGATCAAAGAACTTGTCCATGATCTATTCTCAAGGAAATACCGCCATTTGCAAATTGATATTTGGAAGTGGAATTGTCAAATTAATGCATGATTCAACAGCAAGAGTTGCAGTATTTAGGCATCTGAGTACACAGTTTAATACATTATTTCATGAAATATTAATATTATGACATTAATTTAAATTGACTTAGATACACAAACTCTAATAGGGGCAAAAATTAAATGTTATTACCAAGTCATCACACATTGCTCTACACAGGGCTGCTGCCAGAAGCAGCATATATTCAAATCTCATTTTACATCTTCATTAATGAACTAAGTCAGCAACAGATTAATGAAATTCTGAGAAAATAATATATAAGTAAACATATTTAATGATCAGGGATGCAGAGAACAAGAGATCTTTGATGATTAAAATACAAAATGAGGCACCTATTAAAGGTACACAGAGTGCATTAAGTAAAAAAAAAAAAAAGTACAAAAAACAAAAGCAACTCCTGTTCCTATACCATTTCTGAACCAGAGACAAATCACGTTGAAAGCATATGGTCTCATAACTTGTGATACTGAAACATATATTTGCTTTTCTCAAGCCCTGGTTCCCAATGTCCTTATTGTCTATTTTCTCTAAGAAATAAATCTCATCCTAAATTTTCAGCCACTTAATGAAATATTTCTCAAAACAGATTAGAAGAAACACGAACTGGTTCTATTTCCCAACTGGTTTGGGTTATTTACCTTATGTGGAGACATTTTTGCTTACTAAATAGCAACTCTCTCAGTTTCAACTAGATTGCATCTGGTTACTTTCTATATAGAGGAAATTTTCAACTCCTCCATGTCCCCTGCTTCCCACCGCCCATACACACAGGCACACATTCAGCAGGAGTAAGTTACCGCTAATTGATTAGGTCCAAGAAAACTAACAGGGTTAAAGTGGATGTAGATATATTTTGAAAAATAATCCTAAGGAAATTTTAGAAAAAAAGAATTTTTTTTAAGTTATTTTGTTTTAATTTTTTTTCTCTCTTAGTTACCCAAAGTTCCCTGTGAGTTCTGCTCTCATAGCAATGGCCAGAGAACCAGAGTTGATGCTCCAATACTCTTGTTCTCCTACTGGGTCTGATACTTTCTATTTTTTTTTTCTTTTCCACTGGCTAGCATGCTTAGGGGCCATGTTTTGTTGATTTTTTAAATTATAGGATCCAAGAGGAATTCCCCACAGAGCAGCACCGTGGCTACGGCAGATCATGGCCAGACTGCTTCATCAGGTAAGACCCAGATCCATCCCTCCTCACTGGGTGGGGTGTCTCCATGGGAATTTATCAACTCCAGCCAGGGGTTTACAAACAGAATTCTGATGTCCCTAAGATGGAGCCCTGGAGGGAGGAGCAGCTGTGGTCCCTGTGGATCGGTGGACTTAGTCTTCCCTGTCTGCTGGCTCTCAAGAGTCTGAGCAGTCTGGGCAAGGGGGACTGCCCCGCCCTGCAGTGCAGCACACCTGCCCTGCCAAGGAGCAGCCAGACTACTTCCTTAAGCAGGTCCCTAATCCCTTGCCTCCTGACTGGGTAAGACCTCCCAGCAGGGATTGCCAGACACATCATACAGGAGAGTTCAAGCTGGCATCAGGTCAGTGCCCCTCTGGGATGGGGCTTCAGCAGGAAGGAGCAGACAGCCATCTTTGCTTTCCTGCAGCCTCCACTGGTGTTACCTCCAGGTATAGCAGAAACCCAGGGTATCAGAGTCTGGAGTGGATTCACAGCAAACCAGAGCAAGCCTACAGAAGAGAGTCCTGACTGTTAAAAGAAAAAAACACAAACAGAAAGCAACAGCAACCATCAACAAAAAAACACACCACAAAAACCCCATCCAAAGGTCAGGAGTCTCAAAGATCAAAGGTCAACAAATCCACAAAGATGAGAAAGAATCAACACCAAACGCTGAAAACTCGAAAACCCAGAGCTCTTCTTCTCCTTCTTTCAGCACCTCTCCAGCACTAAACTGAGGCTGAGATGGATAAACTGACAAAAGTAGGCTTCGAAGGTGTGTATTAACAAAGCTCTCTGAGCTAAAGCAGCATGTTCTAACCCCATGCAAAGAAGTTAAGAACCATGATAAAACAATAAACTGGTAACCAGAATAATCAGCTTAGAGAAAAACATAAATGACCTGATAGAGCCAAAAAACACAACACACAAACTTCACAATGCAACCACAAGTACCAATAGCTGAACAGACCAAGCAGAGGAAAGAATGGTAGAGCTTGAAGACTATCATGCTGAAATAAGACAGACAGACCAGACTATATAAAAAAAAAAAAAGAAAAGAAACAAAACCTCTGAGACCTATGGGATCACATAAAAAGACTGAACCTGAGACTGATTGGAGTACCAAAAAGAGATGGTTAGAATGGAACCAAGTTGGTAAACACACTTCAGGAGAACTTTTTCAACCTAGCAAGACAGGATAACATTCAAATTCAGGAAATCCATAGAATATCAATGAGATAGTCCATGAGAAGGAAGATCAACCCCCTGACACATAATCATCAGGTTATCCAAGGTAAAAATGAAGGAAATAAGGCTAAGGGCAGCCAGAGAAAAATGCCAGGTCTGCTACAAAGGGAAGCCCATCAGATTAATAGTAGACCTCTCAGCAGAAATCCTAGAAACCCAAAGAGATTGGGGGCCAATATTCAACATTCTTAAAGATAAGAATTTCCAATTAAGAATTAAATGTCCAGCCAAGCTAAGCTTCATACATGAAGGAGAGATAAAGTCCTTTTAAGACAAGCAAATGCAGACAGAATTTGTCACCACCAGGCCTTCCTTGCAAAGCTCCTGAAAGAATTACTAAATATGGAAAGGAAAAAGCATTACCAGCCACTTCAAAAACACGCTGGAGTACAAAGACCAACAATGCTATGAATCACCTACATGAACAAGTCTGCAAAATAACCAGCTAGCATCATGATGACAAGATCCAATTCACACATAGCAATATTAACCTTAAATGTTAATGGGCTAAATGCCCCAATTAAAATACACAGAACTGCAAGCTGGATAAAGACTCAAGACTCATCAGTCTGTTGTATTCAAGAGATCCATCTCATGTGCAAACACAGACAGATTCAAAATAAAATGATAGAGGAAACTTTACCAAGCAAATGGAAAGCAGAAAAATGCAGGGGTCGCAATCCTAATTTCTGACAAAACAGACTTTAAACCATCAAAGATAAAAAAGACAAAGAAGGGCATTATATGATGGCGCAGGGTTCAATTCAACAGAAAGAGTAAGTATCCTAAATATATTTGTACCCAATACAGGAACACCCAGATTCATAAAAACGTTCTTAGAGACCTGTAAAAAGACACAGACTCCCACACAATAATAGTGGGAGATTTATCAACCCACTCTCAATATTAGACAGATCACTGAGAAAGAAAATTAACAAAGCTATTCAGGACTTGAACTCATCTCTGGATCAAGTGGACATGATAGGTATCTGCAGAACTCTCCACCCAACAACAGAATATATATTCTTCTGATTGCCGCAAGGCATTTACTCTAAAATTGATTACATAATTGGAAGTATAACACTCTTCATAAAATGTAAGAGATATCACACTGCTTGACTGTATAGTACAAGGTTACAGTAACCAAGATAGCATGGTACAGCAACAGACACATAGACCAAAGGAGCAGAACAGATAACTCAGAAATAAGACCATGCACATACAACCATCTGATCTTTGACAAACCTGACAAAAACAAGCAAAGGGGAGAGGATTTCCTACCAATAAATGGTGCTGGGAAAACCAGCTAGCCATATGCAGAAGATTAAAACTGAGTCACTTTCTTACACCTTATATAAAAATTAACTCAAGATGGATTAAAGACTTAAATGTAAAACCCAAACCTACAAAAGCCCTATAAAATATCTGGGCAATACCATTCAGGACATAGGCATGGGTAAAGATTTCATGATGAAAAGTGTCAAAAGCAATTGCAACAAAAGTAAAAGTTAACAAAAGGAATCTAATTAAACTAAAGAGCTTCTTAAAAAAAAATTATCAAAGTGAACAGGCAACCTACAGAATGTGAGAAACTGTTTGCAATCTGACACAAATGTCAAATGTCAAAAATCTACAAGGAACTTAAACAAATTTATAAGCAAAAAATAAATAACCCCATTAGAAAGTGAATATGGGGTTCATGAACAAACACTTTTCAAAAGAAGACATGTATGTGTCCAACAAACATAAAAAAAAAGCTCAGCATCACTGATCATTAGAGAAATGCAAATCAAAACCACAACATACTATCTCATGCCATTCAGAATGGAGATTACTAAAAAGACAAGAAACAACAAATGAATGTTTTTACACTGTTGGTGGAAATGTAAATTAATTCAGCCATTGTGAAGATCTAAAACCAGAAATACCATTTGACCCAGCAATCCCATTACCAGGTATAAACCCAAAGGAATATAAATCATTCTATTATAAAGATACATGCACATGTATGTTCACTGCAGCACTATACACAATAGCAAAAACATGGAATGAATCTAGGTGCCCATCAGTGGTGGATTGGATAAAGAAAATGTGGTATACACATATACCATGGAATACTAGGCAGGCATAAAAAGAAATGTGATCATGTCCTTTTCAGTGAAATGGATGGAGCTGGAAGCCATTATCTTCACCAAACTAATGCAGGAATAAAAAACCAAACAGCACATGTTCTCACTTATAAGTGGTAGCTGAACAATGAGAACATATAGACACAGGGAGGGGAACAACACACACTGGGGCCTTTTGGGGGGCAGGGGAAGAAAAAGCATCAGGAAAAATGTAAGGCTGGTTGCCACACTGGGAGCTCAGACACACCCATCCCTCTCCTCGCCTGAAAATTATATCACCAGAATATGCCCATCATCTCGCTCCACCTTAGAAATCCCCTCTGCACTCGGCACTCAACCCCACCCTTGGAAATCCCCTCTGCACTCAGCAACTAGCCGGCCCTTGGAAAGCCCCACCAAAACCTGCCCAGTAGCACATTGCCCTGTCTGGAAATCCCGCCTACCTACCTATAGCAGTTTGCCACATCCACGTCCGGTTTCTCCACAGCCAATCAAATGCCTTCACTCCCTATAAAACCCCATTTCCAGAGGAGTCAGGTGTGACTTCTCTGGCCTCTTTCCCCGGGACCGCAGAACCTCGCCCGGGAGCCAAATAAATTGGCGTCTAATTGTTCTCATGTTGGCCTCAGTTTCCTCATTTTAAACTCGGCAATAAACTTCACAAGACAATAACCCTTACAAAAAATAGCAAATACATGCTGCTTGGCTTAAAACCGGAGTGATGAGTTGATGGGTGCAGCAAACCACTGTCACAGGGTCTTTAGAGTGTTGCTTCACCAGCTGGAAACCTCTGCGGCCAGTGGCACCTTCTTACTGAGTATATCTTATGCCTGTTGGGCCCATTCCACCTACTTGGCCTGACAGGCTATGCTTGGCTTGCAGTGCTGGCCCAGATCTCACCATGGCCAAGCATGAGCCAAGTGTGTGGGTGACCAAGCATAGGTACAGCCACTGCACACAGCCAGGCACACTGGCTGTGTGCACTGGGGCAGGCAGTTCCAGGTGTCCGCACGTGTGCTGGCTCCATGCAAGGCTGTGGGTGGACCAGATGCACTCCCAGTAGCATCTGCTATAGGCACCCATATCTGAGTGAGGAGAATGTGGTGGCACCCAGAAGCTTGGAGACATCAGGAATTGCAGAACCTCAAAGAGAGTGTAATTGGCCCTGGCTCAGAGAGCCCCTACATCTGGGATCCCCAAAGGGCTGCAACTCTTCTCTCCTTGTCACCCACAATGTGGCAAGTGTTGTAGGCATGTTTCATCCCTGTTTCTGTCTAATGTGGAAATGGTCCAGATGGGTCAGGAGGTCCAGATGGGTCACCACTGCCATGAACACCATGGCACATGTTAACTTATGTAACAAACCTACACATCCTGCACACAGATCCTTCTGCTGTTAAAGCTTGAAACTTACATTTGTTTTATCTGAGTTCCTTCCTCAGGTAATGACCTTCAGGCCACTCACAAAAAGTATCAAATAATGGAAACAGATCACCACCCCAGATGCAGAGTCCTCACTCACATGATTGCTTCCTTGTCCCTTCCAAGTTTCTGTTTTCCTACACATTGTTACATTTCTTGCCTGGCACATAAACCTCTAGCTTTAGGTGGTTCGGGAGACCCAATTAAAGCCTTCTTCTTTGGCAATACTCGGCTTTTCAGTAATTATTTCTCTGTGTGGCAAGCTGCAGGACCTAGACTGAACACCTTGTGTATTGTTAACATGATTAAAGTGTCTCACAGCCTTTACATCATGTGTCTTGACATCATCTCATCATTTTGGAGGCAGCTTCCTCCCTTTCAACGCTGGCTCTTTGTTGAAACTCCGAGGTATCAAATAATCAAAGTGTAACCGGGGTGTTCCTTGGGTGCTGGTGAGGCACAACTCCCCTGAGAGAATGCTGTGGGTTCTTGGCCTCCAATCTCTTAAAGAATAAGTGATGGGACCACTGCAGGTGTGCTGTATGCTTGTAAAAGTAGATATTGGACCCAAAGAAGTGTTGCAGAAAGGTGATTTTATTTAGAGGAAAGAAGAAAAAGAAAAATAAGAAGAGAAAGACTTCCACAAAGAGTGTGGAAGGGGATTCCAGAGGGGAAAGGGAGCTCCCACCATGTGGGAGGGGATTCCAGAGAGCTGGAAATCCGGTGTGAGTGAAGGAGCAGGGGAATTTATCCTGGGAGAAATTCCCACCTTCCCCAAGACCCTGGGCCAAGAAAAGGAGTAAGGAGTTCCTTGGAACTTCTGCTGGAGTGATTGACTTTTAGTTTCTTCCTGTGCCTGCGAAATTCAAACATAAACCCGCGGATGGAGAGGGATGGGAAGCGGGCATGGCACTGGGAAATTCTTGCTCTTAAAATTATGCCCCCTTGTGGACCCAGAAAGAGAACACATTCCCTCAAAAGCATGCAGATTTCATTACAAAACATAAATTATTATAATAAAAATGATCAAGACAGATTTTCATTAGAAATTTGTACCACTGTGTGCTTGTGGCAAATAAACACTGGGAAAGCTCATAGAGTTGCTGGGTGTATGTTGGCATGTTCTGAGTTATTAACACATAGCATGAGATTTCAGACAATAACAAAGCATTTTTTGAAATGACCTCTCATCCTCCACTAAAAGGCGTATAAAGGACAATGCACAAACTGAACACAGACAAATGATTACAAAGTGAAAACAACACGTGATTATTATCCTAGTACAGAAATAAAACATACCAGCTCTTCTGCAAATTCATCATCATGATCAATACCCCGACCCCTCCACAATGTGAGCATCATTCTGAGTTCTAACACATTAAAAATTGTTCTTTTGGATTTTTACATAAATAAAATCATACACCATGTACTCATTTCTGTCCACTTTATTTTGCCTAATATTATTTTTCTACCTATCATTTGTGTCATTTCATATAGCAGTAATCTGTTCATTTTAAATACTGCATACCATTTTGTTGAATGAATATGCCATGACTCATTGATATATTTTATTGGTGATGGCTTTTAGATTATTTTCAGCTTGGAACTATTGCAACTAGAGCAACTATGAGTATTTCTGTATGTATCTCTTGAAATACGCATGTATAGTGTTTTTGAATATCTTCAGATCAATAACAAATTGCTGTGTTATATTCAACTTTTATTAATAATGCCAAATGATTTTTCTAAGTGGTTTCATATCAGTTTATACAGTCACCAGCAACATATGGGCTTCCAGTTGCTTCCGTCCAGTTGCTTCCGGTCCTATTTGGTACTGTTGATCATTTTGACGTTCTGATACATATAAGTGATATTAAATTATGGTTTTGATTTGTATTTTGAAGATTTAAGTATGAGGATACTGGGCATTGACCATTTTTATGCTATTTTTGCAAAGTTTCTGTTCACATTTCTTGCTCATTTCTAAATTGTGAATATAACTTTTTCTGTTAGTTGCATGTTTACCATTTTTTTCAGTCCATAATGTTCCTTTTTACTCTCTAGAGGTGAATTTTGATTAACAAAAGTTTCTAATTTTAATGTAGTCTTATTTATTATTCCTTCTTCTTGTAGTTGGTAAGTTCTTTTGTTATGGTTAACTCCGTTTAAAAACTCATTACTTAATACAATTGATGATGGTATGCTCCAATATTATCTTTCTTACTGTTTTCCCTTTGACCTTTAGATTACTGTTTTAATTGATTTTTTTGTTCAATATTATGTAAGGGATCAATTGTCTTTTTTTGTTTTTTTTTTTTTCTGTATTGCTACCTGCTATTTATTTTATTTTATTTTATTTTATTTTTTTTTTTTTTTTTTAGCACTGCTGTATATTTTTTCTCCCGGTAACCAACGTTGCTTTTAATGGCATCAACAATCAGGAGGCTGCATGTCAGTTCTGGTTGGCAATGTCTAGCTAGGCCTGAAGGGCTGTGGCCTCTAGTTGGCCTCACAGCCTTCGAGAACTCGCTACCCGGTCCCGCCCCACTGAAAAAAGACGAAATCATTGCACTGACCGACCGCAGAGCTCCGGCCTCGGGGCTGTCAGTCAAGGAGCGCCTTGGCGCCACTAGGCGGCGGCTGGGGCTACGCCCGGGACAAGGTTTATGAAATCTGACGCAGGTTCCTTTACAAACTGGGGCTTCGGAAGGTCCCTCTGTGGTTCTAACATCGTCTCAGAGCTGTGGAAGTCGGGCCCGAATCGCGCCGTGGAGGCTGGTTGCTTGGTTTGTACGAATGTGTGCGTCCAGTGGGCACTTCTGCTTCCACAGAGGAGACTCAGAGGAGCCCTCCTGAGCTGCTGCCGCCCTCTGCCTTTTCCAGCCCGGGCACTCGTTACCGTGTCCTCCTTTTCTAGTCTCTCCTGCGGCTGCGCGGCCTCCTGGGTTTCTCACGACTCCAGGAGGCTGCTGTGCGGAGCTTCACCAGCTCACCCAGGTCTGAGCCTCTAACAGCTCCGCCGGAGATGCTGCTTCTGCGTCTGCTCGGCCTCCAGGTTGGCGCTGTCCGCCCCAGCTGCGCCTTCAGCTGAACGGGGTCCGGGGAGGAAGCTGGGGCTCCAGCTTTGTCACCATCCTCTACGTGGCTCTTCATGTCACTCAACCTCTGCCTGGCCAGGGCGAACTCGTCCTTCTGTTTCTGGGCTTCGCTCTTGGCTGAATCCACTAAGACTGAGATTCTAGCAGAAGTTGCATTCGGCGCTGGCGGCTGCCACGTGCTTTTCCAGCTGCGCCTCCAAATGTGAGGTGTGTTCTCTCACCTGGTCTGAACTTTGAAGTTCTCCTTTTAGCTTCTCTGCAATCTCTTGGAGATGTTTCACTGCGACTGGGACTTCTGGAGCACCTCCTCTGCGGTGCCCTCCTTGGCCCTCGACACCTGCTCCTCCTCCCCCACGCTCTTCTGCAGGTGTCTGAGCATTGCCCTGTCTCCGCCAGGATGCTGCAGTACTGACCACACTGAGCCTCCCTCAACTTGGAGGCCAGGTCCGAGGAGGGCCTGGGGTGGCCGGAGCAGCCTGGGACCTTTCTCTTTGAGCTTCTGCAGCCATTCGGCATAATTCTGTTGTGACCAAACCCAACATAATTTATTTAAAATAACATTGGTTACCCCTAGTCCACGCTTTCACATTTGTCCTAAATGGAATACTTATATGGAGGTGTTTATTTCTGGATTTTTGTTTGGTTTTATTGATTTATTTTTGAATCAACAGCACAGTAAGTGATCATAGCTTAAAATGTGTTTTACTATCAAGTGATTAAGTCTTCTGTCTTTATTATTCATGCAAGTCTTAACTATTCTTAGTCTTTCAGATTTCCAGACTGATTTTAGAATCAGTTTGCAGGTTCCACACATACAAAAAGAGTATCTGGAATTTTCTTAGAATGACATTGTATGTACAAATCAATTTCAGGAGAGCAAATACCTTTATAATATTGAGTCTTAATAGACTTTACTTTTAAGAGCAGTTTTAGGTTTACAGCAAAATTGAGACAAGTTACGGAAATTGTCCATATACCCCCTAACCCACATATGCACACATTGCACATTGTCAACATCCTCCACCAGAGTGGTACGTTTGTCGTAACTGATGTGAAACCACACTGACGTATCATTGTTATGAGTTCATGGTTTACATGCGCTTCACTCTTGTAATTCTGTACATCTGGACAAACTTATAATGACGTATATCCACCACTGAATTATTGCACAGAATAGCTTCACTGCCCTGAAAAGCTTCTGTTTTTCATTTACTCATCTCCCCCTTCCCTTGACTCCTGGCAAGAACTGATTGTTTTACTGTCTCCGTGGTTCTGTCTTTTCCAGAATGTCATATAGTTGGAATTATAAAGTATGTATCTTTTCAGATTGGCTTCTTTAACTTAATAGCATGGATTTGAGTTTCCCCCATGTCTTTTCATGGCTTGATAGCTTATTTATTTTAAAATGCTGATGAACATTTTATCATTTAAATGTACTGGAGTTTATTTATCCATTTGTCTACTGAAGGACGTCTTGATTGCTTCCAGCATTTGGCAATTATGAATAAAGCTGCTGTAAACATCTTGTGTAGGTTTATGTGTAGATAAATGTTTTTAACTCTTTTGGGTAGATATCAAGGAGTGTGATTGCTGGATTGCATGATACTGTGTAGTAAAATGAACACACTGGCCAAAGTGAGTGAGCATTCTGGCCACTGGATTAATTTTTTCCATTTTCCCCAGGACCAAGCAGCTCCAGAGGGATATCCTGTTTGCACCTCTGAGCTAAAACAGTTCCTGTAACCTTGTGTCTGTGGTGAGATACCATGACAGAAAACTCCTTCCGCCAGCCTCCTGAAAGGTATCCAACAGACTTCTGGTTTGGGCTTGACAAATACCGTCGGGACACAGCTGTTTTTAACCAATCAAGACTGAATGAATTTGAATTATTGATTTGCATATACGGACCTGATTGAGAGCTGGAGCAGAAACTTTCCCTATTTAAGTCAGACACCCTCTTTATTCTCCAGAGTGCACTTTGGTTTTACTTTGGAGACTGCATCTCTCTGATCAGCACATTTATTATTTTTATTTTTAGAAAATAAGCACTTCTTTATTTTTCCTCTGCAAACCTCAAGGTCTTTTGTTAACAATAGTTTTGTAAGAAATTTCCAAATTTTCTTCTAAAGAGGTCATGCCGTTTTGTATTCCCACCTGCAATGAAGGAAAGTTCCTGTTGCTCCACATCTTTATCGAGCTTGGTGAGTTCAATGCATTGGATTTTGGCCTTTCTAGTGGTGCGTAGTGGCATCTCATTTTGACTTTAACTTCCACATCCCTGATGCCATATGATGTGATGTGAAACATATTTTTATATGTTTAATTTCAATCTGTATGTCTTCTTTGATTTGGTGTGTAGTACTGACCCTTTCAATCAATGGAACTTGATATCTATATTAGGTTTAATTTACTTTCTATCAATATATTTTTATAGCTTTTAGTGTGGAATCTTATGCATGTTTTACATATATGTTCATTGAAAGATCTTTCTGAAACTATTATAAATAATATCATTAAAGATATTGTTTTCTATTGTTTTGTACTATGTGGATGTAAATGTGATTTTTATGTATAGACCTTATATACATAAATTGATATGTATAATAAACATTATATATATAATTACATATATCATCTCAAAGTTCTTAAAACATTGTTTTTAGAAAGGTTGGAGAAAAGCTCAATTCTCCTAAATTACCAACAGGTAATATTTTGCCATATTTGCTCTCTGAGTAGATAGATAGATAGAAAGATAGAATTATTTTTGCCAAAGTTGTTCAGAAATAATTCTCAAAAAGCTGTTAAGAACAAGGATCTCCTCCTACTTAGCCTCATGATGGCTTTTACGCCTAAGTGTGTTAGCATTAATTACATCACCTAATATAGCTTCTTGTGTTCCAAAAATGTTTTACAACTGCTTTTTTTTTTTTAGTCAACACTCAGTATTGGTTCATTCATTTCATTTTGTTTCCATGTTTTTTTAAAGGTCTAAAATAGGTTAATTCAACTCTTTTTTTTTTTCTTTTTTCTGACATACTGGAAAAGTATGCAGACATGTTTAGCTGCAGAATCCCCTGTGTTTTAGATTTGTTTGTGATTAGATGCAGGTGAAAAATAATCGGAAAAACTAAAAATGAAGTGATACTATGTAGTTTTCATCCAGCCCCATCAGGAAGCTCACTGGATGAACTCATTTGTCTAAAATTTGTGGATTCTTTTGTCAGTAGGTAAATATATGTACCATGTAATAGGATTCCACTGTTTCATTTCGAATCCTGTTGAGCTCCTTTTCATGCCTTATTATATTTTTCAGAACCTTCCAATAATTGTAGGGAACATTCTTTTGTACTCAGCAGAAGCATATTGACATTTTTAACATAACATGTTCACTCTTCTTTTTTTGTATATTAAATATTTCTACCATCCTAGTTTTGCAGACAGCTTTATTAACATCTATTGAGATCATTGTATCACTTGTGGCCTGGCACGGTGGCTCACATCTGTAATCCCAGCACTTATGGAGGCTGAGGTGGGCAGACCTCCTGATCTCAAGTGTGAGGTTGGGGGTTCGAGACCAGCCTAGCCAACATGGGGAAACCTCATCTTTCCTAGAAGCATAAAAATTAGCCAGGTGTGATGACGGTTCGCCTGTAGTTCCAGCTACTCAGGAGGCTGAGGCAGGAGAATTGCATGGACTCTGGTGGTGGAGGTTATGGTGAGCCAAGATGGCACCACTGCACTCCAGCCTGGGCAACAGAGTGAGACCCCATTAAAAAAATTGTATCACCTGTTTCCCTTTGTTTTGTCACACTAATATCCTAAAGTTAAACCAGAATCCCTAAAGCAAAATGAACTTGACTATCATGCAGTATTCTTTTTATACTCTTTTCATTGATATATTGATTCTATTTGCTATTTTTTGATGTTTTCATCCAAGTCCATAAATAAGCCAGAAATTGAAATATTCTTTCTTGTATTCATGTCTGATTTTGGTGTCGAATTCCTTCTGTACTCAAAACATAAATTAGGATGTCTTTTTTTTTCTTGTTTATAAAAGGGTTTGCCTAAGATTTGTGTTATTTCTGTTTTAAATATTTCATAAGATTTATCTGTGCTTTACATTTTGAGTAATGTTATTTAATTATGGTTTGAATTTTAATAGGTTTTATGTTAAAAAAGGAAATGCAAATTTTTCATTCATATTTTTGTTTCTTATAATTTCTTTTAGCAATTTGGTAATTTTATCTAAGATTTTGAATAAATGGGCATAAAGTAGACCACAGTATTCTTCTAATTTCTACGTCATTAATATCTACAGTGATGTTCTATTTTTTATGTCTTATATTGTGTACTTTTGTGTGTGCCCTCTCTGATATTCTCAGGTGTTATCAATTTTATTAGTGTTTTCAGAGAACAAAATGTATCCTTATTGATGTCTTTATTATAGACTGGTTTCTCATTTCATTATTATTACTTTTACCATAGTGACTGGCTTTCAACTTAGGGCTATAAGACAGGGGATAAAAGAGAATAGGATGCACGTGTAAAATATGAATTCAGATATGCCGTTTTTCCTAGTATCAGTATCCCTTCCAATATTTGACACTTTCTTTCACTAATATATTGTGTTTATCTGAAATTCAAGTGGACCAGAGTAGCCTGTATTTTATTTGACAACCCTATTAATACTACTTCTTTTAGATTTAATGCCCTGGTTGTTGATTTTTGTTTCTTGGGGTAGATATTTAGATTATTTGCTTTTAGGCTTTGATTTTTTTTTTTTTTTTTACATTTGCAAAGACTATAAATTAACTCAGCATAGTTTAGATGAGACACTCCATTTTTAGCATATCTTAAAATTTCATCACCATTGTGTTTAAAATATTTTCTACTTACTTTGTAAATATGCTTACAGAATGACTGGTGAAAGCACATTCTTTACAGCACTGTGGGAAACCGCTCGAATATCTATCAACAATAGGATACATAAAGGTCTATTATTTGTTCAATGCAATACTAAAGAACAATTTTAAAAGAACAAGCTACTGATAAAGTTAACAACTGGGATGAATCTCAAAGGCGTTAAAAATAACTACAGGGTTATGCTATTCTGGCTTAGGTGCCATTGGCTAGAAAAGTACAGGACAAACTTTTCTGGGGAGATAAAAATGTTCTATATCACAATCTCAGTGATAGTTCTAGAAGTATATGTAAAACTTTTAAGAGACACATGCTTACAATTTGTACTCTGACTACTTGAAATTATATTTCTTTTTTAAATGCAATGAACAAAAAAGGGATTGGTTCTGATTAAAACTGGAAGAGGATTTTTGCATCATCAATTACTGGTGAGGAAGAAAAAGCTATCACATGAAAACTATCAGGTTTTAATTATCTCTAAAAACTTACTTAACAGTACACATCACAAAAAAAGAAGCGTTAAATTCAGGTAAATTCATTTCATAATTAGAATTATGAGACATGTTCAAATTTTATTTTACTATCTTCCCAATATAGCCTATGTTTTATTATATAATCAATATTATATGTAAAGAATCAAAACTGAAAATAATATAAGCAATTCGTCAATGATCATAAGGTATGAAAAGACAAAATAGAGATTTAATTCCATATTCCTTGAGTTTTACTCTAAGACTAATTCATTTGTTCCACCAGCATTGATTGAGCATTTAGCACACCATGGTCCATTCCAGAAAATGAGTTTTCAGTTTTTAACAGAAAACAATCTATGGGTTATATTCCTTAGGCTTCGAATGTATAAATAGTGCCAATGATATTTAATATAATACAAAACACACAAATGGGAAAAGTGAGGGGATGCCTTTATTTTACTTTCATTCATACTTTTAATAATTTCTCTGAAGAAAATTTTATAGAATAAAACTTCAAACTAAATCTACCATGTCTCCAACTTGCTAAAACTCAAGTCAAAAATTATCCCCAAGTTCTGTCATATTCCTTTCTTACTGAGTCAAATTTTGATTCATTAAACACTTTTTCAAGTAGCCTCTCATTTAAAAAATAAAAGAAAAATGATTTGTCAACGTGGTCTTCTGATAGGTGACATGACTCTGGTATTCTAATCAATAATTGCACTGCTGAGTTTTCTCCCCCATTCTGAATTTAATTTTCCAGATTTTCTTTTTGACCTTCAACTCCAGCATACTTTATTGACTATCAGTGACTTATACCCCAAGCCTTATTATTACTAGGAATTAATCCACCTCTGAGTTTTTTGAACGTTAAGGTTCTCTTAACTAACTATTTCATATATATCTCTCTTTTATTTCATTCTGCACTTGTTATGACAGTTATCGCATCAGATCATCTTCTCTCCTGGTTCTGAGTCCACTACCCATAATAGAATTCGAGGTTTACCAATTTAATTGTGCCCTAAGTTAATGCCTTTCATTGTCCTTTGCCCACAAAGTCAATGAGACAGATCTCATGCACAATAAATCAACCATATTTTATCTTTCTTGCTGCTCAGCCTAGGCTGTTTTTTTCCATATTTAGGATGACTAGCTTCACCATAATTTCATGCAAAACAACTTTGGCCAGGTTCTTAGAGATTCTTGAGAATGATTTTCCCCATCTCTGATTTACTCATTATAACTCTTCTTTTAGCAACTGTTCAAAATATTTTCCACTGCCTTCATATCCCCAGCCTACTTCCACACTCCCCTCCTGGCTGATGGTGCTGGTTCCTTTGTCATTCTGGAGATAGATGACATTCTACAATCTACCATCTGTATGATATTTCTAAAATAAAAACAAAATCCATCATTCACTCTCCAGTGTCATTATCTGGCTTCAGCTTATCATCCCATCTGATGCTTCTTAGACACTCATAGATTCTACTTTTCGATTTTTTAGCTTTTTCAATGTCTCAACTTATCCTGGCTTTCTCATACTTCCCTGTCTCTGCCTGGAATTTTATTTGCCCTTTGCTTTATTTATCTCTCTTCTGAACACATTTGAAGACTCACCTTCTTTTGGACTCCTTCCCCAAGCTACTTTAGGGGCAGCTCCCTATAACACCAGCCCTTCTGTTCCAAAATCACCTTGAATTTGCCTCTCTTAGTTTCTGCTGAATGTGCTCTAAGCAACTTGACATCCAAGACTAGTTTCCATTTAATAACCTTTTTATTCAAGCCAGTCACACTGTCTAACATGCAATAAAAGCCTAGTAGATTGTTACTAATATATTTTCAAAAATAAATGTTCTGAACATTATTGACAGCCACCTTGAAATTTCTGGATTGATATATAGAATAGCTTGCTTCTTTTATTTCTGCTATATTTATCTTTTTCTTTCATTTTTATTCATTTCCTTTTTATTCTCCAGGCATTTATCCTTCTTCTTCATTGTAGAAGTGGCAAATCTTTACTTATTGCCATAGCAGTGCAATTTGCTTTTGATTCTCTCCTCTTCCACCTCCATGGAGTAATGTACCATATCATTCTACTTTATATTTTTTGCCTAAAAATATTTTCCTTCCTTTTCATGTTGAGAAAACATATTTTCTTAGCACTTCTTCTAGGTAAAACTCTTTCACATGCATTCCTGTCAAATTTCTTTCCTGATCCCCACAAATCTAAACTCTCCCCGTGTATCCCTTTTCATTACTAATTTGATCCTTCACTAATGACAATTTCATTTCCGCTATCACCATTCTATTGAGATAGCTTTTATTTGTGGTTCAAAACACACTCTGCAGCCATGATCCCCAAGCTCTCTATTGTTAACACCCGATAAAGCCCAAGTGTTCTTAACTAAAGAATCCTCCACCCAACTGTTAGAATGAGCCATAGACTGAGGTACTGTTCACTCCCTTTGTCTTCTCCCTTTGTCTATATGTCTTATTCTTTTAAGTCATCACCTGGTGACCATTTCAACTTAAATACCCTGTTAGCAATTACAGTTATGTGCTGCCTGACAACATTTTGGTCAACACCAGATGACATACAGTGATGATGGCTCCATAAGATTATAATACATACTTTTACTGTGTCTTTTCTATGATTAGGTATGTTTAGACACACCAATATTTGGCATTGTGTTGCAATTGCTGTGCAAGTTTGTAGCCTGGGAGCAATAGGCTGTATAATACAGCCTAGCTGTGTAGCAGGCTCTCGCATCTGTGATTATGTAAGTACACTCCATGGTGTTCACACAATGATGAAATTGCTTAATGATACATTTCCTAGAACATATCCCTGTCATTAAACAATTCCTGACTGTGTATTCAAAGCACAGACTCTATCTTCCTGGACAACATGCAAATGTAGATTTTGACCCATTTTGATAAAAATAGGTCTAGTATGGTTCCCATTGAATTAGAATTATGTGGAGACTGACTGCCCTTTGGGCCACTGGCTACTCAGTTCTCTGGAGAGCTACTCAGCCTTCCACACCTTACCCACAACCTCTTTATTGCTGCGGAACCCAGCCTTCCAAAAACACCGTCATGCTCCTGGGGAAAACTCGGGATTGAGCTCCTGTGAGCATCTGGTCACTACATTTTTATCAGCTAATCAAGATATCCTCTTTTTGTGTTTTTCTGTTTACAGACACCTTCTCTAATATATATTGATGATCTGTTAACACTGGAATTATGGCCAACAGTCTATAAGTCATACGTAAGTGAAGTGTTTCTAAAAGGTATTTTCTTCATAAGACACATCACAGCCTTCTTGCCCTTAGGAACACTAGACAACCCTTCAGCACTATACTTAGGAAAACTGTAAATGGCAAAAATCACCAACAAGAAGCACAAAAATTTACAAATGTGGCACTAAGTGGACTTGAAACGGATACTTGTTTATTATTTATTCATTTAGTTTAATTTTTTGAGATGAAGTCTCCCTCTGTCACCCAGATTGGAGTGCAGTGGCGTGATCTTTGCTCACTGCAACCTACACCTCCTGGGTTCAAGCAGTTTTCCTGCTTCATCCTCCCAAGTTGCTGGGATTACAAGCACCCACCACCACGTTCAGTTAATTTTTTTTAATTCTTTTTTTTTTTTTTTTTAGTAGAAATGGGGTTTCCATATGCTGGCTAGGCTGGTTTCCAACTCCTGACCTCAAGTGATCCTCCTGTCTCGGCCTCCCAAATTGTTAGGATTACAGGTCACTGCAGCCTGTGATGTGCCTTATGCAGTGAGTCACTGCAGCCATACAGTGCCCTGCCTAGACACTTGTTTATCACATGAAAGTTGAGGCAAGAACGCAGTGTCCACTTTGCTCAGGCTCAGCTGAGAATGTGCATATTGAGTGGCTCCAAATTTTTCCCTGCTCTGCACGTGTTGACAAATGACCTCAAAAGCACTGAAAGTATTGATTTTGAAGTAACAAATCAATTTCAGGAAGTAGGTGAATTTACACACATAAAATTCATGAATGATGAAGACCAACTTTATATACAGTTCTGTGCCTTCTTTATTAACTGGCACTCATTTAACAGCTGCTTAACTATTTAAAAACATTTTACAATAAAATCATTCCCATTTCCTTCAGGACATGCTCTTTCTTTGTTTGGCTAATTCTCCACATAGCTACAGTATCTCAAGCCAGAGCCCAACTTTTGCCCATGCTAACCCACAATTTTCACAATGTCATGTCCCTTGTACACAATTTGCACACTGACAGATATTGTTTACAAATCGAAGAGGCTCTCAGTGATACATTTTTCCCCCAAAGATGCTTTACTTGTCCTCTGCCTGGTAGAAAGATTAGGCTAGATGGAACTAATTTAACATAGTGCTGCAGTTCTGATAACATATATATTTTTTTCACCTGTGCCTCCTCTCCTCCTATTGTGAGGCTTCCTCAATTTTCCAACTGAGAGCATGGGGTGATTCCTGTCCTTAACCCAACTGCACTATATCCTGACCTCTGATATTTGTTTCCCCAATACCATAAGACTGCTATAAATTCCAGTGTTCTTTAGATATTTCTGCTTTGCCCTTTATCATTCTATTCAATCCAGTTCTAACTTTTGACAAGTTACAACAGAGGATTGGACTGATGTCTCTGTTTTTCTCTTCCAAAATCACTGAATTTGTCTGTGAATCCTCCCAGACTGCCAGAATTTTAGTTGGTTTCTTTGTTTCAGAAAGGTGATTCTCTAACCCTATGTTTTGCCTGAATTTATATGCTCAGAATTAGAAAATATATTCAGGGAAAATGGCTACAAAATATAGGCTCATCTTTCCCCAGGTCGCAAAGATCTTGGTCCCTCAAAGCCCCATAAGCTTCAGCAGGTTCTCATTACCTTCCAGGATATATATATTACATTGTGTTTGTGTCTTAGCAGAAAATATTTTCCCACAACTAGCTATCTATTACAGCCACAAGTAGACCTCTGAATGAATTTTCCCTAAGAACTCTGTGTCTTCTTCCTATTGCTCATCTATTCGTGGTTGACCATCTCCATTTTTCTGCTGGTTGACTGATTTTAACAATAGTGCAGATGAATTTCCATACAGAAAAGTGACTTTTCTTTCTTTGGCGGTTTTGTACTCTGTGCAGTGTATTGACCTGCGTAAATTATCGAGACTACTAATATTCAGATATCATGACAGCCACGAGTTTCTCCATGCTTTTAACCTTACGTAGCTATATCTTTCTCACTGTGACTAAGACCTCTTTATTATTCATTTTCCATGCTCTTATCTTACATGATGATGCGTGGACACCTGTAGGTAGAATGAAAGTAAAATACACATTTGTTTGAAATAAATTAATTCAACGCATAAGTGTGATTAGGTCTTAATGGAGAAAATAACACAACCCATTATTTGGGTGTTCCAAGAAGGCTACCTTTCAGTGTAACAACTCTGTATTGCAATTTTTGTCTTAATAATAATAATTTTAATAAGTTTTAGACCCTGCTGAAATGCAAATTTATGTTTGCAGAGTAATAAATTGAAATTTTTTCATTTCTTATTTTCTTATTTTGAATGAGTTTATCAGGTTTTTTTGTTCTATAGAAAGAGGAAAATTTTCAATATAGTTATACTTAAGCTTACGAATGAAGAAAGGGAGATTTTATTTGTTTGTTTTTCTTTCTATGCTCATGTGAGACTTTATTCCAGAAATCCTGCCTGACGCTACCACACTAAGTGCCTTTCTTCTGTGATCTAGTGGCATTTTGGTACATCTAGTACATTGCTAAGATTTATGGTTCATCTAACAAGTGACACTTCCTCAAATCAGCATGAATGTCTTATCTGTGTAAAGTTCTCAGCACAGGACAATCACATGATAGACATGTTTCATGCTTTGGCAAGTTAGACAGAAGCCATCACCTTGTGATTTATAGGGTGCAAAGCATCATTTTAAATACTGAATATGTATTAATGAACAAGCAAACAAAAATCCTCTACCCTTCAGGAGATGATCTAATTAGGAAAATAGACAATAAAAATAAATATGTAATACAACAACATAAGGAGAAGGTAACTGCTCTGGGAGCGAAACAGAGTAGAATAATAGAGGGTGAGGAGAAGGCTTCTTGTTTTTGGAGAAGCCTGAAAGAGGTGGAATCCAGAGGCTCTTTACTGGGAGAAGAAAGAGTAAAATCAAAGCCTTCAAAGCAGAAGAAGGCTTGGCCTTTACAAGGCCAATGAGGGAAATGTAGCTGGAATGGAGCTGGCTGGAGGAAGAGAGGCAGGAGTCAGGCCAGAGATGAGCCAGAGCCTCTCCTCTCGTGGCTTTGTGGGCCACATAAATACTTTGCATAGTTTGGGAGTAAAACAGAAAGCCACTGGAGGTGTTGGAGGAGAGGACATGTGATATGATTTATGATTTAAAAACTGACCTCAGAGTGAAAGAGATAGAATGACGTCAAGAATAGAAACAAAAAGGCAGATTCAATGCAAGATCTCACTGGAAAATTGCAAGGAAGCAAGGATGTGTACTGATCTTGTTAATTTGGCTGTTTTATGTGCTCACTGACACTAGTCTGGGATGGATTAAATATTGAATACCTAGACCACTTTCTACCACGATTCCTTTCATTAGCAAGTACCCTATTAGTCCGTCTGTACTGTACATGAGATCTTTATTTTTTAAATTAACTGAATCCCATACTTTATTCAGAACTTCTGTTTTCCTTGTCTTTTTCTGTTACAGTATTTCATCCAGAGATCAAATTGCATTTAGTCATTAGGTTTCATTAGGCTTCTCTTGGCTATGATGATTTCTCAGAATTCTAAAAAGGTGTTTAGCTTGAAAATTTTGAGGAGTACTGGTCATGTATTTTGAAGAATGTCTCTATGTTGGAATTTAAAAGAACATTCTTTATCAAATTAGACTATGGAAATATGTTTTGGAGAAGACTCAAAATACATACAGCAGTAAAGTATCACGCTCATCACTTTATATCAAGGATACATATCATCAGCATGACTCACCATTATTGTGAACCTCTACCATCGATTTTGAGATAGTGTTAGGATTCTTCATTGAGGTTACCCCTTTTCCACCTTTCTTTGCCTTACTCCTTTGGAAGAGTTCCCATGTGAGGCAAGAACTTTACACTGAAGAGTGATGTTCCACCTCATTAAGAGTGAATTATCTATGTAAATTACTTTTCTGCATGGGAGATTTATCTCTTCTACTCATTTATTTAATCATTTCTTTATGTCAATATATAATTCTATATCATTTATTTTATACCTTGCATTATAATCCAATACTACTTTATTTTTTTGCTCAAAGTTTTTCAGATTTGGCCACTAAGAGCTCTTTCAGTTGACAGCTGCGATCTTGTGACATTTGCCCATCCTTGTGGATATTTCATATTTATTTACTTATTTTAAGCATTTTCTTACTTTCTGGGAGCTGAAACACAGCAGGCTTATCTTATACATTTACTGCACCCAGTCCTATACTCAATCATTTCTCCAAAGTGTCCTCATTCTTCTTCTTAGTGAGTGGAATTAGAAACCGAGGTTTGAGTGTCAGGTGTGTTCTTGCCTTGTTGGGTGTCACTGCTTCCAGGCCATTCAGTTGACAGCACAAGTATAATATGTGTATACTAGATATATAGATAGATAGACAACTATACATACACATTTTTGTGTAACCACTTGTATCTATATTAAGCTATGCATTAGTTTACCCTGATTTCTCAACTATTCCATTTTCATAAGGATCACTGCACACTTTTCCTTTTGCTGTAAGCGTACATTTGAACAGGAAGAAACATGGCTCCCAACAATAGGCATTCATTTACTTAAATGCTTAATTCTAGTATATATGTATAGCATCGTAAGAATTGTTAACCCAGAACCCTGTGGGAAGGAAGTTTTACTCAGCCTTTGTGCTTCTCTGCTGTTATACTTGACTTCCACTCAATACCAAAGTTATTTGGGACAGCACTTCTTCAGTGAGATTGTTGCATACATTTGTGATCCAGTCAGATTCTGTGTCACACTATACAGTCCATCCTAGGGTTTCCCAAATTCCTAAGTGGATTTTCTTAATTGTATATATTAATGTACACATTTTGTGCTATGAGCACTTAGGAAATAGTTGGTGTCATAAGCCCACCACTGAGCTCATAAAACATTGAGAATATATTGGTGAGACCAGCTCCCAATACATCAATGTGGGTTTAAGATCTCTCAAAGTGATCGATTGGTCAGTGAAAAAGAGAGACAAGGAGAAAATTTTCTTTAAAGCTGGGCCCAGGTGAGACACCGCATAATGCTGCTGCTCCATGGATGGCTGACATTCCCCTGAAAACCTCAGTTTTTTATTGTGCTCTTTCAACAGGAGAGGGCGAGTGAGGTTACGCAAAGTTTCAGTGATAATTATGCAAAAAGAATACATTTGCAAAAATTGGTGCACAAAAATCACAACGTGGTATTATAAAAGCAGAACAATGTCAAGATAACTTTCTGTGTTCCAGCATAGAAATCATACACCTTAGCAAGAATATAGGTTAAATGTAAACTTATGATTATCAGCAAGAACATATTGGGCTCACAGCGACAGTGGGAACAGGATCTGACACAGGACAACCAGCCTGACCACAAAGCTGCAAGAGGAGGGGCCTCCACGCAGGCCTGGAGGAGCAGTGGGAGAAGAAAGGCTTTTACATCCTGATCTCAGCCACAGAGACAGGCACCCCTCATGCGTCCGTTTATAGGCTCTCCGTAAGGGTCACATTCCCTTTCCAGAGCCATAATCAACATGCCTTTCCTGGGAAAGGAATCCGGGTAATAAGCCCTCCATTACACGTCCGTTTATAAGCTCTCAGCAACGAGAAGCCTATTACGCGCTGTCATCTCTCTCTGACAGTCAAGCTACGTGGTTAGCCCCTTTAACAGAGTTCCTGTTTTAACCGGAACAGTTTCGCAGAGCAAAAGTTGTAAGTTGCAGCTCAGCAGAGCCAAAGTTATGTCTTATCTCAGCATTTCACATTATCCTGCATTTTCTCAAATGTAATCAACACAGTAAGAAGCATCACAAAGCGAATAACTCATTTCTGGGAAACCAAATTCTAAGAAAATGTATAGGTTAACAATCAACAATTTCTTCTTGTTATTTCAGGTAGCTTGGGTTTTGCCAATTTTTCTAGAAGCCTGGGGTTGCTCAGTCACCATGGAGGGATTCAGAGTATTCCCAGCAAGAATAGTTTCATAACCTTAAAAATACCCTGTTATTCACTCATTCAATACTTCTCTGCCTTAATCTCTAGCAACCACCAATCTTACTGTCTCAATAATTTTTATTTTCTAGAATACCATATAATTGGTATATGGTACATAGCCTTTTCAGATTGGTTTCTTTCACTTAATAATGTACATTTAAGATTCGTCCACTAATTTTCATGACTTGATAGCTTATTTCTTTGTATTGCTGAACAACATTCCATTCTATGTAAGAAAATTGTTTATTCATTCATCTCTCTCTCTTCTTTTTTGAGACAGAGTCTTGTTTTGTCACCCAGGCTGGAGTTGGAGTGCCATGGTGCAATCTCAGCTCACTGCAACCTCCACCTCTAGGGTTCAAGCAATTCTCCTGCCTCAGCTTCCCAAGTAGCTGGGCTTACGGACATATGCCACCATGCCCGGCTAATTTTTTTATTTTTTGTAGAGACGGGGTTTTGCCATGTTGGCCAGGCTGGTCTTGAACTCCTGGCCTCAAGTGACTTTCCCATCTTGGTCTCCCAAAGTGCTGGGATTACAAGCGTGGGCCACCGCACCAGGCTCATTCATCTCTTGAAGTCTATCTTGATTGCTTTGAAGTTTCGGCAATTATAAAATAAAGCTACTGCAAAAATTCATATACAGGCGTGGGTGTGGAAATAAGTTTTGAAATCAGTTGGGTAAATATGTAGGAGTTCAATTGCTAGATAGCATGGTAACACTATGTTTAGCGTTTTTAGAAACTCTCTGCCTTCCTCAGTGACTGTCCCATTGTGCATTTCACCAGAAAAGAATGAGAGTTCTTACTGCCCTGAATTCTCCACAGCAGCTGGTATTGTCAGGATCCTTTTAGATTGTAGAAATCATAATAGAAGGTAGAGGTTTCTCATTACGGTTTCAGTGTGGCATTCCCTAAAGACAAATCATTTTAACTTTCATTGTATGTTCATTCAGTCTATTTATAGTTTTCTTCATTTATATTTTCTTAATTACATAATTGGGCAGCTTGATTTTAGTTGTTGATCTTTGAGACTTCTTGCATATTTCAATATAAATCCTTTCTCAGATATGTGATTTGAAAATATTTTCTCCTTGTCTATGCTTGCCTTTTGATTCTCTTAATAATATTTTTCACAGAACAGAAGATTTACTTTTAATGAAGTCTATATTATTATTATAATATTTTTCTTTTCGGATTGTGCTATTAAGAATTCCCACCCAGTTAAAAGTCACACAGGATTTTTTTCTTTATATTTTCTTCTATGAGCTTTACAGTGTGCATTATATATTTACATCTATGATCTTTTTTGAGTTAATTTTTCTGTAAGGTTTTAAAGATTTGTGTCTGATCATATTATTTTGGATGTACACATCCAGCTGTCTCTACACTGTTTTTTGAAAAGACTTATTTTTTTCTGTTAAATTACCTCCCCTCCTTTTTCACAGATTGGTTCACTGTGTTTGTGTGGTTTCATTTTTGTATTCTGTATTCTGTTATGTTTATCTATGTATTTATTTTTCACCAATACCACATGACTTGATTACAGTAGCTTTACAGTTTGTCTTAAATTAGTGTAGTGACAGTCTTCCAACTTTGTTCTTCTTCAGGATTGTATTGGCAATTCTGAGTCTTAAGACTTCCCATATAAATTTACCAGTTATTGTGTCAATATCCACAAAACAACTGGCTGAGATATTGAGTGGGAAAACATAGACTCTATAGATCAACTTAAGAACAGTTGACATCTTAATATTCAGTGTTCCAGCCAATGAGCACACAGTATCTCTCACATAACTGAATTTCTTTACTTTCATCAGAGTATTGTAGTTTTATGCATATAGACTTTATACAAATTTTCATTTACTTAAGTCTAGGTATTTAAGTTTTGGGGCTACATTTAACAGTACTTTTAATTTCAAATACCAATTATTCATTGCTATTATATTTGGAAGCAATTAACTTTTGTATATTAACCTAGCATCCTACAACCTTGCTATAATCACTTACAAGTTCTAGCGTCTTTTTGTGAATTCTTTGGGATTTTCTGCATAGATGATTATAGTTATAACTATAATTAGACCATCGGAGAACAAAGACAGGTATTTTCCTTTCTAATTAATATAACTTTCATTCCCTCTATTTTTCTTATTGCACGCACTAAGACTTCTAGTACAATGTTGGAGATTCATGGTGAGACAGGCACGTCTACTGATAGCACATTCCCTGAATTTTTACTTTTCTGAGAAAGTTTTTATTTCTTCTTCACTTTTGAAGAATAATAACAGAGTACAGAATTCTAAACTGGTGTCTTGCAGTTTTGTTTTCTCATTCAACGACTTTTAGTATTTCACTCCACTTTCTTCTGACTTATGTGGTTTCAGATGGGAAGTCATATATAATTCTTATTCCTGTTCTTCTGTCGGGGAGCTGCCCCCTTCTCCCCATGTGACTTCCTTCCAGACTTTTTCTTTGTCCTTTGTTTCATGCAGCTTGACTATGATATGCCGAGATGAAAACTTTCTGGTTATTCACCCTGCATGGTTTTCTCTGTGCCTCCTGGATCTGTGGTTTATTGTTTGCCATTTATTTAAAAAAATTTTCAGTCATTATTAACTCAAATATTTCTTTTGTTTCTTTTTTTTTTCTGTTACTCCTATTATACCTATTTATACTTTTTATAATTATCTCTCAATTTGGGGGTATTCTGGTATATTTTTAATTTTATTACTGTATTTCAATTTGGGAAGTTTCTATTACATATGTTCAGATTCAGTGTAAAAACGAGTCCATTATAGGAAGTGTTCCTCTCTGCTACAGTGCTTTTGTTGTCTGGCATTTTCTTTTGTATGTTTCTTAAATATTCCATGTGTATGCATCTATTACCCATATGTTCTTGTGTATGGATGACTGTTTCTATTAGACCCCTTAATGCATTAGTCCTTGTTATTTTAAATTCCTGGTCTAATATTTCCAGAGTTTCTGCCATGCTTGATGCTGGTTCTGATGCCTGTTTGTCTCTCCAGCCTGTATGTTTTCTTGCCTTGCAGCTTTGCAGTGTGTGTTGAAAGCCAGACACAATACATCAGGTCATTAGGCTTTGAGTGTTCCTACTTTCCGTTCGTCAGACTAGTTGTTGGTCTGTGTTCAATGACTGCTCTAACTTCAAGTGACAGAGGTTTTATTTTACTCTAGTTGTTGTTTTTTTTAATTTTTCTCCACTTATGTGAGAGGTAATACTAGAAGATATTGGAATTGCCTAATTGATGTTTTTCCAGGTCAGATAAGGTTCTGGTAAAATAGTTTCTCTATAGAGAAAGTTTCTGTTATTTAGAATGCTCTGAGAGCATTTCAAAATGCTTTTTTCTCCCCGTCTCGCCCAAAACACAAGTAGATTTTTTTCTATTGTTCATTAAGGAAGGCTACGAGAACCATGTTTGGTAAAACTCATGAAATGTGGGGCACTCCTCAGTCTAGGCCCTCAGAGAGTTTTTACTTCACATTCAGTGTTTGGTAATTCATTACAATTATCATTCCCTTTTCCCACCACTTATTGGTTTTAGGATGTTTTTCATTTCTGCTGGAAGCAGATCTTCACTATCCTTCTCTGTGTTCATCTATTTCTCCAGATTTTGGAGTGGCAGTTTGTCCTATGACCTTGATTTCTGATGGATCTGAGAAGTCATTGATTTTCAGTTTGTTCAGCTCTTTCCTTATTTGAGGGCTGGAGTTATGCCTTTTAATCTCTTTATATCTTGAAGCTAATAGGAAATTTCTTCTTCACATTTGAAGGATTATTTCAGTGGATATATAATTTTTATGTTGGTGATTTTGTTATTTTCTTTCAAACCTTCAAATATTTCATTTCATTCACTTCCTGGTTAAATGGTTTCGGAGGATAATTTCATTCTAGCTCTTACCTTTTTTCTTCTCTAACCTTCTGTTTCTTTCAAAATTTTCTCTTTGTATTTTGTTTTCTGCAGTTTAAAAATTATACATCTAGGTGTAGAGATTTTTCTTTTTGTTTTTAGTCAGCTTGGTTTATTCTGAGCTTTCTTTTTTTTAAAATCTTGGGCTTGGTGCCTGTATTAGTCCATTTTCATGCTTCTAATAAAGATATACCCTAGACAAGGTAATTTATACAGGAATAGGTTTAATAAACTTCCAGTTCCATGTAGCTGGGAAAGCCTCACAATCATGGTGGAAGGCAAGGAGGAGCAAGTTACATCTTACATGGATGGCAGCAGGCAAAGAGAGAGCTTGTGCAGGGAAACTCCCCTTATAAAACCATCAGATCCTGTGAGACTTATTCACTATCACAAGAACAGCATGGAAAGGCCTGCCCCCACTAATCAATTACCTCCCACTGGGTCCCTCCCATTGTGTCCCTCCCACAACACATGGAAATTCAAGATAAGATTTGTGTGGGGACATATGCAAACCATACCATTGCACCTCTGGCCCTTCTCAAATCTCATGTCCTCACATTTCAAAGCCAATCATGCCTTCCCAACAGTCCCTGTTCTTGTGTACTGATGAAAAGTCTGAACTCATTTCAGCATTAACTCTAAAGTCCACAGTCTAAAGTCTCATCCAAGAAAAGCCCAATCCTTTTTGTCTATGAGTTAGTAAAATCAAAAGCAGGTTAGTTACTTCCTAGATACAATGGGGGTACCAGTATTGGATAAATATAACCATTCCAAATGGGAGAAGTTGGCCAAAACAAAGGGACTACAGGCTGCATGCAAGTCTGAAATCCAGCAGGACAGTCAAATCATAGCACTCCAAAATGATCTCCTTTGACTCCATGTCTTACATCCAGGTCACACTGATGCAAAAGGTGGGTTCCTATGGTGTTGGGCAACTCCACCTCTGTGACTTTGCAGGGTAAGTCTTCCTGCGGGCTGCTTTCACAGGCTGGCATTGAGTGTTTGCAGCTTTTTTAGGTGCACAGTGCAAGCTGTCAGTGGATCTACCATTCTGGGGTCTGGAGGATGGTGGTTCTTTCCTCACAGCTCTGCTAGGCAGTGCCCCAGTGGGGATTCTGTATGGGGGCTTGCACCCAACATTTCCCTTCTGCACTGCCCTAGCAGAGGTTCTCCCTGAGGGCACCACCCCTGAAGCAAACTTCTGCCTTGACACCCAGGCATTTTCATAAATTCTCTGAAATCTAAACAGAGGTTCCCACACCTCAGTTCTTGATTTCTGTGAACCTACAGGCTCACCACCAGGTGGATGCTGCCAAGGCTTGGGAGCTGTGCCCTCTGAAGCCATGGCCCAAGCTGTACCTTGCTCTGTTTTAGCCATGGCTAGAGCAGCTGGGACATGAGACACCAAGCACCTAGGCAGCATACAGCAGTGGGGGCAGGGGTGGTCAGGGGAGGAAACCCTGGGTCTGGCCAATGAAACCATTTTTTTCCTCCTAGACCTCCGGGTCTGTGAGGAAAGGGGCTGCCACAAAGTTCTCTGACATGCCCTGGAGATATTTTCCCCATCATCCAGGTGATTAACATTTGGTTCCTCATTATTTATGTAAATGTCTGCAGCTGGCTTGAATTTCTCCCCAGTAAATGGGATTTTCTTGTCTATTGCATTGTCAGGCTGCAAATTTTCTGAATTTTTATGCTCTGCTTTCGTAAACTGAATGCCTTTAACAGCACTCAAGTCACATCTTGAATGTTTTGCTGCTTAGAAGTTTCTTCAGCCAGATACCCTAAATCATCTCTCTCGAGTTCAGAGTTCCACAAATCTCTAGGCCAGGGGCTAAATGCTGCCAGTCTTTTTGCTGAAACATGATAAGAGTTACCTTTGCTCTAGTTTCCAGCAACTTCTTCATGTCCATCTGAGATAACTTCAGCCTAGATTTCACTGTCCATATCATTATCAGCACTTTGGGCAAAGGCATTCAGCAACTTCCAAACTTTCCCACATTTTTGTCTTCTTCTCAGCCCTCCGAACTGTTCCAACCTCTGCCTGTTACCCAGTTCCAAAGTTGCTTCCACACTTTTGGATCTCTTCACAGAGGCCCACTGTACTGGTACCAATTTATTATATTAGTCTGCTTTCATGTTACTAATAAAGACATATGTAAGACTGAGTAATTTATATAGGAAAAAGTTCTAATGGACTTATATTCCATGTGGCTGGAGAAGCCTCACAATCATGGTGGAAGGGAAAGAGATGCAAGTCACGTCTTACATGGATGTCAGCAGGCAAAGAGAGATCTTGTGTAGGGAATCTCCATAGAACCATCAAATCTCATGACACTTATTCACTATCATGAGAACAGCATGAGAAAGACCCGTCCTCATGATTCAATTACCTACTACTGGGTCCCTCCCACAACATGTGGGAATTCAAGATGAGATTCAGGTGGGGACACACAACCAAATTGTATTTGTGTCTGGTATGGTTTGGCTCTGTATCCCCACCCAAATTGCATCTTAATTGTAAGTTATCATGAGATTTTATGGTTTTTTAAGTATTTGGCAGTTCATCCTTCACACTCACTCACTCTCTCACTCTTGCCTGCCACCATGTAAGACATGCCTGCTTCCTCTTACACCATGATTGTAAGTTTCCTCAGGACTTCCCAGCCAGGTGAAACTGTGAGCCAATTAAATCTATATTCCTTATATATTACCCAGTCTCAGGCAGTTCTTTATAGCAGTGTGAAAACAGATTAATACAGTGTCAGTAATTAATTTTGGAAAATTTTTGAACACTATTGATTCAAATATTTTTTTTCTGTTCTGTCTTGTTTCTTCTAAAACCTTTTAAAATTGTTTTGCAATTCTTGGATGTTGTGTTTTCTTTTCTATTTTTTTTTTTTTTTTTTTTTTTTTTTACTCTTTTCATTTTCCTTGTAAAGTTTCTACTGAAAAATCTTTAAGCTTACTGATTTTCCCCTTGTCCATGCCCAGTCTTCTGAGGAAACCATCAAAGGCATTCTCTAACTCTGTTACAATGTGTTTGATTTCTAGTATTGCCTTTTGTTTCATTTTTTGAGTTCCATTTCCATAACCCATTGGTTCTTTTTCCATGAGATCTGTTAACATATTAATCATGCCAAGTTTAAACTCTCTGTCTGATGATTCTAACACATATCCTGTCTGAACCTGGATCTAGTTGGATTTTTTTCTCTTAAAATAGTTTCTTCTGCCTTTGGTGCAGGCCTTATGATGTTGAATGGAATATAGCCCTTAATGTAAGTTTTAAAATTAATCTTTCCTGTCAATTTGCTGAGTTTGATACATTCTGTAACAGTATGTGCCAGAGGGCTCCGATTCCTCTAGTGTTTTTTTTTTGTTTCCTCTTTTGACTTTGGATTTCCCCAAGTCCTCTTCCTCAGAAAGCATCCGAGAATGACAGCTCTTTCCACTGCAATCCATTGCTATTCTGAGTCCTATTGGTGTGGCAGTAAGGTGTTGAGAGGGCTATTGTTCTAAAATCTTAGGATTCCATCCAAGCCCTTGAGAGACCTGACCTTCATAAAAGGTCCTGCATTGGTTTATTACACTCTTTTCTAGGCAAGACCTTAAGCCTAATCGGGGAGGAGCTGGGCTGGAGTTTCTGCATATGAGATAAAGGACTTCTTATAAAGTCCTTTCTCCTGAAGAGTAGTCCTTTGTTATAGAAAAAAAAAAAAGTTTTCCCGTGGCCAGAGCCAGTAGATGTCTTTCTTAGAGCTTTACTGTGAAGATCTGATGGAATGCCTGGCTGTTGAACCTCTCTCAGACTTTGGATTCCAGTTTTGTTCTCTATCACATGAGTCAATGTTCGGCTCCAGTAACTCTTCGCTGTCATTCAGGTCTTCCTGAGAGTCCATAGTCTAGCAGCTCCAGGTAAGCAGATATCAGTTGTGATTCTCTTGATGCATCTTTCTCCCCAGATAGTGGGAGGATGATTTGCTCTACAACATCAGTTGCCAGATAAGCCCAAGAATAGTTGTTGATTATGTACTTATTCACATTTTTTTGTTTGTTTACTTACTGGTTGATGTTATAAGGATATGGTGTCACCTTTCAGTCTCTTTAAATGTCAAAGTTGAAACCAGATGACTACCATTTTTAGTGCAAAAAGTTGCAAGGATTATTTGTATCCCTGTAACTCTATAATAGGAACATTGTTTTTATTAAAGAATAATTCCTTTTATTTTGTCTTTACTTCACCATTTAAAAAATATAATATGCAAGAGTCACATATTTCACAATAATAAACTTACATTGCTAAAGGCAGTCTTTTTAATTGTATTTATTATCGGTGTTAAAATTTTCTGCTTAATACTGTATTTAGTAAGGCATCAAATTTTCTGTAGGTTACGGGTAGCTTTATTTCATCAAAAATCAATTTGCACTTTTAATGTGGGCACATTTCCCCACAGCAACAACTTCCTATTGTGAAGCAGGATGAAAAAGAATAATTTACCTACGTGCAGTTAAGACCTCAAATTTTGAATCTAATTGTTTGTGTGCAGAAGCATAGTTTATGAACTGTGATTCCTATTTTTTGATGAAATTTGGGGTGGGGAACTTGGCGAATGAACAGTTTTTTCACTTAATGGACTTAAATATTCTCCCTCAAGTTGCCAAATAACTCGTGGACATGCATTATCATTTTGTGCATGTGCCCTAAGAGAGAAACTAAAGTAAAAGGTCTATGTCTTAAGCATGCATCAGAAAAAAGTAAACACCATCTCCTAAAATGCAGTTATACAAAATCGTGTCTCAGAGATATAAGAAGCACTTTTATTTGATTGAAGAAAGTTATCAAATAATGTAGTGTTTAGACATAACTGTTTGATAATAGTTTGTTGCTGCCCCTAAATTTAAAAATAGCAACAATTACTATGGAATAACTATGCAAAGTTCTGGTTCTGAAACTATCCATCATCCAGTATATTTCAGCCAAGGTGTTTCTAATTTCACATGCTTGTAAACACACGTGGGAGATCAAGGGCTTTTCTAAACTGAAAAACCAAAATAATGTAAGGTTATTGCTTTTTTGTTTTCATTTCTTACATGTGTAATTCTCAGCAGAATTGGAAGTTTAAAGCTTGTCTAAATGACCGAGTTTGTACCTTTACACCCTTGTCACCCAGTGAACTGTCCATGCTTATTTGTGGGGATATATAGCTAACACAATGTTAGGAATGAAGAAAGATTAGGCTTGAGAAAATGTCACAAAGGGACATCAGTAAGAACCACTTCAAGAATTTGGAGATGTGAAATATAAATGAAAATGGAAGCACTGCCTTCCTAAGACAGTAGGAATTTTATTTAGATCCGAGCACGTGTGCTTAATCGGTTAACTGGAGAATTTGTTAAGAATTACAACAGAATATGTTAGCTTCTCACAAATCCTTGTAAATGCCTTACTCATATTGCCTCTATATCTGGCCTTTTGAAAATGATAATATCTTTTTCTTTGACCTTAGCATACACTTTTCTTCTTTCTTCTTTCCTAAAGGGCACTCATTGCAAAAACATCATGGTTTCTTCATTCATCACGTTTTCAATGTGCTTTATAACTTGGATGCTCAAATATGGAATATCTCTATGATATCATTATTTCTTTAAATATAGAAAACCTAAAATGAATCAAGGCACTGCTGAGGTTTAGCCTCCTTCACATTATTAAGGTTCTGTTGCTTCTCTCCCTACTATACATAAAAGGGTTGCGTTATCCAGTGTTCTCCAGAGAACTAGAACCAATAAGATACATATAGTCCCACGATCTGTTGTCTGCAAACTGGAGATACTGGAAAATTGGTGGTGTAGTTCCAATCTGAATCTGAAAGCCTGAGACCCAGGGTGATAATCATATAAATCCTAGTCCAAGAACAAAAGACTGAAGTTCCAACTCAAGCAGCCAGTGGACTGGGTGAATTCTCCCTTCTGCCTTTTGTTCTATTCATGATTTGAATGATTGAATGAGGCCTAATTGAGTAGGGCAATCTAATTTACTGAGTCCACCAATTCAAATGCTAATCTCATGTGGAAACACCCTCACAGACATAAACAGAAAGGAACTCTAATCTACACACCTGTTGCTCAGTGGAATTAACATAAAATTAGCCATTACAAGAGTTAACCTGGAAGGTGTAACTGCTTATTCTTAAAATGTCCTGCTTACAACATTGGCCCTCTGATGGTGTCCAGGAACTTGGATTTCTGTGGAGTTCCCACTACTCTTGGAATGGATTGGAGTGGCTCACTATGCCTAACCCAACAAATCATATGGTTTCTGCTGAACACATTTTCCTTCTTGATTTCTGGCATTCTGGTATATGCAAGGCAAACAATGCCTATGTGACCAGCCCTTGCTAAAATCCCTGGACATCAAGTCCCTCATGAGCTTCTACCAACCCAGGTACCTTCACAGGGATAGGACTCAAAGCCTGAGCTTGATTTCTTCCAGACTTCACCCTGCACACATTTTTAATTTTTTTTTTCTTTTTTTTTTTTTTTGGAGACACAGTCTCGCTCTGTCACCCAGGCTGGAGTGCAGTGGCGCAATCTCAGCTGACTGCAACCTTCACCTTCCAGGTTCAAGTGATTCTCCTGCCTCAGCCTCCCATGTAGCTGGGATTACAGGCGCCCACCACTGAGGCTGGAAAATTTTTGTATTTTTTAGTAGAGATGGGGTTTCACCATCTTGTTCAGGCTGTTCTCGAACTCCTGACCTCCTGATCCACCTGCCTCCGCCTCCCAAAGTGCTGGGATTACAGGGGTGAGCCACTGTGCCGGGCTCACATTTTTTCATAGTTGAATTTATTTTACATCCTTCTGCTGTGCTGAATTTTAGCCATGGGTATGCTGTGTGCTGGGTCCTGTGAGTTCAAGAGAATCACTGGACCTGAATCTGGACTTGGGAATCCTGAAAACATATATATTCTAAGCTTTTACTAATTTAGTCTAGAACAATACCAGTTTTCTCACTATATCAAATTTATACTTCCTATGAAGCTTTATGTTATTTTAACCATATATTTAATCCATTTGATTCTAGAATAAATACTTTTGCTTTTCTTCTAACTAGTTTGAGGTTAAAATAATAATAATAATAATAAATAATGGCACCTCTTGAAATCATAATTTATAAACCTGTATAGGAAAGAATGAATCTAGAAGGCCCCTTTTTCAACAGTCTGGAAATATTGGGAATATTCTTTGTTAATCTTGTTGCCCTATAGTCTTTTATTTTTTATCGCATAATATTAAAAGCATAAAATGTCAATTTAAATGTAAATGTTTTCTTTGTACCTTATCTCACCTAATTAGCATATTAAATTTTGACTGTGTGTATTGTTGTTCTTTCAGTTGGAGTGTCATGGCTGCAAGTAATAAATTACCGGAAGTGGAAGTTAATGTCTTAAACAATGAAGAGTTTACTACCATGAACAACAAGATCTCCTGGAAAATGTGATTCTAGGATCAGTTCATTAAGCAACACCCAACACCACCAATCATATAAGCAGTTGAAATGTGTCTTCAGTTTTGCCCTCTGATGACTGAAAGATTATTTCCCAACTCCAGGCATCTGATTCTCACAATGTCAATCAAAATACAAAAAGAACAATATCTAAATGCACTTTATTTAAAATCAGGGAAAAGCATATTTTTCTTACACAAATACCTGAAGATATATATTTATATATGTGTATAATTTTTATTTTTAAAAGACAAGGTCTCTGTCACTCAGGCTGTGTCATGATCATAGCTCATTGTAGCCTCAAACTCCAAGGCTCAAGCAGTCCTCCTGCTTCAGTCTCCTGAGTAGCTGGGATTACAGGCATGTGCCAACATGCCTGGCTAATTTTTGTACTTTTTTAGAAATGGGGTCTCACTATGTTGCTCAGGCTGGTCTTGAACTCCTATCTTTAATGATCCTCCTGTCTTGACCTCCCAAAGTGCTAGGATTACATGTGTGAGCCACTATGACTGGCCAACCTTTATATATTTTGTTAGCCACTGTGCTAATTACATTGACAAACCTTGGCAAAACCATTCTCTGTCAAGATAAAGAGAATTATCATCTTATTTAGATTGGCAAAAGCTACATATTGTGACTAGAAAGGGACCAATGTCTATGAGTATATGAGAAGATGAACATGAGAAGTGAGGTTTTGACATCTGCATGGTAGGGAAGAGGAAGAATGGCAACAGGATAAACCATCAATTCTTTCTGCCCCTGAGCTTCCATCCAACAAGCTTCCTCTCTGTTTCAGATCTTAATAGCATGGCATGTGCAAGAAGTAAGTACTCAGATATCAAACAGGCAAGGTTGTGAACAAATCATCTGTTGCCGTTTTTCTTAATTTTACTCAAACTGTTTACTTTTCATTGTTTTCGTATTGAGTAAAATTGGATTTAAGGAACGTGAACATCTGAAATACCATTCACTTCATTTCCTTTTTCTTCAAAGTCTCTCTCTCCTTTGTTTTTAAGATAATCCACTTTAAATGCAATTTCATATGCATTCATCTAATTGCTGAAATTTCAACCTCATCTACGATGCGGCTGGTTTCTTGGTTCTCAGAGCAGTCTTTTCTGCTCTTCATGAAAATTGTCATCTGAAATAGCTGGATGTTCTCTCAGCTGCTTCTGTTGTTTATATTTGCACCATTTTTCAATAGTTTATCAGATCCAAGAGGTCAAGGGTCGTATCATGTTCTTTTCTTGTACTTGCATGTGTTAAGAATTAGCTAAGAATTAAAAACGCTTTTGAATTAGCATAAAATCACTTTCTTTGATCTCTTCAGTTTTTAGTTTTCTGGATTTCCTATTTATTATTCAGAATATAGTATCATCTATTATATTTATACCTATATTTTTCTGACAATATTTCCTGATTTTTTTTGTTTTCTAATTTTATAAACAATATTTTTGATTTCAGTCCATAAACTATTTCTGCATAATAATACCCTGTGTATAAGCTTGTTACTTATATGGTTATGGAATAAGATTTTCTAATATACTGCACATTAATTTTTTTTCTATGGCTCATTCCATGTTTATCTACTGCTTATTTAAATAATTACTTAATTTGTTTATAGACATGATATATGGTTACTATAAAAATAATGAATGCATTGAAACAGTGGAAATGGTAAAACAACAAACAACATATGCTATAATTATCAACTTATATTTGATTACCACCACTCTGGCCATGGTTATGTAAACATTCACAACAAAAAGGTGGTATATAATATAAATCTTGAATTGATAGCTAAAACGGTTTTCTAAGGTTAATATTTTAATAAATTTTATTGTTATCTTAAAACAATAAAATATGTGGTCAAATATGTCCCTTCTTCTCCTGCATTAGGCAAGAAGTAAGGTTCCCTCTTTTCCTACTATGAATAGCCAATTGACCGGAGTTTATTGAAAACCTCATATGTCCTCACAACATTACTTCACTACTTTGTCATAAATCAGGTGACTGTATATGTCTTCTCTTTCTGAACCGTCTATATCTCTCCCTTCAGTCAGTTTCCTATTTTTTTTGCATCAATATTATGCTTTTTAAAATTACTCTACAAGGAGGCCAGATGTCATCAGACAATGAAAGAATGACCCCAAAGGCATTTCTGAAATCTGTTGCTACTCCACCTATTGCAGGCCGACAGTGCTAGGACCTTGAGGGTAGAATAGTTCAAAGAAGATCCCAGGGAACTCAGGAGACCTTTGGGTTTTCTGCCTAGGGCCACCTCAAGTTCTGCTTAGCACATGTGGGTCAGAGCTCTTTGGCCACCCCAGCTGTGGCTTGAGGGTCCATATATAGCTTTGGCTGCCTGTCCAGAGAGCACAAGCAGTGAAGCTTGGTGGTATCCACATGGTGCCAACTCTGCACGGGTGCAGAGAGCACGAGGTGAGGGGCATGGAGTACACATACAGTTTTGTGTTTTATGTTTCGTTATATAACCTATGTTGAGTTAAATTTCGTGGAGTGTATAATTTCTGTGTCTAAATTAAATTTTTTCTTTTTTTTATATGTGGATGTTCAGTTGTTCTGGCACCATTGGTTAAAAAGACTTTCCTTTCTTGGCCGGGTACGGTGGCTCACACCTGTAATTCCAGCACTTTGGGAGGCTGAGGCAGGCAGATCATGAGGTCAAGAGAGGGAGACCATCCTGGCCAACATGGTGAAACCCTGTCTCTACTAAAAATCCCCCCACCAAAAAATTAAAATATTAGCTTGGCATGGTGGTACACACATGTAGTCCCACCTACTTGGGTGTCTGAGGCAGGAGGCTCTCTTGAACCAGAGAGGCAGAGGTTGCAGTGAGCCAAGATGGCACCACTGTGCTGGTAACAGAGCCAGACTCTGTATCAAAAAAAAAAAAAAAAAGGTTGATTTTATTTATGTGAGTCAATTATTTTTGGGCTCTCTATTCTGTTCCATTGATTTATTTGTACTTGTTGTTTGTTTTATTTCAGTAACACACTGTCTTGATTATTGTATCTATGCAATAAGTCTTGAAGTTAAGTAGTTTCAGTTCTTCAATTTTCTTATTCTGATTCAATATTGTGTTGGCTATTTGGAGTCTTTTGTCTCTCTACATAAAGTTTATATAAACATAAACTTTATAAACAAAGTAACTTGCGAAGATTTTAATTGGGATTTTATTGAATCTATAAAGTTGGGAAGAACTGTCATATTGGCAATATTGAATCTTTCTATCCATGAGCATAGATTATCTCTCCATTTATTTAGTTATTTGATTTCTTTCATCAGAGTTTTGTAGTTTTCCTTTTGTAGATCCTGTATATATTTTGTTAGATTTATACCTAAGTATGTCATTTTTTGTATGTGCTCATGTAAATGGTATTGTGTTTTTAATCTGAAATTCCACTTGTTCATTGCTACTATGTTGGAAAGAAATTGATTTGTAAAGAAATTAAACTTGTAAATGCAACTTTACTATACTCAGTTATTAGTTCCAGGAGGGTTTTGTTGTTGATTCTTTCATGTTTTCTGCATAGCTAATCATCCCATCTGCAAGCAGAACAGATTTATTTAATTCCTCCCAGTCTCTATATCTATTTCCTTTTCCTGTCTCATTAGATTAGGTAGGATCTTTAGTAATATCTAGAAAAGGAATGGTAAAGGGTATTTCATTTTTGCCTTCTTCCTGATCATAGTAGGAAAGATTTTTACAATCATTCAAAGATGCTGAATTTTGTAAAAAAAAAAAAAAAAAAAAAAAAAGTTTTAAATTGAGATTTTTTTTCTCCTCTTTTGAATACGGATAAATTATATTAATTTATTTTAGAATATAAAATAATCTTTACATATGAAATAAATCTTATTTGGTCCTTTTTATATATTGGTGAATTCATTTTAAGAACACTCTATTGAGGCATTTTTGCGTCTATGTTTATAAATTTTGTATCCATGTTATTTTATTGTAATGTCTTAATCAGATTTTGGTATTAAATATATGTTGGCCTCATTAAAAGAGTTGAGAAACATTTTTGCTTTATTCTCTAGAAGAGTTTGGGTAATAATTCTGTAATTACCTTTATAAACATTTCTTTAAAAATCAGTAATTAATTTATTTTTGAGAAAGTCTTTAAAAAGTGACAAGATCAGATTTTTAGTTTTGTTGACCCACATCTTTGATAAATTACATTTTTTTAACATGTTGGTCAATTTTCTCATAGTTGTCTGTAATGTAAATTAGTTTATAATATACTTTTAATATATACTAAATCTGAAATTATGTAGCCTTTAGCATTAATGATATTGGTTTCACAAATTACTTCTTCTTTGTTCTGATTTATCTCTTGGATGATTAGAGTTTGTTCAAAAAATATTTGAGTTTGGCACCATTTTTAAAACAATTTGGAGTGCACTCAATTCGTAGAATTTAATAGACCTTTCACTATCTTTTCATGATAGAGCATTCATTTTGTCTAAACTGATACCAGTCTAAATATTTTTCCCCTTATAGGAGAATTACAGTTTCTTCTTCCATGCCTAAATAATTGCTTATCCTCAAATTCCAGTAATTAACCAGGATGTGTATCACCTTTCGATAAGTGAAAACTATAGAATTTGTTAATCATAAGGAATATTAGTCTGATTTAGAATTAGTTTATTGTGTCATATCTTTCTGTGATCTGGAAGCCACTCAATTTTATGAAGAATATAATTACTATAATGTGATTTAATAGCTTTAGTTTAGATGAGAATAAGTGAATTTTCAGATTTGCATTTTTTTCCTTAAAAATTGCTATATTTTCTCTAACTGGGGAGAAATTAATATGCAGGAACTACTAATAATTATTGTTCAAGACTTAGCAAAATGTAATTTAAAATTGTGCAAATTTTCAGAGATAGGTTTATATTACCTTATAATCTTCCCAGAGAAATAATAATGTAGGTGAGTCAGCTAAAGGCTAGGTATAGAATTAACAGCACCTAATTTCACCACCAAAGTTCATCTTCAAAAAAATGCCCAGATTATAATAGCAACCTACCTGGGGAGAAATAAGAAACCATTAATACTACTACTGATAAATTTTGTGTTTTCTTTTTTCCAAAAACATGAATAAATAAACATTCTCTTTTTTGATGGCTGATAGTGGGAAAAACTGAAAAATATTATGTAAACTGCTGGGCAGAGATGCGTTCAAAACACTTCTTCACACTTCTGTATCTGTCACTCTTAATGTCTGAAACACATTATCTTCCATCCCTTCCCATAATTCTACTTGAATCTTACATTCTTGCTGCTCGTTCTCACAATTCTTTAAATATCTCTTCTGGATCTTTTGTAGTCTGTAAGTAAAGTCTTCCTAATCTTCAACAAATTTCAGTCAATGAATTCACTTTATTTTTGTTTACTGCCTATTATGCCAGTGCATATCTTGGCTTCACTGATCTAATCCTCTCTTGCAACACTTTTACATGTTGTATATAGCATTGGAGGCCTGTCTTTTCATTCTAATTGCTACCGTTATATTATTACTCTTCTTTCTATCAAATGCGTTCATCTATTTGTAAGTAGCTATGGAATGTTTTAAAACTTTATTTTGCAGCTAACACATCTGGAAATGGTTCTTAAAAAATGTGTTTATTTTTTAATTTATATTCAACATTTGAAAAAGATGAGTCGTGCTTGTTTATATTCACAATTTATATTGTGAATGTAAAATCTTGGTATTGACAAAGAAATGGTCATGTTCTTGTTTTTGAAGTATGAATACAGAACTTTGCCATGTTTAAGTTAGCATCTTAGGAAAGACACAAAATAGAAATAAAGATTTTATGATTTATAGGATTTCCAGGTCTAGGGGTACATGGCACGTCTGAAAACCACACATGGAGATTAGGGAGTGCAGACAGTGAGAAAGAGACAGGGACCAGTGCCAAGTCCCATATTGGGTCTCGGGCTTTATCTAAGAAGTTTTCCCGCAGGGATTTTAATTGGTGGGTTCCAAGCAAGCAGGCTCAAGTTCAGGAGTTCACCCTGTGATGGAGAGGCAGGCACTGTGCCATCTCTACAGTCCATGTAGGGTGTGAGGGTCGGTAGGGTAGTTAAGCAGGCTGCATCTCCCATGGAGAGGCAGGCACTGTGCCATCTCTACAGTCCATGTAGGGTGTGAGGGTCGGTAGGGTAGTTAAGCAGGCTGCATCTCCCATGGAGAGGCAGTCACTGTGCCATCTCTACAGTCCATGTAGGGTGTGAGGGTCGGTAGGGTAGTTAAGCAGGCTGCATCTCCCATGGAGAGGCAGTCACTGTGCCATCTCTACAGTCCATGTAGGGTGTGAGGGTCGGTAGGGTAGTTAAGCAGGCTGCATCTCCCATGGAGAGGCAGGCACTGTGCCATCTCTACAGTCCATGTAGGGTGTGAGGGTCGGTAGGGTAGTTAAGCAGGCTGCATCTCCCATAGGAAGGTGGTCACCAGAGGGCAGTTGTATAAGTCAGACATCTGCACCAGCCCCACTGAGGACTTGGGAACAGGGTGGTGTAGAATTAGAAACTGTGTCAAGGGTGACTGAGCCCTGCTTCTCATGTGGGAGAGTCATTTATATTCAGAATGAATGCTGAGGCAACTTAACATTACGAGAATTCACTAAATGCCAGGAGTGTATTTAATGCAGAAGTGTATTGCGTAGCCCCTAAGTACCTAATACAAAATAGCTAGAATTTCATGTCTAAGCTTCCTGGGACAAATATTAGTATCTTTCATTAAATGAATAATTTCAGTTTGCAATGTAATAAAGTTCACACATTAAGAGGTAAAAAGAACTAATACTGTTACTTAAATATAAGTGGAGGCATTACAAAATCAACAGTCAACATACAAAAAGTTATGAATTATTTGGTTTGGGCTAAAAAAATATAAAAGTGTTACTTTTTCATTTTGAATCATTTAAAATAATGCGTAATATTATAAAAATAGCTAGTGACTTTACCATTATAAAACTAAAATTATTATACAGTACTTTTACACTACATTACTTCTCAAGGGTATAAGAAAAGAGAAATACTTTGAAGTTTTTAGAAAAAGAATGCTATAGAAATATAAAGTAATAAAATTTTGTTATTAACCAAATGCCAACATCATTAATCACTGCAAATGTAATAATCACACTGACAATTAGAGTGTTATTTTGGAGCCAAAGACCTTTTGTTATCCTAAGCTATAGCAATTTATAATTATTAATGAATCTAATGTTCACAGAAAATATTACCCATCTAAGTATGAAAAGTAGCATATTGTACTAAAGAGTAAACTATGTAATTAGCATATTAAAGCATGGTTATAGCAAGTGAATTACTCTGTTGTCTCATTTGTGAACTGATATTTCTGCTTATATTTAATTGTTAAGACAATTCAAAAGAATATACAGGCAGAATGCTCAATCATCATTTATACTTCAATATGTTTCGTATCTTTATTCGTGACAAAAATAGTCTCATTATTTTCATCTGGAATACTCACTTTTTCAAATGACTAATTGAAAACATAATACAAATTTAAAAACTCAACAGATTTTTTGTTTATTAGAAATATTAGGGGCTGGGCAGTGGCTTATTCCTGTAATTCCAGCACTTTGGGAAGCCAAGGCAGGTGGATCACCTGAGGTCAGGAGTTCGAGAACAACCTGGCCATCTCTAGTAAAAATACAAAAATTAGGAGGGCATGGTAGTGCATGCCTGTAAACCCAGTTACGTGGGAGGCTGATGTGGGAGAATTGCTCAAACCCAGAAGGCGGAGGAAATTGCAGTGGGCTGAGATCCCACCTCTGCACTCTGACCTGGGGTACACTGCGAGACTCTGCCTCAATCAATCAATTAAATAAATAAGAAATATTAGGAAATTATTTTAAAGTGGAAAATGAAGAGGGATGTGAACACAGAAACAGAAACAAACTACCATGACTGCTAAGTTTCCTGTTTTGAATGCAGTGAAGGAGAGCCTCAGGGAGCACATTGTCCCTGCTGATACCACTCTCTGGTCAGCACTTCCTCAGCAAGAACCACGAAGAACAATGGTGCTAGCTGAACTCAGCCAGCAAGAATAACAACTGAAAGTCACATTTCCATCTTCACAATGTGAAGCAAGAGGTCATACTGTGTCCAAGCACATAGAATCCAATTCCGGGAGAAGTAAAACAGGTCATTGTATTAGCTAATATTCTATATTATAGTTTCCTTACAACTTTGATCAATACTTGAATGACCATAGGAACATGGCAGAAAATAATACACTTTAGGCAATTAGCCCAATTATCAGAAGATAATTTACTCCGTTTTAGAAAATACTTGGCACTTCACCATTCTATGGGATGTTTCCCCAGCTCGGAGATGTATCCGAGATCTGTAAACCTTCAGGGCAGATTGTTTGTCACACATTTGCAAATGAGATAGAAATTTTAAACATTTTAATTTTTAAAAATGAGTCAAGTGCCTTTTCTCAACTGATAATACAACCTTTGCTTTGACCTCCAGTATTTCCCATTATATGTGCCTTTTTTTTTGCAACAAAAAAATAGTAATATTTCACTTTGAGAAAATAAACTACCTTGCATGGAGACTCTCTCCTTAGCTCAAAAGTAGCTTGGTTAACAAACAAGGAAACAACACACCAAATAGTAAGAATTACAGAGTATAGTCAGAGCTTCTTCAAATTTGTACAAAGACTTCGGTGATCAAACGTCTGCTTATCTCTCCACTTCAGCTGCTTTGGCCTACCCTCTCTTTTTCTCCAGGACCCCCAATGCTGTATTTATTATAGTTCCCCACTGCACCCCACAAGATTGCATTTTACTGATGGTGTCACTTTGCTAATTGCATTGCACACTTTATCCTGGCTTATTCTTTCATTTCTGCTGGAATCAGATTAACGATGTCTCAACTTCGCTGCAACACTTGCCCTGCCCCCGTCTTCAACTCTAGCTAATTCAGGGTCCCGCATCTGGGATCACATTCAGGAAACCCAGAAAAATGCACCCATCACTGGACACCAAATGTAGCAAACAAAGAGCTGTTTACACCTTTTGTGCTACAAGAGAGGTGTTTTCTTAGGATGCACTGGTTCTAGCTCTTTGCCCAAAGTCTAAGTAAGCATAAACATCAGGACATCAGAATTGAAACGCCAGTTGGGGTAGAGGGAATCTGGCAGGGGTCCCCAGTCAAAATAAAAGACATGATACAATAGTTAAGATACTATCCAACATTTCAGAAAAATGCATTCTTTTTTTTTTTTTTTTTTTTTTTTTTTTTGAGATGGAGTTTCGCTCTTGTTACCCAGGCTGGAGTGCAATGGCGCGATCTCGGCTCACTGCAACCTCCGCCTCCTGGGTTCAGGCAATTCTCCTGCCTCAGCCTCCTGAGTAGCTGGGATTACAGGCACGGGCCACCATACCCAGCTAATTTTTTGTATCTTTAGTAGAGACGGGGTTTCACCACGTTGACCAGGATGGTCTGGATATCTTGACCTCGTGATCCACCCGCCTCGGCCTCCCAAAGTGCTGGGATTACAGGCTTTAGCCACCGCGCCCAGTGGAAAATGCATTCTTAATGTTCTAGACACAGTGAGGAAGCAATACTGATTACCCTTACATGACAGAAAGTCTTCACTGAGCATGAAGGTGGTAGCATGTAGAATCAGAGAGCAAGGATCTTCTAATGTCCAAGCCTGTGCATTTTATATGCCTTTTCTCCACAAATTCCATGTTTATAAATTGTGTGCTCTACATAATTCAAGTCCACTGAACAAGGTTGTCCATCATTTCTTTTCCCTAAAGAATGACAGACTTTATTTTAATTTAGGAGGGTGGTTTTTAACTTCCCATTGTCTGTATGGAGTGAGTGTGTGTGTGTCTGTGTGTGTGTGTGTGTGTATACACACATATGTATATAAGTATTATATATACATATATGTATATAATTTCTTTGTTGCTTTTTTAAGGCTCATGTAAAGTTGAAGAATAGGTAGAAGATTGAGTTCATTTTCCCCATGAACTAATATATTTTACTCTATAAGTAATATTTAAAGAATATTAAAAGTAAATTGTGTTTGCCTCATTCACTTTCCTAGTCTTTATTCCCAGTGAAAATAAAGAGAATAAAGTCATTAAAATAGATAATGAATAAATAAGTATTATATCTTCGGCAATCTGCCGATGCCTAGTGTCTGAGGAAAAATATGTATTGTGTAACCTAATTGTATTGTATGCAGAAAAAGATTTCTTTCATTGAAGTGAAGAGAAACTGAAGACTCTGCTGTGCTTTCACCAGAAGTATGTATTCTCTCCCTCCCCCATCCTTGGTTTTTAAAACAAATTTATGTTAGTTGATATTGACTAACATGTAGGAGTGACCTTAAGCAAAAGAAGAAAATTGTATCTATCTATCTATCTATTTATTTATTGAGACAGAGTCTCGCTCTGTGGCCCAGGCTGGAGTGTAGTGGTGAGATCTCGTTTCAGTGCAACCTTCGCCTCCAGGTTCAAGCAATTCTCCTGCCTCAGCCTCCTTAGTAACTGGGAGTACAGGTGCCTGCCACCACACCTAATTTTGTATTTTTCGTAGTGACAAAGTTTGCCATGCTGGCCAGGCTGGTTTTGAACTCCTGATCTCAAGTGATCTCCCTGCCTTGGCCTCCCAAAATGCTAGGATTACGTGTGTGAGGCACCGCACCTGCCCATCAACAAATGTTTTGAAGCATTTGCTACACTTCAAGGTCTCTGGGAAGGCTTTGTGTGCTAGGAGCTGAAGAGCAATGGGGAAGTAACACAGCTGCTGATTCTGCCGGTTTTCACTGTTTCTCAGTGTCATTCCCCTGCATCTCTGCACAGGCAAACGTGCTTATCAACACACGCAGACCCAAACAGCCTTCAAATCATAGTACCCTCAGCTGGCGAAGTCAAATAGACATAGCCAGTATCGTCTGCAAGTACCTATCTTCTATGTCTCAATTGCAAACATGGGCAGAAAAATTAGGCTAGGAAATCAATGGACTCTCCATAAGTCACATACTCAATTCTGAACTAGTTATCTTTATGCAGGCAGAAGCTGGGGTGACATGAGCACAGAGGAAAGGCCATGTGAAGACAGAAGGAAGGGAGTCATTGGCACAGGAGAACCCAGCCTGCTGACAGCTTGGACTTGAACTTCCCACCTCTGGATCTAAGATAAAAATAAATCTGTCGTTTAAGCTCCCTGGTCTGTTACCTTATGATGGCCACCCTAGCAGACTCATACATACATACATACATACAGATGCATGTGTGTGATGGGGAGGGTATTTGATAGAAGGTCACAGATAGATTTTATGGGAGGAAGGCAATTTTTTTTTTCTAGATGTTGCCATTTCTTCATGTGTTGCTTCTCTTTGCACTCTCTCTTCCTGCTTCTCTGTTGTTTTCTTTGTAGAAAATGATGTTGCTCTTCTTTAATTCTGAAATCTGTCCAGGCTCTCCCTTATGTATTCTAGCTCCGCGTTTACAACAATACTTCTACATTCTAGCAAGTTATATCACCCAAACTCAAACACACTTTATCTAAAACTAAATTAGTTCGTACTCTTAAAAACCTTTCTTTTACCCCTTAAATACCGCCACTATAAAGTAGAGCCAGACACATTTATGGAGCAATTCTTTTCCTTTTGAGACGAAGTCTCCTCACTGAGGCTGGAGTGCAGTGGGGTGATCTTGGCTCACTGCAGCCTCTGCCTCCTGGGTTCACACTATTCTCATGCCTCAACCTCCCAGGTAACTGGTACTAAAGTTTCCCATCACCTCACCCAGGTAATTTTTGTAGTTTTAGCAGAGACAGGATTTCTCCATGTTGGCCAGGCTGGTCTCAAACTTCTGACCTCAAGTGATCTGCCCCAAACAGCCTCCCAAAGTGCTGGGATTACAGGCATCAGCCACCACGCCTGGCCTCTGTGGAGCCATTTTGAGTCTTGTTCTTTCCTTGCTTTCTTCTCTCTCTGCTGAATCCCCTTGCCCTGAACAATCAGGTGCGAAAGAATCCTGCTTTCATATGTGTTTCTCTTCATATGAGTTTCCATTCAGGTCTCACATCCAGTTACCTTTATTGTATCAGTAAAGTGAATAATCAACAGCTTAGTATCATTTTAAATAACAGAACCGACAGTGTACCTGTGGGTATTTGTAAACAATTTCATGGACTGACAAAAATGAATTTGCAAGTTTGGGTGCAGTGGCTCACGCCTGTAATCCCAGCACTTTGGGAGGCCGAGGCGGGTGGATCATGAGGTCAAGAGATCGAGACCATCTGGGTCAACATGGTGAAACCCTATCTCTATTAAAAATACAAAAATTAGCTGGGCGTGGTGGCATGTACCTGTAGTCTCAGCTACTCAGGAGGCTGAGGCAGGAGAATTGCTTGAACCCAGGAGATGGAGGTTGCAGTGAGCCAAGATTGCGCTACTGCACTCCAGCCTGGTGACAAAGCAACGCCCCATCCCCACTCAAAAAAAAAAAAAAAGGAAGAATCTGCAGGACCAATTACTGTTTAATCATTTATTATGCAAATATTAAAGTAACTATTGACAATTGACAAGCAATTTCTAGCTCATTTGTTCTAAGCTGCAAACAGTTTCAAAGGAAGAATGTATAATGCACTAAGAGAAAACAAACAATATTTTTAAAATAACACTAAAATGTAACAGCAGCATCAAAATTATCTCTGTTTTTTTTTTTTTTCCTATGGGATTCTACTATTAGATGGAATTATTGAAATGATGAAATCCCATTAAATCTTCAGATAGGCTGGGTGGAAATGCTTATCCTACAATGTGAGCACTTCGAGAGGCTGAGGTGGGAAGGTTACTTGAGGTCAGGAGTTTAATGCCAATCTGGGCAGCGTACCAAGATCTTCCCTCTACTAAATAATAATAATAATAATAGTAAATTAGCTGGGAGTGGCGGTGTGAGCCTATAGTCCCAGCTACTCTGGAGGCTGAGGTGAGAAGATTCCTTGGGCCAGTAAGTTGTCAACATGCTACTTACTGCACTCCAGCCTGGGCAACAGAGCTAGACTCTGTCAGAAAGAGAGAAAGAAACAAAAAAAGAAGGAAGGAAATAGGGAGAGAGGGAGGGAGGGGGGAGAGAGGGAGGGAAGGAAAGAAGGAAGGAAAGAAAGAGAAAAAAGGAAGGAAGGAAGGAAGGAAGGAAGGAAGGAAGGAAGGAAGGAAGGAAGGAAGGAAGGAAGGAAGGAAAGAAGGAAGGAAATGAAATTAGTTGTATAGGGTGGAAAAGTGATTTTCAAAAAATATGGCAGTAAGTTCAGGACCTGAGAAAATATCTGATTCTGATATAACCCATGAACCACCTAGAGAACCCTAAAATCTCTGACTATCTTGAGTAGAAGCTGGGTATGCTAGTGTTTGTAGGAAGTTTTGGTTGTGGCAGGAGGTGAGATGAAGAGTCACTCAACAAAGAAATGAGAGAATCTGGAAGAATGGGATTCTAGGAGTATAGGGAAGGAAAGTTTAGGGATTGAAGAGCGTAGGGAAGGAAAAACCTTTCCTCGCCCATCACAGAGTTTACAGCTGAAGCCTGTACAACAAAAGACAAGCCAACAATAGAAACACACACACATTTATTTAATAGAAGTTCAAAGTTTGACATTAAATGGGAGCCTTTAGGAGTGAAGACCCAAAGAAACGGGCAAACTTGTCCATTATTATGCTCAGGTTTGATGAAAATGAACAGTCCTGGAGAAATATAATTACAGGACAAAGAGTCTGATCTAACGGTGGTATATGGAGGGGACAGCAAGGCTCATATGTTCAGATTCTTCTCTGTCCCTGTGTCCCTTTCTTTCAGGGATAGTGATGGTACCTCTCAAATGAGGGTTGTATGGTCCACTTCACAGGAGAAGGGCAAGGGAAAGATGAAAGTCGCCTTCCTGCTTCCACTGTTTTCTCAAATGCTAGGGTGCCATATTTTGGAGTAGTATGTCCCAAATCCCAACAGAGGCTATGACCTAAAGTATATTATGCTTTGGGATTTGTTGAACCTTATAAATATCGGAGCATCCATTGTGTGTATCCTGTGATCTCTGAATCTCAAATAAATGTGTAACCTCTTATGCCCAACATGAACAAATAAATGAATATGAGCAAACACATCAATAGAGAATCCTACATGTTTCCTATGGTTATTGTAAAAAAATCACCACAAACTTTGCTTAAGACAACACCGGATTCATTTTCCTACAATCCTGGAGGGGAAAAGGGTGACACGGATCCCCCTGGCCAGAGCCGCCCTCCTCATGGAGCCTTGGGAGGATCCTTGCCTTGCCTCTTCCAGCTCCTAGAGGCTGCCTGCCTTCCTTGGTGTATGGCCTTCTTTCATCTTTGAGGCCAGCATGGCCAGAGGAAGCTTTCTCTGATTCGGACCGCCTTCCTCATTTAAGGATGCTAGTGATTTTACTGGGCCTACCAAGATAGTTCAGCGGCTTAAGGTTGGCTGATGAGGTAAATCACAATGTTAATTCCTGCTTGCCATATAACTTAACACATCCGTAGACTCTGAGAAGTAGGACATGGACATCACTGGGGAGCGTTATTCTGTCGACCACAGTGGACTTGACTGATTTTTATTTGACTGCAGTATCTGGTCATTCTGTTCTTATTTTTGAAATTCATTCTGTTGTTACCATTTTTTAGTACATATCCACTCATTCTTTTCTAACTCAACTGGTGAATCTCAGAGGATTGACACCTGAACTTGACAGATTATCCCACATTTTCCCCTTCTAAATGATCCATGTTTTGAAAATAGACACAGCCAGGGATTTGGAGGTGGGAGAAAGGAGACCACACTTCACAGGACACTAATGTTCACCACAGTATCATTAACTAATTCAGAAAATCCCATAAGGCAGAGAAGAGGAAAGGCAAAGCTTAAATTGAATTTCTCTAATTACTTGCAAATTTGATAGTGTGGGAAAGTTTGAGTTTAATGAGGGCAAATTGATCCTGAGGGCATCCCTGGCAATTCTCTGTTCACAAGGATCAAATAGCAGCTCTCAAGAATAGGGCAGTGGGTCCCAGGCCTGGGGGAATAGCTGGTGCAAACTCTTGAGAAAACACCTCTTACTCAATAGAAATACACCGCCCCATTCATGAGCACTCCACTGCCCAGTCAAGGAAGACTTGTCATAGATTTGGAATAAGGGTCTGTGAAAGAAAAGTAAAATCCTAAGCCCCTCAACCAACTGAATGGACCCTAACTTAGCACAGGGGAATGAAGAAAATCATTAAAGACTGAGTTTCCGGCCATGATGGGACAGGAGGTTGAACAGGCCTCATCCTACCCCCTCCCCTTTTGCTGTTCGGATACGACAACTGACCAGCATTAGTGTTCAAATAGAGGTCATAAGACTTGACAGGACAGACTCTTTGTGGCAATAAGATACCAAATTATAAACAGGATCTAAAGCCATGCCATGCAAGGGGTAAGTGACACACCCTACACTTAACAGTGTAAACTCTGTTGTAACTGCCACAAGGATTTTGGTTTTCTTGTGGAACCAAACAACAAACATTGGCCTTGAAATAAATGCTATTTAAACAATTGCAGTTCGTCCACTGCCAGCTGCTGATGGATTCACTTCCAGCCCCTGTTCCGCAGACATACCACAGCTTTGATTGGATAAGAAACTGATTTCAGTCACTTTCTCCTGGTAAGAGACCACTGACCACGGACTGGCTCTGGATGGTTTACAGAGGCTGCACCCTGGGCACTTCATGGCCCCACTTTACCTTTTGATGTGTGGGGCCTGATTGAGGTACATTTAAACACTAAGTCTGCACAGCCAGGTGAACTTGGATCATATATTATTATATACATGTTTGCTCAATATGCATGTATCAGGGCCATCTTCATGACTAGTCATGGCTCCTCCTGTAATCTGTTGAATATGTACATTTCACTACTGGTTCAGCATAAATTTCTGTTCTGCCCCTCCCCTCCCTTGAGGCACCTGCTAACACACCATGCCACAGGCTAAGCCTCCCAGCCTGTCAGGATGGCTTCCCTGTAGGCTATAGACCTTTCTAAGAAATAAAAATCTCCTTTGCAAATTTATAAATTGTGGGATTTTTTACATGACAAGTCTAATCTAAGTCCATCAGCGTAGCCAGCTCAAATTGGATGTAGGTGGAGTCTGGAAGGAACCCAGAGGGAGAAGCAGTGCCCACAGGGAACTGACGTGAATTCCTGCTGCAGAACACACCCCCTGCCACTCAGTGTTCCTGACCTTTCAGTCCCACAGCCTCTGCTCTGGCCTGAATTCTCATCTCTACACTGGAATTATTTTCCAAAAACCTCTAGTATGATTCACATGAAATCTATGCTTCGTACTGCTTCCAAAGAGTCATTGCATGACTGTTTAGGTAATTCTCCTATTTTAAATGCTTCACTGGGTTCTCAGAGCTTCTAGGATAAATCCGAGTCCATGGTTTGGCTCACAAAGCTTTTCATGAATTGGCATTTGCCCTCTTAGATGGCTTGAGTCTCACTGTATACCTGGCACTTTACTTTTGTCTTTGTAAATTGTGAGCATGTGAGGCTGTACAGACATCTGTGCCTCTGCACATGGTCCTCAACCAGGATGTCCACGTGTACACTCTTGCTTCAATTGAACTTGCTTTTATATTTATGTAACTAACACAGACTTCAAACTTCAGCTCCAGTAGTACCTCGTCTGGAGATTTTTGATGGAGAGATTCCTTAAGTGCTTTCGTGTGCCTCCTTTGCAAGTGCCTCTCACAGCACTCAGAATTCTATGCTTTCATTGTGGGTGGATCTCCCAACGTTCTTAGAGGGCAGAGGACATGCCTTCTATGGCTTCGCGTTGCCAGTGCATTGCACAGTGGTTTTCACTTTGTGGGCACAGAAATCCCTTCAGATTGACACAGGCTAGTGCTGCATTTGGAGGGAGAATTTTTCATTTATTCTTACTTAAACAATCTCTACTTCAATTCTCCACACCTCTGGTTCTTCCTTCATAAACTTGTGTTGAAAATACCAAATTTACCTCTAGGACTGTTGAGGTGTAATTTTCACAATGATAATACTAACGAAAGTGTTACATAAACTATATATTTGTAAAGCCTCTTATTAAAAATAATGTACAGTTTTTAAAATCTTTCCTAGTTGCATATTATTAATAAAAATAATTTTACAGTTATACTCTAACCTATGCTATCAGGTCATGGGAGGGTTGGTTCTGTCACAGAAAAATATTATTCAATGATACTGGTTATGTGCAATGGTTATGTACTGGTTATGTACATATATATATATATATATATATATATATATATATATATGGCATGGAATGCTATTCAACGTGGATTTAACCTGAGACCATATCTTAAATAAAATAAGTGAGAAACAGAAAGACAAATGCTGCATGTTCTAACTCATAAGTGGGAGCTAAATAATGTGTACCCATGCATATAGTGTGGGATTACAGATGCTGGAGACTCAGAAGGGTGAGGATGGGGGTGGGGGGATGATGAGAAGTTAATTACTGGATACATTGCACATTATTCTAGTGATGAATACACTAACAGCCCTAACTTCACCACCATGCAATGTATTCATGTAGCAAAATTACGTTTGTACCCCATACATTTATACAATCAAAAATTTTAAAACTATACATAAACCTAAGAGAGTGACAGCCACTTTGAGAGCTTAGGTAAAGCAGGCTGCCTTCTGTTGGCCACCTCCATATTGCCCAGACCTTAAGCAGCGGCAGGCTTGGGAGACTGGGAGCCATGCGAGCCTGCCTGCCAGTACCAGCACCTCCCTCTGGCAAGAGGGGCCTTCTGCATCATCAGGAATCTTTGCGCAAAGGCCCGCTTGTGTCCTAATTGAGCAACTGGACTTTAATGACTTTAAAGGTCGCTCCCTATGTGGTTAATGTCCCTCATCTTTAAAGGGTATCCCCTGCGAGGTTTGTTCATGTTTTTCTCCCCCTCTTTAGGCATTGCAAACCGAAGAAAAATTCTCTTTGGATGAAAAGAAACTGTGGGAAAAGAAATTGTGTGACCCTTGAAATTGTATGTTCCACCACTTCCTTATTTTTACCATATAGGACAAGGGATAAGGGGATTCTAGTTATCTGACCTAACAAGGACTCTTGCTGAAGGCAGGCCAGGATGATCAGACATCACCTGGAGGAGGATGAGAAACCCCATCAGATATCCAAGGGAGTAATCAGACATGGAGGGTAACAGGCTTCCTGCCAAACTAACTTAGCGGGATTGAAACTGCCTTTGCAAAAGTTATAACAGTGAGAAAATTATGACAGTGAAACAGATTTGACCTAACAGAGTCCATCTTGTCTTTAACCTCCAAAGTGCCCTTGTTCATTCCTTGGCATAGACTGAGCTGATTATTGGAGGAATTTACTTTATAACTTAATTTTGAAACAAAAATTGTAACAGCCTTTCCTGAAACAAATGCCCTCCTTGCCTGGGGACCAGACCTCCCTTTTAAAACTGTTTGAAACAGATTTATAATGTTGGGAAAATTCCACACTGAGACAATGTGTTACTCAGTAAGGCTAGTTTACTTCCTGCAGGAAGGGTGCAACTTGCTGGCAGACCTGCCATGAGACCACACCTGAACAAGGGAGACAGGGACATTTGTAACTTTCATAATCTGATGCAATCACCCTAGTGCTGTGTCCGATTTCCATTGGCTGGAACGGGACCTCACATTCTATGCTTGAGCCGATTGGCTAAAAATATGGAAATTTTCTGAAGAAGTAAAGGCAGAGGAGAGCAAAGAAAAAGAGGAGGTAACTTGAGGAATGTTTAGAGGAGCAATAACATTTCCAAATAAGCAAGGGGAATAAGCTTTGGCCTGAGACTTGCCTGGGCTTGTCCTGGTGTGTCAGGAAAAATATCTAGGTTAAAGTGTAAGAACTAAGTACATGGGAGGTACTTATTTCTTTTCATGACTAATAGCTACTTTTAAGATTATTAGCAAAAGCTTTAAAGTAAATTAACCTTTGAACAAACTGCTATTTATTCATAATGAAGTAAGAGGAAAGCTTTGAAGAGGAACCTTTTATTTATTCTTATTTCCTACAAAAACTAACAAGTTAGTCACAAAATAAGAAATGATGGTTTAAGAGTCATGCAGCCAGAGGCCAGAAGATCCCAAATCCTCCCAATTGTTCCTATGGATAACATCACTGTTATAAAACCAAAGATTGGTGTTTTAGATATTTTTCAGACCCTGCTTTCTAATGGATCAGCTGTCACTATCCAAAGTGGTAAACTGGCTCATCTGGTCTTGTGGCCCCCACCCAGGAAATGACTCAGTGCAAGAGGACAGCTTCAACTCCCTATGATTTTACCTCCAGCCAATCAGCATTCCCATTTCCTAGCCTCTGCCCTCCAAACTGTCTTTAAAAAACCCTAGTCTCATAATTTTTGGGAGGCTGCTTTGAGTAATAAAACTCCAGTCTCCCATTTAGCTGGTTGTATGTGTATTAAACACTTTCTCTATTGCAATCCCTCTGTCTTGATGAATTCACTCTATCTGTGTGGTGGGCAAGGGGAACCCATTGGACACTCACAGAGTTCTTTGCTGAAACTAGATTCTTAATGAAGACCATAGATAGGCCTAGAAGAAGATTCAAGAGCCTGTCCCAAGTTTGGCCAGTCAGGTAATGATTCTCAGTTCTTAAACTTGAATAGAGTTTACACTTTAAGTACTTTTAAACAGGTCAGATTCTCACCAGTTTGCTAGAAGAAGGGAAACAAAATGGAAAAAAGGATCTCTCAACACCCAAAGAATCTTGTGATTCTATTTGCTATTAGCATTAAAATAAGTCAGAAGGTAAACTATTGATTTTATAGTTTTTCTAACCACATGGTTGTAAAAGCCTTTCTGGCCTAATCTCTCTGCCCTCACTGAACCTCAACCAGATTCTGCCTGGAAGTTATATATTCATAACATTTGTAGATCTTAACAGTACAATGAAACCAAAGTTTAGATCTAGTAAAAAAAAAAAAAAAATACAATGTGACAATGTTTCTGCAGCGCAGAAGGATAGCCGATTTAAATTACAATGAGGCCCAAATAAAAGGAAAAAAAGAAACATTCCATAAAGTTTGTTGACAACAAAAGCTTAAGTCAAAGACTATTTTATCATCAATAATAGTCTCAACTGGCGGCATCAAAGGGCAACTCTCTGTACAGTAAACCCCAGAGGGCATACATTTCCCACCAATAAAAGCAAATTGAATCACAAAGTGTTAGAGTTGAAAGGAGTATTTCAAGTTACTGAAACAATCACCTTACTTTGTAGTTCAAGAAACTCATTTCCAAACTCCCCCGTCCCCAGAATCTTCCAGCTGTGCGCTGAGTCCATAATGAACCCACTCCATACCCTGGCCATGAGCTCTCTATGCCTGCATAGCACTGTTAGGGTGCAGAAAACAGTGCCCCAAATTATGGGCCTTACCACGCTGAATGCTTTGAAAATGGGAGGGCCTCAGAGACCAGGGTCGTCTCTGAACTTTCCCCACCTCCCTATCTCTCTCAGGTCCTCTTTCAATGCACCACTAGGAGGGACTCTTTCTGGAATTTCCTGAGGTGACCAAGAAAGCTTATTCCCCAAAATACCAATTACCTTTCATCTCCTCTCTGAAATCCCTTCATCTATCCCCAGAATACAACCACTTGGATGGACTATTTCACAAGGTAATGCCTGCTGTTTGGGCTCATTCAAATTCCAGAGAGAATCATTACAAGCCGATTTCTGTCTCCCTGGCCCATTCATTCTAACAATCATTTCCTGTCTCTCCAAAAAGTTGTCTACACTCCTCATCTCGCCAATTCCTTATGAAAAGGGATGTACAAGCTTCCACTGGTTTATGGGTTGGTCACTCTATGACACTCTGTTAACAAATTTTCATATTTTTTTCTCACATTCGCTGCCTTTTGCCAGTTGATCTTTCAGTGAACCTTCATGTATTACACAGAAAATACAGTGGCCTGTCTAAACAATAATCATTTAGTACAACACAGTTACTACGGGAGCAGCTTTTCTGGGTAAGTTGCTGGCGGCTGCTGTTGTCTGAAGGCTGGGCCAGACGCGGACTCTGCTTCCTGGTGGTTGCTTCTGCTTCTAGGATGTGGTGGTGGCTGCTGAATGGAGTAGCAACTCCTCCCAGGGCGCCTCTCCACAGGGCCCCTGGCCCAGCAGCTGGCTGCCTCTGTTGTGAGGGATCCAAGCTAGAGGTAGCTAGAAGCCATAATCCTTTAGGCCTAGCAGAAGTCACATATTATTTTCTATAACATTTTACTGGTGACTGTGAGCCTAAAATAATCAAAAAGGTGAGAAATCTAGTGTAGAAAGAGTTATGTAAGCACAAAGTTTGAGGACAAGACACCCAGGAAGCACAAGACACCCAGGAGCCATCCCAAGCCTCTACACTTTGTTAACACTGATTTCTGAAGCATGGAAATCAGTGTCACAAACTGTAGAGGCTTGGGATGGCTTATCCAGACAAAGCTTAAGGAAGTTTAACAGAATTTAAAAAATTTTCTATGCAGGCCTTCATCTGTAGGTACAAAAATCTTCTTTTTTTTTTTTTTTTTTTGCCAATCAATGAGAGCTTGTAAGGTTGCTGAGGTTGGTTGTCCTTGAACTCTTGGCCTTGCGTTCACAAGCACCACGACATCCAGCCAGAGCCACTTCGGGCCCCGGTACAAAAATCTTATTTGTTGAGGTGGTCTTTTTCTTTCAGGAAAGAGGTATTTAACATTCTGCTATAGAGGCGAATTGAGGTCTGCTCACCCAGCACAGTAAAACCAGATGCTGGGCCAGGCGCAGTGTCTCACGCCTGTAATCCCAGCACTTTACGAGGCCGAGGCAGGTGGATCACGAGGTCAAGAGATCGACACCATCCTGGTCAACATGGTGAAATCCCGTCTCTACTAAAAATACAAAAAAAATTAGCTGGGCACGGTGGCACGTGCCTGTAATCCCAGCTACTCAGGAGTCTGAGGCAGGAGAATTGCCTGAACCAGGAGGCGGAGGTTGCAGTGAGCCGAGATCGTGCCATTGCACTCCAACCTGGGCGACAAGAGCGAAACTCTGTCTCAAAAAAAAACAGAGGCCCACACTGAGTTTTTGCAGCAATAGGAAAGAAGGTATTTACTGCAGGGGGCCAAGCAAAGAGAGTCAGGCAGCTCGTATTTAAACCTGAATGCCCCAATGCCTTGCAAGGAAGGGTTTTTAAAGAAGCGGTAAATATCAAAAAGCAGAAGCTGCACGTAAAATCTTAAATCAATACATGGAGGTAACATGTTGGTTTTGGCCAAAAAGAATGGGTGCCTTGAAGCAGGAGCTCACAGATTTAAAGATCCTCTGATTTGTAATAGATTGAAGAAGAGAAGCTTTATCTAAAAATTTAGGGGTTAGTAAAAATGTGAACTTCTAGGGGGATGGCTTTCTCCAAGCTCCTCAGGAAGAAACAGAACAAAGGGAAATATTAAAAATTTAGTCCTCATTTTTTCCTTATCTGGGGGTCTGTGTGCCAGTGAATCCATTGTGGGGGGGTCCTCAATGCAGTCTGAGCTTCCAACAGACAATTCAGTGACATATGTTGAGATGTTATCTGTAATTTCTAAGGGGAAATCCAACATCTCCGGGATCCTAATTTATTTAACTGTCGTTTTAGCCTACTATTACTTTCTTATTGAACTAGTTGGTTAGTTACTTTTCAAGAATAGCTAGATGCTTAGAATTTCTCTTGAAGGAACTCACGATTGCTCATGCTTGAGGTCTCCACGCCCCTTAAAAATGGAGTCCCTGCTCCATCTCAATTCCACATGGAAGTTTTAACTGTCACGGGGTCTTTTGCGCCATCTGGTCTTAGTTTGGTATAAGACAATATAGGAGTCAGCTCGTGATAAAGATCAGTGAATGGAAGCAAGGCAGTTTGGTCTCGGGCTTCACCTAGTCACCTACAGAACTAGAGCAATGAGCAGGAGAGTGAAGCTGTAATTTGAGAAGCAAAATCGCAGACATGCTACTGACTCAGTCTCCAGGGTTGACTTCCCTCTTGGCATAAAACATTTGGAGGATCCCGAAATTTGGTTTTCTTTTACAGTGACCCAAGTCAGCACCAGTTATTATGGGAGAAGACCACATAAAAAGTCATGAATACCAACAGGCAAGAATCACAGAGCTATGGTGAATCTGGCAAGCATAATTTGAGTCATCTTTTCCAGATGTTTCCTTCACTTCCCTGACTTTCCTGATTTCTTCCACAGCCATTACCTCCATTGCAACCTTCACAAAGGGTGGCACCACTCCCACTTCATTTGCAATTCCTTTTTTCAAAACTTGCATCAATTACACAGTTGATTAATGGGTACAAGTGCTTGCTCTTCATTTCTGCTTCCAGATAACTACCTCCCTCATGTCCTTACGAAAAAGAACAAAGCTATTCTAGCTCTTGTCGTCAACTGACACGTCAGTCGCTCCCCCTCTTTCATCAGTTTCTGTCATCTGCAATACAGTCTTTCATTCCACATCAGCACTACTACCATTTTGCTGAAGATAGCAAACAATCTTCTCCCTTCTCACTACTTTAACCTTCTCTTCTCCAAATGTGTGAATCCATTTCACTTAAGCCACTGATTCTCATTACAACTCAGAATTCCAATTTCAGCCACTATTCTCCCCATTTGCTCTCATTTAAAAATATACAAACTATTTTGTATTTTGGGTTAATTTTACATTTACAAAACTGTGGTAAAGATATTACAGAAAATTTCCATATATGCCACACTCAATTTTGGTTTATGTAATGTTATTATCTTAAGTTGCTGTGATAATCTGTCAAAACTAAGAAACCCTCACTAGCTCTTTGTTACTAATTAAATTCCAGTCTTCATTAGGATTCCACCAGTTTTCCATTAATGTCCATCATCTGTTCCAGGATCCAATCCACTTACAATATTGCATATTCTCATCATATCCTTAGACTCTTGGAGACTGGGACATTGTTTCAGTCTTTTTTTTTTTTCTCTCGTTTGTTTGTTTTTTCACCACCTTAGCAATTTTGAGTACTGGCCAGGAATTGTGTATAATGTTCCATCATTTGAGTTGTATGAACATTTTTTTTTTGTGAAGAAACAAGCTTTTTTGGAATTCTGGAAAGAATACTGTAGAGCTGAAATGGCCTTATATCACATCATGTCTGGAGGTGCACAGCATCCAAATGGACAATATTGGTGAAGGTAATAATTATTACTTTCATAAGGACATAAGGTAGTATTTGTCTGTACTGCAAAGTGATTGTCTTTTTCCTTCCATACTGTATTATTTGGAAATAAGTAACTAAATTCAGCCCACATTTAAAGGGTGCGAAATTAAGCAGCACCTCTAGTAGGGTATTTTGTATATTATTTAAATTTTTTTTTCACCAAAGTTTAAACTCCTCCATTTCTGTATGTATGTATGTATGATGTATGTTTTTATAAAGTTGTAGGCATTATAAGCTCATGTATTCTTTTTTACACTTAGAGTTATTAACCCTCTTAGCTACATTTTTAACTATGCCAAATACTACTTTCTTCACTACGATGGATCTTTCCAATCCATTGAATCTTTTACTTTTATCTTTAATCTATAAGCTATCTCCCTTTCTGGCTTAGATTCTATGGTTCATTAGTTCACTAAATTTTTACAAGCATCTCAAACCCTCTTACTATATATCTTTTGTGTTACCTCTTTTTGTTATACTAACAGCCCTAAATGATTTCTTTTCTTCCTTCATTGCATTAAACATCACTCACAGCAAATAAATTATGAATTATACAAGACGATACTGAAAATGCCACAGACTATTACCAAACAAAAATGGACTGTCAAAATTTGTGAATAATCCTACTAAGTTATTCTAATTCGACCCAAGCCAATCAGTATTTTAAAACAAATAGACATTATATATAAAAAATATATATAATTACGTATATACGTAATTATATATATTTTTTATTGCACTTTAGGTTCTGGGTACATGTGCAGAACATGCAGGATTGTTACATAGGTACATACATGGCAATGTGGATTGCTGCCTCCATCCCCATCACCTATACCTTGCATTTCTCCCCATGCATAGGTGCTGGGTTTTGACACATAATTCTTCTGTGTGATTGATGTGATTTGATCATATGATTTTCTTCCTTAGTCTGATGATATGATGAATTAATCTTCAAATGTTGACCCAGGCTTGCAAACCTGAATAAATCCCAGTTGTACATGGTGTGTGTCTTAGGATTTTTTTCTTTCTTTCTTTTCTGTTGCTTACAACAGAAAACTTGAAACTGGGTAATACATAAAGAAAATGAATTTATTTCTTAAGACACTAGGAAGACCATGGTTGAGGGGGCACATCTGGTGAAAGCCTTCTCACTGGTGGGAACTCTGCAGTCTTGAGGCCCCATGGAGTATCACATGATGAGGAGGCTGAGCGTGCTTGCTCTGGTCTCTCTTCCTCGTCTTAGAAAACCACCAGTTCCACTCCCATGGTAACCCATACATTCATTCATTTACTAATCCATGAATAGATTAATCTCTTCACAAGGGCAGAGCTCTTATGACCCCATCACCTCTTAAGGAGCCAGTTTTCAATATTTCATATTGAGGATTAAACTTAAATAAGTTTTGTAGCAAGCGAATATTCAAACCATAGCAATGTATAATTTTTTAAATATATTGTTTGATTTGATTTGCTAAAATTTTGTTGAGGATTTTGCCTCTGTATTCATGAGAGATAATCTCCCATCTGTAATCATCTATAATTCCCTTTCCTAGTAATGTTCTTTTCTAGCTTGGGTATTATGGTGATGCTCGTCTCGTAGAATGAGTTAGAAAGTGTCCTTTCTATTTCCTAGAAGAGATTATACAGAATTGGTACAATTTCTTCCTTAAACATTTCATAGAATTCACAAATGAAACCATCTAGGTGACTGTTTTCTGTTTTGGGAGGTTAATGATTGTTAATGTAATGTCTTTAATAGATGTAGAACCATTTAGATTATCAGTTCTCCTGGTGTGAGTTTTAGTATATTGATTCTTCAAGTAATTGGTCTATTATATTCCAGTTATCAAATTCATAGGCATAAAGTTGTTAACAGTATCTCTCTATTACTTTTTAAAGTCCGTGGGATCAGTTCAAATGGCTCCTCATTCATTTCTGAAATTAGCAATCTCAATCTTTCCCTTCTTTTCCCTCCCCCATTAATTTTCTTGGCTAGAGAGTTATCAGTATTATCTTTTCTAAGAAACAGCTCTTGATTTCAATTACTTTGATTTCTCTGTTAATTTTCTGTTTTTTTACATCATTTATTTATGTTCTAAATTTTTATTATTTCTTGTCTTTTGCTTATTTGGAATCTACTTTGCTCTTTTTCTAGTGTTTTAGGATGAAAGATTAGAATATGTACATTTTCTCATGTATGCATTCAATGTTATCAATTCCCCTCTAAGCTCTGCTTTCACTGCATCCTACAAATTTTTATAAATTATTTATTTATAGCATACATAGTTTATAGGTTGTATATTTATTTCATTGAGTTCAATAGGTATTTTTATTGCCTTGTGTCAGTTTTCATCCATGTGTTATTTAGAAGTGTGCTGTTTAATTGACAAATATTTGGGCATTTTCTAGCTATCTTTCATGTATTGATACTTACTTTAATTTCACTGTGGTCTGAAAGCATTTTTTTTTTTTTTTTTTTTTTTTTTTTGTGATGGAGTCTCGCTCTGTCACCCAGGCTGTAGTACAGTGGCGTGATCTTGGTTCACTGCAACCTCCCCATCCTGGGTTCAAGCATTTCCCCTGCTTCAGCCTTCTGAGTGGCTGGGATTACAGTTGCCTGCCTCCATGCCCTGCTAATTTCTGTATTTTTAGTAGAGTCGGGGTTTCACCACACCATGTTGGCCAGGCTGGTCTCGAACCCCTGACCTCAGGTGATCTGCTCTTCTTGACCTCCCAAAGTGCTGGGATTACAAGTGTGAGCCACTACCCCCGGCTAAGAGCATTCTTTATGTGATTTCTCTTGTTTCCGATTCTTAAGATATGTCTTGTGACCCAGATTCTTGGTGAATATTCCATGTGAACTTGGGAAGAGTGTTTCAGCTGTTGTTGGATGAAGTATTCTATAAATGTCAATTATATTTAGTTGATTGATGTTGCCGGTCAGTTGGGCTCTAACTTTACTGAATTACTTCCTGCTGAGTCTGTCAATTTATACAAAAGGGGTGTTGAGGTCTCCAAGTATAATAGTGGATTTATCTACATCTTCTCACACTGTGTTTTCTGCCTTTTACATGCCTTGTAAATTTTTGCCAATTGACAGACATGATATATCCAGTAAAGGGAGCTGAGTTCAATAGGCCTTCAGTGTACTCTTTTATTTTTATCTTTTTAGAAGTTAGGCTGTGTTGACTGTTTGCTGCACCCGTCAGTGTCAGAGACAAAGATTCCCTCTGGAGTCTTGCTGCTGTCTCCCCTGCTGTTTCTGGTTCCTCTGAGCTTCATTTAAAGTAGAGGGCCAAGCTTTGCAATTATTTCGCCCTGTAATCCTCTGTTACTATATAGGGCCCATCCATGTGGTAGTAAGACGTGGGGGGTAGAAAACTGTTCTATAGATCTATAATTAGATCTCAATATTTTATTGAGCTTATGTTCTTGGACTGCAACCTTCACAAGCACTTTTCAGTTTTTTTGTTTTGTTTTATTTTGTTTATTTAAACTTTCAGGTGAAATGGGAAGTCTGGAGAGGAATGGGAGGGGTGATCATATTCTTCGCCCTTATTGAAAGCTGGAGTTGGATAATTCCCTCCCCAGTATCAGTTACACTTTTAAAATAGTTCCCCTGGAGAGCAGTCCTTTCTATATGAACATACAACGTTCTGGGCTTATTTTAAAATGCCAATTTTTCTCCTTCCTCTGCCATAAACATAAGGGAATTTTTCTATAATACTCACAGTGAGAATGAGATAGGGCACTTAGAGGTAAAACTCTGAAACACTAATGTTTATTCAGCCTTGGCCTCCAGAGGTTTTAGTTTCCCAAGCTAGCCCACCCCAGTTCAGCAATTTGTTCATTACCCTATCTAGCATTCTCACCCAGGGCTGGCTCCAGCAGCGCTTCTGCCTCCTTGGTGCTCCTGATGAGCTGTGACTTTTTGTATTCTCCCGTCTTTCCAGCTGTAGGGACTGTGGTATGTGCCGAGACCTCAATTCTCCGATGGCTCTCAAGAGAATTGATTTTCAGCATTGTTCATGTTGCGGGAATCAAAGGATGACTTTGAAGCTATTTACATGTTGGACTGGAAGCCAGATGTCAAACTGACTTTTTCAAATGTTTTTCACGTGCTTGAAATTACCAAATCATGTCCTTATCACAACTCAGTATCAACAACATGGTACCTCTTACTTCATACCTTTTTGTCTAATACGGTTATCTGTTTTTATGTGTACTGTTTCCTTTTCCTTCCCTTTGATTACAACTCAGAAACCCTTTCCTCTTCTGTCTAAAGCTAGTTCCAACCCTCTGATTTACATCTCATTTTATTCTCTAGTTAAGGTCCAAGATCTTGGAAACTTTTCTCTTTCCTTTTTAAGTTTTTCTTTCTTTTTATTGTGGTGAGAACATTTAAAATCTACTTACTTAGGCAATTTCAAGAATGCAATCGTATAGACACCATGTTGTACAATCCATCTCTTGAACTTACTTCTTCTGTGTAACTCAGATTTTGTATCCTTTGACCAAAACATCCTGAATTACCCACACCTCCAACCACTGGTAATGACCAGTCTACTCTCTGCTTCTGAGAGTTGGACATTTTTTACCTTCCACATTTAAGTGAGAGGATATGGTATTTGTCTCTCTCTGTGTTATTTTATTAAGCATAATATCCTCCAGGATCATTCATGTTGTTACAAATGACAGGATTTTATTCTTTTTAAAGGCTGAATAGTATTCCATTTTGTATGTATACCACATTTTTGTCCACTTATCTTTTGATGAATGCTTACATTATTTTGTATTTTTGCTATTGTGAATAAAGTTAAATTAGCTTGGAAGTAAAGATGTCTTTTTGACATTCTGATGTCATTTCTTTGAATAAACACTTATTAGTGGGATCGCTGGATCACATGATTGTCCTATTTTTATTTTGTTGAGGCACCTCCATACTGTTTTCCATATGGCTACACTATTTCCAAAGTGTACAAGAGTTCTGCTTTCTCCCCATCCTTACCAACACTTATCTTTCATGATTTAAACATTGTACCACTTGTTATATAAGAGCTTATTGTGGTTTTAAGTTGCATTTATCTGATGATTAATCATTTTGGCATGTTTTTTCATATGTCTATTGGCTATTTGTATGTCTCCTTTTGAGAAATTATATTTCAGATCTTTTGCCGATTTTTTAATGGGGTTTTCCTTACTATTGAGTTGTTCACATTTCTTATATATTTTGGATATCAATCTTTTATCAGATGCATAATTTGCAAATAATTTTTTCCAATTCACTTTGTGGATTGTTTCCTTTGCTGTTCAAAGGCTTTTTAGTTTGATGTAGTCTCTTTTTGCTGGTTTTGACTTTGTTGCCTGTGCTTTTGGTATATTATTGGCCTCCAAAAACCATAGCCCAGACCTATGTCATGAAGCTCTTCCCCTATATTTTCTTTTAGTATTTTTATACTTTCCTGTCTTATATTTAAGTCTTTAATTCATTTTGAGTTGAGGTTTGCATATGGTGTGAGATAAGGGTCTAATTTTGATCTTCTAAATATAGATGCTCAATTTTCCCAGTATCATTTGTTGAAGACATTGCCCTTTATTCATTGTTTTCTTGGCATCTTTGTCAAAAGTCAATTGAATGTAAATTCATGGGATTATTTCTGGGCTTTCTATTCTGTTCTACTTGTTTCTTTACATGTAAGTACCTTTGCTGTTTTGATTATTATAACTTTGTAGTATAGTTTGAAATCAGGTAATGGGATGCAAGCATCTTATTGTTTGTTCTTAAGATTGCTTTGGCTATTCAAGGTTCCTTTTCTATATATTTAGCCACATTTTTCTGTTCCAGATCAACAACATTTACTTAAAAAATACTGTATGCTTATACAAGGAAGTATACATAAGTGCAGTATGTATAATGTGAGTAGATGATTGTGGGTAGATATTTTTCATTCTCACTAATGCATTGAATTCCATTGTGTTACCAACCAGCAATTTACTTATCTAGGTTCTTCTGGATAACCATTTCAAATATTTATAGTTTTTAATATTAAAATAAAAATTTATTTATTTTTGTTATGACAGATAATGAGTACAATTTGTGGCATGCCCTCAACTTTACTAGATACATTCAAATTGATTTCCAGTGTGGTGATATTAGTTTGTACTAACACCATCAGTATTTAAGAATTTATGTTGTTTCACATTCTTAACACAACTTAAAAAGTTTTGTTCTTCTGGTGGCTGTTAAATATTAGCTAACTCATTATGGTTTTAATGCACATTTATTTGATTACTAATAAGTTTCAAATATTTTAAATATATTTATTGGACATTTTCTTTCCTTTTTTTTTGAGACAGAGTTTCGCTCTTGTTACCCAGGCTGGAGTGCAATGGCATGATCTCGGCTCACCGCAACCTCCGCCTCCTGGGTTCAGGCAATTCTCCCACCTCAGCCTCCTGAGTAGCTGGGATTACAGGCCCGCACCACCATGCCCAGCTAATTTTTTGTATCTTTAGTAGAGACGGGGTTTCACCATGTTGACCAGGATGGTCTCGATATCTTGACCTCGTGATCCACCTGCCTCAGCCTCCTAAAGTGCTGGGATTACAGGCTTGAGCCACTGCGCCTGGCCGACATTTTCTTTTGTTTTCTAAAACAATTATATCATGATTCTTATCCATTTTTCCATTGGGCTACAAGTATTTGCAATACAAATCTTGATTGTATTTGTACATTCACCAAACTGTGTCTTCCTGAGCAGGTAACTGTGGTCCATGTGTCTGTGTGTGTATATACATCTGTCTATGAATTCTGGCCTGGGCCATGAAATGTGGGTGGACATGTACTGCTCCCAAGATTTGCCCCTAAAATTCCTTTCATTCTTCTCCAAATCCTATCTATATCATCATCCTGGAACAGAATCTAGATCTAGTGAAGGATTTAAGGCCCCAGGTTAAGGTGAATCATTATAAATGGACTCATTCTCTGAATCACCAGTTATAAGGCCACAAGTCAAATGAGAAATTAAAATGAAACATGAGTGGTGAATACAACAGTATTGAGTTAAGTCACTGAGACTTTTTGGGTAATTTGTTCTGGTAGTTAGCCAACAATAATTCATCCAGCATTATAATTTTTTTATTGCTTTTCATGTATTCTGTATGCTAAACTTTTTAAAGTTCATATGTGGGAAATATTTTCTGTACTTTAGACTGTCTTTCACATTCCTTATCACAGTTTTGCAAATAGAAGGTTTTAATTTAAAGAGATACATGTTTGACAGCCTTTCCCTTGATACTTTGACATATTTGCATCTTGTTTAGAAATCTATGGTGACTTCAAGATGATAGAAATTGTCATTTTCTTTTAAATATTTTAAAGTTTTACCTTCTATGTTTAAGTCTTTAATCCACCTGAAATGGAATTTCATGTTTTGTATGTGATAAAGTTAGTATCACAATAGTACTTGGGTAATTTCTATCCATATGGAAAATAAATACATCGTATTTAAAATATTTAAAAGAAAATAAATACATCATATTTATTCTCCATGTGGATAGAAAGTATCTGAGCACTGTTAGTTCAGTGCTACATCTTTCAGTGCGATCCCAACGATCAATCTCTGAAATACCAGACTTCACAGACATGAGCTTTGTTCCAGAGTCTCTCTCTTGTGTTCTATTTATATCTATCCTTGCATCCCTATAAATATTATTTATTTTCTGTAATTTTATATAATGTGAATTTTTTTTTATAAAAACTACCTTTTAAATTTTTCCTTAGGATTATCTTTTAACTATCGTTTGGTTCTTGCCTTTTCATATGAGATCTTAATTAAGATTTGAGTGAATTTACATTTGAGACTGTATATATAACAATATGAAAAAAACTAACAACACGAAGATACTAAATTTTATATCATTGAACTTGCTAAAATCTTGTATTGTTATAGTTTTTTTAATGTGCAAGAAAGTTTTAAAATTTTCTTTATGTTTTATTAGCCTTAGGTTTGTTGTAGTTTGATATTATAAATGCAGTTTTTAAAAACTATATTGTTTTTGCTCTTGATATATAAAAATACATTATTGTTTATTTTTAAAGATGTTTCTTATTTTCAGCAAACTTGCAAAACTCTCTTTTTTATTGCTATAATCCCTTAGTGAATTATTTGGTATTTGCTTTTGAAAAAATATTAGATGAGCTTGCAATAAAAATTTGTTGTTGCTTTAGCTGCGTTCTTCAGGATGACTGAAAATATAATAGGTATACTTACTATTAGTATTTCTTTCCTTATTCTTGTTTTATTTATAATATTTGCTTTGGATTTTGGTAGCTACTCTTTATCTATAAAAGAAGTTCCCCTCTGTATCATGTACTGACATCTAACTTTATCAGCCTTTATTCTCCCCCGTTGATATGGCTATATTGTATTATTGATATGGTTATGTTATGTTTACATATGTATATATTTCATAACATGTACATGATATGTGTATATTTTGAATAGTACGTAAACTTATAACCAGTTAATATGGCAAATTACAGTAATAGGTGTTTTAGATACATCAACCTTGATAATAAAAGGCATTTCTTATATATTGTTGGTTTATCAAGGTGGTGTTAATATTTTTAAATTTATATTTATGGGAAAGATTGATCTATAATTGGCCTGTTTTATTCATATTTTCAATATATGCTTCTTTTTTATGTTATTACCACAATTCATCTATATCATTAATGTATTTCTATCAATGTTTCATGCTTTATTTCCCTATTTTAGTGCCTATTTTTTTATATATATACTTTACCCTCTGGGGTGCATGTGCAGATTGTGCAGGATTGTTACACAGGTATATATGTGCCATGGTGATTTGCTGCACCCATTCCCCCATCATCTACATTAGGTATTTCTCCTAATGTTAGCCCTCCCCAACCCCCCCACCCCCTGCTATCCCTCCCATATTCCCCTCACCCCCGACAGGCCCTGAGTGTATGATATTTCCCGCCCCGTGTCCATGTGTTCTCATTGTTCAATACCCACTTATGAGTGAGAACATGTGGTGATTGGTTTTCTGCTCTTGTGTCAGTTTGCTGAGAATGATGATTTCCAGCTTTATCCATGTCCCTGCAAAGGACATAAACTCATCCTTTTTTATGAATGCATAGTATTCCATGGTGTATATGTGCAACATTTTCTTTATCCAGTCTATCATTGATGGGCATTTATGTTGGTCCCAAGTCTAGCTATTGTAAACAGTGCCGCAATAAACATACATGTGCATGTGTCTTTATGGTAGAATGTTTTATAATCCTTTGAGTATATACCCAGTAATGGGATTGCTGGGTCAAATGATGTTTCTATTTCTAGATCCTTGAGGAATCGCCACACTGTCTTCCACAATGATTGAACTAATTTACACTCCCACCAACAGTGTAAAAGTGTTTCTATTTCTTCACATCCTCTCCAGCATCTGTTGTCTCCAGATTTTTTAATGATCACCATTCTAACCAGCATGAGGTGGTATCTCAATGTGGTTTTGATTTGCATTTCTCTAATGACCAGTGATGATGAGCTTTTTTTCATATGTTTGCTGGCTGCATTCTTTGGAAAAGTGTCTGTTCATATCCTTGGCCCACTTTGGGATTTTTTTTTTTCCTTGTAAATTTGTCCAAGTTCTTTGTAGATTTTGGTTAATAGCTCTTTGTCAGATGGATAGATTGCAAAAATTTTTCTCATTCTGTTGGTTGCTGGTTCACTCTAATGATAGTTTCTTTTGCTATGTAGAATTCAATTTATTGCAGTGGCAGTTGTCAGGGACAAGGATGTATGTCTAGTTTTCTCTTTGACTTGGAGAGTGCTTCAGTTCCATGGTGTCGTGTTTCTCATGCAGGCGTTTCTCAGTCCAGTAGCTAGGAATGCAAGGAAAATTGTTTGCCTTCATCCATTTAACTGGGATGATATATTGCCATTTTTTAAGTGGGGGAAAGAATTATATTTTCTATTTGAAGATGGCAAGATCTATTTTTCAAAAGTCTTTACATGTAAATGAATTAGCTGCTGTAGATTTAAAGAAGTAGAACATCTGGGAAACAAGTTTTATTGCTTAAACATATGGTGCTTCCCTACTGGAGAAAAACTATATTACCAAATGAAACAATGGAAAAGATACAGTGTATTTAAGATTAGAAAGAAAGAAACAGAAAACCAATATATTAAACTCAAGTCAAACTAGAGACTTTTTACTATTTAAAACAGTGAAGGTTTTAAAGGTATTTTTTATTACTAAGAATTACATATTGGCAAACAATAGGAATATAGAATTGTGGTGTGAAAGATGGTTGTTATCACACTTCAACACGTGCCAGAAAAAGCTTTGTATTGCACTTTGACCATCCCTAATACGTATTTATAGGGAACAGCATCCCTTTGGCTTAGCCATTGGTACTCACTGGTGACAGGGGCTTTGAACAGAGCAAACTGAAGTAATTAGCTTTAATCATGAAGTAATTAGACAGTAACAGAGGAAGGCATTGCTTTTTAAAATAAATTAATAATAAAATGAGTTGGTAATAAAACCAAATGGGCCACATTGAACACGGTCAACTGTAGGCCAGATCTATTCCGACACACAGGCATCCAAGGCAACTGCCCGAATGAGGGACAGCATGAAATGGAGGGAGCCATGTGGCCAGTAGGAGAAGCAGCCTTTTCCAGTCCGGCTGCTCACAGGCACAGCCAGCCTGGTGAATGGGGCTACAGAATCATTCAGCCAGCCCAATTCAGGACAGGAGTCTGTATGTCTGTTTTAAAGACAAACAACCATTTCTCTTTCTGATAAGGTTTTGAATGGCCAAGGGTAACACATACCTCTCAACTAATTGGTCAAAGGCCGGTGTCTGTTTCTTAGGGAATCACGGCTTAACTACCACCGGGAGATGTGACTCCAGGCACGGTGCCTTGCACTAGGGTTTGTTCCATGAGTTTCCAGATTGACAGATCAAGATCTTCAATATTCATCCCCAGATTGGAAAGAACAACAGACGAGTCATTTTCCCAGAGCGAAGGCCAGGAATCTGTGCCCAGAGTTAAGTAAATCAAGACAATGAGCAGAATCATGGGTAAAGAAGAGAGATGCAGGAAGACGGGGTGACAGAAAGGAGCAGCAGAAAGAACCCAGAAAGGTGAACTGGGAGAAGAGAAACCTCTTGCCACGCAGCAGCCATCTAGTCTTGTGGACATCTTTCCTGCAGGGAAGATTGTGCATGTTTTGGATTTCAAGCTCAAATTATATCCTGTGGGTAAATATCATGCATGGGCAAGTTTTGACTCCCCGCAGGAAAGAAGTTAATTGTAATTAAAACTATTTCAAAAATGGAATGGATTTTCTCATAAGATTAGGGAAATTCTTGATGTTCAAAATATTCAAAAATAAGCTAGAAAGCACAACGGAATCCTCCAAGAATTGTGTGAGTCCCAGAATACACACACACACACACACACACACACACAAATGGTTTCCAGATCTCTTTATTGATGGTGTTAGAAGTGTGGTGAAAATCAGGGGTTATTAAGTGGATACCTGGCCCGGGGAGCCAGACCTACCCAGCTGTATAAGTTCCCTCAGGAGAATTTCTGCACAAGAAACAGTGGCAAACAGAACTTTTAAAATTTCACTGAGGCATTGGCCTCAAAGCATAAAATTAGAAGCCCAGATGACAGAGAATACAGCTAGCCCTGCAGGTCTCCTAAACTCATTTGGCCTGAAGATGTGCCCTCACAGCCTCCGACAACACGTGGGGAGGCAAGCTTACCCATGCCTCTGCCTCTGCACTCTGGCCCAGGTGTGAGTGTTGGTGTCTCTTTAGTGCATAGAGTGAAGAATTAGTGAAATGTTATAATTTTGATTAGACCACTAGGAAAGGGGAGAGGCAGGTTACATAGTGATTATTGAGCTTCCAGAAGGAAGAGAGAAGAGGAAAAAAAATCCTAATGACAGCTTGAACTTTTCTGTTTCTATCACCTTCTTTTTGAAATAGAGTTATGTTCAGAAAAAATAAACAAATAAACAATAAAACATATTTAAGACGAAAATTTCAATCCAAGCCTTCCCATGTCCTGTACTCCAATGGCAATGACTTCCATATCCTTTTCTCTGTAGGTGTTGATTTGCTTAAAGCTGAGATTGAGTCTTCTGTTTCTTCTTTTACTGAGATCAAACTGTATATACTTTCATGCACTTAAAAAATTAACACCAGATGGAGTATTACTTTTTTCAATGCATAATAATATAGGCAGTTTTAAATACATGATTATTGTTTATAAATTATTTTCACCTATTTGGGGTCTTTGTTCTTCTATATGAGGAATCAGCAAACTTTTTCTATAAAGGCAGAGTAGTAAATATTTAGACTTTTCAGACTATATTGCCTCTGTAGCAACTACTCAACTTTGCCATTGTACTGAAAAAGCAGCCATAATCAATATGTGAACAAACAGCCAGGGCTTTCTCCAATGAACTGAATTTAAGAAATCAGGCAGTGGGTCAGATTTGCCCCACAGGCCAGTTTGTTGACCAATGTTCTGTATAAAGACTTAAAAATTTTTTGAAAGGAATTAAATTGAATTCAAATAATAATTTATAGATAATTATTATATTGAAGTGTTATATATTTCCATTGTTGAAGATGATAAACTTTCCTCAGTCTTGAAAAAAATGATACAGGCTAAAATTTTAAATGAATTCCATAGAGAACTTGTGACTCGTTATAATTGTTCCTAGGTGCCCTACTATTTTTGTCATCCCTTCTGTGTCTCTAGGTAGATAATCTTATTAACTAACTAAATTATATTTTATTTCTTCTTCTCTTCAGATGTATAGTCTACTGTTTGAACTAATCTTATTGCATTAACTAGATGGTCAGTTCAGTACTTAATTGCTCCAGCAACATTGAGTGTGCTGGTTTGATGGTTTCCTTTAATGTTCCAACATTAAGATCAATGTTTGCTGTAGGTTTATGGTAGGCTTCTTTCAAGTTATCAAATTATCTTTCTAGTTTGATTATATGTATATTTAATTCTGAACTGGACCTTGAGTTTTATCAAACAACTTTTCTGATAAGTCGTGCAAGGTTAAATATAACCAGATCCATGCATGTTTGTGTCTTTCTTATTGTCAGACTTTTATTGATGCTGTTTCAAATCACAAAAGCCACAAGCTACCTGACATTCTCAAGGAGGCAACTTTTCCCCATTCACTTGGTAGTCAGAGCCATGAGCACAGAGACTCAAACCACTCCCCAAGTTAGTCAGTATCAAAAACCATATATAATGTTATACTTAATCAACATACATATATATATATATATGTTGTAAATTAAACAGTCCATAACAAACAAAGTAACACTTAACATCAAGAGAAAAGAGATAGGGGAAAGGGTTAATGAACCAGTCCATGGAGCGTGAAGAAGACAAAAAAAAAAAATCTCCTGGTCTGGGCCAGATGTTCTATGGGTCTTGCAAGGAAGAGTCTGTGATATGGGAGAGCCATCAGTGGCAGATGCCAAGTTCTTATCATGAGTGACAGCAAAATGCTTATTGATTAAGATGGCCATTTCAAGCTACTAAAGGCGTTCTCTTTTTATGACCACAGAGTCATCTGGTGAGGGCTCATAGCAGAAGAGGGTGCTCGTATATGTTCATACCTGGTTGGATACAGTCTCTATATTTTTATTTGTTTATTAAGCAAAATGTCATATCCTTGTTGGCACAGTTCCGTATTACATACAAAATTGAGTCTTTTTCTAAGATGAAGTTAGTTATGTCAAGGGTGCTCTATACACTTTTCAAGATCAATGGTGAAGATAATAACTTCATATTTTTCTCTTTTAATTTGCTAGTGAGGAAATGCAACTTGAATGCTTTACATAAGATCTAGTTTATTGTAGAGCATTTTTCTTTTCCTATTAAAATTTATCTTATTTTTCTACATTTCTAAATACAATTATATCTTTATTTGTACCCTTTTGGTTTGATTTTCATATGAGGTTAATCCTAAGCTAGTCTCTTTTAGATATTTTAGAATCATTTCATTTATGGTATATTCTGAAATACTTTAATGAATCCATATCAACAATGTATATTTTTAATAACTGCTGATTATTGTAAAGCAGTCATCGTATTCTCAAATATGACCAGCCCATAGCAACTGATCCCCCGATGCAGAAATGGAGAATAGAGCTATGGCCAAATCATTCAACAACATGGTAGAAAAACTAGCTATTAAATAAGCTAAATAAGTAAAGAGTATAATATATTAGATGGCTACTAAATAATAAGAATGATACAGCAGGGAATGAAAATAAGAAGGAGTTGCCATTTTCTGTATGGTGGCTACAGCGTATCTCAGAGAGAAGGAGGCATATGTGTAGAAAATTGCAGAAGCTGAAAGATTAAGGCCCATAAATATTAATCGAAAACAATCAGCAAAAAGACACTGAGATTAGAAGAAGTTACAGTGACTTGAAGGACAGCGAAGAGAGAAGGAAGACTGGGAGAGAACTGGAAGATGAAGACAGGGAAGTAAATAGAACAGAGTATATCAGAAAAGGGTGTCTACAAGCCTGCTGCCACATCACTCATTTACTTCTGTGGTCACATATTTTGACTTTCTTCCTGTGACCAGGAATTAATTCCTTGTGCTCCTTTCAAAGCTGCCACCCCTTCAAACTGTATACTTGTCCTAATCCTATTTCTTTTACTCAGGAACATTACAAAGAAATTATCTCCTCTCTATTTTAATCCTCAGTTTTCCCTTCAGTGTTCACTAATTTTTTATCAACAAATATAGTATAATTTCCCTTATTTCAAAAAAAAAAACCTCTAGATTTTTCTCTGCACCTCTAACTACTTCTTCTCACTGCTCATTTTACAGCAAAGGTTTGTGAAAATATTGCTATTCTCAGGGTCTCCAATGAGTTATCTCTCGTTTACTCTTAAACCCATTACACTCAGAGTTTTACCCACCACTGCACACAATTCACTCCTGGCAGGTGCACCAGTTGCTTCTAGTCTTGTAAGTCTAATGATAACTTTCCAGTCCTTACCTTACTGAACGGTCAGTAGCATTTGATATGGCTGATCACTCCACACTTCTTGAAAGTTCTTCTTGAATGATTTCTTCACTTGGCGTCCAGGATAGCCAGTCCTGCTGGATTTTTAATTTTTAGTTTTTAATTTTTTGGTCCTTACTTTACCATCTGCTCCTCTTAGTCCCATATGCTTATCTTTTTCCATATCCTTGAACTGTCAGATCAGCATGTCTCACACTTTTGACCTTCCCTCAGTAATCCCCTCCATAGCATAACGTAACACATAAATTTGCTGATAGTTGCCAAAGTTTGGTCCCAGCCCAGATGTCACCTGAGTTTCACATCATATAAACAGTGTCACTGCTGACATATCCATGGGTATGAGTAGAAGGCAACTCTAACCATGCAATTCCATAACCAAAATCCTGCATCAGGAAATGGGAACCCTATCTTTCAGCTTCTCAGGCAGGCTAAACACATCTTGCATTTCTTCTTTTTGTTTTTTTACAATAAGGTATCACTCCAACACCCAGGCTGGAATGCAGTGACACAATCATGGCTTATCGTAGCCTTGAATTCCAGGGCTCAGATGATCCTCCCACCTCAGCCTTTCGAGTACCTGAAACTACAGGCTCAAGCCACGATATTTGACTAATTGTTGGTATTTTCTTGTAGAGACAGAGTTTCACCATGTTGCCTAGCCTGGTCTCTATCTCCTGGGCTCAATCTATCCACCCACTTTGGCCTCCCAAAGTGCTGGAATCACAGGTGTGAGCCACCGCACCTGGCCTTATGTTCATTCTCGATTACTGTTTCATACTACATATTCAACCCATCATCAAATTCTATTACCTGTGTTTTCCAAATACACCTGGAATTTGTCTACAGCTCCCTATCCTGTTCCTTAACATCATCACCTCAGTCCATGCCAGTACGGCCACTACCAGCTGAATGGTTGCTATGACCTCTTTTATTTATTTATTTATTTTTTTTTTTGAGACAGCTTCTCACTCTGTCACTCAGGCTGGAGTGCAGCGGCATAATCTGAGCTCACTGCAACCTCCATCTCCCGAGTTCAAGCAATACTCCAGCCTCAGCCTCCTGAGTAGCTGGGACACCCACCACCAAGCCCAGCTAATTTTTGTATTTTTGGTGGAGACAGGGTTTCACCATGTCGGCCAGGCTGGTCTTGAACTCCTGATCTCAAGTGATCTACCCATGTTGTTCTCCCAAAGTGTTGGGACTTCAGGCATGAGTCACCGTACCCAGCCTGCCCTCACGTCTTCACTGGTCTACCTGGTCATCGCCTTCAGGTCTCTGTCCTTTCTGAAAACTATATTGAAATCAAACATGTTACACACCATTCACATCCCTCTTCACCATGACACTTTATATCTTTCTAGTTCCTGACACATATATTTATCTCTGTAGTCCTTATTATTAACGGACAGCCTACATATTTTATTTATTTTCTTGTTTTTGTTGCCTGTCAATCCCAACTAGATGAACTCCATGAGTAGGGATTTTTTTCTTTATTTTGTGTGCAATGTAACCATCTTCCAATCATTAGTCCTTGACTGTTATTCAAAGTCACAGCTTTCCTAACTGCTATGCCCATAGATAAAGTGTGCTGGTTTCAAAAGTGTATATCCTCTGGAGTCTGGCTTCTTTCACTTAAAATTTTTTTGTAAAATTCATCAATGTTGTTGTATACAGCTGTAGTTTATTTTCAGTACCGCATGCTATTCCCTTGTAAATATACCACATTTTATTTATCTTTTCTTCCATTGATGGTCATTTGTTTGTTTTTACTTTTTGGTTGTGTCAAATTAATATTTCTGTAATTGTTATTCATGGATTTTGATTCACGGGTGTCTTATTTCTGCAGCGTATACGCTGAGAATTATAATTACAGAAAAATATAGTTGTTATATGTTTCACTTTGATGTGTTTTATTTATGATTTTTGCATCTGTGCTTGTGAAAAATACTGGCCTATAATTTTAATTTCCTAAAACATTCTTGTCAAAAGCACCAGTGTCAAAAGCATGTTGGTTTTATAAAATGAGTTGGGAAATATTTTCTTTTTACATTATCTACCAAAGTTAATGTAAGATTGGTATCATCTTCTTAAATATTCAGAGTTCAACATTGCGATTAAAGTAATATAACATAAATAATAATAAAAGTATATGCTTAATCCATAAATGCATCATTCTTATAATTATTTTATATTTTTATAAAAAGTCAACCACTTTTTCTGTTATGATCCAAAATTATTTCTGACCTTAAGATAGACAAGTGCACGCAGTAAGCTTATTGACAGTGTTCTTGGGAACAAATACTATCTTTAAGGAATGAAGAAAACAGGTTTTCCAGAACAGTTGATAGGAATCCAGTTGCCACAAACAGGTTGTGTGGACTCCAGCACTGACCTGGCATCTACAGCTCTCTTAAATGCTGAATTGAGATAAGGGGGCTCAGTCTGTGTAGTCTACAAATAAACCTATCATTGAGTGGAGGCTGTCCCTGAAGAGGATGTGTAACCTTTGGCAAAGTGGCTTTTTTTACCCTGGGAGAGTTCTTGGGGAGGCATGTGGTCCTGAGTGGTGAGCCGCTGCTGAGAGAAGCTCTCTCTCTGTCCTGATGAGGCATCATACTTTAGCATTAACTACAAGGATTTTAATTATTCAAACTGGAAGAAGGATGGTACTGGCAATGAGCTTATTTAATGTAATATAAAGAGGCACAGAACACTCATTTCTGTAATTTGTACTAAAATTAAAAAAGAAAAGGGCTCAGAGGAAGAAAAGAGTTTCTTTATTGGAGTGAATATATACAAAATTGTTTTAATTCATCTGTACATTATTAAGAATATTAGGATTAAACATTTCAGAAATTAAAGTGAATTTAGGGCCAGGCACGGTGGCTCACACCTGTAATCCCAGCACTTTCGGAGGCCAAGGCAGGTGGATCACGAGGTCAAGAGATCGAGACCATCCTGGCCAACATGGTGAAACCCCGTCTCTACTAAAAATACAAAAATTAGCTGGTTGTGGTAGCATGAGCCTGTAGTCCCAGCTACTCGGGAGACTGAGGCAGGAGAATTGCTTAAACCTGGGAGGTGAAGGTTGCACTGAGCTGAGGTCGCGCCACTGCACTCCAGCCTGGCACCTGGTGACGAAGCAATGCTCTGTCTCAAAAAAAAAAAAAGTGAACTTGGTTAGTGCTGCTGATTTGGAGTATGCTTTGGGAAGAAAAAAGGAAAAACTAGAGAAGCCAAGTTCTAATTCCTGGGAATTGAATAACAGAGAAATATGAAGATCAAAGTGGAAAGTAATATCCCCTAAACCTGATCATGTTTCCTCAACTCCCACCATGAAACATTTCCTGCGTATTGAGATGAGGTAAGAGCACGTATAGATAAAAAGTGAATGTCACTCCAAGACTCTCTGCCTGGTTATGGAGACAGTTACTTATGATAACCAGGGTCTGCTTTTGGAAGGAGGTGAAGGAAGGAGAAAAGTTACCTTGAAGTTAATTGGAGGAAATTTATAAGTGAGTGGTCAGTATGGAAATAACTGTATAGGTGGATACTTCATTAAAAGAGGTAAACCATAGAGGATATTTAATTTTTTTTCTCTTTAGCAATGGGACCCCTTTATTTCTTCAAAATCCAAAATTGTATACCACTGAGTAGAAGGAAGGGAGATTCTTCCCATCCTAGAAAACAAAAAAGCTCCTCAAATGTTAGCTTTCCTTGATACCTGTAACCTAGGGCATGGGCACATAACTGAAGTTGAACCAAAAGGAGACCTGGGATAGAACATTCCATGCAGGACTAATATGGAAAGGAGCTGGGTTTGTTTGGAATTCCTTCTGTTGTCAGAGGCAGTGAGTGACCAATGTCCAGTGCCAAGTGACAGTGGGGTATCCCTGGTGGGGGTGCAACAGTGACAGCCATTGCCCCTGGTCCAGGCTGGCTCTCTGCCTGAGGCTGGATTTCCTGGTTTCCTAATCATTTTCTAAGCCTAAGTCTTAAACTATCCCATTACTTACTTGAGCTCAGCCATAGCCTGCTAATAATTTCTGTTTTTGTTAAACCTACCAAGGATTATTGACTTCAGACTGTTTTTACTGCTCAAATTCTGAAACTATGAAATTGTTTTCTCTTGGAAGCACAAAAATCAAGGTGAGGTCTTAGAAGCTGTCTCTAGAACAGTTCCAAGTCTCTCTTCAATGTGGTTCCAGGTGGGGTTGGCATGGAGAATTTGGCACTCAGAGTTCTGATCCTCACAGCTGGTGGGGGGTGTGGTCTTAGAATTGCTAATCTATTAAATTTTTGTTCCATCACATGGAATAGTGCTAATCTTTGAGCTTTGCTGAAAATCTTAAATCTTAAAAATATTTACCTAAAAACAGATATCAACTTAGTTGAATATAGAAACATAAAGAAAAAGTCTTAACAAAGAATATTTACAATTGTGAGTTTAAAGTTTTGGGTTAAAAGTTTTTCTCATCACATGATATATGCTTTCATTTCAGACAAATTTTTGAAAGATAGCATCATAGACGAAATCAAGCAAGCCATGAAGCATTACCACAGGGTGAGCATGTCTTGAGATCATTTTATTCCATTACGGAGCTATTGAAGGATTTGTGAGGGGACAGGCAATTCTAGTTTAGACATAACAGGCTGATAAATGATGAGGGCAAGATAAGAGGCAGGATGATTATTTTGAAAGCCATTTCAATAATTCAAGAAAATTATTATATTTGCCAAACTAAAATTGTGGCAATGGAAATAAGGAGAAATGAAATAATAAAAGAACATTTAAGATAAGAAAATTATTGGTAGTCAGGTTTCTGTAACAGATTACATCATGGTGTCTTAAGACACTCATTATGTGCAATTAGCTAACATATCCTGTGCATCTAAAATAGTATAGTTACTCAGCATCTTTGAAATAATGGAGAAAATCGTCCCTTTGTTCTCTAGTTCAGAATTGAAAAGAGACTTGGAAATTTCCTATAGACAGCTTCTAAGACCTCACCTGATTTTTGTCCACCCAAGAGCAAAGAGTTTCATAGTCTAAGAATTTTTTTTTTTTTTTCTGGACAGAGTCTCACTCTGTCTTCAAGCTAGAGTGCAGTAATGCCATCTTGGCTCACTGCAACCTCTGACTCCCCGGTTCAAGGGATTCTCCTGCCTCAGCCTCCTGAGTAGCTGGGACTACAGGCATATGCCACAATGTCCAGCTAATTTTTGTGTTTTCAGTAGAGACGGAGTTTCACCATGTTGTCCAGGATGGTCTAGATCATCTGACCTTGTGATCTGCCCACCTTGGCTTCCCAAAGTGCTGGGATTACAGGCGTGAGCCACGATGCCTGGCCTCATAGTCTTAGAATTTGCACAGTAATATTAGTCTAAAAAAAATAATCCTTGGTAGGTTTAACAAAAACAGAAGTTGTTGGAAGGCTATCACTGAGCTAAAATAGTATTTCCTTTGATCTGTGATTCAAACAATTTCCAATATTCTGTGTATCAGATGAGGAACATGGTTGGGAAAAACTAGCCTTATTTGGAACTCTGATATTGGGTGACTTGGTGGATAATGGGTGATAATTTACCAAGCCCATGACTTCAGGAATAGAGAAAATTTGGATAAACAAATACAGTAAATTTTGTTTTAGACATGGAATTTACAAAATTCATGAGATAATATTTAGTAGCCAAACTGTATTGATTTGGAAGTCAATTCCTAAAGTCAGGGGTTGGGAATGAGATCACAGAGGGAGAGCGGATAAAGGAAACAAAGGCTACAACCCAAAATCTAAGGGGAAGGTAGAGCAGAGCAGCCTTCGAAGGTATGTGGACGAGATCTGAGACACTGACATATCAAATACGAAAACAGGTTTCCTGGGATGGTAACTATTTGTAATCTATAACATGTGAAGAATTATTAGAGGAGCTTAAGAGAAAATGATTAAATCCCTACCACCAGGAATATTGGAATGACTGACAACTGAACAGAATTGTAAATTAAAGGGTGACTTAATTCATACTGCCAGAATCAAAGTCCAAAGAACTGAAAGGGAAAATGTATATTTAGGATATGCTAAAAGCTCAGATACTTCAGTTGCGAATACAGACTGCCAAATAGAACTAGTTTCAATAAAAAGGAAATATTTTTGATCTCTCATTACACATCTTAGAAAAGCCAAAACAGCTGTAGGGAAACTTCAGTATTTCCAGGACTCTATACATACACAACTTTGTTTTCTCGATCCACATTCATCCGTAGGGAAGGGAGATGTGACAGCAGTAGTGATCATGCTGCATATAGCCACATTTTTCCACTACGAGGGATGAATGCTCTCTGGCTCCCATTAAAGCAGCCTCTAGAAAAGCGGTTGGCCTGAATTGGATCTTGTGCACACCCTGAAGCATGGTGACTCATACTATAAGTGGCAGGTACCTAGAAGACGGTCTCCATTAGGAGTTAGTCATTGATGTTAAAACAAACAGAAACAAAAGCCAGTTGAGTAAACTAACAAGAACACCTTTCCCAAGAAGAAAGAGAAGCAGTTCCGAGAACAAGCCAACAGAGATAGATGAACAAGCCAGCAGCCTCCACCAAACACATTCCAATGGGAGGAGCTAAGTCACAGCTGAATGGGCTTCCTCTGTGTCATGGGCAGCTACCTAGCTCTATATACACCAAAGCAGAAGGTACTGAGTGTTCCCTGGTTAATTGACATGAAAATAAAGGGAAGAAATAAAGGAAATGAAGGCAGCAGCAGAGGAAGGGACTGATTACTTAGGATATGGTAGTTACTTTGCTTTGTAGTTTCACAGATATGACCTCATCTGCTTTTCATCATTGTGTTATCAGTATCATCATTCACATTTTTATAAGTATCTCACACTTCAGAACACGTTGCTATCCACAAGATTTCTACATTTTTTGGGGGGTTTTGTTGGATCAGTTTGACTCTAAGTAGACTTTTCAGTCTTCTGATATCCTTTCTCTGTAGAGCTTTGGCTCTTTTCATCTCTTGGCTGAAAACCAAGGCAGACAAGGAACTTAGTCCCGAGAAGACACTGGAGAGCATCGATTGAAATAATACATCATTTAAGGAAACGAGTTTCTCTATGTAAGGAAACTGAGGAACAGGAGGACTACTCAGTATGCCTAAAGTTTCATTCACAGATCTGGGATTCAAGTCCATGATTACCTCCAAATGGTTTTTTCTATATACACACACGAGTCATTCTAGGTGTCTTTCAAAACAACACAATGGAAACCATTTCCTCAAGCATTTGGTTGGGCCTATTTCTTCATATTAAATTGCAATACTGAGAGAAACCATGTTTAAAGGAAGTCTTAGGAAGGGAGTAGAACTATCTCAGAATTTCATATGCTGATTGGGGAATTTTAAAACATCTGTGGAAGTAAGTTTTATGAGTTGGACACTATTAATTTCTCCTTTAAAGTATTTTCATGGGGGAATTTACATGTTTATTCAACCTGTTAAATTCAGTCTAATCCCAGCAAAAAATCATTTCAAACAAAGTAAAACTAAAATAGTAAGATGACTGTGCTGTATTATACTGATTTGTTGTTATTTTTTCATTACTATTGAGACAAGGCCTCACTCTGTCCCCCAGGCTGGAGTGCAGCAGCACCTCTGCCTCCCACACTGAAGCAATCCTCTCACCTCAGCCTTCCGAGTAGCTGGGAATATATGTGCAGACCACCATACTCAGCTCTTTGATTTTCATTTTATATAGCGAGGGGGTCTCCCTGTATCACCCAGGCTGCTCTCAAACTCTTGGCCTCAAGCGATCCTCCTGCCTCTGCTTCCCAAAGGATTACAGGTATGAGCCACTGCACCTGGACTATAAGATAATTTGAAAGAGGTATTTAACATTTGACCTTAAAAGATATTTGGCATTTTCAAGAAGACATCTTAGGAAAAATACATCACATACATAGTAGTCATAAAATTTTATTTACATAGAAATCACCTTAAGTAATAAATATTGTTTGTCTTCTGGGGGAAAACAAAGTGGTAAAATCACAAATAATGGCTCCTTTGAGAATCACATGAAGACCTAAAAACGTCTTGTATTTCCAAATCAGAAAGTGAAGTGACTGGACAAACAATTAATAGCACTCAATCTGTATTAAGTTATAGAGAAGAGGAATTAATGTATGATGATGTAATAAAGGCAAACATTAGAGATAAAGTCCCAAAAATATGGATGAAATAATTGGATGCATAAAGTAGCCTACATATCCTTTATACAAAAATGTATGACTGGGAAGACCAAGAAGTTTCCTTTGAATTATCAATTAATGATTACCTGCTACATTGCAGACCTGATAAAAAGGCTTTTCTATTAATAATTTCTAAACTTCACAGCATTCCTGTAAGGAAGATATTTTATAGGTGTGATGTATAACACATAAGAGGATGAAGAGAACTTCAGAGATATTAAGAGAAATGAAGAAACCTGCTGGTAAGTGACACAAATTGTAAGTGACACACATACACAGGCACACACACACACAGGGAATCAGGATGAATATGCACAAACACAAACGTACTCTGAGTCAGACAACTACCACACAAACTGCGGCATGGTAGCTTCCTGGTTCCATAGGCTTGGGTGGTTAGCTGGACATGTTTGCTCCTGAACTTCAATTCCTTTCTCCGTATGTTGGGAATGAATACTGCACACGTGCCAAGTTTGTTGCCAGTACTATCATCTACATTAACCCTGGTGCAATGTGGATCTTAACAAATGCTGTTGTCCCTTCTTTCGTTTAATCTGGCTCATCTCCTTTGTATGTCTCACTTCCAGTGGGATTTTATCACTTAAATACTTTTTCCCCAAATCTAGATGTGAACCTTCACTGTGACTCTCATCCAAGGAAATCCTTCATCCCTGATAACTTCACGTCACTCCTGGTGGTTATTTATACCTATTTCCTTAAACATTGTTCTTGTATCCACTTCACTGCTTTCCACACCGAGGTTCCACTTCACCTGATCAGTTTTGTCTCATGATACTTATCATCTAACTAAAACAAAAAATCACCTGAAACTTATTCCATTTCCAGGGAATGGAATGCAGCCCACTTCCCTCTATCACTGCCTGATATGCAGTCCACTTCCCTCCATCACTGCCTTCTTTAGGTAATTCCAGGGGCTGATACTACACCAGAGCTAATTGTTTTAAAGAATTTTATGGGCTCAGTATTGATGTCGTTCCAAAAACGACATCAAATTCAGATGCCACAATTGCAAACATGATTATGCTTAAACATGTAACAGTCATACACACATCCTTATAACAAAGTTAAAAAGACTACAAAAATATCTGTCATCCAAAGCTCATTTTCCTAGTAATGAATAAGCTCTTTGAAATCAGGTAGGGACTAAAACCTCTCCCCACTCCTGCATTTAAGAATTCATTATGGCCTGTCTCTATCTCTCTCCTCCTTGTTTGGAAATCATCCAGTGTTCATGACTTCTTTTAATGAGGGTTTCTGCATTGCCTGGCCAGCTCTGTACACCGGAATCCTGAGATTGGTGCTGGGTTTTTGGTTTGTGGTACAGTGGCCGATGCATCCTGTCCGTGGACACATGCATCAAGCATGGGCAGATGTTGGTATTCCTCTAAGTTGATTCAATTTGGGGGTTCTGATCCATAACAGTAGTAATTGAATTACTACTAATTCCAAATTAAATGTCCTCAACTGCTACCTTGCATAACTTTCTACACCTGTAGGTCTTCTGTGCATAGACCAGTTTAGATGTTATAGTTGACACTGGAGATTTTAAAATAAACTTCAGCAGTGGAAAGATTATTTAGGGACAGAACTTCATCGAGGAATTGATGCATTTTCTGCTCTCTTTTAAATCAAACCATATAATTGACTATTTAATATGCCTATGTGTTAGAGAAGGTTGGTACATATATAAAAATGCTGAAAGTATTATTAAAACTCTTATGAGCTTTGACCTACAAAACTTAACTTCATCAAATAAGATTTGCAGAGAGCTGGAAATACTAGGAAAGACTGTCTTAGTACAGAGCTTCCCATATCACCAAGCAACAAAGTAAGTCCTGGCTGTGGCTGACTTGGTGCTAATGGCACAAAGACGACATAAATAGCACGTGAGACAAATCTCTGGAAACTTATTGTTTTGGAACTCCCAGCTTTAAAGCTTGCATTTTTTTTTTTTTTTTTTTTTTTACCAGAAGTAATGATTTAAATTTTAGGGTACTGGAGTTGAAAAAGATCTTAAAGTTCTTGCTCAAGTCAAGCAGAAGTTACAGCTGTAACTGATATCTTTAAAGCAGGAAAAGAAAGGTTTAAGGGTTCAAATGGACAGAACAATGTTTATTAAGACACTGGATAATTCTTTGGATCCAAAGAATTATTCAAACTGAGATTCAGGACAAGCACAGTTCAACTTCAGAAATCCAAACTAATGAGATGGCTGTCTGAATTAGTTACAAATCTGAATTACATAAGATTGGGAAGAAATTCAATTGTTAAACCCTAGAATTTTAAACAGAGGCCACATCTAACATTGCACTGTTAGCAAATGCATACCTGAAAAAGTTTTTCCTAGTAGAGATATTTAGGGAAACTTATTTTATAAACAGATATGACTTACATAAACAATGAACCATCTTTTCCAAGTAATATACAGTGATTTACCTATGATAAATTACTAAAATTTGGATAGCTTGATTATAACAGAAACTGTGTTTGAAAAGATTTCATAGCACAGAAAATATAATACGACACAGACACCCAATACATACAGTATGCCACAATGAGTTGTATTGACCAATAGAATCCATCGCATTTAAGTTAAACTAATAACAGAAGACAAAATAATAAAGGCTTAGTGTCAGACACAGATCACGTACCTTATTTGGTCAATACTTGCAATAAAATTTATACTTATATTTATTGAAAATTATAAAATATTTGACTCCCTCTCCACATATGTAAAGATAAATAGACATGTGTATCTTTGTGTGTAAATATATCTGTATGTACCTATATACTGTATGTACAGGAACACATATGTATATGTTTGCATTGTATTTATACACTACCTCTATGCAAACACACCTGCATGTGTTTAAAAATTTGGTTACAGGATTAGAGAACAGAATAGACAAAAATCACTAACCATCAGAATTTGAAATTGGAACTAGAAGATAGTACATTAGCTCCGTATAGGTGTATCTGTAGCTCCGTATATGTGTATCGGTTGAAAATATACACATGTACGTTTGTAGTGTTTGATTTTTCTTAAGGTCTCAATTTTTTTTCCTTTCAGCCTATTCTACTGAATGCCTCCTGGCTAGAGTGAATGAGGTTTGACTATTGAAGTTGATGAGATTTTCACAAATGTTGGAAACTTGAATGAAGCATTATCTGTTAGTCCACTACGGCTGGCGCCATCACTGTCTTTCCCCAATTACACAGGTTGGGTCACTGTAACATCAATAATCTGTCAGTGTATCCTGTTGGATCACACATCCACTATTCACTTCACTGTAGAGTAAATTTTGGTAAAATTATTTGTAGTTTTTAAAATTATCTACCATAATTCTTTATTTAGTAGAAGATGCAACAGTCACACCTGTCTTTCTTACTTAAAATTGCCATAAAACTAGAACAGAATGCATAGAGAAGCGATTACGGATTCTGAAAAGTAATAGTAGCAGACAGACTGTGGGGAAATGCCAGAATTTAAAGTACTACTGAACTGTCAATGTTGCCTCCCATATTCTCTAACCTGAACTCAACCACACCCCAAACCCAGAAGTAGTCATCAGAGCACTGATATAGAAAATGACAGAAGAAATCCTCTAGTTCAAACTCAAGAATCATGGCCAGGTACAGTGGCTTCATGCCTGTAATCCCAGCACTTTGGAAGGCAGAGGCGGGTGGATCACTTGTGGTCAGGCGTTCGAGACAAGCCTAGCCAGCATGGCAAAACTCCAACTCTACTAAAGACACACACAAAAAAAATTAGCTTGGTGTGGTGGTGGGCGCCTGTAATCCCAGCTACTCAGGAATAAGGAAGATGGAGGTTGCAGTGAGCAGAGATTGTAACACTGCACTCCAGCCTGGGTAACAGGGTGAGACTCCATCTCAAAAAAACAAACAAACGAAAAAAAAAACAAGAAAAATAACTCCTAACACTCAGTGAGAATAGGGACTATTATGCACGTTTCCCCTATATTCTTGGATGCCCCAGTCCCCAAGCAATCTCACGGCAGCATTGGCAGCAGAGCCAAAACTCTAACCAGAGAAGCTGTGATCCCCTGAGGGTCCTGTGAAACTGTTGGTTTTGCCTGTCCCTGTCTACCTGTCACTGCACAACAGAGTGGGATAGCAAAGCTGTAGATTTCTGGTATGACGACCAAAGCTACTGCAAAGTACTAAGGAGATTGTGAGAGAAGAGCTTGAGAAAGTGATCCCTGAGTGCTGATTTTGAACTTTGGAGTTCATCTCAAATAATACATGCATGACTTTGACCCTTATTAGCATCAGTAAACTTTGAGAACGGAAGTATGAGATAAACCACTGCACACGTCCCATACTGGCCACTGGGTGGTGCTCACCTGGGTCAGATATAAATAACACTGCAAAGGCTTTGAAAACAGCTGATACTGGATAATTTATTATCTGTAAAAGACTGGTTGGAACTTGTGGTCTAAACCCAACTGACTGCATGTTAAACAAAAATATCAACATTATTTGTAGGATGTTTTAAAAGACCCACAGTCTCATAATAAAATATTTAAAATGTCCAGGATAATATCCAAAATTATTTGGCAACCAATAACCTAGGAAAATCACAACTCATCTATGACAGAACAGTCAATTGACAGACATGCTGAGATGATGCACATGTTAGAATTTTCTGAAAAAGATATTAAAACAACTATTATAAAAATGGCCCAATATATAAAGGCAATCACTCTTTTAGCAAATAAAAACAGAAAATCTCAGGAAAGATAAAACAACAAAGGAGAGCCAAGGGTAAATATTTAGAACCAAAACATAACATTAATTGAGAAATGACGACAAAAACAAACCTTAAATTAGCTCAGAGTCAGTGCATTCAATTCCCGTGTCTCTTCACAAATGACTACAAATTGTGACCTAAAACAATGGAAATTTATTCTCTCACAGACCTGGAAGCCAGAAGTCTGAAATGAATGTGTTGGCAGAGCTGTGATTTTTCAGACAGCTCTATGTGAGATTTGATTCTTTTCTTCTTCCAGGTTCCAGCAATTTCTGGCATTCCTGGTCTTGTGGTTGTATCACTATGACCTCTGGGTCCATGGTCACCCCACTTACACATCTTTGCTGTGTGTCTCTTATAGAGACACTTGTCATTGGATTTATAACCCACCTCTATTAATTCAGAATGACCTCATCTAAACCCAATGCATTTTCCATGTAAGCTCACATTCACAAATTATGGGAATTAAGGCATGGATATACTTTTTTAAAGGGTCACTATTTAGTTGATTATAGCCAGGGAATTTCAAGATAGTCCTATGTGACATATTCAATGTGAACAACAGAAATATCTTTTACCTGAACAGAGCTTAAGGCACCTGTGGGAAGATACCAAAATATCTAACATTTGCATCACTGAAATGACAAAATTGGTGGAAGATGCAAAAAAAAAGTGAAAGTTTCCCAAATCTGTCAAAAGACATAAACAATTCAAGCAACACAAAACTGCTGAATAATAAAGGCAAGTAAATTGAAAACAGAAAAAGAATGTCACATTGTTTTTCAAAAACAAAGATTCAAATAGATGTGGAATTCTCGCCTGAAAGTTAGCCAGGAAGAAGTGGGAGGAAACTTTTTCAAGTGTTGAAAAAAAAGAACTGTCAACCTAGAACTAGATATTCAAAAATGTAACCTTTAGAGATTTATGTGAAATTTTCAGAGGCAGAAAAACTAAGATAATTTCTTGCAAAACCTTTTCTCCAGAGCAACTGGTAAAGAAAAAAGAAAGGTGTTGAGGTAGAAGAGAATTAATAATGGATAAACCTGGAAAATCCAGAATGAAGAATGAGGAACAGAAATAGTAAATACCTCGGGAAATGTAATAGACTGTTAGTCTTTTTTTGAGATTTTTTATAATATGTATGAAGGTTTAAAGTCTAAACCACAGCATTGCTGGAAAAGTTTCTTATGTGTATCAACTTAAAGCATAAGTCAACTACAACATAAAGTACAGAAGGGTACAGTGACATATATGGTAGTAAAATTATTATATTCAACTTAAATATAGTAAAAAAGTATTCTGAATACACTGTAATAGAATAAAAGATGTAAAAGATGTCCAAGTAACCCAAACCCAAAGGGAAGGAAGACAAAAGTTTAAAAGAGAAGAAACAACTAAAAACACATTTTAAAAAAGAACAAAATTTAAGCATATCATAAATTATATTAGATGAAAATGGTCAAAACACCAATTAAAAGGCAGAGATTACAAAATAATGAAAAGAAAAATATTACTGCTTAGAAGTAATTCACTTCAAATATGATGTTATATGCAAGTCAAAAGTAAATGTACGAAAAAAGATAAATGGCAAATAGAGCAAGATTATATGATATGAGGTAAATATCTAAAAACCCTACCACTTTCCTATGTAACAACAATGAACAAATGAGCTCTGAAATTAAAAATGCAGAATCATTTATGTGAGTAACCACAATTATATATAAGTATAAATCAACCAGAAAATGTACAATATCCATATGAAAACAACTCAAAATCTGTTAGAAGAAGTCAAGGAACTAAATAAATGAAGAGACATTCCATGTTCATGAATAGGAAGCCTCAATATTGCCAAGATATTCGTTCTTCTCAATTGATCTGCAGATTCAACACAATCCCCATCAAAATTCCAGCAGGCTATTTTTAAACTAATTATAAATGTATATGGAGATATAGTAGATAAACTAATTATAAATGTATATAGAGATATATTAGATACAAAATAGCCAACCTTATATTGAATTTAAAGAAGAAAGTTGGAGGACTGACACTACCCAGCTTCAAGATTTATCATAGACTAACTTTATTAAGACTGTAGTATTGATATAATAATAAACAGAAGCATGTAAATATAGCCAGCCAATCTTTGACAAAGAATAAAAAGCAATAAAATAGAGAATGGATAATCTTGACAGTCTTTTCAATAAACACTGCTACAACTGGTCATCCACATGCAAAAAAAGAAAATAAATTTACTAATAGACTTAACATCCTGCACAAAAATTAATTTAAAGTTCATCAAAGATCTAAATGTAAAATTCAAAACTATAAAACTTCGAGAAAATGACCTACGAAAAAATTTATATGGTCTTCAGAATGACAATGATTTTATAGATAGGTCATTAAAGTCATGATCATGAAAAAGCGGATCGATGAGTTAGACCTCATTAAAATTCAAAATTTCTGCTGTGCAAAAGGCAATGTCAGATGACTGAGAAGACAAGCCACAGACTAGGAGAAACTATCTGAAAAGACACATCTGAAATGAACCTGTATCCAAAGTACAAAAGGAATTCTTAAAACTCAACAATAAGATCAGGAAAAGTCTAATTTAAACATGGGCAAAGGACATAGACATACATCTCACCAAACGATATGCCGATGGAAAGCAAGCATAAGGAAAGATGTTTAGCATTATGTCATTAGGGAACTGCAGATTTAAACAACGATGACATAACATTCAGACTCTATTGAAATGGTGAAAATCCGCAACACTGACAACACCAAACACTGGGAATAATGTAGAGCAACAGGAACTATCATTCATTGCTGGTGGGAATGCAAGATGATACAGCCACTTTGGAAGATAGCTTGGCAATTTCTTAGAAAATTGAACATGCTCTTACCATACCACCCAGTCATACACTCTTTAGTGTTTACTCAAATGAATTGTAAACTTATGTCTACAGAGAAACCTGCACATAAATGTTTATAGCAACTTTATATTTATATAGCCCCATCTCAGAAGCAACTATTTCCTTAAGTAGGGAAACAAACAATGCTACACATACACAATGGTGTTATACTCAATGCAGGAAAGAAAGTATCAAACCAAGAAAAGATATGGAAACAGAAATGCATATTACTAAACATGAAAGAAGCTAATCTAAAACCACATCATGCTGTATGATTTCAACAACATGACATTCTGGAAAAAGCAGAATTGTGGAGAAGTAAAAGAAAAATGGTTGCTAGCAGCTGGGGAAAGAAAGGGAGGACAGGCAGGGCACAGAGGACTTTTAGGGCAGGACACTATTCTACATTACACTACAGTGGTGAGACTATTCCCTGTTATATACAATGGTGAAACTATTCTGTGTTATACTACAATGGTGAATACATGTCATTATATATTTGTTAAAATTCATAAAATGCACAACACGATCGATGTGAATCCTTTTTTCTTTTCTTTTTATTTCTTTTTCTTTTTCTTTTTTTTTTGAGACAGAGTCTAGCTCTGTCACCAGGTGCCAGGCTAGAGTACAGTGGCACTCACTGCAACCTCCGCCTCCTGGGTTCAAGCAATTCTCCTGCCTCAGCCTCCCGAGTAGCTGGGACTACAGGCATGTGCCACCACATCTAGCTAATTTTTGTATTTTTAGTAGAGACGGGGTTTCACCATGTTGGCCATGATGGTCTCAATCTTTTGACCTCATGATCCGCCCATCTCAGCCTCCCAAAGTGCTGGGGTTACAGGTGTGAGCCACCACACCAGGCCCACGATGTAAATCCTAACAAAAACTGTGGACTTCGTGTGATAATCATCTGTCAAGGTAGGGAAGAACATCCATGTTACAGTGTGCCATTTTGGTGTGGGGTGTTGAGAGTGAGGGGAGTTGTGAGGGCGTAAAGGCAGGACATGCATGGAAATTCTCCATAGGCTCTATTGAATTTTGCTGTAAACATAAAACTTCTGTAAAAAAAATGAAGTATATTAACAATATATGCAACATATGTACCATAAAATATCAATAAGAAATTGAACAAGAAATGAAATATAAAGACAGAATTAGCTATATTAATATTAAACAAAATAGACTTCATGGAAACAAATGTTACTAAGGACAAAGACAGGTATTTCATTATGATGAAGTCACAATAATCCTAAAAGTCAAAATAATCCCCTGCTGCCTTGGCCCCCTCCGGACTTTGGACACTGATGAACACGAGAGGGAAGCCAAGGCGGGTGGTGGAGGCAGTTCAGCGCTGGCCTGCAGGAGCCCCTCATACAAACCTAAAAACAAAGCTTCAGAGACATGAGACAGGAACTGAAAGAACGGAAAAGAAAAACAGACAAATCAACAATGTGGTTGGATATGTCTTCTCTAAGTAATTGACAAAACTAGTAGACAGAAAATCAGCAAGTTTAAAGAAAAAATGAACACCACCATGAAGCAATTGGATTTAATTCACTTTTATGTAACACTCCACCCCGAAATGGTAAAATACATATTCTTTTCAAGTGCACCTGTAATGCAGCCAATATAAACCATATCCTGAACAATGAAAGCAAAGAGGAAGGAATTTTAGAGGATAAAAACATTCTCTCCATAATAGCACTAAACAAAGAATGAGTGACAAAAAGTAACAAGACAATCAGGAAACAGCTGGAAACAAAGCAATCACTTCTTAATATTGAATAATTAGAGTCAACAAGGAACTCCCAAATGAGGTTAGCAAATTATTTTGAACCGAGTGAAAATAAAAGCACAAGGTAAAAAATGTAAGTATATAGCTAAAGATATTCACCGTGGGAAATGTACAGCAATGATTGTTTGCTTTCGAAAAGAAAAAAGCCTCTCATTGTCCACCTCGTGAAAAAAAAATAGAAGAGTAAAAATATACGTAAAACCAGAAAAAAGGATGAAAAGTATAAAGAAGAAAATATAAAGACTGGTTGTGGTGGTGTCACGGAATCCTTGGGATGTCACTTTGCCAGCCAGATAGCTCCATTGCTGGTGGCACCTTCTGCCTGAATATTGTTCATTATTTCAGCTTGTTCTGCTCTACGTAACATGCTGCACTCTGCTGGGGTCTCACCTGCTAAGGGCAAGCCACGTGCAGAGTGGTGAAGGCTGTGTGGTGAGCAGGTGCAGGATCCAGTCACTGCACACAGCCAAGCATGCTGGCTGCTGTGGTGTGGCAGGCAGCTCCAGGTACTGGCACCTGGGCTGGCTTTGTGCGAGGCTGCACCTGGACCAGATGTATTGCACATGGCTTTCGCTGCAAGCACCTGTGTCTGGACAAGAGGAACGTGGTGGCTCCTGGAAGCTTGGAGATGCCAGGAACCACAGAGCCCCAAAGAGGCTGTTACAGTAATGGCAGTGGCGACCCACCTAGAGCAGCTGCTGCCATGACGCTGGCTGCAGTGTGAGAGGCGCGGCCAGGGCTGTGCACTCCACGAGCTGGTGGGAGCTGGGAATACGCAGATGCCCTGTCCCCTTCTAAGTTGGCAGGGCAGGAACCACGTGCTCCCCCGGCACAGCTGCAGACTAGGGAATTCTTGTGTTCTTGGGAACCAGGAGCAGGCAGGAGCTCCGCCCTTTCCAGCACAGCTGCCACGGCCAAGCCACAGCTGTGGACTCAGCCATCTCTACACTCTCAGAAGCCAGGGAAAGAAACCCTGACTCCCTTCTTACTCCTGGAAGTGCCTGCCCCTATGTCTGACCTCTCCCCACTGCTGGCCCCCACTCCAGTCTCACAGCAAAGTTTTAGCTAAGGCTGGGCACTGTCATGACCAAGCTGGGCGTGCACACACTTGGGAGGACTGACATGTCAGCCTCCTGATGCCTTGATCCCTTCCGGACTTCGGGCACTGATGAACATGCATGAACAGTCTAGGCACCATGAATAGCAGCAAGAGGCAGACAGGCTCCGGGGTAGAAAGGGACAGGGGGCTGAAGGAGCCCCACCTTCAAGCCAAGGAATGCCTGAAGCCCGGGGGCCAGGCAGCCTGTCCTGCAGACATGAGTGGGAATTTACTGGGCTTTCTCCGGGCCGACCCATGGCCGCACATGGACCAATCAGCACACACTTCCTCTTCTCTGATGGCCAAACATACCCCAGACGTGGCCAGACTCAAAAAGAGCCTATAAGATGATCGGGGACAGAGAGGGGCTACCCACCCCAGGGTTTCCTCTAACCTCGGGTTCTGAAGTAGCTGAAAGCACAGGCATGCGCCACCGTGCTCAGCTTATTTTTAATTTTTTTGTAGAGGGGAGGTTCTCATTATGTTGTCTAGACTCATCTTGAATTCCTGGGCCCAAGCAATCCACCTGCCTCTGCCTCCCAAAATGCTGGGATTATAGGTGTGGACCACGGCACTCGGCCAGCTGTAATTGTTTTGAGGTACCAAACTGAGCCCGTATAATATGGCAAACTTATTCAATACAAGTTTTGTTCTGACTGCTCTGTTCCTGCAGCAGTCTCCTTCTCCTCTGGCCTCCCTGTTCTCAGAGACACAAGAATACTGAAATTAGGCCAACCGATAACCCTGCAATGTTCAAGTGAATAATCCGACGTGTTCAAGTGAAAGGAAGATTTCAATGTCTCTCGCTTTAACTCAAATGCCAGAAATGATCAAGTTTAGTGAGGAAGGCATGTTGAAAGTCAAGACAGGCTGAAAGCTAGACGTCTGGTGCCAAGTAGCCACATTACGAATGCAAAGGAAAAGCTCTTTCAGAAAATTAAAAGTGTTGCTCCAGTGAACAAACAAATGACAAAAAAAGTAAAATATTAATAGCTTTATTGCTGACATGTAGATAGTTTGAGTGGTCTGGATAAAAGATCAAATAAGCCACAACATCCCCTTAAACCAAAGCCTAATCCAGAACAAAGCCTCAACTCTTTTCAGTTCTATGAAGGCTGAGAGAAGTGAGAAAACTGCAGAACAGCTTGAACCTAGCAGACGTATGTTCATGAGGTTTAAGGAAAGAAGTCATCAGCATAACATACAAGGGCAAGGTAAAGCAACAGGTGCTGATGGAGAAGCTGCAAAAAGGTATCCAGAAGATCCAGCTAAGATCATTGATGAAGATGGCTACATCATTGGAAGAAGATGCCATCTAAGACTTCTGTAGCTAGAGAGAAGTCAATGCCTGGCTTCAAAGCTTCAAAGGACAGGCTGACTCTCTTGTTAGGGGATAATGCAGTTGGTAACTTTAACTAATTCTGAAAATCCTAGGGCCCTTAAGAATTATGGTAAATCTACTCTCCCTGTGCTCTGTCAATGAAACAACAAAACCTGGATGACAACGTATGTGTTCATAGCATGGTTTACTAGATATTTTAACTCCAGTGTTGAGTACTACTGCTCAGAAGAAAACAATAAAAATTTCTTTCAAAATATAACTGCTTATTGACAACGCACCTGGTCAGAGGTAAGAGTTCTGATGGAGAAAATCAAACACCGCATGTTCTCACTCATAGGCCGGTGTTGAACAATGAGAGCACATGAACATAGGGAAGGGAGCATCACACACTGGGATCTGCTGGGGTGTTTACTGGAGAGACAGTGGGGTTAGGGAGGTTGGGGAGAGATAGCATGGAGAGAAATGCCAGCTATAGGTGATGGGAGGATAGAGGCAGCAAATCACCTTGCTGTGTATGTACTTATGTAACAATCCTGCATGATCTGTACATGTATCCCAGAACCTAAAGTACAATAATGTATATAAAACAAAGAGTTCTGATGGAGATACACAAGGACATTAATGTTGTTTTTTTATGTCTGATAACACATCCTTTCTGCACCCGTGAATCCAGGAGTAACTGAGACTTGCAAGTCCTGTTATTTAAGAAACACATTGTATAAGGCTATAGCTGTCCTAGATAGTGATTACTCTGATGGACCTGAGAAAAATAAATCGAAAACCTTCTGGAAAGGATTTGCTATTCAAGATGTCACTAAGAACATTTGTGATTCATGGGAGGAGGCCAGAATTTTAACATTAATAAGAATTTGGAAGAGATTGATTCCAACCATAATTGATGACTTTGGCCTGTTCAAGGCTTTAGCAGAGAAGGTAATTGCAGATGTGGTGAAAATAGTCAGGGAACTAGAATTAGAAGTGGAGCTTGGAGATGTGACTAAAATGCTGCAAATACGTAATAAAATTTAAGGAATGAGAAGTTGCTGCTTAATGATCAGCAAAGAAGGAGTCTACTCCCAGTGTAGATGCTGTGACAATGTTGAAATGGCAACAAATGATCTAGAATAGTACATAAACTTAGTTGATAAGGCAGTGGTAAAATTTCACACGATTGACTGATTTTGAAAGACGTTCTACTGTAGGCAAAATTCTATGGAACAGCTTCACCTGCTACAGAAAAGTCTTTTGTGAAAGTGAGAGTCAACTGATGCAGAAAAATGGATTGTTGTATTCTTTTAAGAAATTGCCACAGCCACCACAACCCTCAGCAACCACTGCCCTGATCAGTCAATGGCCATGAAGCTGGAGGCAAGACCATCCAGGAAAAAAAAAATCCAACTTGTGGGGTGGTTAGATGATTGTTGGCATTTCTTTTTTTAGCCATAAAGCAATAAATATCTTTTCTACTTAATATATGTACTTTTTAAAGATAATGCAATTACACACTTAACTGACTACAGTATAGTATGCATTTTTATCTGCACTGGGAAACCAAAAACTTTATTGCAGTGGTCTGGGACAAAACATGAAATGTCTCTTGGGGTTTGTCTGAAGACAGGACTCCACGTCCTGAGAACGGCCTTCAGGTGACTGTCTAAGTAAAATTAAGCAAAATTACTTAGACAGGTGACTGTCTAAGCAAATTAAGTGAGGACCTCAGTGACAGACCCAGAGGGAACTGAATTAGTTCAACCATCTGAATTAACCTGGAAGTGAATTTTTCCCCAGAGCTTACAGATGAGAGCTCATCTTGATTTCAGCCCCAGACTGAGAACAGGGAAGCAATCGTGCTGTCTCTGAACTCCTGATCTAGAGAACTGTGAGCGAACAAATAGGTGTTGTTTTACACTAAGTCAGTGGTAATTTGTTGTGTTGCCATAGGAAATCAATATACTCTGATAATGCACACAGACAAATAAAGAAAAGTTGTACGGTAACAGCCCTCATGAACACAGACAAAAACATCTTCAACACGTTGGTAAATCTACTCTAGCGATATTAGATTTAAAAAAATGACAACGAAATGTGGTTTATCCTGAAAATGCAAGCTCATTCCATGTTAAAACCAATGGAGATTTTATATCAAATTTTTAGTTTAAAGAAGAAAAACCATATGGCAATATCAAATGATGCAAAAAGGCATTTGACAGAATTTGGAATCTATTTGTTAGAAAATCTGCAGCAAACTAAGGATAGAAGGAAATTTACCAGCCAGGTAAAGGGCATTAAAGCAGCACACAGCAAGTGTCTTATTTAATGATGAAAGACTCAGTAGCTTTCATCTTAAGATTGGGAAAAAAGGCCAGAATGTCCATTTCTCAACATTATATTGAAATTTCCAGCCATTACATAAATATGAAAAGAAAATAAAAGACTTATGCCTAGAAAAAAGAAATAACTTTGTTGCTTTTCACAAATAATATGAATCGTCTACATAGAAAATTCCAAAGAACATACAAAAATACCATCTAGAACTAGTAAGTTAGCTTACGAAAGCAGTAGAATGCAAGACAACACACAAAAAGTTAAATTCATATTTTCACGTATCAGTAATACAAACTAAAAACCAAATTAGAACACAACTACTACCGTTTGCAATAGTTCCCCAAAAGGTGAAATACTTGGAAGGTATCAAAATATAGACATCGGTCCCTTGTTAGTATAGTGGTTAGTATCCCCATCTGTCAAAATATAGACATGATCTGTATGCTAAGAACTACAAATACTAGTAAAAGGAATAAATAGAACCTACATAAATTGAAAGACATATGACTTTTGTGGATTGGAACACTCCATAATACCAAATTGAAACAGATTTTGTCAACGAAATTCTTAACAAAATCACAGGATAAATTTTTACAGACACAGACAAACTGATTTTTAAAATTTGAATTCAAGTCTAAGGAAGTAGTATACTCAAATCAATGCTGAAAAAGAGAAATCATGTTAGAAGTATCACTTCACCTGGCTTTAAGATTTATTATTGTCAATCTTAAACGTCAAGATTCAGAAAATAGGATTAAGTATAGAGTTTATTTGAGTTCAAGGCTGGAGGATGGCTATCTGCGAGCACAGATTCAAGTTGCCCTGAATATACACTCTGATTAGCAGCAGTTACAAGTAGGTTTTTAAGGAAAAATAAGACACAGTTTCTAAGTTGTTTACCAAATAATTTACATTAAGATAATATAAGCTGTTGATTGGCTGTATGTTGTTCTTTACATCACAAATTCCACGAGCAAGAATATAATGGGTGAGGCAGCTAGTCAGGAGCAACGTGCCTCTAAACAATCGTTCCATGGGTGTGGAGGGCATGCTTGAAGTCCTGTGCTCATCTCTCTGCGCATGATAAATTTTGCATAAGTCACATAACCCAGACTGCTCTGAGCTTTTCGTTTTTCCTTTTCTCACTATAGACAGTGAAAACCGATTACTGTTGCTATGTATAGTAATCAATGCAGGGTGGTACTGCTGAACAGTAGATGCAATGATTAATGGGACAGAACAGAATGTTGAGGGGTAGAACCATTACTTTTGACAAAGGTTCAAAGACAATTTAAGGAAGAAAAGCATTCTCTTTAACAAATTGTGTTGGATCTCTTGGAGGCTTTACACATATACACTAAAAAACTTCAACCTAAACCTCAATAAATCATACAGAGTAACTCAAAACGGATCATGTATTCAAACAATAAAATGAAAACTATCAAGCTTTTAGAATAAAATAGTAAAATATCATCCTCCCTGAGGTAAATATTATAAGACATACCACCAAAAGCACAAACCATTACAAACAATGTTAAACTGGATTTTATCAAAGTTTACTGCCTATTCTGTGAAATGCCAGTTATGAAAATGAAAAGATTACCTAGAGATGAGGAAAAAAGTATTTTCAAACTGTGTATATGATAAATGTCTTGTCTTTAGAATAAACAAATTTGAAAAATGCTGAAGCTCAACCATAAGTAAATGAACAACGCAATTTTTAAATGAGCAAGAGTGTTGAACAGGTTCTTCACCAAAGAAGATATATGAATGATGAACAACCACATGAAAAAAATATTCAACATGACTGGCAAGGCAATTCATGGTGACCGCAAGTTCCCACAACACGTGCATTATCATGGCAGGTACAAAAGCTGCCGACCGTACTTCTGGTGTGGCTGTGGAGTGATGGAGTGCTTGTGAACTTCACATTCAGAATGTGAACTGTTACAGTCACTCTAAAAAGCTGACAGAAAGCTTGGTAGCTCCTGGTATGGTTAAACACATACACACCGTGAGAACCAGGCATCCTGCTCTTTGACTATGTATCCTAGAGAAATGCAAACTTATATTCACACAATACTTTCTACATGATGATCGACAGCAACTCTATTCGTAATTGTCTCAAATTGGAGCAACCATTATGTCCCTCAACAACTTAATAGAAAAAGTATAAAATTCATACAATGGAAGAGTATGCAGCAATGTAAAGGAATTGACTATGGATATTCTCAACAACTTAAGTGGATCTCAAAGGCATTATTCCGAGTGACAGAAGCTAGTATCTAAAGGTGGATACACATGGTGTAATTCCATGGAGAACACATCAGAAGTTGTCTACCTCTAGGGGTGAAGTGGGTCTGCACAGTGATTCACAGAGAATGAGGGGAGTCTCTTGGAGTGAGGCAACTGCTATGTGTTTTGCCTGTGGTGGTATTTCATCCATCTGTGCATGTTTTACAAACCACAGAGCTGCACACAGAAAATTCAATTTTGCTGTGTTTCAGTTTTAAAGAATTATATTCAAAACACTCCTTTTATAAAACAATTGTTTTTCTACTGTCACTTAAGCCTTCTGGATAGCAATCATCTGGATAGCAATTTGTAAATAAATAGCTCCTTAACATTTGTTAGGTGTGCTCATGGGAAAAATACAGTAAGAATTTCACATAAAATAATGCAAACATATCTGTAGTCCCTGAATGGAGGTCACACATTCTGAATGATTAGAGTCTGAAATAATCAGTTTTTGCTCTGCTTAATGAAACACCTTCTGCAGACTGGAATTTTATTTATTTTTTCTATACTGTAATGCCAACATTGAATTTTGACTCAGGAACCAAACTTCTCATCTTTAGATAGAATAACTGCTAATTGTTAAGGATCCCCCGCCCCCCCCGCTCCCCCCCACTCCCTGCTCCCCCAGCGCCCCGTCATCTGTTACTCCTGTAACTCCTCGCATTGTCTCGCAAAGCTGCACAGTTGTCTTTCTTGTTAACCAGTTCATCAAGTCCAGGGAACCCCAGAGAAGATGGTGAGAGTCCCATCAGTAGACTCCTCAGAATGAAAGAGGTTTTGGAGAGGCTTCAGTCTAGCAGGAATCTTTTGCCTGTGCTTGGTCCTTGAGTGCATGGCTGGAGTTGCTGGGACATGAAATGTGCCCTGGGCTCTTCTCTGAGCTTCTTCAGAGCACAGTGCTCAGCTTGTTATCCTGTACACTCACTTTTCTCACCCCCAGCAGCCCCTAGGTCCCTTTGCCATTGTTTGCCATTCCTTCCAGAAGACACACAGGCAGGCAGCCTCCTTGTGAGACCTCTTGCCTGGTTTGCAGCACAGTAATTCCTAGTCATCGTCTCAAGTCCTGAGGATGGATTATGGGCAGGTGATTGGGGAAGCTAAGAGAAGAAGGGAACTGCATAGAACTCTCAAGGTGAAGAGGCAAAGAGACCCTTATACTGTGTACGGCAGGTGATGTTTTAACACATAACGTCTTCCCTTTTGTTAACACTCTACCACCACATTCGTAATTCTTATACTAAAAAGAGGCTAATGAAAGGCATATTTGAGGACAATCTGATCTATTCCAAATATATATGTGATCAAAATGGGACAATAATGTTTCTACAATATTCATAATGTATAGAAAGACCTCATTAATATTAAATGGTTCAGTGGCATTTGGGATGACTTTTTTGTCACTATGAATGCATCCCTTGGTCATTTTTTTTTTTTTTTTTTTTTTTACCGCCATCAATTGCAGGGAAATAATCAGCATGCTATTTGAGAAAACTGACAATTTCAAACCTAGGTAATGTTCTGGGAAAAATAAATTTCCAGCCCTACTCTCAAATTTTCTCTCTCCAAATACCTACCCAATGGCCTTGTTATGTTTTTAAATCTGTCTCACTTTTTCCTTTTCTGCCACGTAACCATCATTTTCTTTTCATTTTGCCCATGCTCTTTGTCTATTTCTCTGTCTCCTCTCCTCCTCTACTAATTCTATGGCTCACAGGCAGGAGACAGCACCTCCAAAGGGCTTCTGAAAACGGGTGGGGGTGCTTTACTTTGTCTCAGTAATTGGCGTAGAGTGGAGTAAAGCTACTGGTGTTTTATAAGCAGAGCCCTAAACGCTGCATGCCTGCAACATGAAGCCTTGCACACAACAATGTGTTGCTTGCATCTCATTTAAAATCTGTATAGCCAGACCATAATAGATGTCCTGCTAAGCGTTCTCCCCTGGAGATTATTGTTTTGATCGTCTTTCTGTCTGACCCTCTACTCTAATTCCATGAACACCCCTCTAGTCCCATTAAAGTCTAGTTGCATAATTTCTCTCTCCAAAGAAACAAATGAACTTCACAAGGTTCCTAGGTTAAAATGTTATAACCCTTTCCTTTTGTCATAGTGCTTTATGTCTTTATTGTCATCTAACATGGCAATGCCCGTTTCTTCTCTTCTCATTAAACTATGGTTCTGAAAGGGAAGTTGTCTCTTGCAGCTTCCCAAGACATGATTGTACCTAATTGGTGCCTAGTAAATGTTTATTGTAAAAATGTGAAACAAGTAAATAGTGAAAATATGTCCAACTTGGGCTTATTGATTTCTATTCTTCTATATTTGATATATTATCTAAGATTCTATGAATATGAATTAATTTGAAATCAGAGTTGTACAATAAACCTCTGTCAGACTCAATTTTGTATGGTCTAATACATGTCTCCTCAGCTTAGGTATCAGTTCTGTGCTGGTGGATGGAAGGGAATGATGGATTAGGGAGGGAGGGAGGAATGGAGGTAAACACAAAGTGAAGCATAGCTAGAAATGTGGTCAGTGAAAATGTTACCAAGCGTGCTGACTGCTGAGAGCTTCTTCAGCATTAGTCTTACTGAATTATATGGACACAGACTCTACTGAAAATGTATTTGACAGGATATATTAGAACCTAACTCTCGTCTGTCTCTAGCAATTCTTATTATGAAATTATAATTTTACAGTATTAAATTTGAAATTCCACTTACATATAACCATTCATTAAATTCTGGGAAATTCAGCTCTGAAAACATGGTCAATCCCTAAGTATGTAGCATTATATCTTGTCTTATCATAAATGACTTCGGTGTGATTTTTCAAGACAACATTGTGTTATGTGTGTGTTTCCCAACTAAAGCAACAATGTCAAGTGAATATAAAAGTTTTGGAGAGTTCTCTTGCTGGCAGGCTTTCTCTTATGAAATGCTAAAATGCTGATGAAGCATTAGGAACAATCCCAACTGTAACTACTTTCACACAAATGGTTTTTTAAAATATCACTGTATTTTCACATTGAAATTTTTTGTTCAAAAAAAACAGAAATGCTCTTGAAGGACCAACAATTAGCCTGCAAGCCTGTGCAGGCCACAGCAAGATATGTGATGAGTGTGAAGTTTTTTGATGTTTGTGGTGTCAAAAAAAATAAGTTATTTTGCTGATTTGAGTTTAGATTCTTAGGACCATCACCTATTCAGTCTTCTGTGCATTACTGCACATGTCCTGCCTGCAATGCACTGACTTTATAAATTTCTGACATTACTGATATCCCAAACCAAACAAGGGGGCCTCACTAGGGAAAGTTCTGCTGTCTAAAAGTAATAGGGAATGAGGCTTGATTTTTTTCTATCAAAATGAGAAGTCAGGTGCATGGCCACAAATGAATTGCATCCTTGCGCTTTTATTCCAAGCATGCACATGTGAAAATCCTGCTGATTTTCAATAATTCTAGCACACAGAGCTTCCTGAAAACTTCCAAAGAGTGTAGGCAAGTTCTAAGAGTAAGTGGGGGGAATATCATGATTCCTGCTTCAGTGAATTCCGTGCCACCTCTGCTGCACTACAATCTCATCTGAAATTACAGTGAGTCTACTCTGAGTTTCTAGCATTAGGTGAACCTTGTATCTCAAATATCATCCACCCCACTTTATAAGAATCACATCTGCTACCAAAAGAGAAACTGGAAACTTTTCAGGGTATGAGACTGGACATTGAATAAAAGAATATAGATGCTACTGCTATAAGAAAATTGCTGTGGTTTCTTTCCTCAAACAGATGCTCAGAGAGAGAAAGAATCCTGTTTTCTTGCCCTTTATGGAATTTGAGGGCAGAGCTTGGTTACTTTACTTTCTTTGATATGCTACACATGGTCAAGGGTGGGGTTAGTGATGAAGGACCTTGGAATCTCAATTTCATGCAAAGGCAGGCATGAGTATGGATGTGCCTGTCTGGTACAAAGATGTTCACTCCTGGTAGGAACAGAGGAGAGTGGTTTTTTTGTTTTGTTTTTTATTTATTTTTATTTTTTGTACTGGATGAAGAGCTCATGTGTAAATGCTTAACATCTCTTCTCCCTCCTAACCTGCTGTCCCAGGTGCTGGTTTGATTTAAAACCACAGAAAGTCCTTTTCATCCCAGTGTCTGGCATCCTCTCTCCAATTTTTTCTCCAAAGAATCAGCTCACGACTTTTCTTTCTGCCCCACCTGGCCCACCCACTTCCTCTCCCTCCTCCTTTCCCTCTCAACTAATTAGCTCATGGATATGTGACAAGAAAATCGCTCTGATTCTGATGAACGCTGTTGATAAAATCTGACGGGCTAACATACTGTTACCCCTTACCCCTTGACCAGGACTGAGGTACTCTTTTTTTTTTTTCATGGAGGATTGGATATTGTAATTGTAGAGCATGAAGCTGACAATGATCATCCTTTGACACAACATCATCAAGACAACCAAAACTCAATATTTACATAAACCTACCATTCAGTAACCACGTGAAAAGATGGCCCAATATCAAGTTACAATTTTATTTTATTTATCTTTTTTTTTTTTTTTTTTTAGCAAATCAGGGCAATACCTCTCCCAATGTTTAGAACTACTGGGGATTCTTCAGGACTTTTGTGGGATTGATAACCATTGTTCACACTAATAGAAGTGCTATATTACAAGTGGTAGGAAGATAAGCCTCACCATTCCCTGGTGAGGAGTGGATCCGGTAGGAGCAGAGAAGGATGCCTTGTCTTTCATGAGGTCCTAGAATTCCTATCCTTAATTGAGTATTCTTCAACAGTATTTTTTATACATGCCTACCTGCTAAAGGTTTTTTTATTTTGACTATGTACTGGCTACATATGCATATGTATAAGTTTATCATATATTCTTGTCAATTCTTTTTTTTTATTGTACTTTAGTTTCTGGGATACACGTGCAGATCTTGCAGGATGTTGCATAGGTACATACATGGCAAGGTGTGGATCACAGCCTGCCTAGTGACCCACAGGCAAGGGCAGAAGGCAAGTTGGAATGCGGTCATGGAAATCTCCAATGGGAGATGGAGCCACTGACTTGGGTGGCTAGGGTTGGGCCAGGGCTGGATCCTGGCTGGAGGTTCCAATGGCAGAGCATTGCCAGTGAGCAGGAGGAGCCTGACAATAGAGGTGGTGGCCAAGGCCAAAGATGAGGGAAAATTGTTTAGAAAAGTCTTTTAGTACAACCTAGAAGATGTAAACACAAAAAAATGAAAGAGAACAGAATAAAAACTTGCAGACACTGGCAAATACAACTCTCCCAGCTTTACTATGCCAGAGAATCACCAGCACTTTCAGTTCCTCAAAAAATATCAGGACACCAACAGAATATTGGCATTCGCTTTGGAAATAAAAATGTCAATGTGAGAGAAGCAGGAGATATCCATTTACAGACAAGAAATAAAGTTTCCAACTCAAGTGCTGCCTAGATATGTTGAAAAGAGAAAAAGGTTTTGTTGTAGCTAACACAACAATGGGCTCAGAACCAGGGAAGATAGTGAATCCATCTGGCATGGACTCCAGTGGTGATGACAGCTCTGAGGACGTACTTGTGAAAGATTTACAAATTCCTCTTCAGGAAGCTGACGTTCCAGGACAAGAAAAATCATTACAAATAGAAAAGCAATGTTTGTTACTCTTCAAGACACACTTGGATTTAATTTTGCATCTTCTAGTTCACAGGAAGATACATTTCCTGATAAAGTCTTACCTAGAACTATATCTATATGCTTCAGTTTGAAAAGTTTGAAGAATCTATGTAATTATGCTACATCGAATGGCTTTGAAACCAATCATTTTGTAGGGAAATCTTTTGAATTGAAAGAAGTAGATTTTCAGACCTGCTAGTAAACTTAACATGCCTGAAAATGAGGAACAGAGTATCTGTTAGTGGAACAACAACCAAAACTTATGATCAAAGCTGATGCAACTAGAGAAGCTTACTAAAACAGATCATTCAGCCTCAACAGGAAAAAAAACATTAAACATGGGAAGAAAAAAGAGAAAAGCTAATCAAGTGAGAAATTTGAAGTCTATATAAAGGCATAGAGGAAGCAAAATTAAAATAAAAAAACTACTTGTGAAAAATTGCATAATTCTTTTAGTTTTAGCAACGTGACAATTTCAAAACAGTGAATATTAATCCTCCTCCTTTCCGAATGAATAAAAAGGGCAAAGATTCTACAAAGGAGAGGAAAGCAACAATGAGTCTGAAATAAGCATCCAGGAATCAAGTGGTTCTGATGCCCTAAAAAACTTCCAAATACAGTCACGTGCCTCTTAATGACAGGGATGTGTTCTGAGAAATGTGTCATTAGGCAATTTCATCATTGTGTGAGCATCATATAGTGTACTCACATAAACCTAGAAGGTACCACCTATTATACACCTAGGATATATGCTACAGCCTATTGCTGCTAAGCTACAAACCTGTACAGCATGTTACTATCTTGAATGCCGGATGTAACTATAACATAGTAGAAAGTATTCCTGCATCTAAAAATACCTAAACTTACAAAAGGTACAGTAGACATACATTATGAAAGACAAAACATGGGACACCTGAAGAGGGTATAGCCATGAATGGAGCTTGACAGACTGAACATTGCTCTGGGTGAGTCGGCGAGGGAGTGGTGAGTGAATGTGAAGATCTAGGAAATGACTGTGCATCGCTGTGCACTTCAAACACTGTGCACTTAGACTATCCTTAATTTATTAATCATCTATTTCTTCAATAATAAATTGACCTTAGCTTACCATAACTTCTTTACTTAATAAACTTTAACTTTTATTTTTGACTTTTTATTAATAACACAGCTTAAAATGGAACCACAATGTACACCTATATAAAAACATTTTTTATGGTTTCTTTTCTTTTTTTTTTTGGAGACAGTCTCATTCTTTCACCCAGGCTAGAGTACAGTGGCACAATCTCGGCTCACTGCAACCTCCGGCTCCCAGGTTCAAGTGATTCTCTTGCCTCAGCCTCCTGAGTAGCTGGGACTAAATATGCGTGCCACCATGATCGGCTAGGCTAATTGTTTGTATTTTTAGTAGAGATGGGGTTTCATCTTTTTAGCCAGGATGGTCTAGATCTCCTGAACTTGTGATCTCCCTGCCTCAGCCTCCCAAAGTTATTGGATTACAGGCGTGAGCCACTGTACCCTACCTTATTTTTAAATTTTTGAATTTTAAACTTTTTTTGTTAAAAACTAAGACATAAACACACGTTAACCTAGGCCTACACGGGGTCAGGACCATCAATATCACTGCCTTCCACCTGCATATCTTGTCCCACTGGAAGGTCTTCAGGGGAAATAGTAGGCAGCAGAGATGTCAGCTCCTGTGATAACACCTTCTTCTGGATATCTCCTGAAGGGCCTGTCTGAGGCTGTTTTACAGTTATTTTTGTTTATTGCAAGTAAAAGAAGTACACTCAAAAATAGTGATAAAAATATGGTAAATACATTAAAAAGTAATGTGTCATTTGTTACCGTTATGAAGTATTAGGCACTGTGCATAATTGCCTGTGCTAGACGATTATAGGACTGGCAATGCAGTAGATTTGTTTCCACCAGCATCATCACAATGCCTGAGTAATGTGTTGCACTAAAATGTTACAACAGCCACAGAGGTTTAACCATTAGCTTATGTTGGCTCCACTGTAATCTTATGGGACCACCACCGTATAGGTAGGTGGTTGATGTTGAAAAAACATCATGTGGTGCATGACTGTATATTCAAATTCTCTCCCTCAAAACAGATAAGAACCCAACCACTGGACCTCCATTTAGAAGAGAGCGAAGGGCAGCCATAAAAGAGAGATAGAAGGTGCCCAGACAACAGAAACTCCTATAATACACCTCCTGAAACTAACTAGTGACCTCCTTGCATCCTAGAGGACATCACCAACGCCAACTTGTCTACTGTGGTGAAAATCAGAAAGCTTTTTCTCCAAAACTGAATAAAAAAGCTAAATAAAGAAATCTCAGCAGTGTCTCTCCCTAAGAGCAGGTGTATAACCAGTGTGAACTATAAGGAACACGCACTAGCATGGCAACAGAGAATAGGACACCCTTTCTATAGATTTGTTTCCTGAATTCTGTTTTCAAGCAGAAAAAGACTCTAGACATCGTTCTTAAAAAATGTATTAAGCAAATACAATGAAGCTTTTGTTAGATGCCACTGAAATTCATCCTGCACTCCTCTCAATTTTTCAAAGAGAGATTCTGTTCGAGTCCAAAAGTGGGTCATACTAATGCCGTAGACTCTTCTGTTGACAGGATTCTATAGATCATAAGCAGTTTTTCAAAACTATACTTAAAATGTGATGATGTTTTATCTTAAACCTTTAATAAATTTGGTTTTTCTTTGAATATACATAGGTGTTTTAAGTACTGTAATAGTTTAGAGTTTTTATAATGCTTAAAACCCTTAATTTTAGGAAAAATGTATATTAAACTACTGTTTTGGAAAGTAATAATGATTATTAAAATTAAGTGTTTTAATTATAAGCTTTTGACATCATTATTTTTCCCATAAGTGGGAGATACTAGAGTGAATGATTTATAAAGATAGGGTAAGAAGCTTTCAAAACTCCTTATGAAAATATTTGAGGAAAGTAAACCCTTTACACTTATAATAGAGTATAGCCTATGTTTTTTTGTGTATTCTTCATATCACTCTTGCATTTAATTTCTCAGATAAAATGTGAGATTTTATTCATCAGCTTGAGCTGCCATAACAACACACTATTGACTGGGTAGCTTAACAGAAATCAGTTTTCACAAAAATCTAAAAGCAACAGAATCCAAGATGAAGATGCTAGATGATTCAGATGTTGGTGAGAGTCCTCTTCCCAGCTTGCAGGCAGTGGCACCTTCTGTCTGTGTCCTCACTGTCCTTCCTCAGTGCATGACCACACTCAGTCTATGGGCAGACACTAGGTAATGACAGGCTCTGAACTTCAGGATGCACGTGTGCATTGTTGAAAGTGGAGCCTCAGTAAAAATCCCAAATTACTATATAAAGGACCTTCAGGAAGTTTCCTAAGTTAAAAATATACAATATTAAGTACATGAATGTCCACGGCTTTTTACATCTTTATGTAAAGTTTTGATCAGTCAATAACCTAGAGTTCATTCCATTCATTTGGAGCCTACACTTGTATGTATCCCATCAGATTTTTGAAGCAAATATAGTTTATCCATTTCTAAAGATGAACACAGCTTTGTATACGATTTTTTTCTGAGTCCAGAGATGACGGTTCACTGTGTGAGAAATGTTCCCTGCCCCACCGCACCCTTGCCCACAGCTCTCACTCTGAGCTCTATTTCTCTACCTGGGGCCTCTGGTCCTCTCTGGTTGCCTCACCTCTGAATTCCATGTTCTCTTCTGCCTAACTTGGATATAAACTCCCTCCCTTAGACCATCTGATAAGCTTTTGCTGTTGTGGTTTTATTAACTGTATATAAGTGTAGTCTCATATAAGGAATCAAATAATGCATAATAAAACAATCAAAACTTGAAAATCCTCTCATATTCCTTTTTCTTAGAGATATGGATATTTTGGCAGGTCTCTTAAGCATTCAAATAATGAATGTTTCATTTTTTGGGGGGGCTCATTTTTATACGAAAAGATAATAAATATATGTGCATTTGTATATGTGTATGCACATACGGATCTATCAATATATACAAAGAGAAGAGTGAAGGTGAGTTGGAGAGCATAATATCTTTTTGTTTTTGATATTCAACAACGTATCTTGCAAATGTTTCCAAGGCCATACCTACAGGTGTCTGTTATAACGTCCGCCAGTAGGTATCCACTCTGCTTTCTGTAGTCACTCAGGTGGATAGCTATTTATTTATTTCTATTGTAAGCAATCTGGCAATAAATATCTTTTTAAATAAATTGCTGTGCCCTCATTTACATCTTTGTAATACATTTCTAGATTTTTTAATACTGCATTCTGATTGACCAAAACAGTTAACACTCCCATTAAGAGTCATATAGACACAGTTCTCCAAGCACATTCAGCACCTCACATGATCGCTTTCTCACCGTCTCCTCATGGTGCATAAGATATGGGACCCTAATGCATATTCTGCATGTCTCTGTTCACTGCTAAAGATGAGCACCTGGCATGATTTAGTTGGCATTCTAATACCTTCTTTCATGAAGACTTTACCTTGGCTCATTTACTATTAGGTTGCTTTTCACTTTCATTGACTTCCAGAAGGAATTTAAGGTCTGCTTTGCTTTTCATATGGTTTGACCTAATAGTCTTTCATTCATTGACATAGGCAGGACATCTAAGGAGAAAAACATCGGCCTTGAGACTGGCGTAGTCAGGAGATGTTCACCTCTGTCTATTTCCAGTTGCATGACTAGGTAATACACACACACACACACACACACACACACACGCTTATATTAATAATTTCTTAGTATAAAATAAGCCCCAAGAAACACAAACAGTTTGTAAATGCTTGCAAGGGACATCAAAGTATTCACACTTCTACAAAGAGGAGTGAAAGGCTTTCTAAGCATTTGTTGGTTGAATTTCTCCTTGAGCATTTGGATCCAGACATAATTGTCACAATCTCTGTTCTTAAGGACCTACAAAGTGATTGAAGAAAAGAAAGACAGACTGCTATATATTAATAATAAAAACAGTGCAAAACAACATAAAATTAACCCCCAATGTGTGGGTTTTGGACTCAAATAAATGCTACAACATCAATGAAATCATTAACGGGATAATATTTTGAAACCAATGGTAATTAATTAATCTTATGAATAATGGTCAAAATTCTTGTCACTGAATATTATAGATTTAATAAAGTTTTCAAATGGCAACAAGAATAAATAAATGCCAGAGGAAAAGCTTAGGTGGGCATTTTTGTACTTAGACATAGGGAAGATAAACTGACCTTACAAGATACTCAGAATTTAGAAATGAATTAAATAAGACTATTTTATAGTTTTTGAAATCTTATTTTATATATATATATCACTCAAAATAAAAAATAATTTTTCTTGCATTGATACTAGATCTGCATCTAATCAGAAACTGAAAGTTCTGTCAATTTACAAGTCAAATAACTTCTAAAGAAGGTCAAGAAGCAGAATTGAATGTGATCTTCTCTTGCAAACTGAGATACATAAGTGGCAGAATGGAAGAGGGATATTGAAAAGGGCTTACACTCATATGTAGAAATCTCACGTTAGGGTTTCAAAGATAGGTAGCAGTTTGTCCCTGATGAACCACTCAGAGAAGAAGAAGAAAAAGAAAAAAGAAGAAAGAAAGAAAAGAGAAAGTTAATTTTCAAAAGAACAGATCCTAAACATGAAGGGAATCATTATTTAGTGAAAAGAAATTATGGTACAATAGTTTAAAACATCCTGGAAACAAAAAGAATTAAAATAAAACTGAAATATTACAAGATGAAAGAGTGGGAAAAAATGATGTTGGATCTCTGGATAGTTCAGTAATATCTCAATTACATAGAGTAATATTACATATTATTCTATAGCAAAAACTACCTTTAAAACTCTTAAACTTTTATGTGAAGCTTGCTGCATAAATGCTTCTGTGAATGGTTTTCTTCATTTATGTGATTAAAAGACATTTCTTTCTGTATGCTAAGCATTATATTTCTGCACAATTCTCTCTCTTTAATTCTGACTTTCTTCTACCTCAAGAGAAAAAAAAATCCTTCTCTCATCTTTGGTTTACATACATACATACTCTCTATACTCTCTCTCTCTCTCTCTCTCTCTCTCTGTGTGTGTGTGTGTGTGTGTGTGTGTGTGTGTGTGTGTGTGTCCTTGAATGAAGTGGTTATTTCTTCTTTGAAAACATGTTACTAGAATAAAATTTTCTATCAAAGTATGACATGTGACTCTTGTACTCTATTAAACATATTTTGGGCATCAGTAAACATATGATAAAATATTTCAGGATGATTGTGATATAAAGTTTCTGACAAAGAAGTTTATAAATAGCATAGGTTCTCTGTTAACTGAAATCACATCTCAACAACACAGTTTTCAGTAAGGTTAGATAAATGTGCAAATAGAGCAAGTTGTGTGTTCATGACTTCGTTCCTTTTGTTCTTTCTCACAAAAGATGAATCTGTGTATTATAAAATTGCTCTCAGCTGCAAGTGCCAGAAGACCCAGTTATAAGAACAGCCATTATAGGAGTTCATTAACTCATGTAACTAGAAATGCAGAAGTGGGCAGTTCTAGGGTTGATGAATTTGGGGGCCACTGCTCCCAGCTCCTCTGCTCTGCAATCTTTTTGGGCCATGTGATCCTCATGGATCCCGAAGTGCAGCAGTTCCCAGCACCCACACAATGGTGCCAGGGAAGGGGAAAGGCATGCCTCTTGGACAACTTTTTGTTGAAAGAGAAAATCTATCTCAGAAACTCATCAATGGTCTTCTCACGTCTGTAGATCAGATGAGAGTGTGTTACTCAAAGACCTAAAGAACTCCCTGGCCAGAAGAATGGACTAAAGCACTCCTAGTCATTTCCATGTATGTGTTTTACGAAAGTCAAACGGTGATGAAATGAGTTTTTTTTTGTGGGGGCGGGAGGTGGGCAGATGGCATTGGCAGTGTGTTGGCAAGGAACCCTATTGAATGAACAGAAAACATATTTTATGGAAGGTTATTTTTGCTTCCATTGTCGAATCCCAACTTACTGTTTCCTTCCACTCTGGAAAAATATAATTATGACTCTCTAATTTAATGAAGATATCTCACAGGACACAGAGATACAAATTGTATGTGGTAAGGGAGGGCCAAGAAAACATTTTCCGGGGAAATTCACTAACATTCCTATATATCAAGGAGCAGCCTGTGCCTAGAGCATCCAGCCATGAATCTGTGACCTACCCAGAAGACTAATTACCTGACAAAGACCCCAGGAAAGTCACCTACCTCCTGCTGAGTGAACGTGGTGAATCAAAGGCTGCTTTATCACGCTTAAAAGCAAATAAGAAGGTTTTTGTTCATTAAATATCTAGGCTTGAAGCCAAGGCTTGTGCAGTCTTTCTGCCCTAAGAATATATAAATATGAAATAATCTCATAGATAATAAAACCCAAAGTTTTCCATCCTTGAAAAGGCCCCACTTCAAGGAGGAGGGCCTGAGATTTCTTTGAACTGCAACTCCTCCTGCGCACAGAGCAGAAACTTGACAGGGAAAACCCTCCCCTGACATGCTTGCTGTGAACAATACCACAGGGACGAATTTCTGTGGAATTCTGCTATTGTTAAAGCAAGGCCCGAGTGCCTCCCATGAAGGGCTCCACCTGCCCCCAAGTCTGCAAATACGACCTCACAGAAAAAGTCCAGGATTCAGGCCAAAGCTTCTGGTGCCTCCAGATGTGTGACCTCCAGGGTTTCTGGGCTGCAGACACTTTGGAAAGTGGTCATTAGTTTGCCAGTTTTTTCCCTGCCTGTGCGTCACTGTGTTCAGTGAGGCGCCATATTGCATCCACTCACCTGTGGCACCCACCGCCTTCGTCTGGCAGCTGTGGCCTTGTTTTCCCAGCTTTGCCTTAAAGACAGCAGATTTGTAACCCTATCTAGACCTGTGGGGTATCGCACCACAGTCTTTCTTCCTCTTGCAGAAGAAAAATTCTCTTCCTCCGGGGGGCGCTAGTTAAAGGGAAGCTGCAGCGCGTCCTGGAGTTCGTGTTTCCCCTCCGCGGTGGCTCCTTCCGCCCGCAGAGGGCGAGTGCGCACCTCCCGCAGGCCCGCGCGCTGCTGGGCGCCCTGCCCTCTCCGCATGCCTGCTGAAGGAGCCCGTGTCCTGGTTTGCTGACTTAATCTCTCTGTGGTGGGTTTAGCGGAGCCAGCTCTGCTCTTGCCTTTTTCTGTTGGTTTGTTGTTTGGAAGCGAGGCAGGGTGTGGAGGGTGAGCGACTGCATGGATGAAAAGATGGAATTCTGGTGAGTAGCAAGCCCAGCCGAAGGTGATGCCAAAGCCACGCAGACTTCCATAGGTTACGGCTGATTCTCAGTCTACGCAGCAATTATGTTCTGCACAGGGGCTGTGAGTACTGAAGCATTGTCCCTAGGGGAAGTACAAGCTTAGAATCCTGTGAGCCTCTGATCTACATTTTCATCTGCTGGTCAGTACATGACCTTGCTTCGTGTGTGTCTCTGTTCAAAGACACCTTCGTTATTATATATTGTTGCTTCATTCACATTGGACTCCCGCCATCAGCTCAAGTCTGAACAAAGGTGACCTATCCCAGGCATTTTCCCCATAGGGGACATCACAGACCCCTGACGCTTAGGGACACTAAAAGGCACCTCAGCCCTAGGCTCGCGGATCACTTAAACAGTGAAATCACCAAGAAAAAGAAAAAAGTATGAAACTCACGGCATTACCTGGGCCATGAAAAGAAGGCGTGTTTACAGTGTGAGCTGATGAGGAGAAGGCAGCTCACCAGGCTTCACCTCAGCAGGGAGCAGGCAGGCATGGGACTCGCATTTTCCACAGCTCTGTGAATGCCAAGGAGGGACCGTGAAAATGCCGAAGCTATGAAGTTGGGAGTTATAAATACCTGTTAGCAAGTAGTGAATTTGAAAATACAAAATCCGTGACTAATAAGGATAAAATGCATATCAATGCGTGTTCTCTCCACATACTGTCCCCCATGCCTCTACTGGTATCCGATCCCAGAAAGCAAAAGAGAGCAATTTTATCCTCCTCTATTGTTTCATTTCGAAAGCTTAGAAATCTAAGGAAATTTTAACAAATAGTACAGTAAACACCATTATGCTTTTTACCAAAACTCACTAGGTATTAACATTTGCAGCGTTTGCTAACTCCGTCTCCATATATCTATCTCTACACCATGATATTTCACCTGTCAAGTCAGCATGCATCTTCTAAGGATAAGTATATTCTCCTACAGGCAACAAAATCATGATTGTGCCTAAAAATAGCAAAAGTTTTATTGTGTCATGCAAGAGATAGGAACAAAATGTTCAAATTAAAAATATATGTTACAGTCTTTTATGTGAAATGTTTATTTTAGAACCCAACAAGACTTCCACACTAAATATCCTTGTCACATTTCCTTTATTTCTTTAGGTGAAGAACAATCCCTTCACATTGATTGATTTAGTTAGTTAGTTAATTGATGGTTGAGTTAGTGAGCTGGTAACATTGCTTTTCATGAAATCAACTGTTACAGAGTGCAAGCCAGATGACTTGTAGACCACTCCACATTGTTTTTTTTTTTTTTTATTTAATAGTTTACTCAGGATTAGTTTCAAATGAATCCTTTAATCAGAGGATATTAATAGTAAAAATCAATGTTGAGTACTTCCTATTGGATCACATCAGAAGGTATATTCTGTCAGCTTTTTCTGCCATGGATGATGCCAAGTTTAATCATTTGGTTAAAACGGTGATAGCAAAGTGAGAGCGAGATCACATAATTTCACCTCCTAAAACCCCACTGCTTTAGTGCTAATTTCCTTCCTCTGACACCTTCTTCTATTGAATGCTGCTGTTGTTTTTTGTCTTTAACAACTGATTCTTATTTCTTTATTTCTATCCAGTATATGCATTGATCTTAAGTGTTTCCATGTCTAAAAATATCAAGAATAACGTTCTCCAGGTCTGCAACTACAGCACACCATGTTATCCTCTCCTTCCTTTTAAGTATATATTTCTTGACTAGCTGATCTACATAATCCCTTCAATGGCTCACCACTAATTCACTCATTAATCAATAAAATTTGGATTTTGCTGTTATTATTCCACGGAAATACTGCTTTCTACCATCTGCAAAGGTGTACCAAATGGAAATTCCTCCTCGTTCATTTCATCCATTCTTTCTGCCATATTTAAAGCTGTTTGCCACACACTTATTCTTAACTCTGTCTCCTCTCTTTCATTGCACCATTATCTTTTATTTATTTCTATAACAACCTTTCTGACTTTAATTTTAAGCCCTATTGGGAGGTATTTCCCTGTTTATATTGATAATCCCCAAATTTCAACTCATAACCGTCAATTATATTAAATCTATAACTTTTTATTAATGTCTACAGCTCCTATGACAACATGAGTTCTAATGATTTTTACCTCTACACATTGGCAGTGACTTTTTCCTAAAGTCAGGCTCCACATATCAGAAGTTGTGTAAACAATTGATTGTCCTATAGCTATTTCAGACTTGCGTTTTTGTTTTTATGTCCTGTGCATATAACTTTTATTATTTTACATAATTTTGTGAGAAATTTCCCAAGGGAATTTTCCCACTCTTTTGTTCAGTCTTTCATTTGGAAATATATTTTGAAATGTAAAATATTTTAATATGCTATGTTTTATGTTGAATCTACTTAGTGTCAGATAATGTGTTAGCCCATGTTAATATAATGGTTTCTGCAGAGTCTTTTAGAGTCCCTGCTTATAGCAGCTTTAGTGTAATGAATGAATGCTGATGACCCACCCTGAGATTTATCAGAGGAGTAGATGTAGATGTAGGCATATATATGTGTATATGTAATGGTTTTATATATATATATATATATATGTAATGGTTTTATATATATTTATATGAGCATATGCACATATATATGTAGTGGTTCTGTGTCTCTGATGAATATACATTACATATGTATATTCATATGTATATTCATACCTTACATATCTACACACAGACATGCACACATATGCATGCATATAAATATATAGAGAGGGAGATCCATATCTATTTATGAAGTATTTGTTGTAGAGGCTTTGCCTTCTACAATTGTGAGGGCTGATCAAGCAGCATCTTCTAGGCTGCTGTCTTCAAGTGTGATGATGGAACTTGAAGTCCACAGGGCAGACAGTAGGGAGAGCAGGATGGAGACAAAGATGTAGAGTGGGAGAAGAAAAAGAAGAAGCTGGGTCTTGGAATCAGCATGGACTGGAACCCAAGAAGATAAAACTGGTTCTAAGTTCTTGTTTCCATGACTTCAGTGTTGTGGGTGTTCAGCAGTAATTGAGGCTACACATACAACTTCCCAAGGGTTGTAAGAAGCTACAAGAGGAGCCAGGGAAGGATGAAGCCTGGCTGCTGGCTCATGTCAACAAGGTGAGCTGGCAGATAGGTGACAGTATGTTTCCATGACAAAACAGAGGCTGTTTCAATTACACTCTTCCTAGTTAGTTCAAAAATCTTGCCTGTGGCTCATGCTAACCAGTAATATACAGGGAAGAAATACTGAACAATGTAGTGCAGCCTAGCCCAAACCAACGTGCAAAGTAGTCCATTGAAAATAAGTATAATAAGTGATATGTTTCAAATACATATAGAAGGGAAAGTAAGCTAGATGTGAGAAAATTCTTCCAGGAAGAAGGAAAATATATTAATCTTTCAAAAGCATGAGAGGAAGGAAAGATGTAAAATATTTTGTTATGCATAGATTTTAAACTGATTTCCTATCCTTGAATGTTTAAGTGGGCACCTTGTCAGGTAACTAGGGCACTCTCTGGTTCAAGATTTTTTACCGTATTTAAAAAACAAACTTAAAAACTCCACATTCTGATACAACTATCAGCCAAAATTTGTCTCCACAACATTTTCTTCAAATTTTGTTTACCTGTTTACAGTTGTGAAACCTGTTTATAATTATGTAATCTGTTTCATGAACACCGTGAAATCCTGACTGTCTTTTAAGTCAGTCAGAGAGAGTGAGGTTTGGGAAAGTGTGATACATGAGAGGGAAGGGCATACAATGGTGTAAAGAATGTGTTACCAACATTTACTGCCGAAGCAAAGACTCATGTTTGGCTTTGGAAAAATAGGCTAAATATTTCAAGGCTTGAAAAGTTTTTTTAAAGTTCAACTACCAAACCATCAAGACCCCTGAGATGCTACTTCCTGTTATTCTTTATGGCCACTCCAAGCTTCTTCTTTATATTGGCTTTGTTTTTTTTTTTTTTAAGTCACTTTTATCACTTTACAAATCCTTCATTAATTTCATTGCTTATTTGTAAATTTTTACAACAAAATTGCCAGCTGAAGATATGCTAAACTCCATTTTGCTAATATATGAAAATATAACATTATTATCACCAAATATTTTAACGTGTACTTGAAATATGGGATTTTGAATAAATGTCATATTAATATACTAAGTTGTTACTATAGACAATTTACTTGGAGATTTTAACTTAGAGAGATACTCAATTATGCAGAGTTACAATCTAAACACAGATCTGTTCAATTCCAAAGCACAGTTTCAAGAAGCTAACTGTTTAATGGAAAGAAAAGAGGCCTATAATTAGTGAATTCCACCCTTAAATGCTCAATGTATTTATCTAAAACAACAAAAAAAATCAAGGAGGATGTGATCAACTAGCTTAGACTGAAGAGAAGAACTTTAACTTATTCTTAAAGAATTAGCAATTGTTTTTTAAGAGGGTAAAGTGAAGAAAAGCTAATTCCAGAATCAAAAAAGAGAGTAGTTTAGAAACACAAAGCTATGGAGAAACAAAGAATGATGTGAAGATCTGTGAGCAAGATATGGTGGCTGCAGAGCGGTGTCAACACAGGGATAGTGGCAGGTGAGGACAGGGCCCTGGGGAATGCATGTCTCCAAATCCATGCATCAGCACAGGCTGCCATGATAAAAATACAAGAGACCAGGCAGCTTAAACAACAGATACTGATTTTTTCACAGTCTGGATGGTAGAAGTCCCAGATCATGGTTCAGCAGCATTTGATTTCATTTTGAGGCCTCTGCCTGGCTTGTGAGTGATCACCATCTTGTCCTATGCTCACACGAACTCATGTTTGTGCATGCACAGAGCCAGTGAGAAAGAGAAAGCTCTCTGGTATCTCTTCAGACAAGGATACTGATTCTATCAGATAAGACCCCCACCTTAATGATCTCATTTAGCTTTAATTACCTTCTTATAGGTCTCCAAATCAGTCACGTTGGACTTTAAGGTTTGAATTTTGGGGGTGGACCCAAGTCAGCCCATTGCATTCCACCCCTGACCACCCAAAATGAATGCCCTTATCACATGATGCGAAATACGTTCCTCCTACCTAATAGCCCCAAAGGACTTATTTCAGCATCAGTTCTGAAGTCTCAAGTCTAAAGGCTCATCTAAAACGAGAAATAGGTGAGATGTCATGTTTCCAAGTGCAAACCCTGTGTTGACAGTCTGGGTTGCGTTTTCGATCGTTGGAATGGAGAAAAAAAAAGTAGACCAATTTTTGAAGTCTGAAGGTAATAGAATTAACAAGATTTAGGAGTCAGTTGGATCTGAAGAATTAGGAGTAACAGCAGTTTGCTAGATACCCAGGTCTCTAGTTTGGATGAAACAGTGCATGGTTACCATTGATCAAACATATGGGGAGGAGAATCATGGTGGGCAAATAATGGATTTGGTGTGAAGAAGACAACAGGTCTTCATTTTTTCTATAAATCTCCAAATCTAATATAGCTAATACAGTCTATCAATTTACCTTCTGCCTTTTATCAGTTCTTTCTGACCCTAGCCTTTCTCATTGTGGGAACCTTCATTTGGATGGGTTCACGACAAACCATATTCCGAGTCATTGAGAAAACAAATGGCTCTCTAATATAAAACCTTGTCTAGAAGGTGACATTTTGAAATTACTCTATTGCCTTAAGACACAAATATGCAAGGTGGATCCTGAAACTCCCTTCATAAACTCAGCTCTAGCCTCTATATTGTTGAGATTGGGCTTCAGCTCTGGTTTTTGATTGGTGTTTCAATTCAGCTTCCCCTGAAAAAGGACCTCCCTTAATTAATGAGCCTGATGACCTTCCCTCTTGCTTCTGAGAAATTTACCATTGTTCTTCTCATTTTGGCTCCAGGCTGGTATTCTGTTTCAGCCCAGGCAGCAATCTCCAATGACCCTTTCCCTCTTACCCCCTGTTCTCTCTCTTTCTCTCTCTCTTTCTCTCTCTCTCTCTCTCGCACTCTTCTCTCTCGTAAGCACCCTCTTAGACTCTTCTGTGCATCCTTCCCCTACAGAGGGCACTTGGCCGAGAGCACACACACATATCAACACAGGCTTTCTTTCCCTAATTTCACATCATTTAAACTGATTTGGGGCACTGTTGATAGCTCCTGTTGTTCAATCACTGCTTACAGTTGAAGGTCTTTTAAGTTTTGCTCAATGTTCACATTCGGAAAGGTTGTGTTATACTGACAAATCTTACTGGAATTTACCCAAATATTTAAAGAAGTTTCCATTTTTAAACTGTGAGTATTCTAAGTTTCAACTTAATGGCATATTCTCAAAACTTTACAATAATGAGAAATTTGTCGGGTTAATAGTCTATATACAAAAATAAATCTCCATAAAGATAATTTCAAATATTATACATATAATCAGTTTATTTAGTTTCTCTCATATTCTTTTACAACACAAATATATTTCTTAATGTATTCTTCTTTGAGGTTAAATTACAGTGTGTACATAACTACTAATTGATGCTCTATTAAAAATCTGTGAAATACATAATTTAGTTAAACATTAAAAATAAATACTAGTAAATGCATCGCTTCTGTGAGTGCATAGCATAGCACTTGTGTTTACATTGAGTATCCACTTTCCCTGACAAAGTTGACGGCAACACTGAAAGGTAAAGTCTTTCCAGGAATAATATTATCTCATCTCATTTGGAATGATTGCTTTGAGGCAATTAAAATTCCAATCACTTTTTCTGCTCTTTTAGACTCAGGAATACATAAGATGATAATATTAATAAATAATGATTTACCATCTAGAAAAAATTTCTTTAGAGTCCAAAAATAATAATTGCATTAACAGTGATAAATACTTTCAATATAGTTTTGAGAACAGAGATATAATGGGATCTAATTTTATTACACATTTTTGTGATTTCGTTAAATATTTGTCTAACAATTTTTATGTATACTGTTGTATTGTCTAATAAGAATGAATGTATTTAATAATTGCCATAAAATGTTAATTCAAAACAAAGTAATGCCAACTCCATCTATTAGTGGAAAAGAAAGCAAGCGAAATAAGGTTAAACATGAAGGCTAAATTAGACATACTTTATGAGCTACAAAAATTAGAATGTGATGTTATGCAATGTTTTTTTTGGGATTATTTAAGGTTATGGCAAATATCCTTACAGGTACATTTGTTTTTAATTTTTGTATAAGAAACTTACTTGGGCTAGTTCTGGCTAAACAGATATTTGCAGAGGAAGAAACACAAGATAGCAAATGTGGAGAAGATAACTATTACAAGAAAATAATTTTAGGTTTCATATGTCAATCATGCCTTTGGTTACTAAAACACAGATTAGGAAAGGAGAACCCATTATTGTTTCTAATCTGCCTAGCATGCACCTCCCCTTCTAGAAGCAGCCTCAAAATCTTCCTATAATAAACTATCCCTTCCCCATTCTACATCGTCGGAGGTTGCTTAGTAATTAAGGGCTGACTCCTATCTGGGGGCAAGCTATGCTAATTCAAATCTCTTCCCTTTGTAGTTACATCTTAAGCAATGTAAAACATTTTATCAAAAGTAGTTGGAAAATTTTATTTTGACAATGGAACCCGTAAAAGACTGTGCTTTAACTGGGCGCGGTGGCTCACGATGGCCCAGCACTTTGGGAGGCTGAAGCGGGTGGATCACGATGTCGAGAGATCGAGACCATCCTGGCCAATATGGTGAAACCCCGTCTCCACTAGAAATACAAAAAAATTAGCTGGGCATGGTGGCATGCCCCTGTAGTCCCAGCTACCAGGGAGGCTGAGGCAGGAGAATTGCTTGAACCCAGGGGGCGGAGGGTGCAGTGAGCCGAGGTCGCGCCACTGGACTCCATCCTGGCGCCTGGTGACAGAGTGAGACTCGACTGTGCTTTAGATCTCTCCTGATTTCTCTACCCTCTATGCTTGGGTTGCATTTTATCAACTCAATTCCTTTCAAGACATTTTTCTTTTAAGCTTACCAGAGTTGGATTGGGTTGTCTTTAATCAAATAAACAGGCATAATGCACTGGATTTAAGCAAATCATTCCTTCTGAAATGCTTATGCTTTGATTCAGATTTTTCGGAAAATACTGAAATAGTGAAAAATTAGTGCTTTCATTAAAAAAGGTGGATGGATACACAGCAACTGCCCTGTGTCTGAACATTTGTGTCCTCAGATTTCTTGTTGAAACCTAACCCTCAAGATGATTCAATTAGAAGATGGGGCCTTTTGGAGGTGATAAGGTCATGAAGGTTGGGTCCTCATGAATGGGATCCATGCCCTGTGATGAAGGCCCCATAGAAAGCTCTCATTCCATCCACCATGTGAAGACAGAATGAGAAGGTACCATTGATGAAGAAGTGGACTCTCATTGGATGCAGCATCTGTAGGTACCTTGATCTTTACACTCCTCCTCTCCAAAACAGGAAGCAACAAATTGCCGAGGTTTTAAGCCACCCAGTTGATGGCATTTTGTAATAGCAGCCAGAACAGACCAAGATAATAACAAATGTTGCTTCCAAGGATTAGAATTCATAGAGGATTAGAACCAGAGGTCTGGCCTCCACTCAGATTCTTGTGAAGTTGTGCAACCTTAAGCCAAATAATCACATTTCTTTTTTCCTTTTAGTGGGAATTTAAAAAGCAAGGTTATATACTATTAAAGTATATTCTCAGTGCCTTGTGATTCTGACATACAATTGTCGTTCAATAAAGGTTTGTAAAATAATTAAAATTGTATTCTATTTGCCCGTTATTTGGTAAGGCAATTGTAGTAGACATCCATTATCCTTTAGTGTCTGAACCCCCTACCTAATAAACTCATTCGTAAAAATAACCCATCAGTCTACAAACAACTATGGAATCAGAAGTTGCTTTGAACTCCTCCTTATGAGCAAAGACAAGGGTGTGTGACATAATCTCCGCCCATTCATATGTAGCTATCTTGGATGCTGAATCAGGAATAGGAGATGCAAAGAGGCAGGGAGCCACGAAAGTAATCTCTGGAGGCAAAGTAAATTTGAGGAAAATTGAAAAAGGGAGAACTCTGAAAGTAATGCTAGTAATGGTATCACTGTTCTGTTATAAACAGGGCAGGTGGTTGGTCGGCAGCATACACTTATTCTGGTGTTTGATGTGGTAGGGGAAGTAATGGACGTGGCTGAAGTTCACTGATGGATTCCACCTCTGATTTAAGCCATTGAAGTAACTTCATAATCTCTGAGTCTGGTTCTTTGGCCCTTGAAACATAGTTGTCAAGAATGGAGGTTCTTAAGTTTTGGACTTAAGAACTACTAGCATCAGTATCACTTGGGAACTTGATAAAAATTCAGACTCTTGGGTCTGACTTCCTACCTACCAAATCAGCAGCTTTGGAGAAGGGCCCAGACCGGTGTAATATAATCTGTCCTCCAGGGAATTCTTATGCGGCTTCATGTTTGAAAATCACTGTTCTGGAACAAGATGTAGTACAAAATCATCTGGATTCAAATCTCAGCTTTACCACCTATTGTTTTTGTATGCTGGTGTCGTGCTTTTATATGCTGGTGTCATCTTTTGTATGTCACTTTATCTCTGCATTTCTCAGTTTCTAATTGGTAAGTCAGAGATAGTAATTCCTATATTTTAGAAATGCATTTATAATTAAGTGTATGTATATCTCCAAAGTGACACAGGCTTCCTGTCTAAATATTAGTTATTTTTCAGTATCCTCTTAATAAATTTATATTGCACTAAAATATCTGGAATAAGTTTATATTGCTTGCAACTAACAGCAACAAATTATAAAAGGATTATAAAATTCAAATCTGTTAACTACCAGACTGTTCACTTCTAATACTGCTACACAAGGTAGGGGAGGAAAGGATGAGCTTGGGGATTCCAATTCCCAGCTTAAGCATAGCATAAATGACCTGAAAGCTTCTATATGGCCCTGAAGAATACTCTTATTACCTGTAGGCACAGGGCTAAGATTGCTGAAATATCAAACTCAGAACCTCATTCTGTAACTTGCTGATTTACAATAAAAATTGAACTCCCAGCCATACAAAGGATCTGCCATTAAAGAGAAGGCATTTTAAGGAAGGAGTGGGATCCTGCAAGTTGAAATGTGAATGACTGGAAAGACCATGATTATTCCAGGGCTACTGAGTCCCTACATTTCAATAAGATGTCTTTGCTAGTGTAAACGGCCTCTTCACTTCCAGTGGGAACAGCCTTTGCCTCACCAGTGGAAACATCTTCCCCACTCCCATTTGAAATAATTTATCCACCCCCAGCCCACTGTATGAGGGGATTAACCCCACATTGCCTGTGAAACCAGTAATAGCCTCTTCTGAGCCAGTTGACATGGAAGACAATGCTGTTTCTCTTCAGAACACACCCCTAACACCACGTTGATCCTACCCATGTCTACACTCAAGTCCCAGTAGGCCTGCAAAGGTGAGGTTTAAAGTGTGACTCAATAAAAGACTTGTTACACTTCTAAAGGACTCTTTAGTTTTCTACTCTATGCAGATAGAAATCAAGGGAGCACGTGTAGGGAGTGTATATTAAAGTTTTGGTACAATGATGGAAGGAACATAAAGTTAGGCCAGGCTGAAGAGATTGATATGGTCTCACCAAACATACATTCTGTGTGTAATATTGTACATCAGTGAGTTAGAAAGCACTCTGTTTGTTTGTTTATTGGGCATGGAACAAAAAGGTAGCCTACAGTGAGCAAGTTAGAAATGATGGGCTTGCCTTGGTTTAATGTACAAGAAGGAATTCAAGGTTAGCAATACGGGAATGTTAGAGTGGATTTGTCATCCCCTCTGGTAGGACAACTTCTGACCATCCACACTGGGAAGGCCCAGAAGACATACCTGTTATCACAACTGTAAGAAATAAATTTGGGAGGAGAGCCCCAGCATCTTTGAAAAGCTCTACAATCTCTCTTTTCTGTAGGCAAGGACGCGCAAAAAGAATGGTGATTGCAGCCAGGTGCGCTGGCTCACCCTTGTAGTCCCAGCACTTTGGGAGGCCAAGATGGGTGGATCGCTTGAGGTGAGGACTTTGAGACCAGACTGGCAAACATGCTGAAACTCTGTCTACTAAAAATACAAAAATTCGCAGGGCATGGTGCTGTGTGCCTGTAAGCCCACTTGCTTGGGAGGCTGAGGCAGGAGAAATGCCTGAACCTGGGAGGCAGAGGTTGAAGTGCACTGAAATCGTGCCAGCGCACTCCAGTCTGGGTGACAGAATGAGACTCAATCTCAAAAAAGAATCTTCAATAAAATGCTGGCAAACCAAATACAACAACAAACCAAAAAGCGTATCCATCACAATCAAGAAAGCTTTATCTCAGGGAAGCAAGGCTAGTTCTACATACACAACTCTATAAACATAGTCAATCACATAAACAGAACCAAAGACAAAAAAAACACATGATTATCTCAATAGATGCAGAGAAGGCCTTTGACAAAATTCAACAGCCCTTTATGCTAAAAATGCTCAATAAACTAGGTATTGATGGAACGTATCTCAAAATAAAAAAAGCTATTTACAACAAACCCACAGCAAATATACTGAATGGACAAAAACTGGAAGCATTCCCTTTGAAAACTGTCACTAGACAAGGGTGCCCTCTCTCACCACTCCTATTATAGTACTGGACGTTCTAGCCAGAGCAATCAGGCAAGAAAAAGAAATAAAAGATATTCAATTAGGAAAAGAGGAAGTCAAATTGTCTCTATTTGTAGATGGCATAATTGTATATTTAGAATACTCATCTAAATGCATCATCTCAGCCCAAAATCTCCTTAAAATGATAAGCAAATTCAGCAAAATCTCAGGATACAAAACCAATGTGCAAAAGTCACAAGCATTTCTATACACCAATAACAGACTAACAGAGAGCCAAATCAAGAGTGAGCTCTCATTCACAACTGCTACAAAGAGAATAAAATACCTAGGAATAGAACTAACAAAGGACTTGAAGGACCTTTTCAAGGTGAACTACAAACCACTGCTCAAGGAAATTAGAGAGGACGCAAACAGATGTAAAAACATTCCATTCTCATGGTTAGGAAGAATCAATGTTGAGAAAATGGCCATACTGCCCAAAGTAATTTATAGATTCAGTGCTATCCCCATCAAGCTACCACTGACCTTCTTCACAGAACTGGAAAAATCCATCTTAAATTTCATGCGGAACCAAAAAAAGAGCCTGCATAGCCAAGTCACTCCTAAGGAAAAAAAAAAAAAAAGCTGGAAGAATCATGATACCTGACTTCAAACTATACTACAAGACTACAGTCATCAAAACAGCATGGTACTGGTACCAAAACAGAGATATAGTCCAATAGAACAGAACAGAGGCTCAGAAGTAATGCCACACATCTACAACCATCTGATCTTTGACAAACCTGACCAAAAAAAAAAAAAAAAAAAAAAAAAAACTCAATGGGGAAAGGATTCCCTGTTTAATAAACAGTGTTGGGAAAACTGGCTAGCCATATGCAGAAAGCTGAAATTGGACTCGTTCCTTACACTTTATACAAAAATTAACTCTAGATGGATTAAAGATTTAAACATAAAATGTAACATCATAAAAACCCTAGAAGAAAGCCTAGGCAATACCATTCAGGACATAGGCATAGGCAAGGACTTCATAACTAAAATACCAAAGGCAATGGCAACAAAAGCCAAAATAGACAAATAGGATCTAATTAAACTTAAGGGCTTCTGCACAGCCAAAGAAACAATCATTAGAGTGAACCAGAAACCAACAGAATGGGAAAACATTTTTGCAAGCTACCCATCTGACAAAGTGCTAATATCCAGAGTCTACAAAGAAATAAAACAAATTTACAAGAAAAAAACAACCCCATCAAAAACTGGGCAAAGGACACAAACAGGCACTTTTCAAAAGAAGACATTTATGCAGCCAATGAACATATGAAAAAATGCTCATCATCACTGGGTGAGCAGCACCCCACCGTGCCTCAGTTTGCCCTGCTTGGGCTACACCCACTGTCCAACCAGTCCCATTGAAATGAACCTGGTACCTTGATTGGAGATGTGGAGATCACTCACCTTCTGCATGGCTCTCACTGGGAACTGCTTGCCAGAGCTGCTCCTATTGGGCCATCTTGGCTGAAATCTGTATAACTTCTTTTTAGAAATGACCATTCACATATTTGCTCCTTTTTTGATGGCATTATTTGTGTTTCTTGCTGATTTGTTTAAGTTCCTGGCAGATTCTGGATACTAGTTCTTTGCATGATGCATAATTTGCAAACACTTTCTTCCACTTTGTAGATTGTCTGTTAATTCTGCTGATTATTTCTTTTGTTATGCAGAATTCTTTTCATGCAATTAGGTCCCATTTATTTATTTATGTTTGTGTTGCATTTGCTTATGGGGCTCTTAGTCATGAGTTCTCTGCCTGGGCCAATGGCCAGAAGAGATTTTTTCAATGTTATCATCTAGAATTTTTATGATTTCAGGTCTTAGTTTAAGTCTGTAATCCATCTTGAGTTGATTTTTTTATAAAGTGATAGATGGGTATCTAGTTTCATTCTTCTACATGTGGCTTGTCAGTTTTCCCAGCATTATTTATTGAATAGGGTGTCCTTTAGGAATCTCCTGTCATTTCTATGTTGAATTATTGTGTTCCCTTTCAGTTGTTCTTTTTGGAGGAAGTAAGGGGTACCAATTATCTCTATGCAGCCATCTTGAAGCTCCTCTTCTTTCCTTGATTGTTGAAGGCTATACTATTGCACTTACCTAGTCACTTTCCCCAACTATTTTTGCAGAGACTGTATTTCTTGTCATGTGTAGTCATGGAAATTTTAGTTCATTACCTTGTGTTCAGGTAGTATTTTGACAGATATCACAAGCTACATATACAAAAAATCTCCTCTCACACTCTTTGCAGATTAGTTCTGAACTAAACATTTTCTTCAATACTTACCTAGATTTGCACTGATACTAGGGTTAAAGTCAAAGTGAAGGCAAAAGGAGTATTATCCTAGACATGTGCATGGCTTTCTACATTTCAGCTTATACAGGAGTGCTTTGAATTACCCTAACTTCCGGAAGAAAGTCTCTCCTAGGCTTTTCCTCTCAGGCTGTAGTTGGTCTAGTCTGTGTCTCAAATGCAAATTTTTTCTTCAGGCATTTGCAGCTTACTTTTCCTCCATACAGTGTTTTAGAACAAAGCCACAGAGTTTCCTGTTTGCATAACTTCTGAGTTAAGCAAAACAGGACACTTTGTGTCAGACATTCACCAGCTAGATTAGAACAGTACACAGTATCTTGCAAGTAATGTTTCCTCACTTCCTTCTGATGCCAGGGACCAACGTCTTACAATCTCTCTCTCTGGGAACAGTTTTCAAAACATAGCATCGTGAAAGCTACCAAAGCAGAAAGCAGGCTGTGGCAATAAAAAATGCTGATTGCTGAAGATAATATTGAGTTTTCTTCAGTTTACAAATAACATTTAGTTTCAGTTTACAAATAACTATTTTAGGTGTAGTGAAAATACTATGAAGTTTTCGTGTTTTAAAGTTTCTTTTTTCTAGATTCACCATTCATTTGGTTGCTGTAAACCTTTCACTATTTTTCAGAGCTCTAAAAGAGTGGGTTATGATAATTTCAGCTTGCTTTTTAATGTTTCTGTCAGGAGACAGGAGATTGGAAATGCCTATTCTCCCATTTTGCTGATGTTGCTTCTTGGTTACTCTTGATATTATATTTTGTGCTTTTACGTGAAAGTTCCTTGACATTCGTAGCATTCCTAAAAACTGCAAGTTTTCCAACAGGATTTGATTTTACTGCTTGCATTTTGCCTTACCATGTCGAATTTATGAGAAATCATCTCCAGAAATATGTGACATATCCAATGAATTAATACAACCTTCTATAATAACAATTCATCACATCTGAGCCAGGTGAGCTTAGAGGATAAAAAACAAAAGAAAATCTCTTTCATCCTTTCTCTCTTACCTAATCCCCTAACCTACATTCAGGGAGCAGCTTGCTAAAACTAAGGTTAATAAATGTCACTCTCTACTTCAATGACTGGCAGCCTCAGAGTAGAAGGGCTGTTGGATTCTCATTCTCATCACCGCTGTCTCTTGCATCACTTACTAGCAATTTCTTGGTGATGATTTAAGAGTATTTTATTTCAAATGATTAAAGTTATTTATGTCTCATCAGAAATAAACTTTAAAAATTATACAGAAACTAGCAGGTTAATATTGGAAGTCAAAGTTCACCGATGACCCTCAGCTGATACCTAATGCTATGGCAAAGCCAGGCTTAAAGGTCTTGGGAGTCTTAGTCTTATTCATTGCTTTATAATTCCTCATAGTTTCTGAAATGACTTTTTTCCTCCTGTTGCTGTTAGTTTTTAGACTGTAAGAGGAAAAAGAATGTGCCAAGTATTTCACAGAAATAATTAATTTTTACTGGAACCCAAAACATTGGCGTTCACCTGTATAAGGAAAAACAAAACAAAAATGAAAAGAAAAACTGGATTTGGAACAGGAGTAGGAAATAAATTGACTCAAAAATAGATAAATGTTAGGACAAAAGGGAACTCATAAGGTGATGATTGCAAGGACCTACAGAGAAAGTTAACATGTCAGGTGATGACAGCATGCCCTTGGGGATGAGACAGAAGCAATGAGATTAGAGAGATCTGAAGTAAAACAGCTAAGGAAAGAGATTTATTCAAGGAAGTAATCAAAAATGGAAATATTTTTTCTAAAGTGTGTGCATGTATGTTAGCCAACATCAGATATTTCTAAACTGGAAATAGAAATTGAAGATTATCTTTAGCCATCAGCAGAAATCACATACAAATAGTGAAACACAGAGAGGTGACCTTTGCTTCATCAAGGTGAAGCTTATTAGTGGAAGAATTATACCCATGGAACAGCCCTTGTAATAGTTTCTGAAGCATTTTTCAAGCATATTTGAGTTTAAATGGCAAGCTAGAAAATAGTCAAAGTCTTTAGACACATCATGTAATTGCACACGTTTTGTTAAATGAGAGAAATATTCAAGGTTACAACATTTCAGACAAGAATAACATCTTCAGGGCCAGTTCCCAGTCTTAAATTTCTTATATTGTATTTATTCTCAAAAAATAAGTTGGTAGTTCCTTTACTCATTTTTTATACAGAACTCTTAATTAGCAGTCTTTATACCTCAAAGGACCATTCTTTATGATGCTACTCACCCATCGTTGTTTAAATATAATCGTGACCTAAAGAAGAGAATAATTAAATAAGAAAATAAATAGACAACCTATGTTGCAAGCAAAGCACTGCCCTCCCAGTATTAATTTGGAACAATACTCTCCAAAGACATCATACCAGAAATAAATAAAGTTAAAGAAAGATCTAATGGAGGAAAGAGTTCCATTATTTTAAGAATAAAATTAGCTTAAAGAAAGAAATTATCTTTGTAAATGTAGAAAGCAATACTAGTAAAAATAATAATTTGTTAAGGTAACATTTCTTTCAAGTAAAGATAAAATTACATCAGGAAGAACTCTCTTATAAATGAGAAGGGTAGAATCACTAAAAGGATTTGCTTTAAAGGTCAATATTCAATTAATGTAATTGCTAAGATACTGACATGGGACTTGATTTATGGATATTTGTAAGACTAAAATGTCCTGTTTTTAGAAACCAAAGTAGTTTTCATCCTTTACGTCATAAACTACAACCTCATATATCCAAACTGATTAGGCAGAAAGTGCCTGTGTGATCTGGAAAGGCTAGGCTCCCGTGAACAGTGTATAATAGGCTGTTTCCAACACCATGGAGCCTCTCCAGCTAATCCCTGCAGGTATTTTATTTATTTTTATTTTTACTTTTTATTTATATTTATTTATTTAGAGACAGAGTTTGGCTCTGTTGCCCAGGCTGGAGTACAGTGGTGTTATCTTGGATCACTGCAACCTCTGACTCTCAGATTCAAGTGATTCTCCTGACTCAGCCTCCCGGAGTAGCTGGGACTACAGGTATGCGCCACCACACCTGGCTAATTTTTTTTTTTATTTTTAGTAGAGATGGGGTTTCACCATGTTGGCCAAGCTGGTCTCAAACTCCTGACCTCAGGTGATCTGCCCTCCTCAGCTTCCCAAAATACTAGGATTACAAGCATGAGCCATCACGCCTGGCCCCTGCAGGCATTTTATACAAGACATGACATTAGAAAACAACCCATCAGTGGTCTAATGTGCACATTACATGCTACCCAAGAGTGGCTAGGATTTAGGGGAGAGCTAACAGATCTGAGATGTTAATAGGTCATGTAATTTATAAGTCAATAGTGAGATATCGACACTGCAATTGGACCAAACAGCCACTTTAAGTCTATTGAACATCCAGTGAATCATTAAGAGTATAAAAATAGTCATTTTTATTTTTCCCTAATTGATACTTATTGGCTACTACTTCCAGCTTCTATGTGTGGTCCAAGCTTCTCCCAATTTTTTCAACTATAAGGTTAACTCTGAGGTTATAGGATTCTCCGTAACAGACTTGAGTTATGGCACTAGGAGTAACATGTTTGTGGGGGGAGTAAGATAAATTAGACTATATAGAGCCAACTTAATAGTCTTTATTTCTCCTTAAACACACACACATGCACACATTTCATGCCTCACATTATGGTTACAGTTATAAGAAACTGATGACTGTCATCATGTTGTGGGGCCAGGGATTGAGAAAACCTACTTTTAGCTTTTAGACAGAAAAAAGTAAATGGATGTCTGCTCATGCGATCATCTAAAGTCACTGGTTAAGGTAAGACTCTACTCAAGACTTGTGAACCAAATTCCTACAGCAGGGCTTTTAAAACATATTTAGCTATGAAGCAGTTTCTTTAACAAACTTGGCAGTATAATATTTAAAGCAGATAAAAATAGGTCTGCTCCTGCTAGAGGGACTCTGTGTGCCCCAGAGCTTTGTTTTTGCAGCAGAAGACAGTTCCCATTCATTTTGTTCAATAGAGTTCATTGCCAATTGATGGTGTGTCCTTAAGCCAGCTGCTAGCTCTCTGATCGTTGCTTTTAAAAATGTAACTGGATCAAATACTAATCACCGGGTAATCTGAATTTTGTTTCTCAGTTGTATTCTATTTTTGGGGGCATAGTTTAATTGACTTAGACAAACAGAAAAATTTGGCTATTTAGCTGCTTTCAGGTAAAGAAGTCTAATATATTACTTACAAAAATGTGGTTACCTTGTTCATTGACTAATCATTATGAGTCCCTCATATGTGCAAATCATCCTGCTGTAGTCCCCAAAACTAAGGATTTTCAAGGAAAATTGGGAGATAACCACCCTCAACCCTGCTATTTTTTTAAGCCCTCAAGAAGTTTGCAAGAAAAGGACACAGAAGTGTGCAAATAATTGACAACCCAAGCAAACCCAAATGTGTATAGTAAGATGCAGGTACGAACAAATTGCTTTGGGCCACATCAGAAAAACAATTGTTAACACAGCATTTAAAATCATTGGCTTAGGAGCCAGTGAAACCAAGGATGATACTGCACATCTTAAACCTCTTTACACTTCACTTGCCCCATCTGTGAAATGACATATTTCCAATTATGTGACTACTATGAAGATCAAATGCAGTTTTCCTGATACATGCTTAGCTCATGGTGTCTAGAAGAGAGGTCATTCTGGTGATTGAGAAAATCTGTTAGAAGAGGCAGATTTAGGCGGGGCGTGGTGGCTCACACCTATAATCCCAGCACTTTGGGAGGCCGAGGCGGGTGGGTCATGAGGTCAAGAGATCGAGACTGTCCTAGTCAACATGGTGAAACCCTGTCTCTACTAAAAATACAAAAATTACCTGGGCATGGTGGTGTGTGCCTGTAGTCCCAGCTACTCGGGAGGCTGAGGCAGGGGAATTGCTTGAACCCAGGAGGTGGAGGTTGCAGTGAGCCGAGATCGGGCCACTGCACTCCAGCCTGGGTAACAAGAGCAAAACTCTATCTCAAATTAAAAAAAAAAAAAAAAAAAAGAGGCAGATTTAAATTGTTGATTTTAAGGGATAATGCAATATCCACTTGTAAATCTCCAGAAGCCATTTTGTACATATTTTGGGTCAGCCATGTGCAAAAAATTATACCATGCCCCTATGTTTTTATTCTGATTCATGCTTCTGCAGCTATATTCTTTCTGCACTCCTGCCTGAGACAGTGAGTGCAATGGTGGGAGAGTGTAAGTAAGTCATGCATGTCTAGACACATAGGAATTCGAATTCTAATTTGTTTTACTCCCTGCTCCATGATTTTCTTATCTGCAGCTTGCTTATTCTTTCTTGCCCATCCATATTTAATTAATACTCTTTCACTTCCAAATTCATTTTATCTCTCCCCAGACTCTAGTTTTTCTTGCTCTGCTGGCATAATTCTCTTGTATCTGTGAATTTACACAAATATTATCAGTTTAATTGAGTATACAATTATTAAATGATATCTATATACTATGCACAGTGACTGAACCTGGGTTACAAAGGTAAGTAAAATTTAGTTTTGGCATCAACATCTTTACCAGTTTGGGCATCAACATATCTACCAAGCACACTTTGTGTTTTTGTAAGCTATCTATTTCTTTACTATTTCTTGCCAAATACATTTGATACTGACTCTTTCTTCCGTTCACTAAGTATTGCCACACACACATTCAAGCCCATCTCCATATACACTGAGTAGACAGTCCTTCCATTAGCTTTGTTACTGAGAACACCGGGATATTGGTGGTGTAGGCTGTAGGGCTGGATGGAAGGACCAGGGGTGACAGCAGTCAAGGAAATTCACTTATGAGTAGAGCTGGTCTGCAGAAATAACCAGGAAGTCCAATGATGGTGTTGGAATGGTCGCTGCTAGCCTCACCCTAGGTTTGCATAATCGTCAGTATCTAGAGAACAATGTGACCCTAAGAACAACCTGACCCCAACCCACATGTCAGCAGCAGACAGTGCCTGATCAAGAAAGACTCCGGTATCATCACACAAAGAAATCCCACTGGAAATGAGTCATCTTACAAGCTTCTGTATTCCAGTTTTCAGGTCTCCTGAACAGAAAGAGGACGTCACTTCTGCATTTAAAGCAACCACAGAAGCACTCTCCAGTAACACATGATGTCATCCTCTGGGTCACGTACTGATTTGTTTACTGCCCTTGCATGCTCTTGTATCATAGCTCTAAAAGAAACATAGGTGTTCTGTTATTAAAAGACGTTTTTACATATATTTAATCAATGTACATAAAACAGACATTAAAAATACATAAAACGTCTTTTAATTACAGAAAGAACTTCATTATTACAAGAGCCTGATCAGCATGAGGCCCCCAAGTAGGCCAGGGCACAAGTGAAAGGGGCTCAGGTAGGGTGTATAACTGACAGAGGCACAAGCTGGGAAGGAAAGAGCCAGGATTCGAGAAGGGTCCTGTCTCACAGACAGAAGGGAGCCAGAGGCGAATCTGGTTCGTCACTCAGGCCAACACATCCCTGCTCATTCACCCCGGAGTTGCATATCAGGATTCTGCTCTCATTTAATAAGAGATCTCTTCATACATGACACTTTTCAGAAATTCCAGCATGTTCGAAGCTACTTCTAAGTATTATAAGGATTGAGGCTAACAAACTAAAGAAGTTTAAATCAAAGTAAGAAAGTAATTGTCCCTTGAAAAATTGAGAAACTGACCATAGGAATATCTAATTTAGGATTAAGTACTAAAGAGAATTTCTTTTCATCATGGCAGAGGCATAAATATGAGAGTACATGACTCACCCAAAGCTTTGAATGATTATATCTCTGGGAAACAAGTGTGCCTACATATCTTCTGTCAATTACATTGAGGAATTAAATGTGGGCTGAAATCACAGACAAAGTAAACTTCTCTGCAGTATCCTCCAATATCTTTAGTCAGACACTGCGTTTTCTTCCCCCCAGCAATCCTGAGTGTTTGCTCACTTATTGTATCACATGGAAAAGAGATTAAGAATACAGACTTTGAAATCAGAAAGTATTTTATTCAGATTTCAGCATCAATACCTTAGTTCTGTGACCAAAGAGAAATAGCTTTTTTAAGTCACAAGCATCTTCACCTGAAAAACGAGGATAGCAATGCATCAGGTATATCCAGGTTGATATTCAGCTGTATTAGCTGTTAAAATATTTTAACAGGTTCTGCCTGAGGGTTCCTGACACTCTGGTAGTCTGGGATCCCCTTCATGCATGCTAGCTCAGCAACTAAAGTGTGAACACCTGGCAGGGAGTTCGGAGGTATCCACATTTCAGCCTTCTGACTGATTGTATGCAGGCCTTACAAGTTTTTGGATGTTTTACATATGCCCCTTGTCTCTTTCAAACATTAACAAAATGTTTTCACAGTAATAAGCACAGTGTATAATGGATAGGGAGGTAGTTATTGCTGTTGTTATAATGAAATAAGACTTTTAATTTCTGATGAAGTCTGTAGTTTCTAAGTCTATTTACTTCTTGGGTTTTTTTGTGCTTTCCTTCAGTGGCAAATTATGTTTCATTATCACACTGACTAACCCAGTGTTCTGCTCAGAGCAGGTACTCGATAAGTGAAAACAGAATTAAGAAAAGGAAAAGCAGATCTAATTATCCTGCATGTCAGATGCTGTAGCTTGGTAAATGAATCATCTTTTGATTAACTAATTTCTTCAGATGAGTGGCTTAGTGTCCTGCAATAAAGGCCTTAAGACCATTAATGAGATAATATATGGTCTCACACATGGTAAAATCTTGCTAAGAATTGTATTTCAAATAGAGACTGTCTTGACTCTACTATAAAAATCTATAGGAGATTATTTATTTTGGTTTAAGGATTGTGAAATAAAGAATTTAAGAATGTTCATCTAAATTGGTTTATCTTCTTGACAAGCCTTCTCAGATTTGAGCGGTTTGGTTACATCAAACTAAGTCAAGATGTGATCTCGGCCTTGAATAAACTCTTTATTTCCCCTACAAGCTGATATAATGTCTATTGTAGATCAGTGTCCACAAGCAGAGACTGAGACATCAACCATAATGGGAACATATTGTATACAAAGCAATGTGTAATTGCAGAAAATTATCATTAATGACTGAAATATATTCTCTAGAAAATCTGTTTGGAAACCAAAAATCAGAAATTTGTTGAGAAAACACAGATAGCAAAGTGATGAAAGATACCTAGAATCACTTTTATCAACCTCAACAATAAATATGTGAAGTAAGGGGAAGTCAACGATGTCACTGTAGAACTTCCTTCCATTCTTCTTAAGGGCAATGATTCATTAAGTCTTCGCCATCCTTGGTGGGTATGTTCTAGAAGGCATTGTAAAACAGGAAGATGGTTTATACTTCATGGAAGTAATTTTTGCCACTTTCAGGTGGACCATCCCCTTAACTCCAATGCAGCCACTCAATTGGTCCCTACAGGTCCCTATTCCTCGTACTCACTCCTGTCTCTCTCCCAGAACCAACACTGGTCTGACCTTCCGATTTGTTCTAGCTATAGTCAACACCCACTGTAAGAGTTTTTCACAGACCACCTTACCTAGACACACCCCATCTGACTCCTTGGATGGAGCACAACTTTTCCCTAATCCCTGAGTGAGAAGAACTTACCCCTCAAACTCCGCATTCCTTTATTAATATTTGGCTAAAAATCAGAAGTCCGTAATACTTCTCTGCTCTCTACCAAGCTTTCCCATCTAGAACTCAGAATTGATTCTGTTTTTATTTGAAAAACATTGTGCCAAAATCACATATATTATTACCTGTGTAAGCACAATCATTACAATTATTCTATGTTAATGGAATTTTAGCTACCATAATGTCTACTTTTTGTTTTTGGAAGTTGTTTTTGTTTTCTAAAGGAAAAATTAACTATGAAAGTTTTGATTTGGGATAGGAAAGTGACTCCCCTTAATCAATACATTACTATTTCTATTTTACTATTTTGAATGTGTTCAAAGTGTTCCATTTCAGAAACAAAAACTGGCATCTTCAATGTAATAGAGACTGTGCAGAGGTCCCCAACCCTTAAAGTGGATGATGCATGATAAATAGTTAATCAAGCAGTTGGCCCTAATTTAAACAAATATATGAAGGAAGTGATTATTATAACATCAAAAATGCAGGCCCTACTGAGTTAGTGACATTTTCTATTTAATTTTCTTTGTTATCCATCAATTGATCTTTTTCAAAATGAAGTAATCTATAATCCTAGACATTTGTTGTATTATCATTTATTATTAAACAAATTGCCTTTTTGCTACCTGTCTTCTCGAAACACAATCACTTAAAGATCCCAGAACTCTGCATTTCAAAGTTATATATTTTTAATATACATGACACAGATGTTTTAACAAGAATGTGTCAGTGCTCATTGGACTTATCACAGCTGGTAATCTCTAGTCATTTGTGCTGCCCATATCTTTCTTGGTATGTAAAACCTTCTTCTAAAAACTGCTGATTGCTCTAATCTACTAAAATATTTGGACATCCACCTGTATCCATTTCCTGCTTTCTGTCCAAACTACATGATTTCTAGTTTTAATTAGACATCAGTGCTGATTCTCCCTTAATCCTCCCTTCATGATTCTTTCTAAATATTGAAATGAAAAAGTCGGCCCCAAAGCAAATATTCTTGACACTCATATGTTATGATATATAAAGGTGGGAAAATAGCAGCTTCCTCCTGGGTGTTTAAATTTGCCTAAAATCTTCATTTATAGCACTAACGGTATAGTAGGAGGGCAGCATCTTGCATTTGAGCTGAAAATTGGCTGAGAATTCCATCACATAATGTGCATTTTGCTTAGGTCCTACACAAAGCAGTGCAGCGCCTTAAGAAGTCATCTTGGGAACCGCGAAGACTTGAAGTGTCACTGTCGCATCCGATGATGATAGGAAGAGAGGTGGTAGCTAAGACTTTTTGTTGTTGTTGTTGTTTGAAATGAAGTTTCACTCTTGTTGCCCAGGCTGGAGAGCAATGGTGCAATCTCAGCTAACCGCAACCTTCGCCTCCTGGGTTCAAGCAGTTCTCCTGCCTCAGCTTCCTAAGTAGCTGGGATTACAAGGATGTACCACCATGTCTGGCTAATTTTGTTTTGTTAGTAGAGACAGAGTTTCTCCATGTTGGTCATGCTGGTCTCAAACTCCCGACCTCAGGTGATCCGCCCACCTCAGCCTCCCAAAGTGCTGGGATTACAGGTGTGAGCCACCACTTCTGGCCAGTTTGTTGTTTACGTCTAAAGGAAGTATCAGAACTAATATGTAAACACTTGAAATTGGTCAGGTGTTGTGGCTCATGACTGTAATCCCAGAAATTTGGGAGGCTGTGGCAAGAGGACTGCTGGAGCCCAGGATAAAAGACCAGCCTCAGCAACAAAGCAAGACTCCATCTCTACAAAAAAATAAAAAATTAGCTAGACATGATGGTGCATTTCTGTAGTCCCAGCTACTTGGGAGGCTGTGGTGGGAGAATTGCTTGAGCCCAGCGATTTGAAGTTACGGTGAGCCATGATCATACTACTGCACCCTGGCCTTGGTGACAGAGCAGGACCCTGTCTCTTGTAACAAAAAACAATGAATTAACAAACAAAAAAACCTCAAAAAAACCCATTTAAAATCTAAAGAACAAATTAGCATGATAGAATTGATTTCCTCTTAAGTGGTTACATTTAGTATTACATAAGTAAATATGAGATCAGATTATAATATTTTTTGAAAAAAAATATGAAATTAACAATATTTTTTTCAAAATAGCTATTGAATAATTATACCATTTTCAGATTGCTGTGTTTTGGCATATAATAACTTTTTCATTCCAAAACACATTAAATAAATACCTATACAGAGTATTATATGCAGGCATTATTTCACAAAAAGACACATTCACCAATGAACTCACTCTAACAATTTCCAGTGAGACCAGATAATATTTAAAAAGACTTAACTTTTTTCATTTTCATGACACATGAAAATGTGGGAGGTGGAGGAGCAGCATTTCTAGAATCTTCAGTTTGTTGTAGGCATACATTCTTTCCATAAATTTCTAGGCCCTCTCCTGTTTAGCCTTTAATTTACCCCAGGGTTGTTGTTTAATTTTTTTAAGTGCAGTTTGAGTACAAGATGACCCCAGGCCTTAAAAACGTTAAAACCCATTTTCACATGGGTTGAAAATATCTTCATTTCTGCTGTGGCGCCTTCAGAATGGATCACGACCAGAAACTGTGAGATGACAAAAAAAAACTTTGAGGTTGCTGGTTTCCTGGGGTTTTTTTAATTCTAATTTTTAAATCCTTTTTAAGATAGAAGAAACTTGTTGTTGTGTAAACTTCCCAAAGAAAAGTAAATCATCAAACACAGATTTGAATTGAATGTAAAAAACAAATCACCCACTCTCTACTGCTTTTCTTACATCTCTCCCACACCAATAAGGATACACTGTCAACCCTCCTCTTTCTAATTTGGTAAATGGAGGAAACTGCATTACATAAACAAACTCAGCTGAAGTTCCTTTGTGTGGTTACTACTTATGTAAACTTGTTTCACCGTTAAAATTTTATCACTGGGTTCAACTATTCACCCTAATTTTTTAAGATTAACAGAAATAAACGTCCTGTTTAACAGCACATGACATGGCAGGATCTTCATGCACAAGCGAAAGTATTTTGTGTATATATATGCACATATCCACAAGACAAGTTTCTCGGCTCTGGAGACACTTGCTGTCTATTTGCAAATCCATGCCTTGTGCTTAACTCAGGAGGAAGGGGGGCTACTTTGCCTAAGTCCATTCTGTCTTATTATCGTCACATCTTCTTCTTGGATTTCAGTTATTACTGTTTTTCCTCCGTATTTCCTGTCTTTCACTGTTTTAGCTCAATTGTCCTCTTCTTTTGAATTTTAAGAATGTGTCTCACATCCGTCTTCCAGTTACTAACAATGTTCTCACTGTATTGATCTTGTTCCCATTTCCCTGGTGCAGACAAGCAGATGCAGATCTTGTTTCTCAGCCACCTCCTTTTCACTTTAAAAAAGTCAACTTTTCATCACATTTTTCATTTTCTCTGTTCAATAAAATTAATTTAAATTCACACTGCAAATAGTAATTAAATTTATTTTTTCCTTAAAATAATAATTTCCCCACAAATATGTCCTCTTTCAGGACTGCATGTATAGTATTTCCTCTTTGATTTATTAGAGAATGTTTTCACAAGTCCACACTGTTCTTGATTGCTTTGGAAGAAGAGAAGTTTATTTGATAACTGGTTCCAGCATAAACTCAGAACTACTAAATTCTCTGAGTCTTGTTAACATCTCAAACTATGTCAAGAATGGGTAAATAGTTCTTCAAAGACAGATGGTGAGTATTGGAAGCAATTAAACAGAGAATTGGGCCTATTTTTCTTGTTTAAAATATAATTATGAAAATAACTAGTGCATAAAAATAAGAAGCAGAGGAAAAGTGGAGTCAAATAATGCTCATTTTGTATTATCTTTGCTTTTAGAGGATTGAATAAGCACACTTTTGAAAAACTAGAAAATAGCTTTATTAGTTCTTAGATAATATAAATAATACATACCCATAAAACTGTTTTAATACTAGAGAATGATATAAATAATTACTTAAAAGCATAAAATCTAGATAAGTTAGTTAATTTATTTGTCTGTTTCTGTCTTTCTATATCTGTACACACACAGTCACATAATTTTAGATATATAGAATTATACATACAGCTAATAGATATTTTAAAGTACATGTGTTGTATCGAACTGAGCACAGAAAATCAACACCAAGACAAAAGTATGCCAAATTGCAGGGTTTATTGCCGGCGACCACGGAGGACTCACGTCTCTCCAACCCGTGGCCCCGAAAGAAGGGTGACAAGACCTTTTTATACTTGCAAAACCACCTTGGGAGTGGGGGTGAAGTTTGGAGATGGGAATGAAAGCTGTCAATCATTTCCTAGGCTGAGATGAGATTGAGGGGGGCTCTGGGCCAGGGGACTTTTGCCATTCCAATTGCCCCTTAAGTGGTTTACAGAGGTTAAGATAAACATTAGTTTAGACATTATTTGGACAGGTGTGGGGTCCACAGATTCTTCAGTTGCTTGGCGCCAGGATGAAACTATCTGGGGGTGCTTACTCTGGTCAGTACCGGTAAACAAAGGCCAGCAATTCTGATAGTTACAGATAAGAGAAGGCATGCAGCTTTACTTCATCCTGCAATCAATCTAGCAGTTTACAGAAACCAAAGTTAGCAATCACTGTGAGGAGAATGGAAACAGTTTTGTTCTTTATAAAATGACATCATACAGGTTCTAACTCTAGGCCAGCTATATCACACATGTGTATATATACATGTGTGTATGTATATGGAAGCTATAATTAGAATTGAAAGATTAATAGGTTATGCATAAATAGTTTAATTTTTTGTTCTAGTTGAATATTATTACCATTTTAAATTCTACACTTCGGTTAATGGTTGATGATATATAGGAAAGCATATTAACCCTGTATCATGTGATTTGCTATAGTTACTTATTAGTACCAAGAAATTTTGTTTGAGGATTTCTGTTTGGGGATTTCTAACTAGACAGTCATGTTATCCTCAAATCACAAGTATTTTACTATTTTTTAAAAAATTTGTTGTTGAGTCCAACCAGCAGACTCGACCAAGCCATGGATGAAAAATGTACAATGCCAGTCAGTGCAGCCAGGGGACCTCTGCCAAAGCCATCAGCAGCTCCCATAAACCTGTGATGTTTGTATATATTTACTAAAGACTAAATGGCAAGGCCTCATGTAAACACCATCAGAGGGTAATTAACATTGCCGATCCCCAAAGTAGAGAGCAGTCCTGTGCCCACGAAGATCAAAGATCGGTCTTAGGACCACATGAGTAAACTCCTCTATATTCCCTTGTTATCTGCTCTATGCTATTAGCTCAAGGTAAGAGGATTAGGCTGCTCTCAGCCATAAACGTTTTCCCAAGGCTTTTGCAAAACCCTCTAGCCTTCCAAGAAGGTTTGTGTCTTTCTATAATTTTTCCACCACCCAGACCGATCTCCTACAATTTGTATATAAGTTTATTTCTTTTTTTAAATCTTTTTGCACTAGATAGCATTTCTAATTTGATATTCTACAGGAATGGTGAGAAAGAACATCTTCACCTTGCTCCCAATCTTAGGAGAAAAATGTCATTCTCACACAATAATTATGATATGATATTTAGGTTTTAGGATATATCCTTTATTGCATTAAGCTTTCTTTCTATTAAAAACCTTTTTTTTTCAGAAATGAGTCTTGAATGTTGTCAAATGCTTTTTCAGCATCTATTAATAGGGCATACTGTTTTTCTTATTTAATTTGTCAATCATATTGATTGACCTAGGAATGTAAATAATCTGTATATGGAAAACTACAAAACACTGATTAAATTAATCCAAAATGAATATATGTAAATGCTGAGATACTCAATGTGCAGGGACTTTAAAAGGTAACATTATTGACATGTCGATTTTCTCCATTTTCCATCTATAGATTCAATGCAATTTTTATCACAATTCCAGAAAGTAACCTTTCCAAGATGGCTGATTGCTAACAGTTCAGGATTGTAGCTCCCAGAGAAAGTGTGGAGAACAAGAGGACGCCACACTTTCAGATGAATTTTCGTCGCTCACGGACCAGAAGATTCCTGGTGAAGGGGCCCCACGGGTCACCAGTGTGACTCTTGTGGTCGGCACAGCGGTTTTGCCGGTGCCTCAGCATGGCAGCTCTTTGTGCAGAGTAAATGGGAGGAGATTCCCGGGAAGAAGAGCACCATCAGTCTTATCGCTGCTGTTTTGGCTGGTGCAGTGGGTTGCTCGAATTCCAGCACTGGGAATCAATAAACTGGGCGTCCACTCAGAAACCCAACTAGAAAGGCAGTAATTGTAAAGATGACAGATGGATAAATTTATAACAAAGAGAAGAAACCAGCCTAAAAAGGCTGAGAATACCCAAAATCAGAACCCCTCTCCCTCTACAGGGGATTACAGTTCCTCATTAGCAACGGAACAAGCCCTGATGGAAAAGGACTGTGTGCCAATATCAGAAGTAGGCTTCAGAAGGTAGATGATAAGAAACTTCTGGGAGTTAAAAGAACTTATTCTAACCCAATGTAAAGATACTAAGAACTTTGAAAAAAGGTTTGATGAAATGCTAACAAGAATAGACCTTATAGAGAGGAATATAAATGAACTAACGGAGTTGAAAAACACAACATGACAACTTAGTGAAATATGCACAAGTTTGAATAGCCGAATTGATCAAGCAGAAGAAAGGATATCAGAGGTCAAAGACCTACTTAATGAAATGGAACGAGAAGACAAGAATAGAGAAAAAAAGGATAAAAAGGAATGAGTAAAGTCTCCAAGAAATATGGAACTATGTGAAAAGACCTAATTTACGTTTGATAGATGTACCTGAATATGACAAAGAGAATGAATCCAAGCTGGAAAATACTCTTCAGGATATTATTCAGGAAAACTTTCCCAACCTAGCAAAGCAGCACAATATTCAACCCCAGGTAATACAGAGACCACAAAGATATTCCTCAAGAAGAGCAACTCCAAGGCACATAATCGTTAGATTCACCAGGATTGAAATGAAGGAGAAAATACTAAGGGCAGCCAGAGAGAAAGGTCAGGTTACCCACAAAGGGAAGCCTATTAGAATTACAGCAGATCTCTCAGCAGAAACCCTACAAGCCAGAAGAGAGTGGGGGCCAATATTCAACATTCTTAAAGAACAGAACTTTCAGCCCAGAAGTTCATATCCTGCCAAACTAAGCTTCACAATTGAAGGAAAAATAAAATATTTTATGAACAAGCAAGTACTCAGAGATTTTATTACCACCAGGCCAGCTTTACAAGAGCTTCTGAAAGAAGCATTATACATAGAAAGGAACAACCAGTATTAGCCTTTCTAAAAATATACCAAAAAGTAAAGAGCATCAACATAAAGAAGAATTTACATCAACGAATGAATAAAATAGCCAGTTAACATCAAATGGCAGTAATCCTAAATTTAAGTCGACTAAATCTTCCAATCAAAAGATACAGCCAAAACCTAAGGATATGCTACATCCAGACCCATTTCACATCCAAAGATACACAAAGACTTAAAACAAAGTGATGGAGAAAGATTTACCAACCAAATGGAGAGCAAAAATAAATAAATAAATAAAAAGCAGGAGTTGCAATTCTCGCATCTGATAAAATAGATTTCAAAGCAACAAAGATACAGCGGTAAAAGGGTCAATGCAACAATAAGAGCTAACGATCCTAACACCCAGATACATAAGACCCATAAAGAGATTTAGACTAAATGAGACAGAAAATTAATAAGGATATCCAGGACTTAAACTCAGATCTGGAACAAGTAAACTCAATAAATATTTATAGAGCTCTCCATTTTAAATACACAAAATATACATTCTCCACCTTAAATACACAAAATACTGATCGGCCATTATTAATACCCATTTTTAGAATAAAGCTTCATTCCCGTTTTCTCTCCCTCTTTTTCTTCCTCTTTCTTCCTCTCCCTCACTCCTATTTTTCTTTCTTTCTTCAAAAAAAAGAAAGAAAAAAAAATTCCAGCAAAATATTTTGAAGATATTGACAAATTGATTTTAAAATTTATTCTCAAAGATAAAAGGCACAATGATATCAAATAATTAGTTGGAGGACTCACATTGATCTATGTATCTATTATTTTTCTAATACCATACTGTTTTGATTAGAGTAACTTTTAAGTAAATCTTGAAAAAAGATGTATTTATAGAAGTCATAATTTGAAAGAAATATTAATAGCTTTAGGCATAAAAAAATTCATTTTTGGTTCTATTTTAAATATTACTATTATTTCAAGAATTACTTTAAAGCTACTCTAATAAAAACTGTTTGGTATTGGCAAAAGAATAGATACATAGTTCAGTATAATTGAATATTACCAGAATTAGGTATAGTCAACTGATTTATGACAAAGGAGTATGCTAATTTAATACTTTTAGAAAGTATTCTTTCTTTAAACAATTGATGCTGGGACACTTGCATTTCCCTATGCAAAAACTGAACCTAGACACTGACCTTACATCCTACACAAAAATAAATCAAATGATTATAAACCTAAAAGTAAAATTAAAAACTGTAAGACTTCCAAATGAAAGCGTAAGGATAAAATATTTATGACACTAGATTTACTAAGAAGATTTAGATACAACACTAAAAACATAATTCATTAAAAGAAATGTAGATAATTTGGGCTTTTTTAATATTAAAAACTTTCCTGTGAAAGATCCTCTTAAGGCAATACAAAGACTATTCATTACAAAATACATATCTAATCCAAATTTACAAAAAGGAGAAAACTTATAACTCAAAAGTTTGAGAACAAGACAAGAAATAATTCAGTTAGAATGGACAAAATTCTGAACAGATACTTTACCAAATAAAAAATATGAGTGACAAAATAAGCATATGGTAAGATGATCAAAACGATTTGTTTTGAGGGAAATGCATATTAAAACAACAAGGAGATAGCATTATATACAACTTACAGGGGTTCAAATTAAAAAACTGACAATACCTATTGCTGATGAAGTTTCAGAACCACAGGAATTCTCATTTAATACTAGCAGGTATGCAAAGTGATTCAGCCATTTTAGGTTTGCAGTTTTTATAAAAGTAAACAAACTCCTACTTTAAAATTCACTATTTCTTCCCCCTTGAATTTAACTAACCATTAATTTGTGCCACCGAAGAACCCGCATACAAATGCTTATAGCACTTTACTTGTAATTGCCAAAAACAGGAATCAATCAAAACACCCTTCAACAAGTAAATGAATAAAGGAACCATGGTACAGCTATGAAAGTGGATAGTATTTAAGGATAAAAAGGAATAAATTATCAAGCCATGAAAAACCAGGAGTGATTCTTAAATGTATGTTTCTAAATAAAAGAAGCCATTCTTGAAAGGGTTACATGTTGTATGATTTTATTTATTCGACATTCTGAGAAAGGCAAAACTATAATGACATAATGACAGAAAGAGATCAGTGATTGCCAGTGGTTTACACAGATGAATAGCTGAAGTACAAGCGTTTTTGTTTTTGTTTTTTAGGGTGGTGAAGTTGTTTTGTGTGACAACTACATGGGAGATCATTGGAGTGGTGGGAGAAATTACAGGGAAAGGATGCAAATCTTTCTGAAAGGTTGGAAGGTTTTGCATAGCTTCAGGGAGGAATAAGCTGAAGGCAGCTATTCTCCTACCCTTAGCCAGAGGATAAGGAGTAGTTACAAGGAAGTGTAGGGGAATTTATCTTAAATGGGTTTGTTCACTCATGTTGTCCTACAACCAACCTTTGCTCATCCATGCACGTGACTGCTCCCTAAAAGGGGGATCAATTATGTTTATTACCTACAGATTGTGTTGTCTCCAGGCTTTTGGCTTTATTTCAGTAACGAATAAAAGTGAGCAGAGCCAGCTTATCTGGAGTATTTACTCTGCAAGCAGTCCCCTAGTGCTCTTTCACTGCATACGTTAAGTTTAAGTACTCCTTCCATCTGTGGCTCGGCCAGAGTCTGCAGGACAGACTCAGCAAAACAAAATGGTAAATATATGATATTACTAATTTTTCAAAATCCATAAACTTTGCAGCACACATGAATGGGTATTAATGTGTGAAATTTAAAGAAAATTATTTAGGAGCTTGAACAAGGCTAGGATAGAATGCAGATTTTGACAAAATAATCCAATTGCATTATAAATGTAGAAAATAGCCTCACTGAGAGAAATTGAGACATGATTTCTGACCCAAGCAACTCTGGATGTGAATAGAGATAGAGACTGTAAAACTAGTGGCAAAATAAGTTAAACATAAACCCTGTACCATAGTAGATAAAATCGTTTTACATGGGATATTGATTAACAACTCTAACACCAATATAATAAAACTGAAGGAATAAGTAAACAATTGGAAGATAATAGGAGCCAGATTTCTCACTGATAGAGTTAAAGGTTACAGAAAATCCAAAGAAAAAGAATGGAATGATCAAGTGAGGTATTGGATTAGAGTGAAATACATCAATATAAAATCATGTTTAATGTAATACAGATAGATGCTCATAGAAATATTTATAAACGTGCACATTCACAAGTTAGTATGTGTAAATTTTTTTTTGTTGCTGGCTGATACAGCCCAGAAACAATGAAACCCTAATGAAAATAAGCACACCCTGTATCCAGATGATTGGTTTCTAAATACCCTCCTCCAGTCAAAGAACCAGAGCTTCTTGGAGAAATGGCTGATCCTAAATCTGGGGCATGGAACTCACACAGTGATTATGGAACTTTTGTAGTGATGAAAATAAGGATATACCCAAAACAAACAAAGCAAAACATAACAATGAGGGACTAACAAAGGTGCCAGGGAATAAAAAAGGTTTCATTTGCAACAGTTTGAGCAACAAAAGAATGTAATATTGGATTATAACACTAAGTATAAATGAAATTTCACAAGTCCATATTGATATAAAGAAATGCTTAAGTAAATTAGGAAGTAAATGATAAAAGACAAATATACAGAAAAAATCGGTCTTATTTTATTTTAGTTTCTAAAAGTTAAGGTCTCACTCTGTCACACAAGTTTGAGTGCAGTGGTGCAATTATGACTCACTATAGTCTCGACCTTCTGGGCTCAGGTGATCCTTCCACCTCAGTTTTCCATGTGGCAGAGGCTGCAGGTATGAGCTGCCATGCTGGCTAATTCTTGTATTTTTGGTAGAGTTGGAGAGTTGCCCAAGCTGCTCTCCAGCTCCTGGGCTCAAGTGATCTACCTGCCTTGGCCTTCCAAAGTGCTGGGATTACAGGCCTGAGCTACCATGACCAGCCCAGAAAAATGCTAAATAATATATGCAGATATTTTCCCTTCAAGGAGGTGAAGCATTATTCATCATCCCCTCATAGTGTATTGGGTGCAGTAACTTCCTTTTGGAGTACAGGGTGGAAAGACGGAAGTCAATCACTCCATAGTGGAGAAACCTGACAAGCACTACATCAGCCAGGTGATCAGTTAAACACCAACCATGATGAGTTGTGTTGACAGTGCATAGCCTTGATGTGATGTGATGTGATATGAATGACACTTTATGCCTGTGGTCTGCCTTCCCTAAACCCATAGTCCCAGTGTAAGCATGAGAAAAATGTCAGATAAACCCAAGTCTAGGAACATTCTACAACAAAGCTCACCAGTACTCCTTAATGATATCAAGGTCAGTAAAAACGGGAAAATGTATCAAATTATGGAAATGAAGGAGATGAGTAACATGGAATTTAAGCTGATCATATATCTCCTCTAACAGATGTGTCGGAGGGATGGGACAACATGTTCCACAGCTTTTGTCATGGTTCTAGAGGTGACTATATTATTAAAAATAACTGGCTATATAAAAAGTTTCTAAATTATACCATTATTGCAGGACAGGCAAACTCCCAAATGGGGCTTAGCTTGGGAGGATTCTTGCCTTCTCCCAGGAAGGAATTCAAGAACATGAAGGAGACGTACCTTCACAATTACACTGAAGGTATTGCTCCTTAAGCAGCAGGGCAAACTCATAGGCAGGGTGCCCAGAGTCATCAGCATATGGGCTCTTGGAAACTGTATTTATACTTGCATAAACCAACTTTCATTTATATACAAATTAGGGTGCAATTCCAGGCAAACTGAAGGGCAAGTTATTTAGAATTTTCTAGGAAAGGGCTGGTAACTTCCCAGTCATTGCCATGACATTTGTAAACTGTCATGGGACTGGTGGGAGTGTCTTATACCAATGAGTAAGGAGGACAGCTAGGGATTGCCTTCATGGGCATCTGCTGGTTCCTGCCAATTTCTTCACTTCATTCTGTTGGGACAAATCCTGTAGGGGTCAGAAAAATGGTGACTAGAACACAAGTCATAACTAGTCTCCTAGCTCAGTATATATGTATAATTCAATACTTTGTAAACTTCAAAAATGATTTTTCCAACATATATTCCTTGACATTCAAAGAGGTGGACAATCTATTATGTCAGTAGCATGTGTGTGTGGTGGGGGATTCACCTGAGACTTTTTTTTTTAATTTTTTAATTTTTTTATTTTTTATTGTGTTTTAGATTTTGGGGTACATGTGCAGAACATGCAAGATAGTTGCATAGGTACACTATGGCAGTGTGTTTTGCTGCCTTCCGCCCCTTCACCCACATTTGGCATTTCTCCGCATGATATCCCTCCCCTGCTCCCCACTCACGCTGTCCCTCCCCTATTCCCCCCAATAGACTCCAGTGTGTAGTACTCCCTTCCCTGTGTCCATGTGTTCTCATTGTTCATCACCCACCTATGAGTGAGAATATGCGGTATTTCGTTTTCTGTTCTTGTGTCAGTTTGCTGAGAATGATGTTCTCCAGATTCATCCATGTCCCTACAAAGGACACGAACTCATCGTTTTTGATGGCTGCATAATATTCCATGGTGTGTATGTGCCACATTTTTCCAGTCCACTCTATCATTAGCTGAGACTTTTGAGTGCTCTTTTTGTGATTTACACTGGGTTTGGCACTAAGGACACAATGGAGAAAAAGTACATCAATTATGTAATTTATTTTGCTCTAGAGCAAGAGTCCCCCACCCCTGGGCTGTGGACCAGTACTGGTCTGTGGCCTGTTAGGAACCAGGCCACACACAGAAGGTGAGTGGTGAGCAAGTGAGCATTACCACCCGAGCTCCACCTCCTAGTAGATCAGTGGCAGCATTAGATTGTCACAGGAGCATGAACCCTATTGTGAATTGCACATGCAAAGGATCTAGGTTGCAGGCTCCTTATGAGACTCTAATGCCTCATGACCTGAGGTGTAGCAGTTGCATTCCAAATCCAACCTTGACCCACTATCCGCAGAATAATTGCCTTCCATGAAACCGGTTTCTGGTGCCAAAAAGTTTTGAGACCGTTGTCCTAGAGGATGCAAGTGTTTTCACAAACTACATTTCTCAAATAATATGAAATGAACATGTGTGATACTACACAAACTTGAAACGAGCTGTAAACCAAACTCAGCTGTTCAAAGAGTGCCTCCTTAAAGAAAGGAATTTGATGGAGCTCTAGAGGAGCAATAGGATTTAAATATTTAATAAAAGAAAGCTCACGGTCAGTTGAGGAAATGACAGCCCTATGGTGTAAAGCAGTATGAACGGTTAGAGAAACTGGAAAAAAAAAAAAAGGCAAATGTAGGTGCAACGTAGAAAAGAAGTTGGAAATTGACAAAAAAAGGAAGGAAAGAGTCACCATTCCTGTCTTGTAAGACATATGTTGGAGTTTTTCTATTTTTATTAGCAATGGGAAGATATTGAAAGACGTTTCAATAGAAGATAAAATTAAACTTGAACGGAAATAATTCCACAGGCACAGCGTGTAGAAAGGTTAAGAAAGGGGCTTAAAACTGAAGAGTGAATGAGGAGTGACCATGAGGAGATCTTGACTACAAAACACAAGCCTCCTCTAGCCACTTTAAGCAGAAAGAATATTTAATGCTATTATGCAGCAACTTACAGATGTCTGAGAAGGTCATAGATTCAGGAGTGGGGCTATCCAGCCAGGAAGTATATATAATTTATGTTCTTGGAGGGTGCTAGGACAGTGCTTCTCAACATTTCTGTGGTGACAGAATCACAAATACAGTTCCAAGAAATTATTTATGTATTTAAATATGTATATGCATACATAATATCAGTAATGAACCCATACTTTTACAAAATAACAATGAACATAATTTCTAGAAAACAAAATATGACAAGTATAAAAATATAATTTCAAAGTTTTTATTATTAGCTCCAACAGACATATTGCACTTCAATAAATATAATCAGAGTAAATAAATATAATGCAGTAACAAAGAAAAGTTTCAAAACATATGTCTCGTCACCGCTATTGTGCATGTAAGTGATTTAGAGAGTCATTACTCTACTTGTAACTTTTTTTTTCCACAGCCATAATTAAACAAAAAGTTTTATTATGAAGGAACTAGCAATCATCATATTAAACACCTGCACTCACATCTGGAATGAACATTATGTATATCAATATTTAAGTTCTTAATGTGATGAATAATCTTGCTTCTTGCTAGTTTAATGAATTACTTTAGGTTGGATGATGACAATCTTCCTCTTGAGGAATAATTTATATATAAATGGTTTCTGTATTCTGTTTTAATGAAAATCATGGTAGAGAAACCAGTCTCTCACATAGGTAAGTTAGAATAAAGAAAGACATTTTAAAGTAATTTTGGTAAACACAAAATATTCATTAATTAAGTTGGTCACCACTGAGACAATGCTGTAGTTTCAAAATTGAGCTTTAGTCCTCCATCAGTAGGAGGACTAAATTTAATTTCAATTTAATTTAATCCAATTTCAATTTAATCTGTAAAGTTATAGTTGTCTTTAAAATATTTTCCAATGGAAGAAATTGATTTCAAGTCCATTCATATCTTATTCATTACTTTTTGATGAAAATGTTTTAAAAATTTAATCCAATTTTTAAAACAATTGGATTAACCTGCAATAACCTTTTTCAGTTGTACACTATCAATATCATCACCTAATTTAGATAATTATAGGTAAAGTATAGAACATATTACAACATTCTGTAGAAACACTACTCTTTCAAACATCTGTCTTTCATTAAGGACACATTTTCTGGGATAGTTATACATTTCTTCATCACAGTTTACCTGAAATGCAGCCCACACTGAACATGGTCCTTCAGAACATGTCTGGTTTACAGCTCTCCCCACATGCAGCTCACATTGTGAGTCTGACAAAATGCCGGTTGGCATCCTGTTCAAATAGTCATGTCATGGAATGGTGTGACAATGATAAACTGCTCTAAGTCTAAAAGTTTCTCAACTTTCCTTTCAACTTCTTCATCTATGCGATCATGGATCAGTGCTGCTCTAAGGGATCTGCTCACAGGGACACATCACTGCAGTCATTGCCGGGCACGGAACAGGATACACACCAGCTCTGCTAAGAAGCTGATTCTACTGCCAGAAACTCCCCAACCTTTGTCCTGAGAGAGGGAAGTCCCTCTGCCCCCTGGGATAGAAGTGATCAATCGCCTGATATACCGTCTTCTTCACACCCTTGTACTTTGAACTGAAACCTCGCAGGGATGTGATTCTGACTGGCCGGCCCAGCTCACCGTCAGGCATCCAAGATGAGAAGTGTCTGAAAATGTAGTTCCTGAGTTTTCTCAGAGGAGAGGTGCTCATAATGAAGAAACTGAAAATACAGGAGTGTTTTACAAGATACTGTATGTAGTCAAAATGGAGGATGAATCTCTACTGCAGAGCCTGTAAAAGGAATCCAGAAAAACAATTTCATTATCACCTTTACTGGACATTTAATTGGTTTTCTTTTTGGCTAGCCCAAATAGTCATGTCAGAAGAACAGGCGGCTGCCTAATTGCTTTAATTTCAGGACTGCCAGAAAATATCTCTGTCCAAATCTTTTCTCTGATTTGTTAAATAGCCTTTGTAAAAAGACAGAGTCTTGTATTTTATAGAGAGTAGTGGTTATAACTTTTTTTAAAGTCATTTGGATGTAAATATTTCTCTTTAAGAAGGAGATTTTACTTAGTCACAGTGGACAGTAGGGCCAGGCTTCTGAAAGGGGAGAGAAATTTTTTTTTCAGAAAGCAGCACTGCACAGCCTACTGTTTTACCCAAACTCCTGTTCAGGCTCTCTCCTTAGTTTTCCATTGTTGAGCAAAACCTACATTATTCATGAGAGGGAGCAAAGGAAGGGTAAAGATACGTGTTGTCCTTCCCAAAGCAGTGAAAATGTAAGTGAAACTCGATGCTATATTTAATTCTAGAATCATTTCCCTATCTGTCCTTCTCTTAATGATTTTGATTTGTTGCTTTTTCCCATGTGGTAAGAGGAAATAACATGCCTCCTTCCTACCAGTCTTTCAAAGCAAACTCTAAAAATAAGCCCGCCTTAATTAAATTGCAAATGTAATCATCAGGGTTTGATTCAATAAAAACTACATGTGCTGGCATTATGTAAAAATCCCTTTAAACCTCGTATACATTGATGGGAAGCAGCCCTCATGACCCACCTGTCAGGTCTGGCAATAACAGGCAACATGTGATACAAACGTGGAACGCTGCACAGAGACCTCCGAGTGTTAAACTTATTTATTTCTAAAAGTGAGGGGATTAATATATTCAGCTCAGCACTGTGTCTAACCATGCCCAGTGCTTCCAAAAAGGCTCTGTAAGCTGATATAAAAATGTGAAACTTCCCAAGAAAACCTGGAGAACACAAGCAATTCCTGAGGGCCTGCACCACCTCATTCAAGGCATCCTCAAAACAGGTCTGCCCAGAGGCGGAGACTGCAGCTAGGGCTGGTTACATTCACAGCTCCATATCCTTGGTGCAATTTGAGATCTACATAATGTGCAATGAAACAGGTTGTTGATTGAAGTCAGTAATAAAAACACCAGCGAGTGTATTGCCTTAGGCTACCAACAAATATAATTCCTGAAAGAGGCAATAAGAGATCAGTGTGGTAAATGTTCATTTTGCATCCTCTGCAAGTTGAGACGGTTGAACTGTCTCCTTCCTCTATTTGGCTAAACATATTCTGTGCTCACCTATTTTTAAAGTAAAAAATGCACTTGCTATAAGGGTCTCTTGACTTGTATCCATAAGTGAAGCCAATCAGGGACGGGAGGACTCTTGGGCTCCGTGAAATGGAAAAGCTCAGGGAGAAGAGGAATTGAAGTGATAGTTTACTATTTTATATGGAAATCAGGCAGATGCTGGTTATGTGATGGTAGACAGATGTGTACAATAAGAGCCATACTGTCTTCTAGTTGAAATATTAAAAGCTAAGAGGAAGGGGGATACACTCTTTATTGTAAAAATCATGAAAATTAGAGCATGAGTGGGTCTAAAATTAGGAGGACTCTTACAGCTTTTAGGAGAGGACTCTATGGTTAAAAAAAAAAAAAAAAAAAAAAAAAGATCAACTCATAATCTACATAGGTCACTTTTAAACTTGACTATCTTGAAAAGTTTTTTAAAAAATATTAAATGCTTTCCTAAATAAAATGTGTGTACTGGGTTGAATGAAATTTACACTCCATACACCTAAGCATTTGTTGCGTGCATTTCCCAGTCTCTCTACTGTGTTTTGTTACCAGATTTGGGTCAGTACTAACTGAAGCAACACAGGAAGACAGAGCATATTCTGTGGACAAAAATCAAATCCATGCCAATGACAAGGAAACCAAAGTGGTGTTGGTAACGGGATTCTATGCAAATGTGGGCAGAGGATGCATGGGAACTCTGTGTACCTTCCACTCAGTTTTACTGTGAACCTAAAGCTGATCCATAAAATAAAGTCTATTAAAACAAACAAGCAGAGTATTTTGAATGAAAGGAGGATGGGAGAGCTTTTCAAGTGTGTGCTCACTATCTTCAAGTGCAAGAAGGTAGAAGGGATTGGTCTGATGTGGGTGGCATCTTAAGAGCAGACCAGAGAAGAGAATTGTGGAGAAATATACACTTTTATTCATTCTCAGGAAATAATCATGGCCCATTCTTTATTCTGCCAGAAAACAGACAAAAATAATCTTTTCATCACAGAGGTGACATCATCATGGAGGTGACATTATCATGGTGAGAACAGAAAAAATCAAATGAAATGTACAGTATGCCAGATGGACAGCAACAAGCCCTCCTACAACCCCAGGTGTCCTGGCAAGGAAGGGTGGAGAAGTGTTTATATCCTGTCAGCTGCAGCAGAGGGGGCCTGCCTCTGGCAGTAGGCCACAATCCACCTGTGCTGTCAGTGCATTTTCTGCACCAGACCAAACACTGAACTGCCATTTCTGATTATCTTACAGAGCTTTTGTTATAAAATATTAATGCAGCTGTTTCTTATGTAGCATAAAGACCTATGGTGCTTACATTATCAGTGTCTAAAGTAAGCATCAGCAATCTAAATACACTTTAGTTTTTCTTTGTGTTGCTTTTTGTTTTGGGTTTAACTATAATATTAATCTTTTTTCCATTTTCCTCCACTTTTCCATTTCTCGTGCATTTCTCTGATTTGTCATGCCTCATCATTTTACATTATCCTTGCTCATTTATTTTACACATGGCTTTTGCAACCAGTCAACATCTGGTATTTTAAAATTAGTTTTCTGAGTCTGTCTTTTGCGGGGAAATTCAGTCTTGTTTTCTATCACCTAGGTCCATATTTTAGTTTTGTGTATCTTATCTACTTTTAATTTTGTATTTTTTGATGTATGAACCCACAAGGAGTAGAGTGTGTGTGTGTGTGTGTGTGTGTGTGCATGCATGTGTATATGCATGTATGTGTCTGTGTGTAATACATGTTGAAATCTTGAAGTTAAAATGCAAATTTATTATTAATCGTTAATATTGGAATTAAGAGTATCTCTAGAGTCAATCTTTTAGTAAAATAAATAAACAACAACAGAAAGACAACATTCAACGTTAACCAACCACTGTTGGCCCAAATTTTGTTTGCCTATCTCAGAATGATAGAGACCATTTATGTAAGTATTAAATTCCAGTGTGTTTATATTGTCACATAATAGAAGTTGTGTAAACATCTATGCAATTTCCTCTATGCAAATTACTCAAGGAATTTATTTGCCCCTCAAATTCCTGGGGTGATGAAAAGGTGGGAAAGAGCTCAGGCTCTGATGACATCATACAGGAAGTTACTCAACAGGTTGGAAGCCTTGTGGAAATGTTGATTGATTATATGTATTTCTTGCAATTTTATTAAAGTGTAATAATGCAAATGTTAGCAATGCCTTACTTCAATTTAATACACTCATATTTTGTGTTTTTCCTTTAATGAGGCAAAATCTTTCCATAACTCCATATTGGATGTATTTCTCTATTCACTTCTGTTTAATTTTCTTAGACTAACAATAGGTTATTTCCCATGAGCAGGTGAAGTAGATTTTTCCCCGCAGATTTTTCACTAACTTACCCATTGCTGTTGGTCTCCACTCAGTTGAAAACTGATTGCCAAAGTTTCACATACCCCATTTCTCATCCAGGTAACATGAAGAGAAAAAAGAAACGGGTAGCACCAGCAGGATAACTTCATCCCTGTGAGGGTGTCTGTGGATGAAACAGCCACCCTAGACGTTACTGTTTTTTTTTTTTTTTTGTATACCTTTTGCTTCATTCAGCATTTGCTTTGCTCAGCATCCATGAAAAAACCGTAACGAGGCTGTGTCTTGTTTCCATTGACACACTGCTGCATACAATAAGACAAAGGCTTTTCCATCAAGGGAAAGACTCCATGGCTGGGCTGTGGTGTCCTCATGCTTTTCTGAGTATCACCGGAAATCTCCCCAAGCCACTACTCTCAGTTGAGGAGATTCCAACAGCTGGAGGAATTTACTTTCTTTTTTCTCAGTATCTCACATAGCTCCTCAGCCCCTTAAATATCAGAGTCTTGTCTAGATGCCACTAAACAGCATATCCTCAGCCAGTGGAAAGGAGAAACTACAAGTAAGAGCTCTGTCATCTTTTTAAAATTCCAAATACATTACTCATCACACATAAGTGAGCGGTAATTCCTAGCTTAGCCCTTTTTATTATTTTTACTCTATCAGCTTGGTCCAGATACCTTTATAAGAAGTATTTTCTATTTCTTGCCCATGAGAATTTCTATTTCCTAGTTTTGGAGATTATAATTGTATCTGCGCTTGGAGTTGGAGGGGAAAGAATGGCCAGAGGCCTTGGCTCAAATTCTCATGCTCACTAGAATGAACTATGAAATGGGGCTTCGAGGTACACAGACATGATCGTAGTTTATTCCAGGAGCTAGTACTGTTTAGCAAGTTGTGCAAGAAAAATCTCATTTTAAAAAAAACCCAGAGTAGTATTAACAGAATATAACAATATTGAGAGAGAAATAGGTTATTTTGATTTTTGGCAAAATAGCCTTCCAGTTTATTTTAAGAGACAAATAACCTACTTAAAAATAGGTGAGCTGAAAAAAATTTTTTTTAATTGCTGATGATATAATTAACAGCAACTGGTAAGAAAAAATTAAGTTTGCTCTAAGGTTGTCTTTGATTTGTACTATGAAGATGTATTTATTTTCACTCGTATAAGGGAAAAAAATTGCAAAAGGCAATTTAAGTTGATAATTTGATCATGTCCCTGCTTTAATAGATAGAGCAGGATTTAAAAAATATGTAAACACTTTGTTGTAAAGGACAATATCTTAATAATAATATTTAATAATGATAAACATAAATCTATACATTTGGCTTCAAGAAGAAAACTAAACCAATAAATGAAGGAAACATTTTTTTTTTAATTTTTATTGCATTATAGGTTTTGGGGTACATGTGCAGAACGTGCAAGATAGTTGCATAGGTACACACATGGCAGTGTGTTTTGCTGCCTTCCTCCCCTTCACCCACACTTGGCATTCATCCCCAGGCTATCCCTCCCCAGCCCCCCCGGCTGTCCCTCCCCCATTCCCCCAATAGACCCCAGTGTGTAGTAGACCCCCTCTCTGTGTCCATGTGTTCTCATTTTTCTCACCCACCTATGAGTGAGTATATGTGGTATTTCTTTTTCTGTTCTTGTGTCAGTTTGCTGAGAATGATGTTCTTCAGATTCATCCATGTCCTTACAAAGGACACAAACTCATCATTTTTGATTGCTGCATAATATTCCATGGTGCATATGTGCCACATTTTCCCAGTCCAGTCTATCATCGTTGGGCATTTGGGTTGGTTCCAGTTCTTTGCTATTGTAAACAGGAGGAGATACGTTTGTCCATTTGTGAGCATTGCACTAGGTGATGGGATGACACCCCCTATGCACATGCCCTGAGGGGTGTCACAATTAGCTTAAGAGACAGATTTATACAGAATTTAAGATGACACAAGGGAGTATGTAATACTGGATATTTCTACAAGGCACATCAGAGAGGAAGAGAATGGAGGAATTAACTGTGAGGGAGAGGGTAATCTGAGGAAGGCGTTGGTTTGCGGCATAGTTTTATTGACTAAGTGGCGTCTAATTTTTCTACCTGTACTGATCTTTATGATACACTAAGGAAAATGGGGAAAGACTAATGGATGAAACTACTTCTGTGCAGAAGAACCAAATGTCTATGATGGATAGTTGCAATTACTGATAATGGTTGAGCCTTGGGTGCATGTTAAAGATGTGTAAGCTTCTCACACCTGTAATTCCAGTACTTTGGGAGGCCGAGGCAGGTGGATCCGCCTGAGGTCAGGAGTTTGAAATCAGCCTGGCCAACATAGTGAAACCCTGTCTTTACTAAAAATACAAAAAATTAGCTGGGTGTGGTGGTGCATGCCTGTAATCTCCGCTACTCGGGAGGCTGAGGCAGGAGAATCACTTGGACCTGGGAGGCAGAGGTTGCAGTGAGCCGAGATTGCACCACTGCACTCCAACCTGGGTAACAAGAGCAAGAAACTGCCTCAAAAAAAAAAAAAAAAAAAAAAAAAAAAGAAAGAAAAAGAAAAAGAAAAGAAAAGCTTACATATAGCTGATATTTTAAATCCTACATCATACTAGTGTTCTAGTATATTGATTATCCCATGCCCTGGAGAACAACTTCTCACTCCCTCCTCTATCCTTCAAACCCGCAGCAACTCTCTCCGTCATCACTCTCAGAAGATGGATCTCCTTTCCACTTCTCTGAGACAGCTAGGACGACCCGCCCAGAACTGTGCAGGACCCGCCTCCTCACCGCCCACTCACAGCCTGGCAGCCATGGACTCTTGGTCTCCTGCGTTATCCCCTGAGGTCTGCAGAAGCCCATCTAGATGCAGGCTGCCCGCTGCCTTTCCAGAGGCCTCCCTTCACCTAGTCAGGTTCACTTCTCTAGTAACTCCAGTTTTTCCTGAAATAATAAATATGTCTCCCTCTATTGGAATATTTTTAGCATACAGAAATGTTAGAAATGTTATTTAAAAAAAAAAAGCTTCCATTTCATTTTGTAGTAAAATTTCTCAAGTGAATTGCTTATTCTTTATTTTCAACTTTTCTTCTCTCGTTTTATCTTAAACCAATGCTAATCACATGTCACCTTCGGTTTCAGCACACATGCTGAGGTCACTGATGGAAATTCATGTTCTACACCTAATCCCACTTGCTTAATGGATTTGCAGTCTTTGAAATGGGGTTACTCACATTCTTCCTTTAATCAAAACAGTGTGAAGTTTCCCCAAAAAACTGAAACTAGAATTACTGTATGTTCCAGCAATCTCACTTCTGGATATTATCCAAAGGAATTGAATCAGTATATCAGAGAGAGACCTGCTCTCCTATGTTTATTCCAGCATTATTCACAGTAAAGATAGGGAAGCAACCTGAGTTTCCATCAACAAATAAATGGATCAAAATGTGGTATACATACTAAATGGATTACTATTCAGCCTTAAAGAGAAGGAAATTCTGTCATTTTTGACAACATAGGGGAACTTGGAGGACACTGTGCTAACAGAAATGAGACAGGCACAGAAATACAAACAATGCATGATGTCTTTTACATGTGGAATCTAATAAAGTTGAAATCATAGAAGCAGAGAGTAGAATAGTGGTTGCCAGAGGCTGGGAGGGCATGGACAGGGTAAAGGGAGATGTTAGTCAAAGGGTACAAACATTCAGATAGACAGGAATAAGTTTCAGTAATATATTAGACAGCATGGCGACTACAGTTAATTTCTTGCTATCATCCTCCTATAGAAATACTCCACAGTCTCCTATGGGTGTGTGTTTTCCTTTGCTGTAACAAATAACAAACTCAAGTTATTCATCCTCCAGTGTGTTCCTAGTGGCCTTTGACTAGAAAACATAGGCATGCCACAGGAAAGGTATGACTGAGGCAGAGTAGAGGGTGACAATCCATTTCCATGTTTTGAATGATACGTTCCAATTTCATCCATCAATGGGAGTACAGATTTTATTCCCATAATTTTGTGTGAGGGTCTTAATGCCTATTTTGAGACAATGTAATGGGTTCATAATTTTTCATACTTCCTCTTAAACCTGTATAAATAATAAATGGCAGAATGTGTTTCAAACACTGAGATAGAACTGTGGATGTGGCTACCACCTAACCCTTAAGATAGTTTATAAGATTTAATGTTCATCTTGTTAAACCTGTCTTACTGTAACTGTATGCCAGCATAATTTATTTCATAAATTGCAATCTGAAACTCTAATGATGGCATCTAATCTAATCATTTTGTCCCTGGAACTTAATAAAGGTTCTCAACTCAAAAGAATAAAGGAAAGAGCCTTTCAAGGCTCTTCCAGAGACACTGCCTTCTACCCCACGGATTCCCATTTTATACCAAAGGACATAATGAAACTTGGCCAAACATTTTGCAACATGCATGTAAACACATAACCGGATAATGCTCTTGGAAAGAAATTGATTTCATTTGGAAATCTCTTAAATTTATTACATTTTAAATGTGGCATGAAACAAAAAATTTTCAGAATAAATGGAAAAAGTGAATAATGAGGGTAACATCAAATCAGTACTTAAGAAGAATGCTGGGAAAGGCCAGGAAATAAAGATTACAGAATTTGAAGAGAACACAAGTTCTCAGAAGGCAAAGTCTAGCCCTAGCCCACTCGTCCTCTATATCCATTACCTAGGGGAGAGCTTAGGGCAAGTGCAAGAAAGGTTACAGTTAAAAACATGTGAGTGAGGATTCTTGCTTAAACTCCAGAAGAATCCTTGTTCAACTTTACTGGATGAAGGATGGAGTAAAAAATACACTTCTGCACCACTGCCCTGTCACAGCATGGACTACAATACACCTCAGGTTTCATTTTCTCTCTTTCCCCTTGCATTCAAACCACTTAGTATGTGAGGATGTGGGCAGGAAAAAGAAGAGAAAAGAAACACAGAATGGTGAGAGGTGTTTTATACCAACTGGAGGAACAGTGTGCCTTGTGGACGCCTCTGCTTCATGTCTTTGGCGTCTGGACTCCCCCTGCTTTCATTCTTTTCAGCAGATTCCAATCCTAAGAGTCAGACAGAGAATAGATGTTAATTTCCACAAGCACTGATAGGGAAAAATCAAAGTAAGAACTCCAAAATTAATATGAATGAACAAATCATAAATACCTGAAATCATCAACTTATATGTGTGTTAATTAAAACTTGGATCTTATAAAACATTTCTCACAACCCCAGGGGCTATATCATGAGTGGTTGTGGGACTAGTGGGCGGTGAAGCTCCATGAACCTGACTCAGTCCTTGGCACACAGTGCCATCATGTACTGCAGACTGGTGTTTAGGTCACGGATGGACCACACATGATGGTGGGCCCATAGGATTATAATCTTGTACTTCTAATGTAGCTTTTCTGTGGTTACATGTATTTAGATACAAGCATGTGTTACAATTTCTTATAGTACTAAGTACAGTAACGTGTTGAACAGGTTTGTAGACTAGGAACAATACACTACACCATATGGCCTAGGTATCTAGCTGCCTCTACCATCTAGGTTCATGTAAGTTCACTCTCATGCTCACACAATAACAATATTGCCTAACAATGCATTTCTCAGAGGTATCCTCATTGTTAAGTCATGCATGACTGCAGTTTGTTGTGTCAATAAATAAACAGTAAATGCAATTCCATTTTGTTAAATAGCAGAAAGACTGTATTACTAATGATCGGCCAAGCACTATAATGAACTCCCAACTGGCAATAACAAAGTAAAATATCTTTTTCTATTCATGACAATTATTACTTAAGTTGATTGGGAGGCTCGGGTCCAAATGGTTATTTGGGGAACTGAGGTTTAGGGAGGCACCACCACCTTTATTTAACCAAGAACTCCTCTGACAGCCAACAGATGGAAAGGAGAGCAACGGTACTGAGAACACTGAGAAGGAGTGCCTCTGCTCACCTGCCCAAGTCTGGAGTGGACCTGGCGCCCATCCTCACTCCACTGGAGATGTCTAGTGCCCTGGCCCAATCTAGCTGCAGGGGAGCTGGGATGTGTTCAATTGTAAGGCCCAGGAGGAGGATGGAGCCTGTTGAGCCTCCAGCCAGTCTCCGCTGTAGAGTACCAGCTTCAGAAACATTATACAACTCTTTCTTATGCAGTGTTTGCAGAGCTGTCCCTAGACCTACCTATGTAATGTCTTACATGATCATGGTGATCTACTGATCTCTCAATATCTATTGACTTCAGAAATCTGTATTGGCCTAAAAGTCAGATTTTCTTTAGATTAAGTTTACAGCTTATAGAGGTTTACAAACATATTAAAGGAAATAAAATACTGAATAAAGTGATTGAGAGAGACAGAAACAGAGAGATAAAGTAAGAGGAGAGAGAGGAGAGATTAATTTCTCTTAATTTACATGTTCTGAGACTCTCACTAAAAGCAAAGCCAGCATAGTGAATATTTTTATTTTCTCTGGAAATCAGATCTGTGTCTTTTAATTTTCTCATGTAGAGATTAGGCTTAGAACATTGAAAAGCTTATACTTCATGTTAATTTAAGTATTATATATGATTAATTTTTATTACTTAGGCTTCTCATTAATCCCTTCATAATATCCAGATATTTAAAATTATAAACTTTTGACCAAACTATTATTTTTCCACTTGGAGTTAACAGTTCCTAGGTACATACAGGTGTATGTGTGTATAAGGAAGGAATTGGGGGAGCATGCCAAGTATATAGAATGTTTGCCGTTATGTGTGCAGCCAAATATTGCTTATTTATATATTTATATCTCAAATTATTTCCAAAATTATTTAAGGGAGGTTGTAAAAATACATAATCGTTAAACATTCATTAATTTAGTAAAGATTTATTAAAAGCCTACCTGTGAGAGGCCATTCTAGGATGTGGAGATATAGCACTAAACGAAGTAGAAAATAACCCTTGCCCTCATGTGGCTTACATTCTCATGGTGATTCGAGGGAGACTATGAAGACTAATTGTAAGTGTCCACTTGACTGGGCTAAGGGAGGCCCAGATAGCTGATAAAACATATTTTCCGGGTGTGTCTGTGAGGGTGTTTCCAGAGTAAATGAAAATTTGAATCAATAGACAGAGTGAAAAGGATTGCCCTCACCAGTGTGGGCAGGCATGATTCAATCCTTTGAGGAACTGAAGATAACAAAAAGCAAGAGGAAGGAAGGGCACGTTTCCTCTTTGCTTGGTCTCGGCCGTCCAGCTTCTCCTGTCATTGCACATCAGCTCCGCTGGTCCTCAGGCCTTCGGGCTTGGACTATCACTGTAACATCCAACTTTCTGGGCCTCCTGCTTGCTGATAGTGGATAGTGGGACTTTTCAGTCTCTGTAATAGTGTGAGCCAATTGCTCATAATAAATCTCTTTCTATATGTCTATATTTATATTCTCTGGTTCTGTAGAATGCTGAATAATACAATAGTACAGATGAGAGTTGAGAGACTGATGAGGAAATACAAGAAAATAAGACCTGTACAAAAAAAGTGTACCTCTCACCTCATGTGTTTGAAATTTAATTTGAAAATTGCCATTGAAAGAAGGAAGAAATACGACACTCTCTATGTGAACAGACCCTCTTCAGTTCAGTTCGGTGTGCAGACTCCAAAAGGATGCAGGAGGTGAGTAAACAAGGAAAGGGGCACCTCCCACTCATAGGATAAGTCATATGTGTCCTGCTCCTCTATGCTGTCCCGTGAGGAATGCTGTCAGATGGCCCTTGAGCACACACACCTCATATGAATTGAGCAAAAATTTGTCTTTTATATATTCAGCCAAAATAAAAGAGGGAGATATGGCCATTCTACTATTTGTAATTAAATAAAACACAAAAAAATAGTACTATTAATAATAAAAATAATAATTTAAGAAAAGCATTAAAATTCTTCAGAGCCCTACCAGAAAAACAAATGTTCTTCCAGGATTCTCAAAAGTTAAAGTATCTAATGCCAATATAACAGGCATGTGTACACTGCCTTCTCACTGCCTTACATGTATTAACTAACTGGAATTTCACACCATCCTGTGGAGTATCAAAGTTGTATCCAGTTTACATATGAAGGAAGGAAAACTAATATTTACTACTTTGCCCAACCCCCTACACTTTTGAAAAGGGAATTAGGACTGGAATCCAGGCACTGTTCAGCTGGTCCTCTTACTAACTCCACTAAACTGCCTCTCTCTATGTTGTATTCAAAAGCATTGCAGAAATAGACAAAAGAATGCTAATACTTTTGGCCTTCACACAAACAAATCTTTCCTGATCCCTGTTTGGTTAACTAAGTTTCCCAGCATATTTGTTGCTTGATACTTAAACAAATTCTGTGGTTTTCCTTTCTGATCTACATCTGAGATTGTAGGCTGTCCCTTTTCCTCTCTTCTGGCTTACTCTTGCTCCAGTATAGTAAGGGGCTTTCTTTTTTTTTTTTTTTTTTAATTTTTATTGCATTATAGGTTTGGGGGTACATGTGCCGAACGTGCAAGATAGTTGCATAGGTACACACATGGCAGTGTGTTTTGCTGCCTTCCTCCCCCTCACCCACACTTGGTATTCATCCCCAGGCTATCCCCTTCAGCTCCCCCCCTGCTGTCCCTCCCCCATTTCCTCCAACAGTCCCCAGTGTATTGTAGACCGCCTCTCTGTGTCCATGTGTTCTCATTTTTCTCACCCACCTATGAGTGAGTATATGCGGCTAGGACTCACCCTCTGCGCCTTCACTGAGAGCTGCAATCCTGAGTCGCCTCTACGACGCCATCTTGCCACAGATCCGTAAGGGGCTTTCTTTCACATGAGGAGAGGCAATTGATAAGCCACGTCTTGAAATGATTATGAATATAGGCTTTGGAATTTAAAAGTTTTATGTTTGAATCTAAATGCAGGATGTAGCATTAGTTATAAATTTGACAAGTTATGCAATTAATCTATGCCTCAGACTCCATTTTTGTATTTTGAAAATAATAGTATTTGTTTGTAGCATTGTTGTTTGATTCAAGGAATCCATCAGCATAAAGCAATAGAACAATCTTAGCATATTATCAATATATCCAAAAATATGAGATATTGGGAAGATCTCATCATATTCATCATTTGTATCATATGTATAGTACCAATAATATTTAATAAACAATATGTAATAATTAATAATATGAAATAATTAATAATATTTAACATTTAATAATCTTGTTATCCCTTTATTTTATACCTAATAATAATAATAATTTTATACCAAATATAATAATTACTCGGGAAGAGAGCATCCTCAAGCCATTTCTTGTTTCTTTTTTATTTTGTTTACTTCATTTTGTTTACTTAATTCTCATGCTAGAATATCTGTGTCACATGCTCATCATAAGCTCAAATAAGAAATATACAAAGTAAATATGCTCATTTGAAACAGAAGCAGGCATGATGACTGAGCAAGAACAGGTGATTGTTTTCTGCTAGACTGTGGTGGGGGGTGCAGCGCTGGCATAAAATGCTGCCCCTCCTTCCCTCCCTGTGCCACACAAAGCACCTCACACATCTTCAGACTCTCAGCCATGGATAGGCTCAGGTTAAGCCTGGGCAGCATTTCCAACTTCCACTTCATAATTAGTGTGTGCATAACAAAGGATCCCCTTGTTTACAGTAATATTTTTATTCAATTTATCTTCACAATCGAAGAAAGTGTTTAATTTGCCTTAATGATATTAGCCACCCCAGCCTTTATTGCAACGTAGGACATAATTACCCTGCTTTAACTTAATTTATAGACCTCATTAACACCCTTGTGTTTCCACTGTGATTAAAAATCTCCTAAGAATTGAGAACTTTCTAAATGGTAGGAGAATTATTGTGAAGCATTGTTCACCCTGGCAGTCTTGAGCACAGAGTGATTTATTACTGTGGATCCCCACAGAGGTGAGCAGAATTTGGGGGGAAAAAGGCAGGGTTGCAGGGGAGGTACATTTATTCCTCTTAGACTGAGGGTCACAGTTTAATATGGAGCCTGTTATTTGCTGCACAAAAGCATGAAGGAATCTTGGAAGGACAAAACCTTCAGCAGTAACTAGCTTAGACAATGCTGTCCCTGCCAAATGGAAAGTAATTTTATCCCCTTATTAGAAATGAAAAGCTAGAGCAAGTCTTAAATATTCCAGCTGGTATTCATTTTCCTCCCTCCCAGAAGGACGACTTCCATCCTGGTCTGAACAGTCAACCGGTTTCATGAAACGGAAGTTGCTTATCTATTCTCTCTCTGACAAAAGATCGCATCTTCACATTTTCCCAGCTTATTTGCTATAATGATTCTTAGCTAGCAGATCAAAAGTACTGGCATCACAATTGCCCTCAAGTTTCCAGAGTAAGAACTGGGACTTTTGGAGCTCATGTTGTCATTAACAATGACCATTTATAGTTCACACACAATGCATGGAATTATATGAAGACCTACAGTATTTTCCCAATAGGCTTACAATATGAATATTGAGGGTGATGATAGGAGAAGAAGAATTTTTTAATGCAAAATAGGAATTCACTCCTTCCCAAATCCAGGTGGTTTTGAGAGACAGAATGATCTGTTGCTGTTTATTGAAAAAAATTGTGGCATCGAGTTCGCAGAACCCTAGAAAACACAGCACAGCCTTAAAAAAGAAGCCAGATATCTCAGAAAAGTACCTAATCAAAGATTTTGGACAGGGAAACCATAAAGTGTTTCTTCCTGAACTCATTATGATCTGGCTTACTACAGCCGCTGGAGGGGAAAGGGGCTTGATTTCCTACATAAATTGCTTTTGACTTTATAACTTAAGTAAAAGCATTGTGAGCTATTTAATTGTTTAATGCTCATTAGATGCTGAAAGTTGAAAGAGAGAGAGAGAAAATAAAAGATTCTTGCTCTTGTTATTCCTTCATTTTTATACCAAAGAAAAGCACTCATGACTCATTCCAGGTAAAGAGTTAATGGACTGTGTGCTGATGGAGAACAAATCTCGCACCCACCAGGACTAGAGTTTTGCTCCTGACACTCCTAGAAGCTTTGCACCTTGTTTTGAAAGCTCTTTACAAATCATCATAAAAGAGAAATGATCTCAGAAGCACTTAAAGCCTTTTCTACACCCACTTTTCCAATAAATCTCAAACATATCTTTCATTTTGATCACAGAAATGCAAATTTCCTGACAGGCAAACTGCAGCATGACTGAGTCCAAATCGGGTACAGTACATTTACTCAAGTGGAAAGAATAATGCAATGAAACATAATGGGACTCACTCAACTCCAGCTCTCAAAGCGTGAATGCTTTACATCATCAGCTTACTGTTTGGCTTTAGTTTTGTACGTATTATTTTAAAACTATTTAACCAGTTAGAAAGAAAAATAGCATTTGCACATTGCAGGAAATGTAATGTACTTGTTTGTCCTTAAATGCGTTTTTTATTTATTCTATAATGTTGATTCATAAGAAAGTTAGATTTGATGGTACTAAAATGATTCCAAGCTAATCAGGGATGTAAGTTTTTATTTTTGTTAGATTGAATCTCACAATAGGTAGAGAAACGAAAATAAATTTGTAGTCTAGTCTCTCCTCAGTGTGCAGGAGAATGGTTGCTAGGCAGCCTCTTTTTTGCAAAGAAAAGATAGAATTTCCTTCTCTATAGACGTCTTCAATAATGCCTCATCCTCTGTGTTTTCTACTGAATCTATATGTGGGATTTGACCTGCTGTGCAGCATAATTGAATGTACAGTGTAGACCTACTCTATGTGTGAGGATCGTATTTCTGCACAAGAGTCAGCGTGGAAACAAATGGACATGAGTGAAACGGATGGATGTTACCTAGAGAAGTCAGTCTGTTAATACCCAGGAGGCTTAAAGCCTGTATCATAAATATTATTTTAATTGAATTCTATTTTATCAAAGCAACACATACACAATAGCATAAAAATAAATAGCGTAAACTAAAAGGATTAAAACTAAATGATTCTCTGCTGCCCCACTTCCCTTCTCGGCCAGTCTCCCTCTCCAAAAGCAAACACTTGCATCTTTTAGTTGTTTAGTTTCCATAGTTCTCAACATGTGAATAAATTGCTGTCATTCGGACTCATCAATTTTAGATACTATGAACTTCCCGCTATGATAGATGAGGGTTTACATCTGTTATGTTGCTAACATGTTTCTTCTACATTCCTCATTCTCTTATGATAATCTTGTTAAAATTTGGGGTTAAAGCAACATTAGGGTTCCTGGTATTTAAATTATTACTATGTCATAAAAGGAACACATTTATCCTTTTCAATTTGTTCTGAAACTTAGGATTCCTTGTTTGTTTGTTCATTTAGTAGAGACAGGATCTCACTATGTTGCCCAGGCTGGTCTTGGACCATTGGGCTCAAGCAATCCTATCACTTCGGCCTCTTATAGTGCTGGGATTACAAGCATGAACTTCTGTGCCTGGCCTCTTGTTTGTTGTTATTTGCTTGGATTCTTGTGTGTTTACTAGATCTGTTTGTAATTCTCATTATATTCTCAGTGCCATTTTTCCAAAAAGTAATAAAGTTCAGTAAACTAAATCCAAATTTTCTTTGCATGTCTTACTACTGGAGATCTTTACTCCCCTGAATTCTCTAGGCGTGTTGCCCTTTTGTCTACCTTTACTGTCAATCATCCTAAATTGAATGCCCATTTCTTGTATACCAGGACTTCTCTTCCTTGGCTTATTCTATCATTTGGGTGAAGCATAACCACTAATAGCTCCACCGTATTAAAAGCATGGAACCAGGACAGAGGTTGTGATGAGAACTCTTAGCCTGTCTTTTGAATTTCACTGCTCCTGATGGACCAGCTGTCCTCTCTGCTTGATGGAATTCCCTTCCTATGTTCCTCTTTCATTACCCTCCCAGGAATTTCCTTCCTCATCTCCTATGTTGAATCTTACATTGCCAAGTTTTGTTTTGTTTTGTTTTTAGAGTATCTGCTTCCTTCTCTGTATATTCTCTGAATTGGGGGCAATATATCTCAAGTAGCTTTCTGAAAAAGGTAGAAAGAGAGGGAAATTTGTCAGATTGTACTTGCCTGAAATGAGCTTGTAATATACTCACACGTCACTGAGTTTGACTGGATAAGTAAGGTATAAATATCTCAAAAAAGACTAAGTAATAGAAGGTTTCACTCATCAAATAAGAAAGGTTGACACATGGTTCTGTCTGATTTCAAGGTCTATCCTATTCGTAACTTTCAAGTAAGATGAGATTGTGTTCAAATTGTAGAATGAAAAAAAGATATTTACCAAGTTTTTAAATGCTAAATGCGTAGAAAGCTTAGCTTATGAATCCAGTGATGTAACTAGAGTCAAACTTATATTAGTTACAAGAGCTTCCCAAGCAAATGGAATTTGATTTGATGTGTGTAACAGGGTCATCCTGTGTTTGCTTGCCTGGTGTTTAGTCTCACAGACTTTATGGAATTCTTTATCATCATGGAAAATTTCTTCTAATGAAATAGCTTAAAAGAATAACATTTGTTTTCACTCTTAACTTGTCTGCCATAGAGAAAAAAGATGGTTCACCAATTACCACCCATCAGAACTAGAAAAAAGAAACAAACAAAAACACCTCTGTACATGTTGCTGTGAGGTCAAACTGCTAATTCAGGAGCCTAGCGTGGAGAGACATGTTGAGGCTCTGAAATACTCTTTCCTGAAAATATTTACCCAAGAACCCTCTTCTCAGCCTCTCCTGAAATGGAATCAATATCAATCAAGAAATTAAGTTGCAGTATGAAACTATATAAAATAAAACTAGGAGCAATCATCGTAAATATTAAAATGGGCTTAGAGTTAAATTCAAGGGAATGTACAAAGATTAGAAGAGTTATTCCTTCTTCGGAACCCTAGACTTGGATATTAAAAAAAAAATCTATATATTTGATGTTAGATGTATGTTCTGCCTATAATACACTGACAAAGTACATATATAATACACTGACTAGCCATATACAGAAGATTGAAACTGGACCCTTTCCTTAGACAAAATACAAAAATTAACTCAAGATGGATTGAAGACTTAAATTTAAAACCCAAAGTTATAAAAACATGGGAAGGCAACCTAGACAATACCATTCAAGACACAGGCATGAGAAAAGATTTCATGAGCAAGATGCCAAAGCAATTGCAAAAAGTGAAATTGACAAATGGGATCTAATTAAGCTAAGGAGCTTCTGCACAGCAAAATAAACTGTCATTAGAGTGAACAGACAGCCTACAGAACGGGAGAACATTTTTGCAAACTATGCATCCAACAAAAATCTAAAATCCAGCATCTATGGGGAACTTAAATTTGCAAGAAAAACAAAAAATTCATTAAAAAGTAGACAAAGGACATAAACAGACACTTTTCAAAAGAAGACATACATGTGGCCAATAATCATACAAAAATGCTCATTATCATTAGAGAAAGGCAAACCAGGCCAGGTGTGGTGGCTCACACCTGTAATCCCAGCACTTTGGGAGGCCAAGGTGGGTGGATCACGAGGTCAAGAGATCGAGACCATCCTGGCCACGGTGAAACCCGTCTCTACTTAAAACGCAAAAATTACCGGGAGTGGTGGCACACACGTGTGGTCTCAGCTACTCAGGAGGCTGAGGCAGAAGTATTGCTTGAACCCAGGAGACGGAGGTTGCAGTGAGCCAAGATTGCAGCACTGCACTCCAGCCTGGCAAAAGAGCAAGACTCCATCTCAAAAAAAAAAAAAGAGAGAGAGAGAGAGAGAAAGGCAAAACAAAAAGACAAAGCGATGTCATCTTACAGCAGTCAGAATGGCTATCATTAAAGTCAAAATAAATTTATAAATAAATAAATAACAGATGCCAGTGAGATTGTGGAGAAAAATGAACACTTACACACTGTTAGTGGGAGTGTAAGTTAGTTCAACCACTGTCGAAGAGAGTGTGGCGATTCCTCTAAGACCAACAGACAGAAAAACCATTCAACCTAGCAATCCCATTACTGGGTATACACAAAGGATGTAAATCAGTCATAAAGACACACGTATGCATATGTTCACTGAAGCACTACTTACAAGAGCAAACATGTGGAATCAACCTTAATGTCTATCAACGATAGACTGAATAAAGAAAATGTGGTACATATACACCATGGAACACTATGTAGACATAAAAAAGAACAAGAGAATGTCCTTTGCGGGGACATGAATGGAGTTGAAGGCCATTATCCTTAGCAAATTATTGCAGGAACAGAAAACCAAATACCATGTTTTTGCTTTTAAGTGGGAGCTAAATGATGACAACACATGGACACACAGAGAGGCACAACACACACTGGGGCCTGTCAGAGGGTGGAGGGTGGGAGGAGGGCGAGGATCAGAAAAATTTACTAATGGGTACTAGGCTTACTACATGGTCGATGAAATAATCTGTACAACAAACACCCATGACATAAATTTACATATATAACAACCTGCACATGTACACTTGAACTTAATAAAAGTTTAGAAAACCAAAAATCCATTTAATATGTAGTATTATGATTATAAAAGAAAATTTGATGATAATTCAATTTTGAATATACTTATAAGAATTCAAAAACTTTTAAATCACTTTTTTGTGAAAGAGTTTTTATTGATACATAATATTTGTAGTTATGTGTGGGGTCCATGTGATATTTTGTTCGATGCATAGAATCTGCAAGGATTGAGAATATTTAGGATATGTGTACACACACACACACACACACACACACACACACAAAAAAAAAAAAATGTTTTTTTTTTTTCACAAAATGTTAATAGGTGAGCTTTTCTCAATCCCTGAAGTTCAAGATGATGATCATGAAGGCCCAGCAGGCACAGACCCTGTCCTCACTGTCCCTCATGTCCCCAGTGGGCTTATGCAGCTGCTTGTCACCTGAGTTGATTCGTCTATCACATGCACTCAACATCTGCCTCTTCCATACTCATGGCTTCTAACCACTCTTGCAGTTTCTTCTAATTCATTTTTCAAATCTCAGCTGGAGTGAAATTTCTAGGTTGTAAATGTCCTGTCCTCCCTTCTTGAAATGCTACATGGTAGTCCTCAGTCTCAATCCCAAGCGCAGCTCAGAGACTCAGTGTGACAGGACCTGCTCAGCCTGCACCACTTCCTCTGGCCCTAGCTTGAGCTGCTCGTTCCTGGCATGCCCTGCCTCCTACAGGCACCACTGATGTCTCTTCATGTAAGGAACTTTGAGGTACCTTTAATTGCTCACCCCACTTCCTCAAAGCTTCTTCCATAATGGTTAAACCAAAGCCCTGCTGTTAATGTCCTCACGACTTACTTTGTCAAAGTGTTTATCACAGTTGATTGTAATCACCTTCTTAATTGTCTGTCTTTCATCACATTTTAAACTCTACAGCCAATAGTCCCTGCTATTTAGTTAGTACTACATAACTTTATTTTAAATTAAATTAACTGAATGGCACAACTTTATGGGCTTTTTCCAATTGTAAGCTGTAATAAAAAGTCTAGTATAATCACGTAGCTTTTTCTTTTTCTCAAAAACTTAGCATATGGTATGTAGAAGATAAAAAGAAAACATTCAGTTTGGGATTCAGGAAATAAAAACTTTATATAGAGTGTTAAATACGTCCTCGGGTCTGGGCATTTTTCACTTACATTAATATAAATAAGTTTCAAATATCGCTTTTCTCCTTCCTGCTCTATTGAGCACCAAGGAAAACGGTCCGACTTTTCTGCCTGATTTTTGTATTTCATTCATTTTTTACCTACCAAAAAGATTTGGGACACATCAATCACTAGTCTGTGTCTTTGCCTATCCTGCTGGTCAGTGATGAGAAGCTTAAAATAACATAAATCCATTTTGTGGATATTCAGGAGATGGACTTTCAGAGTATAGAATTCAGCACAAGTCTTACGGCAGACCTTCAGGCAGGTGCAGGTGCTTGGATGAGCCTGTCCAACATGAAATGAACTGTTCTTCTTGACAGTCTACTTTTAGTAGAATACCTTACAAGTATCACCTAGAATTATAACTTCTCATTCTACATTTACAAGCCCTGTTATTTTTCTGGCTAAAGGATTAAAAAAACAAAATGTGCCATCTTCTGATTACTGAAGTCAAGCACCGAACTGAGTATTATACAAATAACAGTAAGTGAAACTCTAACCCATTTCTGAGAAAACCTAAACACCTATGTAAGCGTAAGTGGCAGAAAACATGTTTCTATTACCTGACACAGAAGTCTCGTCATTTTTCAAAATCATCAAAACAAATGACATGAGAATAGCTTCACTTTGGCTTCAAAGCAGAAAAATATATTTCCTCTAAAAATAAAATCTGCTCTTCCACTAATTTAGACTGACTTGACTCCTCATCATTTCTTGGTATGGTTGCTGGATTTTAATGTAGTCATCTCAAGACATAAACTTAAAAAGATTCATGATAAAATGAAGTCTAAAAATGAGAAATAAAAACATCATTGCAGTAATTTCAAAATCAGTAATTTTATTTTGGAGAAGTGAGATGTTATGGGGAATGGTTTAAAATACCTCTATTTTATTTCAATGTGATCAACTAAAAATAGCCTGAGAGCAATGCATAATTCACAGTATCATTAAAAATTGAATCATACTTTCACAGCTTTAATACGAGATCAATACAAATCCACCTTTTACGCGATATATATATGAGTGGTTATAGTGGCAACCGATCTCATATAATACTTTTCTCTCCCTCTCTCTTCCTGTCTCCCTGTCTCAAAGGCTGCAGTGACATTTCCATTCCTTTTCTTTTATAGAACCGAAGAAAATCTTTAACAACAAGTAAGATGATTTGACATGAGTATTACAAAGTCTAAAGAGTTCTATTTCATATGTCAGATATTCCTATTAAGCCATTGCGCACATTTTGCTGATGGAGTTTGTGTGCTCAAAACTACACATGAACTACTGTAAGAAAGTGGAGCCTCTCGGAGTGCCTCATTCTCCCAATGTAATCCTCAAATCCCACTTTCTGGTGAAAGCTACTGTTTATATTAATCTCTATTCAGACATTATATGAATATTCATGTTCCTTAATATACTTTGAAAACTGCAGGGATGTAAATACCATTAATTGTGTAGTTTTCATTCCTCTAATTCTCCTCATCTGGATTTAATGTACTGATTTAATATATTTAAATATATTATAGATTTAATATATTCATTAAATATATTAAATATATTTTTAAAATGTTTTTGCAAATATTTCTTTTTTTATTGCATTTAGGTTTTGAGGTACATGTGCAGAACATGCAAGATAGTTGCATAGGTAAACACATGGCAGTGTGTTTTGCTGCCTTCCTCCCCTTCACCCATATTTGGCATTTCTCCCCAGGCTATCCCTCCCAGCTCCCCACCCCCCTCTTGCTGTCCCTCCCCTAATCCCCCCAACAGACACCAGTGTGTAGTACTCCCTTCTTTGTGTCCATGTGTTCTCATTATTCATCACCCACCTATGAGTGAGAATCTGCAGTATTTCATTTTCTGTTCTTCTGTTCTTGCTGAGAATGATGTTCTCCAGATTCATCCATGTCCCTACAAAGAACATGAACTCATCATTTTTGATTGCTCCGTAATATTCCATGGTGTGTATGTGCCACATTTTCCCAGTCCAGTCTATCATCGATGGGCATTTGGGTTGGTTCCAGGTCTTTGCTATTGTAAACAGTGCTGCAATGAACATTCGTGTGCATGTGTCCTTATAGTAGAACGATTTATAGTCTTTTGAATATATACCCAGTAATGGGATTGCTGGGTCAAATGGAACTTCTATTTCTAAGGCCTTGAGGAATCGCCACACTGTCTTCCACAATGGTTGAACTAATTTACACTCCCACCAACAGTGTAAAAGTGTTCCTATTTCTCCACATCCTCTCCAGCATCTGTTGTTTCCAGATTTTTTAATGATCGCCATTCTAACTGGCGTGAGATGGTATCTCAATGTAGTTTTCATCTGCATCTCTCTAATGACCAGTGATGATGAGCATTTTTTCATGTTTGTTGGCCTCATGTATGTTTTCTTTTGTAAAGTGTCTGTTCATATCCTTTGCCCATTTTTGAATGGGCTTGTTTGTTTTTTTCCTGTAAATCTGTTTGAGTTCTTTGTAAGTTCTGGATATCAGCCCTTTGTCAGATGGGTAAACTGCAAAAATTTTTTCCCATTCTGTTGGTTGCCGATTAACTCTAGTGATTGTTTCTTTTGCCGTGCAGAAGCTGTGGAGTTTGATTAGGTCCCATTTGTCTATTTTGGCCTTTGTTGCCAATGCTTTTGGTGTTTTGGTCATGAATCCTTGCCTATTCCTATGTCCTGAATGGTTTTACCTAGATTTTCTTCTAGGGTTTTTATGGTGCCAGGTCTTATGTTTAAGTCTTTAATCCATCTGGAGTTAATTTTAGTGTAAGGTGTCAGGAAGGGGTTCAGTTTCTGTTTTCTGCACATGGCTAGCCAGTTTTCCCAACACCATTTATTAAACAGGGAATACTTTCCCCATTGCTTGTTTTCATCACGTTTATCAAAGATTGTATTGTTGTAGATATGTTGTGTTGCCTCCAAGGCCTCTGTTCTGTTCAGTTGGTCTAAGTCTCTGTTTTGGTACCAGTACCATGCTGTTTTGATTACTGTAGCCTTGTAGTATAGATTGAAGTCTGGTAGTGTGATGCCTCCCACTGTGTTCTTTTTGTTTAGAATTGACCTGGCTATGCAGACTCTCTTTTGGTTCCATATGAAGTTCATGGTGGTTTTTTCCAGTTCTCTGAAGGAAGTCAATGGCAGCTTCATGGGGATAGCATTGATTCTGTAAATTACTTTGGGCAGTATAGCCATTTTCACGATATTGATTCTTTCTATCCATGAACATGGAATGTTTCTCCATCTGTTTGTGTCCTCTCTTATTTCGTTGAGCAGTGTTTTGTAGTTTTCCTTGAAGAGGTCCCTTATGTTCCTTGTAAGTTGTATTCCTAGGTATTTTATTCTTTTTGTAGCAATTGTGAATGGCAGTTCCTTCTTGACTTGGCTCTCTTTAAGTCTGTTATTGGTGTATAGGAATGCTTGTGATTTTTGCACATTGATTTTATATCCTGAGACTTTGCTGAAATTGCTTATCAGTTTCAGGGGTTTTTGGGCTGAGGCAATGGGGTCTTCTAGGTATACTATCATGTCGTCTGCAAATAGAGACAATTTGGCTTCCACCTTTCCTAATTGAATATCCTTTATTTCTTTTTCTTGCCTGATTGCTCTGGCTAGAACTTTTAGTACTATATTGAATAGGAGTGGTGAAAGAGGGTATCCTTGTCTAGTGTGGGATTTCAAAGGGAATGCTTCCAGTTTTTGCCCATTCAGTATGATATTGGCTGTTGGTTTGTCGTAAATAGCTTTTATTACTTTGAGATACGTTCCATCAATACCGAGTTTATTGAGGGTTTTTAGCATAAAGAGCTATTGAATTTTGTCAAATGCCTTCTCTGCGTCAATTGAGATAATTATGTGGCTTTTGTTTTTGGTTCTGTTTATGTGGTGAATTACATTTATAGACTTGCGTATGTTGAACCAGCCTTGCATCCCCGAGATAAATCCTACTTGATCATGATGGATAAGTTTTTTGATGTGCTGTTGCAATCGGCTTGCCAGTATTTTATTAAAGATTTTTGCATCTATGTTCATCATGGATATTGGCCTGAAGTTTTCTTTTCTTGTTGAGTCTCTGCCGGGTTTTGGTGTCAGGATGATGTTGGTTTCATAAAATGATTTGAGAAGGGTTCCCTCTTTTTGGATTATTTGGAATAGTTTCAGAAGGAATGATACCAGATCCCCTTTGTGTTTCTGGTAGAATTCGGCTGTGAACCCATCTGGACCTGAAATTTTTTTGTGTGGCAGGCTCTTAATTGCTGCCTCAACTTCAGACCTTGTTATTGGTCTATTCATAGTTTCAACTTCCTCCTGGTTTAGGCTTGGGAGGACACAGGTGTCCAGGAATTCATCCATTTCTTCCAGGTTTACTAGTTTACGTGCATAGAGTTGTTTGTAATATTCTTTGATAATGGTTTGAATTTCTGTGGAATCTGTGGTGATTTCCCCTTTATCGTTTTTTATTGCATCTATTTGGTTGTTCTCTCTTTTCTTTTTTATCAGTCTGGCTAGTGGTCTGTCTATTTTGTTGATGTTTTTGAAAAACTAGCTCTTAGATTTATTGATTTTTTTGAAGGGTTTTCGTGTCTCTATCTCCTTCAGTTTTGCTCTGATCTTAGTTATTTCTTGTCTTCTGCTAGGTTTTGAGTTTTTTTTTATCTTGTTCCTGTAGCTGTTTCAGTTTTGAGGATAGGGTGTCAATTTTGGATCTTTCCACTCTTCTTATATGGGCACTTATTGCTATATATTCTCCTCTGGAGACTGCTTTAAATGTGTCCCAGAGTTTCTGGTTTGTTGGGTTTTCATTCTCTTTGCTTTTGAAAAACTTTTTTATTTCTGTCTTCATTTCATTGTTTATCCAGTCTACATTGAAGAGCCAGTTGTTCAGTTTCCATGAAGCTGTGCGGTTCGAGTTAGTTTCTGAATTCTGAGTTCTAACTTGATTGCACTATGGTCTGAGAGACTGTTTGTTATTATTTCAGTTGTTTTGCATTTGCTGAGGAGTGCTTTACTCCCAATTATGTGGTCAATTTTAGAGTAGGTGTGATGTGGTGCTGAGAAGAATGTATATTCTGTGGATTTGGGGTGGAGAGTTCTGTAAATGTGTATCCTTGCATGTGAGATGGGTTTCCTGGATACAGCACACCGATGGGTTTTGTTTTTTTATGCAATTTTCCAGTCTGTGTCTTTTGATTCGTGGATTTAGCCCATTTACATTTAGGGTTAATATTGTTATGTGTGAATTCGATACTGCCATTTTGATGCTAGCTGGCTGTTTTGCCCATTGGTTCATGTAGATTCTTCATTTTGTTGATGCTCTTTAGCTTTTGGTATGCTTTTAGGATGGCTGGTACTGGTTGTTTCTTTCTATGTGTAGTGCCTCTTTCAGGAGCTCTTGTAAAGCAGGCCTAGTGGTGACAGAATCTCTGAGTACTTGCTTGTTCATGAAGGATTTTATTTTTCCTTCACTTATGAAGCTCAGTTTGGCTGGATATGAAATTCTGGGTTGAAAGTTATTTTCTTTAAGGATGTTGAATATTGGCCCCCACTCTCTTCTGGCTTGTCGAGTTTCTGCCGAGAGATCTGCTGTGAGTCTGATGGGCTTCCCTTTGTGGTTGAACCAACCTGTCTCTTTGGCTGCCCTTAGTATTTTCTCCTTCATTTCAACCCTGGTCAATCTGAAGATTATGTGCCTTGGGGTTGCTCTTCTTGCAGAATATCTTTGTGGTGTTCTCTGTATTTCCTGGACTTGAATATTGGCCTGCCTTGGGTTGGGGAGATTTTCCTGATTAATATCCTGAGAGTATTTTCCAGCTTGGATTCATTCTCTTCGTCACATTCTGGTACACCTATCAAATGTAGGTTAGGTCTCTTCACATAGTCCCACATTTCTTGGAGACTTTGTTCATTCCTTTTTGCACTTTTTTCTCTAATCTTGTTTCTCATTTTATTTCATTGAGTTGATCTTCGACTTCTAATATCCTTTCTTCTGCTTGGTCAATTCGGCTGTTGAAACTTGTGCATGCTTCGTGAAGTTCTTGTGTTGGTTTTTCAGCTCCTTCAATTCATTCATAGCCCTCTCTAAGTTGTCCATTCTTGTTATCATTTCCTCGAATCTTTTTTCAAATCTTTTTTCAAGGTTCTTAGTTTCTTTGCATTAATTCAGAACATGTTCTTTTAGCTCACGGAAGTTTCTCATTACCCACATTCTGAAGTCTGATTCCGTCATTTCGTCACACTCATTCTCTGTCCAGCTTTGTTCCCTTGCTGGTGAGGAGTTTGGATCCTTTGTAGGAGGTGAGGTGTTTTGGTTTTGGGTGTTTTCCTCCTTTTTGGACTGGTTTCTTCCCATCTTTGTGGATTTATCCACCTGTCGTCTGAGTAGTTGCTGACTTTTCGATTGGGTCTCTGAGTGGATGCCCAGATTGTTAATGATGAAGTATTTCTGGTAGTTAGTTTTTCCTCTAACTGTCTAACCCCTCTGTTGTATGACTGCTGAGGTCCACTCCAGGCCCTGCTTGTCTGGGGTACACCTGTAGCAGCTGCAGAACAATGAGGGATGCCACAAGTTTCTTCTTCTGCTATCTTTGTCCCAGATTGATGCCTGCCAAATGTCAGTCTGATCAGTCCTTTTTGAGGTGACTCTTTGGATATACAGGGGTCAGGGAGCTGCTTGAGGAGGCGGTTTGTATTTTATAGGAGCTCAAGTGCTAAGCTGTGAGCTCCATTGATTATTCAGGCTGTTAGGCCAGTATGTTTAAGTCTGCTGTAGCAGAACTCATAAAACCCCTTTTTTTCCTCAGATGCTCTGTCTCTGGGAGTTAGGGCTTTCTTTATGAGTATCCATTGCACTGTCCTGCCCAGCGAGGAGGCAGTCTAGTCACTATTTGCCTGCCGAGGCTCTGCCCTGCTGCCGTGGGCTCTGCCCTGCTATTGTGGACTCCACCCTGTTGCTGTGGGCTCCGCCCTGTCATCATGGACTCTGCCCTGTTGGCCGAGTCTCTCTGTTATGGCGGGTTGCCTTGGAAATGGCAGGCTGCATCAGCAATGGGAGTGTACCTCAGTAGGGGTGGAATGCCTCAGTAATGGCAGATGCCCCTCCTCCACCGAGCTGCACCATCCTGGGTTCAGCTGTGCCCGCAGTGAAACTCTCAACCCCGAGCATTTCAAATCGCTGTTTTGTTTGTCCCTGTTCAGGTGAGACCTGCCAAGCCTGATCACCTGGCTCCCTGCCTTAGAGCCCTTTTTTTTTAAGTTGAATGGTTGACTCTTTCCCAGGTTTTTCAGTCACCTGCTGATAGGGCACCAGGATCTGTGTGATTTCCTGTGCAGCGACCCACTGCGCCGGCTCAAACGTCGCTTTCTGGGAATCTCCTGGTCTGGCTCACTGTCCAAGTCCTGTTTAATCAGATGGATATGCTAATCTGCCCTCCCAAATCTCAGATTGCTGGTTTAACAGGGCACCCAGACCAGTGCTTTTTGTGCAGAGTGCTGCTGCGCTGTGGCGCTGGCCAAAATGACCGCGCCAGCTGAAACAGCTGCGCTGGCATCCGGTGCCTCTCCTACACCTGGGAATTTCCCCATTCTGTGGGCAACAAAGATCCATCTGGAAATGCGGCTTGCACTCACCCTCTGTGTCTTCACTGACAGCTGCAATCCTGAGTTGCTCCTACTGTGCCATCTTCTTTTTTCTCCACAAATATTTCTAAAAATATTTAATTTACAGACAGTATTGTACATATTCAAAGTATACAATGCAATGCTTTGATATATCTTATATATATATCTACATATATATATTCATATATATATCTACATATATATTTATATATATATATCTACATATATATATTCGTATATATATCTACATATATATATATATATATGCACACACACGTTGTATACTGAATATCACAATTAAATTAATTAACACATCCATCACCACCCTTAATGGACATTACATCCCTAGAACTTATTCCTTCTATAAGTAAAATTCTGTGCCTTTGATCAACATCTCCCCATTTCCCCTACCCTTCAGTCCCTGGAAGCTATTGTTCTACTTTTGCTTTTATAAGTTTGACTTTTTTAGATACTGCATGTAAGTAAGACCATGTTACATTTGTATTTCTGTGTCTGCCATAAGTAGGTATAACATCCTGTAGTTTCATCCATGTTGTCACAGATGACCAGATTTCTTTTATGGTGAAATAATATTCCATCATGTCTCCCTTTCTCTCTCCTCTCTCTTTCTCTCCCCCTCCCTCTCACACTCTCTCTTTCTCTCTCTCTCTCTGTTTGTGTGCATGTGTGCATATGTACATACGGATTACATTTTCTCTCTTCACTCATCCACTCATGGCCACTTTGCTTGTTTTCATATTTTGACCATTGTGAACAATGCTGCAACAAACATGAGGGTGCAGACATCTTGTGTTAGCTCATTTTCACACTGCTTTTAAAGATATACCTGAGACTGGGCAGTTCACAAAAGAAAGATGTTTCACCCCTCCTACCCAATGAAAGCCTTTGCGGGACTAGTTACCCAGCTTTGCTGGGTAGAATATTTTTAACTGGCAGATTTTCTTTGCTCATTTTAGCACTTTTTATGTATCAGTCTATTCCTGCTAGGATATCAGGCTTTCTGTTGAGAAGTTTACTAACAGCCAATGGAAGTTCCCTCATATATGATGAGTCTCTTTTCTTTTGCTGTTTTCAAGACATTATTGTTGTATTTGACACCTAACAATGCAATAAAAATGTGTCTCAGACAATTCTCCTTTGGGTCGATCTTATTTACATCCTTTAACCCTCATGAATCTGGATGTCCACATTGCTACAACATTTGGGACGTGTTCAGTTAGTATTACTTTAAATAAGCTCACTGCTTTTTTTTCCTCTTTTCTTGTTGGACTCCAATAATTCTTTTATTTGTATACTTGATGGTATTCCACAGGTCCCTTAAGCTTTTTTCACTCTTTTTCATTCTTTTTTCTTTTTCTTCCTCTTCATGGCTAATTTCAAATATGCTGTCTTCTAGTTCACTAATCCTTCCTTGTGCATAATTTAGTCTTCTGTTGAAGTTCTACATATTTTTTAAATTATGTCATTGAATTTTACAGCTCTAGCATTTTTGTTTGGTTCTTTTTAATGGTTTCAGTGTTTTATTAAATCTCTCATTTTTGTTCATGTAGTTTTTGTAGCTTGGTTTAGTTGCCTTTATGTATTTTTTTTCTTGCATTTTATTGTCTTTCTTTATGATGATTATTTTGAATTCTTATTCAGGCAATTTGTAGACCTTTATTTCTTTGGGATCACTTACTGGAGGTTTATTAGGGGTGTGTGTGTGTGTGTGTGTGTGTGTGTGTGTGTGTGTAGTATCATGTTTGCCTGTTACCTGTACGGTCATATTGATATCTCTGCATTCAAAAGAAAAAACACCACTTACAATCTTTGCAGCTTGATTTCAACAGGTAAAAACTTTCTCCTGTTAGATTCCTAGGCTGATAAATTTCCCTGGGGATAATAATTGAGTAGGGTTAGAGCCAAACTATGCAACTGCTGCTAAGATCATAGTGTAGTCCAAAATAATGTGCCTGTAACCAGGGGTTCTAGTAGTCATGACTCTGCTTTGACTCAAGTGGACTAAACTGCTCTCTGCATCTTGACCAGTAGGACAGGTGCTAGGATGACCGCATGCTTCAGAGTCTGCAGATGATGGGACTGTTACCCAGTGAACACATAGATGTGGCTTTCTCCATGACCTTAGGAGAGCTGGAAGTGCTTTCCATTCTTAGTAGTTAGTTATTTTTGACCTCATTTTCCACCTCCTCTTCCTCTTTCGTATTTTCATCTCCCTTCAATTTTGTCTATATTATTAATCTTTATTTTAAAGAAGTTTTTTTATTTAACTCTTTGACTAATTTTTATTTTATTAGTAATTTTCGTTTTCTCCTATTATCAACTATTTTAAGATTTGTTCTGTTATTTTTTGAAACCTTAAAAATTTATGTTTAATTCATGTACTTTTTTTTCTTATATAATAGTTAATGCTATTGCTTTTTCTAAGCATCACTTTAGAAGAATTCCACAACTATTGGTGTATTCTGTTTTCCTTATATATTAGCTGCAAGTATGCCTTTACTTTTCCATTATAATCCCTTTTTAAATCTAAGCTTTTCTGGAAGCATGTTTTTTTCCTCTGCAATATGAAGTGTTTTTCTGTGTCTTATCTTTAATAAAGATCTAGCTTAATTACATTATGGACTTACTAGTATCCCATTTGAAATATTTTCCACTAGTCTAACTGCCTGGCAAGTAGTTAAATTTTATAAATGTGTAATAGGTTCTGGGTCCCGTCTATACTATTATAATAATCCAAATATTACTAATTTTGTTATTTATGTTATCTGCTTTCTACCTAATATTTAAACACTTTGAATTTTAATTTAAAGAGTTGTTGATGGCTCCCAATTTATGGTATATTTGTCAGTTTCATTCACGAGCTATATGTTGCTATATAATTATTTATATGATGCCTTCATCTCATCTTTTTTGTCTAAAATTAAAATAATATAGTCCTAACATTAACATAGCTGTGCATTTATTTTTGTTTTGCGCTTTTATGTTGTGATATAAAATGTTTTTTAATGTTTTCTTGAAGCATAGCAGATATACAGACAAGTTTAAAGCTTAGTAAATTTTTACATAATGAAAACATCCACGTAAACAGCACTCAGGTTAAAAACAAATGAACAAACACAGCATATCAGCACACCAGGAGCTCAATCTGCTTCCTATTTCAATCACTTACACAACCTAGGATTGACACTAGGAATTCTAGCACTTTAGTTTGCAATCTAAATTTATAAATTATTTTCTATCTGGTTGATTTCACTCAATATTATGTTTGTGATATTCCTCAGTACTGTTGCACTTGCTCATTTCTACTGATGAGTAGAATTCCCTTTTGTGGGCCGGGTGCAGTGGCTCAAACCTATAATCCCAGAACTTTGGGAGGCCTAGGCAGGTGGATCATGAGGTCAGGAGTTGGAGACCAGCCTGGACAATATCGTAAAACTCTGTTTCTACTAAAGATACAAAAAGTTAGCCAAGCTTGGTAGCATGCGCCTATAAATCCCAGCTGCTCAGGAGGCTAAGACAGGAGAATTGCTTGAACCCGGAGGCGAAGGTTGCAGTGAGCTGAGATAGCACCACTGCACTCCAGCCTGGGTGACAGGGTGAGACTCTCTCTCAAAAAAAAAAAAAAAATTGTGAATATGCTTGAATTTACTTATCTAAGGAAATGGGATTTGTGTATCTTCCAGCTTGGAGCTATTAAATATAGTACTACTATGAATATTTTTGTACATCTTTGGTGATTTACATTTTCATATTTTAATTATATCTCTTAAAATCTTATATAGCTAGGCTGGGCACACTGGCTCATGCCTGTAATCTCAGCACTTTGGGAGGCCAAAGCAGGTAGATCACTTGAGGTCAGGAGTTTGAGACCAGTCTGGCAACATGGTGACACCCTGTCTGTACTAAAAATACAAAAATTAGCCAGGCGTAGTGGCAAGTAACTGTAATTCCAACTACTGGGGAGACTGAAGCAGGAGAATTTCTTGAACCCAGGAGGCGGAGCTTACAATGAGTCAAGATTGTGCCACTGCACTCCAGCCTGTGTGAAAGAGCACAACTCTGTCTCAAAAAAAAAAGACAACAAAAAAATTATATAGCTAAATATTTTACTCATTCTATCTGAAAACTGATTTTAACATCAGCCTTAGGCTATTTATATCTATGTCTTTATATATGTATTTCCATACATTAATAAAGAAAATAATATATAATAAATATTCAAATATCAATTTTTATATATTTATTTTTATCAAATTACATATATTTATATATAAATATATAAATATCAATTTATACTTATATACATAAATATTTAAGTAAATATTTATATATCTATCTAAATAAATATAAATATCCATATATGTTTACAAATATATGTATATATTCATCACTTCTCTTTTTACTTGCCTTGATGTTTTTATAAGACATGCATTGTTATAATCAATTTGCTATATTATTGCATGTTTTTTTTTTTCCTCATCTGGCCCACAGGTAATTCATGTTCTATTTTCACTTTTTAGTTTTTACTTTTTAAAGTTTAAACATAAATATTTAGAAAATTTAACTTCTCATACCTTACATAATACTGTCAACTAGCATTTTAGTTATGCCCTTTTATTCTGCCCTAATTATTGTCATTATGTTATATGCAACATTTGTTAGATTTACCTTTTTGTTTAGAAATCTATTTTTGTCTTCCTGAAGTTTATCTTCTAATTTTTAAAAATATACATGTTCATATTCATCTGAGAATATCTCTACTTTATTTTGTCTTTTGAGGAGTTTTGTTGCTGGATATAAAATTTTAGGTTCACATCTACCTAACTGCCTCTTAAAGATGTTATTCACCATTGTTAGTGTTGTAAATTCTTTTTCTACCAAATTGGCATTTTCGTTTATTAGTGATTTGTTTTTATCCCACTGTCTGCTTTAATAAACTTTAATTTTTCTTTGAAATTCTGTTGGTAACTTCATTAAAATATATCTATGAAAAATTTCTTTTTTCCTTCCTTCCTTCCTTCCTTCCTTCCTTCCTTCCTTTCTTCCTTCCTTCCTTCCTTCCTTCTTTCCTTCCCTTTTTCTTCCTCCTTCCCACCTTCCCTTCTTTCTTTCTTTGTCTTATGGTATGCATTGTGTTTCCTGTATTTGTAACTATATTTTTAAATCACTTCTAGAGGTTTCTTACCCATTTATCTAATCAATTATTAACTCAACTCCTTTCTCTATATACTCTATCTGGGTCTTGTACATATATAGAAATTTGATTTTCTTATCTTTTTATTTTACCTATTAAATTTCATCTATTTCTATCAGCTAAATCTAACAATCCACTATTTTTCTTGAGAGCTCTGTTTCTGATGTGCAACGCAGCATTTCAGTGTGGAATTACACAGATTATATTTTTGTGTTATATCTTTCAAATATTTTCTGTAATAGTCACTTCATATTCTGTGTCTGATAACTAACTCTCTAATTTACATAGATTCTTTTTAATGGTCATTTTTCCCTCTTGTGCTTTTGAGATGTCATATTGTGATTTTATAATTGGATGAAGTTCATCACTGGAAAATTGGGGGTAAACTAGAGGAATTAGTAGCTCTGGGACTTATAGCTAAAGTAAACATTTTAAAAGTTCAACTTTAGCTAGGTGAACATAGACCTCATACTAAAATTTTTTTGTCTCCATTTCTGTTATGTAATTCTTAGTATTAATTTTTTGACAAAAAAAATTAAAGGCATACTAAATGATAAGAAAAAAATACTGTGTGTTTGGACAAAGTAAACCTTTAAACCAGACAAACATACAACATAATTTTTATAATAATAAAACAAATAACTATTTTTTTTTTTTTTTTTTTTGAGACAGAGTTTCGCTCTTGTTACCCAGGCTGGAGTGCAATGGCACGATCTTGGCTCACTGCAACCTCCGCTTCCTGGGTTCAGGCAATTCTCCTGCCTCAGCCTCCTGAGTAGCTGGAATTACAGGCATGGACCACCGTGCCCAGCTAATCTTTTGTATTTTTAGTAGAGACAGGTTTCACCATGTTGACCAGGATGGTCTTGATCTCTTGACCTCATGATCCACCCGTCTCGGCCTCCCAAAGTGCTGCAATTACAGGCGTGAGCCACCGTGCCCGGCCCCCAGTAACTATGTTTAATATATTAAGAGCTCTATTGGGAAAAGTGTAGAACATGTAACAAGATCAAATGTATGCAGTAAAGAAGAAGCTAAAAAAAATCAGGCTAGAAATCAGAAACACTGTAATGTAAGTAAAGAATGTTCTTTATGAGCTCAGTAAACCGAAAGCTGCCAAAAAGGAAAAAGGAAAATAAAACAGTGACCTTTTTGATATGCCAATAGAAACTAAAACTATAAAACAAGATGTGAATCAAACAATAATGTAATTTGAAAAAGAAAAGGAAGAAATTTGTAAAAGTGTGTATGTCTTTAGAATACCAAAAGAGGAAAAAGAGAAATGTGCAGAAGAAATAGTTGAAGCAATAATGGCTGAAAATTTTCCAGAACTGATTACAGTAAACCAAAGCATGGGTCCAAAAATCTCAGAAAACTTTGTGTTGAATAAATGCAAAAAGAAAAAGGGAAAAATTTTGAAACAAACCAGTTGAATAAAGCACATTACCAATAGAATAACAAGAATATAAGTTACATCAGACTTCTCATGACAAATAAAAATAAAATAAAATAACCCCCAAAAACAAAATCTTAATTGTATATCAATAAAATTTTCCATCAAAAATAAAAGGGAAATACTTTCTGGACAAACAGAAACTGAGAACATTTTCAAGAGTAGTGAAATAAAAGTAATACTAGAAGTACTTCAGTGAGGAGGAAAAATAATATAGGTTATAAATTCGGATGTTTAAAAAGAAAGGAAGAGCATTAGAGAAAGAATAAAGAAGGGTCAATCAAATGCTTCATTTTTTTATTCTTGACTCAGAGAAGACACAGACATTAGATAATCTGGATAGGCCTGTATCCATTGAAGAAATTGAGTCAACAATTATACCTTTCAAAAAAAAGTGTGAGATACAAATGAGGGATTCTACCATGTCTTTAAAGAAGAATTATTTTAATTTTTTATAATCTCTTCCAGAAGATAGAAATAGAGGAAACATGTTATAACTCACACTGACTGACTAGTATTGTTCTAATAGTAAAACCGAATAAAAACATTACAAGGTAGAAACAACACAGAAAAAATACCTTGTGAACTTAGTTACAAAAATCTTCCACAAAATTTAACAAATCGGATTCAGTAATATGATTATATACCAATACAAAGTGGGATTTATAACATGTATAGAGAGCTAGTTTATAACTTGAAAGTAAATCACTGTAATTCACCACATCAATAGTCTGTACTGATTCTAAAATGTAAATAGTCTGTACATCTAAAATGTACTTATTCTAAAATATCTATTTTGATATGCCAAAATAGAAAAGGCAACACAAGAATGAAGAACATGTGGAAGAAGAGGAAGAGAGAACTGAAGAACTCACACTACCTAGTTTCAAGAATTAATGAATGACACAAAAATTAAGCAGAATGGTATTGGGAAAAAGGACACACAGAGACTGCAGTGAGAGACCTGTTCAAATCTTCTTGAACAATTTTTGATAGGGATCAAGGATAATTCAATGGGGAATAGATGCTCTTCTCAACAAATGCCATTGGACCAAGTTGAGAACCGCATGTCAAAAAATGAAATTTACACTGATCTTTCTTACAACTTTCACAAAAATTAACTCAAAATGTGTGATAAACTTAAATGTAAAACAGAACTATAAACTTCTAGAAGAGAAGAAAACAGCAGACAATCCAGGTGACCTTGAGTTTGGCAAAAACTTTTTTTAAAATATATATTTTATTGCACTTTAGGTTCTGGGGTACATGTGCAGATCATGCAGGATTGTTGCATAGGTACATAGATGGCAACGTGGTTTGCTGCCTCCATCCCCCTGTCACCCATATCTGGCATTTCTCACTATGTTATCCCTCCCCAACCTCCCTACACGCTGCTGTGTCCATGTATTCTCATTGTTCAACACCCACCTATGAGTGAGAACATGCAGTGTTTGATTTTCTGTTTTTGTGTCAGTGTGCTGAGAATGCTGTTTTTCAGATTCATCCATGTCCCTACAAAGGACATGAACTCATCATTTTTAATGGCTGCATATATTCCATGGTGTATATGTGCCACATTTTCCTTATCCAGTCTATAGTCGATGGGCATTTGGCTTGGTTCCAGGAATTTGCTATTGTAAACAGTGCTGCAATGAACACAATGCACAAAGGAAAAAAAGTGATAATTTGGACTTCATTAAAATTAAAACTTCAAGTTCACAAAAGATGAAGTTACAGAACTAAAAAGACAAGCCACTGACTGAGAGAAAAATAAAACTGCAGAATAAATATCTGATAAAGGACATGTATACAAAACATATAGAAAACTTTCAAAATTTAATAAAAGAAACCTAAAGCCCAATTAAAAATGGACAAATTTACAAATAAGTGCCTCACCAAAGTGAACATACAGATGAAATAAATGTATGAAAGGAAGTCATTAGAAAATTGCAAATTAAAGGGATACATCTACACGTCTATTAGAATGGTTAAGTCTCAAACCTACTGTGTATGCAGTAACATCGTGCTCAATGGTAAAAGACTCAGTGCTTGGCCTCAGTTACTAGGAACAAGGCAATGATGTCCGCTCTCACAGATTGTACTCAATATTACATTGGAGGTTGTAGCCAGGGCAATTAAGAGAGACAAAAAATAAAATCCAACTGAGTTGGGAAAGAAAATGCAAAGCTATTCTTATTAACTTACTAAATAATCTTATATATAGATAATGTTAAAGAATCAACAATTACAGCTGCAACAAAAACAAAAGTATTAGAACTAATGAATGAATTCAGTAAAGTTTTGGGATATAAGATCGTTGCATTAGTCTGCTCAGGCTGCCATAAAAACATACCATAGATTGGGTAGCTTAAACAATATAAATTTATTTCTCACAGTTCTGAAGGCTCAGAATTCCAAGTCGAAGGTGCTGGCTAATTGGTTCCCGGTGAGGGCTCTCTTCCTGGTTTGCAGATGACTGCCTTCTTACTGTCTCCTCACATGACCTTTTCTCTGTGCTCATGCAGAGAGAGAGAACATGATGATACCTCTTATTAAAGGGGATGGGGCACTTACCACCTTTTCTCACCCTAATTTCCTCCTAAAAGTCCTATCTCCAAATGTTTCCATGGCAATGGGCCAAATGTCTCCATGGCAATGGGAGGTAAGGCTTCAAAATATAATTTAGGTACGGATGGATTATAACAGTAATCATACAAGAATCTATTGTATTTCAGTATGTTAGCAATAAAAAATTTTAAAATAAGAAAACAACTGAATAACATAAACAATAAAATACTTAGTAATCAATTGACAAAATTATAAAACATACTCTGTAATCTTGTAAAGTGTAAAGCATTGCTGAGATAAACTAAAAGAGATCTATATAAATGAAAAAATACCATGTTTATATATCAGATTTATTATTGTTAAGATGACAATACTTCTTAAATGATCTACAAATTAAACACAATCACTATTACAATTCTAGCTGACTTCTTTATAGAAATGGAAAATCTGATGATTCAATCAACATGTAATTGCAAGGGACCCAAGATAAACGAAAGAATATTGAAAAGTAGGAATGAAGTAGTAGAATTCACACTTTGCAATTTCAACGCTTACTACAAGGCAATGTAATCCAGGCAGTTGTATGTGGTACTGATGCAAACATATACAGATAGATCAATGGAATAGAATTGAGAGTCCAGAAATAAACACGAACGCCCATGGCCAATTGATTTTTAACAAAAGTATCAAGACCATTTACTGTGGAAAGGAAAGTCTTTTTAACAAGTGGTGCTGGGACAACTGAATAGCGGTGTATTAAAGAACAAAATTGGATGGTCATTTCATACCATGATAAAACTAACCAAAATGGATCAAAGAACTATTTGTAAGAGCTAAAGCTACAAACTCTTAAACATTGTGATAAATCTTCGTGACTTTAGATTTTTTTTCAAAAGGACTCTGATATGGCATCCAAACATGAGTAGTAAAAGAAAAATAGACAAATTTGACTATATCAAAATTTAAAGCTTCTGTATTTCAAAGAACAATATTAAGAAAGTGAGAAAACAACCCATGGAATGGGAGAAAAATATTTACAGATAACATATCTGATAAGAAACTTGTATCTAAAATTTATAAATAATTCTTACAACTCAATAATGAAAATTTTAAAAAACACTTAAAATAAGCAAATGACTTGAATAGATATTTCTCTAAGGATATATATAAAAAATCATAATTACACAGAAAGATAACAAAAGATTTTCATCAGGAAAATACAAGCCAAAACCCAAATGACATACCAATTCATACCCACCAGGATGGCTAAAATGAAAATGTCGGATAATAATGAGGATAGGTGATGATGCAGAGAAATAGATCCTCATGAGTACTACCTCATACTCTGGTAGTAGAAGTGTAAAATGGAGCAGATAGTTTGGAAAACCATCTGGCAATTCTCCAAATATTTAAACAGGTTATATAGCCCAGCAATTCAACTCTAAGTATATATCCAAGAAAAATGAAAATATGTTCACACAACTTATGCACAATCTTTTGCATTACAGCTTTATTCATAATTGCCAAAAGATGAAAAAAAGCCTAAACATTTAACAATAGATAAATGCATAAACAGAAAAACAAAGTTTGGTGTATTCATACTATGGAATGTCATTCAGCCATAAAAAAGAATAAATTACTAATACTTGCTATAACATTCATGAGCCTTGAAAATATTATGCTAAATGAAATAAGCCAGTCACAAAAGACTTCTGATTTCATTCCTATGATAGTCTAGAAAAGAGAAATATATAGAAACTAGAAGTAGATTAGTGGTTGTTTAAAGCTGGGTGTAGGGGCACAGGTATGTGATAGCTATAGGTTATGGAGTTTCTTTTTTAGTCAACCAAAATGTTCTATTTTGACTGTGGTGATATTTTCACATATTTATGAATATACTAAAAACCACTAATTGTATACTTTAAATGGATTAAGAATACGATATATTTGTTATATATCAATAAATTTGTTTTAAAATGTCAAGGAGACAGAATAAAGGGAAACTACTGTGTTGGTAGAAAGGGCCAGTGTTTGAGGTTTTTGTAGAAGTGAGGAAAGGTAGAGTCGATGATGTACAGGGGATACTTTAGGGTGGAAAAACTACTCTGTATGGTAACATTATGGTAGATACATGACATTAAGCATTTGTCAAACCCCATTGACATTTATAGCACTAAAAATCAACCTTAATGCAATTAAAAATATTTATAAGACTGGGGATCCTATGATGAAATACAGAATTTGACAAAAACATCTAAAGTATTCAAAATGTATTAACCTCAATTAAAGAAGATGTAGACAAAAGTTGCTGACCTAAGTAACTTTGGAAATCAGTGGAGTCTGTCAGACTAAAGATGCAGGAAACTGTGTATAACAACATAGTCTAATTGATAAAGTTGTTCTTCACAACTGTAAGGTTAACAATTCTGATACTCTTCCACATGTATAACAACATTAAACATTAAATAAAGGTTTTCCGGATAGTGAGAATCACCTTCAATGCTGGAGTGAGAGTTTAGAGATGAACAAGCAGAGCAGGCTAGAATCATCCATGTGGTGAAATTTAGAATTGAAAGTATAGTAATTTCTCACTTAACATCAACGATACGTTTTGAGAAACATGACATTAAGGGAAATGATATATAGAAGAACCCATTTTTTTCTCTTCAATAGTATAACAAAATTGCATTGAACGAAGTAATATTATTCAAGGACCAGCTGCATATCGTTTTGCTTAAACCTGCAGTATGCCAGACCCTATCAAGGATGTTAAGTGGGGAATTACTGTAGTATGTACTTATATTAGGCTTCATATGAGGATGGAGAACATTGTAGTTCCAAAAATCAAGGAAGTGAAGTAAAACACAAAACAAATAAAAACATAATCCAGAGCTATGTCAGTGGGGCCAGAGTCAACTGAAAGAGCTCTCAATGACTGTAGCTGGATCCATTTGAACACGGAAGCAAAATAGCATTGGATTATAATTCAAAATATATGGTAAACATCCATGAGTCCATATTAGCATAAATAAATTATGGAATCCGTTCATAATTGGGACAGAATAGACTTCTATGCAGAAAAATTTCCAAGTAATTTATGTATATAATTTGTCAATGATTCAACTTGCCATTCCTTATTTGTAGATTACACAAAGTGACTTAATTCTAAAGGATATAATATGGAAAGGGGGGAAATAGATCTGCTTTACAATGAAGAAACCTGATAGATACTACTTCAACAAGGTACTCCAGGTCAACATCACCAGTGATAAATCATGTAACTAATTTTTATTTTTGATATAGTGCAATGCGAATCACATTTTACCTTGTTTTTTTCTTCCCAAAATCCATAACCAAAGTCTAAAACAAGAAAAACACTAGACATATATCATTCGAGAGGCATGCTATAAAACATGTGACTAGACTTCCTCACAACTGTCGTCAGAGCTCACAAGGTCATCAAAGTCAAGGACATCTCAGAAACTTCCACAGCTAAGGAAAGTCTAAGGAGGCAAGATCACTAAACATAATGCTATATACTAGATGGGATTCTGAAACATTAAATACAAATTTAAAATTTTTAAAATCTGAATAAATTTTTTAATTTTATAATCTAAAAATTCTGAATGAAGAATTCAATTCATAAAATATACCATTGTCTCTATTCATTAATTCTATCAAATGTATTAAAGGTATAAACGTATTAAAGGTGTAAAGTATACCTACAATAGGTAAACTAGACACAAGTTATATAGGAACTCCTCTCTGTTCCATCTTCATGTTTTTCCACAAATCCAAACTATTCTGAAAAGTATAGCTTATTAAAGCAAAAACAAATAAACGAACAAACAAAAAATCTATCCAGTTACCAGGATCAATCCTCTAAATAATGACAAAGAAATTAAACATAACTGGTCAGAGGCTCACACCTATAATCCCAGCAATTTGGGAGGCCAAGTCAGGCAGATCACCTGAGGCAGATCACCTGAGGTCAGGAGTTCAAGACCAGCCTGGCCAACATGGTGAAACCCCATCTCTACTAAAGATACAAAATTAGCTGGGTGTGGTGGCGCACACTGTAATCCCAGCTACTGGGGAGGCTGAGGCAGGAGAATCACTTGAAACTGAGAGGTGGAGGTTTCAGTGAGCCGAGATCCCACCACTGCACTCCAGTCTGGGGAACGACAGAAATTGTGTCTCAAAAATAAATTAAAAATAAATAAATAAATAAAACACAACTTTTTTCTATTTCTAATAATTATTTCTCATATTTTCACTATTTTATTATACCATTCTGTTCTTACTATTAAAACTTCTTTATCTTAAATTGCCTAAGATTTTTAGGTCAAGTGCTGCTTTTCAGCATGTGTTATCCCCACCCCACCACTCCTCCCTGTCTTTTTATCCCATCTACTTTTCTACATCAGAGGATCCCCTTGCAACAGCACACGTTACCTGTATCAGAGTCCCACAGACATTGCTTCTGTCCAAATTCACTTTTATATTTTCCAAAATTATGTACTAGACTTTTTTTTTCTGTTCTTATGGAATCCGTTTTTTTTTTTTGTGAATGCTGCCCACAAAATTATTTTTAAAAATCTGATCACTTTTCTCCTGCTTTATAAATCTTTAATGTCACTCACTGATGAGAGAGTTGATTTCAAAATCCTGCATGTGGGAAAGATCTTTTTTTCGATTGACCGTTTTTATGAGATTCTCCTCTAGACGCTAGTTCATAATTTTACGTCTCTCTCAGATCGCATGGCCTTTCACACCGTTGTGGTTTTACCTGTGATGTTCTCTCTGTTTACCACTGTCTTCCCTTGGACTTATTTGGGAAGCCACATCTCATCCTAAAAAACACAATGAGGAGTTCACCTGTTCCGTAAACATTTCTACCTCACCAGGAAGAATCAGAGGCTTCCTCATCTAAATCTATACACCAATTTATGCTGACCTCTAGAAGAACATTATTCACCTTGTGACATAAATATTTGCCAGCATTTATCATTTTCTGAAGGAGAAAAAGTAAAACTATGGGGTGTGACACAATGAAACTGAATGTGTGAGAAAAAGGTATATATTTTTAGTAATGGTGTATCTGGAATTTTGAATTAAAATCTTTAAATTATTTAACACAGTTATTTTTTCTGGGTTTTATAATCTAAAATTAATGTAACACCCACTCAGTAGGTAGATAGTGCTTTATGAACAGTATTCTAGAATGTAGTACACAAAGAGTCTCAAGAAATGACCATTATTATGAAATATTTAATAACATAATCTTTCATAATCGTTTCCTTTTATTGAGTCTACCCAATAAATGCCACTCTGGTGCTTTAAATATACTTAAGTTTCACAGCCTTGTTTTTAATTTGCATCATTAACCCTACATTATAAATGCAAAGTTGAGAATTAGGTAACTAAGTATGCTGCCATCCATGCTCACTTTTGTCAGCCTTTAGAACCTGCAGACCTCATCAATGTGTGCTACTTAAAATGAGATCAACTGGAGACTCTGATGCAAGTATTATTGCTACAAATTTCTTTAAAAATAGCCTATTAGAATGATTTTGCATAATTAACTCTTGTCCTATAATATCCTTTTTCTATAATAAACCTTTAAAATATTTGTGTGTAGGGAGGGTATGGTAAAAAATCTTGTAAGATCTAATGGAATCAAAGGAAGAGACGTAAGAACAAGCATGCTTCTGGAACCCTCAACACGGGACTTGGCAGGCTTCTCTCTCAGTCTCTTTCACTTGTGTCATAAATCTGCTATTTTCTTCCATAGATGGCTTTATCCAGAATCAGAGACTATGTCCACTGACAGTCCTGGAAGCATATTATTCAAGCTTAAATATCTCAGAGAAGAAACTTCAAGCTTATAACTACTTTAAATAAAATTTCAAGGAAGTGCATTGGCTCAGCCTGGGTCACAGGTTCACTTCTTAGAACAAACAACAGGGCCAGTGGCATGAGAATAAAAATCTACCACCAGTAGCCTGGACATAGGGCACTGAAAAGGGAATCCCCACTGACATGATATGCTTGGAATGGAAAAAAAATCCCTAGGGATGAACAGTGCTGTTACCAGAACAAAGAGGTTAGGAAAGGTAGGTTGATCAAAGAAGACATGTCCGCTCTGAGCACGAGCCAGTGTAGGTCTGACCTAAATGCCAGGTTCTAAAACCCAGCGATGTGGACTCACACCCCGCCTTTTCATTTATGACTCATGCAATTGTTCACATGACTTTTGTATTCTATGCCTTGTTCTTTTCATTCATGAAAGGATCAGCATCTACTATAAGTATCTACTCTATAGGTTTGTCAGAATTAAACAATTTAAAGCACAAAATGTACTTGACACATTGTGACTCACAAAGGCTTTATGAATGTGGAATAGCAATAGCCCAGCTATTCCAGTGTTTAGAGGAAAAGCTTAATGACAAAATTAAGTAAAACAAAAGGCTTATTTGTTCTTAAAGCTCTCAAAGAAAGAAAAAATGCGCTCACAAAGTTAATCTTATGGATACTCTAAGTCCAAGACTTAGTGACGTTCTCTAGACTTTGTGTCATTTTCATTATATAATAAAATATAATACATTTTAAAATTAAAAGCATAAATGTCGAAAGGTAAATGAAGACTTAAAAGTTACTTAGCTTAATTCTCAAAACACAGACATGTCTCTTCAATAACAACCTTAGTAAGCGTTTCTTATGGTTCCACTTAAAGAATTATTGTAATTAGAAACTCAAATTTTGACACAGCAACTTTCTTCATTTCCATGCACTGGTCAGGTTCCAGGGACCGTCAAATAATAGACCTTCTTTGTTTGGATCAAACTGTTTAGGTCAATGTCAGAAAGATTATGAAAGATCCAAACACACCTTCCCTATTTCCCTTCCTGTGATGCTCGTCTAGTTACTGAAATCCAACCGCAGAGTTAGAAGAGTTAGTTAACAACTCTTCCTGCTGCTGTTGCCCCAAACACCATGAGAAGTTTCCATGGCTGCTTCAACCTGCACTTTTCCAGCCTGAACATTATCTTGCCGTCCTTCTGCACATGTTACGCATTCTCGATTTTTCAGCCCTCGGATCATCCTTAAAACAAGCTTAGTTATTTCACCTATATGTGATTGGAAATAAACTCTGAGAGAGAAAAAGGGACTGTAGTGTGTTCTGCTTAAACTTTCTGATGAACACTATCATGTACAATAATGTATAGGCAATTAATGATCACATAACTGAAGTTAGTGTGTAATAATGTGACATGAGTGTATGTAAGCACGTTCCTGGAACCCTCTACATGGGACTTGGGAGGCTTCTCTCTCAGTCTTTTTACATCTTCAAGACCACTATTCTTTCCAGTAACAACGGGCTCATGAAGGAGGCTACACCTTAATCTGGATCTTTAATCTTAATGAAAACCTTTTCTCTTAGAAGTAAAAGTCCCCTCAGCCCTGTAGGATTAGACTGAAGCCCCAGGAATAAAGTCTGCGAAGGACTGGTTCACTATGATTCTAGGCGCAAGTGCTGAAAAAAACAGCTTCTATTCTTTTAGGATTTTTATTAGGGTTCCAGCAACAAAGTTCTATAAGCACTTTTATTTTTAGGGAGCATTATTTGCAGAACTTGCCTGTGTTATTAACAAGGAAAAAAGGAACTATTGTAAGTTATTTCTATTCTCAGTTGTTCAAATTTTATAATAGCTTGTTCAACACTAATGGTTTTAGGAAAAATGCTCAATTATTTTGTCATGAACCAAATCAGAACTTTTGTGACTAAAACCATTTAAACATAACCGATCCTAAGTTATTACATCAAAGTATTATTTTAGAGATTCCAGTTAGGACACACTGTCACAGACACCCTTATGTTTCAAATGACTCTCATCCAAAAAGAATTACTGTGCTGGATTGACTTGTTTTCTTACCACCTTCCACATACACTTCTATATTTCTGCTATTCAAAAATAAGGGCCAATTTTTCCCCTTCATAATTTCGCCTATGTATGCTGGCCTTAGCCTCAGCCCCAGTAACACCTCTTAGATGAGGTGAGAAAAACTGAAAAATTGTAGAGCAGGGGCGTTCCATCATTTGGCTTTCCTGGACCACATTGGAAGAATTACCTGGGATCACACCTAAAATACACTAACACTAAGGATAGCTAATGAGCTAAAAAAAACACACACACACACACACACTAAAAATCTCATAATATTTTAAGAAAATTGGCAAAAAGTTTTGTGTTGAGCCTCATTCAAAGCTGTCCTGCTCTGCATGGAACCTGGTTTGGACAAACAGAATGTTCAATTAGAATTTAATTACTAAGGTAAACACGCTGATTAACCATCTTTTTTTTTTTTTACCTTAAAAATCACCCTTACCAAGATTTTAGAAGTTTCATTCAAAGGAAAATTTGCTCCTGTCTTTAATGATATCACTTCATCATTTTATCCATCACGGAATAAAATATTGAGACACAATCTCAACAATCTGGTTTAGAACTGGTTATCGTTTAGCTTAAGCTCTCACACTTTCTAGTTGCTTAGCACGTATTTAAAACTATGGGGAAAATGTTTATATTATGCTAACAAATATTCTCCCCTCCCACTGTGGCAACAATCTTTAAATTAATAATTAAATAATTATAATTTTTCATCAACTTCTTAGGAATACCGATCAGTATGTCTAATAAATAATCTCTCTGGATTGCATACAAGTGTTCTCATGACTCACTCCCATGACATTCTAAACTCTTCAGTTTTCTTCCAAAATAATAATGAATAAAATGACTTGCTTTACAAATAAAAAAGGCACTGAGGCTAAGAGAATTATTCAAAAATTTGGAAATCAAGTAAAAGTAAATAACAGTGTAGACTTTCCTTATAAAAGTGGAGCAGTATTTAACAGCCCCTTCCAGAGATTATTTTCTTTCTGTGTTTGGCTTTGCTATTTTCTGTTTTGATAGATTTTAGACACTGTTAGCTTACACATTACCTTGTTGATTTTTGTTTTATAGAAATGGTAACACCCAAGGTTTATTGACCTCTAAAACATTAATCAGTTTTGTATCTGTGAAATGTAGTAATTGTATTTCGACATTCTTTTGAAAAGAATATCCAATTCCTCAAACACTGTTTCAGCCCATATCTGTATGAGAGGAATCTTTCTAACTTTTTTGAAAATTACACTTTGACAGTAATCACCATCATACAAAGAGGCCTACTGTGATCAGGTCTACTGAGTTGATTCTACAAGGCCTTAGGAATGGAGTTTATAGTAATCTTAGCGGTGCTGTCAGGTTAGATTTGCAGGGTTGGGTAGGATAGAAGAGTTCTATCAATCTATGATAGCTTGACCCTCTCTATTCCCCAAAACACAATAATCCTTTGCACAAACAGACATTAAGGTTTCAGTTACTTCATCATCCAGTAAACATGTATTGTATACTTACTAAGTTAACACTATATGCAGTCTTGGGAAAGGAGAGCAATGATATATATAACAGATCTCAAGAGACTCTCTAGTGAGTTCATTTTCACATGCATCTATTCATTTGTCCTGATCACTGCCCTGTTTAATACCTTTCCTCCACAGTGCCATCTTATTCATTCCTCTCTTCTATTTATAAATGGAAGAGTATGCTTACTTTTCTACCCTCTCTAGCCAACCCTTTCATTGTCCTGTGTCTATAAGAGGAGAGGTTATAAAATGTCTCTCAGCGCCCACTCCACTCAGACTATTCACTTCACTCCATCCATAAGCCTGACTACAGAGATAAGATGGAGGCTGCTTCCTGATCCCATAGAATGCACCCTTTGGGAACAGGGGAAAGTCATTGCAGTGTGAATCTGGGTTTTCCATGGGAAGTCTGACACCATTAGATATTATTTGACTCAATATTTTCCATTTTTTTCAATGTAGATGAATTCATTCTTGAAAATGACTGCTGGCTATCCAGACGCCTCATTTACTCTGTCTGAGATTTTGGTGACCAGAACCCTGGTTCCACATCGATCTGAATTCTTTATCACTGCCTCCCACCTGACTCAAGGTATTGCTGCCTGCATGTTTTTTTTCTCTTGGTTTTATCCTCTTCTGTCCACTTCACCATAATCCCTTTGTGTTTAGATTCTAATTAGGAGCTCAATATAATTTGTCATTCATCCAAATTGACTTAGGTGCCCTTGAAGTCAAACAATGGCCTGTGTCCTGGGGATAAAGAATGGAGATGGCAGAGAGAGCAAAGAACCAGAATGACAAGACCCACATTTCTGTGGTGCTTGGGATCAGGGTGAGAGTGGAGATGGATAATAAAAGGAAAATACAGTTTTGAGTGAGGGTAAATAATATCTCAAACAAATTAAAACTGTAATTTTAGATTGTGATAGGTGCTTAAAGAAGGGAGTAGAGTCACAAGGGAAGCATGGCCCCTGCAGTATCTTTCTGATGAGGTGATCCTCAAACTGAGGCCTGCATTATAAAAAATAAGGCAGTAATCATTTTTAGAAAAGAGGCAAGGCAGGGATCGGGGAACTGCAAATTCAGATGTCCTAGAGCAGGACCAGGCCAGGCAATTTCAGGAATGAGAAAGACCTGTTTGAGGAGGAATGGTTGACAGGAGAATGGCAGCAGATAGGTTTGGAGATCATACCATGAAGGGTTTAGGAGGGCCAAGTAATTTAATTCTAAGTTTAATGGGAAGACTGATTTTTCAACAAGTGCATGGCATAATCTGTTTTCTGTTAAAATAAAGACATATGACTAAGTATCAGTATTGACAGATTTAGCAAATATAAATACCTAGCATAATTTATCCCAGTCAATATTTGGGGCATACTTTTACTAAAAGCATATTATTTTTTTCTGTTTTAAATTTAATTGGTTGTCCTATATGCTACCTAATGGCTGTACTCTGATTCTGCTTAAAGAATGTTACAGGAGAACAAGAGAAAATAAAAAGAGTTTGAAGACTAGAATAATAATCCTATTTGGAAAAGAGCTGTGTTAAAATTATGTTGACTTGGAGGTAACAGTGGAACAGGAAAGAAAAGGGAGAGATTCAAGAAATATTTTGTTACCAGAACTGAGGAGCTATTCAAAGGTGACTCGGGTTAGAAAAACATAGAGGTAAAGAGATTTCCAATGTTTAAGTCTTGATTAATGCAGATGTCATGATGCATTACACTAATTTAGGGAAGACAGAGGAAGGAACTGGATTGAAATGTTTTCCTAGAAGATTTTGATTATTTTAGCTTTTTCATGTTGTATTTGCTCACAGAATGCAAGGTTGATCTACTTATGTTTTACCTTATCTTATTAATGCTGATGCTATATTGGTGGAGTTTTCAATAAAATAATAGTGGATAGTCTAGAGTGTAGCACTTTTGTGCAAGATAGCAGAATATCAGAGGTAGCCCCTACTGCACAGAGAAGGATATTTGCATAGGCAGAGGCAGTCAAGGATGGTTGATGGATGTTCATGTTACACTGGCAGGTGGTGGGGGTGGGGAATTCTAGGGAGTGGAATAGAGATGATCAGAGAAAAACAGCAATCTAGAGAGAGTAAAACGGGGGTATGCAGAGATCCAAGCAGATCAAAGTAAGAATCAGGGAGGTCTTTAAGTAGCCATTACACTTGTCTTCAAGAAGCAAAGTGGCTCCTCGGATTTGGAGAAAGAGTAATGCATGGTTCAGAGTTGATGCCAAGAGCAATAGAGTTTTGGACCAGGGGGACAATGTTAGAGGCTGCGCTCTTCCTCACTTTTATGTCTGGGCCAAGCAAAAGCCCAAATTTCAACTGCAAATGACTGAATGTCCGTGTCAACTTAAATTCAGATGCTGAATTCCTAACTCTCAAGGTGATTTATTATGAGGCGTGCCTTTGGGAGGTGATTAGCTTATAAAGCTAGAACCATCATTAGTGGGATTAGTGCCATTCTAATCCCATCATAAAAATGAATTAAAATGCTAATAAAAGGGTGCCCCAGAGTGCTGTCTCACTCTCTGTCTCTCTCTCTTCCTTATTTGAGGATATAATGACAGATTGCTTGTCTGCATCCCAGAAGAGGACTTTCACCTGATGCCAACCATGCTAACACCCAGATCAGTGGACTTCCAGCCTCCATAACTGTGAGAAATCAATTTCTGTTGTTTATAAGTCCCTCAGTCTATGGTATTTTTTGAGAGCAGCCCAAACTGACAAAAACCTATATAGTAAGTATCTAACCCTGATAGAAGTCAAGCTAATACACTGATAAATAAAATATGTTCTGTCATTGTGTTCACCAGAAACATATTCTTAGTGACAAAATTAAACAATCTCCATTGAGCTAGTTTTTTAAGACTGAAAATGGGTAAAATATAAAAAGATGACTGGACTATTGCTTATGTGTGGATCTTGCAATGAACTGACAATAATTGAATGAACAATAATTACAACAAAGACTTGCAAATCATATGACTTTATCTTTATTCCACAAGATTTTTTCTTTTCCTTTTTCAGCAAATTCACCAATTATCTTTATAATCAAATTATTCACATCATCCCTGTGGTATTGTCAGTAATGAACTAAAGAATTCTTAAAGTGAGTGTAATTATATTCAAAGTGAAAAGGATTAGAATACGATTCCATTAAAATCAAACTAAATGGAGAAATTAAAAGTTAAAAATATTTGTCTCTTCTCCAATTAATATTTGTTCTAAATTATTTGAAACTCTCTACTAAAGTTAAAAGGCAGACTTCTGTTTCTGGCTAAGATGGAGTAGCAGTGACTGGATAATTGCTCCTACCTAAAATAAAGAAAAGCCAGAAGGCACCTGACACCAGGCAGCAAGGACAGTAATCCCTGAGAGCTGAAGGACAGTGGCACCTGCCGCTGCCCCAGGTGACTCAGGGACAGCCTCCAGGTGGTGAGCACCAGGGCCTGTATGAGGAGATCAGCAGGGCACCTGGGGCATGGAGCCTGCAAGAGAGCAAGTGGGCTCAGGCCTCCTCAAAGGCCACATGAGAGCATTGGGAGGAGAGAGCTTCACACACGAGAATCTCAGCCATCCACAGAGGATCCCTGCCTTCCCTTCATCTCGGAAGTGAAGCAAGCACCCGAAACCTGGGAAAGGACCACCCAGAAGGATGAAAGTAGCAGGGCTTGTGCTCATGCAAGCTTGGGAATCGTGCTTTTTTCCATTAACCAGAATGGAAAACGTCAGAGTTCATGGGTGTGGGGATGGAAGGAATGAATTTCGTATGAGGAAGCATTTGATGGCAATGGATGTGTCCTTGATAAAGATGATGATTTTGTGGAGATACACACACACGCATGTAAACTTTCAAGTTGTACTTTAAGTATGTACAGTTATTGTGTGTCAAGTATCTCTCACATTTTGCCTTAAAATTAAAAGGCAAACACAAATTATCAATCAATATATTAATTTTAATTCGAAACATTTAAATAGAGCTGAAATTCAATATGTTTTGAAAACAAACTTTATTTTAAAAAAACTCATATGAATAAAATGCTTGTGTTCATCTAGCTCTCAGAGAGAACCAGTTCCATAGCTCATGTATGAGGCATCTAAACTCACACATCTACAGGGGTTTTGAGGAAACATAACGGTTTAAGGTGACAATGGCCTTCTGCGGCCATAAGTAACAATGTCATGCCAAACTGCCTCACCAGTCACTGGAATAGGAAAAGAAGCAGAAATGAACACTCCACAGATCTGGAAAAGGTCGCTATGCCCTCAAGGGATCTGTGGCATGCCTTCTTTCTGAGAGGGAGCTCTGGAAACTTTTCTGATGGAGTTTTCATCTAGCTTCTCCCTCTATTCACATTCTCCTCGCACTTGGAGTCAGCAGCCTCCTTCAGCATCAGCAGCTGTGCAGGCCACACCCTTTGTGATGAACCTTCATCTGCTTTTATTTCCAAGACCAAGGACCAGTGATGTGCAGAAGTGGTTCCCTTCTAACAGTGTGTTCCAGTTCCCCAGTATCAGCACCAGGGCTGGAACCTGCATGATGGAAACTGATATGTCGTTCAGTGCCATTATTTTGAGTGTGTTTATGATACCAAAGGAAACGTAGAAGTCACAGAGCTTAGCAGGACCCCCTCGTTGGGCCAGACAGGGAGCCAGACTTAAGGGCTTGCTGAATTTCATGCAGGACCACTCCTGGTATTTCACAAGGAGGACATTTTAGATGTCCCCTCATTTAGGGCCAAGGCCTAGGATGGAAGCTGACAGGTAAGGATCAAGGAGCTCTGGATAACGGAAATTTCCCACAGAAAGTAAGAGGGAGAAAGAGGGCAGGCAGATTGTTCCATTTAGCACATTAGCCTAGAATGTCACTGACTCCACCCTGAAGACGTTCATGTTTTAGCTCATTGCTTAAAATTATCAAAATAATGTGTTTTTCTTTTTAAAAGTGATTTCACAGAGGGTACGCGTTTACCCAGTACCACTAACAGAGACATCCTGAGAGTTGCTTCCTGATTAGAGAAATCCATTTCTGGACTCTCAAAGGATGGCAATTATGCAGATTTATGTAAATGATATGCAAATATCCTTGAAAATAAAGTGTGCAAAGGATAAGAGGAATGCTCCCAAGCTGTGACTTGTCTGTCTAAAGTTGTTTAGTGGAAAACGATGCAACCCCCAACGCAAACAGAAGCTGAATTATGGAGGAGAAAGTTTACCTCCCACCTTCCTTTTGAAAATAATTAGATTTAGGTGAGATAAGCAGTTATTCTGCCTAACAAGACCACAACGTCTCCTTTGTATCCTGAATACTAAGCAATACAGGTTTTTCTAGTATACAAAAAGGTGAGTCAGAGTGGTATTGAGTTTTGTGGCATAGCTTTAGGATGGTATTAACAAGTCATCAAATTACCTTTTGCCAGTTATGGGTCATGTCAACCCTGTGAACTTTCTCGACCTTTGAGTCTCAGTTTTCCCATTTCTGTTATTGCAGAGAAGATGAAATGAGTCATTCATTATGAGGTAGCAAGATCAGGGCCCCCAATCACCCCAAGTACTCCTTGTGTGATTACAGCTCTTACCTGTCCTATCTCTCTCTTGCTCTTTTTGAAAATGTGCTGCAAGCCCTCTATTGACTTTATTGTTGACTGTACAGGGATAGTAAATAGAAGCAGCGCATAAGAAAAGTTGAATACAGACAACAACAGCCTCTGAGGAAATTTTCACAAACAAGAAACAGAATCGGATTGAAAAGGGAAGAGAAAAAACAGTACCCAAAATCCTAAAGTGAGTGCTCCAAGCCCACAAAGAACAAATGCAAAAAGGGAGAGGGCAATCAGAAAGATCTTTTTTTTCTGTATTATATACAAACATGATCACAACGGTTGAGCCCATAATATTGTTTCATTTTTCCTCTTCAACTTGATCCCCACTGAGCTTCCTCCAGGAGAATCTGTGAACATCAAAAGTGGATGACCAGCCTGGTGAGCCACCGATGAGGTCCCCTGGGATCCAGAGCAGAGAGTTCAGGTCAGGCCAGCCCTATCAAACAGAAAAGGGTAAAATCAAAACACACTGCCATGTGTGTACCTATGCAACTATCTTGCACGTTCTGCACATGTACCCCAAAACCTGTAATGCAATAAAAATTTAAAAAAAAAAAAATTAAATTGAAAAAAAAGTTAAAAAAAAAAAAGAAAAGGGTAAAATCAATCAAAGAAAGGCTGCGCTGCTTAAGAAATACTTTTTTGAGTGTAGAGTAGCCCTCCTTTTTTTTTTTTTTTTTCCTTTTGAGATGGAGTTTCGCTCTTGTTACCCAGGCTGGAGTGCAATGGCGCGATCTCGGCTCACCTCAACCTCCGCCTCCTGAGTTCAAGCAATCCCAGCCTCCTGAGTAACTGGGAGTACAGGCACGCGCCACCATGCCCAGCTAATTTTTGTATTTTTAGTAGAGACGGGGTTTCACCTTGTTGACCAGGATGGTCTCCATCTCTTGACCTCATGATCCACCCACCTCAGCCTCCCAAAGTGCTGAGATTATAGGCGTGAGCTACCGCATCCGGCCCTGAGATGGAGTTTCACTCTTGTTACCCAGGCTGGAGTGCAATGGCATGATCTTGGCTCACCGCAACCTCCACCTCCTGGGTTCAAGCAATTCTCCTGCCTCAGCCTCCCTAGCAGCTGGGACCACAGGCACTGGCCATCATGCCCAGCCAATTTTTTTTTTCTTTTTTCTTTTTTCTTTTTTCTTTTTTTTGTAGAGACGGGGTTTCACCATGTTGACCAGGATGGTCTCGATCTCTTGACCTCGTGATCCACCCGCCTCAGCCTCCCAAAGTGCTGGGATCATAGGCGTGAGCCACTGTGCCTGGCCAGCCCTCCTTTTTTGATAATGCACAGAGTTGGGAGACGGGATTGCCCATCACAGAAGTAACCTGTGCAGCTCCCTCTAGCATTCGTTCCTAAGTATGAATCAACAGCTAAGAATCAGTAGACAGATAAGGAAACTCAAGAGCCTCAAGACAGGGACCAACAGACCTTAGAGGACACAAAGATAGTTAGCATCCTAAGAAAGTTAAATCATATTTCAATTAGCACCCTAACGCACTCAGTTTTGTAAGACATCCAGAGCGATGGATCCCAACCCTTGGCGGTTTGCTCACCTCTTCCACCACACCCAGCAGCCATTTGGCAACACCTGGAAGCATTCTTTCCTCTGGGCTTCCAGTGAGTAGAAGCCAGGGATGCACCTAAACATCTTACGGTGCACAAGATAGTCCCCAACAGCAAAGTGTGATGCCCAAAAGTCTATTGTACTGGTGGAGAAGCATTGATTTATTTTTATTTTTTGTTAAAAAATAAAGAGCTATCTAAGAGAAAGAATCAGGAAGACCTCTTTTCCTAAAAGAAACATGAAGGAACAAAAGAAGAATTTATTGATTACATGAAGCTAATAGTTGAGCCAGTGACTTTGATAGTAAATGTCAAGTACATCTCTAATAACTTAGATTTGAAGAACCAGGTGATCAAAAATAATAGGGGAGAAAAGGTAATGGCCATGAAGAATTGATTCCAGATGTTTCATGTCCATTTAAGGGGCATACAAGCCACAGAAACTGAGGAGAAAAAGAAGATAATCAGGTGAATGGCACAAGAATGTCTTCCTGAGTTGAAGTTGAAAAGGCCCATGGTATAGCCACACTGATTAATAAAAACAATCCCTGTTTAGAGAGATCCTTTTGAAACTACAGATACATTACAATAGTTAAAAAAAAAAAAAAAGAGAGAGAGAGAGAGAATACTAAATTGAGTCGAAATGTGTAGGACATAGAACAGGGTTAGATATGTTTTACCACATAAAAAAAATCAAATAAAAGAGGTATCAATGAAAAGACAATGCTTTTACTTTTTTTTTTTTTTTTTTTTTTTTCCTGAGACGGAGTTTCACTCTTATTACCCAGGCTAGAGTGCAATGGCGCAATCTGGGCTCACCGCAACCTCCGCCTCCTGGGTTCAGCCAATTCTCTTGCCTCAGCCTCCTGATAGCTGGGATTACAGGCACGGGCCACCATGACCAACTAATTTTTTGTATTTTTAGTAGAGATGGGGTTTCACCCTGTTGACCAGGATGGTCTCGATCTCTTGACCTCGTGATCCACCCGCCTCGGCCTCCCAAAGTGCTGGGATTACAGGCGTGAGCCACCGCGCCCGGCCCAGACAATGCTTTTAAAATTCTGAGAGTAAATTAGAACTAAGCTTCAATAACCAACCTAATAAATCTTCTTGAACAAAGTTTGCTTTAAATGCACAAGATACAAAAATCATTAAGTAGAAAAAATGAATATATAGTTAGAATAAGTAATCAAAATAAATTATCTTTTTAAAAGTTAATGATACAAATCCCACAAAATACTAAAAAATAATTTGTATTTACTAATGGAAGTATGTTTATTTTATTGTTCCTGTGTCTTTTGACTACATAATCATTGTTCTCTTCTCATTCAGCATCAAGACTTATTGCAAAGGATAGCTGAGTAGCTAAGGTTATATAACTGTGGATAAGTAGGACAATTTAAGAGATCTAAAACTCTGAAATACATGCCTGTATATGTAGACACTTGATATGGGAAGATGTAGCAATGTAGAATAAAAAGAAATAGCTTTTTCAGTAATAAATTTAGAGCCAATTGTATATCCATAGGAACAACTTAATCCATCCCTCATTCTATGTTTTAAAATTAATCATAAATGCATTAAAATTTAAAGGTGAAAGACAAATTAATAAAATTTTTAGAAAATGCATCACCACAAAAAAATAAATGACAAATAAATTGGAGTCATTTACTGTTAAAAACTTTTATTTAGTTCTCATTTAATTAATTTTTTAAAATTTCAGTGGCTTTGGGCATACAAGTGGGATGCCTAAAGTGGTTTTTGGTTACATGGATGAACACTATAGCAGTGAATTCTGAGATTTTAGTAGAACTGTCACCTGAGCAATGTACACTCCACCCAATATATAGTCTTCTCCCCAACCCCACTCCCAGTGTCCTCCTACCCTGAGTCCCCAAAGTCCATTATGTCACCCTGTATGCCTCTAGCATCCTCATATCTTATCTCTCCCTTACAAGTGAGAGCAAACAGTATTTCATTTTCCATTCCTGAGTTACTTCATTTAGAATAATGACCTCCAGCTCCATCCAAGTTGCTGTAAAAGACTATTTTGTTCCTTTTTATAGCTAAGTAGTATTCCATGGTGTATATATACCACATTTTTTTTATCCACTCATTGGTGGATGGGCACATATTTTTGTAATTGTGAGTTGCACTGCTGTAAACATGTGTGTGCATGTATCTTTTTCATATAAAGACTTATATGAAGACATTATAACACTCTGCATGCCTTTACATCCTCATATCCTAGCTCCGACTTAGATATGAGAACATACAATATTTCAATTTCCATTCCTGAGTTACTTCACTTAGAATAATGGCCTCCAGCTCAATCCAAGTTGCTGCAAAAAACATTGTTTTATTCCTTTTTATAGCTGAGTAGTATACCAAGATGTACATTTTCTTTATCTAGTCATTGGTGGATGGGCACTAATTTTTGTAATTGTGATTTGTCCTGCGGTAAACCTGAGTGTGCATGTGTCTTTTTTTGTGGGGGGGGAGGGGGTAGATAACCAGCAGTAGAATTGCTAGATCAAATGGTAGATCTACTTTTACTTCTTTGAGGAATCTCCATACTGCTTTGGAAACACTAATTTACATTCCCACCAGCAGCATAACAATATTCCCTTTTCACTACATCCACGTCAACATTTATTGTTTTTTGACTTTTTAATTATGGCCATTCTTGCAGAAGTAAGGTGGAATCTCAGTGTGGTTTTGATTTGCATTTCCCCAATGACTAGCAATATCAGCATTTTTTCATGTATTTGTCGGCCATTTGCATGTCTTCTTTGTAGAAATCTCTATTCATTTTCTCTGTTCACTTTTTGAAGTAATTATTTATTTTTGTCTTGATGCCTTGTTGCAGTTTGTTTGTAGATTCTGGATATTAGTTCTTTGTCAGGTAGGTAGTTTGCAAATATTCTCTCCCATTTTGTGGATTGTCTGTTTACTCTGCTGATTATTACTTTTGCTATGCAGAACTCTTTTTAGTTTAACTAGGTCCTATATATATATATATATATATATATATATATATATATATATTTTCCAGAGTAAGAGTTATGTCAATGAAATCCATATATATATATATAAATTTATGTTTTTGTTGCATTTGCTTTTGGGGTCTTAGTCATGAATTCTTTGACTAGGCCAATATCCAGAAGAGTTCTCCCAAAGTTATCTTCTAGAATTTTTATGGTTTCAGATATTAGATTTAAGTTTTTGCTCCATCTTAAGTTGACTGTTATATAAGGTGAGAGATGGAGATACAATTTTATTCTTTTAACTGTGGCTTGCCAGTTTTCCCAGCATTTATTGACTATGCTGTCCTTTGCCTAATTTATGTTTTTGCATGCTTTGTCAAAGATCAGTTGGGTGTAAATATTTGGCTTTGTTTCTGGGTTCTCTATTTTGTGCCATTGGTCTAAATGCTCAGTCTTATATCAGTACTACACTGTTTTGGTAAGCATAGCCTTGTATAATTTGTAGTCGGGTAATGTGATGCCTTTAGATTTGTTCTTTTTTGCTTATGATTGATTTGGCTATGTGAGCTTCTTTTTGTTCCATATGACTTTTAGTATTAATTTTTCTAATTCTATTAAAAAGTAATGATAGTATTTTGATGGGAATTGCATTGAATCTGTAGATTGCTTGGGTAATATGGTCATTTTCACAATATTGATTCTTTCTATCCACGAGCATGGGATGTTTCCATTTGTTTGTGTCATCTATGATTTTTTTCAGCAGTGTTTTGTAGTTTTTCTTGTAAAGATCTTTAACCTCTTTCATTAAATATATTCCTAGGTATTTCAATGTTTTTGCAACTGCTGTAAGAGACCGAGTTCTTTATTTGATTCTCAGCTTGGTCATTGTTGGTACATAGCAGTGCTATTGATTTGTGTATATTGACTTTGTAACCTCAGACTTTATTGAATTGGTTTATCAGATTTGGTGAGAAAAGTATTTGCAACTTATACAACCAGCCAAAGTTTCATAAACAGCATGTAAAATTAGCTGCTAATATTTTACAAGAAATGTTAGACGATCTAAGAAAATTGGCAAGAGTCTCCAACACATGATTAACAACAGAGAATATCCAAAAAGTCAATAAACCTACAAAAAGACACTCAATATTGTTAATAAACAGCAAATACACACTAAAATAAAAATAAAGTACCATGAGATACCATACAAAGCTTTCGGATGACTGAGTAAAGACATCTGAAGGCTTTGTATGGTATCTCGTGGTATTTTTATTTTAGTGTTTATTCTCTGTTAATGAAATTGAGTGCTAGAGATTCTGTGGAGCAACCTCATGCACTGCTGGTGTGACCATTAATTGCAGAATTAGAAGTTAACTATAAATGTGTGTATGAGCCAAAAATTTAACTCCTAGTTTTGTATCCAACATTTTTGCATAGTATGAGTCATGTCATTGAAATTCATAGTAATGTTTTTGACATAGTTAAAAATTGAAATAAATTACCTTCAATACCAGATTCAACAAGCAAATTTTTATACAATCATATGATTAAAGATATTATTCATTTCAAAAATTTAAAATCAATACTTTTTCTTTCCTTTGCAAATTTCCTACAGCTCTTCAACCATCCTCAGTTTTTACCAATAACAATTCATTCATCTTACTTGGAATGTAATTGATCTCACTTAAGTTTTGTATTCCTTTTGGATGACCTCATCTCCCTATAGACCATGTTTTCTCTTACTTCATTCATTTAGTGCTTTGCACTGAACTTAAGTAGGAAGCTATATTCTGATGCCTTTACTACTTGTTGTAATCCTCATTTTTAATTCTACGGTTTATTCTTGTGTATTGTATTTGTAAGAACGCTCATAATTTCTACACATTCTTGATTGCCTGTATTTCTTTTAATCATTTTGCTAGGCCCTTAAAAATAAATGCTCCTTTCTGTCACTTATTTTCTAATTTACAGGGATCTTTTAAGCTGGACATTGCAAATTTCACTTTTGAAAGCCTAATACTATGACATGTATTACAACTGTAAATCATAACATTGCATTTGTTTTCTACAACTTTTTGAAAGTTCTCTTCCTGATGTGCAAGGAACAGGTGACACATTTTCTCCTAAGTGACTTTTCATGTTTTCCTTAACTCTGTCACTTCCATGACAGTTTCTCTGTTTTACCTACTCCTCTCACAATTGACAACTTTACAATAAAATATGATAAATGGAAGGTTAATAGCATATTTTGCTCCTAAACAATGGATTTCACGTTGCTATCCACACGTGCAGTTATTTCCAGAGGAAGTTAAAGGTGCTACCTTGCTTTCATACAAGCTATGTCTTATATGAAAGCTCATGGAATGAAAAATGAGCCTGTTTTTTAATAGCAGTCAATCTTTACAAGCTATGCTTGTTATAAAGAAGTCATAGCATATCATTCAAGACCAGCCTGTCCAATATGGTAAAACCCCAACTCTACCAAAACATACAAAAATTAGCCGGGCGTGGTTGCATGTGCCTGTAATCCCAGCTACCTGGGAGGCTGAGGCAGAATAATAGTTTGAACCTGGGAGCTGAAGGTTGCAGTGAGCCGAGATCACACCATTGCACTCCAACCTGAGCAACAGAGTGAGATTCCATCTCAAAAAAAAAAAAAACAAAGTCATATCATATTATCACTTCTAAGCATCTGAACTCCAAAATACAGAAAGATTTTGCCATGCAGTAGTCGAGCCAATGGGGAAAGGACCATTATGAGAAGTTGAAGTGTGTGACAAGTCGAATTGCACACAAGATTCAGTTGACAAGAGGTAGTTGTCTTTCCTTTTTACAACTTGGGAGGAAGACCTATGTGGGGAGCGTCTTTGATCTTTGCTTTGCATTTAGGTTTTTGGAAAGAAAGGGGAATGGATTGCAGTACTCATTCCCACAGCTTTTCTCCCTTCTCTGTCTCTCTCGCACTTTCACTGCCACTGCCTGCCTTCTAATAAGGACTCACTTTGCCTCTTCCTCAGACTTGGGGTGCCAGAGAAGCTCAGAATTCAGCCTGCTAGTTTTCTCTCAGGATTTCCCTACAGTCTGCTACACCTTCGTAAACAATCACAGGATTAAGATTCTCTCTCATCAGCCATTTGAGTATGCCATCTGATTCCTGCAAGAATTCTGTCTTCTTTTTGAAGGGCGGGAAATAAAAAGAATACACCTCTCATAGACGGTGTCTAGCATAAAACAAAATATTACCAGTGCTGGAGATTAGCTGCTCATGACTGATTTCATGGTCTGGTGCCAGATCACATGCACCAGGTTCATATTTCTCTTTATAAAAGTGACATTTTTATGTTATGCAGCTAGGTAATGGCACAATCAGGCCTAGACATAAAGTATGCTAACTTGGCTCACAAGTCATATATACATATGTATATGTGTATATACATGTCTATATGTATATAAATGTTAAAAATGTTAAAAGCAAATATATATATATACACACACGTATATGTATGTATATACACTTATATATGTGTATATACATATGTGTGTATATATATTACATATGTGTGTATGTATATATTTGCTTTTAACATTTTTTTAGGTAGATTCTCTAAGTCACTTGAGATTTTTTACAATATGCAAAATGCAATATGCTTACCTAGATGCTTATTACTTCCCTAGGAGCTGGAATTTTTCTTTAAATTGTATAGAGAATTTTCAAGCATTTGTATTCAGTTATTCAAGTGATTCCATTATTCCAAATATAAGAGCACTAAGCATGTAGAACTATACTGACAGTCAAAAAGCCGCTTCAGCTAACAGGTAAGTAATAGTATTATAAAAACAATGGACCTTATAACCCATTTCAAGTTTAATATCTCCCAACTCTTGAGGGTGCTTGCTAAGGTTATTAAATTCTCTCAAAACCATTACTAACCTAGGATTACCTATGAAAGGAAAACAGAGACTAAACAGGTTTTGCCAGAGAGAACTACACTGTACCCTCATGTACAATGAGTTTGCTTTTTACATATAGCAAACATGCTTGCTTGAGATTGTTTTACGCTCTCACTCTTTTTTTAATTTTAAAATATGTTCCATATGAAACATAAAGTGAATCCAACAATAGCTTTGGCTGACACATGCTGTAAAATATGGTCTATGACATACAGTCATCTCTTTGTGCCATAAAATTGGTTTTATAGCATTATTATCTTTCACTAGCACCCTATGTGCAAGAAAGAAAAATGGCCAAACAAAAGAGGAGCTGACATTTTTTTTAAAATGTAAAATCTGGTTGTTTCTATTAATCTGACTTTGGAAGATGTCCCCCAGCGTGGAAACCATGTTTATCTGCATACAGTTGTTCCTTTGTTGTTTAGGTTCACTCAGTAACTTTTATTATTACTGGCATCAGACCATCCCACTAGTGTCGCTTTTATCCTGGAGAATTACATTACCTCCATCAACATCTCTACTTGCTTGTTTTCTTCATGTTTCATCTACTTTGGAGTTATTTTTTATTCTCTGAAGGACATTTTTACTATTTCTCTTCAATAGTAAGATTCTATTGAAATAACCGTATTCTAACTCTCTTTGACCCATAAGTGATAACAAATGATTATGGAGTACCTTTGAAAAGCATTAATAAAAAGTCCCTAAAAGCATAATTTTGCTTTTCACATGGCTGTATTTGGTCTTAGGCTAAGTTCAGAATGATGTATAGAAAAAAACAAACAACAACAACAAAAAGCATGTCTTTCTGACCACCTCAATCTTGAGTGTTGGCTATTTGGGATGGGGTATTAAATCAGTAAAAAAACCGACAACTTTGTGGAAACAGTATAGACTTAAATAATGTCATTTTCTTCCCTGAAGAATAAAAAAAAAGTCAACATAATACAATGACCATGCAAAATACCTGTAACCATCACATTACATTTTTTCTTTTTGAGACTGAGTCTCGCTTCGTTGCCAGGTGCCAGGCTGAAGTGCAGTGGTGCAATCTCGGCTCACTGCAACGTCTGCCTCCTGGGTTCAAGCAATTCTCCTGCTTCGGCCTCCCAAGTAGCTGGGACTACCGGCGCGCACTACCATGCCCAGCTAATTTTTGCATTTTTAGTGGAGACGGGGTTTCACCATGTTGGCCAGGATGGTCTCAATCTCTTGACCTCGCGATCCACCAGCCTTGGCCTCCCAAAGTGCTGGGATCAAAGGCATGAGCCACCACACCCGGCCATACATTACATTTTTTTTTTTTTTTTTTTTTTTTTTTTGAGATGGAGTTTCGCTCTTGTAACCCAGGCTGGAGTGCAATGGTGCGATTTGGGCTCACCACAACCTCCGCCTCCTGGGTTCAGGCAATTCTCCTGCCTCAGCCTCCTGAGTAGCTGGGATTACAGGCACGCGCCACCATGCCCAGCTAATTTTTGTATTTTTAGTAGAGACGGGGTTTCACCCTGTTGACCAGGATGGTCTAGATCTCTTGACCTCGTAATCCACCCGCCTCGGCCTCCCAAAGTTCTGGGATTACAGGCTTGAGCCACCGCGCCCAGCCCACACATTACATTTTTAAGGAAGAAGCTGTATGTGTCTATTTAACCATCATTTATCTTGTCTATATTTTTAAATTTTAAAATTCAACATCTAGTTCAGTGTTTGCAACGTATAACTAACACTTTCTTTTTCAGTAGTGAATTAGCAAATAAATGCAAATGTATAATCCTTTTTTTGTCATAATAATTACCACAACAATCCAAAAAGAGTGTTTATCTACATATAACTTGTATACTACAATGTGAGATTCAAGATTCTAAATAAACATGGTTATTTTAATTGCTTGATAAGAGACCTGACAAGCTGTCACATGAGAAATTTTGGTAAAATTGGCCATATTAGAAGACTCCAAAGACTTGGAAAAAAATATAAGAGACACCCACAGGAAATAACCTTGCAATGGTTCTGGAGCTGTGGTAAAAGTGACCAACATCTATCTGTTCCTTAGGGAAAGTAAATAAAATATATTTCTTAAAAGGGATAAAATATCTCACATATTTGAAAAAACTTTGGGTACTTGAAAATATAGAGGTATGGAGATATACAACCCATTTATCAACACCAATCCAATATAAATAATGAGTTAGAAAAGTATATATCAGCAAAATCTATACACGTCTATGGGACTTTGTGGCTCAATGAGTGCAGGAAGACAGTATAGTAGCCAGTATAGTAGCTGGGGTGGGCATCTGAGTCAGCTGGAGGGCTTGACACAGTACAGAGTGCTGCATCCACCACTACAGTGTCTGATTTAATCCATCTCAGGACGATACATTGAGAACCGCTGCTGCATAATGGAAGGCCAACTTGGTTTTCTCTGTACGTGAGCAGCTTGGTTCTAGTTTTCACAGGTGGAGCCAGTGAAACTTTATGGGCCAACTCAATGCTGGTTGAAGGCCGGGAACCAATTTTACACTAAAAATAAAATGACGGGATATATGAATGTACATGCCTGTTGTTAAACGAAATAGCTCGAACTCCTATGTTTATGTCTGCTTTTCCTTAAAACTCTACTGAAACAATAAGGGGTTAAGTTCTCAGGGAAAACAATGCATATGAAGAAGATTATAGTCCCTGTGGGACAGTAAAATGGATGATAAAAATCTCTCTTGGAAAACTAGGGAGAGTTACAGGGAAAGGCAATAGGAAGTGGGCTGGTTCCTCTTGCAGAAGTTTAGCAAGACTTCTGAACTGGATGCACCAGGTGCAGGTTCAAGGTGGTAACCAGCCCTGACAGAGGGCAAGTTGTCTTTAAGAGGGAATATTAAGTTCCTTTTCAATCCATCAGCAGCCATGTAGCCTCTCTTTTCTCACACTTTCAGGAAAAGAGGACAGGATTTTCTTGGGAATTCAAATTTTAAAACTTCTGGACTTTGACACAGCAGAATAAAAAACATTAGAAAAAGAGGTGAACATCTGCATATAAAATGATATAACTTTAACCCTCCTGATTGCGTCCAAGGATAGTGGAACCCAGGACTACAGCTGCCAGGAAATAGAGCAGAAGGCTCTACTGAGGGAGAATTAATTGTCACAAAAGAAAATACTCAAAACGTACTAATAATTTGGATTTCCCTCATCAAAACAACATTGTCTTAGCCTAACTACACAGTGGTGAAAAGCAACCTTTGGCCAGTCCAAAGATGCACACATTTTATGTATGTATGTTTCTCAGCAATTCTTTTAATCAATATCCAAGAATGTGCAAGTGATTCCAAGAAATGAGTAAAACATTTCTAACATAAAGACAGGGAGGGCCCAAAACAAACAATGAGAATGAAAAGTATCCCAGAGGAAACAGAAAATGAGATGAAACTTAAGAAAACAAATAACAAAATGCTAAGTTTATATGTTAGATAAGATACTTCATGATACAAGAAGCTGCTAAATATATGCATTATATACATATATAATATGTATTGTGTATATATGTCAATTCATAAAATACAAAAGGAGAGACTGAAAACTACAGCAGAGTAAATTAAAATTTGGTAGAAAAAGATAAAGCTAAGGAAGTCTAAAATTAGAAAATAAAGGAGACAATGAGAAGGCAAATTGAAGAGTAAAAATAAGAGACAGAATCAATTCAGGAGATTAGATATCTAAATAATGGGACTGCTGGGTGAAGGGGAATGAAAACAGCAAGAGGGGAGTTGTCCAAGAAATTATAGAAGAAAATAAATCAGAACTGAAAAATGTGTGTGTGAAGGTGAACAGAATCCACTAAGCCCAATACAAATAACACAAGAAGGATCCTATGTAAGGATCTGAGGAGAAAGGAAAAGAAGATGTCTTTTCTGGGAAAAATGAAACAGGATGGCTGGGCTGCCTGGAGTAGCCATTGGAGGGCTGTGAATTGCAGTGCAACAAGATGAACTGTGTCACTGTGAACTGTGTTTTATCAAGTGAGGACATGAGATAGAGAGAGGCAAGAAACAATGAAGGAATTTGGAAGGGAGCTATACGTCGATCATGACATGCAAGCTGTATTCTAATGAATGTTACTGTAGAAGGGATGCTAAGGCATCCCAGAGGGCTGAGCCCCTGAGAGGCTGAAGGATTTACAGAGGTGAGGATTTATGGAAGTGAAGATTTATGGAGCAAATGCACCTGGAATGTTGGCCTGAGAAGAAAATGCTATGATTTACATATCTTTTTATTCTTTTCATGAAAAAAACAAGAAAAGCAAAACAAAGCACCGCTCATGTTACAGAGTAGCAGTATACAATTTCAGAACACAAGGAATAAAAGAAAATTCCAAAAGCTTCTAGAAAAGGGACAAAATCCTTGGGAGGCTGAGGCAGGGGAATTGCTTGAACCAGGGAGGTTGCAGTGAGCCAAGATCACGCCACTGCACTCCATCCTGGGCAACAGAGCAAGACTCCATCTCAAAAAAAGGACAAAATCTTAAAATCTTACAAAGTATCGCTAATTTGATTGATATCAGGCTTTTCAATAGCAATACTGGAAGTCAGAGGACAATGGAGTGAATGAAGTCCTTAAAATAATGAGGGGAAGTTACTTCCCATAAAGAAATTAATTACCATCTAAACTTTATATGGAAAGAAAACATTTGCAAACCTCAATAGATATCTAAAAATTTACATCTTGTGAGCTACAGGAGAATGGTTATCCTTCTCCCCGCTACCGCAGCCACCCACAGGAGTAAGCAAGAAGAGAAAGAAATAGCATCCAGAGAGAAGACACAAACACGCGAGAGGATGACGGGTTGCCCAGGACAATGGTGAAGGGAAGATTGAGAACACCAGGGCGGTCAATCTAGAGAGTTCCCAGTAAAGACTGATGGAAAAGAATGGTTGGTTCCCGAGAAAAATTAAACAAATTAATTATCGAATTATTTGAAAATATGTAAATGCATTCTTTTTTCCCAGGTGGTCCAAAAATAGTTATTAAAGTAAAGGGAAACGTAGATAGTTTTTTAAGTTAAAATATGTACAAAGAAATGTAGTTATAGTATGTTATTTGCCAAAGCTGTAAAAATATTCAGTCATAATGTCATAGTCAATGACTTACCAACAACAAATGTATAATAGAGGGAATGAAGTGTGTGTGTGTGTGTGTGTGTGTGTGTGTGTGTGTGTGTGTGGTATGTTTGTGTTGCAGGTACATACATGTATATAAGACTTAGAACTTTAACTTTTGTATTGGGAAGACAACAAAATACATCTAAAACTAAAAAAAAGTAGCTGTATAAGTGTAAAAATATGAGTGTAAATGCAAGAGAATAGTTAGCAATATCTGAAAAGGTTGCCTCCAGGGAGCAGTTGGAAGGAAAAGAACAAGAAAGGAGAGTTTTATTAGAAAGCAGATAGTGTAATTTGACATTTTAGATTTGTTTATTATATTAAGCTTTATACCTGATTTATATTTTATTTGAATATAGACAGCTTTCTTATAAGTAAAGCTATTTAATCCTTCTTTATGAGCTTCTTATTTGAAATTTAAATAAGAAGCAAGCACTTTTCCTCACCCATTCATGTCATTTCTAAGAGCGAAGGAAAGTAAAGTAGAATTTCTTTAACTTTCCAGAAATGTAAATCCACCTAATACCTAAGTATGTTAAATGGCCAATGTCATTATAACAAGAAAGCTTATTATTAATCATAAGACTAGGCTTCTGCAGTTATGAGAAATGAACTTCTCCTCCACAAGTAATTATTAAGTGTTAAATCCTAGATGGCAGCTGCAAGAGGGAGAGAGAGAATGTGGGTGCCATAAATAGAACAATTCTATGATTTCTCACTTAACCTATGAGCTGCTTATCTCCTGTGATCAGCTGCCTATGGAAAAGACTGGCTAAGAGTTTCGTTTCAAATAAGTGGCATTTTCCAGATGGCTTTGATTGCAAAGAAGCCAACAGTGGGCGCAGGATTCATTAGCATTGAGAAGAAAAGTCAGGGAGTGGGAAAAGATTAGGTAAGACATGGCAGACAGAGTAATCTAAAGCCAAATGAATAAACAGCAATATTTGTAAACTCTCATACTTTAATTTTCTCCTTTTTAAAGTTTTCCTTAGAAAAGCTTAACAACAGAAAAAAATGAACATAGACTTAAACGGCTATTCGATAGGATAATTTTATACGTGATGTGAATTACCTTTGTTTCTAAACCTTCAGAAAATTCCTTTTGAGATTTCTCTAACCTGTATAACATATGAATGTTAGTAATTTGACTCTGAAGTCATGATGTATTCTATTGGAAAATGGGCTATGTTAATTAGGCATGATTATTTTGAATATTTCTTTTGTAATTTGAAAATATCTTATATTTTCAATATTAACTTCTCAACGTCAATTAGTTTGAATTTTCCATACCTAAGCAGAGTATCAGTGGGGTTTCTAAATTAATGAAATTCCCTTTACCCAATTAAGGGAATGTGACTAGATCTGTTCTTCCGTTATCAACTTCAGGTTGATCAAGTACATTCTCTATGGCACAAATCAGTGTTTTTTCAAAAACAGCCTACTTTGTGCATAATCCTAACTTAGATTTTCTATGTCTAACTCACAATGTAAAGTAACAAAATTAAAACTTGAAGGAAAGAAAAGGCCCTGTTACAGTGAGATGTAGTCGTACTTAGGAAAGCTTAAGGAAGTTGTATTTTAGCAGCATCCTGGAGAGTTCACAGCATCTGGGAGGTGAAAGGGAAGGAGGTAATTTTAGATAGGCAAAGAAATGTGTCAGGAAAGCACAGATCTCATTGGAAACATGCATAGGCTTGCATGTGTGAAGGGAAATGATTAGCATGGGGAATAAATACAGATGAAGAAAATGGCATATACGGACTGCATTTTGCCAAGTAGATTCTTTGTTTGTCCACCACATCGAAGTACCTGGTCAGCAAATCCAAAAATCGGTTGACTGTCTCTCTTTTTAGGTTTATTTTAAAACTTATTTTAATTTACACTGTCTTAAAGAAAAAAGATTAAGAAACTAGTAAGGACACCATGCTAAATGTCTTTAATAGAACAGAAAAAATTTACGATAGGGATGTAGACCTGTAACTTTAGAAGTAATTGATGTTATTAACAAAAGTATTAGGTAACAAGTGTTCTTCTGATAGAATGTGGATGACACTTTCAGATTCTTTCAACATTGCATCATCCTAGATATATATTATGTTCTGTATGGCACATCTTCTTTCACATTACATTGGCCGTGGCTATACTTCAGAGCAGACTTAGTACTGTGTGGAGGTTTTCAAGCTTTTCCTTTTAGGATGCTCTCAAAGTCAGATTTTGTAGTATAGAGACCTTTCTACAAGCTTCACAGACGTCTGCTGATGGACGTTGGATGTATCCCATCTTGCTAACACTTCAGGCCTCAAGATCTCTCATGCTCCTCATCTGGTCTCACATCTGGACATCACTCCCCAGTCCTCTACACAAGTTATTAACTTTCAACTCTCTTTCCAGAAGTCACCCCCTTTCCACTTCACTAATGCTCACTGTTCCTATGCTTTTTCTCTCAGACTGCACTGTTTCAATGTGAGCTTCAGCTGAACGCAGATGCTTACTTGATGCCATGAGTTGACATATATTTTTACAGCTCCTTTCTGTGGCCATCTTTAGCAGCCTTGGATGCCAATCCTGATACATTTCCAATCTAGGCGTATCTAATGATCTCCACTTTGAACACGGGAAGTTGTTAATTATCATGGAAACCATGGAAACTGAGGAAATGGAAATCTTCTATGAAGGTCAACTACTAATGCTTTCTGCCTGAAAATGTGTTCCCAAAAATGTCTTTTTCCTGTGCTCTTCTCTTGGAAAAGGTCTTGACATTCCCCCTTCCTTCAGCTTCCAACATTTTTCTGATTCTCCAGTATCTTCAGTTTGGTATCAATGCAGTTACATCTGTATTTACTCTAGTTAGATGATATATTAAACTCCTCCAAAAACATCATTTTAGATGGGTTTCCCATCTTGTTATTTTCTGTTTGTCTCATAAAATGTTACTTTTTTTGTGCTTGTTTTACAAAATGGTTTGGGCAAAAATCCACAATTTCGTTTTGTGGTAAAATTTATAGGTTTATCAATATTTTCAAAAGTAGTCCTCTTAGCATGTGTTTATTTGGTTATTTAAAAACCACTGACTACTCATATTTTATTTTGTTGAGCACAGTTTCTACATATTTCTTACAGTGTGAGGTTTCTATTGAATGTTTGGGGAAAGTTTTGTCTGTGTATATGTGGTTTACTGTGTGTGGAGATTAGGCCTCTGACTGTAATAACAGACGCTCCTAATTTGATATCTTCACATGTATAAACCACAGTCAACATTCCTCTGTGAAAGGCAGTCCTGTAGTTCATTGCAAATCACATTCAGATCCAGGTCCAGGATTGGTCACAAAGCCCCAGATTGGGGCTCTTTGTAAACAAGAAAACTATATATTAAAATATAAATCTGCTTCCCTGCACAGACAATATGTAATTATGGAATGTTAATAAAAAGTGTAACTTGACTCCTACTTACAAAAGAAAGAATGAGAAGCGCCACTTATTGTGATTCCATAGGAGTTAGCATATTATTATGGGCAGGAACGGTAAAGGTCCATATCCCGGAATAGGTAGAACGTTGAAGAATCCACGGCACAATAACATTTAGATTGGGGTTTCCACCATTTTCTCAACATCCTGCAGAGTTAAAGGGAATAAAAGCTATTATTTTCCACTGTGACTTACACTGCTACACTTTCATTACCAAATTCTACATTGATTAAGATTGGATGTGATGAAGATTCATACTTGGAATCTCAGCTAACAGTGGTTAAACGACACCAGGTCTTACTCCTCGCTCGCATAGAAGCACAGAGCTACGCCATCAGGACGCTGCAACGCCTTTGCTCCATGAATTCCAGTGCAGTCCAGGCTGCTTGGAGGTTTCCAGTTAGACATCCCTAGAACATTGTCTTCATGGCCCAGCGTGAATCCATGTTCACATCACAAGCAGCAGGAAGAAAATGAGAAAGAAGGGACAAAAGTTGTGAGTGAGGCAGCTCTTGTTTAAGGAAATGTTTCAGAAAATGGCCCTTCATTTTCCCCTAATAGATCAGGACAGGGTCATATCATCACACATGGCTGGAAATGGGCCTGACAAATGGACTTAAAGAAGGGTCCACCTAAACACTGGACGCTTCTTTATGCTTTCTCGTTCCTGGATACTTACTGCATGGAAATTACAATGGGGGTGGTCTCACAGTCATTACATAATTACTTGATCAATTTCTGTTCTTTGTTCCTCTTCAAATATCTCAAACTCATTGTCAACACAGTTTTTTTATATACTGTTCTTTCTGCCTAAATACTTAACCTCTCTCTCCATCATATCTCAGGTTAAATTACACTTATATACACTTCCATGGAATCATGTCTATTTTCTTGCTAAGAATAATCTCAATCTTAGTATACTTTTGTGTCTGATTTTTTTACTCTGTGTCATTCACTAGATTTTAAGTTCAGTATAAAATCCAGACACGAACAGTTCAAGAGCAAAAAGCACAGGGCCAGATGCATAATTAATGCTCAAAACTATTTGTTAAAGAAATAAATACAAGCAATGTGTAAGAAATAGTAAAATAGGTGGGCCATGTAATATGTCATTTACCTCACCGTTCTGTCAGAGTGATTCGTGCATATTAAAGCTTAATAAACACTTGTTAAACTAGGAAGAAAAATGAGTAAGTGCCATGTTATTTGGCCTTACTCTGTGAATGCCAAATAATTTAGGGCAGCCTTCTCAATTGTAAGATGTACCATGTTTAAAGGATAATGTGTCCTCGGAGCAAGTTTGCTTTATATTTAAGGGTTATGAAAAATGGTTTAATGGTTTGAAATGGCTTGTGTGTGTGTGTGTGTGTGTGTGTGTGTGTGTGTGTGTGTCTATACTCTTTACTCATATTTACTAATATACAAGGTTTATAGATGAGGCTTGTCTAATCTGAAGGTGATTCATACCTGGATCATTTTCATTCCCAGTTCCCAGTCCAGTCCCAGCATAGAGACAACAGATCATTAACATTTTCTGGTTTACCACATAAGCTGCTGATTACTTTCCTATTTTGGAATAAGACAGTTCAGAAAAAAAAATGCAACTTCTAATATTCCTCTGCCTAACTATTTGCTATTATTAAGATTACGCTTTTCAGTTAATAATATGTTTTGATACTCCTTTCTCTATCTTTTCCCCAGACTTTTTCCTGAGATTTTTATCTCTTAATGACTTTTCAGGAATGAGAGTAATGATGGAAACCGAACACTTCTTCCTCAGTAGAGAGCAGCAGCCTAGTTCTCTGGCTACATTTGACCCAGTTTGTCTTACACAATCCACGAATTGAGGACTCTGTTTTCTGCAGCGGAGATTAAGTAGATCCCATTCTGTTGCTTGGCTTTGTACTTAGGCCAAACTCTTCTGAGTTTCTAGCAGTAATATTTCCCTTAGTGTTAATTTTCAGATGTCCTATTACTTTTGATAATTGTGGACTTTAGTGGGCAATGGGAAGTAACTATCTCAGAGGTTGTTCTAGAAGCTATTTGCTCTTAAAAGGCTGTGGTGATCCACTCTGCGCTGGCAGAGTCTGAGATGTGATGGTGGACGTTGTCAGCTCAATGTTTTTGTCAGACAAAGATTTAAGTAGTTACTATATGCCAGTGTTCTGAGCACTTTACAAACAGCAACTTGCGCAATCCATATAAAAATGCTGTGATGATAATTGACTCTGTTTTGCAGATAAGAAAATTGAAGCCCAGAGGTGTTAAGTGATTGGCTCCAAAGTCAAAGCTCCTGGCCACTCCACTCTGTTGCTCTCCCTGCCTTATGTGAGGCACCTTCCTGCCCATTGCCAATGCAACATCCTTTATTCATGGTTTCCCCCATCTCCAGCTTTACAGCATCTTCTTGTATGCAATTGTGCATGCCACATAAAAAGTAACAATTGAAAAGTGTGAGTCCTTCTACTAAAACATTTTTCACTTTTTCTTTTGGTTAATTCAGGAGTTCTTAGGAGCCTAAAGTGATGTGCATCATTCTATTCCAGTTTTTAAAAACATCAACCTCAGCCAACTTTTATGCTCTCATTATACAGGGTAAATTTAACTGCAGAACTAGAGAGAATGTTTGTCTCTGTTTCAACAATGCAGAGGTGGTGTCCCAACTTTCACGTGAGAAATCTAATTCACTGAAACATTTTAATAGTTCTGTTTCAAACATTATAATTAATAAATTATATTTGAAATTCTCTCTGCATAACTTTCTTCAAGCTGGAGCACTGGTTTTCTCCTGCCTTCAGGCTTGTACCCCGACTACAATTTATAGAATTGGTGTTCCTGGTTCTCAGGCCTTCATACTTAAAATAGAATGAGGGCTTCAGCTGTCCTGGGTCTCCAGCTTTCTAGCTGCAGATTCAGGATATCTCAGCCTCTATAATTCACGTATACTCCTCATTCTGTTTTTCTGGAGAAATCTGACTAATACAGATCAGTTTGTCAATCTCTGCAAAGCCAGTGGAGATTTTGATAGAGAGTCCATTAAATCCATTGTCAACATCATAATGATCATCTTTGGTTGTAGAATTTGAGGTTGAGAGTACTTGTTTTTCTTTTTGCATTTTTTTCCTTCCAGCAAATCAAATATATCATTTTCCCATTTATGGCTTTCATTGTTTTTGTTGAGAGGAGAGTTGGCAATCTTATACTTAGTCATTTGAAAGTAGTTTCTCTTTTTTTCTGATTGTTTCTAAAATTATATTTTTTTCTTTAATTTTCAGCAGTGTTATTATAATATGTCTAGTTGTTTTGTGTGTTTTGATTGCTTTGGGGGTGGTATTCTTAAAACCTGTGGTCTTATATATTTTATTGGCTTTTTAAAATTCTCACTATCTCTAGAAATATTGTTTCTGGCCTAAGCTTTCTCTTGCCTCTTTTTCGGGGACCTCAATTACATGTGCGCTAGACTTCTTCACTGTGTTATCTGTGTTTTTCTTGTAATTTTTTATATTTTCAATTCCTTTACCTTTCCATTTTTTATGATGGATATTTTCTGTTTTTGTCTATATCTAATCTTTGACTAGCTTCATCTATTGAATTCTAAATTTGTATTCTATTTTCAGTTCTAGAATTTCAAATAAGTTCTTATATAGCTCCCAGTTCTCTGATGAAATAGTTTTGTCTTTTATTTCGTTGCATATATTTTTCATAGCTACAGTAAAGCCTAATCTGATAACTCTATTATCTGTATACCCTGCAGGTCTATTTTTACTGTCTGTTATTTTTCTTTGCAAAATAACATTATTTTTCACATCTTGTATCACATTACTTTGTCTCCTCATATATTGATTTTTTCTCTTTGAGATACAGATATTGTATTTGAATAATTATAATAATAATGTTAAGCTTGAGTTAATATCTTCCTCTGAGACTGATTTATATTTGCTTCTGGAAGGAAGCTAAGGGATTAGTAATCCCATATGTCCTTGATCTAGTCATAGATTTAAATGATCCAAAGCTGGTTTTCTGTCCCTGTTATGACCAGTCTATTTATGAATTACTATTACTCCTGTTATTACCCAATGGGTTCTTCTTGACTACAGTTCAGATAAAGTCAATTCACTGAGACAGCAATATTACAGTAGACATTTTAATAATTACAGGGATATCCAAGCTAAAGGATGGGAGTAATTATTACTCAAATCAACCTCCTTAAGAACACAGAGGCTAGAGTTTACCAAGGATAGTTTGGCAGGTAGGAGGCTAGGGAATGGAGAGTGCTGATTGGTTGGGTCAGGGATAAACTGATAGGAGGTTGAAGCTATCTTCTTGTGCTGAGTCAGTTCCTGGGTGGTGGGTCACAAAGGCAGATAGGCCCATTTCTTAGTATTGGTTACTGGTTCAGGTGGACCACCAGCTAGCCCATAAAATCCCAGGGTCTAGAATATATCTCCAATACCAACCTTAGGTCTTACAACAGTGATGTTATTTACAAGAGCAACTGGGGAGGTTACAAATCTTGTGACCTCTGGTTGCATGACACGTGGGCAGCTTGGAGGTTAGAAGCAAGATGGAATCAGTTATGTCAGATTTATTTCACCGTCATAATTTTTCTGCCACATTTATCTCACTGTTATAATTTTTGCAAGGACAATTTCACTCCTAGATGTAGAACTTTGAGATCCCATCCCAAATCCTGTCAAGGAGGTTAGTAGGTCCTTCTTTAGCAGGCTCTAAGAAAAATACCCTTATTCACAATTTCTCAGCCTTGCAAACTTACATTAACTTCTGGGAATTTAGATTATATCCCTAGGGGAAAAGCAGTCCCCAACACTGGGCTCACTTCCTGTGAAATTTCATCTCTCAATCTTGGCCCTATAGTTATGCCTGTCTTTTGTCTCTCCAATACCTTCAGATTTTTTTTTCATATTTCCTAATTTTTTTGGCTTTTTTTTCTGAATTCTTCTTGGTGAAAAGACTCATTTTAAAGGCCAGCAACTGTTCCTTCCTTCATGCAGGACAGAGAGGAAGCTACTGACATACTGATCACCTCCATAACAGCTCCAGAAAAACCACTGATCCCTGCCGTGATTGGAAAGACAGGCCCACTGTGAAGGGTATGTGAAGATTAAATGAGAGAACCTAGACAAAGTGATAAGTTATTGTTTCTTTTTTCTTTTCCTTTTCCAAGTTCTTAAGAAGAAATGCTTGGTAAGTTTTGCAATGATCATGCTTCTCTCTTTGTTCCAGTCTCTAGAAAGATCAGAGCCGTATTTTGATCCTTCTACCAACTTATGATTCAGAATCTTATAATATATTCTTTGTGGAACAGTCGTAGCTCAATTTCATTGTATTGTCTGTATTCCAAGTGTTTCACCTGTTTTCCTTAACTCTTGTTCTATTGCACGTGTCTATATAAGCCACTCTCAATCATTTTCATGGGAGGTGGGACATAAAGAAACAAATTAAGTAATTTAAATAAAAGTATTTAGATTAAAAAATATATATTATATTTATGTTTGCATTTTCAAAACACTGAAGTCAGGACATGGTAGTAGATATTTTAAGTTAATGCACATATATTTGCGTAAAGCAAATTTTAATTTGTTACCTAATTAACTTTTTTCCAATACTGAACATAATACTACACAGTATCTGAACAAAGTTAATTAGGTAACAATTACTTTTAATACAAAGTTTGTTCCATGCCTGTATTTTTATCTAGGTATTTAAATATTTCAGTTGTTTGTTGCATTTTTGGACTCCTTCAGTATATTCTCAGTGTATATTTAACCTATACTACCAGAATTGAAATAGTAAATCTAAAACTACATATTATTATCTGATTTATAAATAACCAAACTACTCGTCATTCATCGGCTGCTTCTAACCTCCCCTCTTTTCTGTGTGGTGCAGGCTCCCCGCTGGTCTGTTTGCTGTCTATGGGTACAGCCTTCCCTATTCTTTTGTTCTTCCTCTAGATCCTCTCTACTTTCCACAGTCCCCCAAATCAAACCCTGCCACATAAGATGCTGACATTTTCTTGTGATCTCCTGCCGCATCTGCCTCTTTATTTCTCTCCAATGTATTGTGAGTTGTCACACAGGTTTTTATTTTATCTAAGAAATAAACTTTATAAAAATGAAGAGACATTCCCACACTATGTCTGGAGGGGTCGGGGCACGGAAATCCATGCCAGTTGTAGGCTGCTGGGGAGCTGCACATCCATAGCCCTGGATCCAGGGCAGCCTGTGCCTCACAGTGCTCGTCACTGTTTGGGGAAACCAGGGAGTCTTAGAAAAATACCTGGGACTCAATTCTGCACATGAGGCACATCATCAGGAACAAGTATTTGAGTATTCCAAGGTAGAACAGCTCATTCTGAGAACAGAGAAGTACTGAAAGGGAAATAAATTAGAGTAAATTCCAGGAGGATTCAGAATTTGAGTTGGACCCATAGAACTAGATCAAAAGCAGAAAAGACTAACAGAATTAAGCCACAGATGCTGGAAGGAACAGGGCACAGAAGAGCTCATTCTAGCTAAGGAATGGCTAGACATAATATTAAGAATCTGGGGTGGGTTTTCAGTATAAAGCCTGAAAGACAGGCAAAGTCAGGCTTCATTTGGCAGAAAATGAAGAAGGTTTTTCACATGAAGTGAAGTGATGTGAGTGAGGGTTTTCTTTTAGGGAGCTCAATAGGCTGTTTGGGGTGCTTCTCTTGGCCAGTTTCTGAGTGCACAGACTGAGTGCAATAGAACCATTAGAGACACACTGTTGTAGTCTCCAATAAAATAATAAAGGAGCATGATGGATGAGGAGCAGTGGAAATGGAAGAAAAATGTAACAATCTCATAGTCACTAAGGGAGCTTGAAAGAAGAAGAGAAACAGGAATGGTAGAAAAAGACAAGTATCTCTTTCTCTGTCTTTTGAAATTGACTTTTATATCATTTTTGTTCTATTTATTGATGTCTACATATAAGTTTATAGTGTACATTCAGTAAGAATTATTTTCAAGCAGATCTGAATTAATAAAATAATTTCCAAGAAATAGTTGTCAGTGGCTAAGTTTTTCTCCCAAATTTTGATTCATGCCTTGAAAACAATAGTGACTTATCATCATTTAAAAGGTGGCTTCCATGTATTTTTTTGAGGTACAGGGAAGATAAAAGGAAGTGTGAAATGCCAAGAATGGTCAGTAATTTAACATATCTAAATGTAAACACACTTAAACAGTATACTTCAACTAAAAATGAAATAAAATTATTCTAGCCTTTTTAAGCCAACGTGTGACATACAAATCTAGATACAAAGGGAGGTCTTCAGAAATCTAGACATCGTTAATAGAAAATTGTGTTCTGTCCTTATTTATTTTGAACCAGCTTATCTTTCCTTCAGGCGTGTTTTCCTTAGATTCATCTATCATACATGACCATCTTTCAGCGTGATTGATTTTGTTTGTTTGAGCTTGCCTTTAGCTTGGACACTTGGCCAAGATTCTTTTCATTCTGGCTCAGATCAAATAAAATAGTCTCCCTACTGAGATCTAATTTTGAGCTTGGGTCAACTGGGTGATACTCCAGCCAAAGCAGTTTTAATAACTGTTGAATTTCAAATAAAAACTGAGACTATTACCAGACGAGTTAGACAGTATGCCTTCTGGATGTAGTAAATGAAACTATACTACTGAATTTGGTTAATATATTTGAAAATGTTTAAGCTTTACATAATGCATACAGCTGTGCTCAGTTTGCAACTGAAGGACTGTATTAACTTCTCTTCCGGGGTCCACAAGGGGCATGGTTTTAAAGGCAAGAACTTCCCAACGACATGCCCGACCTGCCTTCTTTCACGTCTCCAACCAGGAGACTAGAGTTCTTTGTCTAACTTTCCCGCCTGCAGGAAAGATAGACTGCCCAGGTAAGCTTCCTTTGTTTATAAAAGCCCAGGAAAGGCCCTGGACAGAGGAGCTCTGTTGTGCTGCAGAAAGCCAGTCTGATGTCAAAGTTGAAGATCAGTAACTCCAGCGGAAGTTTGAGGGAACTCCTCTCATGGGACAAAGACTTGAATGGGGCAGGAGTAACTCCCAGATTAAAAGTCCCCATGCCCCTTACCTGTGCAGACTCCATTTCTGGATCCCCTCCCATGACAGCGTGGTTCTCTCTCTCTCTCCCTACTTCTCTTTCTCTCTCTCTTTCTCTGCCTAATAAAAAGCTTTTCTGCAAAACTCTGGGTCCAATATTTACTTGAACCATAACACTGTGCCACCAGGGTCTCCTCCCCATTCTTGGGTGAGTGAGAGCCCAAGGACCTGGAAAAACCATCAGATTGGAGAACAGTGAACGTCTTTTGGGATGCTCCTGCACCTGCTCCCATCCCCCAGTTATGCAACCACCAAGATGAGGTGATATTTTGGCTTGTAAAGTCTATGAAAATTATAAAACAAAAGGTCCTCCCAAAATATTATGTACATTCCTTAGACTGAAACAAAACTCCGTGTTCATCACACAATAGTAGCTTGGTAAATGTTTAGCAAATGAGTGGGATAAAATATCTCTGCCCCCAAATTTTTCTCCCTTTAAACCCAAAGAAGCAAACAAATAAAAACTGTCTTGCCACCATACCATGTTACCTACATGCTACAAAAGGGAGCAAAGACACAGGATTCTCATAGGGATTCCCAGGTCCCATTTCCCCCTGGACTTCCTGTCCTAGTTCTTTGCCACTGAATAAACAGTCCTCTCTTCCTTTAAAACAATACTTATTAATTATATGTCTTTAAAAGTATCCTAAATATTTCCATTTTATTTATCCTTTCTATTTTCATTCACCCACTCTCTCTAGCACCTCAGAAAACACCCTAAAGGAGATAAAATTATTTAAAAAATCAGTTATATGATTGCAAAATCACTGCTATATAATTTCAATAAACATTCATCATCTTTTGGGCCACTCTTCTTTCTAAAAACAAAACAACACACACAGAAACACAAAATGGAAATTTACATGGAATGCCTCTAAGTTCTTTCTCTGGCTTGAAATTAAAACTCGAGAATTAAAAAAAAGTTTAACATGGTTTGATACTAATTTAAAACTTTTAGTCTTTATTATTATTATTTTAATTAATTATCCCATTATACAGTAACTACCCTAAGATTTTTCAACGGTAGTTTACAAAAACACAAAGTGAGATGTAGACAAGTCAATAACATTTTTTTTAATAATAGACATTAAGGTTTTTATTATTTTTAAAATATGTTATAAATGAAATTAATTCCAGGGCAGAACTTAAAGTCAACGAGAGGACATACTATGTTTAGAGCAAGAAAAACAAATGTTTACCAAATGTGCTTCACCGTTATTTGTTTAATCCCTAATGACTTTAAAGAGCTGTTATGCTGGTTCCTTCATAGCATGCGTAGAAGCCGTACCACTGTCATAGCAGCTGAGTAGTGACAGTGATGACTGTGTGATGAATGAGTCCCTTCTATAACTATTATTTACTTTCATGATACGTGCCAGGTAGATAAAGGAGAAACCAGCACCTAGAATGAAAGCAAAATTTAAAAAGATTAAATTATATCATATACCATAAGTACAGTTACATGTACACAGTCATCCTTTTTCAGTTACTTTTATTTTTGAAAATTCAATCCCAAAAATATTTTTAAAGAAATGTTATTTTTTTCTGAAATTGCAGACATTTCAGCATTTAACTGGAACACTACTGAGACAAAAGAGATTGGAATGTTGACAAAGGAGAAAGTGTAAAAAAGAAATTCTAACAGAAATTGATTGTATATACTTTCCCCCTTATTAAAAACAAAAAAAGTTGTCACAGGAAATTTTGCAAAGAACAGATATTACAAGTCAAAAATGCCATTTTTTCCCTCTCTTTGTTTTCCAAGGTTTTCTCTCTTTCTTTCTTGTCTTTCTTTCCTTCCTTCCTTCCTTCTTTCTTTCTTTTTTTTTGATGGAGTTTTGGTCTTGTCACCCAGGCTGGAGTACAATGGTGCAGTCTTGGCTCACTGCAACCTCCACCTCTCAGGTTCAAGTGATTCTCCTGCCTCAGCCTCCTGAGTAGCTGGGATCAGAGAGCTGTATAACTGCACCCAGCTAATGTTTGTATTTTTAGAAGAGGCAGGTTTTCACCATGTTGGCCAGGTTGGTCTTAAATTCCTGATCCGTCTGCCTAAGCTTCCCAACATTCTGGGCAAGATTTTTTTTAAAGAGCTGTTCTGCTACATTGTATCAGATCTCTCTGTGGATGAACATTGCTGTGGGCAGAACGCTGGAATGCTCCCCTGTTGCTCACACCCTTGTGGACTCCCCTGCCCAGGAAAGTGTACCCGGCTGGGCTGGGGTGGGGTCCTGAGAACGCCATGCTGTGTCATTCTTGTGATTACGCATGGGTTGTGGCAAAAGTAGAGGCACTGTGCAGGTGCAGGAGACCTAATCATTTGGTTTTGAATCAATCTAAGAAAGATGATTTTGATCTTGGGTGGATCTGATTGATGCAAGTGAGTCTTTTAACAGAGGGCTTCCTTTGCTGATCTCAGAAACTCCAAGCAGTAGAGACTTTCCGCTGCTGGCTTGGAAGAACCAAAGTAAACTCTACAGCTTCGAGGAAATGAATTTTGGCAATGTTTATGTGAGCTCAGAATCCTGAGCCTTTAGATGAGATTGCAGCCCCACCTGACACCTTAACTGCCGTTTGTGAGACCCTGTTAGAGGACCCAGTTAAACCATAGTCAGATGCCTGACACGAAGAAAATATGAGAATGTAAAACAGGCTACTCAAGCCTCTAAGTTTGTGGTAATCAGTTACCAAGTAAAAGAAAACTACACATAAACAAAAAAACATATGTAGGTCATTTGCTCATTTGTTTCAAATTTTAGGCACCCTTCAAGGGATTACTTTCTTCAGAATTCATATTATATAAAACAAAGTGCTCTGCAGATTGAATAAAATAATGTATGCAGAAGTAGAAATGAATTCATAATCATTATTACAGGATGTTTCTCTTATTCATATCTTCTCTGTCAAGCAAAACTTCTTTCTTCTCAATGCTCAATGCAGAAAACACAGCCTCTCTAAGGAGTGAAAAATATTATTGAATCCACTTTGTATTTCAAAAGTAATATATACTAAAACATTTTAACATGCATATTAACCACACACTTTTGACTTTTAGGGCATCAGCAAAGTGACTTGTTCTAACCCAGCGCATTTTCAGAAAGATAGAACTCTAGGGAATATAAATTATATGTGTGCATTTTGGAGAGTGAACGTTCATAGGCTTAATCAGATAACCAGTGGGGTTTCCTCAGGGGGGAAATACAGCATTCACACTCTATACCCGAAAATGTCACCTTTTCATCTCCAGGGCCCAGCATGTCTTTTGACTATAATAGGAGTCACAGTGTATGTGCTAGACCATAAGTGATAAAGGAAACATTTAGCAAATTTGCATCTGCTTCTTGAATGTCAAGTATCAGGAAATCTCATCCACAATGTTTTCTTTTTCTTAATTTCTTAGAACATTAATTTTATCTAAGTGACAATTTTATTTACATCTTCTTTGATCACCATAATATTTTCAATTAAAGTTATTAAAAATTCTGAGGATATGGTATCTTTTATTACTCGCCCCATTGTCAGTACTTCAAATTTTTCTGCCCACTTACTTTGGATTCTAATCTTATCTCTTTTAAATGTACAAGTGTTAGGCCTGATATCAGCACCTAATGCAGCTTTTGTTTTTCATTTCAAGAGGCGTTCTTGCTGGGAAAGCAATAACAGAAAGAATAATTTGCTGAAATGCAGAATTGGATTTGACTCCTACAGGGTTTGACGTTTAACCAATTGCTTGACTCTAGGCATTTAATGTAACTCCCCTAAGTCTTAGTTTCCTCATCTAGAAAGTTCAGATAATAGCAACGACACTACTGCAGGTGGATGAAGGATGAGGAAACGATGTAAAATGCATCTTTAGCTGCTAATACCCGATTTAGTCAGATGACCCTGACTAAATGGGATATTAGGGTCAGGATCGATTTCTTATCTAATGCTCTATCACCAAAACAGTGGCTGCTACGTAATGGTTATTGGGTGAATAATCAAAGAGGATTTTAATCTTAAAATGTTCAATAGATTCCTCTCTCCTGCCTGCATCCTCAGTGTTGTCAGCAGCAGGAATTTTTCTACTCCCATTATTTCATAATCCAAAACTCCTCTCTCTGGCCACAGCCTTTCACATTTCAGGATTTGGCCTGCTTATTTGATTTGTTCCTCATCTCACCTGTGCCCTGACTTACAATTCCCAAATCTGCTACCTGACAGGCAGCGACTGCAAGTCTGGCTCCCACTCCTCTGCTCCTCCGCTGTCTGTAATGCGATGGCTTTGCCGTAATTTCAACTGCTGCTGACATTGGGGTTTTTTCCTACAGAAACAGTCTGGAATAGTCCATTTATTTCCACAAAGGAAGATTTCCATTTTCTTCCCTCCTGCCACCAGAGCACCTTGCACTGGAAACAAGGTCACATCAGTGAAAAGTAGTTTAAGCAGATATCTAAAAACCTAAAGTCATTTAATGAATGTGTTTGTTGTGTAAGGTTTCTACACAACATGCATTTCTACACAAGAATTTGAAATGGAAACTATTAGCCCCACACTTTTTAACCTATCTGATTGACACTGAATGAATAGGCATTCTGAGAAGGCTAAAAAGTCCTCATTTTGGTAAACTGGACATCTCCCAAGTGATCTGTCATCTGGCACGGAGTGGGTGTGGCCTGTGGTTGTCATCCTCCTACAGGGACGTGAGTGCCTGCAGAGCCTGACCCCATTTTTGATGTGACTCCCCTTGCCCTTTCCTTCTTCTCCTTGTGCCTCACATCTGGGCAGGTTGATAAGAATGTCCCAGTGCTCTCTCCTTTGAAACAAGTGAGACGTTATCACACAATTTTCTGCCTCAATTTACATGTACTCTCAACCCAGCCCTAACCTCTAACCAACATAAACACCCCAAACCACCCTCCTTTCTCTGCCCTTTCAAGCCATTTTCAGGCCAGCTTGGAACATAATGCCTTCTTTTCCTCGAAAAATCTTATTGTATAAGAAATAAAAATTTTCATGCCCTCTAGGTGTGTGCATGTGGCTTCATTAATTTCAACATCTGAACCAAATTTTGGATGGGGATATTTTGTTCTATTTTGAGGAATAGTTATTACAACATTTATACATAATATAAACTCAATTATTAATTATGACATTTAAAACTAATGCCTAAAATTTTAAACTTGTATTACATGCACAATATTTGGTAGGCATTGAAAACAGAGCATACATACATTTGCCAGGTAACATTTTTTTGTCAAAAAGCTAAATAAACTTGATTTAAGTAAAAAGGATAGCTCATTGGAATGGCAAAAAAAATTGTTTCTGAAACAAATTAGAGTGCGTGTGTGTGTGTGTGTGTGTGTGTACACACTTGTGTATATGTTGTGAATGAAAGGCAAAATGGAATGAATGCTAAATATAAATAAAACAGAAGTGAAATTATTACAATAAGAATACCTTTTAAACTTTTTGCTTTCTTTTTTCCTCACATTGGAATGTCAAGGACATTTCAATTTCCAAAACATTTAATTTCTGTGATTTCCCTTAATTAGCATTCTAGTAATTCATGCCAAGCCAGGCATGGTAGACAAATGCTTTTCCTGCATTTTGGTAGTCAGATGTGTCTTGTTTACCAGAATGCATGTTGCATGATTTGAATATCATCACCTGTTTCTACTGACATCTAAGAATATACAACCTGTTTTGGTAGATTTATTGACAAAGTTTAGCATTTTGTCTGGAGTGTTATTTTTGTACATAGAGTCTCATTTATATCATATGCCTTTAGATAGAACTGAAATTAACTGCTGATGTGAATGCAAGTTTTTTTTTTTTTGCCTGAGTTACTATAATATGAAAGGAGATGTTAGAACTTTATGAACAGCTTCATTGAAGTATTATGACATATAATAAAGTGGACATGTTCAGAGTATCTAAGTTCATAAATTTTGACATACATATACATCCATAAATCCATCAACACAATCAAACTAATGAACATTTTCATCACACAGATCACTTTCTTATGCCCCTTACTAATCCTTCTCACTTCTCCACGTAGGGTGACCACCATCCCCAGGCAATTACCAGTCTGTTTTCTGTTACTATAGATCAGCTGGCCTTTTCTAGAAGTTTACACAAATAAAAACATACACAATGGAATCTTTTTTGTTTCACTTCTTTAACTCAGCACAATTATTGTGAGACTCATTTATGTTGTTTCAAGGATCCATAGCTCATTCATTTTCATTGCTAAGCAGTTTTCCAAATTTTGGACATAACACAATATGTTTATCATTTATGTGTGTTGATGGACATTTAAATTGTTAGTTTTGTGCCATAATGGCTAGTACTGCTGAGAACACTTTGTACAAGTTTTTTATTTGTCTTCCTTAAACATCTACGAATGGAATGTCTGTATCATTTTGTAGGTGAATGTTTAACATTTTAAGAAACTGCTGACTGGGCACGGTGGCTCACTCCTGTAACCCCCGCACTTTGGGAGGCTGAGGCAGGCAGATCACGAGGTCAGGGGTTCGAGACCAGCCTGGCCAGCATGGTAAAAACTCATATCTACTAAAAATACAAAAATTAGCCAGGTGTGATGACGCAGGCACCTTTAATCCCAGCTACTCAGGAGTCTGAGGCAGGAGAATTGCTTGAACCCGGGAGACAGAGGTTGCAGTGGGCCAACATCATGCCATCATGGTGGCAAAGTGAGACTCCATCTCAAAAAAGAAAAAGAAAGAAAGAAACTGCCAAACTATTTTCCAAAGTAATTGTTAACATTTGATATTGCTATCCACTGTGCATGGGTGCTAAGATTCCTCTCCACACTTTTAAATCCATGTGTTTTTCATTTTAGTCATTCCAGTATCTATGTAGTGTCATCTAATTGCAGTTTTAATTTGCATTTTTCTAATGACTAATGATTTTTTTACATGCTTATGTGCCATCTGTATTGTTTCTTTGGTGAAGTCTGTTCAGATCATTCAACGATTTTTATTGGTTTTATTTCTTATTGATTTTGAGAGGTTTTATGTATTTTAGATACATATATTTAGTCACATATATGATTCACAAATATGTTCTCCTATGCTGAGATTTGTGTTTTTATTTTCTTAAGAGTACTTCCAAAGAACCAAATGTTTTAATTTTGATGAAGTCCAAACTATAAATTTGTTATATCAAAAATATGTTTTAAAACACATCATATTTTATGTGTCCTATGTCTAATCCTAGATCCCAAAGATTTTATTCTAGACATTTTATAGTTTTAGGCTTTTATTTAGGTCTATGGTGTATATTTTGTTTTGTTTTTTTTCATATCATGCTAAGTATTATGCATGGTATTATGCATAATAATACCTGCATGCTAGGTATTATAATTTTTTGCAAATGTATATGAAAATTTTCCAGTAACATTTGTTGAAAAGCATATTACTTCCCCAACCAATTATTTTTGTACATTTATTAAACATCAGATTTACATATATGTGTGCATCTACATTTGGACTTTATTTTTTTCTATTGATTTATTTCATGAGAATATCACACTTTATTGGTAACTATAAGATTATATTAAATTGTGAAGGACTGTAATGTTATTCTTCCAATTTTGTTTCTTCCCAAAGCTGTTTTGGTTACTTAGAGTATTTTGCATTTCTATGTGATATTTATAATCGGTTTGCCAATTTCTATGAGATAAATTCTGCTGATAATTTCATTGCTATTTTGTTAAAGCTATAGATCAATTTGGTGAAAATTGATATCTTAACTACTTTGATTCTGTGATTGACATGCCAATGTGCTCCTGCATTAATTTATGCCTTCTTTAACTTGTCTCAGAATTCTTGTACATCTTTTTGCCAAAAATTACCAATATCCCTAAGAATTTCATATGTTGATAGTATTGTAAATGGCCTTAAGTATTTAGCAGCCAATTAGCAGGTGTTAACATATGGAAATGCTATTGACTTGAATACATTTATCTTTAACGACAGAAACTTTCTAATTTTTTATTATTTATACATCGTTTTGTGGATTACATAAATTTTTCTACATTGGGAGGAATGTTTCTGTGAATAAGGTCAGCTTTTCTTTTTGCAACAGTGTTCATGGGAAACAAAGAGAAACATGGATATTCTTTCTTTCATTGCCAATGTTTTTACTAAATTCATATAGATACTGCTTTAATAGCTTTTGTTTTTATTAATGTATAATGCAAAATTTGAAATCTACTACTATGTTAGATTAGAGATAAAGTATCTCTTCATTAACTCAAATTGTATTAACTAATGCAGGTGTGATACAAGCCCTTTAGACAACACCTAGAGAGAGTATGGCATAGATGCTACATTGTCAGCCAATGTGTTTAGAGCTCTTGGCTTGAGATATTCGCACAACACTGTCCAGGTCTACTTCAACAATTATTGTGTCCATAATATCATCTTATATACGTGTTAGTGTGGCAGTCCACTTGCCATGGGAATTAGCTCAGACAAGCCAAAGCTGAAAACTGCTCCATGCTATTTTTCCTCTCCTGGAAACTGAGAAATGTATCTCCTACCCTACAGAGTTGTCTGGAGGATGTCACAAGATGATATATGAAAAGCAGCTAAGTCATAATAGTATTCAATCAATGAACCCTTCCATTTCACTCTGCTAAAGATAATCACCATCAATTCGCCAGTGAGCTTGGCCTCCTTTAGTTAGCTAAGGCAGTTTCTTCTATTTAAATTCCAGACACAACATTTAGATACTGCCAAGCATAAAACATTCTTTAAAAAAAAGGAAAGAAAAGCACCATAAATATGGCAGGAAAAGATTGCTTATTGCCATCACGAAAAGCAGAAAATGAGCACCCTATATAGTTCATAAACAGAAGCAAACATCCAAGGTTGTGAGCATTCAGGCTGTTACTTGTGTGTACCTGGTGCCACAATTCAGAGGCCCACAGCCACCCTCACTCCTGTGTTCATTATTGTTTGCTTCCTCTTCTAGTTTACTGCCTCCTCTTTCATAAATCCAAGCAAAGAAACAAAGAGAAGCTGTGGGAAGATTTATTAATACTTTTATTTCAAGATCGTAAACTAGAAAAAAACCTCAGTAAGAACATTGATCGTAATGTTCTTACTCTTTATGCTAAATTTTAAAAGTTATTTATCATTGCATCATATATTATACTCCTACTGGTGTGCTTATAGTTATTATATGTACGTTTTGTACATTTAACAAATGTACATACAATTAATTTTTTAATTAATTCTTAATTAAAATTAAACTCAAAGTTTCAACTATTTATATTTTCCACCCTCTCTTAGGTTCTTTTTATATACATAAACATTTAAGGAAGCACTAGTATTACTTAGCACACTTAAGGTTAACACTGTCTACCTACATGGAATTTTACATACAGTCTTTATTTTAATCTTGCTCCATTGAGGAGGAATTGAGCTATGTTTAATTACTTATTGTTTGCATAAACACTATTATAAAAATCTTTTTATTTCTTTTTCTTTAGCTGTTTTTCTCTTTATTTTAAACATATCACTAGGTATTATAAGACACAATAGACACCTATAAATTTGGATTGATATTGCCAATTATTGAACAATAGTTCTTCAGAAAGTACATTATATTTTACAATGAGAACAGTGATATTTGAATATTTTAGCTTAAGACTGTGAACATAAGATTATATGTATTTTTCACAAAATTTTTGCTAATACAATAGATTCATTTTGAAACATCAGTGTTCTAGTACTTTTTTATTAAGTTTTTATTTCTTAACAAATATTTCTTCTAATTACCAAAAAAAAATTGTATCAAGACATGTTTAAAATAGATTGGCACCAACTATCATTCACTAGCAATCTCATTTCCAAAAGATAGATGTACAAATACTACAAATATATATATACACGTATAAATATATACGTAAGTAGATTTACATGCTTGCACACATATTTGTTTTTTTTGTTGTTGTTTTTGTTGTTTCAAAATGGAGTCTCTCTCTGTTGCCCAGGCTGGAGTGCAGTGGTGTGATCTCAGCTTACTGCAACCTCTGCCTCCTGGCTTCAAGAGATTCTCCTGCCTCAGCCTCTCAAGTGGCTGGGATTACAGGCATGCGCCACCATCTGCCTAATTTTTTTGTGTTTTTAGTGGAGACGAGGTTTGATCATGTTGGTCAGGCTGGTCTGGAGCTCCTGGCCTCAAGTGATCCACTCGTCTTGGCCTCCCAAAGTGCTGGGTTTATAGGTGTGAGTGACCACACCCAGCCAACACGTTTGTTAATGCGTGATACTGTATGTACTATTGATAATGTGACAACATGTTATAGGCATGGAGTATTATCAATAGATACTCTTATTGAACACTATTTTCGTAGATGTATGGTATTTCATTTTATGCAGTGTCTTCATTTGTTAGCTATTTATATATGACATTAAATTATACAAATTTGAGGTAGTGTACATTGTGATTCAGTGAAAACTAATACCTGAATTAAAACCTATGAATATTTTCCTGCATCCTTGATTAATTTCTTACCATAAATGGTTAAGTTTAAAATATTTAAACTTTTTCTTAGCTATTAAAATAGCACCAGAATATGTACAATGTGTGCCCTGAGAAAGCCTTATAATGGCATGCTCTGTTTTCTGAAACACAGAAGGTAGAAAGATAAATGGAGAAGCACTGCTTTCCCACTGCCTATTAGATGAGTCAGAAATGGAAGCACACCTACGTTTGTAATATGGTGTTTATTGGTAGACATGGGCAGTCATAACAAAATACCATCTACTGGGTGCTTGAACATGAGAATGCCATTTTCTCCCAGTTCTGCAGGGTGGAAAGTCCAAGACTGAGGTCCAGAACTGTTCAGTTTCTGATCAGGGTTATCTTTGTAGCTTGCAGACAGCCCCTTCTCCTGTGCCCTCACTTGGTGAACAAAATGAGGGAAAGCTGCCTCTTTCTTTCTTTTTTTTTTATAAGGTCACAGTTCTACAGGATTAAGGTTCCATTTATATTACCTCATTTAACTTAAACTATCTCTTAAAGAGGTACCCCATTGTTGGATACAATCACACTGGGAGTTAAGACTTCAACATAAGAATATTGAGGGGGACACAATTCAGTCCACAACATTCTACCCCTGACCAACCAAAATTTGTGTTGTTGTCACATGCAAACGATATTGATTCCAGCTCAACTCCAAAATCTAAGTCAAAATTGTATCTAAATATCATCTAAATCAAATATGAATGGGACTCAAGGCATGGTTAATTCTGAGGAAAAATGGCCCTCCAGCTGTAAGCCTATGCAACCACACAAGTTACATGCTTCCAAAATACAATAGGGGCATACACACAAGACAGTCTCATTCCAAAATGGAAAAGTCAGAAGAAAGAAAAGAGTGATAGATGCCAAGCAAATCAAGACGCCAAGCAAGGCAAATTCCATTAGACCTTAATGCTCAAGAATAATCATCTTTGGTTCCATGTTTTGCCTTCCAGATCTCCTAGGGTAGGAGTCCCCTTTTCAGAACCTTTTGGCCAATGGTCCTGGCCCTGAAGCTTCGGTCAGACGCTGTCTGGCTTGGGCACTGAGACAATGACCTCACTTTTTGAAATGAAGGAGGCAGTCCTGACAAGCCTTGCATCACAGTTGTGGTCATTCTCTACTTTTCTTGAAAAATAACATGTTCACAGCCAAATAAATATTCTATGGTCTGGTCTTTCTGGCTCTAAGTCCAACACCCTTCCTTCAGTCTATCCTACTGTCTCCACACTTTTCAGTTCAAACTGCCTGTGTTTTTTGCTGGTGTAATCCCATCTTTATTCCAGGCTTCTGTTGACATGGGTGATTAAGCTTATGAGTCACACTCACGATCTCATTTAACCTTAGTTACTTTGAAATCACCCTATCTAGATACAGTCATTTTGAGAGTTAGGGCATTAACACAAACATTTTGGGTGGAATGCGCACAATACAATCCATAGCATAGTGTCTATGCTTTAAATTGAAGTCCTTTGTGATCTTCTTAAATGAGTTCTCTATGACAGAGAGCAGAAGTCAACAACATTGAAACCTTGTTCCCATTATTTTCTGTCAATAGAATCATGAGCAATCAGACAGTCTCTATGCGACCTAATTATTGCATTTCTCAAAAGTCATATTAAAGTGGCTGCCTCACTGGGATACTGTGAGAAAAAAAAGAAATACATAAAAGAACATTTTAATACACTACAGAGTTGATATCTTTTAAAAAATATTGGTTTTCCTTCCTTCTCTCATCCTTCTGTGTCTTCTTTCTTTTTTGGATCTACCTTATTGTATATGAGAGATATACTAAATTAAATAATACATATTCAGGGAGATGTTTAGTCTAGGATTCGTTCTTTGTCTTTTATAAAAATCATACTTCTTTCTAAAATAATAAATAAATGAAGAGAAGAAAACATGGAAGGTAAGGAGTATATCTACTGATTTTTCTTTAATGCACAAACGTAAGTTATAAAAAATGTATCAAAGTATCATTTAAAATAAATTTGAATTATACATTCAAATCAATATCATATGTTTGTAATAAAACAAAAAATTACAAGTTCAGCAGTAATGTTACCATATATGCTCCAATCTCCTACCCCATGGACTCTCATTCACATGTTAAAAGAAAGCAATTAAAATGCTTTTATGTTTTATGTTTAAGTTACTATTAAAGAACATACCAGTATCCTTGATGGGATCAAGGAAATTGTGGAAGCTAGAGTAGGGTAAATAAAATCATCCTACCAATCATTTTAAGGAATGTTTCCTGGAGAGATTAAAGATGGTAAGACATTCTAAGTTAGATGAGAATATCATCTATTGAGAAATCATCATGCTATGGGCAGTATGCTAAGGAGTTCTTGGCTTGGATAGGCCTCTCTCATTCCAGCATGAATTCACAAAACCTAAGTCTAGATCAGTAACTTACATATATCAGTATTGTCTGCTGAATAACAAGCCATATCGAAGCTTGGTGCTCACAGTTCTGTGGGTAGCAGTGTGGGTTCTGTTTCGCTGAGAGGGCTCATCTATGCTCCCTGTGGTGCACACTGGGCTCATTCATAGGTCTGCAGTCTGCTGGTGTCCAAGGTCTTACATGTCAGGTGGCCGATACACGGTTGGTAGGGGCAACAGAAGAAATTGGGCCATGTGAGACCAAATGCTCAGCAGGCTAATCTAACTTGTTGCCAGCGTGGTGGTAGCAGAGTTATTGAACACAGCAAGAGAAAAGCCGAACTCCAATATGCAAGTGCTTTCATAGTCTCTACTTGAATCACCTTGGCTTTTGTTCTGTTGGCCAAAACTGGTTATATGTGAAGCCCAGGGTCAATGTAGGAAAAGACTGTTCAAGTATCCAAGGACTTGGATTCTGAGGGGAACATGGAAGTGTGTGGAGATTGTGACCATTTCTATAAAAAAGTTCTCCAAACTGGCCGAGCACAATAGCTTACGCCTATAATCCTAGCATTTTGGGAGGCTGAGGCGGGTGGATTATGTGAGGTCAGGGGTTTGAGATCAGCTTGATCAACATGGCAAGACCCCATCTCTACTAAAAATGCAAAAATTAGCCAAGCATGGTGGCACCTGCACATAATCCCAGCTACTCAGGAGGCTGAGGCAGGAGAATGGCTTGAACCCAGGTTCAGTGAGCCCAGATCGTGTCACTGCCCTCCAGCCTGGGTGACCGAGTGAGACTCTGTCGCAAAAAAAAAAGAAAGAAAGAAAAAAATGTCCTCCAAACTACGTATTGATTGTGAGTTACATGTACCCACCTTAGCAATTTTCACAATTAGAATAGAGTGGCTAGAATATATTCACCACTCAGTACATACATGTTAAATTGGTAATAGAATAACAATAAAATACTAACAAATTAATAATAAAAACAGTGCCAGGCATTTTTCTAATTGCTTGCTATGTATTTTTCCCTTTAATTCTCACAATAGCTCATCCTGGTGAAATCCTTTATGATTGTCATGGATAATCATGGGCATGGAGAGGTTAAATGATACGAGAACATTCATGCAACTAACACATGCGGAGCCAGCATTCAAACCAAGGCAATTAACACACATTACATTGTATTCTAAAACCTTATCCCTTGAAGAAAAAGGAAAAGAAATGCAATAAAATAAAGAAAAAGGAAGGAAGGAAGGAAGGCTCCCACATTCTGGAGAACTCTACGAAATCAAGTACACATATAGGAAATAATTTTATGATAGGGCCTGGAATGCAATCCGTGAACATTAAATTTTAGCTTATGAAGTGACAATTGAGTGTGATACTAAATTAAAACTGCTCAAAATGTAGAAAGTCTAAAACTACTATTCCCACCCTTGTAACTCTCAAGATTGCTCAACAAGTTCAAAATCCAGAAATTAGGACCCCAAAATACAGAGCAAATATTTTATTGATACTAAATCTCAGACATCTCTATTTGTGAGAACACAAATACAGAAATTATCATTCCCTTCCCAGAATGTAGCATTGGCATTTAACACACATAAGCACATACCCATCCCCCAACCCCCACATACATTTAATGGCCTAACTATATATTTTAGCAGGACATCCAATCACCCTCAAGCCCAAATGAAACCATTCTAGTCCTCCTCATTTATGTTTCATATGAGCTTATAAGCATCTAAACAATATCTCACTGGTGAGCAAGGAATGCTTGATATATAATTGGTATGTGCAGTTGAGATTAGGACACTTACAAATTAAAACTAAGCCAAAGCAATTGTTTTTTTCTCCAGGCTGTTATTGACAATAAAACTGGCATAGGATAGCAAAATTACTCAGGCTGCATGATGGGGATTATAGATCCCATGAGAAAGTTAAGATTTATAATAATTTTTCTATACTGTTGAAAGGAGGAAAACAATATCACAAAATAGCTGGTGCACATACAAATGATACTCGCTGTATGAAACATTCAACAATTGCTCTAAATTCTAGTCAAAATGCTGAAGCATTTAACATTTCAATTTCTTTACAAACATGCTGTCCTACCATATGTGTGTAGTTTCATTTCATACCAAGGGAGTCCCCTGGACACAGTGGTTCAGAGGCTCTGGAACCACATTGGTTTTCCTTCCCACCGGTGCTCTAGGAAGTAATTTACCTCTCTGAGTCTCAGTTGCCTCATTTTTACAAAGAAGGAAAAAAGAACTTATCTCATGTATTGCTTAGAATATTACATTAGATATGCATGAATGTACAGAGCTTGGGACATCAGAAACAACACCATTTTGACTCAATATTATATAATCTCCTATAACATGAAATTTGGCATCATCTCATGTGAATAAGTAGGGAATTACCAAAATTTCCCTATATGTCAATAACATTTTAAAAATAATATTTTCACTATAACTAAAAAACATACCTTTCAAATTCTGCTTCTCTAAAAAATGTGGATACTGTTTTTTAAAGTCAAATATATTACTAAAACATTTTAGATATTTCACTATACAAGTTTCTTTTGTTTGTTTGTTTGTAACTGTGTTTTACTGAAATGTAGATTTGGAGTCAACTTGAAGCCCGAATTTTATTTAAGCCTTTGTTCAATCAAATAATAGAATATAGAAATTGTCACTAACATAGACATGCTGCTATTCTGTTGGGTTTCAATGAAAATTTATAAATATTTGTACCTAGCTAACGTGTTACCTGACCCTGTTGCTTTGTTTTGTTTCTTCTTCCAAATTAACATTTTCAAAAAAGAACTCTGCCACTTCTTCAACCGGTGACACAAACAGCTAGCTGAACTCACAAGAAAAGAGGAAAGAGTCAGGAAACAATTGTACCCTTGCTTTTCAAGTATCCAGTTGAAACCAAAATGCTTCTAGGATTTGTAGTGTGTGTGTGTGTGTGTGTGTGTGTGTGCCTGTGTGTGTGTGTGTGTGTGTGTGTGTGTGTGTGTGTTTGAAGAAAATCTACACACAACAGTTGGCTTATCTTAGATAAACATGAAAAATGAGGCCTATGACTAAAGACTCCTTTAAGAATTCCTTAGTAGCTTCTTTTTTCCCACGTGATTTCATCTTGAAGAAAACTATATACAACTACAATTATTCTGGGAAAGAATGTTACTAACAATGCTTACAATAGAGTCTCAGTCTGAAAGAATAATTTCATTAGAAATGAAACAGGCCCTATAAAATGTAATGCTATTTTCCTGATGTTCAATTACAATATACATTTTTTTCTTTTATATACATTTTTGGGCTAAAAGGAATTTTTTCTAGACCAAATTTACAATTTTGCTTTCATTCCACAGCAATTGGGATAAGTACATTTTCAGAGTGACATTTCAACCTCAGTATACCTCCCAAGGTGCCCTTATAAATATCTCCATCTCAGACCTTCACCAAAATGCTGATTGCACATGGTAAGTTTATTCTCATTTTTCTCTCTCTCTCTTCCCTTCCTTTTCTCCCTCCTTTCCTCCTTTTTTTCCTTCTTTCCCTCCTCCTTCATTCCTTCTTTCTTCCTTTGTTCTTTCCTTTCTTCCTCTCTTCTTGGGTTGATTGACATACTTAATACTAATGTGTTCCCACTCATTCTTGTAATTTCATGTTTATAAATTGATCAACTCTCTCTCATTCACTCATTCACATTTGGTTGTCTATTTTGTTCAAGGCTTAATAGTGAAATCTACAGTGAAATCATATTCCTATGGGATCTCCAAATCACATTGTGAAAACGGCACGTACATAATTTTGACCTGTAAAGGCCCCATAGGAAAAATGAAAACAAAGATGCACTCACACACACACACATGCACACACACCCCTGATATATTTCATTAGAAATGAAACAGGCCCTATAAAATTTAATGCTATTTTCCTGATTTTCAATTACAATATCTATTTTTTTTTGTCTTATATACATTTTTGGGCTGAAAGGAATTTTTTTAGCCATTTAGTCTAAAGAAAATTTAGACTAATTTTCTTAGCCTTTCTCTGATATAGAAAGACTAAGAATTATTAGCTACTGTAATTACTGTGCAAGAGATTATAAAAACACAGTCTAGGGGTTATGCCTTTTCTTCTGTTTCTCACTTCTCCTCTTACATAGGCTGGATGCTGCTCAGATAAACGTGAATGATGGTGGTAAATGAAGTCTGGGCATGCAAATGCCTTCTTGATTATCCAAGGAGGCTTCACCAATAAGCCTGGAAATGGTAAAAACAGGAAGAAGTTAACCAGCTTCTAATCATTGCCTAATAAAATCCACATACTCTTCTTTTTCTATATTCTTTAGAGTCTTGGAGTTATGTGGGACAATCTGTTTGATCCCTTTAAAACTCAGTTGGAATTTAAGCAGAGTCAGGCTAGAATCTTTGTCCCTTTTCTTATTAGCATTAAAATTACGCAAAACTGTTTAACTTATCAATCTTAAAACTATAAAGTTGAAATATTTACCTAGATGACAAGATTATAGTGACAATTTAATAACAACAACAATGAAACTGAGTATTTGGTAAGGTCAGTGTTCAGTTACTAATTACTATTACTGTTTTACCTCATTTTACCTCAGGAATATCTCAAGCCTTTACCCTCTCCTTAGCTAGTGCTTCTAGTTTCTCTAGAAAATGCTAACGGTTGCTAATTAAGAGGATGGCAACACATTTTGCTAAATTAGTAATAGGCCTGACTGTCAAAACATCAGCACACCAGTTTTTGATGGTATAAGCACTTTGGCAACTTAATGGTATTTGAAAATAGTAAAGCTATTGGAAATTGTCTTTGGAAATGATACAAGAAGCTCCTCAGGAGGACAACATCCAACAACACTATAGTGCTCCAGAGGCAGATCCCCTAACCCCCAGGAGAACATGCTGATTATCTGGGTATTTCAATTTATTTAGTGTGAAGCAGGATCACTGGGCATTAACATCAATCCCAGGAAAGAAGCCTAAACACCTCCCCTACTGCGCTTGGTCTCTGCCAATTTCCATCACTTGCCTAAGTCCAGTGAGACGGAGCACTAGCACCTGGCAAGTTACATGAAGCAGATGTGTTACTCCCAGACAGGCAGCAAGGGGCGTGAGAAGCCTAGGATTCATGGGAAGCTGGAACCCCGGCTTAGGAAAGCTGCACATGGAGGATGGAGCTGAGCATGCTCAACTTGTTCTGTAGCTGAAGGGGTCTCAGAAAGCAGTCCACCCTGGGTTTTATAACCAGGGGCTACATGCCATGCTGGACTAAAGTGTTCTAGGATATCCTGTTCTCAAAGTGATAGAATCAGCCAGTTCCTCCTTGTCTTGGGATGTTGCGTTTCCAGCATCTTCTACAGTTATTATGGAGAATTACAAGATAAATGGGGGAAAGAACCAGGTTGGTCCAAGAGCGTCCAAAGAACTGTCCTGCAATGAGCATTTGAATTGTTGCTGTTCTTATTTCCAGTCTTTTCAATCTTCAGTGTTCTTTTTTCTTGTTTATCATCTCAGAGTCTCATTTGTGTCTATTAATTTATTCAATCTGTTCTCTAATGTTTTATTAACATTTCATTTGCAGTTCTCAGGGTTCTTAAACATAGTTCAGTTATTTTTATACTTCTTAAAACTTTAAACTTTAATTAAGCACTCAAAAATTTTTAAAATTGTGATTAACTGTAATAACTTAGAAATACACACTCTTGTAAACACTTTCATGTGACACATTAAGTTCAAATTAGGCAGCAGGTGTTTATCCGTCCACAAAGAAATCTGAAGATTTATTTTTTTAAAAGGATGTAAATAAATCTTTAGAAACATGGACAATTATTTTTTGACAATTTCTATGTATTTGCCACACAGTGGTATGTTTTGTGGTTCTTGCTGTTGTGTGGTTTAACAGGCATCTTTGTTATATAATTATCAGATACTTGTCTCTGCACTGCATAATCTCATCCCTTGCAACCAACTAAATTTTGAGGAAATATAACTAAAGGTGAGCAAGAAGAGAAATAAAGCCCTTCTAGAAGAATTTATGCTATTTAAGTATCTTCTCTCTCAACAAACTTAAAGAGGAGTCCCTTTCGTATTATTTTTAATCCCTTGGCACTCCTGTTGAAAATTGCCACCCCCAGGACTATTCCTTTAACTAATAAAGTAAGTGAAATTTGCCCTTGAAAATTCCTGTCACCTTTTGTCCTCTGTCATCTCCAACTTGACTAGGCCTCGACTCGTGTCTCCTAGAGCCTTAAATTTCCTGGAGTCAGGACACCTGAATCAGCAGCATTTCAGGATCAGAACTCTCTTTTACCGTCTGAATTTCAAAATATAACTACAAGTGCTTAAGTACAGAGGTCTCCAAAATGTCTGAGACAGTATAGAAATATTAGTGAACTTTTAAACAATGGCAGGAAAGCCAGCTCAGCTGGTTTTCAGGGGCATTTTCCTCCACTCCTGTGCTGTGAGAGCAAAATGACCAAGTTCAAAATTAGCTGAAAGGTAAAATTGGAAATCCCTAGGTGTTCTGTAGGTCCAGAGCATTTATGCAAGTCAAGGAACAGAGACTACAGTTTTCTTTCTCAAGGCATGTGGGTCCTATTAGCCAGTGAACCAGAATTTGAATGATTTGTGTTTACATTTGTTTTAAAGGGGGCAATAAACATACACACCCTCAAATTGTAGATTATCTGATTACCATCTTAAAGCCAGTTGTGTCATGTAATTTTAATGTGCTCATTTTCTTTTAGGTTTGTGATTGCTTCTGGACTAAGCAGTCTAAGTGACGATGTTGCAACATGCCAAATGGGAGAGGGCTTACCAGCAGTCTGAACAGAGGATGGTGTAAAAGAATTGAGTCACCATATGACAAACAGTTTAAGGCCTTCATTTCTGTCTTCATTCACATTCTATTTCAAATGCAACCAGTTTTCAATTAGCCAAAGTAGAGGACTAAGAACGCAGCGAATATTTTAACAAAACAATAAGTTATTTTAGCTTGAAAATTTTTGAAGTTAACAGTTAAGTTAATCAACCCATAGGAAAGCTATAATCCTGGTTAAAAGACTTAAATTGCAAACTTAAGTCTCTTAACCTGGATTGTAGCTTTGTTAACGATGTTTGTATAGCATTGTTAACGATGACTGCTATGCTTTGAATGCTTGCTCCCTCCAAAACTCATATTGAAATTTATTTACCCCTGTAACAGTCATGAGAAGAGGAGCTTTTGAGAGGAGATTAGGCTACGAGAACTCTGCCTTTGTTAGTGGCATAAAGAAATGAGTTCAACCCCCTGTGCCTCCAAGTCCTTCTGTCCTCTGCCATGAGATTATGCAGCAAGAAGGCCAGTGCCTTCACCTCGAACGTACCAGACCCTAAAACTGTGAGAAAATACATTTCTGATTTTTTATATAAGTTATACAACCTGTAGTATTTTGCTGCAGCACAGATAGACTAAAACAATGACTCAGTCCGTAAGTAATCACAAGAACAATTTTTAAAAATGTTTGAAAGCAAAATATGAAACAAAGGCACCACTTTTTTTTCTATTTAATGATAAGTATATTAATATCTGCAAGAAATAAATGAGAAAATAGAAACTATTTGAATAACTTCAAAATACGCTTCTTAATGTCAATTTGTTGGTTTCTTATCAGACTGCAATGGATGTATTTGAGGGATGTATACAGTCTCTCCCTCAGACCCCAGGACTATCGAACTCACTCCTCCAGCTAATTAACGGAGTTAGAAGCAGCTCACAGCTCTGAGCGTGGTCCCTTTCTTGGACTTGCCTTCAGCTCAATCTTGACCTTGAGTAAGGTCATGTTTCCTTTTTAGAGCCGCCTTACTCGGTGCTGGATTATGAGGGGATTTCGAGGACAGGTCCCTTTCCACAATTGCAACAACTCTGAAGGATGATCCGGATCCAGAACTCCCTATAAGATCTATAAGGTATCTGTGGTGATTTTATTTCAGCTCAACTTCTTTTGCCTAATATTGATGCTGGAGACATTGCCTAACACATATCCAATATGCAATTAAGACTATAAATAATAAGCCTATGCCATGAAGCAAATCATATTTGTTTTTAGGAAAAATAATAGCAATGTTTATGTTCTTCAACGCAGTAGATAGGTCATGCTGAATGACCTTTTTAATTAAAAGAGAACAACTGAAAGTGTTCAATAATATATGAAATACTTTAAAAATGTTCATCGGGCAAGAAAACATACAAACCTCTCAAATTTAATGCGCAAAATAAGAATTAAGAAAAAATAAATGGAGTTGTGAAGCAGAAACCCAGACGACACTGCGGCTTGTTTTTTATGGTGTTGCAGAATGCACGAAATAAAAGACAGTGTAAGTGTAGGCACTGCAGAAGGTGGGGAGTTCTGCAGAGAAAGTTACCAGAGCACACCCAACTGGCAAGCTTGGTCTGTGTCTGACACATGGGAGCTTGCGTTTCGAAATGGCTCATGCCACCTCCAGAACTAATAAGAGAAGCTTATTGTGCCTAAACTGCACAAAAATGTTAAGCTTTTGAGTGTGAAATGTTGGTATATACTAGAGTTTACCAAGTGACTAGCCCCCAGTAAAGCTCTTAGGGACTGAATTGCTAATGATCTTCCCGGTAAAGTATTTCATAGGAGTTGCCATAATTCTTCGCTGAAAGAATTCAGTACATCCTTTGTGGTTGTGCTGGATGAGGACTCCTGGAAATTTATGCCTGATTTGCTCTGGTCTTTACCACATGTATTTATTCCTTTGCTGATTTTTCTCAATACATTTTCATTATAGTAAACTCAGCTCTGAGCATAACGACAGGAAGAGTCCATTGTTTTATAATGGTGAATCATCACATCTTGGGGTGGTCTTTAGGGTCTTCCAAACCAGGAGTTTACTTGAAATCTCCGCAAAATATACATTCTTTATGTGAATGTGACCTGGATGAAAATGGCAAAAGTAACCGAAAGATTAACATCTTTCTTAAACTTTAGCATTGGTATAAAGATAGAATATTATATTTTACGTGTGAATATATGTGTGTGTGTGTGTGTGTGTATACATATACCTGTGTGTGTGTAATTGAAGTCTAGATAAAGAAGAGAAAAATGTCAAAGAACAAGATTCAAAAGGCTTTTGAATGAGAATTATCTAAAAATCAACCCACAGATTCAGGAAGCCTAAACAATCCCAAGCAAAATAATTCTTCTTCTCTAATTTCACAACAGGCATTTTAAACTTACCTTTTTATTTATGTAAAGAAAAATGGACTTTTGTGTTTACAGTTCTTTGCATGTTATCGTATGTATGATTGTATACCCACTTCTGCAAACAGGACATATTACATTTCATTCACCGTTAAAGTCTCACTTGCATTATTCCTTCGTACTCACAACTCTCCCTCCTCCAAAGCTTTAGGAGCTCTTTATCCGTTGTACATTGGCATAGCTTTGTCTTTTCAAGAATGTTATAAAATAAAATCTTATGCTATGTACACTTTTGAGGCAGGCTTCTTTCACTGCACATAATGACTTCCAGATTGATCCAAATTGCTGTGTGTATCAATGGTTCATTCCATTTTACTGCTGTATAGTAGGCGTGTTTATATCACCTCTTGTTTAGCCTTTCACCCTTCAATGAATATTTGGGTAGTTTCCATGTGTGTGAGGTTCAGAAAAAAGCTGATATAAACATTCATGTATGAGTTTTAGTTGAACATGCGTGTTTATTATTCTAGTGTAAATAACTATGAATGAGATTGAGTTCCATATTGATGTTTCTTCACATTTATAACTGCCAATTGTTTTATATGTTAACTGTGGCATTTGCAAATTCACCACCAATGTGTAATAGTACCAATTGTTTATCAACACTCGTGTTATGCTCCTTTGTAAGACTTACGTTATCTTTATGTTTTATTGTGACCATTCTAATGGGTGTGCAGAAGTGTTTGGTCAGGATTTAAATTTGTGTTTTCTTAATGGGTAGTGCAATTCACACACCTTTTCATCTGCTTCACCTTCCATATATCCTCTTCGATAAAAACTCTATTACAATCCTTGAGTCTGATACTTACTTTGATTTTTCTCTTACTACTGAGATTTTATATACATTTATATAAGAAACTATATATTAGACCAATAAAATCATATACATATACTATATATGTATGTATTTATATATACATAGTATATGTAATATATTTGGATGTATATAGTATATATATTTTATGTATATACAAGATACATATAGTATATATATTTTATGTATATACAATATACATATAGTATATATATAGTATGTGTATGTACATATATAATATGTAGTACAAAAGTCCTTTGTTTGTGAGATATGTGGTTGAAAATTGATCTTTAGTCTATAAATTGTCCTTTAATATTTTTCTCAGCATCTTTCATGGAACAATTTTAAAATTTTTGATAAGTTCTAATTTTATTATTATTAATTTTGATAATTTCATAATAGAACTTTTGACTCATGTGTGGGAAATATTTTTCTAACTTGAAGTCATAAAAATGTTTTCAACTTTTGTTCTGAATGTTTTACAGTTTTGTTTTAATATTCGGACTTATGATTCATTCTGATTTAATTTTTGTCAAAAATAGAAGTTTTATTTGAGGTCTGTTTTTCTGCATATGGATGCCCAATTGTTCTGATACCATTTACTGAAAAAACATTTTTCACTATTAAATTGTGTCTGCATTTTTGTTAAAAAGTTCCTTGGCCATATTTGTATGGGTCTATTTCTGGATTCACTGTTCTATTTTATTGTTCTATGTGTCTATGCCTTTGCCAATGCCATATTGTTTTAATTACTATCAAATTGTGTGTCTTAAAATAAAGTAGTATAATTCTTCTATTTCCCTTTTCCAAAATAATTTCAGCTGTTCTAGGTAATGTGTTTTTCTATATACATTTTTAAATTAGTTTATCTATGTCTACAAACAATCTTGCTGGAAGTTTGATTTTATTATGAAAATCTATAGATCACTTAGGAGAGAAATAACAAATTATATGCTGAGTCTCCCAATCTGAGAGCCTGGTATATTTCTCCATTCATTTTGATGTTTTAAATTTTTTCGTTAGTGATTTGTAGTTCTCACATAGGCATCTTGCACAAGTCTCAATAAATTTTAAGGTTGAAATCATAAAAATATGGTGTCTAATCACAATAGAATTAACTTATGAAAAAAACAACAAAAAGAAACATACAGAATGTCACAAATGTTTGGATATGAAGCAAGACATTTCACAATAGCTCATGGGTCAAAGGAGATATCCCAAAGGAAATTAGAAAAACATTAATTTAGACCTGTTCATAACACTATGGAGAAAAATGAACTTATCATGAATCACAGACCCAAATGTTAGAACTAGAACTATAAAACCTTTAGGAAAACAAAACAAACAAACACAGGACAACATCCTTGAGATCCTATGAAAGGAGTTTTAAGATACAAAACACAAAATACAATGTATAAAAGGAACAATGATAACTTAGATATTGTCAAATTAAACATATTTACATATCAAAAATACGCCACTAGAAAAAGATAACCTACAGACAGAAAATCAAATATCTGATAAAGATTCCCACCTAGAATATATAAAAAGGCCATTACAAATTATTAACAAGAAAAAAAGTGACTCAATTTAAAAATGGACGTAAGTTTCTGAATACACATTGCGCCAGATATACAAATAACTAATAAACAGATTTATTTAAATAAGGTCAACATTGTTAGTCACTAGAGATATGAAATTAAAATCACAGTCACATAACGCTTCACACACTAGAATGGGCATAAGAATAAAGACAGACTATAACAAGTCTTGGCGAGGATGTGGAGAAACTGGTACCCTCATACATGGTTGAAAGGAATTAAAAATGGTAGAGCCACATTGTAAACCACTTTGCCATTTTCTTAAGAAGTTGCACATACACTCTCTGTGCCACATAGTCATCCCACTTTTAGGTAGGTATTCAAGAAAAATGAAAACATGTGTTTACACAAATACTTGTGTCAGGATATTCATAGCAGCACTGTATCTAATGCCCATGATTTTTCACAATCTGAATGCCACCAGCTTTTCAATGAATAAACAAAATGTTGCATAAAATAACCATAAAATGAAATATTATTTAGCAATATAAAAAATGAAATATTGTATGCTACAACTTGTTTGAAGTCAAAAAACAACATTCTACAGTGAAGTATGCCAGATAAAAAAGACTACCTATTTCATTATTCCATTTGTATGAAATGTCCAAAAGAAGCAAATCTATGTCAGAAGAGAGCTTAGAAATTGTCTAGGGCTGGGAATAAGAATGTGGATTGAAGGTAGAAATGTTCTAATATGGCTTTGTTATGAAGGCTGTACAACTATTAAGGATTTACTAAAAATCATTGAATTGAACTCAAAATAATGGAATAAATCTTTCCACCCCAAATAATTTTCATTTTATTTTGTTTTATATTGTGATTTTATTTGAATGTCTTCCAAACTTTGTTGTTGAGAAAAATAGTATGTTAGTGATTCTTCCTCATTCTATTATATTCCTAGAAATATTTCCTAAGATTTGTTTGTCTGATATGATTTCCCCTTGTTCCCTCTATTACTGAGAAACAGAAGAAGGTAAACTGGAGTGGCAGGATTTTTTCTCTGTAGTTCTTTCACCTTTTCCTCCCTCTCAAAGTTTAAAGCTATTTTCAATAAGGAGCCTTCTTTTAAGTCACCTAATGTGGGTGGTTTTTATGGTGAGATGTGGAGGATCCACTGAGAGTAGAAGGACAAGACATACAGTTCAAAATACTTGACCCCTGGCAGGGTGAGCATGCTTCAGAGGGTAAGGGAAACCGTCGCTGGGAACAAGCACAACTTATAATTGGCTCTGCCTCTGGAGAAAAAGGATTAGTCTCTTTAGTCTAAAAAGTGTCCTTTAATATTCTTCTCAGTGTCTTTCATGGAATAATTTTAAATTTTTTATGAGTTCCAATTTTATTATGATTAGTAGTAATTTTGGTAATTTTACACTACACTGCTCCCTGTCCTAATAGTCAATATCCCTCATGGAGTAGAACAGAGTGTAATCAGGAATTCCTGGCCAAATGGTGTTGGCACATGTTCCCATGGCTTAATTAGGCTAGAACCAGAAGCTTTCATGACTGTGGAACAGACGGATGCCCTTCAGTGATGTGTGATGTGGATGGAAAGATACTCAAAATACGCGGTTGGTTGATACCTGTGATCTAAAAGTTGTGTATGTTTACAGTATTAGTGTTGATATTTACTTATTATTTTTTGCTTGACAAATATAAATTGAATATGGTACCCAGTATGATGTTTAAAATTATGTAGACATTGTGGAATGGCAAAACCAAGCTAATTAACATGCATTACCTCAACAGGGTTTTTGTTTGTTTTTGTGGTGCAAACCCTGAAAACTACTCTTTTAGCATTTTCAAGCATACCACACACTATCCTTAACTATAGTCACCACGTTGTACAGTAGATCTCTTGAACTCGTTCTTTTTTCCAATTGATATTTTGTGTCCTTCAGTCAACACATACCCAATCGTCCTCTCCTCAACCACCCCTCTGGAGCTGCCATTCTCTGCTTCTACAAATTCAACGTTTTTAGATTTCACATACAAGTGAGATTATATAGTATTTATGTTAGTGTCTTGCTTACTTTCCTTAACATAATGTATTCTAGGTACATCCTTATTGTTTCAGATGAGAGGACTTCCCCCTTTTTTCAGGCTGAGCAATACTCTGCTGTCTATCCTCGTTTTTTAAATCCATTCATCTGTTGATGGACATTTAGTCTGACTCCATAACTTAGCTTTCATAAACAATGCTGCAATGAACATGAGAGTGCAGATATTTCTTTGACATACTGATTTCATGTCTCTTCTAAATATATGCCCTGAAGTACCATTGCTGGATCATATGATAATTCTATTTATAATTTATAGGACCTTTATAATATTTATCATAATGGCTGTGCTAATTGACATTCCCATCAAGAGTGTATAAAGCTTCCCTTTTCTCCACATCCTCACCAACACTTGTTATAAAAATAGTCTTTTTGATAATAGCTACTCTAACAGGTGTAAATTGATATGTCATTGTGGTTTTAATTTTAATTTCCTTGATGATTAGTGATGCCCAACATAGCTAAATGTTTTCACATACCTGTTGGCCATTAGTGTGTCATATACATAAATTTCTACTCAGATTCTTTGCTCCTTTTTAATCAATTGTTTTTTTCTTGTTATTGAGTTGTTTGAGTCTGTTATGTATCAAATATTGGATGTTATCCCCTTGTCAGATGTGTGCTCTGCAAATATTTCCTACAATTTCATAGGTTTTCTCTTTATTCTGTTGATTTTATTTTCTGTACAGAAGCATTTTAGTTTGATGTGATCCCATTTGTCTAATTTTGCTTTTGTTGCCTATTCTTTTTGAGTCATATCCAATAAGTTATTGGACAGACCAATGTCCTGGAGATTATCTCCTGTATTTTTCCAATAGTTTTACAATTTCTGATCTCTTGTTTAAGTCTTTAATTCATTTTGAGTTGATTTTTATATATGGTGTGAGACAAGGATCTAATTTTATTTTATTTATTTATTTATTTTTTGCATGTGGATATCAAGTTTACACAATTATTTATAGAAAAGATGCTCTTAGGCTGGGCGCGGTGGCTCAAGCCTGTAATCCCAGCACTTTGAGAGGCTGAGGCGGGTGGATCACGAGGTCAGGAGATCGAGACCATCCTTGTCAACATGGTGAAACCTCATCTCTGCTAAAAATACAAAAAATTAGCTGGACATGGTGGCGCGTGCCTGTAATCCCAGCTACTCAGGAGGCTGAGGCAGGAGAATTGCCTGAACCCAGGAGGCAGAGGTTGCGGTGAGCCGAGATCACGCCATTGCACTCTAGCCTGGGTAACAAGAGTGAAACTCCATCTCAAGAAAAAAAGAAAAAGAAAAGATGCTCTTTTTCCATCGTGTGTGCTTGGCAAGTTTGTAAAAAATCAACTGACAAAGAATGTATACATTTAGTACCAGCTTTTCCATTCTGTTCAATTTTTCTATGTATCTGTGTTTATGCCAGGACCATGGGGCTTTAATTGTTGGAGCTTTATTGTGTATTTTGGGAACAGGTAGTCTGATGCTTTCAGCTTTGTTTTTTTTTTGCTCAAGATTGCTTTGGCTATTTGGGTCTTTTTTGGTTTCATATCAATTTTCGGGTTGTTTTTAGTGTTTTTGTAAAACATGCTATGGAATTATGGTAGGAATACCTTGACACTGTAGACTGCTTTAGGTAGTATTGACATTTTAGCAATATTCTTGTTCTGATCCATAAACACAGGATATTTTTCCACTTATTTGTAGCTTCCTCCATTTATTTCTCCATTTTTTATAGTCCTCAATATACAGATCTTTCAGCCTCTTGGTTATATGTTTATTTACTTATTTATTTATTTTGGTAGCTGTTATAAATTAAATTGTTATTCTGGTTTCTTCTTCTGTTAGTTCATTGTTATTGTACAGAAACACTGGTGATTTTGTACATTGATTTTTGTATCTCTTAACTTTACTGAATTCATTTATTAGTCCTAATAGCTTTTGGAGGAGTCTTTAGTGTTTTCTATGTATAAGATGTTGCCATCTGCAAACAGAGATAATTTAACATCTTACTTCTATACATCGATGCCTTTTATTTTGTTTGTGTCTAATTACTCTGTCTAGGATTTCCAGTATTATGTAGACTATAATTAGTAAGAATGGGCACCCTTGTCTTGTTCTTATCAGAAAAAGCTTTCAAGTGTCAACACTTCCTTTTCATTGAAGCAATTTTGCATGGAAAATGTCAAAAGTGATGTGCTAGGTTATCTGGTGAAATGTTTGTTCCCAAAAATTGCCTGGAGAAATATAACATTAGCAGCTACTTTGACCTTAACATATGTATTAGGTAGGACTTCAGCACAAATTTTAGAATATAAAGTGATTTCCATGCTATTGTGCAAACCCAAACCCAAAGACTGTTAAACACAATGATCACGTAGTGATACTACAATAAAGATTCACACGTGTACAAAATCTGTTATGGCTGCAAACAAAATTTTGCTTGGCCTTGAAAACCTGCTTCCTTTGTATAAACTATTTAATAATTGCCATGTAAATTATAAGTGTTTTGATGTTTATAGGAAAGATTTTGGAATGGTCATATACATTAGAAGAATATCTTTAATAATTAATCAAATATGGCTGTAAATTTTGGTCATATACAACATCTCTCAAGTCTGTTAAGTATGGCTTTTGATTCTCTTTTTCAAGATGTGATCTTTACAGTTGGAGGACTCACATTTGAACTTAGACACTGCAAGTGCTCAATCCTTAGTCACAGGTACTAGATTACCTACTTGTTATTCAAATGCTTCAAGATGACTCCAAAATATGTTTCAGTTTTGTTAAATAAAAGGGCAAGAAAAATGAAGAGAAGAGGAAAGGAAAAAAAGAAGAGAGAAGAAAAGAGAAGAATTCTAGAGCAGCAAAGAACCGATTCTACATCTGTGTGAAAGAACTGATAACCACAGTTATCATCATCACTCAATTTTAAAAAATCATGCGTGAAGAGATATAGCAAGTCAAAATCTTGTGTCTTTTTAAAAGATTTTATTTGTTGAGGAGCTTTTTCACCAAAGGCCTTTTCTCTGAGTCTTTTTGCACTTAAACATTTATCTCTCTTCAGCTCATGTATATAATCAAATTCCCTTGGACTAATTCTGAGTCTGTGGAATCACCTTCATCTTCACATGGGATTGTTCCTGTGGGACTCCGGGCCCATTTTTCCTAGCAGGTTCTTCTGATGAGCCCACGTGTTCAGTACTATCTAAAGCATATCATGGCTGCCAGTACTTTATGAAGACAGCTGGGTCATGTGCGGACACGTGTGGCCTCAGCTTATTATAGTAATTATGACTAGCACAAGGTAACTTCTGTGATCCAACTTCAACCAAAGAGAAATCACAGTGTTCAAAACCTGGAAGTGCTCCACTTCTTTCTGTCAGGAAAATAGCTGTAAAATAAAGAAAACATCCAAATATGGGCACGACTATTGAGAATAATTTGAGGAAACAAACAGACATAATGAAAAGGGTTTTAGGTAGAACAAGAAAAAAAAAAAACAGAAAATTCTGATCCAAATCCTTTTGTTTCTAATAAGGAAGCCATCTTAAAACTAAAGGATATTTAAAAATATACCTATGCCCAACAAAATAAACCCAACAAAACCACTTTATAAGCTTTTTCTTTTGAGTTTTAAGGTATGAAGTTTCAAAACTCATTTACAAAGAGAATAGTTACAGTAAAAAAACAAAACAATAGTAATGATAATCTACATTTTCTACAATGTGTGCAAATAACTGCTCAATCTGTGGAAGAGTAGGCTTCATAAAATATTATGAACAACTTTGTTCTCTATGTTAATTATGTTGGTTTTACATACACAATTTCTTAAATTCCAAGGATGTTGATTCATAATGTTATTTAAAATATAATTATTGATTTTCTATTCCTAGTATTTGAAAACATACGTTCACCTAAAAAAAAAACACGTAAAACACGTTTATAGACATTTCATTTGTAATTACCAAAAACTAGATATAGCACAAGTGTCCTTTAAGAGGCAAAAAGATTAACTGTGGTACATTTCATACAATGGAATACCACTCAGATGTAAAAAAGAGCAAACTATTGATATATGTAACAACTTAAAAGGGTTTCACATGCATTATAGTGATTGCATAAAGACAGTCTAAAGGAAATCAATCACTTTAGACTGTAAGATTGTTCAAACGTTTTCTCCTTTCAATTTTATTATTTTCCTCCCTCCAGAATTTTATCACATAGATGTGCACACTTTAAAAATAGATATTATAAATATTAATCCATACCCTTTATATTTATAAATACATTTTCTGTTTTTTATTTTTATCATTTTGTGTTGCTTTTGTTATAGATTCATAAACTACTATCCCTAATTACTAATTTTATCAGCTATATCCATCTATTTATAGCACTTACAATATTTTTACAAATATTTTATTTTCATGTCATGTAATAAATGGTGAGAGATGAGACTGAAAACAGTTGGCCGAAAAAAAATGGGCCCTGTGAAAGTAATGGGAAAGAGGGAAAAGTATCATCTGTATTTCAGTTAATTGACTCTTGCATCAATGTTAGGGATGGGTTAGCTGGATGAACCTGGAAGCATTGAGGATAATCAGACTGCCATTGCTGTATTTCAGAAGAGATTATAGCTAAACCAGAAATCAAAATCCTACAAATGATAAAATAGGTATAGGGAAAGAATTAGCAATACTACTTAAGTTATAGCGGAAGAAGAGAATGAAAACTTCGGGAAATGCTTTAGAAGTTTTCTGACTTGTTTGATGGCGGAGTATCACCAAAGATGTTTGGAGGTAATAAATGCTATAGAATAAACGAGCAGGCTGTTGTAATGGTGCAGGCAACCAATGGAATCACTTGAATCTTGAGCACTGGGTACAGTGTAAACGGAGGGATGAATTCAAGTACCTACCTGAACAGTGCAGGATGGGCATATTCAAGCACAAATCCAAGGCTTTTTAACCTGGCTCCCCGTAAACTGTGAAGTCAGTAACTAAATTAAGCAATGCAGAAAGCAATTTCAGTGGGTTTTGCAGCTGGAGATATATGCTGCTCTGAGGGATATGTTTGAATGAAAGCTCAGAGCTAATCATCTCAACTCTCTGCTGTGTTACCTTGCCCTGGCGACTCCTGGCTGAGCAGTGACCATGGGGTGGGTAAAGGGTTGCTCTTCCTGACCCATGTGCGGGCTGTGAGACCTGGACAATCCCTTCAGCTCCAGGACTCCCCATTCTTAGAACCCCGCTGGAGTCTGAAACTCTTCTTTCCTGAGTTGGAACACCTCTCCGAACGTCCTTCCTGCACCGCCAGCTGTAAGCATTCGTCCACACACGGTACACAGCTTGCGTGCGAATCGTAATTCACTCTTAAAATCACACCCTTTTTAGGGATATTCGTTTTCAATGACTGTCCTCCTTGAGTTGGACTTATGTCGAATCCACTCACAGTTGCCAGACCTGTGTCAAATTTGAAGTTTCCCCTAGCACTGCCTTTTTTCCTCCTTTATACTTCACAGGTATTTCTGCCAATAACTCTCTTGAATGTCAAACATGTCTCAGTACTTGATTGTGAGAACCCAAACTAGCGCAGAAGGTCTAGCGAAGGGGGATGCTAGGTTTGTTTGTGGCTGTCGAAGGTGGGGTCACATTGGAATTGGCAATTATCATAGAAACAGACTATGAGAAATTTGTATCTGAGGCTCGCTGTAACTTTGGGCACAGTTTATTATATTTATTTAAGTAAAATGACAACTTTCTTCTTTACAGTTATATAGTTTAAATGTATATGTGTGTTATGAAAATGTTTCAAGGTGCCATCTACAAATTAGTGTTAATAACTTTTCTCCATCAAACTAGTTTTCTCTGTTGAGACCCAACAAATAAAAAGGGAGAAATTTTAGAGTGAGAAGCTTAATTCATATTTTAAAAAATGAGATTGCATATTTTCCTTTCAATATTTTAGATAAAGAATTGGTTATCAGTTTTAAGAATATTTTCAGAATATTTGTGCTTGAGAAAGGACTAGAAAGAGTCTCACTGTTGCTTTTGAGAACTCCTTCCATTTCACTGGTGCCTCAACTATGTTAAGAAAACCATGAATATATTCATTTCTGTTTTAATACTGAGCTGGATAATGTTAATACTTCATGTATTCATTGAAACTTCATTCTGTCAAGCACTGCACCCTGCAATTAATCTTATTATGTGCTTGCTTGTTAGCTTCTGTACCTGAGGCTCACTGATTTTCCCTTTAGCAATGAGGAAACACTGCTCAGATGTGGTGGTCTAGAGTGTAACCATGGTCTTTGGCTTGACATGGAATCTTTCATATATTTTTCTATTGTTCGCAGGGACCATTTATTTCCTTCATGAAATACTCTCCTCACTCAGGGTCCAAGATTGTAGATTTGCTTTCTGTGGTGGTTATGAAGGATTACCCCTGACTGTTATGCCTCAGCATATACTGTTCTCTACCCACTGGGACTTGATGGGAATGTGACACATTCTAGCCAATGAAACGTGAGCAGGGGTTCCTGTATCTGTTCCAAATCAAGTTACCTCATTGACCATTGTCAATGTGCCTTGATGACAAGCAACTTTTTGAAGCTTGGCTGTATTTGCAGTCTGGATTTTAGAGTGGGCTATTTCCTAGACATGGGGAGAGCAAGGAGTAGCCCTCTGTGTACATATATCACCACTGAGACTGCGTTATTTTGTTCCTGTTGCCATGTCATAATCTGGCCACTTCCAACTCATAAGTAGATGCTGCTGCAACCAAAAAAGCAAAACAAAACAAAAAAAGAACCAAAACAAACAAAAAATAAATAAAATTGCATGGCACTGGCATTGCTAGAGACTCCATAAAAGACAAAAAACAAATCACCATTGAAGGCTGCAATACAGTGAGTCATGCTTTTGGTAAGACTGTCACTTGCAATGATGTGGCACACATACAATGGGTAATGTTAATAATTAGACTTCTAACTAATAAAATATAAAACTGAGGCAGCATTTAAGCAATAGCTCAATTAAAAGCTTTAAGATAAACTTCATGATCCAGGAGTGGGGAAAGTGTTCTTTAATAAGTGAAAATAGAGCTAACTTTAGGTTTAAAACTTTGAAGAAAAGGAAGACAACATCTAGAAAATAAAAAGCAATCCTCAGTGTGATAGGATATTTTCAATACATGTATCTGACAGAGTAATTGTATTCAAAATATATACTATAAAAAGCTTCTACAAATTAACAAAAATGACAGACAGCTGTACCAAAATATAAGCAAATAATTTGCACATACCTTCCAAAAATATATATATATCCATATCATTAATAAACATATGAAAATATGTTAAATCTCATCATTCATTATATTCATTAGAAAATCACTTCACATACACAGAATACAACAGTTTACGTGCCAGAATGACTAAAAAAAGTAATTATAAATACTAAGTTTTAGAAATAGTATTTCTAAGGAAGAAATCTTATATGTTGCTGACAGAAATGTAATTCGACCCAACTACTTTTGAAAACTAGCAGTACTAATAAAATTGAGTCATTCTTAATTTAATTATAAAGCCAACAAAAATAGCTGCATGTATTCAACAGAAAGAAATACAGAAACTGTTTATAGCAGTAAAAATGGAAAACTATTCATATCAGCATAAGAATGGATAAATGTACTGTATTATATTCATAGAATAGAACTTTAGAAAAATAGAATGAACAAACAGAGATACCAATGATCTTGGAAAATAATGTTGACAAAAAGACAGACAAAAAGGAGGGCTTACTCTATAATTTATTTATATAAATTTCGTACACAGGCAGAGCTTATCTATGGTGATAGAACTCAAAAGAATAGTTCCCTTCACAAGAAACAGTGACTGAAGGGGCAAGAGAGAGACTCCTGGGGAGCTGAAAAAATGCAGTTTCTTAATATGAGTAGTGGGACACAAATGGACACATCATGGGATACTCTAGCTGTAGAAATGGATATATGTATTTTGCTGTTTGTATGTCTTACTAAAAAGAAATTAAAACTCAAACCTCAGCTCTGTGTCAAGGTCAAGTCAAGGAAATGAATATTATACTTCTTCTTATCATTTCTCAATGGTGTACTCCATGGTGTAACAGCAGATATAACATGCTTTGAATCCAAGTTTAGATTTTGAGCATATTTTTGAGTAGTTTAACTCTTTGTAAGAATTGCTATTTCATTATTTTTTTCTTTCTTAGTGATCATTCAAAGATAGAGAAGGAAAAACGTCACATTACATTTAACATAAAAGATAACATTTTGTGTTTCAAAGAAAGTCATGAATGTGTTTTGTAGATATAATTAATATCTAAAAATAGTTGACTTTAAGTAAAGGATAGTATTCTTAATATGAGCTGATTGGACAGTTTTGCATCTAAGGTACTTTACAAGAGTTTAGTGATCTTATTTTACCTATATCTTGACATATTTTGTTTTGAATCATCTTAGGATGTTACTCATGAATTATTTTGAACAACAATTAAAGAAATAAAATAAAAATGAAATTGAATCACTAGAATGATACAATGGTAAAATAAATAATCAATATTACACCCTTTTTCAGTTTTTTAGTGAGTTGTACAATTTTATCATTTTTCAGGAAGTTATAAAATAAGTCTGGCAGCATGATCTTTAGCTTTCTTTAAAATAGCATTACAGAGTCTTGAGAAATCAGATTTTTTACAAAGAAAATTCTACCAAAATGGCAAAGAAAATGATTTCCTTAATTAATATATGAATCAAAGTGCGAATGCAAAGAGATATATTGTAGCATTTAAGATACTAGTGATGATAGTAAAACTCATTACATAAGTGAAATTTCAGGCTATATGCCATCAGAAAAAGAAATTCTAGATAAATTTCTCAAGTTTAAGAGTCAATGAGTAAATCATAATATATTTCTAAGAATGAAATTAATTATGTCATTGCCATCCAGTTATTCAACAGAAAGGATGTTATCACACAAGCTTTTCACACTATCACACGTGATGGTCAAAATTCATGCCACAAATAAAATCCAGGTAACCTTGGGTTTGGTGATGACTCTGTAGATACAACCCCAAAAGCATGATCCACAGGGGAAAGAAAAAGAATTGACAAGCTAGATGGAAATAAAATATAAAATTTCTGCTTCGTGAAATACACTGTCAAGTAAATGCAGACAAGACACAGACTGGGAAAAGATATTTGCAAAAGACATATCTGATAAAGAACTGTTATTCAAATAGAAATCTTAGTCTCAGTAGTAATAAAATGAACAACACAATTTTAAAAATTGGCCAAAGACCTTAATAGACATTTTACCAAAGAAGATATGCAGATGGCAAATAACCACATTAAAAAGCTGTTCCATTCCATATGTCATCAGGAAAATGCAAACTAAAACAGTAAAAATATACCACTACATTCCTATTAGAATAGCCAAAATTCATAATACTGAACACACCCAATGTTGAAGAGAATGTGGAGCATCTTCGGTATTTATCTAAAGGGGGTGAAATTTTATGCCCACACAAATACCTTCACACAGATGTTTATAGCAGTTGTATTCATAATTGCCGAGACCCAGAATTGACCAAAATGTCCTTCAGTAGGTGAATGGATAAGTAAACTTTTGTGTGTCTATACAATGGAATATTATTCGGTGCTGAAAAAGAAGTGAGTATTAAGCCTTAAAAAGCATGGATGAAACTTAAGTGCATATTACTATGTCAAAGAAGTCAATCTGAAAAGGTTACATGTGATATTCTAACTACATCATATTCTGGAAAGGCAAATTTATGGAGACAGTAAAAGAATCAGTGGTTTCCAGAAGTTGGAGGGGAGAGAGGGATGAATAGGCAAAGCATAGAACATTTTAGATCGGTGAAAATATTCTGTATGATATATGTTAGTATACATTTATCCAAATCCATAAGTTGTGAAACACCAGGCATAAGCTCTAACGCTAACATAAATTATGGACTTTGTGTGATAATGATGTATCGATGTGGGTTATCAGTCGTAACAAAGGTACTACTCTGGTGAAGGACATCGATATTGGGGAGGCTGTGCATGCGGAGGACAGGGGATATATGGGAACTCTCTGTACCTTCCTTTATATTTTGCTTTAGACCTTAAAGTGTTCTGAAAATAAAGTATTTGTAATAAAAGTTGATTGGCAGGACATGGTAGATCATTCTACTTGGTGTTTACAAATGTAAAAATGAAAAATACTTTAAAATTAAATTCAGAAGAGAGGGTTAACCTCTCTGCAACAAAATTATGAGCTTGAATGGCTTCAAAATCAATTGCATTTTGATGAAGCAAGAACATGATGCATGAGAAGTAATCATAAGATGGAATCAATGTGAATGTTGGAAAACAGGAATCAGTATTTACCAGACTGATATGGCCTAGTTTATTTCATGAGCATCAGCAAGCAGCGAGTTGCTTTCAAAGGACATTGTCTATTTCATGTGCATATACCTCACCACCAGGAAAACATGGAATGAAAAACATGGGTTTTCTATGTTTAAATGATTATTAAAATTTTAAGAAAATTATTTTTCACTATTTCTTTACTCTTAATTATGTAAAATATTTGAAAATAATTTTTAAATATTTTGAAAATATAACAATGTCTATCCAGATAGCAGTGGTGACACCTGTTTTTCCTGGTGCAGTGAGAGTCATGATGGTCCCTGAAAATAAGTTTTTAGCAAAGTTGCTCAAGAAAACATGACCAAAGGCTTGACTCTCCCTGTGGAGCCTGTTAGACTGAAAATACCTGGAATAAATAAGAGAGAGGAGAGCACGTCTTACATAAATTGGCACATGGAGCTCACTGGATTGAAAGAGATAAGAAGCAGGGCATGTTTGTGAGGCAACTGCACTGCTGAAAATACCGTAAGCCTAGATTAAAAACGTGTTTAATTTTCCAAGATTTAAGACAACCCCTGGGGCAATATCTTTCTATGGATAAGAAGCAGACAGAAAAACCTGCTCAGTGTTCAAGGAGAACATACTGTCCAATGCTTGATTCGGATGTGTCCAAAGAGCACGATAAAGAAGGAAGTACCCTACATAATGGGAAGCCATGGTTCTTGGAGAACTGTGCACTGGAGAGATCCTTCTAGGGAGAAGAATCAGACCCTAACCAGGAAGATTTTGCAGGGAATATCCTGAGTGCCTATTCAAATTGTAGTTTTGAATGAGATTACCAATCCACTCCACTCCACCACTGCACTTTAGGTTCTTTTGGGGCAGATATATTGTTTTGGTTCATAGGTGTCTATATGAAAAGGACCCACATCTGTATGTGACATAGTCCAGTCATTACCAAACACTACCCATAGATCTGCTCTTTATTGGTATGACTGGTTGGAGTTCTGGCTTGGTTGTCTTTTTTAGTAAGAGTGAGAAATATCTGGTCATCAGAAAAGCAGATTCTTACTGACATTGATATGGTTCACCAAATAGTTCCGTACATGGCGAAATAGCTGCTGGACAATTGCAGACTAAGTGACTAACAATGATGACATTTGAGTGGAATTGAGTAGCTGCAGGCACCAACATTGAATTGTCTATTCTAAGCCTGCCCAGCTCTTTCCTCCTGCCATGGCAAGAGGCAATATTGAAAACAGTGGCTTTCTCAGCCTTGGTTTTAGAGTAATTCCTGCGCCATCCTGAGATCACATAGTTTGTGTAAGAAATCAAGCTCTGATTTTGTCAGGCACTACCATTCCTAGGCTGTTTGTTGCCGTAACATGGCTTGATATGCTTTATGTCTTTCCCTTCTCTAGTTTCCTTTGCTGACTAGTTTTTCTCAAACTAAATTTCACGTGGTAGCATCTGGGCCCCCTTCTCTTGCCTGTCTCTATCTCTTTGAGGTGTCTCGTTCATTCCCATGCCTTAAGACGTCATCTAAATGCTGAGATATCAAATTTATGTTCCCAGTCTGGACCATTTATCCAATCTCCATATTATTTTTTATTCCATCGTAAACAACTGCACTTGGATATTTTATAGGCATCTCACCTATTAAGACTATCATAATGAAATTTTTGAACACACCTCTATGCATGTGCCCTGACCAGTTTCACCACTGGCTAATATCAACTCTTCCTTCTTTCTAGTTCCCTTAGACATAAACATAGTAAACAACTTCACTTATGCTCTTTCCTCAACCCCTCACATTTAATTCATCTGTTGGGCTTGTGGGTATTCCTCTAAAATGCATTTTACATGTGTGGCTACAAACTGTGTGCACTGACACTCACCTAGGGCAGAGTTCCCAACATCTTTCCCTAAGAATTCCACGAGAGGCTCCTGGCTGTTCCCTGTTGCCCACTCCAGTCCCTGCAGCCCATTCACAGAGCAGCCAGCATGGTTTGTGAAAGGAAACCTAGTCATGATTTATTTTTGATTTTGGAGTTTCCATAGAGTCATTCATTGGCTTCACTTTTCCCTTACAAGAAAATCTACATCCCGTATCTTTTTGGTCCTGTCTACTTTTACATCCTTACTCAGAATCCAGCCTCCCTGCCTTGCTAAGTTCCAGACACACTGGCCTTTCTTCCATTCACAGAACAAAGCCAGCCCAGTCTGGTCAGTTTTGCTCATCAGTCAGCTTGTCACAAGGCTATGCCTACTTAACTCTCTGGTTTGTCTTCTGCATCTTCAGGGAGGAGTTTTCTGATCACTTAATTAAAAACAGACCCTCCTAAGTCACCCCTTCATTATTTCTATTGCTGAACTCTGTTCATTTCCTGCTCCATGGAGATCACTAGCTTGTAAACATTTCATTTCTTGCTTGTTCATTGTGTGTCCCTTCCAATGTCAATTAAGCTCCACGAGGGTGTGGACTGATGATACCTGTCTTCTTTCCTGCGTTCATCGCCTAAACCCAGCATTGTGCCAGAGAGATAGGAATTGCTCAAGGAATACTTGTGGAATAAATGTATGTGTTTGCTTTTGTTTGAATAAGTTACATGTGTTTGCAATTGTAAAATAAAATGAGGCCAACAAACATGAAAAAATGCTCACCATCACTGATCATTAGAGAAATGCAAATCAAAACCACACTGACATACCATCTCACATCAGTTAGAATGGTGATCATTAAAAAATCTGGAGACAACAGATGCTGGAGAGGATGTGGAGAAATAGGAACACTTTTACACTGTTGGTGGGAGTGTAAATTAGTTCAACCATTGTGGAAGACAGTATGGCGATTCCTCAAGGACCCAGAAGTAGAAATTCCATTTGACCCAGCAATCCCATTATTGGGTATATATCTGAAAGATTATAAATCATTCTATTATAAAGACACATGCACACTTATGTTCAATGTGGCACTGTTTATAATAGCAAAGACCTGGAACCAACCCAAATGCCCATCAGTGATAGATTGGACAAAGCAAATGTGGTATATATATATATATATATATATATATATATATATATATAATGGAATTATATATATATATATAATGGAATTATATATATATATATAATGGAATACTATGCAGCCATAAAAAATGATGAGTTCGTGTCCTTTGTAGGGACATGGATGAATCTGGAAACCATCATTCTCAGCAGACTGGCAAAAGAACAGAAAATCAAACACTGCATGTTCTCACTCATAGGCAGGTGTTGAACAATGAGAACACATGGACAGAGGGAGGGGAGCATCACACACTGGGGTCTGTTGGAGGGGACTAGGAGAGGGACCAGGGAGTGGGTAGGGAGGTTGCAGAGGGACAACACTGGGAGAAATGCCAGATATACATGACAGGGGGATGTAGGCAGCAAACCACATTGCTGTGTTTGTATGTATGCAGCAATCCTGCATGATCTGCGCATGTACCCCAGAACCTAAAAATAAAATATAAATAAATAAATAATAAATAAATGGTGAATGGTTTGCATTTAAGGAAAATGAATTATGCTATTCAAATATGAAGTTATGAAGTCAATTACCTTTTTCTGATACAAGAAAATTCCTTCATCCTTTTCTTACATATGATTGAAAATATATTAGTAAAGACTTCTTTCTTTTTCCTTGCCCAATATGAAGGAAAAGCTCATAGCCAAATTCTAAGGAAATTTTTGCATATTCTTCAATTTGGGAGTCTCATACATAGAATTCTAAACTGAATTGTGAATGTTTTGTATTCTTAGACTATAAATAAGGCCAGAAAATAATAAATAATGAGGTGGAAAGAAACACACAAACAAAAGAAAAATATGTGAGAATAGGTGTTTGACATGAAAAATCCAGAATTGTGTAAAGGATAAGTGAGAATAGAGGGCATTTCTCAGGCTGACCTCTTTCTCCAGGAGATGGCACTTAAAAAACAAACCTAGTTTGTTTGCTGTATTGTAATTCTGTTTATTCATTTACCTCCTGCCTGGAGTAGCAGGCACAGACACATCCATAAAGTATATGATTTAACACAAACTCACTTTTCCTCCCTCTAAAATGCAAACACAAGAAAAGCGCAATAAACATTTCCTAAATTTGTCATGAATATATTTAAAAATAGCTTGTAAAGTCATCTGCTTTTGCAAGAGGGATATTGATTTCTAGTACACAAACTCTAAATACCTATGTCCAGCTTCATTTGTGTAATCCACATGAATTTACTCATATAATTACATTAACAACATCTTAGGAAGTTAGAATAAATGCTTTAATTAATTAAAATGAGACAATTTATGTATTCATAACTTCCTACGGGAAAACTGTATTGTATTATTTTTGGTATTTTCTTAACCTTTTGGTGCTCCATAATTTCTCAGGGAGTTTTGAGAAACGTTGATATACAGGTTCCATCCTAAGAAATGATAATTAATAGGTTTGGAATTGTGCTTTTAAGTTGCATTTTCTAACTGCACCCCAGGGTATTTTAATGTGCAGTAAGATTGAAGATCATCATTGAGTGTGTTGGGTATTGTCTATGTAAAAGATTATTTAGCACACTTTACCTTTTGTAATCAGTATGAGAATGTTTGAGAGATTTCTAAACACTGAGGACTTTCCCAAGTTCAACTCTCTTAGCAAGTGATGTAAATGGTATTTAACTCCTGTATAAACTGCGAGTTTGTGGTTCCCCTTAAATTCACATGTGGAAACCCTAGCCATGAATGGGGTGACGTTAAGAGGGGGAGTCTTAGAAAGGTAATTACATCATGAGAGTTGAGTCCTTCTGATGGAAGTATTGTTCTTATAAGAAGAGATGAGAAAGAATGCCCTGGACTCTTGCGCCAAATGGAGACACAGCAGGAAGACAGCAGTCTGTGAACCAGGAAGCAGGCTCTCACCAGGCAACGGAGTCTGCGACAAAGGAGCAGTGCCTTGATCTTAGACCTCCCAGCCTCCACAACGGTGAGAAATAAATGTTTGTTGTTTAAGTCACCCAATCTATGGTTTTCTGTTATAGGATTCCAAACGGACCAAGACAAAATCTCTGACTGTTTATCTTGGACACCAGGCTTGTTTCATTCTTTACATTAACTTTTTTTCAATCTTTTAAAATTTTTTCTTAAATATAATTGCAGGATTTTGTTTTTCCTACTTGTTCTTGCTTCGGATGATTTTGTTCCTATTACGCAGTAGACAAATACTGTGTGACATTCTGTTAAAAATAGCAGTTGTTTAAATACTTCTAGTATTTTCATAAAAGGTAATTTTTCTTATTAAAAAGTTTAAATTGAGGTAGAAAAATGTGGTCATTAAAGATATGTTGAATTAAAAATAAAGATAACATAGACCTGTTACTTAAGTATGAGTCTGTTGAGCCTGTGGTTACATTTGGTTCTCGTATTTTTTTCTTGAGTTATTTTACTATTATCATCATTATAATTTTTATCATTTAGGCTTTTGAATAAGTTATCATCTCCTGTCTGAAAAGAAATACCTTCCCAGAGAATTTTTATGTCATTATGGTTTTCAACCATAATAAGAAATTAACTATAATTTTCTATTAATTGTAAAATAAAACATCAAACCTTTGACCACATTAGGACACATAATTTAGTCAGATGAAGCTTACTGACATGATGAATCTCTTCAGGTCTTTTTTGAAAGCTGTTACTGATGTAGAAAGTCCCAAAGATTAATCCAACGTTTTAAATACACCATAAATTTTTTCTTGCATTTTAATTTTTTGCCTATTTATTGCTTTTAACTTTTTTCATACTTTGAAATGCTGGATTCTCCCCCTTCTTTCTTACCTATTTTCCTTCTTCTCTTCCTGTTTTATTTTAGGTATATGACTATAATATGGTTTTCCACATCCGAAGCCTTTGTCTGCTTTTTCCTTGTGTAACAAACGACCTACCCAAATATAATTTTCTCAGATCATCTTATTCTTATATCTAAATTATTTATCTGAACCCTGGCATTTAGTTTAGAAATAGTACCTGCTTGCTTTATAAATACCAAGTTGTTTTCCTTGCATATATGTATACAGTCTTAATTTTCTATTTTTAATTAAAATTTCTATTAAGAAATTCCTAATTTTGCAATTATTATTGAGACCCTTCAAAATGCATACAGCAGGATCTTGTTTTTCAGAACAGTTGTATTTGCTTTCATGATTATTCTTGGCTTTATGATTTTCTATAATTCACTCCATTTTGCTAGTTATTAGTCATACATATGGTTCTAAAACAGATCTAGAAATAATTTTCTCTTCCTTCATTTTTAAAATTTCTGTAAAGTCTTTGATTATTGCACATATTTGTCCATTCTCATGTCACTAATAAAAAAATACCCAAAGACTGTATACTCTATAAAGGAAAGAGTTTTGATGGACTCATGGTTCCCTGTGGCTGGGGAGGCCTCACAATTATGGTGGAAAATGAAGGAGGAGCAAAGGCATGTCTTACAGGGCAGCAGGTGAAGAGAGTGTGTGCAGGGGAACTCCCCTTTACAAAACCATCAGATCTCATGAAACATATTCACTGTGGTGAGAACAGCAGAGAAAAACCTATGATTCAACTACCTCCCACTGGGTCCCTCCCATGACACGTGGAGCTTATGGGAACTACAATGCAAGATGAGATTTGGGTTTGGACACAGTCAAACTATATTATTCTGCCCCTTGTCCCTCCCAAATCTCATGCCCTAACGTTTTAAAACTAATCATGCTTTCTCAACAGCCCCCCAAAATCTTAGGTCATTACAGCATTAACTCAAAAATTCACAATCCAAAGACTCATCTAAGACAAGGCAAGTCCCTTCCATTTATCAGCCTGTAAAATAAAAAGCAAGTTAGTTACTTCCTAGATATAAAGGGGGTACAAACATTGGGTAAATACACCCATTCCAAAGAGTAGAAATTGGCTAAAATGAACAGGCTAGAGGCCCCAGGCAAGTTTGAAATTCAGCAGGGCAGTCAAATCTTAAATCTCTCAAATGATCTCTTTTGACTCCATGTCTCATATCCAGGTCATGCTGATACAAGAGGTGGGTTCCAGTGAAATTGGGCATCTCCACCCCATGGCTTTGTGGGGTACAGCTTATTCCCAGCTGCTTTCAGGGGCTGGCATTAAGTGTCTGTGGCTTTTCCAAGGGCAAAGTACAAGCTGATAGTGGATCTACCATTCTGAGGTTCAGAGAACGGTGACCCTCTTCTCACAGCTCTACTAGGCAGTGTCCCAGTGAAGACTCTATGTGGGGGTTCACATTTCCCTTTCATACTGCCCTAGCAGAGGTTCTCTATGAGGGCTCCCCACCCTACAGCAAACCTCTACCTGGATATCCAGGCATTTCTATACATCCTCTGAAATCTAGGTAGAGGTTCCAAACCTTAATTCTTGACCTCTGTGCAGCCACAGGCTCAACACCATGTGGAAGCTGCCAAGTCTTTGGGCTTGCACCCACTGAAACAATAGCCTGAGCTATAGCTTGGCCCCCTTTGGCCATGGCTGGAGTGGCTGGGAAGCAGGGCACTAAATCTGAAGCTGCACACAGCAGACGGGCCCTGGACTTGACCAAAGAAACCAATTTTTTCTTTCTAGCTCTCTGGGTCTGTGATGGAAGGGGCTGTCATGAAGGTCTCTGACATGCCATGGAGACATTTTCCCCATTTTCTTGGCAATTAGCATTTGGCCAGTCGTTATTTATGCAAATTTCTGCTGGTGGTTTGAATTTCTTCACATAAAATGGGTTTTCCTTTTCTACTACATCACTAGGCTACAAATTTTTCAAACTTTTATGCTCTGCTTCCTCTTGAACTCTTTGTCCCTCAGAAATTTCTCCCACCAGATATGTTAAATCATCTCTCTCAAGCTGAGAGTCCCACAGATCTGTAGGGTAGGGACAAAATGCTGCCAGTCTCTTCGTACAGCAAAAGTGACCTTTACTCCAGTTCTCAACAACTTCCTCATCTCTGTCTGAGTCCACCTCGGCCTGGACTTTATTGTCCATATCACTATCAGCATTTTGAGCACAGCCATTCAACAAGCGTCTGGGAAATTTCAAATTTTCCCACATTTTTCTTTCTTCTTCTGAGCCCTCCAAATTGTTCCAACCTCTACCTGTCACTCAGTTCCAAAGTCGCTTCCACATTTTCGGGAATCTTTACAGCAATGCCCCACTCTAGTTCCACAATAGGCCCTATGCAAGCTGAGGAGCCAGGAAGCCAGTCCCAGTCCCCAAACCTCAAAAGTAGGAAAGCCAGCAGTGCAGCCTTCAGTCTGTGGCCAAAGGCCCGAGAGTCCCTGGAAAATCACTGGTGTAGGAGTCCAGAAGCCGAAGAACTTGGAGTCTGATGTTGGGGTATAGAAAGAATCCAGCATGGGAGAAAGATGAAGACCAGGAGACTCAGCAAGTCAAGTGCTTCCAGCTTCTGCCTTCTTTATTGTAGCCCGATTGGCAGCTGACAAGATAGTGCCCACCCACATTGAGGGTGGGTCTGCCTCTCCCAGTCCACTGACTTCAAATGTTAATCTCCTCTGGGACACCCTCATAGACACACCCATGAACTATACTTTGCATCCTTCCATCTAATCAAGTTAACAATATTAACCAACTCACTGTGGTAAGAAAATTATGATACAATGTGTGTGTTTGTTTGTGTGTTTGTATACCTGTAAAGCTTTAAAGGACTGTCAGTTAATACTCAAAATGTTTCTATAATAGAAGCAAATAATCAGATTGTAATTTTGAGCTAATAATTTCAAGTGTTTTATTTAACACACACATACTGGTGACAGGCAATCGATGTTCTAGGCGCTGGGAAAGTAGCAGTGTACCAAATAGATGAAAATATCTGCCCAGATGAAGCAGTCTAGGGAGCAATAGACAAGCCAAAAATAAATACATGAAGACAGAGTGCAATTAGTAAGAACAAATGCTAAAGAGCAGAGAAGAAAACATGACATATTATGTGGGAGCTCAATATTTCACTGAGGAGTTCAAGAAGGCTTTATAGAGAAAGTAATTTTACAGATTGAAGGAAGAGAAGGAAGCATCATGAAGGGCTTTAGATCATTCCAGGAGATGAATCTGTAAACACAAAGACGTGAAGTGGGTACATGTAGAATGTGTTTAAGAAACAGTGAGAAACCAGTGTGGCTGGATCAGAAGAGTATTACCATTGCTGTCTGACAAAGCCAGAGCACCGGAAAAAGTTCAGATCATGTCATCCCTGGCAGGTCATTGTATGGATTCTGGAGTTTTTACTGAGTAAGACGGTCCATCTCTGAAGTCATCTAAGCAGACAGGAGTCGCAAGAACACTTACATGTTTAGACGATCACTGGGGCTACTATACTGTAAATAAATCTTAAGAAGTTCAAGGGCAGAAACAGAATTGCTTAGAAACTTACTGCAACGATTTTTGCAAGAGATGATAATATCTTTGTCCAGACAAATAGTTGTGAGTGAGGTGAGACATTGTATAATACTGACTATATTTGATGGCAGGTGAGGTAGAATTTTCTGATGAACGAAAGATGAATATGACATAAAAAGAGAATGCAGTGATAATCAACTGGAAAAACAGCACACTAAAGAATATTGATTTGGAAATGATCAGCATTAGATGAGACTTAAATTCCAGAGGCCAAATGAGATTCCTTCTACAGTGGATATAAATGGAAGAGAGAAGGGCCCAGAAGACAGCACCCTGGAGCCCACCAGCATGGCATGGAGAGACCCCAGATAGGAGGAGAAAGCAGTAAAAGCCTGGGAAGCATCAGTCAGAGATGGAGAAGAGAAAACAGACAATGTAGTGTCCAGAGAAAAGTGCAGCAGGCCAGCCCACCAAATGCTGCTGCTGACTCCAGTGTGGTGAAAAACACAAGTGGCCCCTTACATCCAGTGACACAGAGTGACAGGAGAGAAGGTGGAAACATGGGCAGATTGTTGGTAAGTAGATGCTATGTCAGGAGCTTGTGAAGTTCTCTGATGGCTTTAACTTTCTTCATAAACGTAGGAGAGTGAAAACCAAACTCCCTGTGTTCTCATTCATACATGGGAGTTGAACAACAAGAATGCATCGACACAGGGAGGGGACATCACAAACCAGGGCCTGTCAGGTGTTGGAAGGCAAGGGGAGGGAGAGCATTAGGACAAAGACCTAATGCATGTGGAGCTGAAAATCTAGATGATGGGTTGATGGGTGCAGCAAACCACCATGGCACATGTATAACGATGTAACAAACCTGCACATTCTACACATGTATCCCAGAACTTAAAGTAAAATTTAAAAAGTTTTTAAAAGTGGGACAGTTAAGTTGGAAGAAGAGATGCTGGAGGCTTAAGAAGAGAGGAATGAATAAGAAATCATCTAGAGGAGTGGGCAGGAGAATGTGTTAGCAGACTGCAGATTGCTGTGCACCGTTAAAAGTGAGGTTAGACATCTTGAATTTGCAGAGGGCCCAGCCCTAGCAGAGTTGGTACTTTCTTCGCTGCCGCATGTAGTCACCTGGGGGCCATCAGATCCCTGAGTGGAGATCAGCATTTAACCAAAAACGGAGAGTGAAGGCTGAAAAAAGGGAGATTATATACGGATAAATATTACAGAAAAATGATTAGAAAGCAGAAGCAATGCTTTAGCTCTTGTTTCAGAGAGAAAAGAAATATAATAGTTAAGAAAAGGAACAATTATTTACAAAACAAAAGAGCTGTATTTGTTTCTGGAGTATCTGGCTAATCTCTGAAAATATGTCTTGACATTGTATTAATTCAATGATGCATGGATTTGTTTGTGTGGTTTTCTATTTTCATTTTATTTTCTAATAAAAGCAATAATGATTTTGAAAAAAAATTTAAAGATATATATTTAAAAGGATTCATTGTTCTCAGCCTAGTTACTCTTTTTCTTTTCCGTTTTAAAAGTTAATAAAATCAAACTAATGTTCCGGGTATCAAAGAACATTTAGTTTTTAAACAAATGCTTTTCAGGCCTACCAGGCATCCTGGCTCCAGATACTTTACAAAAAGTGTAAGATATTTGTATTGAAGCTTCACCAAGTGCTTAACCATGACCCTATATTTTGGACCAATATGGCACCAGGAAGGATAGATTATAAGAAATGATTTTGGTCCGCAAATACTTAGCAATAGGGAGTGACACCACCATTCATCAGAGTTTCACCATGCACACTGATAATTTCAGAAGCTCTAAACATTGCATCTTAGTATGTGAAAGCTCTAAGTAAACTTTACTTAATGCAGTTTCTCAAACCTATTTTCCTTTGAAAAATCTTTTTGAATATCTCATAATCTCATATAAATATTTCTGTAGAACAGACTTTAGAAGCTCTCTAAGCCTGTGGGCCATGTGTGCTTAGCCCAGCTGCTTAAGGGTAAACAGACACCTCCTCTGTCTGAGAGGTAGGGCTCAGCCTCTCCTCTCCCCTGTTGCCCTCTCCCCTGTTCCAAGATCCCCTGTCACACTCTTCCTGGAGCTCTTCTTGAAGTCCCCAAGAAGGTAGAGCCTCAGGCAATGTCACATATACAGGGATTCTTACTGTTCAAAAAACAAATAAGCAATACAGCCTCACTCTGGGAATCTTCTAGGAAGATTTTTATCTTCTACATTTTATCTGCTAGAAAACTAAATATCTGGGGAAAAAAAACTAAAGGATATTTATTTTCAAGATCACATATTTGAAATTTAAACTCATGTATTGCAAATCTTGTGCGTATCTCAGTATTTGTTGAATGAACACTGTGTTTAAAATATTGTAGAGAGAGAGAGGTCATACCTTAAAGCCAAGCTGGTGCCCACTCCCTGGCTGTAGATGATGCCAAGGACATGTTTTAGAACCAATTCTTCTGTGTCACGTTAGTACACAAAGTTCAGTAGAGATGCTAATAATTCTCCAAACTTTTATTGTGCTAGTTTTTCCATTTACTTTGGCGTTCTTTGTATTTGGAATACATCTTTAGCAGCATGTAACTAAATATAACTTTATTATAAAGATGCCATGTACTTAATGTGTTATAACATACTTATAACAGAGTTATATGTAACCAAGGTTGTTATTATTCTGTATTAAAGTTTCCATGGCAGACAGGTTTCATATTGTATACCCACTTAACCTAAGAAACTTATAATTCATATACTTTAAAGTATTCCTTCTTTATTTTAGTTCAATTTTCTTTCATTCAACCCTCTGTGGAGATGAAGAGCCAACTGCTCACCTCAGAAACTAAGCCCATATGACACCTGAACAATGTCACTTAATTGTTTTTTTAATTAATTTTTTAAGAAATGGGATCTAAATTATTTGTTTCCCTAATAAAATTCTTATTGTTGAATAATTTTGTTGAAGTAAGTTTCTCCTGCATTTCCTACCTCAATTTGATTATGAGGCGGGGGGATGGTAGAGAACCTCATTACAGTAGAAAGACCCGGTAGCTATGTAATCAAGCACCAATCTGATATTTCAGTCTTCACTGCGATGTGCTCCTCCGGCAGTCATCAGACTTACATATCTGTGGTAATAAAGAATGAAATATCCCTCCTTTGAACAGCTCTAACTGCTGAAAAGTTATATTGAGATCAAATCCATTTACTTCTCTTTTTCTGACGTGCTCTGGATGAGACCTCAAAGCCACAGAGAAAAAGTCCCATGTGATTTTCCCAACCCACCCCCAAATGACTGCACTTAACAATATTTGCCTCCTATTTACCTACATCTAACCATTTCCTGTGAGTATGTCTCACAGGGCGTAATTTAAAGCCATTTCTATTTATCTATTACCAATTCTGATTAAACCCCCAAGCTATTCTATTCCTTCTAATTAAGAAGGGCTAATTGTAATGAAAAAATGGCAGAATTATTCGGCTTGGTCAGAAAATGGAATTTTTGTCCCTTCTCACCAATTCCACTTCACTAGACCTGCAGTCCAATATGGTAGTTAGCTTTCAATGACCACATCTGGCTGTTGTTGACAAAGACCTAGATTACTATTAAAAGTGATAAAATGATGTTCAGTGTGGAACAGTAAGTGGTTCTCATTCACAGTTTTAAAATGTTATTTCATCTATGTATTAAAGTCAGGCCACATGACATTTACATTTAGTGGCCAGACATGTGTGAAACAGTTTTAATCTTTCATTACTTTGAGATCTTCCACTATTTTCAGCAAGTCCTTTGCTCTCTAATAACACCTGTCATTTATCTTCTTGCGTCTGTTGCTTATGATGTTGTGATCTTTTTTCAAGTACAAATGTCTGCATAAAAATGATGATGCATTTGTTCAGTAACGTGTTCCAGGGTTGCTTGTCTCTAATCAGTATATATTTAGCTTCTAGCAATGAGATCTCAGCCAGAGTCTACCCAAGTGTTTAGCTATGAAGAGTGGTTTAGCAGGTATCCAGATTAAGTTACTAAATCTTGACAGAACTGCTGAAGGCACTTTGCTTACCACGTTGTTCCATTTGACTGCAAACATTAAATGGAGGTTGGATACAAGACGAGAACTACTCATTGAAATGTAATTTGGAATCCAGCAGATGTATGATGTCAAAAAACATATTAGAGAGACACAATGGGATTACACTTCCAAACTAAACATCCCTGGAAAAGATGTGGAAATTAACATCCTTAATAATAAGTGGCAAATTGCCTGTTAGAAAATAGGCCTATGTTATGCAAATTGGAGATAAAGAGGCTAGAAGTGCTTGAGGGGTGTGTGTGTGTGTGTGTGTGTGTGTGTGTGTGCGCGCGCGCGCACGCGCGCATGTGTATGCATGTGTTTAAAGGTTTTTAAGCTTCTTCTGCCACACTTAGAGGCTAATGATTTGCTATGAACTAAGGCACAATCATTGTTCAGGTGTGAGATAATGAGTTAGAACTTGTGGTAATTATGTTTATGTATTTGTTGATTTTTCTATTTCTAGTGTGACTACATATACATCAGTTTGTACACCTGGGAAATGACCAGTGTATCTCTGTTGCTCCACTGTAATTTTAAAAATAACCTCACTTTATTCTTTAATATGTAGTTCAGTTTAGAGGAGATATAATTGGAATCACCCTGCTTACATCCCCCATGTGGCCTTAAAGATTGTAAGAGAAATATTCCTTTTGCTTAGGTACTTGAAATGTTTTGCTTTCTGTGATTTTGAGTGGTACGTGATGAAGAATCACCTCTCTTGTGACACGAAGCCCCACTGCAGCCTCTGTGGTTTCCTGGGATCAGGATCCAGGGATACCACATGTGAGGCCCCGAAGTTAACACGGAAACTCTTCAAATAGATTCCAAGGACAGAGGCAGTGTTTCACAAAGCTGACAAGTCCACTGCAGACCTACTGAGCACAAAAGTATTCTATAAGATTTGGATCAAATACTTCCACATTTCCATAGAATAACTATGCCCATGTAAAGTAGCAAAATGAAATACAAGTGGATAAAACAAATTTTCAAAGGATATTATGCTCCAATGTCCCACCAAACATGTGAGTAGATGCTTGAACATATTGCAAAGCAAAGATTTGTTTTTTTTTTTCACATTAGAGGCTGAGGTGAACAAGGACACCCATGACGAAATCCAAACAGTGAATAAAATCCGTCTATCTTAGGCAATTTACATTTTAGACATGAGGGTTGATACAACAAAGTGGTTAGAAGCCTGAATGCAAATATTTTGTCTTTGTCAATTTTTAGCCATGTGACCTCGGTCAAAATTTTATAGCTTCCCAAAGCCTTGGTTTCCTGACCCGTAAAATGAGGATAACAATAGAACCTACCACACTGGGATATGGTAAAGAGTAAACTAGTTAATCCATGAAAAGTCCTTTGAGAGTTACCTGGCACTGAGTAAATATCACATAAGCATTCGTTCTGTGATCATTAGCTAAACCACTGTTACATTAAAAGGTCAGGTATGTGGTCATCAGTGTTCTGAAATACTTAACTCTCCAGAACACCATGGAAAATCAGAAAATATTTAAGTTCAGTAGGAGTTGATTTATCTTGTCTTTATTTGGAATTCATTAATGGATATTGTGGAGGCAACTTTTAAAAGCTTCAATATTGTTAAATTTTGTCATTTGTCAGCTGAGTTATGTATTTTCAAATTCTTGGAAAATTTAAGAAATTTGGAACTAGAGAAAATACTATCATAGCAGATATACAATAGTTGACTTTTTGTAAAGAAAATAAATTATGTACTACGATTGATATGGTTTGGCACTGTGTCCCCACCAAATCTTATCTTGGATTATAGTCCCATAATCCCCATGTGTTGTGGGAGAAAATGGTAGGAGATAATTTGAATTATCGGGGTGGTTTCCCCCATACCATTCTCATGGTAGTGAATAAGTCTCTTGAGATCTGATGGTTTTATCGGGGGTTTCCACGTTTCTGTCTTCCTACTTTTTTTCTCTTCTCACCACCATGTAAGAAGTGCCTTTCATTTCCCACCATGATTCTGAGGCCTCCCCAGCCATGTGGAACTGCAAGTCCAGTTAAACCTCTTTTTCTTCCAAGTCTCACTTATGTCTTTATCAGCAGCATGAAAACGAACTAATACAATGATAATTCAAAACAAATAACAAATCAAATAATAAGCTTGAAAAGTGTAAGGAGCAGAAGGAAAGTCCATTTATGTCCCAGTTGTCTGGAGGACATTATTGTATGTCAAAACACCATAATGAATTGTTATAGTACATCAGAAAATCCCTGGAAGAAGTCAGGGCCCTTCTTTAATTAGCAATGCAAACTAGTGACAGTGTACTTTCCAAAGGTATCCATGAGGTATGTATGCCAGATTTGATAAAGGAATAGTCACTTATTTTCCATTGAAAAATGGAATTTGGTTTGGAGGATGGCTAGCAGCATTACAGGAGAAGAGAATACATATGAATACAATATGTAGTGAGATTTGACAGACACTAAAATATTTGTACTTAATTCTTACATGATTATGTATTTTACAGGACTTGAATGGCATAATTATTTTTACTAAGTTAACTCTTTAATCAGGGTATTATTCCAAACGAAGAAGGCTTTGCCCTTATGATATAATCACCCCCAGTGGCCCCATGTTCTAATATAATTCTCTTGGTGGTTAGAGATTTATATTATCCACATAGGATTTGGGACAGAGGCACAAATATTCAAACCATAGCAATTGCTAATACAGATGGCAAACACTAATGAAGAGGATCTAAACAAGGAAACCTGACACAGTACAAAGTGGAGAAGAATACTGAGACATTGCTCAAATAGATATAAGGAACTGAGACAGATTGTAGGATTTTCAATGCAGACTAGGACCACAACCAGCGTCCACTTGAAGCTATCATCATATCATCAGCCCTTACCATTTCTCAGTTTCTTAATACAATATTTTCAGGTGAATTCATGGAGTCAAGGGCTCCATACACAGTGGCATCAGATGGCTCATTCAATATGTCTTCAGTTAATCCACACAGTCCTGCCCTTCCCAAAGGTATCTTCCTCCATCCCTATATGGTTATTAGTTCACCTCACTTCCTATTTGAGTTAAAAGGGGAAAAAAGGGAGAAATCTGTGTGTAGCCCAGCATCTATTTTTCCTTAAGTATAACTGAGGAGTATTATTTTCATCCTTCTACATGTGGTTTACTGGTGGTCACTGGCTAGAAGTGGAAAATCACCAAAACAGAGATATAGACCAATGGAACAGAACAGAAGCATCGGAGGCAACACAACATATCTACAACCATATTATCTTTGATAAACCAGACAAAAACAAGCAATGGGGAAAGGATTCCCTATTTAATAAATGGTGTTAGGAAAACTGGCTAGCCATGTGCAGAAAGCAGAAACTGGACCCCTTCCTGACACCTTACACTAAAATTAACTCCAGATGGATTAAAGACTTAAACATAAGACCTGGCACCATAAAAACCCTAGAAGAAAATCTAGGCAAAACCGTTCAGGACATAGGAGTAGGCAAGGACTTCATGAACAAAACACCAAAAGCATTGGCAACAAAAGCCAAAATAGACAAATGGGACCTAATCAAACTCCACAACTTCTGCACGGCAAAAGAAACAGTCACTAGAGTGAATGGGCAACCATCAGAATGGGAAAAAATCTTTGCAGTTTACACATCTGACAAAGGGCTGATATCCAGAATTTACAAAGAACTCAAACAGATTTACAGGAAAAAAACAAACAAGCCCATTCAAAAATGGGCAAAGGGTATGAACAGACACTTTACAAAAGAAGACATACATGAGGCCAACAAACATATGAAAAAATGCTCATCATCACTGGTCATTAGAGAGATGCAAATCAAAACCACATTGAGATACCATCTCACACCAGTTAGAAAGGCGATCATTAAAAAATCTGGAGACAGCAGATTCTGGAGAGGATGTGGAGAAATAGGAACACTCTTACACTGTTGGTGGGAGTGTAAATTAGTTCAACCATTGTGGAAGACAGTGTGGCGATTCCTCAAGGACCTAGAAATAGAAATTCCATTTGACCCAGCAATCCCATTACTGGGTATATATCCAAAGGACTATAAATGCCCATCGATGATAGACTGGACTGGGAAAATGTGGCACATATACACCATGGAATATTATGCAGCAATCAAAAATGATGAGTTTGTGTCCTTTGTAAGGACATGGATGAATCTGGAGAACATCATTCTCAGCAAACTGACACAAGAACAGAAAAAGAAATACCACATATACTCACTCATAGGTGGGTGAGAAAAATGAGAACACATGGACACAGAGAGGGGGTCTACTACACACTGGGGTCTATTGGGGGGAATGGGGGAGGGACAGCGGGGGGGGGGCTGGGGAGGGATAGCCTGGGGATGAATGCCAAGTGTGGGTGAAGGGGAGGAAGGCAGCAAAACACACTGCCATGTGTGTACCTATGCAACTATTTTGCACGTTCTGCACATGTACCCCAAAACCTATAATGCAATAAAAATTTAAAAAAAAAAAAGTGGAAAATCAGGGAAAGGGCAGAGTCATGGAAGAAGAAGATGAGGGAAGAAGCAAACACTGGTGAAATGTGAGGCCTGGATATGCAGGAAAGATAGAGTCACCCTCAGCTGTGACGGTGGATCCAGGAAGAGAGCTAATTTGAGAGTATATTGAAACAACTAAAAACTTATTTTAGCGACATCAAACTGGGGACTTGATGGGGCATCCATAGGCTGATGGCTGGAGGGTTTTGTTTGTTTGTTTTGTTTTGCAATTTTGGATAAATATCAGAGTGAGGGATACTAAAGGACTAACCAGATAGGACACACTTTGGTCATAGCAGAAAAGGCTATTTTACTAGGAAAGTAGAATGGGTAAAGCTAAGGCCTGGGACCTTAAGAGCTAATTAAAGAAGAGCAGCCAGAAAAGGGTTAAGAGACAAAAACTACGTTAATTTAAAAATGAACTTTTCAGAAACCAAACAATGGGATATTTATAATTAGGAGAGGTTGGACAACAGTATGAGATAACTCAAGTAATTGCAGCAACACAAGTATGGGTGAGGGAAGATTGTTTTATTTTGGCAACTAGAAAGTCTTGTGAAATTCAAGATGTAAATTCCATATGTCATCCCAGTGCTTTGGGAGGCCAAGTCGGGCAGATCACCTGAGATCAGGAGTTTGAGACCAGGCTGGCCAACATGGTGAAACTCTGTCTCTACTAAAAAAAAACAAAACAAAATTAGATGGCTGTGTTGGTGGGTTCCTGTAATCCCAGCTACTTGGGAGGCTGAGGAGGAGAATCATTTGAGCCTGGGAGGCGGAGGTTGCAGAGAGCTGAGATTGAGCCACTGCACTCCAGACTGGGGGACAGAAGAAGACTCTGTCTTTAAAAATATATAAAAGACTAAAGTATAGATGGTTAAGAAAGAAAGAAGAGTGTCTCTCTCTCTCTCTCTCTCTCTCTCTCTCTGTGTGTGTGTGTGTGTGTGTGTGTGTGTGTGTGTGTGTGAGTGAAATGGAATCTTGCTCTGTTACCCAGGCTGGAGTGCAGGAGCAAGGTCTCGGCTCACTGTAACTTCTGCCTCCTGAGTTCAAGCAATTCTTGTGCTTCGGCCTCCTGAGTAGCTGAGATTACAGGTGCCTGCCACCATGCCTGGCTAATTTTTGTATTTTTAGTAGACATGGGGTTTCACCATGTTGGCCAGGCTAATCATGAACCCCCCAATCTTTTATATTATCTATGTAATTATGTATCATATATCACATATAATATATATTTATATAATTATATATTATACATATGTTTACATATAATCTATATGATTATATATCATATGTAAAATTATATATCACATATCTCTAAAATATATATATAAAATCCTTGGGACAATGTGGTGAAAATTTTTGGATGTAATTGAAAGAAATTTAAAGTTCTCAAATAGCTAATAACATACCCATCTTAGTGTCAGATGGGACTGACAGCTTGTCTGAGCATAGACATTCAACTTCCAAATCGTTTTTCCCAGAAAATGGGGAAAGATACTTCTCCAGTGTTTTTCAGCATACCTTGTTGCTTGTGACAGATGTGTTTGTTCTTTCCATCTTGTATATTTTTTGAAGAAAAGGTATGTGGATCTCTCGACTTATATTGCCCTCTCCCTCTCTGGGTGCTTTGAGGACTTGCGTTTTTGTATTTGGAGTTCTGTTGTGTCATCAAAACCTGCATATGTATGAGTTACCTTGTTTAGCACCTTATGAGTTACATTAGTATAAAGGCGTGCTTGCTGTCCATACTGACAAGTCTTTTTATTTCATATATTATTCTATGTGACCTATTGTGTGTTTCCGGAGTTATAGACATCTTGCTCTTTCTTGGTCTGTTTTTTTGGCCCTTAAATAGAAGAAAATTCTTCTATTTGTTCCATACATTTTTTTCTTTCCATTTTAGTTGAATTCAGGTCATTTCTATTGTAATATTGATTCTATCTGTTGTTTTCTTATTTAAGTTGACTTGAAGCATTTAATTTACAATATACCTTTTTTATTTTCTATTTTTTTACATTGTCTTGTCTTTCTTAGAGGATGAACTGAGATTTTAACTATCTCACTTCTTTTCTATTAATGTTTTCTTTTGTTTGACTTAATTGCAGTATTTGTTCATCTTGGTCATTTCCTTTCACAATATTTATTTTCCTTAAATGTATTTTAGTCTTTGGGTTTCCCTTTGCATTTAGGAGTAAAAAAATAGTTTAGTAAACTATAGCCTGTGGACAAACAGCCTGTATCTTTTTTTTTTTTGTAATTAAAGTTTTTTTCAATATAGCTGTACCATTTATTTACTTATAATCTGTGATAGCTTTTCTGATACAACATCAAATCTTAGTAGTTCCAACAGCAACCACATACTTCTAAAACCTTAAAAATATAGTCTTTCGAAATTAATGAAGAAGTTTGTATACCTTGGGGCTAGAAAGTATATCTGTTTTGAGTGTCCTCGGGTGTTGGCAGGGGTCTGTTTTCGGTTAGTCATTTGTGTTTAGTGGAAACTTTGCCAACAGACTCCACAGAAAGGGATCTGCCTCAGCAACGTCTGTTTCCATCCTAGGCACAGGCAAACCAGAGTTGAGACCTCGATTCTAGTTGCCAAAATAAACATTCTTCTAAAAGATAATGACTCAAGTAAACTGTTCTTGTGGAAAACTCTAAATAGCATTTCTTCTTATTTGCATTTCCCCCTCCTGTTTATTATTATCATTGGGAAGCATCTCAAATTACTCCCTGCTTCTCTTCTGGATCAAAATACATATGTGTCAGGGGCCAGGCATGGTGGCTCACACCTGTAATCCCAATGTTTTGGGAGGCTTAGGCAAGAGGAGTGTTTGAAGCCGTGAATTCTAGAAAAGCCTGGGCAATATAGCAAGACCCTGTCTCCACATACACACACACACGTGTCTATATATTTAAAATGTATATATTTTTATATTTATATTCCATATGTTTGTATATAATAAAATATATTTTATTTATATATAGTATATATATATATACAGATATGTATTATATGTAATATAAATAATTGTTTAATGTGTCAAATGAAAATCACAGTATTTAGCTTGAGGAAAAGACATGTCCTTTGGACCATGTATTAACAGTAGGTGACATAATTAATAATAAAGTTAATAGTTAATGGCTTTGAAAGCTATCCTATAGCCACTGCTATTTTTTGCTGAATTAGTACTTAAAACGTTGATAGCAACTGATTAGAAAGAGTCACGCTTAATCCGTAGACTGATAAGCTGTAGCTTCCACTTTTCGCATTGACAATCACTCCTGTATCACTGGTTCCGAGCTTCCCAGGCTTTCTCAAAATCAATGTGCCCTCCTGGCTCCGCTTCCTGTTTTCAAGCCTTGTTACAGGAGCATTTTCTTTTGGAAATTCCTCCTGATTAGCCAAAGATCTTGTCAGCTCAGACTTCGAACATAATCTGAAAGTCAAATCTTGTACTTTTAAAACAAAACACTTAAGTAGAAGAGAATTTTCTGCAGAATCATTGTTTAAAAATGTCAGTTACTATTGACTTTTTCTCCATTTTAGTCAAGTTTTCATCTGCACAATTGAGTTATTGCTTCCAATAGCATCTCTTAATGTATTAGCTCATCGGAGGCTGTGCAGTGCCTGATGCCTGGACTCTGAAACAGGATGGACTGGCCTCCAGTCCCAGCTCTGCTGCTTACTAACTATGTGACCTTTGGCAACTTACTTCAACTCCTGTGTCTCACTTTCCAATCTGTGCAATGAGGATAATAGCAATACCTTCCTATCTATCTTATCTAAGATACTAAAAAGTTTCAAAGCATGTCTTTTAAACCAGTCCATCTCCTTAAGCCTGACTGGAAAAAAAAGTCAACACAATATTCTTTCCTGGGTGCATATGTTAACAGCAGAAAAACAGTAACCACATGACACTAGTGATTTTTGTCATTTGATTTTACCCAAAATATTGTAAAACTCTGATTTGTATTGAATGGAAAGAGCTAAGGAAGCAAGAGTAGACCAGGGTTCAGCCCAAGCAAAATGATCTCTCAATCAAAAGCCAACCTCAGTTGGCTGTCTTTGAGTCCTTTAAGGCTCCTGTCTGCTGAGCTGGGGTCTCAAAGTGAGAAACAACTGTTGTCTTGTTCCATGTATGATTCATAAAGACAGTACTTCCATGCTGCTTTCTGACCTTTCAAATATTAAGACTACTGGTATCGCATCTCATAGGCTTGACACTATTACAATTGGGTTCTATGAAGAAAGATGGCATTATGGTCATAAAGTAATATAGCACATAATGTATTTATGATTGCTCTCCCCATCTTATATCATGGTTTGCCCTAGCCTAGAAACTTTTAATTATTTGTGAGGATATTTAAACTTACCTCGATCGTGGGAGGTAAATCCAACTTTATGCGTAATGCAACTTCCCGTAATAGAAATCCAGTATTTTATCAATACATCTTAGTTTAATAAATATATGTTAAATTACATTTAAATTACTGATTATCTAACTCACTTTACTTAAGATTCAAACTGTTTTTAAGAAAAGTGGCATTAAAGTTCCATAAAAATATGTGACTATATGCATGTGTATGTGTGTATGTGTGTGTGTATGTGTGTGTGTGTATTATACTGTGTCAATGTGAAAGTCAAATCTTGTACTTTTAAAACAAAACACTTAAGTAGAAGAGAATTTTCTGCAGAATCATTGTTTAAAAATGTTCCCAGAGCACTTAACACCGAGCAGTCACATAGCTTCCATTTCTTGTCTTTAATGAAGAAATGTAACTGCATAGTTTCTAAAATCTTATAAGTCTTCACTCTAATTATTCAAGTTTGTTCAAATTGAGTACACATTTGTAAACACGGCACTAAGAATGTTGAAGCAATAAAAGTCTCTAAACTTCTAAATTTAAAAATATATATATTTTTAGATATTAGGATATGAAAGGTAAGAAGGAAATTAATATGAATTGGAAGTAAATAGAAAAGGGGAAAATTAAGATGCTACACATGATAAGAATGAGTTCAGGTGGCTATAAGTAAAGATAAAAGAAAACATGTAAAAAGCTTTCTCCCTTCTGGTACTAGGACACCAGGAGTTGTTGAAATCAGTATCTGTGAGATGGCAGAAATAGCAATTCCATTATATTTCTGTTAATATCTTTAGCACAGTGTAATAATTACTATAATTATTCCTGCTATACTTGGTCATTTTATATAATTTTAAATTTGATCATTTTCTAAATTAAAAATTGTTGCATTTTTATCACTTCTCAGCCTTTTGGCTAAGATCAAGTGTAAAAATTGTTGCATTTTTTCTTGCCTGACGGAATGCAATGCTTAAAATTTTCCTAGCCTGTATGAAAAAAAATCTCATTAAACATTTCATTTGGAGACCTTCTTCATTATACAATGAAATGCAAAACATTTTTAACTTTGATATATAAACTGTGCACATTCTAGTACATTAGAGAAATCACAGTAAAGCTGAGAAGTTTGTCCAAATCACAACAAAAATAATGGAGCATGAACGAGGACAGGATCTGTTTTGTTCACTACTCAGTGCCTAACAGAGCACCTCCAACATAGTAATATAGGAGTTAAGCAGAAATCAGGTCAGGTGAGGTGGCTCACACCTGTAATCCCAGCACTTTGGGAGTCCGAGGTGGGTGGATCACGAGGTCAACAGATCGAGAACATCCTGGCCAACACGGTGAAACCCCGTCTCTATTAAAAATACAAAAAATTTAGCCAGGTGTGGTGGCACGCACCTGTGGTCCCAGCTATTCGGGAGGCTGAGGCAAAGAATCACTTGAACCCAGGAGGCTGAGGTTACAGTGAACCAAGATTGCGCCACTGCCCTCCAGCCTGGTGACAGAGCAAGACTCTGTCTCTTAAAAAAAAAAAAAGAGAGAGAAGAAATTAGGCAGATAGTGAGGGTAAGGAAGTCCTCAGTAAGGTTTTACTTTTAATGAAAAGCAACCTGCAAATCATTTTCTTTTCTGACAAAGAGCAGTCTTTAAAATCGAGCTGCAGACATGGACAAGCAAGCTGGAAGCCTGCACGGGTGAATGCTCACAGCTGTGCCAGTAGGAAGGGGCTACCTGGGACTAGGCATGTTCAAAATGGCGGCTCCATCTTCCCCTTTGTCTGCCTGCCAGTGTACAGCAAAGAGTAGGCACTGTGACGCTGGCCAGGCAAAGACCTCATTTGCATAATAAGATTAGTGTGGGGCAACCATCTTCCTTGGGGGTTACGTAAACATCACAGCAGATCAAGCTAATCTGTGGGCCATAGGTAATTCAGACACCACCTCCTCAAGCCTGTCTGTAAAATCCAGTGCACCCTGCTTTGGCCTGGGAGTCCCATTCAAGAGCCCTTCTTCCTGGCAAGAGAGAGCTGTTCTCCTTTCTGCTTCTTTGCCTCTTAAACCTCCACTCCTAAGCCTACTTTTTTTAAAAAATGTTTTTTAATTACACTTTAAGTTCTGGGGTACACGTACAGATCTTGCAGGATTGTTACATAGGTATACACGTGCCGTGGTCGTGTCCACTCCTGCTTGACTTCCTCAGCACGAGGTGAGGAGCTGAGGAAGTCAGTTCCCCAGACAACAATGCCACTTCAATAGTAAATGAGCAATAAATAGATACTTGCATAATTAAATAATTAAGGTATTCGTTATTTAATATCTGTCAAGTGGATAAACATTGGAAAAGCTAGTTTTCTGCAAATCTTATTTTATAAAGTAATCATTAGACAGTCTAAGTTTAGCCATTAAAATGAGGGAAACAGAACAAGTGCTTCCTAAAAAAGGCCAAAGTTTCTTAAACAATGACCACTTTACATAGTGCTTTTCTGCACTGTGTACAGAGAAAAGTTGTTTTTTAGGTGTTGACATTTTATATCCATGAAAATGAAACCGCTTTTGCAAAAATTGTAACTGAGGAAATTATGACAGTGAAACAGACCAGACCTGACTGACTCCATCTTGCTTCTAACCTTCAAGCTGTCCTTCTTCATTCCTGGGTGTAGGCCAAACTAACCGTGGGAAGGAATTTAGTTTATGGTTTGACTCTGAAACAAGATTGATAACAGCCCTTCCCCACAAAAACCCCTTTCTTGTTTGGGGACCAGTTTGTCTTTGCAGAAGTAACAAATTGGCTACAAGGTAATAAATTACAGTTTAGGGGTCATGCAGCCTCTAGCTACAAGAGTTAAAACCTCCCCAGATTGCTCCTGGGAGTAACATCACTATTGTAAAACCTAAGATTAGCCTTGAGATATTTTCCAGACCCTGAACTTGAGGGATCAGCTGACACTACCCAGACCTGTAATCTGGCTCAACCAGTTCTGCGATCCCACCAGGGAAGAGAAATCAGCAAGAAAACCTCACTTCTACCCCACCTGTGAGTCCATCTCCAACCTGAACAATCAGTCCTCCCTAATTCCCAAGCTCCTTCCTTCCAAAATGTCTTTTAAAACTCCTATCCCCTAATGCTCAGACAGACTGATTTGAGTAATAATGAAATTCTGGTTTCCCACACAACTGGCTGTATGTGAATTACTCTTTCTCCTTTGAAATTCCCCTGTCTTGATAAATCGGCTCTGTCTAGGCAGTGGACAAGGTGAACCTATTGGGTGGTTACAAAAAGGCATGTTTCAAAAAGTACCAGAGTTTTGTTTTAATCAGGAGCAGTCAGGTGACAGACAGAAAGAGGTCAATGCCATTAAAAGAAAAAATTATCACTCATAGTTTCCAGGAGGAGAGGACACACCATGCCAGTCCATGCAGGACCACACAAGGAAGTACCAGCCTTGGCCAGGGGCAGAAGAAACTGGGAGATGCATGGACATAAGCATTTATTGTGGTTTCTGTGGAATGGAATTGGTGAGGCACAGTGAGCAACTGAACAAGCTTGGAATTTGGCAAGCCCTGGGTGATAAAGCTAGTCCCCAGCTGTCTGACACCTGGCTTTGGAGTGACTTAGGACAGGGGAAATATCTGCTTGGTGTGTGAGAGTTAGATAAAAGAGGATGAAGGGTGTGGGTTCAGGGTTGGTTGTTTTGCATATGAAATATGTGCACTAAGATAAGTTGATTACTATCTCTGGGAATTAGCTTATGATGAAATGGGCAGTTTCCCCCCAGATCCAAAAGCCCCTTAGATGTCAAAGTATCATAAAAAAAAAAAAAAGATTAATACAACGCATTAAAAACAAGAGCCCAGAGGGAGCTTGGGAATCTTACACTTCTGGTTTTTAGTTGCATCTACTTAACTCAGTTTTTCACAAATAAAATATAGAAAAATATTAGCCTCAGTTAAATACATGGTTGTGGTGACAAAGTTGTTTTGAGTGTGAAAGTGTCTTATTTCATCTATTGTTGAGTAGAAGGAGCTCCTCAGGTCTGCTTCCTTTGATGAATCAGCCCATTGTTGACATGTGCTTAGTTCACCCCTCTGCCATGCTAGGTACTATCAATAGTGGAGGATAAGAAATAATCAAGGACATATGGGGGACTTCCAATTCCTCACCCAGCATGTGAGGAACTTGGAAGTCATCATTTCTGCTCCCACAGGAAAAAAAAGCAGAACAAAAGAGAAATCAATGACTTTTTCAGATCCATCAGCTAATTGAAGTCACAGGAAAAGCTGATACCTCCAGACTGGACAGACACACAGGAGGGTGTAGAGAATCACTATTTGCTGGAGCAGAAAACCCTGCAGGAATTAGTGAACCCGTGTCATTTGTCTGGGGAAATACCCGAGATTTGTTTCACTCTAAGGAAAACTAAGACACAGACCCACAAATTGTGGGTTTAAGAGTGGAAGGTTGAACAGGTGAATGAAACAAGAGAAAAGCTCCCCAGTGTAGAGGGAGGGGAGTTCCAATCAGATCTCCCCTTTTCATGGCAGGATGTGGTTGGTTTTATATATGGGCATGAGGAGGAGGTGTCTGGTTTACATAAGGCCCAGGGGATTAATTGGACCAAGCAAACCATTTACATAGCCTGTGAAGAGGCTGGAGCCATCCCACCCTAACCTTTTGTTATGCAGATGGGGTCTCTGTCTGGCTAGTACCATGACACCCTCACATTTGGCCTACGGCTTTCGTAGCTTGACTTTTCAGGCTACTTTTTGTTAGTAAAGACATTATTTGGGGACTGCTTTTTATTAAAAGGAAAACCTTACTGAGGACTCCTGTACCCTCACGAGCTGCCCAAATAATTTCTTTTTAATCCTATATCACTAGTAGTGTGGTAGGTAAACCTAAATAGCAAGTGACAATTTGATAGCTGTTCATGGTGGGTAAGTTTGAGAGTTAACGGTTCCATGAGGGCCCTGACATTTTTCTGAGATTTACCTCTAGGAGCCCTACCAGGTTTTCATAATAAAGACTAAAGAAAAATACTCTCTTTGCCTCCAGTTTTCCAAAAGTAGCCAGTCTGAAGTAGAGCCAGACCATTTTGTTCTTAACTAGACCCGCCCTCTACAGAATCTATTTTACCAGACTCACAACTGCTCAGGGTTTCTGCAAAACCCATGCTGCTGGGTTTTTACTATAGCCTTACAAATCTGAAAAGGGGAAAATTCAACTATGTCCCCCCGCAGCCCTCCACATGGGGGAAACAAAATACCCAGGTCTAAGTCTTCCATGCGGGGGGATGGAAATACCCACCTCTAGCTCCTTCTATTCTTTCCTTCTTAATTAAGAGAGGGAGTTGGGGAAATGAGAAGCAGCTGTAAATTCCACAGCTCAGAGGCACAGGTGTATTATAAGGAAATATAACTAAAAGAACTGTGCATCTCAGGCCTTTTGAAGAAAAAAAAATTGGGAAATCCCAAAGACAACAGGGGAGAAGCAAAGAAAGATACCACAGAAAATCGTAGCCTGATACAGCTACAGCAAACAATAAACCAGATAACATAAACCACACACTAACAGCCTGCTTGCCTCACTGAGTTCATTTTACTGAGATGTCGCTTCTGGCTTGCAACATAAAATTACAAAGCAATTAGAAGAGACAGGTAAACATCAGAACCAGACCCAGATATGGCATAGACGGTGGGATTATCAGGCCTAGAATTTAAAACAACTATGATAAATGTGCTAAGGGCTCTAATTTTAAAAGTCAGAAGCCATGCAAAAACACAGAGATAATGTAAGAACAGAGACCAAACTCTGAGAAAGCATAAAAAGGGAATCCACAAATCAAATACAGGCTAATAATGTTCATAAAAAGACTGTATATAGCAGAAGAAAGAATCAGGGATCACCAAGTAATGTCAATTGAAACTTGTAAAACAAAAATGCATAGAGAAAGAAGACTGAAATGGCAGGACCAAATGTTCAAGAACTGAGGAGAATTACAAAAGCTGTGAGATATGCATAAGAAGAATACAAGGAGGGGAAGAAAAAGTATTTGGGGCCAGGCAAGGTGGCTCACATCTATAATCCCAGCACTTTGGGAGGCCGAGGCGGGTGGATCACGAGGTCAAGAGATCGAGACCATCCTGGTCAACATGGTAAAACCCCGTCTCTACTAAAAAATACAAAAATTAGCTGGGCATGGTGGCGGGCGCCTGTAGTCCCAGCTATTCAGGAGGCTGAGGCAGGAGAATTGTTTGAACCCAGGAGGTGGAGGCTGCGGTGAGTCGAGATCACGCCATTGCACTCCAGCCTGGGTAACAAGAGTGAAACACCGACTCAAAAAAAAAAAAAAAAAAAGAAAGAAAGAAACAAAAAGTATTTGAAGAAATATTGAGTGAGAAATTCCCCAAATTAATGATAAATAAGAAACAACAGATCCAGGAATTTCAGAGAACAGGAATCAGGCTAATACCACAAAACCACACATTGGTATATAATTTTCAAACTGCAGGAAATCAAAGACAATGAGAAAATCTTGAAAGCCAGAGGAAAAAAACAATATCTTACCTATGCAGGAGCAGAGATTAAAAATTACATTGATCTGTTCTTCAGAAACCACAGAAGCAGGATGAGAGTAGAGTGAAATGATTAAAATTCTAAAAGGAAAAAAAAACTCACCAATCTAGAACTTTGTATTAGGGAAATTACACTTTAAAAATGATAGGAAGAAAGGCTTTTCCAGACAAGTAAAAAATGAGGACATTTTCTTTCTAACAGAACTACCTTGATAAAAGTGGTAAGAAATTCTTCAGAAAGATGAAAAAGAATATAAGCCATACATTCAGATTTACATAAAGAAAGAAAAAGCATTAGAGAAGGAATAAGTGGGGCAAAATAACATCTACTTGTTCTATTCTCATTGGTTTTGGTAGTATTGAAACACTCAGTGATGGTAGTTTATGGAAAATGAAATGAATGACAGCAATGTTACAAGGGGATGTAAGGGAGGGATTAGGAATAATCTATTCCAAAGTACTTACACGTCCAGTGAAGTGGTATGACACTATTTGAAATGAAACTTGGGTTAATTGTAAATGTGTAGTTCAAAGATGTAGCAACCAATAAAAAAAAAATTTAAAGTAAGTATAATTGATATGCTAAGACAGGAGAAAAATAGAATCATATAAAATAATTAAAACTAGAGAAGGCAAGAAAAAAGTGGAAGACAAAAAAAATAATGAGCAACCAATAGGAAACAGTAAAAAATAGTAACAAATAAGGGAGATTCAAATCAACTAAATTAATAATTACTCTAAACATCAGTGGTTACCAACAGAAAAACAGAACTTGTCAGCGTGAATGGAAAAAAAACAAAATAAAGCAAGAAAAAAAGAGACTCAATTCTATATTGTCTACAATAAACCCACTTTATAAAAACACAGATAGATTGAAAGGGAAAAAAATAAAGAAAAAAAATGCCTAGTAATACTAATCAAAACAAAGTGGGAGTAGCTATGTTCAGTACAGACAAAGCAGACTTCAGAGCAAGAATGATTTCAGTATTATCATTGAAGGCCTTAACACTCCTCTACAGAAATGGAAGATCCAGCAGACAGAAAATCAGAAAGGATGTAGTTGAACTTAACAGCGCCATCAATCAGCTGAATAGAATTGATATTTATCTACGACTTCACCAAACAACAACAGAGTACACACATTCTTCTCAGGCTGTCACCGAACATTCGCCAACATAGACTACATTCTGGGACATAAGACACAACAAATTTACAAAAATAGAAATCTTACAAAATAAATGCCCAGATCATAATAAAATGAAACTAGAAATCAATAACAAAATTAGCTGGAAACCCCATTTTGGAGATTAATAGACAAATTTCTGAAAAGCACATGGGTAAAAGAAGGAGTCTCAAGAGTAAATTTAAAAATGTTTCAAACGCAATGAAAATGAGATGTAACTTATCTAAACATGTAGAATGCAGTAAAAGCCGCGCTTAGAGGAAATTTTGTAGTACTGAAACTGAAAACAACATATAATTTGAAAACAACGTACACACTTGGAAATGACATGCGAAAGCCCCGAGGTTTTGATCTTTTGTGTGGCTCTGTCTGCTGGCTCCTGGATCTCCTTGAGCTGTTTTAACTGTCAAAGTCTACATCAATGAGCCAAGATAATGTTTACTGTTATGTGGGATATATATTATTCCAATGTCTTTTCCCAGTAACATCAGTGCAGCATTCATCCAGTAACAATGACAATCTTATAGAGGCTGTGTAGGCTGTGTGTTTTCCAACACTTCACTCAACCTCCCATGGCTCACAGGTGTCTGATAAGTTACAGCTCCCAGTATTCTGGCAACAGACGCCAAGATGAATCTTTCTTAGTTACTCTCCTGACAGCAAAAAAACCCTCAAACTTTCACATAATGGAGACCACAGGTGGGTAATTTTATTTTCCTTTATGTACATTTAGTGCCTAGAGCTAACCTGCTTAAAGGCATTATCCCTATTTTAACCCAATAAATATAGGAAGAAATAAGCCATTTTGGGAGAGGCCCCTTCTCAGCCTGGAACCAGAACTTTCTTTAAAGTATAATTTCCTTGTCTTACAGGCTGGGACCAATGCAGTAAAGCAGCATTTAACAGAAAACAGATAGCACTAGTTACAGTATTATGATCCTCACCACATAAATGAGAAACTGAGCTAGGTTAAGCCCTTGCTAAGATTCTGAAGAGTAAATCACATTTCAGATCCACATGGAGGCCTGTTGGACTCTTTTTCTTTCACTGTGCCATAATTCTGAACAGATTTTCATGCTGCTGATGAAGACACAGGTAGAATCACTTCCTTTAAACTCTCACAGCGCCTCTCTATGGGTTAAACTTGTTAAGAGGTTTCTGGTACATGTTTCTTCATATTCCACTGGACAGGTAATTATCAGGCCCACAGGTGCAAAGTGACTGTGCTTTGAAGAGTCAAAAATCTAAAAAACAAAACTGCTGGTTAGAAAGTAAAATTTACAATAAAGACAAGTTCTTTTCTGCAAGTACTTTTTAGCAATTGCTTCTTTCCAAAAATTAGCATCTTTTGTCTCGAAATTGCAGTGAAGTCCTGTGATTTCTATGCTTATTTTAGACATTCCTTCTTCAAAACCTCATTTTCCATTTCCACCAGCAAAGATTAGTTTGAATTTTACTAGCTATTGCTAGTTATTTTTGAGATTAGTGATGTGCTTCAAGAATAAGAGAGTAAGAATCCATTTTTTCTTTGCTTATCTAAAGCAGCTTATTTTCTGTTACTTCAGGGCTAGAGAATTACTCTTTGTAGCCTGGAATATTACCATACTCTATAGCGTAAACTATTACACTCAATTGAATAATGCATTTTTATTTCTGAACTATTTTCTGCAGAAAAATGGCACGGATGCAGTATATAACAATCGTTTTATGAGGAATATGTAATGTAATGAAGACATTATAGCTTTCTAATTAAGGCAACTCTAAATACATGTTGGAGTTGGTATTCTCATAGATTTAAAATTCTTAAAATACATGAATTTTGGTCTTTTTCAATATGGGTCTAACAATCTTTTTACTATATATATATATAGTTCAGAAATTATTAGAAGATTTTCCTGTATGTATGTGATAAAAGGGTTGTCACAGGCCTGAACACTAGAGGCTCAGAAAACAGGCAGATCTTTCCTTTTTATAAGACACTAGTTGAACTTGAGAGTTTCTGTATGGATCTCTAGTTATGTTTTGTTTGAGAGTTATATTTATAAAAAGAAAAGTGTGAAAGGGAATTCAGATTTTCATGAAACTCAACGTGCTCTATTTCTTCAGGCCCAATTCTTTGAATTAGAAGTTTAAAGCTTAAAAACTATTCAAGTTCAATTGCATATTTGCAGATATGTCTACTAAATTTTTAAAAGGCCTATATGTCTGATTGCAACAATTAACCTTACTGAATTACTTAATAGGTACCTCTAGGATCAGGTATAAGGTAGGCAAATTAGCCTATGTAAAATAATATTTCACATAATAAATAGTAATTTTTCTAACCAGAGTTCTATAGAAAAATGTATTTCATTTATTTACTGAGTTTATACAAGATTTGTCTTACTAACCTTTTGAAAACCTTTTTGGATTTTTGAAAAACTTTCTGTTTTAACTAAACAATTTATTATGATGTAAATTAATGTTAACTGAAAAGCCAATTTTAAAAAGTATATTGTGACAATCTTTTATTTTAACTGTTTTCAGCATGAAATAATGAGTCCCAATGTGTGACATCTAAATAAACTTTCAACAACTATTGGATTTTGTTTTTAAAAATATAATTTAGTGTTGATACATTTTTGCATTATCTGTACAAATGTGCTAAAATATAATAGTTCTTGACTTAAGCAAAATTAAAAATCTTGAAAATCAATAACTCTATGGCTCAAAACTCATACAGAACTTAATTTGTTAATCGAATTTGAAAACATAAGGAACCATGTGTATGGTATTTCATATGTATATACGAAAAATATACATACAGTTTATACAATTACGCAGTATGTATAATTTCAACCTGGTGCCAAATCTCGAGAAGAAAAATCTTAACATAAATGTTAACGAATAGTTTATCAGGCAAAGAGGAAATGATTATGCACCAAGTTGGCATAAAATTGAGGCTGTGGATGGTGGCTCATGTCTGTGATCCCAGCGCTTTGAGAGGGCAAGGCAAGAGGACTGCTTGAGGCTAGGGTTCAAGACCAGCCTGGACAGTGAAGCAAGACCCCTGTCTCTAAAAAATAATATTTTAAAAGAAAAAATTAGCTAGGCTTAATGACTCAGCCCTATAGTCCCAGCTGCTGGTGAGATGAAAGTGGAAGGATCTTCTGAGCTTTTGAGGCTGCATTGAGCTATGATAGCATCACTGTACTGCAGTCTGGGTGACAGAGTGAGACCACCATCTCTAAAATAATTGAAAATACGGTCACTAGTTGAATATATGTCACCAAAATTTTATATTTTGAAGAAAATTTTGTCTCATCCAAACAATCTAAATTGGACTCTATTCAGAAATGGAGAGACTCTTAGTTAAGTAAGGATAGTTCCTGGTTTGTCAAATTCCTTAAGATGGTACTCATTTCAAAATGGATGCTGGTTAAGTAAGAAGCAAAACTTCATCAACATAGATATGTGTTTTTATTTGTATGTTTTTGTTTTGAGACAGAGTTTCACTCTTGTTACCCAGGCTGGAGTGCAATGGTGCAATCTCGGCTCACCACAACCTCTGCCTCCTGGGTTAAAGCAATTCTCCTGCCTCAGCCCCCCGAGTAGCTGGGACTACAGGTGCCCGCCACCATGCCCAGCTAATTTTTGTATTTTTAGTAGAGACGGGGTTTCACCATGTTGACCAGGATGGTCTCAATCTCTTGACCTCGTGATCCACCTGCCTCGGCCTCCCAAAGTGCTGCGATTGTAGGCGTGAGCCACCTTGCCCGGCCCATAGATATGTTTTAAGAGGTATCACCTTGAACTCTCTCCTCTCTATCTGTTTCTCCTTCATACATATTTATCTTCTTTAAAGAGTTTTTTTGGAGGGATTAAGACTATTAGCAAAGCTCAACCCAGGTCGACCTGATTTAACTTCTACATCCTGTAAAATGATGGCTATTGAACCGTGTGGCCTTTATGCCATTAGCCTGTGTAAAGGATACATAAAGAAACAGCCCATGAAATAGCCTCTCCTGTGGACTCACATGATGCTCAGCCTCATCACTCAGTTGTGAAAAACATGTCAAAGGCAGTGCAGAGTTCCCATTTATCACACACTTGGTTTCCCCTTATTCACAGTTTAACATCAATATGAATATGGTACTTTTGCATGATTAAAAAGCCAATACCAATTTATTAAGTATAATCAATCATGTTTTTAAATTTTCTTAACCTAATGTTCAGAATCCCATCCACGATAGCGCATTACATTTAGTCACCATCTCTTCTTAGACTCCTTTAGACTGTGGCCATTTCTCAGGCCTTCCCTGTTTTTGATGATCTTGACAGTTTTGACATGTACTGGTCTGGTATTTTGTAAAATGTTTCTCTATCGCCATTTGTCTGATGTTTTTCTTATGCTAACAGTGGGGTCGTGTGCTCTGGAGAGCAAAACAGCATAGGTAAGATGCTGGTTTCATCACATCGTATCAAAGGTGCATGTTAATCGCATGACTTATCACTGCTGATGTTAAAGTGATCACCTGGCTGAGGCAGTATTTTCCAGGTTTCTCCACTGTACGGTAACTCCCCAGCCTTTGTCATACTGTCCTCATGGGAAGGAAGTCACTGTGCACGTTACAAGGATTGTAGAAAGTAGAGGGTTCTGCTCTGCTCCCTTTGGAATTTTTTGTGTGGGAGATTTGTCTATTCTCTTCCATTTATTATGTATTACATCATTCATTTATATCAATATGGTTTTATGGATATTTACTTTGTCCTTTGAATTATAATCCAATACTACATTATTTTCCCCAAATTGTTCTAGATTTTGCCACTGGGAGTTTTTTCAGTTAGGTTCCTAGTCCCTTTCATATCTCTCTCTCCCAAATTCTGGAGGTTTAGTTTTTTTATTTTAGTTGCTACGTGCTTTAAACATTCTTTTACTTTTTGGAACTACAAGAAGCTCTAGGCTTATCTTGTATATTTCCTGCCTCATGCCATTTTGCCAAAGAGCCAATATCTGGTCACCTGGTATTGTCATTGCTAGTGAGGTGCCTTTGCTCCCAGCCTTTCTCTGCTAAAAAAGGAGATATACATTTGTACATTAACTTGAGTATGTATACACATCTATGAACATTTCTCTATACACATATTTATCCATATTTCTATGTTAAGTTAAACATACAATTATACTGAATGATCTAACTATAATCCACACCGTATAGATCATTCTGACCTATAGAATGAGTTAGAAATTGTTACCACTTCTATTTTCTGAAAAGAATTACAGAGAAGTGGTATCACTTTTTCTTTAAATTTTGGTAATTCACCAGTAAAGTCACTGGGCTTTGTCATTTTGGTTTTGGAAAGTTTCTAATTATTGATTTAATAAACATAGGCTTACTCAGATTATATCTTTTTCTTTGTGTGGCTTTTGGTAGTTTGTAGAAGAAGGAATTTGTTCTATTCCATCTAATTCATCAATTTTGTGGGAATACAGTTATTTGTAGTGTTCCTTCAATATCATTTTAATGTCCATGGGATCAATAATTATTACCTCTTTTTCATTTCAATATTGGCAATTTGTGTCTTTTGTCTTTTTTTGTTAGCCTAGATAGACATTTATCAATTTTATTGATCTTTTCAAAAAAAAACCATCTTTTAGTTACATTGATTTTCTCTGTAGGTTCTTATTTTCCATTTTATTGATTTTTGCTCGAATTTTTGCTAATCATTTTCATCTGCCTGCTTTAGACATAAATTTTTCTACTTTCTCTGGTTTTCCAAGATGGAAATTTAGGTTACTGATTTTAGATTTCTGCTTATATAGCGCATGCATTTATTGCTATAAGTTTGCTTCTAAGTACTCCTTCATCCCAATTTTCATAAGTGCATTTTCATTTCGTTCAAAATATTTTAATTGTTGTTGAGACTTCTGTGACTTACATATTATGTGAAACTAGGCTGTTCAATTTTTAGGTGTTTGAGGATTTTCCACGGAATATTATGCTAGCATTTTATAGTTTAATCCCATTGTGGTCTGAAAACATACTTCGTTTTATTTCTATTTTTGTATACTAGTTAGGATGTGTTTTATAGCCATGAATGTGGCCTATATTGATGGATATTCCATGCAAGCTCGAGAAGAATTTGTGCTCTGGTGTTGTTGTACGGAGTATTCTATAAATGTCAATTAAATGCAATTGATTGATGATGCTGTTCACATTAACTGTATCTTTTTTTTTTTTTTTTTTTTTTTTTTTTTTTTTTTTTTTTTTTTTGAGACAGAGTTTCGCTCTTGTTACCCAGGCTGGAGTGCAATGGCGCAATCTCGGCTCACCGCAACCTCCGCCTCCTGGGTTCAGGCAATTCTCCCGCCTCAGCCTCCTGAGTAGCTGGGATTACAGGCACGCGCCACCATGCCCAGCTAATTTTTTGTATCTTTAGTAGAGACGGGGTTTCACCATGTTGACCAGGATGGTCTCGATCTCTTGACCTCGTGATCCACCCGCCTCGGCCTCCCAAAGTGCTGGGATTACAGGCTTGAGCCACCGCGCCCGGCCACATTAACTGTATCTTTATTGATTTTTTGTCTGTCTTATGTATCAATTACTGAAAGAGGGTGTTGTGTGTCTCCAACCCTGTTAGCAGACTTCTATATTTCTCCTTTCACTTCTGTCGGTTTTTGTCTCATATATTTTGACACTGTTGTTAGATTCACACACATTTAGGACTGTTTTGTCTTCTTGGAGAATTGATTCCTTCATCATTCTGTGATTTCCTACTTTATTTCTTATAATTTCCCTTGTTCTGGTACCAACATGTCTAAAAACAACATAGTGACTCCAGCTTTCTTTTTATAGAGTTGGGTCTTTTTTTCTTAATTCACCCTGACAGTTTCCAACTTTTAATTGGTGAGATTATATCACTTACATTTAAACAATTATTGATGTAGTTGGTTTCATATCTGCCGTGTGTGTACATTCTTTCTATTTGCAGCACTTGTTCTTTGTTTTTCGTAGTCTTTATTTTTCTTTATTCTTTGATTTTAATTTAGCATTTTCTATAATTTCATTTTATCTTTTCATTTACATATTGATTTTACTTCTTTTAAAAATGGTCGAATGGCTTCCATAGAGTTTACAATAAATTTTTAAAACAAATTCCACCTTCAATTAATGATACATTGCTTTGTTTTCGTGCACTTTATAACAGAGTATTCCCAGTTCCTCTGCTTTATCTTATGTCGATGTCACTCATTTCACTTACCGATATGCTGACGTCACCAGTGCATTGTTCTTACTATTACTTTAACGAAACAATTCTCTTTTAGACAAATAAACAGTTAAAATATTTTATTTTAGCTTTATTTATTCCTTTTCCAATATGCTTACTTTCGTTATGTATATCTGAGTTTTTGACAAATATTATTTTTCATCTTCCTAAACAAATTTTATTATTTCTCAAATAGCATTTCTTCAGGTAATGTATAGTTACTTCTTAACTTTTGAAATTTTTTTCTCTGGATAAAATTTTCAAGACTTTTTTTCTTCTTTCTGCAATTTAAAGATTTCACTTCACTCTGATCCTGTCTGCGTGGTTTGTGAAAGTCTAATGTAATTCTTATCCTCATTCCACAATAGTATTTTGTGGGGGGTTGTTTTGTTTCATTTTTCCAACTGCTTTAAGAATTTGTCTTTTGTTTTCTGCAGATTAAAAATGATATGCCTAAGTGTAGACACTTTGGTGCTTGTTCTGCCTGGTGTTTTCTTAACATCCAGAATCAGTGGTTTTGTGTTTATCATGAATTTTGAGACGTTCTCCTTCATTGTTGCTTCAAATACTTATTCTGGTCCCCACTTTTTTTCTTTCTTCTTCTGTCCCCCATTATGCCTATATTACATCTTTTGTAACTGGCCCACAGTTATTGAATATTCTGTTCTGTCTTTTTCATCCTTGTTTCACTTTGTATTTCAATTTTGGAAGCTTCTATTGACATTTTTTTCTAGTTCACTATTTCTTTCTTTTGGCTTGTCCAATCTGCCAGTGAACTCATCAAAACAACTCTATTTCTATTACAGTGATTTTGAGTTCTAGCATTTCTTTTTGTTTCCATATCCTTACTTAGATTCATCATCTGTTCTTGCGTTTTCCACTCTTTCCATTAGAAGTCTTAGCATATTAATTACAGTTGTTTTAACTTTCAAGTCTTTTAAATCCAGTGTCTTCCCTCAGTCTGGTTGTGATGTTTATCCAGTTTCTTCAAGTTGCATGTGTGTGTGGTGTGTGTGTGTGCGTGTGTGTGTGTGTGTGTGTGTGCCAGACATAATGTATTAAGAAATGGGAACTGAAATTAAAAGGCTGTTAGAATGAGACATATTTGTTGGTTGCTTATTTGTTTTTGCCAACCTGGCTAGGTTTCTTGCTGTATTTAACATTTTTCTGTAGCTATAGGTGCCAGATGCCTCCAAATTCTCTAGTGTTCTTGTAGCATTTCTTCTCTTAACTTTAGGTTTCTTTTATTTTTTCTTAAATTTCACATTTTTGTTATCCTGTGTTTTGATTTCTTTGATTACTGAGATAGGTCTTTATCACAATCTATGCATTTTCTAACTATCCTTAAACACATGTTTAACACAGGAAAGACAGGTTTCTTGTCTTAATTTATTCATTTATGTCTGTATTTGTTCACGTTTATTTATTGAGTTGATCCATCCATTTTAACTTAAGTCAACAAATAAACCAAAAAAGAAGGAGTGCCAGATTTAAAGGACTATCTGATGTCTAATGTTCCTATACATTTTCTTTTCTTTCTTTCTTTCTTTTTTTTTTTTTTTTTTTTTTGATATGGAGTCTGGTTCTGTCGCTCAGGTCGAAGTGCAGTGGCACAATCTCTGCTCACTGCAACCTCCAACTCCCGCATTCAAGTGATTCTCCTGCCTCAGTCTCCAGAGTAGCTGTGACTACAGGAGTGTGACTTCACGCCTGGGTGATTTTTTTGTATTTTTAGTAGAGATGGGCCATGGCTCCAGGTTGGCTCGGCTGGTCTCAAACTCCTGAGCTCATGTGATCCACCTGCCTTAGCCTCCCAAGCATTTTATAGAAAATTATTTGCTGGCTATACTTGAAAGTTCAACTGTTAACTTCCGTACTAATTTTTGTCCTCAACATTGAAAATAATTTTATTAAGCTTTATCTCATTTAATTGGTGATTTAATTTTTAACTTACTGATTAATGAATTTATTTACATTATTTCCTTGTTTCTGCATTCACTGTGCCACATAATTCCATCAAGAAAATTTTCTAAAGTTTTTAATTATATTTTAATTTAAATCTTTCACTCAAATATTACAAAGAACATTTATATATAATTAATGTTTTGTTTCTTATTAATATTAATATTTTAAAATTTTAGTCAAAGCATATTTATTTATTTATTTTACATTATGAAATGGCTTGGTGTTTTTGCTTTTTGACCTAACACATAGTAAATTTTTGTAATTTATGGGTAATTAAAATACTAGTTTGCTATTTTTTCAGCAGGTAACATTTAGTTTCTATATCATCTAAACGTATATAGATTAGTATGTCATTTAGAACATCTATATACTTATTTGTTTTTTGCTGTTTAAGCTTTTTTTTTACTTTAATTTGCATGTAGTTGATATGATAATTCTGCCTTAATTTTTATATATTTGCTTTCAACTTTTAGGTAAATTTCCTTTTTAGTAGAATTGGAGATTATGATCCGATCTTAGTGTGTTTTGTTTACATTTATAATAAATAACAAATTATTGTGATTATGCTCACATTTATTGAAACCAGAGATATTTTTTAAGATATTTTCTTCGATTATGTTGTGCTTTTGTTTTTTTATACCAGTTTCCTTTATATATAATTTTTTAATTTTTAAAATTTTTTTGTGCTTATTTGAACAATTCAAGTTATTTTTACTGAATCTAATGGCTACCTTAAAAATATATTTAATTTGTTCTTTCATCTTTTTCTTAAATTAAAACTGAAAATATTGACTCCCACCATGTTAAATGGAAAATTAGCAAACTCACAATCCCTCTATCAGCCCTCATTTTGTTCTCACTACCTGAATCTAAAAATGTATTTAGTTAGTTTTCATACTGAAATACATTTGTATTTTTACTCATTATAGTCGATGTTATTTGAATTCCCCTCTCTTAACATTTATCCTACAGGTTTTTAATCTTATTTATTCATTTCAACAGCTTTGCTCCTGGCAGGTACTTCTCCAGGATGGTTTCTAGGACAGGTTTGGCTCAACTCCCCTTTCTTATTAAATTAAGAAACAATGTTTAGAAATGATTAAGTAGCAAAGTGTCATTTGGGAATATGTCTTTTTCAATTGCTGATTCTGGTATTCAATGGAACTTCTCTCTCCTGAGAAAGCAACTATGGGAAGGTAGATGAGTGTCTGACTGCTTGATTTGTGGCTCTTTTTCTTTGAATGAACACCAACAGTTCATTCATCATTCATCTGGGTACTTCTGTGAAATATTGACAAATTGAGAAGAGTGGCATACATGACAGAGCATTATCAAACTGGAGCAATCCTCATGGGGCTGACCACTTAGATTCTGGAGATGCAACTAGACAGGACTGTGAGGGGTGAACGCTGCTCCTGCCTGCTTGAGTACTGTTATAAAATCATTATAGTATCCATGGTTTATTAAACAGTTATGTATCAGGCACAGATAACTTATATGGATGATCAGAAATCCTCAGAATTAGCATCAAGGCTAGCCTGACAGATGAGGCCACCACAGATGATTTAAGTATATGTTTCAGTGTATAGTAAGTTAGTGGACTTAGTGGCAAAATCTAGATTCAAAGTAGATATGTGACTTTCCAAGTTCTGAGCTAATAATATTGTGATCATGTTTGCTTTAATGTCCAAGGATGGTTGATCACTTCATCAGAATGAGTTGGGGAAACAAATATTTACCTGTTGTGTTGCTGTCTTTGAAAAATAAATGATGTGCCTAAAAGCAGGGTGTAGAGTTTCACAATTTCTGAGAAGCTAAATGAAGTAGGCAAATATCTTTCATTAAAGTAAAGGTGTCACTAATGGATATAATATAAAATAATTATAACAATCTAGTAATGGAGGATGGCAGGAAGTTCCTTATTAAAAAATAGCAGTGATGCTCAGTATTCAGCCAAATCTCAAAGAACTTTGAAAAAATTTATTTTATCTCTTAAGAAACCAATATAAACACACTTTCTCTGATCATACAAAATATATGAGAAAACGCTCATACTGAAAAATGTTTCTGAAAACTATTTTTTTTCTTCAAAGCCATCTCTTGATTCCCTAGGGTAGTAGGGTGATGAATAAGTGAAGGAGTTTTTGAAAAGACAAGTTGTTGAGAATATTTTATCCTTAATTCTATTATTTAAAAAATTTAGGTTTTAAAAGAAAGCACCAAATGATACCTATAGTTTTAAAATTTTATTTATATTTAAATCTGGAAAGAAAATTAAAGAGTGAAAAAAATTCTGGAAGATGAATAAAGAAAGAAGCAACATGGGCAATAAATTATTTACTTGTACACTTGGACTTATTAGACTTTATTTTTACCGACAAACCCTTACCTAAGTAGAACAAGAATGAGAGTCGTTAATTTTATAAGCCTATTGAAAGTCTGTTTGTTGAGTTTACACTGCGGGTGGGAGTGTAAATTAGTTTAACCACTATGGAAAGCAGTGTGACAATCCCTCAAAGAACTAAAAATGGATACGCCATTCAACCCATGAATCTTATTACTGGGAATATACCCAAAGGAATATAAATCATTCTATAATAAAGATGCATGTATGCATATGTTCATTGCTGCACTATTCACAGTAACAAAGACATGGAATCAACCTAAATGCCCATCAATAGTGGACTGAATAAAGAAAATGTGGCACATATACACCATTGACTATTACGCAGCCATAAAAAGAGCAAGACCATGTCCTTTGCAGGAACATGGATGAAGCTGGAGGCTATCATCTTTAGCAAACTAGTGCAGAAACAGAAAAACAAATACCACATGTACTCATTTATAAGTGAGAAGTCGGAGCTCCATGAGAACACGTGGACACATAGAGAAGCAGACACAACAGACGGTGGGGCCTACAGAGGTTGGAGGAAGGGAGAGGAACAGGAAAACAGATGGGTACTAGGATTAATACCTGGATGACACAACAATTTGCATAACAAACCCTCAGACACAAGTGTACCCATATACCATACCTACACATACATATTTCAGCTAAAATAAAAGTTAAAATATTTTTTAAAAAGAGAAAGTATATTATTTTCCAAAGAATGTTTGTCAGTAGAGTGTTGCTAAAGAACTACCTGCAATATTGGAAATATTGCCCAACTGTTTTTAATCTGTTCCAGGTCCCTCTAGGTGGGCTGGAGAACAGCCCCTCCCATGGGAGGGAACCCGGGGGCAGCTGTGGCTGCAGAAAACCACCTGCAGGGCTAGCCCGGTCTCTGTCACACCCTCATTTGCTGCTGATGGCCACAGAGGAGGGGAACCAGCAGGCACCGTCTGTCTCCACCATGCACTCCTGTGGGCACAGTGTGGTGGAGACAAGGCTGCCCAGACACCCCAATGCAAGGCCAGGAGCACAGAGGTGGGGAGCATGGAGGTTGGGGGGGCCCCGGGGAGGGTGGCACAGGCCTGGTGGCCACCAGCTTCTGCCACTGCCTCACTCTGTGGCCCTCGGGCATGGCTACTGCCTCTGCTGCCCCTGCTGGAATCCCCAGTTCTAGCCATTCTCATTTCTGGGCCTCCAAAGTCATTCATTAAACGTATTTGTCTCCACCGATATTCAAGGTTTAATATTCTATACTTGTTTCTAATCTTCCTTGCTCCCCTCCTAGTTACCTGTGATATTTGTTGTTAGTTTCCTGGGGGTGGGGACAGGGATTGTGAGAAGAGAGGGGAATAGAAAAAAAGGGCTCTTGTAAATTTGTTCAAGTTCCTTGTAAATTATGATAGACTGGATAAAGAAAATATGGCATATATACACTGTGGAATACCATACAGCCATAAAAAAGTATGAGCTCATGTCCTTTGCAGGGACATGGATGAAGCCGGAAGCCATGATTCTCAGCAAAATAACACAGGAACAGAAAACCAAACACCACATGTTCTCATGCAGAAGTGGGAGTTGAACAATGAGAACACATGGATTGGAGAGGGGAATATCATACACGGGGGTCTGTTGGGCAGTGGGACGCAACGGGAGGGAGAGCATTAGGACAAATACCTAATGCATGTGGGGCTTAAAACCTAGATAACGGGTTGATGGGTGCAGCAAACCATCATGGCACATGTATACCTATGTAACAAACCTGCATGATCTTCACATGTGTCCCAGAACTTAAAGTTGAAACAATAAAACAAAAAGAGGAAGTCAGGAAAAAAAAAGAAAAAGTTCTCTCTTTGCAAAATAAATAAATAAATATTTTTCTTAAAAAGTGTGTTTCTAAAATTATGTATACGAATACAAAGGAACTGTCCAAACTACAGACATAAGCAAGTTTTTACAGTTCATTATAAAAATCCAATTGGCAATTTGATAGAGAATGTACCGGGATACGTCAATTATCTATTGCTGAAAAACTAAAACACAGAGACAACAATCTTGTTGGCTTATAACATCAATCATCGTTATCAGCTCATGCCTGTGCTCGGTGATTTGGGCCCACAGAAACTGGGCAGCTCTTGACTGGTCTGCCTGTGGCTCCTGTGGTTGCAGCCAGCTGGTAAGTGGACTTGGGTTAGGTGTCCACAGTGGTGTCTGTCATGTGCCTGGAGCTTGGCACTGCCCATCCTTGGATGTTCTCATTTGCCACACGATCTCTGATCTTTAGGAGGCTAAACCAGATGTCCTCGTACCATGTTCCCTATCACGTGGCAGGCAGGGAGAATAGAAGATTTAAGTCTTTTTGAGGTCAGGGCTCAGCACTCCCAACATAACACTTCTGCTGTGTTCTGTTGGTCAAAGCAAGTCGCGAGACCCGGGCGAAACCGTGGGAATTCAACTCCATTCCTTGATGAGAGAAATTTTTTTGCAAAAGACTGCATAGGTGGGGCTGGAAGGAATCACTGTGGCCATCTTTGCAAACAGTCTCCCATAATCAGCAAAATCAGCAAGAGTTTGAGAATTATTTTTATATTTCACACTCTTGGCCAGTTGTTCTGAACTCCCAAAATAAGCATTGAGAAACACAAGAAAAGCTATTTTTTAAATAGACTTCATTTTTAAAGCAGTTTTCTTCAAGCAACTTTGAATTAAGAGCCCAGCGAAACTGAGCAGAAATTAAGGAGATTTCCCATATTCTCTGTACTCTGTCTCTCAAACAGCCTCCGTCATTATCAACATATCTTCTCAGGGTGGAACAATCGAAGAACCTACACCAATACATTATTATCACCCGAAGTCCATCGTTTACAATAGGGTACACTCTTGATGGTGTACATCCTGAGTTTAGGCAAATAAAATGACATGCATCCACCACTATGGTACACACGGTATAGTTTCCTGCCCTAAAAGTCCTCAGTGCTCCACCTATTCCTTCACTTAAAATAGTTTTTAAAAGTTATTTAAAATATACGTAAATGCCATCATATAGTACTAATCTAACTGCAAAGAAAATGATCCATATTGTACATCATTTTCCAGGTTTCTTGAAAGCCAGAGATCAGAGAAACCTATAGTGAAAATTATTTATTTAAACATACTACAAGACACTCACCCACCCCCTCCGCACAAACACCTGTTATGAAAAAATAAAGTTAAAGCATGCATTAAAAATGCTGAACCATGACCTTTTAGAAATATAAATTAGATGGTTTATACCACATGAAAAGCTCTTAATGTTTATTAATCATGCAGTCTCCCTGGAATGCCTCCTGCAGTTCAACAATCTATCACAAGCTCTCCTAGCTGAGTGCTTGCATATTCTAGCACTGCAGATGTCGAGGTCGATTGAGGACATTCTCCCAGTACTCAGGGCCCACTAGCTGCATGGATCCCCCACACCATATTTTTTTTTCTGAATCAGACACTAAAAAGAATTATGTCACTTTGGTCTGTCCATCAAACCACCCAAACAGTTTGGGCACAGATTGCTTTGTCAGGGAAAGCCTTTCTCATTGGTATTTTAACAATAATTAATCACTATGCTCACCTTTGAGGCATGCCAACTTTATATTCCTTATGAGATACTGCAAACCACACACCCCGTGAATTATTTATACTTCCATGTGGAAGCTTATGCTAATACTCTGAAATTCCTAAATGCTAGCACTTAATGCAAAAATGTAGATCACTTGCCAGGTTTAGTTTTAAATGCAAGGAGAAAACCAACAAGCAAATAGATGAAACTTGCTCTGCCACAAAATCCAAAACAAAAAGAAATCTCTCTCTCAGTGAAAATTTATTTGACAGTCTTAATGAAAGAACTGCACAGATTTTGATGGTGTTTTCTGCTATATTCTCTTCTTTGAGATTGCTTTTATTTGTATGAAACATTCATTTTACCCTTGTTTCTTTGTATTTTAATGTATTACTTTTGCTTGTCAAGTATAAGCCTGTAATGACAGAGTAGACTTAACTCCTATAATTTCCAATTTCTGTGAGTTATGCTGCTGAGACTGGAATTCATTAGAGGAAAATAAGATAGCTTTTTAGATTAGAAACAAAATTTGCTAAAACAACCTTTCTGTCCTTAGTTACAACCTATAACCTTTGAAAAGCCAAAACTATGTGTTTTAAATCCAATAAATGATAGAATAGGAAATATTAGAAGCCAGGATTGATATGTGTTTTATCATTTATGTGTTTTCATTCTATATAACTGATCTAGCCTATACACATCTGTGCAACTGTACTCTGCAATGTAATTACACTGGACTTTTATTTTTATGAACCTTCTTCATTTTCTTCCATCATAAAAATCTTTGTTTATCCTTTTCCTCTTCCTGAAATATTCTCTTTCTTTTTTCCTTACCTAGTTAATAGTTTCCTTTACGTATCGAATTATTTTCCTCTTGACCCATCTGGTTCTTCCACTATATACATCTCTCACTCATGACTTTTAACTGAATAACAATTATTCATTTATTTCTTATCCCACTTAATTAAGGACAGTTTACCTTTCTAGATCATAAATTGCTTTTTGCACAGTATCATATCCCTAGTACCAAAAATGTAAGAAATTATTAATTGAACGAATGGATGAGTAGAATCACCCATCAATTCCTGTATCTCTCTGGGTGTATTCTCCAGGTAGACACTGAGTTTTCCCCAGCAAAGCAGAGTTGGCTGTCCCTTAAGGTATATGGATGTCACTCACATCAGGCACCTCTCACCTGTTTTTCTCACCTCTGGGAGAGGAATTAGAGTTAAGAAAAGAGGTACTACGTTTGAACAACTATGCTCTCTGTGTTTGCTGTGTGTTTTATACTGTCATTTCATGGTATCTTATGTTTTATTGGGTTCCTGGGAATTTAAGTTACGTTGATCTTGTACAAGCCTGTTTGAATTCTATACTATGGTAACGGCAGATCTCTTCCTGCTGGTGATGCCTAGTGCATATGGAATGCCCTAACGACAGTCCGGACAAGATGCTCCTGCCTGCACAGTGCACGTGGCAGCTCCTGGTCCCATGGGAATGCATGCACTCTTATCTCACTGAATGGCAGATGTGCAGCTCCTTCCACCAAGGTTCCCTCTCCCTGCTTTGCCATCCTAGGTAGCTACAGCTCCAACTTTTCTCCAATTCTCTTCCTGTCAAACATTGCTCAGGTGAAAAAATATGAAGACCTTAGCAAACGGGCTAAAGAGCAAATGACTCCCATGCACTCAAATCACTCCAACAATTTCCCCTAAAAGATACTTCTCTCAGACAGGCACAGTAGTTATCACCTGTAATCCCAGCACTTTGGGAGGCTGAGGCAGGTGGATCACGAGGTTAGGAGATTGAGACTATCCTGGTTGATACGGTAAAACCCTGTCTTTACTAAAAATACAAAAAATTAGCCAAGTATCTCTGCACGCACCCAGAGTTTCAGCTACTCAGGACACTGAGGCAGGAGAATCGCTTGAACCCAGGAGGTGAAGGTTGCAGTGGGCCAAGATCATACCACTGCACTCCAGCCTGGGTGACAGAGCAAGACTCTGTCTCAAAAAAAGAAAGATACTTCTCTCCATGTCTCTGCTCAATGCTTTTGTAAATTCAAGATGATGATCAGCTAAGGCCCTCAAGAACAAGTTGGGCAGACCACTTTGCAAGTCTCACTTTGGTCAGGGAGCATGTCATTGGTAAATACGCAAAACCCTGCTAACCCTTGTTTTGCTTAATGTCCTTAAGTACCTCAGCTGAAAACAACCACTTCTTAAACACACATATGTGCGTGTACATGCACACACACACGCACACACCCCAATGTAGAATGAAAAATATAAGATTTTCTCCTGGTTTTAAGCTTTATAACAGCATGACAGTGTTACATTTAAAAATCTAATCTTGAGAAGTACTCTGGAGGTATTTAAATTTTACACAATAAAAAAAATAAGTACTTTTTTCCTGAATTTTGCATTTGAAGTGTCTTAAAATCCATTAAACACATTCAGGAAAGGTATAGAGACTAAGGAGTATATGCAAAAAGAAATTTACCGAAGAGTTCTTAGTTTAAAGTAAATAGCAGTACATGGAGAGGATGTATATTCCATTGCTCCTAAATTTTTAAATAGCTCTAAATTCAGTGTTTTATTTTCAGCTTCCACTATCAAAGGAATAATAAATATTGGCTCAGTGTTTTAAGATGTAATAAGAATTTAAAGGAAGATGGAGCTCTAACTGCTTGTAAAAGTAAATGTAAATTGAGAACCTCACCAGTCCATTGCCTACTTACTTGAAAGTGCATGTTAAATGATTACATTCATTAGCAATTTTGTTCCCAGTGGACTTTGAGGTGATTTATAAAAGTTACAATTTTGACAGTAGAAAGTTTTTACTGTTACTTCCATTAGATCATTGTGAGCACTGTGCATGAGGTAAAAAACAAAAACAAAAACAAAAAAAAATCTAGTATTTTTTAAAAGAACTGTTGGTTATCTGTCTTTCTTGAGAAATGTCTATTCACGTCCTTTGCTCAATTTTTAATTGGACTATTCATTTTTTTTCCTATTGAGTTATTTGAATTCTTCATATTTTTGGATATTAACTCCTTATCAGATGTAATTTACAAATATTTTTTCTTATGCCACAGGTTGCCTTGTTATTCTATAGATTGTTTGTTTCCTGTACAGATCTTTTTGTTTGATATTATAGCCAAAACACAGCCTAGATCAATGTCAAGAATCTTTTCTCCCTGTTTTCTTCTAGGACTTTTATGGTTTCAAGTCTTATGTTGAAGTCTTCAACCCATTTTAAATTGGTTTTCATATATGGTGTGAGATAATGATCCATATTCATTATTCTGCATATCTACATTCAGTTTTTCCAACATCATTCATTGCTCAATATCACTAACTCTCAGACAAATGCAAATCAAAGACAAAATGTCACACCTGTTAAAATAGTTAATAACAAAAGAATAAAAGATTACAAGGGTTGACCAGGATATGGAGGAAATGAAACCCTTGTATATTGTTGATTAGAATGAGAATTAGTGCAGCCATTATAGAAAACAGTATGAAGATTTCTCAAGTTAAAATAGAACTACCATGTATCCATAAATTTTACTACTGGGTATATACAAGGGAAATAAAATCAGTATACCAAAAAATATCTGACTCCCATGTCCCCAGCAGCATTATTTATAAAAGCCAGGATATTAAATCACCCTAAATGTCCATCAATGGATAAACGGTTAAAGAAAATGTGGTACATTTACACAAGGGGACACTATTCAGCCTTAAGAAATAGCAAAATTCTGTCATTTTGCAAGAACACGAATGAACTTGGAAGACATTAGGTAAAATCAATGGAACAAAGAAAGGCAAATACTGTATGAGCTACTTTTATATAAAATATAAAAAGGTCAACTCACAGGAGCAGAAAATGGTGGTTGGGGAGGGAGGAGATTGGGAAGCATTGGTCAAAGGATGTGAAATTTCAAGAAAATAGGAGGAATGAGCTCAAGAAATCTATTGTATAGCATGGTGACTATAGGTCACAACAAAATATTGTGTACTTAAAAATTATCCTTAAAAATATATTTTTAAGTGTTTGCACCAAAAAGGAAATGATAAGTATGTGAGGTAATGTGTATGTTAATTAGCTTAACCCAGCCATGTTCCATGAGTGACTTAGGAGTAAAATTCATATTTTTCTCTCACGGCACCAATCCATGTATATTTCTGAGCTCTGTCAGAATCTGTGTCACGATAAGAAAGAGATACGTGCAGGTCAAAGAATCAAGTATCCGTAGATGAAATACATATATTTCTATCATATTTCCATGCTTAATTGAGAACTCATGTAGCAAAAGAGATAGTTTTCAAATTTTCTGTAATCATCAACCTCTTATTTTTCATTGATTTTACAAATTTCTTAACTTGCTGAAAAGTGTCAGATAAACTACCTTCAAACCAAGTTTGCCCTTACATGTGAGTGTGTGTTTTTATAGAATTTTTTTGGGGGGGGTGGGAGAGGATAATTTTAGTTCTAACAATTAGATTATCTTGATGTAAGGACTGAGTAGCATCACCTCCCATTGTAGCAGAGGAAGCAGTCTCCTCAGTTGTACTTTTAATGATTTATAAAATGTTGGGACTTCTCCCACTACAATGTGTTAGGCTACCATACGCTATTTATCACCATTCCATATGAATGGTGTATGTGTGCTTCCATCCAAGTTCACTGACAGCCCCATCTGTCATAAAATATGAATTTTAACTTTTCTAGTGATGTGGGTATCCCAGAGGCTGAGCTATAAGCACAGGGAATGTCTGCAGAATGGCCTGAGTGAGGTGCTGCTGGTAGACAGTCACGTACAGGTGGCCCTAGCAGAGCAAAAGGCACCACAGGGACTTTTCTCTGGGTACAGCTATATCCTTGGCCTTAATCCCAGCTGGTGTCACCCTCTGCCCCTCTCCCACACACACATAGCAGGAGCCCCTGCATTTCTTAGCACTGGCGAGGGTGTGATATTAAGTGTCAGGTTTCACTGGGGCTCACACACCACTCTTACCAGTTGATGTGCATGTCTGCAGTAAACAGAATACTTGATTGCAATACAAATCCTCTCAAGTTCCAGGAAAGCCAGAACTCAAAGGGTGCTCTGGGGAATCTGTAGGTCAAGTGTTCTGTTGGCCACAGCTGCAAAGCAATTTTGAGAAACAGAGAGAACCCAGGATCGCTTGGAATTAGAAAACATCAATGAACATTGATTTCAGGTACATAAGTACTGTGTTTAAGGTAGTTCCATTCATTAGACAATTTAGTAATTTATAGATAGTTGAGAAATATTTGCTTATTAGCTGCGTTATCTGAAAACTATTTTTAATCATATTTCTTTCTTCACCATGCCTTTAAGAGTGAGAAGTAAAATATAAGAAAGTGCATGTTGGGGATTTATCACTACTTTTTCTCATAACTGTCAGACCTAAAAATAATTTCTAGAAAATTAAAATATTTTAATGACTTTGAAATATATAGAAAAGTAATTTCATCCAACAATAGTGTAGACAACTAAGTTACAACAAGTTTTCTTCTTAAATGCTTTGTATTTTAAAAAGTATAAGTTATAAATAGAAATTATAGAAATAAAGAGACATGAAAAAGACACTACATAGATTCACCAAAATAATTAGGACTTTTGTGCAGAATTCAGAAAATGTAATTCAATATGTAATTTGGGAAAATAATAAGAATATATAAACATTATTTAAACATAAAAGATTAAGAAAGCTAATGAGACTTGAAAAAAAATGTTAAAAATATTATCTTCATCATTGTAGCTTAAATGTGTCAGTTGATATCTTTTCTGTCTCAAATGAACCTCACATTTTATCTATGCAAAACCACAGGCACGGATTTAAAGCCAATAACTTTCAGAATTCTAGTGTCAGAGGAATACCTGCCATTCATTGGAGCTGCATATACCAGAAAGCTAGTATTAATGTTACCAGAAAGGGGTCCCCATCTAGACCCCAAAAGGGGCTTCTCGGATCTCATGCAGGAAAGAATTTGGAGGGAGTCTGCCCAGTAAGGTGAAAGCAAGTTTATTAGAGAGGTAAGGAAAAAGAAGGAGGGCTACTTCATAGACAGAGAAGCCCTGAGGGCTGCTTGTTGGCAATGTTTGTGGTTATTTCTTGTTCATATGCTAAACCAGGGGCAGAATATTCATGAGTTGTCTGGGAAGGGGGCCAGCAGTTCCCAAAAACTGAGAGTTTCTCCCCTATTTAGCCCATGTAAGGTAAATTCCGGTGGCGTTTGGAAACTTTCATGGCACTGTTGGGAATGTCTTCAGCAGCCAATGCATTATAATTAGCTTTTAAATAGCAGTGAGGATGACCAGAGGTCACTTTCTTCACCATCTTGGTTTTGGTGGCTATTGGCCAGCTTCTTTGACACATCCTGTTTATCAGCAGGGGTTTTATGACCTGTATCTTGTGAGACCAGGCCTGCCAACCTGAGTCCTGTGACTAAGAATGCCTAACCTCCTGGGAATGGAATGCAAGTTCCATCCTCATCTTATCTAGCTGGTGTTCAACATGAAGTCACTCTGGCTCAAACGTCTTTGTCATCAGGATCTTAAAATTTCCTGTTTTAATGACCTTCCCACATCTTCATCTTGAATTCTAATGACTTCCTTGCATCGATATTTTTAAATTCCCTTTTCATCATCCCTCACATCTTCTCCATCTCCAAATCCTACTGATTTCACCTAAATATTTTTAAGATCTACCCAAATTACCTGCATCTCCTCCCCTCACAGTCTAGTCCACATTACAGTCATCTTGTGCCTTGTCATAAATGTGTTTTCCCTTTGTTTGTCACCCTTTCAAACGAATGATAGCCTGAAGCATTCCTTGGAAACATACACGAGACTGTGTTTCTCTTCAGTGTTTACCCAGTCAATAGATTCCTCATGCTCACAGAATGCAGACATGAACTACAGGGCCCAGCATGCTTTCAATCTTAATTAACTCTCCATATTTATACAACCAATTTTTGATTTCTTTCTTACATACCAACCTTTCTCTCTCTCATACCACGCTTCCTTCCAAGCTAAAATCTCAAGACCCCTCATATATACAAAACTCTTCAAAAGCTCTGGAAGTGGGGGAGTAGGAATAGCATTGTGTTCTCATGGTCATATACATTTATATTTGCAACTGATATTGAAGCAGAAATACATTAAGATTGTTATTTCATTTTCATTTCACTCAACTCATGTCATATAGAATTAGACTGACCAGAAGCATCTTTGGAATCTTGTAAAAGAGAATTTGAGTTGGTATTATGCCATTTGACTATAATTTGGAAATATATATAGAAACTTTTTAATAAAACAAGTGAGAAATTAAAGTCTCGTAACTTGAAAGAATGTGAAGATAATTTTTCAACATTTTTAGATTTATGTACATTACTAAAAGAAAATTTATCTAAAAACTAATGATTTTTGAAGCACTTTTTAAAAGGAGTAATTAGTTGATTAGTACTATTCTGACATTAAGAGTAAAATTACTACAACAACGAAAATTCAGTTGCAATAAGTGAATTTCAGACATATATAATGGATAAGGTTGTGCCATATAAAATTTTGGAAAATATTTAAATTTATTGCTGAATTACATAAAGTACTTGTGTCAATGCAGACAACATAAAACTCACCATAGGGCAGCTAACACAGACATTGATGTATTGACATCTTGATGACAAGCTGGTTAATTAACATCAATGCTAGAAACAGTTAGCATCAGTTACTACATAGGAAAATCTAAATTTACCCAAAATTAACCTGAAAGATACTTTGATAGATATTCTAAACACTTTGAGGCTGAAAGTAACTCTTGCAAATTATCATATTAGAAGCAAATTGTAAGCCAGGTGCAGTGGTCACACCTATAATCTCAGCACTTTGGGAGGCCTAAGAGGGCAGATCACCCGAGGTCAGGAGTTTGAGACCAGCCTGGCCAACATGGTGAAACTCCATCTCTACAAAAAATACAAAAATTACTCTGGTGTGGTGGTGCACGCTTGTAATCCCAGCTATTCAGGAGGCTGAGGCAGAAGAATCGCTTGAACCTGGGAGGCAGAGGTTGCAATGAGCTGATATCATACCATTGCACTTCAGCTTGGAGCAAAACTCCAGAGGAGCAAAACTCTGTCTCAAAACAAAAACAAAAGTAAAACATGATTCTCTGTACCCAGAGTAAAGATTGGGTTAATTTTCTTTTATCTTTGTAAGAAATTGAACTATGGCACTGTAGGTACATGAAAATGAGATAAAAAAAGTACGTAGTCACAAAGAAGTCAATTTGAAAAGCCTGTGTGCTGTAGGATTCCAAATATATGACATTCTGGAAAAGGCAAAACTATGTAGATGCTAGAAAGCTCAGTGGATGCCAGGACATAGGAGAAAAAAAGATGAAAAGTTGGAGCAGAGGAGAAGTTTACGGCAGTGAGACATACTATATATCACAGTACAATGGAGGACATGCATCATACTCAGTCAAAAGCCACAGAATGTACAACACCAAGAGAGAACATTAATGTAAACTATGGGCTTTGGGTGATAATGATGTATCAATGTAGATGTATCCCTTATAGCAAATGTGCTACTCTGGTGGGAGACGTTGACATGGGGGAGATGGTATAGGTGTAGGAGTAAATAAAAACTCTGATTTCCATTCAAGTTCTCTGTGAATCTAAAACTGATCTAAAAAGTAGAGTTTATTTTAAGAAAGTATACAACTGCAAAGGTGGGGAAAAGTATGGACAAATGTCAGGCAATTCATGAAAATACTGTGTTATGATGTCCAATCTTGACAAGATGGAGTAGACTCATTTCTCCCTGCTTTTTCCTGGCTAAGTACAGTCATAAATCCTGGAACTAATATAAAAAGAAGTCAAAAAAGTACTTCAAGGTGGAAAGAAAATGGACAATTGGTTAGGGCCTATAGTACTGGACATACAACAGGACAGCAGGGCAACTTACCTTCCCCAAGAAATGTAACATGATCCAGGCCCAATGTAGAAACACAAGGTGATATAAGGAATCATGTTCCTTCCCTAGATTCAATGGAAGTCTCAAAAATAGCATCAGGGCCAGGTTTGGTGGTTTATGCCTCCCAACACTTTAAGGCCAAGGCAGGGGGATCGCAAGGTCAGGAGTTCAAGACCAGCCTGACCAACGTGGTGAAACAGCATCTCTACTAAAAATATAAAAAAAATTAGCTGGGCATGGTGGCGCATGCCTGTAATCCCAGCTACTCAGGAGGCTGAGACAGGAGACTCACTGAAACCTGGGAGGCGGAGATTTCAGTGAGCCTAGATTGCACCACTGCACTCCAGCCTGGGTGACAGAGAGAGACTCTGTCTTGAAAAACAAAAATAGCATCAGGCTGCCCTAGCCTTGAAGCATTAACAACAGGAACAGGAATAGATCAGGGGCTCATCAACAGCATATGGGTCAGCGATGCACTCTCTACACTACAGGAGATACTCCTCTCTCACAAGGAAGGCATGTCAGCTGGGCGGTATACACATTGGGGATGCAACATCACACATATTCCAGTGTGGGAGGCAGTCTTCATTCCCCCCATCTGGTGACTCCCTTTTCCTATCTAGAAGTTCCAGATGGCCCAGCCTGTATAAACCACCCTCTAACCCTCAGGCACTACCAGCACTACCCAGTGGGTATCACAGCAGAGCCAAATAAGCCAGACAGACAAAAGGTGCTACAAAGGACCTAAAAATTAAACTTTTACTGGAACCATGACACATAGGCCAGCACCTAGAAAAAGTAAACCTAAAGAGAATAAGCATGTTAAATATAAAGATTTAATAAGATACAGATTCTTCTAACATAACCACCAAAATGTCCAGTATACAATTGAAAATCACCTATCACACCCAGAGGCCAATACAATCACAAGTTGAGTGTGAAAAAGAAAGCAAGCAAATCATACCAACGTCAAGATGAATCGGACTTGAAAATATCTGTCAGCAATGTTAAAGCAGCTATTGTAAATATGTTTTAATAAGCAGATACACATTTTTCGAAACAAATAAAAAATAGAAAAAATACTGCAAAATATAAATTATTAAAATGGACATTCTTTTAAAAATTCAAGTTTACACTAACCAAAGTAAAAACTCAGATTTAATCATTAGTAGAGGTGAGTATTGAAGTGGTGAACCTAATATCAGATCAACACAATTTACATAATCCAGACCATGAAAAGGAAAGAGTCTGAAAAAATGTGAACAAGGTTTCAGGAATCCTAATAAATGATGCAACAATTGTTTCATTGCAGTCTTGTAAGTTAAAGAATATGAAGCTTAGAGAATAATTGAAGAAATAATGGCTAAAAGTTTCTCAAATTTGATGAACGCCACGGGCCTACAATTACAAGAAGCCAAAGAGATTCCAAATAGGTTAGATCTAAGGAAATCTATGCCAACACATATCATAATTAAACTTCTGAAAACTAAAAGAAGAAGAAGAAGAAGAATATATTGAAAGTGCCATAAAGCAAAGACATATTACGTTTAGCACAATGTTAATTCAAATGCTAACAGATTCCTCATATAACGAAATGGGAGCCAGAAGGAAGTAAGATATCTTTTCAGTGCTGAAAGGAAAGTATTGTCAATTACAAAACCAATTCTAGCTTAAGTATCCCTCAAGAATAAAGGAGAAATAAAGATATGCTCAGATGAAGAGAAACAAACAAACAAAAATAGACCTATCCTGAAATAAGAGTTAAAGGAAATTCTTCAAACAAAAAGGAATTGATAACATAAGTCACAGAACATTAAAATGTAAGAACACACAATGGGAAACGGAAAAACCTATGCTTTATTGTGATGCAGTAAAGCAGCAGTAATCTTACCCTCTTACGCTAACATTTGCTAGCATAGTAGATAAATGATTATACATCTTGGTTCTTCAAAATGCTGAAGAATCACAATTAACATTGTTTTGTTACAATGGCATGGAGGTAGTAGCTTCTCGGATGATTTCAGATTGTTTTGCAATCAAGGCATTCAATATGTTGGAAAGGCATCACACAAAAAATGACCTTATTATATTCGTATTATTTTTGCTTTGTGAGTTCCCTGATGGACAATGAGGCTTTACTTTTGACTGAAAGACTACTCACACTTATTATATTTGTAAGGTTTTTTCACTGACAGTCTGATGGTCAGTGACAACTGGTACTTTTGAAAGCATTCCTACATGAGGAAGTTCATAGGATTTCCAGTTTGAGCTTTACCGGAAGGCTATTCCACATTCCTTAGGCATATGTTATAATACATTCATTTGGTTTGCGTGCTGTGTGTGTGCTCAAACCCAAACAAGGTATAATTTCCACGAGGTATAATCGTGATTGTTCTCATGTAGATGTGTGTTCAGAGAGCTTGCATGTGCTCTCTGGCAGACGGGGAGGGTACCTTCTTCATTTTGGTGGAAGAATAAATTCTGAAAACTTTTTTTTTCTCGAAGTCCTCTTACTTTAACTATGAGGTTTCCATGTAGGATAAATGCTCTCATATTTTATTTTGAGGAGTGATGTCTCATGTTCATATACTCATTAACTTTCTTTCTTGGAGGATATATTATATAATTATATGTGTATCAACAATTAATTCTTAAATGTTTTTCAAGATATTTTTCTTTTTCTTTTCTTTTTGTTTTTTTTTTTAATTTTTGAGAGAGTCTTGCTCTGTTGCCTAGGCTGGAGTGCAGTGGTGTGATCTCAGCTCACTGCAACCCCTGCCTCCTGAGTTTAAGTGATTCTTCTGCCTCAGCCTCCCTAGTAGCTGGGATTACATACAGGTGCATGCCACCATGCCTGGCTACTTTTCATATTTTCATTTGAGTCAGGGTTTCACTGCATTGTCCAGGCAGATCTCAAACTCCTGACCTCAGGTGATCCGCCCGCCTCAGTTTCCCAATGTGTTGGGATTACAGGCGTGAGCCACCGCACCCTGCTTCAAAATATTTTTCATTATCTCTATTGTGAATGTAAATCTGCCTTTTACCTACACAAACAAGGCTCAGGCATCCTTGACAGTTTCCACTTCTCTGCTCCTCCCAGTTCCTCAATGTGGTCCATACAGATATCTGCCTTATACAACCACCTCCTGGTCACCACCTCCCTATGGGACAGCTGGATACAGCCTGCTTGACTCAACAGTGACCCTCACGCCTTGTGTGGGCTGCCGGAGAATGCCACAGTAACCACCTCTCAGTCACAGTGTAACTCCATGGAACTCATGCCTGTGCTCTCTAAACTACCAGTTAGAATTTCCCATGAAAGATCAGGTGTGATAGCACCCTGCAACCCTGAAAAAGCTTCAGCTTTTTTGAGGGTCCATTCCTCTCTCTTGCTCTCCACCCACTGGTTAAGCATGCATATCCTTGATGGTTTCCCACTTTGTATCAGCCTTCGGAGGTGCCCCTCTTCTCTTGAGGGCTAGTAAATAATGCTGCTTCTATCATTTAATCTATTTTGTTAAGTTGCTCCCTGTGTCTCATATGACTGATGCAGCCAAGCTAACTCCTTTCTACAGAGTGTCAGGAATAAACCCGCACAGGTAAGGTAAGAGACCCCAGGGCTTCTGACACTAGAAACAGGTTTTTTAAAGGAGAAACACATGGTCACGTGTCAGACACTTAGGCATTTGGCTGTCTGCCAGGATAAAAAATATCCCATGTAAGACACATTCTAAACACCCATAACCAATGCCCTGGGGCCCTGTCAGGGATAGAGTTTATAGCAACTGTCTTGAAAGAGATTGTAGGATCACACTAGGAAAAAAAAAAAAAATGAAAACAGAACTCTCTCTCTCTCTCTCTCTCTCTCTCTCTCTCTCTCTCTCTCTCTGTCTCTGTCTCTCAATCTCTCTCATGTGATTTTGAAGGCCAAGAAGTACAAGATTTGCAGTGGGAAAGCAAGAATCCCAGGACAGCTGATAACACAGCTCTAGTCCAAATCCGCAGGTCTGAGAACCAGGAGAGCTAATTGTGAGCCTGAATCCAAGTCTGAAAGCAAAAGACTCATGTACCAGATTGAAGATAGAAAGGCAGAAAGAAAAATTCTTTCTTACTCAGACTTATTTTATTTAGACCTTTAACAGTCGAACGAGTTCTGAATACACTGAGGAGGGTAATCTGCTTGACTCAGTGTACCTATTCAACTGCTAATCTCTCCCAGAAATGCCATCACGGGCACATGGTCACGTGCATAACCCCAAAATGATGGTTAACCAATATCTGGGGCACCCCATGGCCTAATGAAGTAGACTCATGAAAGCAAAACATTTCAGTGTCTTATCATATAGATGTTTTATGACTAAAGTCACTAGAGCAATTTGTTCCCAAATACAGTATTCCTCTTCTTGACCACTATTTTTATGGATGATGAATGCAAATGATTTAGAAATCTTACTCAGGTATAATTTGAACTTCTCTGAATGCTCTTTTTTTTTTTTTTTTTTTTTGAGGCGGAGTTTCGCTCTTGTTACCCAGGCTGGAGTGCAATGGCGATCTCAGCTCACCGCAACCTCCGCCTCCTGGGTTTTAGGCAATTCCTCTGCCTCAGCCTCCTGAGTAGCTGGGATTACAGGCATGCGCCACCGTGCCCAGCTAATTTTTTGTATCTTTAGTAGAGACGGGGTTTCACCATGTTGACCAGGATGGTCTCGATCTCTTGACCTCGTGATCCACCCGCCTCGGCCTCCCAAAGTACTGGGATTACAGGCTTGAGCCACCGCGCCCGGCCTGAATGCTCTTTATGTCTCTAATATTCTAGGTTGCTCTGACTAGAAAAAGAACCTTTTCTCCAGGGCTCTTCTCTAAATTCCAACTGGAGAATCTCATCAGGCTTGATTATGTGCCATCCCAGAGTTCTAGCTGTTATCATCTTCCAACATCACATATCTGAATAGAGTTTCTGAGCCAGCCCTAGCTGCTATCACAGTACCTTGGAGAACTTCACAGACACCCTTAAGGCCTGGCTTGAGATCTGCAAGGATGACCAGTCTTTCTTCAGGCTCTTTTTCTGAAAAACAGAGAAATTGAGAAAAAAAATAAAAAAGGAAGGAAGAAAAATCACACCCAGGCTATGCTTGCCACAAGCTATAACTCCCTCTATCTGACATTTAATTGATGGGGTTTTACGACTTTAAAATTGTCATTCAAAATGATCCTCTAGAGATAAATTTCCTAGTCAATGTATGTGCATTTTACCAACTGCTCCAGTGTTCTAAGTATCCAGCTTTTGGAAAATGTCTAACTATTCCTCAAATCTTGAAAAAAACACATTACTATAAGTGTTTTAAAATGATTTTCAGAATATGCAAAAAACAAAACTCATTTGGTCATTGAATTTCAAAGTAGTGCGATAAAAATCCAACATTAGCCACTAATCAGAAACATTTTTCTTTAATTCCTTGATTTATGTTAATGAGTATGAAACAAAGTATTCAAGGTTTTTTTGGGCTTTTAAATAGACTGTGCTTATACTTAGACATCAACATATCTGGGGAAAGAAAAGGTAAAATAAATGTTTATTTGATTCACATGATATTTAAACTATTTATTTTCAGCTTTGAGTAAACACATAATTTTTAAGTACACATTAACGCAAACCAGTTGATTTGATGAAATTGTTTTCAGACCCTGATTGCCTATTTACTGGAATTAATTGACAGGTGTAGAATGTGAAATTAATTTTAGATAAACATTACTGAAACATGTGGTTTTAAATATAATTTGGCTATGTAAACATAGCATGCAAGAATTTATATTGATAATACATTTTCTTATTTTGCCTCATGTAATACGATTGAAACACGAAGTTAAAAGTTTTGGCCAGCTGTTGTGGCTCACGCCTTATAATCAACACTTCAGGAGGCTGAGGTGGGAGAATTGCCTAAAGCCAGGAGGTTGAGACCAGCCTGGGCAACATAGGGAGACTCTGTCTCTGCTAAATAAAAAATAAACAAAATCAGCTGGATGTGGTGGTGCATGCTTGTAGTCCAGCCAAGCTACTCGGGACACTGAGTTGGAAGGATGGGAGGATTGCGCATGCCTGGGAGGTTGAGGCCTCAATGAGCTGGGTCACATCATTGCACTCCAGCTTGGGTGACAGAGAGAGAACCTGTCTCAAAAAAAAAAAAAAAAGTTAGCTTATTTTTGTCATAGCAAATTTTTTTCAAAAATTTTCCATGCTTTTTAGAGTTAACAAGAATTTGTATCATCATTTGGCATATAATACAACAACCAGAATTAAATCATACCAGTTTTTAAATTATCAAAAGTAAAGGACAAGTTATTTCTTCCTGAGAATATTAAATTCTTAACTCTTGAAATCTGGGTAAAGAGCTTGTAATTTAAGTCCAGCCTAAATTAATAAAACCAATTGGATATGAAGTTATATTCTATACTTTTACATAATTTTAACCAAAATGGTAAGCATGGCATAGAGAGGCATTTATGAGGCTGCACCTGAGTGTGGAAAATTAAACTTGTCTCTGAAAGTTAAAGTGTGATGTGAGCAAACTGTGGACACAGTCAAAAATGCTCAAAATTGGATTAAAATGGTAGAAAAAAAATCCAAGTCAGCCATATCAGGAAATGATGTGTCAGTCATGTAAAATATAAGTAAAAGGAGAAACAACGGGTGATTCCAGACAAACTGAATTTGCAGTTTAAAAAAGAAACTATATTTTTGTTGTGTGTGTAGACATATTCCAACCAAACATCCCATCTCTCCACACCATCAAGCCTGCTGCACTCACAGTTTTCTCAATTAATAGAAATACCATCTTTTCAGTTGCTCAGGCCAGCAAATTGGAAACTATCTCTGACTTCCTGCTTTCTCTGATCCTCTACATCCAATATTTTGTGTACCCAAACTATGAAAATATATCAGGAATCCCTTTTAAAGTTGCTTTTTAAAATTTTACAAATTTAATTTAGTGGTTACATTGGAAAATACAGCATTCATCTTTTTTTTTTTTTTTTAGTTGGAGTTTCACTCTGTCACCCAGGCTGGAGTACAATGGCACACCCTTGGCCCATGCAAACTCCACCTCCCAGATTCAAGCAATTCTCCTGCCTCAGCATCCCAGCTAGCTGGGTGCACCACTATGCCTGGCTAATTTTTGTATTTTTAAGTAGAGACCGGGTTTCACCATGTTGATCAGGCTGGTCTCAAACCCCTGACCTCCTGATCCACCCACCTCAGCCTCCCAAAGTGCTGGGATTACAGGCGCGAGCCACCACACCTGGCAGCATTCATTCTTGATTAATAAAACTCAATATTTTTAGAATTCCTAAATGATAAAACCTAGAATTTCAGAACAGCTTATCTCCCTTAATATCCCATCACCTTTTGTTTCATTGGTACCTTCAGTTTAACTATTCATATATTTAAATCACCAAAATAAGCCATTGCTATTATATCTTGGTAGAAAAAAGAATATGTATATTTTCTCACAATTTACTTTCTGTATTACCCCCATTCGTTTTGTACTTCTATTTTTTTCATTGGAGAATACCTTTTTCTTTTCCCCTTAAAGATCTTTGTGTATTTATTTAGTGCATGATTGTTGATGACACGGACTTGTTATTTTATATCTGAAACCATCTTTGTTTCCTTTTTTGGTGGATAATTTCATTAAATATAAAAGAAGTAAATTAATTTCAGCATTTTAGAGTTGGCACTTATTGGTTTTTTTTTTTCTCTAAATTCCATTACTTCTGTTACAAATGTTTCTTATTTTCTGCTTTTATTCTTTTCCCTTGGTCTTTAGTTTTCCAGCATTTCAACTGTGATTTGCTTAGATATGATTTTCATTTTGTTTATTTTTCTTTGGTCCCTTCTGATGGGCTGATGTCTTTTCTCAGCCTTAAAAAACCTCTCAGCTATGCTTTTCCTCTTACCTTTTAGGGCATTCATTACCCAATTAGAATCTTCTACTCCAGGCAACATATGTCTTATGGTCTTTCCTGAATTCTCCATTCTTCTTTTCCTTTGTTTTTTCATTTTGAAAGATAATTTTTATGTTTCTTCTAACTTTTAAGTTTGTATTTTGATCCCTGTAATTGGCTACACAACCAATAATTTCTTAATCATGTTGATTGTAAAGTTAAATGTTTTCATTTCTATTTGATTCTTTTTTATAAATTACAATTATTTGAGGAAGTACTCCATCCTTTAATCTTTTTTCTTCTCTTTTCTCTAAATTTTGAATATCTCAACCATGGTTATTTTAAAACTTTGTATGCTTATTCTAACATTGTGTTACCTGTGGTCTCTATGATTTTTCTCACTTCATTTGAAAGACATTATCTTGTTCTCTATCACACCAGTAGATTTACAGCATTCCAAAAGGCAGAAAAATATGTCCAAAGTGCATATGTCCATATGCAATAATTTTTCTATGGAGAATTTGTCTTAACAGATTAAGTTTTTTGAGTATGAAACTTCTCTGAGAATAAACTTAACCCATCAGGTTTGACATTTTGATAGGCTTAGTCTACTCCTGCTTGGCCCTGTTTAATAAAATTATATTCTTGGGTTGTAGACTCAGAACATTATGTATTTATCAGGCTTCCTGTTTAGTAGATTTTGGAACCCTTAGCAACTTAAAACTGTACAAAATTTAGTTTGGTTTTTCATAGTTTTTTGGATTGCTATTATTATTTATATTATCATTATTATTATTATTACCTTATTATTAGTATTTTTATTAATATTTTTATTATTTTGGCATCTGAATCTCCCAGTCTCTTCAGCTTCAGAGAATGTGAAGGTGACATCAGCTATGAGTTAAAGCTGTTCATTACTCAATTTCTGTCTTATATAGTTTCCTGCTATAGCAGAATACCAAAGACTGGATAGTTTTCAAACAATAAGAGTTTATTTGGCTCAGGGTTCTGGAAGCTGGAAGTCCAAGAGCATGGTGCTACCACCTGGCAAGGGCTTTCACACTGCATCGTCTACTCTGTACTGGGGGGTGGAAAGTGGAAGAAAAATTGAGCACACATGACAGAGATGGCAAATTGGGGCAAACTAGTGCTCCTTACCAGGAACCTACTCCTGTTCTAATCCACTCCCATGATAACACCATTAATTCATCTATGAGAGGTGTAATTATGACCTAATCTTCTCTTAAAGGTCCCACTTCTTAATACTATTACAGTGGCAATTAAATTTTAACATATGATTAGGAGTGGAAATGCAAACTCTGACAGTTAATTTGTTTCACGACTATTGAGAATAATAATAAAATAGTGCAAATAATGAAAACAAGGTAAACAGTTATGATACTTAAATAAAAATAAATACAAAGCTATTGAGTGATATTGTAGAGCCACATTTCTGGGAATATAATCAAATAGATGATATAGTTTGAATATTTGTCCCCTTCAAATCTCATGACAAAATGTGATTTCCCATTCATGAAGGTCAGTTTGGGTCATGAAGGTCAGTTCCTCATGAGCAGATAGGTGACCTGTCCATAGTAATTAGTGAATTATCTCTTAGTTACTATGAGATCTGATGGTAAAACAAAAAACAAAAAGCAAAAACAAAACAAACAAACAAAAATACAAGTGTGGCAACCTCCACCCCTTGTTTCCTCTCTTTCCATATGATATGCCTGCTTTCCCGTCACATTCTGCCATTAGTAAAAGCTTCCTGAGGTCTCACCAGAAGCTAAGCAGATACTGATGCCATGTAGAATCATAAGCCCAGATAAACCTCTTTTATTTATAAATTACCTAGTCTCAGGTATTTATTTGTAGCAATACAGAATAGATGAATACAACATATATCTAAAAGCAACCATGTTGGTATCAAAACACCAAATATTTTTAATAAAAATAAAATGATTATTTTAATTTTCAAGCATTAAAAAGAAAACTAAATACTCAGAGGCAAACAATTTTAAGAAGTAATAATCCTAGCAGGGAGTATCCAAGATGGCAGAACAGGAACAACTCCGAAGTGCAGTTCCCAGCAAGAACAATGCAGAAGGTGAGTGCCCACTGCATTTCCAAACAACTTTTCACTGCCCACAGACCAGGAGATTCCCAGGCCTAAAAGTGCCACAAGTTTTCAGCATGGCAGTTTCAGCTGGCGCTGGGTTGGCATACAGAAACTCACACAAATCTGGGTGGCCGTTTCAACTGGTACCTGGAATGCCTGGGAGACAGAGCCGTCCATTTAACTGAAAGGGAGGGGGCAGAGACAGGGAGCCAGGTGATCTAGCTCAGCAGGTACCACCCCCATAAAACAAGCAATCTGAAACGCACTGGATCGATAGTTTCCCAGCAAGCGCAGCTGGACATGGGACGGTCCAGCTCAGTGTGGGGAAGGGTGATAACCACTACCGAGGCAGTCCACCACTACAGAGACAGTTCGCACAGCAGCTGGATGGAGCCTGTGGCAGCTCAGAAACACCTCTGCTGGCAGACTGTGACTAAACTACTCCAAGCGGGACAGTGCATCTATGAAAAAAGGCAGCACCATGACAGGAACTTATAAATAAAGCTGACCTTCCTAGGACAAAGCACCTGGGAAAAGAGGTGGTTATGAGTTCTGCTGCAGCAGACTTAAAAGTACCTGCCCAGCAGCTTGGCACAGAACAATGGAGCTCCCAGCACAGCACTTTAGCTCCTATAAGGGACAGACTGTCTTCTCAAGCAGCTCCCCGACCCCCGTATACCCAAAGAGACACCTCATAAAGGAGAACTCAGGCCAACACCTGGCAAGTACCCTACTGGGACAAAGATAACAGAAGAAGAAACTGGCAGAAACCCTTATTGTTCTGCAGCCCCCGTGGGTGATCCCCAGGCAAGCAGGGTCTGGAGTGGATCTCCATCAGTCCTGCAGCAGAGGGGCCTGACTGTTAGAAGGAAAACTAAGAAACAGAAAGAAAGAACTTCATCATTAATGAAAAGGACATCCACTCAGAGACCCCATCTGAAAGCCACCAACTACAAAGAACACAGGTAGATAAAGCCACTAAGATGGGGAAAAAACAGTGCAAAAAGGATGAAAACACCAAAACCCAGAACACCACTCCTCCTGCAGAGGATCACAACTCCTCACCAGCTGGGTATCAAAGACGGATGGAGAATGAATCTGATAAATTGACAGAAACAGGCTTCAGAAGGTGGGTAATAACAAATTTCTCAGAGCTAAAAGAACATGTGCTAATCCAATGCAAAGAAACTAAGAACCTACAAAAAAATGTTAGATGAGATGCTAACTAGAATAACCAGCTTAAAGAAGAAGATAAATGACTTGACGGAGCTGAAAAACACAGCACGAGAACTTTGCAAAGCATACAAAAGTTTTGTTTTGTTTTGTTTTTTTTTTTTGAGACGGAGTTTCGCTCTTATCACCCAGGCTGGAGTGCAATGGCGCGATCTCGGCTCACCGCAACCTCTGCCTCCTGGGTTCAGGCAATTCTCCTGCCTCAGCCTCCTCAGTAGCTGGGATTACAGGCACGTGCCACCATGCCCAGCTAATTTTTTGTATCTTTAGTAGAGACGGGGTTTCACCATGTTGACCAGGATGGTCTCAATCTCTTGACCTCGTGATCCACCCGCCTCGGCCTCCCAAAGTGCTGGGATTACAGGCTTGAGCCACCGCGCCCGGCCTGCATACAAAAGTTTTAATAGCCAAATTGACCAAGCAGAATAAAGGATATTAGAGATTGAAGATCAACTTAATGAAATAAAATGAGAAGGCAAGAATAGGAAAAAAGAGTAAAAAGAAATGAACAAAGCCTCCAATAAATATGGGATCATGTGAAAAGACCTAATCTACATTCGATAGGTATACCTGAATGTGACAGAGAGAATGAATCGAAGCTGGAAAGCACTCTTCAGGATATTATCCAGGAGAACTTCCCCAGCCTAGCAAGCTAGGCCACAATTCAAATCCAGGAAATACAGAGAACAACACAAAGATATTCCTAAAGAAGAGCAACAGCAAGGCACATAATCATCAGATTCACCAGGGCTGAAATGAAAGAAAAAATGCTAAGGGCAGCCAGAGGGAAAGGTAGGGTTACCCACAAAGGGAAGCCCATCAGACTCACAGCGGATCTTTCCAGAGAAACCCTACAAGCCAGAAGAGAATTGGGCCCAATATTCAACATTCTTAAAAGAATGTTCAACTCAGAATTTTATACCCAAACTAAGCTTCATAAGTGAAGGAGAAAGAAAATCCTTTATGGACAAGCAAATGCTGAGAGATTTCATCACCACCAGGCCTGCCTTACAAGAGCTCCTGAAAGAAGCCTTAAACAAGGAAAGGAACAACCAGTACCAGCCCCTCCAAAAATGTACCAAATGGTAAAGACCATTGACACGATGAAAAAATTGCATCAACTAATGGGCAAAACATCCAGCTAGCATCAAAATGGCAGGATCAAAGTCATACATAACAGTATTAACCTTAAATGTAAATAGGCTAAATGGCACAATCAAAAGACACAGACTGGCAAATTGGATAAAAAGTCAAGACCTATCTCACATGCAAGGACACACACAGGCTCAAAATAAAGGGATGAAGGAAGATTTATCAAGCAAATGGAGAGCAAAGAAAGCAGGATTTGCAATACCAGTCTCTGCTAAAATGGACTTTAAACCAACAAAGATCAAAAGAGACAAAGCAAGGCATTCCATAACGGTAAAAGGATCAACACATCAAGAAGAGGTAATGATCCTAAATATATATGCACCCAATACAGGAGCACCTAGGTACATAAAGCAAGTTCTTAATGACCTACAAAGAGATTTAGACTCCCACACAATAAGAGTCAGAGACTATAACACTCCACTGTCAATATTAGACAGATCAATGAGAAAGAAAATTAACAAGGATATCCAGGACTTGAACTCAGATATGGACCAAGCAGACCTAATAGACATCTACAGAAATCTCCACCCCATATCCACAGAATATACATTTTTCTCAGCACCGCATTGCCCCTACTCTAAAATTGACCACATAATTGGAAGTAAATCACTCCTCAGCAAATGCAAAAGAATGGAACTTAGAACAAACAATCTCTCAGACCACAGAGCAATCAAATTAGAACTCAGAATTAAGAAACTAACTCAGAACCACAGAGCATCATGGAAACTGAACAACTGACTACTGAATGCTGGCTGGATAAATAATGAAATGAGGCAGAAATAAAGACATTATTTGAAACCAATGAGAATGAAGACAAAACGTACCAGAATCTCTCAGACACATTTAAAGCAATGTCTAGAGGGAAATTTATGGTAATAAATTCCCACATGAGAAGTGAGGAAAGATCTAAAATCGACACCCTAAGGTCAAAATTGAAAGAGCTAGAGGAGCAAGATAAAAAAAACTCAAAACCTAGCAGAAGATAAGAAATAACTAAGATCAGAGCAGAAATGAAGGAGTTAGAGGCATAAAAACCCTTCTAAAAATCAATAAATCCAGGAGCTGGTTTTTTGAAAAGATCAACAAAATGGACAAACCACTAGCCAGTTTAATAAAAAAGAAAAGGGAGAAGAATCAAATAGCTGCAATAAAAAATGATAAAGGGGATATCAACACTGATTCCACAGAAATACAAACTACAATCAGAGATTACTACAAACAACTTTAGGCACATAAACCAGTAAACCTAGAAGAAATGGATAAATTCCTGGACACCTGCACCCTCCCAAGCCTAAACCAGGAAGAAGCTGACACCTTGAATAGACCAATAACAAGGGCTCTGAAGTTGAGGCAGCAATTAATAGCCTACCAACCAAAAAAAGTCCAGGTCCAGACAGGTTCACAGCTGAATTCTAACATACATACAAAGAGGAGCTAGTACCATTCCTTCTGAAACTATTCCAAACAATAAAAAAGGAGGGAATCCTTCCCAAATCATTTTATGAGACCAACATCATCCTGATACCAAAACCTAGCAGAGACTCAACAACAAAAAGAAAAATTCAGGTCAATATCCATGATGAACATAGATGCAAAAATATTCAATAAAATACTGGCAAACCAATTGCAACAGCACATCAAAAAGCTTATCCATCACGATTGAGTAGGCTTCATTCCAGGGATGCAAGGCTGGTTCAACATACGCAAATCTATAAACATAATTCACCACATAAACAGAACCAAACACAAAAAATGCATGAGTATCTCAATAGATGCAGAGAAGGCCTTTGACAAAATTCAACAGCCCTTTATGCTAAAAACTCTCAATAAAATGGGTATGGAAGGAACAAATATCAAAACAATAAAAGCTATTTACAACAAACCTACAGCCAATATCATACTGAATGGGCAAAATCTGAAAGTATTCCCTGTAAAATCTGGCACTAGACAAGGATGCTCTCTCTCACCACTCCTATTCAATATAGTATTGGAAGTTCTAGCTGGAAGAATTAGGCAAGGAAAAAAAAAATAAAGGGTATTCAATTAGGAAAAGAGGAAGTCAAATTGTCTCTATCTGCAGACAACATGATTGTATATTTAGAAGACCCTATAATCTCAGCCCAAAATCTCCTTAAACTTGAATTCATTTGTGGGGATTTTAAAAAATAGCATTTGGGCTATTTTTTAAAATTCCCATATAATATCAGTAGAAAATTACTCTAAGCTTAAATTTTACACCTTTAAAAATTATCCTTTAAGTAACTAGGACAAATAAAGATACTTTAGAATCAGAAAAAGAAATAATTAATAAATGCATCTATATCTAATTTTTCTTTAGTAATAGACTTTTAAAAGTTGCACTTCAGGAAGAAGGAAAATATTCTAAAGGAAGAGTTCTGAGTTAATTAAATTACATAAACAGATACTATCATGGTAGCATGTGCCTGTAATCTCCAGCTACTGAGGATGCTAAGACACAAGGATTGCTTGAGTTTAGGAGTTCAAGACCAGCTGGGAAGCATAGCAAGAACCCCGTCTCAAATAAATAAATAAAATATACACACACATACAAACATAAACATACACACATGTAAATACACAACAAACACATATGTATATATACTGCATAAAATCATATCAGAAATCAGCAGTAATGAGAGATTAAGGGGCTAATTCTTGTTTTATAAGTAAAAAGCAATTTAGAGAGTATAATAACTCATCAAAAACAAAAGGAATAAAACGTATGCACAGAAGATGTTTTCTAAAGGAAATAGTATTTGCGCAGTATTAAGGTGTTTAGTTGTCAGTAAGAAGATGTTCTTAGAAGTGCTTTTTGTTGCTGCTGTAATTAATATTTTAATGAGTTTGGTAGTCCTTGTAAATTAGAGCTATTTCAGGAAGTAGAAATGGAAATAATGGGAGAGCATATTTCTGTAGGTGGAAGAGTGAGCATGGAAATAGAATTGTGGACACAGTCAACAATGACAATACTTCAAGTGTGAAGGAGGTAACAGGAATAAATTATAAAGGATAAGTTTGTTTGTTTTAGGAAGTGGAGTTAATTTAGTAGACTGAGGATTTATATAGACTACAGACTTTGTAAGAAATGCAGATTTAAATTTACGTTTTGAGGTGATTTTATTTTGCCCTAATTAAGCAGCAGGTAGTTATCATGGACTGTTATAGATTGAATGTTTATGTCCTCCCCAAATTCACATGTTGAAACTTAATTCCAAATGTGATGGCACTTGGAGATGGGCATTTTGAGAGGTGATTAGGTTATAATGTTGAAACACCTGTGGGATTAGTGCTCTTATCAAAGAGGCCCCAGAGAACTTCCTTGCCCCTTGTGCCATTTGAGAACACAGTGAGAGGACGGCCATCTGTGAACCAGGAAGTGGTCTTTCAGCAAACACTGAAGCTGCTGACTCCTGGACTTGCAATTCTTAGCCTCCGGAACTGTGAGAAATACATTTCTTCTGTTTATAAATCACCTGGTCTATGGCATTCTGCTATAGCAGCTCAGATGGACTAATACATGAACAAATTACATAATTTTTCAATCTGTACTCTTTAAAGAATAATAGCAATACAATAAATGATTGAAAAAAACTCAAAAATCATAGACTATATATAGAAAAAATGAATAACAGCTAATGAATGTCAAAATTGCTTTTTAAATGCTTAAGAAAATTATCAATAGCTTTCTCATTTTCCATGTATAGTATACCAGCAATCAACTTCATTTGAAGTACATTAATATATAATATTCTCATATTATAAATTACTTCAAAATTTGAATGTAGTAACTCAGACTCATGAGAAGCTTAGCTGGAAATATTTCTAATAAATTCCTTCCAGGAGCCATGGTTTTTATATTTGACATTAATATGTATATTTGTGGTGACTCCAGAACTTCGTTGGGACTTAAATTGGGCAAGCATGTTGGGAAGAAGATATCAGACATGTCTTGAGTTTATATTTTCAGAGCCAGCAGATTAGTTTCACTTAGAGTATGTGTTTCTTTGCATTGGCTGTGGAGGATTCTGATGGAAATCATGGGGTCCAGATCAAAATCATAGGAACACTTCAAAGACGTCTATTGAATCACCAGTGAAAAAGTGCTATCTTTTCAATCATATTTTCAATTTATTTTTAAAGGAAAAACTTTTATGAATAGATAAACATTAAACATGAACTTCATTTGCCATCCATGTTAATTCAAGGTCTCTGATGTCCTGATTTACTGTAATTTTCTCATACACATTTGTTAACAAAGCGTCATGCCATGTATTAAAGATATGAGAAAAATAAGTATGTGTCTATTCTAAAAAAGACAATGACAAGTTATTATAATAATACAAACTTCTGCAATGCTTACTTACTATGTGATAGAAAATTATTTACATTTCATTTACCATATGCCTGAAAACACAGCATCACAGCTACTACTATCCACATAATTCTGTTAGGAGATATAAATCTTCATAAGTTGAAAGTATTGCCTAAAGTCTTACACATAGCAAAATAATAAAATTAAAGTTAAACTCCTTTCTTATATTTCAAATTTTATGTCTTACAATTATGGTATGTGGCTTTGGTGACAATAATGTCTTATAAGTTTTGTGTTATTGTTATTTCTGTTTTTTTTTTTTTTATAAGAGGTAAAGAGATCTATCACAGTCTTCTTACTTTTTAAATACATGGAAGTAAAAATTTCATTTGGCAAATAATCAAAATTTCTACTTTTCCTATTTGCTCATCACAAAATTTTTTCAGTAATCTTTTGTTTCTTTGTCTTTATTTTCAAGCATTTTTTTACAGATGGGGCCTCATTATGTTACCCAAGTTGGACTCAAACTCCTGGGTTCATCCTCCTGCCTCACCCTCCCAAGTAGCTTGGATAACAGGCATGTAGCACCAGGTCCAACAGGCATGTAGCACTGGCACCAAATTCATCATGTGCATTTGAGCAGGCCAACTTTTTGAGCTGTTTTGCCCCAACTAAGAAAATCAAACCCAGCTGCAGTACCTATCTCACAGAGATACTGTATGACTTATTTTACAAATAATGTAAAATACTTAGTCTAATCAATGTGACACTGTGTACTCACCAATTTGGTTAAGCTTTAATGGAGGGATAATCAGTTAACACTATTGATGATTTGAAAAGCATATTTTGAAAAGCTTCCTTAGAGAAGAATAAAACAAGAATTTCCACTATTGGCATCTGGATCAGTCAAAAAACTTCATCAGTTTGTATAATGAAAGCAAAATGGATTTCTATAAGGAAATTTGGTAATGTTTTAGTAATGGTGAGTACTAGGCGCATGCAATACTCCAAGTCTTCCCTTAAAAAAAAATGATCTTCACTGGTAGAGATTTTCACTGGTCAAATTAAGCTTACTCAAGACATGGATTGGTGATTATAGTTTCAAAACATGCCCACTCTTCTCTAACAGGATAATAGTCCACTATAGTCTCTCCCATGCATCCCTTATGGATAAATGTTCACAGCTTGGTCCCTGGTCAGCTTTGCATCCAGCCATTGGTTAAGAAGAACATCTGATTGTGTAACACTTGGAGAATGAGTGTCATTGTGTAAATACTCAAAAAGACAGGAAGCTGGTAAGTCATTGAGCTATAAAACAGGCTTATAAAACGTGGATTATTTCCTGTTAATAGAACCTTTGTTTAATAAATTTATTTTACTATAGCCTCTTAAACTCTTACATCTCAAGTGACTTTGATAGTCATCATTATTGACCAAAAAATATTTATGATACACTGCTAGTTATATTTGAAATTAGGAACTCAACTACAAGTACACACACATTCAAAGCAGCACTATTTACAACAGCCAAAAGGTGGAAACAATTGAGATGTCTGTTGATGGATAAATTCATAACCAAATTGTGCCATGTACATACGATGGGAAATTATTCAGCCATAAAAAAGAATAAAGTACAGATAATGGAACACCTGGATGAATCTTGAAAGCATCATGCTAAGTTGAAAATGTCAGACTCATAAGATAAAATATTTTATAACTCTATCAATACAGAATATCCAGAGTAGGTAAATACATAGAAATAGAAAGACTGGCAGTCACCAGGGGCTGAAGGAAGGTGGGGAAGAAAAAGAATAACTGCTTATAAGATACAGGGCTTCCTTATATGGTGATAAACTATTTTGTCACTAGATAGAGTTGGTAGTTGCAAAATATAGTAAATGTACTAAATGCAAATACATTTTACTTTAAAATGGTTATTTTCATGTTATGTGAATTTTACTTTAATTAACTATATATTTAACATATAAATAAATATATATTTAATTATATTAAATTATATATTATATATTAATTTTATATATTCAGTTAAATATATATTTAATATATAAACATATATTTACCCATTAAATATATTTATATTTCCTTAATATTTCCAAATTCACAAGTCTTAGTTTTAACTACTTTTAAGTAATCCCTGCACATTCTGATTTACAGTACGTTATAATGCAAATAAAAATAAATATAAAAATATATAAATATATTTATATATTTAATATATAAATATATACTTAATTGAAGTAAAATTTATATTTATTTATTTATATGTGTTTATATATTATATAATTATATTTTTATATATAATATGTACATATACACATATATACATATGTTATATGATTATGATTATATATAATCATATAAAAATATACTCATATATAATATATAAACATATAAATATAAATTTATATAATTTATATATATTATAAATAATACTTTATATATATTATAAATAATAATTTACATAAATACATGATATATAATTTATATATTATATATAAAATATATTATATATAATATATAAACATGAATATAAATTTTATGTAATTTATATATATTATATAAAATATATAAAAAATTTTATAAATATATATTTATAAATAAAATATTTATAATATATATAAATTATAAATATGATATATAAATATAAATTAAATATATGTAAATATATATTTAATTGAAGTAAAATTTATATATATATATATATATACATACATATCATATATTTGTTTTTTGCCCTAGCTCATTTAGGGCAGCTTACAGGAATTCAAGTAACATAATGAGTACTAAAATGCTTTGTAAGTATTAAAATACTCTGAAATTTAAAGTATCTTTTTCTTGCAGGGAAACCTTGAGATTTCCAAATTCACAAGTCTTAGTTTTAACTACTTTTAAGTAATCCCTGCACATTCTGATTTATAGTACATTATAATGCAAATAAAAATAACTACCAGAGAACTTGTAAGAATAAATGTGCCCTGGGTGGCTTGTGTGCTGGTCACTTAATTAGCTGGTTGCCTGGTATCCCTCAATTAGTGGTAGTACAGTAGTTGAGGACTGCTGAATCCCTCTTGTTATTCCCAATTAAGGTGGCAAAGAACTACTCATGATTAGAGTTGTTGCAGATGCAATTATCACAAATGCCTCCTTGAATGCCACATGACCTATTCTTTATGGGTAATATGGAGAGGAAATAAACACAGGAGCTACTTTGTTGAACATTTACCAGGTAGTGAGTGTAAGGTCGATAGCCTTGCTGGGAGCCGGATGAACAACACTCATCCCTCTCTATGCCTGATAACAGTTCATCAGTCAGGACACATTACTCAGCATGGGGCTTCTCCATTCAGGCTCCCCTCACCCACTTCTTCATTCTGCTCCCAGGTCTATATTCAGCACTAGACTATGCACTCTCAGCACCAAGCTACGCATTTGAGCCTCAGCACTAAACTATACGTTTGAACCCGCAAAAATTTAAAAAATCCCACGAAGCCTTACCCAATGGCAGCTTGCCCGATAGGTCCTTAGCCAGCCCACCCCGCAATAAGTCCCACCTCCCTACCTATAGCAGTTCTCCCTGTCCGGGCCCTGTCTCCCTACAACTAATGAAATTGCCTATACTTTGTTTTCCCAATATCCAATCAATCGCCTCTAACCCCTATAAAATCCCCTGCCCTGAGAAGTTAAGCGCGACTTCTCTGTCCCTGTCCCGGACCATAGAACCTCACCTGGGGGCTGAATAAATTGCTGAATAAATTGAATTTCTCATTTCTGTATACTGGCCTCAGTTTCCTCATTGTGACTCGACAATATACGTTACAGTGAGCACCAGTTCAAGCTATGCATTTTACAGTGTATAACAACCTCATGGAGTAGGTATCTCATCGTCTTTTTACAGAAGAGGACATACAAACACAGAGAGGTTAAGTAATATGTCTGTGTGCTCATTCTTAGTCAGTCATAGATCCATGAGTCAAATTCTGGAAGGCCAGCTCTAGGAACTGTAGTTCCTAGAGTTACACATTGCTTCTCACCTCAAGATCTTCAGAAGTGGTGAGCCGAGACTCCTTGTGAACCAAAGTGTGTTAATACTCACTGCAGCACAGTTATCTACAACTTGAGGACAGCCAGTTTAGTGAGAAAACACGTTTTCTCAGGACAGGTGGCATTTTGAATGTCTGCTTTCTGGGACCACTGGAGAGAGAAGTAAATACGTGAAGATGATTACAGAACTTGTGTTTAGCATCTAATGAGCAATGATCAAACGCATAAAGAGGAAAATATTTAGACCCTTTAAGAGTATAGGACAAACCCTTGGCAAACAAAGGTCCAGCACTGCCAGGATGTCAAGAAGCAGAAAATGGGCCATTCCAGGAAGAGTGGTGAGTCTGAGATGTCACCCCAGGACCACCTGCCCACTGTGGGACCCAAATTAGCATTAGTCAAAACCAGTGCACAGCCGTATGGCTATTGTGAAGATTAAATGAAATGAGGCGTAAAAGGTGCTCAATAATTGAATAATAAATTGTGTTCAATAAATAGCTATGGTGATAATGAAGATGATTTCGATGTAGTTTGACTGTCGTGTAGGTGTCTGTGGATTCCTGCAACTGCAAAATGCCAATGCATTCATTAAATACCAAAATCCCCCCAGAATGCAAAAAGCGAATGGGGTGGCCATATTATGAATTGAGAGGGATTTAGGGTAGGTCAGAGAACTTGAAAAAAAAAGAAGAGTTTTATATATAATTCTTCATAACTCCTTCTCCCTGTGTTGAGCACTTTCTCTGCTGAAACAGAAGGTATTCTCCTTCTGCATTTGAATCACTCCCATGATTAATGAATCACTCTAGTGGAGTCAAAAGTCCTCAGTTCAATTACCTTTCTCAAGGACACACAGGTCAATTGCTTCTCCTTCTCCATAAATACTAAAGTCAAACGAAGACCATTTCTTGGAATTTAACTGGAAATATCTTCAGCAAGATTAAGAGTTTCACATAGGGCCTATGACTAATGACAACAATCCATTCTGAGCTCATTACACAAATCCGAATACAGAACATTTATCCTTTCTGAAAAGAACAATGAAGTGCCTCAGGAGAGGGGTCCCTTGGGAGCTGTGCATAAACGCGGAGATTTACAGTGAAGTCCAGGAAGAAATCTAAAAGGCTTTTGCCCTTTCTCTGTATTTGTTGATGGTTTCTCATCATATAAAACACTTCTTTAGCAAAGGCTAATTGCAAGTCCTGGTCTCCAGCCACATTGTGATTGATTGATTTGGATTGTTATAGAAAACAATGGTACAGGGAGAGCTGGAATGCTTCCTTTGTTTTCTAATGAATTTCTCTTCCAGATTCATGGCCAGCCCTGAAGTGAAGACAGGAGGTGCAGCTTGCTCAATTGTAATTGTGAGTATTTGTAACATAACAGAAGCTTGCTTCATAACCAGTATCTTGTTCTTTCTTGACAGAGTGCATAAAGAATTCTCAGTTTGGGATTTTGGAAAATAGAGACATGAGTTACTCAAGTCTGTTAACAGCACCACAGGCCACTTTCTCTTTGAGACTTGCTTTTTTTTTTTGTCCTGGGTTAGTAATAGAAACCATTAAAGTAAGGAGGCAAAATTATTCGAAGAGGTGCAGGAAAAACAATGTGTTATTTCATCATAGGGATTTAATGCTTTTATTACATATTTTTTGCTTCTCATTCAGAGTATATTATCCTTGGAGAGACTTGGCTTTTGGTTTTTAAACAATAATATGCAGCGTATTTCCACTGTTGAATTTGGGTTGTATTTACGTTTATAAATTGTAACCAAAAAAAGAAGCTGGGCTTTATTCATGGCTTCACTATGCTTTTAATTTTGTTCAGTGCCTTTTCACATATTAGCGTATTTCATACAAATCCACAAAACAGATTGCATTAGTTCAGATTATAGAAGTATCTCTGTATGAAATAAAGCAAAGCTAATTTTGAAAATAAGCAAACAAGTCCTATTTATCAGTTCTTAGTTAAAATCATGTATCTAGTAACAAATTCAAAATGAATGGTGACTGCAAAGCCCATTGATACACCTGCCTTCATCGTTGGTCACCTCTAGACGACGCCTACCGCTCCATCAGCCCCCACTCTCCGCCTGGACTCTCATAGCAGGGGCTGAAATTTCATTCCTGGACGGAGTCAGTTCTCATTTCCCAGGGCAGGAATTCACTGTCCCATGCAAACATCAAGGAAGTGTAATAAAGGCCTTTCGGTTCCTCCTTGCAGGCCTCGAGAGTGGCCGGAGCCCGCAGGCCTCTCGGGAGCTCCCCAGGGTGGGGCCTGCGCTGGAGGCGGGACTGGACCCAGGCAGCCTGGAGTCCCCGGCGTGCTGCTCTGTTGTATCGGTTTTGGCCACACAGAGCGTCGCTTTCCGGGGGACACGGAAGCATGGCCTGCGCGGGGCCCCCTGTCCGACTCCCCAGGCACAGAGTGGGAGGACAGGGCCAATGGAGGAGGGTGGCGGCGAGTCCCAACTCACAGCGGTGAGCACTTCAGCCCCCCGTGGATGGGGTGGGGTCAGGGCTGCAGAGGGGCAGAGCGCCGTAGCGGCGTTTCCAGAAGGAGGCGGAAATCTCTGTGGACCGGAAGAGGAGTTTTGTGTCCTTTCTTCCTTGCAGAAGGCCTCGCGTGCCCCAGAACTGCGGTTGCCTCCCTGGAATATTGCTCTGCAGGCCTGCCCCGCACACACCAGGCCGCTGCTCCCCAACACGCGGCACCGGGGGCGGCGTCCGTCCTAAGACGGAGGCCGGAGCTCACACTCCCAGCGTCAGGCGGAGGGCCCCTCATGCGGTGCTGGGGACCAGCTCTCGCTCTTCCGGGGTGCAAACATAAAGTGCTGCATTCTTGCACATGGCCTGGAGTCACTGCAGCGTCACCATGTTAGTCCAAGGCGGCAGAAGCTCCTCCTTGGGGCGGGGATCTTGTGGCGGCGGCTGCCAGCTGGCGGGTCGCCTTTGGGTCCCAGGGCGGCTCCCCAGCCCCCAACCCCATAGCCGCCCCCTCGGAACCCCCAGGCTGCCTGTGTCCTCAGAAAAGTCGCAAGGACCCCACTCAGGAACCGTCTGTGTGGGAGGCGCAGACCAGAGCAGAAACGCAGAGGGATTTGGAAGACGCGGGAGAACGCGTGCAAATAAAGTGCATTCGCCTTGCTTAGCTGTTTGGCCCTACTCCTAATTCCAATCCTTGTGAGTGACTTGCGGGAGACCGCCCTGCGAACCTCGGCAGAATTCCGAGAAAACCCCACGCAGGGGTGTCTCTGTTCGTCACGCTGTACAATGTTGACGAATGTGATACTTTTCACGGATTTGCGCGAAAACGGACTCACATAAACAATAGCAGCTCTGGGACAAAATTCCACAGTGCGCGGCGGTGGCGCCCCCAGGCCGGGGCTTTGTGTCCTTTCTGCAAGGACCCAGTTCCTGGTCCGGGCCGGGCCCAATGTGGGCTGACAGGGACACAGCCTCACTTCCCCCCAGTGGAACACCTGTACCGCCCTGCGAAGCTCGCGAGGCTCTCTGTGATCGCAAAGGAGGAAAATCCGAGGCTTAAATCAAAATCTTACAAATAACAGTATGCCTCAGTCCTCAGAATCCTCTCCAGCGAGGACTCAGGGATCTGGCCTGTTTCCATTTCCGGGCTCCACCATTATCAGGGTGAGTGGTGAAATCATTTGAAAAATTCCTGTTCACTCTTCTGCGCTTCTGTTTGGAAGTCATGCGCTGCTTCTGCCTAAAGCCTGCTTAGCAAAACTGGCCATTCCCTTGCCTGACTGAAGTGGGTTTAGACACGAGGGAGCGTAAATGGATATCCCGTGGTCAGTGAATCCCTTTGCCAAACACAGCATGTGCAGCCTGCGTTCGCTTTCTGTTGGTGTGTGTAACAGGTTTCCTCCACTCCAGATGGCTTTAAAAACAGGAGGCCTTCATTCCTCACCACGTGGACTTATAGGGCTGTGTGTGTGTTCTCCTGCCGTGGCAGTTGTCTTCATCCGGAGGAAGTAATCGAGGAGAGCAAGTAGGCAGACTATTCCTTTTATAACCTTGTCTGGGAAATGACACAGGCTACTTTCACCGAATTCTATTCCGTAGAGGCAAATTACAGCATCTAACCAACACTCAAGAGGAAGAGAATCAAGGTCCACCTTTTGAAGGGAAAAGTATCAAAATTTGTGGACATTTATTTAAACCACCAAAGAATTCCCCAGTGGAAGACATCACAAAGTCTAAACCAATCTTTGCAGTCAGCTCAAAGTTTATGAACGCCGGGTGATGTGAAGGCAACTCCATCAAGCCAAATATGGCTACTCTCTCCAGGAAATTAGGTAACAAAAATAAACATTTTCTGAAATCTTTTACCCTACCCCAACACACAATAAACAATATAGGGAAAACAGGAGAATGCAGGAATTCTGAAATTCCCTGGGAAAACACTTTGAGGGCCACACCTACCTATGGTATAAATGATGGTTCATTATAGTGTTTCTCCGTTTTTCAATATCCTTATATTTTATTCTCTGTAGCAAAATCTGTTCCACTTTTTGATGTTTTTTTTTTTCTTTTTCTTTTCTATCCTCCTTGACCATATCTGAAAAAAGCATAAATGTATATACTCTCTTTGAGGGCTTCAAAACTTTCACAAGTCACTTTCTGATCACAAATTATAGAACTGGGTCATTCCTAGTCTCTGAAAGTCTAGGATTTTTCATATAAGGCTCACAATTTCTTTCTTTGGACATTCGACTTGAAAAAAAAAAAAAAAAAGAAAGAAAATGTATGTCTTTACCTGTGGTCAGTCCATAACCTTAGCTTCTTTCAACTTCTAATTCTCAAAGATTTTTTGTTATTGTTGTTATTTTATCTTACCTATACTCCTTACCTACAGCTGTTGGGCAGTCTTGGGGTTTTCATGACCAGGAATGATAAGTAGAAAGCAATGCCCAAATCCGCAGTAACAGTCATTACAGGACACGTATCCTCAGTTGCATCTTTATCCTAAATCACTTGAGCCTATGCTTCACAGAGGATTTTTCAGAAACATCTCTTTATTTGGAGAACTATGTTAGTCTTTCTCATATTTGAAGAAGTTAAATGGTTATACTTTTTCTAGAATCTTTACTTATTTCTCCTTGCATATTGACCATTATTCACAGAGCCCACATTTGTGTGTGTGTGTGTGTGTGTGTGTGTGTGTGTTATGCCTTGCAAAAAGCAGCCAAAGCCAACAATTATACAGCATTATCCTATTGTTGGAACAATTTCTTTATCCTTTCCCACAAAGAAGTGAGATTAACATATATATATAGTTCATGTCTAAGATACTGAAACTGAGAGTGTTACCTTCTTAAAACATTTTAGGTGTCAAAGATTGTACATTTGGGATTGTGTTTATCATGTAGCCTAGCCTAGATTAACACAGGGTTAGTTACCAGGAGTCCTGTGCTGCCTTTTAAAGTCCTAATACATGTATCCAAAGATCTATAAACACAGAAAGATTCTCACTCAATGTTATTAGTCATAATGGAAATGCAAATCAAAACCACACAGAGATATAACTTCACACCTACTAGAATGGCTATATCTTTTTAAAAATGGACAAGTGTTGGTGACTATGTGAAGAAATTGGAAACTTCATGCTTCATACTTGCTGGTGAAATTGTAAAATGGTTCACCAGCTGTGGCAGATAGCTGGCAGGGTCAGGTTAGGATTTGGAACTGGAACACTAGGAACCAGAGGCTCCCACAGTGGACTGATCAATGGTGGCTGTCGCCAGGGCTGTTGTGGCAATTACAGGAATAGCTGATTCTGTGAATACCATATGGAGGAGGAGGGACCAGTTATGGAAATGGGAAGAGAAGGGTGAATCTATCCAGACACATTGTTTCAGGAACATGGTGCTTACAAATTTTTCATAGCATATTTGCTAAAGATACGTGGTCTTAGGGAAAGAAAAAGAAAAAACAATGTAAGCTTTAAGAAATAATGACTAGAAACTTATTAATCTCATTACTACAGTGATTACTAGAAAAATCACTGGGATCTTACCTCTTAATTACAAAAAAAAAAATATGGTGAGGCGTTTTTCCAGGTTTTACTATTTCACCAATTTATGAAATAAATAAAATTTAAAGTATAACAATAAATACTGTTTACTCAAAAATATTGTTGAAGTTCTGTTAATTTAGTAATTAACATAAATGATCATTTTATGGTCATAAAATATGCAATATACTATTATTACATTTTTCTACTTAATATGATTTATGATATACCAACTCCAAGAGTTTTTTTCACATTTACACATTTCTGGAATTTAGATGCAATGTCAGATTTTGGTGGTATGTGCTTTAAAAACTATATTAAAATAGATGTTAGATTTTATTCAGATGGAAAGGACACTAGAAGGAAACTGACATAAACAGTATCAAATTCCACATTTCTAAATATGGAACAATTTCCATTTTGTTCTGTTTTTCTATAACAGATTATCGAGGAGATCTAGAGTATCATGAGTAACCTTAAAAGGTGAAAGCAGAAACTGCAGTTTCTCACCGTTTTCTTTTTGGCGATAATTAAATTTTTCAGAATGTTAGTCAGTCCTGGATGCACTGCTTCCCTCTATTGCTACTTTAAATCCCGAGGTTGAAGACTGTATTAGTCTGTTCTCATGCTGCTATAAAGAAGTAACTGAGACTGTAGTATACAAAGAAAAGAGGTTTAATTGGCTCACAGTTCCACAGGCTATACATGGAGCATGGCTGGGGAAGCTTCAGGAAACTTACAAACATTGTGGATGACAAACGGAAGCAGGCACATGTTACTTGGCTGGAGCAGGAGGGAGAGGGGAAAAGGAGAAGAGCCACACGCTTTCAAACAGCAACATCCCCTGAGAACCCCTTCACTATCAGGAGAACAGCAAAGGGGAAATCTGCCATCATGATCCAATCACCTCCCACTAGGTCCCTTCTCCAACACTGGGGATTACAATTTAACATGAGATTGGGCAGGGACACACATCCAAACCATATCGAAGACTGAGTTAAATCATCCCAGAAATTCAGCAAACTTTCATACATAAATTTTGATCCTTGTATCATTCATCACATGAAAAATAGGGAAAGTGAAATAGATCTTGTAGTCACTGCTTGAAATGGGTGTGATGTGAAAGCCCTGTCTCAGATCTATTTCCCTGAGAAACTTTAATAATATATTGGAAGTTTCCATCTTAGAAGCAGTGAGCCATGTATTAATTAATAAAATGATTCAGTCAGATAGCAAGAAACATTATATTAGAGTTCAGAAACGAGCTACTGCTATTAACTTTACCTAAAGCAACTGTCGTAAGTTGAATGGACTAATTGAAAGAAACATAAAATTTAAAGTTTAATGATATATTTGTGTAGGTGTGTTTGTGTTTATATACTTACAAGTAAATGTGAAAGAAAGTTTGCAGTTTATGAGAAAAGGAGTGAAGGTAAATATTCACCATCATGCCATTTGAATAAGTGAATTCTAAACCAGAGTAAGGTATTGATATTGAGCTTTGAGCTGTGCAAAATCTGAATCTATATGTGGGGCATCTTGTTAAAAAATAGATTCATTGTGAACCTATATGCTAACCACAGTTTGTGTTTTTATTATTTTCAGTAATTTATTTTACCAACCTATGCATACATATATGAGTAAATGTACTCAATAATACAAAATTACTAAGTGTGATTTATACAAATATTCACTGATCTTGGAAATTCTTTTCTAAAAAAAAAGAGGGATTCCAAGAGATTATCTTTTTCAAATTTCTATTCACAATGAAGGAAACCTAAATCAAGAGAGAGGTTAGTACATTTTAGTACCATCCTTTTCAGGATGCTATATTTCACACCCTACATAAATGAATGAGTTCAGAGCTTAGACAATATATCTCTGGAGGAAGCAGATGAAGGATAAGCATAAAAACCTTACAATCCAGGGTAGAGAGGCATCAAATATACATATTTTGTCTAAATATTAAATGGCAAAAATATTAAAAATTAGTATTTATTTTGAGTTGGGACTGATAAAAAATGGCATAATGAAAAATGAAATTCTGCTTATGAGAATAAATCAGAAATTGTTTCCAAAGTTAATGCTTATTACTATAATAGTGTTATCAAAATTTTAGTTGTGTTTCTTGGTTCTTATTTGGAATAGGAACAATAATTTATTCGTACTGCCAGCTGTTCAATTGCTGCTATGATAATAAATGGACTTTCACTTTCGACTGAAGTTCTTGGAAGAAAAAGATATTTTTTGGCTACTTCAGCCTGTATGTATTACTGCTGCTGGTGAGATTGCCACCACATTATTAAGCTTCTCATCCACTCTTTCTTTAATTCTACAAAGTAAAGATTTATCTCTTCTTCAACTGCTTTCAGATATGAAGCTTTGGTTGGTGAAACTGATGGAATTTAGCCAAATCAATCACACAGACTGAATTGTGCTCACTTCTTGGAGATGCTTGCTGAATATTTTCAAAAGCAAATTTAAGATTGCTGACTATACTGGTATTTTTATTTCGGAAGCTGTGGTTACTATAGATCAGTTTGGGGAGTATTGCCATCCAAACAATGTCATCTTCCAATTCATGACCCTGGGATGCCTTTCAGTTTATTCAAGTGTTTTAAAATATTTTTAAATGTTATTTTGTAGGTTTCAATGCAAAAGTATGGCAATTCGTTTGTTAAATATTTTACTACATATTTTCAGGGTGTTTTATATTACTGCCTTAATTTAATATTCGTATTTTTAATGCTAATGTAAAGGAAAGCAACCGAGTTTTGTATATTAATCTTAATTCTGAAACCTTGCTGAGCTACTTCAATTTAAACATTTTTAGTGAATTCTGAAGGATTTTTTTATATGTACAAAATTATGGCATCTGAAACACAGCTGTGTTTACTCCTTCCTTTCTGATCTCAAAGACTTCCTTTTCTTTTTCCTTTTTATCTTTCTTCTTTTCTTAATCTTTTTTTTTTTTTTTTTTTTTGCTTTTGTTAAACTTCTCCATTTTTTTCAAGGTCAGCCTAGCTAAAGATTTGCCAATTTTATTAACCTTTTTAAGAAATAACTTTAGCTCCATTGTTTTTGTTTGTCTGTTCTCTATTTTATTTTGATTTAATCTTTATTGTTAACCTTTTTTTTTTTTTTTTGCTTGATTTATGGTTAGCCTATTCTTTTCCCTCAGTGACTTCATGAGAGATGAGTTTACTGATTTTAGTTGTTTCTATTTTTAAAAGCTATTGATTACCTTTTAACCACTGATTTTTTACTGTACTCCATGTTTTAGCATGCCACGTTTTTTCTTGTAAATTTGTATTTTCATTTTATCTGAAGAGCATTCTTTATATAATTTAATTTATTTTAAATTTATTAACATTTTTTTGTAGCCTAATATGTAATCTGACCTAGAGAACGTTCTATATGAGGATAATTTTTATTCTGATGTTGTTTGCTGCACCATTCTATAAACATTTGTTAGATCTGGTCAGTAGGCCATGTATTTCAAGCCTTCTACTTCCCTTTTGCTCATCAGCCTTGTTCTATTCATTACTGAAAGTGAAGTATTAAAATCTATAACTGTTATTGTTGTCTACTTCAGTCTTAAATTTTTTCAATTTTCCTTCAGACATTTTGTTTTTGTTAGCTAAATATGTATCCATAATTACTATGGCTTCTTGATGAATTTGTCCCTTTATTCATATAAAATATCTTTTTTGTGCCTGAAAACCATCTGAAAATGTAGACATTCAAGCTCTCTTTTGGTTACTAGTCACATGATATATTCTTCTTGTCCTTTTTCTCTTAAGCTAGTTGTATTTTTGTAATCTAAAGGTACTTTTGTAGTTGTAAGCCTAGGGAGTAAAATTAGCATCTATAAATATAATCATAAACTTTGAATTTATACCAAGTTAATTTCAATAGTCTACAATGCTTTTCTCCTACACGGTTCCTTTTCTGCTTTCCTCCTCTGTGTTTTTATTGTAATACCATAACATATTTATACATTTAAGCCTTTGACAAAGTTGTTTCATTATTGCTTCATGTAATCATTTTTTAAAGTAGGTAGAAGATAAAAGAGATGGGAGTCACAAACAAAAAAACATTTATCCTGTATTCCATATTTACACAATTATTTACTTTAACTTTTGTTCTTTATTCCTTCATGTGAATTCAAGGTTTTGTCTAATATCATTTTATTTCAGTCTGAAAGACTTTAGTATTTCTTGTATGAAAGATGTGCTGGTGACAAATCCTGTCAATTTTTGTTAGTTTATAAAGTCTTACTTTCTTCTCTTTCAAAGCATGGTTTTGCTGGATATAGAATTCTTGACTGACACTTTTTTTTTTAGCACATTGAATATGGCATCCCACTGCCTTTTCACCTCCATGGTTTCTGATGAAAAATTGACTCCATGATGGAGATCCAAGATGGCTGATCGCTAACAGCTTGGGATTGTAGCTCCCAGTGAAAGCCCAGAAAATGAGAGGATGCCACACTTTCAGACAAATTTTCGTCGCTTATGGACCAGAAGATTTCCAGTGGAGGAGCCCCGCGGGTCGCCAGCGCGACTCTTGTGGCCGGCGCAGCGGTTTTGCCGTCGCCTCAGTGCAGCAGCTCTTCGTGCAGAGTAAATGGGACTGGTTCCTCTACTGACTGGCGTTTGGAGCTCTGGGAAGGCAGAGCCACTTGTTGCGGACTCAAGAAGGAAGCCAGACCAGAGATTCCCAGGCATAAGAGCACCATCAATCTTATCGCTGCTGTTTTGGCCGGCGCAGTGGGTTGCTCGGATTCCAGCACTGGGAATCAATAAATTGGACATCCGCTCGGAAACCTAATTAGAAAGGTGGTAATTGTAAAGATAACAGATGGATAAATTCACAATAAAGGGAAAAAACCAGCCTAAAAAGGCTGAGAATACTCAAAATCAGAACCCCTCTCCCTCTACAGGGGATTGCAATTCCTCATCAGCAACGGAACAAGCCCTGATGGAAAAGGACTGTCTTCCATTATCTGAAGTAGGCTTCAGAAGGTGGATGATAAGAAACTTTTGGGAGTTGAAAGAACTTGTTCTAACCCAATGTAAAGAAACTAAGAACTTTGAAAAAAAGGTTTGATGAAATGCTAAAAAGAATGGACAATATAGAGAGGAATATAAATGAACTAATGGAGTTGAAAAATACAACACGAGAACTTAGTGAAATATGCACAAGTTTGAATAGCCGAATTGATCAAGCAGAAGAAAGGATATTGGAGGTCGAAGACCAACTTAATGAAATAAAACAAGAAGACAAGAATAGAGAAAAAAAGGATAAAAAGGAGTGAGCAAAGTCTCCAAGAAATATGGGACTGTGTGAAAAGACCTAATCTACGTTTGATAGGTGTACCTGAATGTGATGGAGAGAATGAATCCAAGCTGGAAAATACTCTTCAGGATATTATCCAGGAGAATTTTCTCAATCTAGCAAAGCAGGACACTAGTCAACCCCAGGTAATACAGAGAACACCACAAAGACATTCCTCAAGAAGAGCAACCCCAAGGCACATAATTGTTAGATTCACCAGGGTTGAAACGAAGGAGAAAATACTAAGGGCAGCCAGAGAGAAAGGTCAGGTTACCCACAAAGGGAAGCCTATCAGACTTACAGCAGATCTCTCAGCAGAAACCCTACAAGCTAGAAGAGAGTGGGGGCCGATATTTAACATCCTTAAAGAACAGAACTTTCAACCCAGAAGTTCATATCCTGCCAAACTAAGCTTCACAATTGAAGGAAAAATAAAATCTTTTATGAACAAGCAAGTACTCAGAGATTTTATTACTACCAGGCCTGCTTTACAAAAACTTCTGAAAGAAGCATTACACACAGAAAGGAACAATCAGTATTAGCCTTTCTAAAAATATACCAAAAAATAAAGAGCATCAACATAAAGAAGAATTTACATCAACGAATGGATAAAATAGCCAGTTAACATTAAATGGCAGTAACCCTAAATTTAAATCGACTAAATCCCCCAATCAAAAGATACAGCCAAAATCTAACAGTATACTACATCCAGACCCATTTTATATCCAAAGATACACAAAGACTCAAAACAGAGGGTTGGAGAAAGATTTACCAACCAAATGGAGAGCAAAAATAAATAAATAAACAAAAAGCAGGAGTTGCAATTCACGCATTTGATAAAACAGATTTCAAAGCAACAAAGATACAGTGGTAAAAGGATCAATGCAATAATAAGAGCTAAGGATCCTAACACCCAGATACATAAGACCCATAAAGAGATTTAGACTCAGCGAGACAGAAAATTAATAAAGATATCCAGAACTTGAACTGAGATCCGGAACAAGTAAACTTAATAAGTATTTATAGAGCTCTCCACTTTAAGTACACAAAATATACATTCTCCACTTTAAATACACAAAATATTGATCGGCCATTATTAATATCCATTCATAGAATAAAGCAATATTCCTGTTCTCTCTCCCTCTTTTTCTTCCTCTTCCTTCCTCTCCTCCTCTCCTTTTTTTTTCAAAAAAAAAAAAGAAGTATTTATATAAATATGCTTATTTTTTTCAAAAAGAAATACTGAAAGGATAACCATAATCCAGTGATACTGGTTATCTAAAGGGGTGGATGGGAACAGTAAGACTTCTCTGAGTATCTTACTTTCTTTTGACAGTTTTATTATTATTTTTTTTTTGAGATGAAAACAAAAACAAAAACAAAAACAAAAAAAAGAGAGAGATTCTCATTCTCAGCCTCCTAAGTAGCTGGGATTACAGACACCTGCCATCACAACTGGCTAATTTTTTTTGTATTTTTAGCAGAGATAGGGTTTCAATAAAAAGAAAAAAAGAAAAAGAAAAATTGACTCATTCTCTTTGAAAATCCCTTTATGTGATAAATGACTTCTATCTTACTATTTCTAAATATCTCTACTTGTTTTGGTTTTGAAATTTTGATTATGAAGTGGCTAGGTGTGGATCTCTTCAAGTTAATTTAATGGAGTCACTCAACTTCTTCTAAGTGCTGACAAGTGTTTATTTATTTATTTATTTTTTAGTCAAACGAGAGTTTTGAACCATTATTTTATCAAATAGTGTTTCAGTTATTTTCTCTCTATTTTCTCCTGGAAATATCAACTATGCACATGCAATGTGGGTAGACTTCATGCTGTCCCTCAGGTCCCTAATGTTCTATTGTTTTTGCCCGACTCCTTTTTCTTTACTTTCCTCAGACTGCATGATTCCAATTGACCTAATTCTAACTTAACCAATTCTGCTAGTTTAAATCTGCACTTGAGCCCTTCTAATAAATATTTTATTTCTAGTATTTTGTTTGTTTTCAACTCTAATGTTTATATTTGGCTCTTTGACATTATTTCTACATTTTTAAATGTATTCTTTTTTTGGTGATATGTTATTCTCTTAATTTTCCTTTGTTCTTCAACATGATTTCTTTTGGGTATCAGAACATATTTTAGACTCCTAATTTAAAGTCTTTGTCCAATAAGTCCAATGTTTATGTTTTTTTTTTTTTTTTTTCTGGGAAAATTGCTATTGATGGTTTTGGTGTGTATGGGGGGAAGGCAGGGGTGATGCTTTCTTATTTCATTTTATTTTGTTATTGTTTAAATGTTGAAAACTTAATATTTTAAATACTATAAAATGTATTTGAAACTCAGATTTCCCCCCATCCAGGACTGTTGTTTTTGTCAATATTGTTAATGCCATTTCTTTAAAAGTACCTAAACAAACAAACAGCATTAACAATAATGAGTTATCTAAAGTATTTATTATTTGTTTTGTCCCCAGTGAACTGTCCTCATGATTAGCTTGATGGTCAGGTAATGATTGGACAGAGATTTCTTAAATGGCTCGTACCAATTAATCTCTCACCCGTGCAAAGGGACACAATGTGTATAATGAACCTTGTTGTATAATAAAAAAGAATTCTGACATTTATTCAAGGCTCATAAATGAAAGAAATGTCTTCATGATTCATAAGTCCCTTGGATCACACCTGAATATACTGAAATGCTAACAAGAAAATTCAGAATGGGGGCTGGTGAACAGAAAGACCACACACATGATTAGAAAGCTAGGAATCTGAGCAAACCTGATTTTCAGTGAGTGAACTCAGGGCTGGATATTGAGTCTAAATATGGGGTCAGTCAGTCATGCCCAATAAGATCTCTGGGCTTAAGAGCTTGGTGATGAGTGCTGCAAGGGGGATGCATGCTGATTCCATGAAGAGAGGTCATGGAAGCTCTCTGTTTGGAACTCTCACAGATTTCACCACGTGTCTTTTCATTTGGCAGTTCCTGATTTGCATCCTTTATAACAAAACTATGATCATACAGATATACTTTCTTGATTTCTTTGTGTTGTTCCAGTAATTTATCAAAGTGTAGAGAGGGTCAGGTGGCCAGAAGTGTAGGTGTTCTATGAACCCTATTTGCTGTTGGTGTCTGAAGTGGCGTCAGCCTTATTGGTGACTCCGCTCTTAAAACTGCAGAGTTTGATGTTAACTCTGTGTAGTTGATGTCAGAATTGAATCACAGTACAGAAATTGGTATCAGAAAAGGCACCCTTTCAATACTCCAGCCAGCGGCTAACAACTATGCCTTAGTCTTTATTACTTTTCTGCACGGATTCTCAAGGTCAGCCAGTGGCGAGACATTAGGCTTTCTCAGGTATTTATTGGACATGCATACAGCCTTGCACGTGAGTGTGATCTTCTGGATTCTCAGGAAAATGTCTGAGCTTTTCAAAGACTTCTCCACACATCTTATTTTCCATTTAAATTTCTTGTCCTGCTTTTTGCTAGCCTTTACTGTCACTGCTGCTTCAGATAACTGCAGTATAAAACAATTGCTGCTGATTTTTTTTCTATAAACACCTAAGTGACAAGCTACCTAAGTGAGTGAATTCCAAATCATGTCAAATAAAGATAAGGCCTCCAATGGGGAATTTCTAGGGAACTACCAGATAGGTCAGATACATTAGAATTTTCTTGGGAGGGGGCTTTTGAGAAGCTCTAAAGCCTGATCTGCCTTTCTCCATGGCTGAAAGGCTGGTTGTTTTCATGGATACTATGCTCCCTAGGCTGCTGTTTAGGCTACTGTGGAACTAGAGAATAGGGAAAGTTGAAATGCTACAAAGTTTCAAGTTCTTATCAACATTTGAAACTTTTACTTGAATAAATGCTCTTCTGAATGTTGCAAATCTTTGGTTAATAATTTCTAGAGTTCTGATAAAGATGATTTTGACAAATTTTTAAAGGTTCTTAGTATTTTATGAATACGTTGATTTTTCATAGATACTTAGCCATTTCAAGTTGTTTTTGTTTTCTGAAAATTTCAGTAAATGAATTACATTCACTATGTGAAAGTTTAATTTTTAGAGGTCCTTTCTTGCTAGATTTCTGACTCTTTTCTGTTCTCTTCCTGTCACTCAATGTATCTAGCCCTGTAGTTTTATCCACTGTTGGCAGGCAGAGTCTTACCTTAGAGGCTTAGCAAATACTCTTCCTTCTACCAGAAAAACACTTCTACACATTCATGTAGCTAACTTAAATGCAACAGTTATTGGGCTCTTACTCTTATCACCCTGTTTCAAATTATCAGATCTGTTTCCTTTCTTTATTTTCCAAGGAGAAACCTACTTTTACTATTGTTATTATTATGTTTTTTAGCTATAGCATTAACGTCATTTTAACATACTGTATATTCATTTAATTATACAAACTATCTGAGTTGTCTTGTAGAATAAAAGCTCCATCAGTAGGGATGTCTGTCTGTTTTTGCTTTTGTTTTGTTTTGTTTTATTCATCTTAATCCCCAGGGATACAACAGAGCCTCACACCATGAATGATGTAGTTAATACTCAATGAATAAAGTAACAATAATTGGTTGACCCTTTGTTATTTAATTCTATAAATACTTGATCAACTGTAATATGCTAAGACACATCATTAATTTTGATATTAAGCCATTTTGCCCTCAATGGTTTTTGATGATCTAGCTTTTAAAAATCACTAAACCTTTGTGTGTGTGTGTTTGTGTGTGTGTGTGTGTGTGTGTGCATGTGAAAATCATAACACAATTTCTAACCATGTTTTTCTGTTACTTATTTTTCAGAGGAAAACTTTTTAGTTAGATCCATAGTTTAGTCAAATTTCAAAAGTCCTTTGTTTATAATAACTAAAAATGTGAAAGTGTGTAAAGCATTTTGATAAGCTTCCATTGACTCAAAACCATAAAGGATAATAGTTTAAAGTAACGTCAGAAGTCTAGTGCTTTTGAAGCTTGCAAGAACAAAATTTCATTCTTAATTTTCTCTAATTCTCTCATTCATCCAACGAATTCATTACTACGTTTGAATAATAAATAATTTATAATGGCCTTCATTAATGGGTTTGAAGTTCTTTGTAAAATCTTAAAATAGTAAAGTTAAAATTATTCTCATTTGGTTGAGAGTAGGACTTTTTATTTAAAAATATATTGCCTAAGTAGAATTAAATAAAAATTTAGATATGATTTCAAAATATTATCTCATATGTTTTCATGCTAAAATACAAACCTGTTTTAAAAACATTACATATATTTACAAATTAAATTGCTTTATTAATTTAATTTACTACTTTTCTGCCTTATATTGTTTACGTTTTACAAACTTTTTTTTTGCTTAAATACTATAGAAGTTATAATATTCTTCTATAACTTAGCTAGCTAATACCATGAGAAGAAAAGGCTTAGCAGCTGATTCATTTTCTTGCTTTATCAGGTGTAACATTGCAGAACAGACAGAAGAAAGATGATTAGACATATCTTCATATAAACATGTTAACTCTGTTTGGTAAGTATACAGTCAGTACTTGCTAGTAAGAGAGTTCTTACCTGTGGATTGCTTTCAAAGGTATGTCCTTGAGTATCTAGGACTGATTATGATAAACCAACCTGGAATCTATGGTTTTAGCAAGATTCCCTAATAAAAATGCTATGTGAGTTCTGTAAATACCTGAGTATACAATGGTGAAATTTCATAACTAACATAGATTCATTTTATGTTAATACTGTGGCCGCCAACACTACCTTTTCAAATAATCTTATGATTTGAATCAGTGAGAGTTAATCCTAGGAAAGGGCCTGGATTACTATGCCAGCTAGACCTTTCCTGCTTCTTCTGTGCCTGTGTTTGCCTCTATCCTGGAAATTATTAATCCAGCATTGTATTGGGTGAGATCTTCGAATTTTGTGAATCTAATTTGGCAATCCGATCCTTTGTGCAATTTTATACACTCTCAATATTTGCATCGATTCTAATCTATTTTCCTTATTAAGTGTTTGAAGATCTTAATGATCATTTTAAAGGTAAATTAACAGCTTTCACTGTCTTCTTTAATTATTGAAGTATTTTCCTTTTCTAGTAAATGTACTTTTGCATTTCAACCAAATGAGAAGATGTTTACAAAAAGAAATGCACATAAGGAGAAATTCAGTGGATGTTACATAAAAAGCCTATCTATTTTGTAAGTAAATATTCATGCAGCACCACCTCCAAATGGCATGCCTTGTTTCTATTATTGACATTTTGCTCATTAGATGTGATTGTAACCTCCATGATGACCTACTCATTGATCAAACAAAAGTGTGGAGGTGCTAAAAACATCTTCAAACTATGCAAATAGGCCTTCAACAGACAAAAGGTTTACCTACAAAAGCTGAACATATGCAAGTCCCATATCCCAATGATAGGTAATGACCCTATCATTACCCCCCATGAGTAAACCAACAGAACTGTATAGACATATACACTTTACTAAGATACATGTGAAAAAATGGACATAGCAGCACTTTTTGTAGTAACTGAAATCTGAAAACAAGTGAAACTCCCAATAAGAAGAGGATGATTAAAAAAAAATTTGTTACATTTTAAAATGGAGTATTATAGAAATATGAGCATAAGTAAATAGCAATTAACTATTTGCAACAGTATTAATGAGCCTTATAAACATAATATTGAGCAAAAGAAATCAGATGCAAAATTGTGTAGTGTTTATTATTCCATTTATGTAAAAATAGAAAGAGAAGTATGACATGAAGCAAGTCTTCCTGAAGTCAGAGACTGATTCATCTCCGTGCCTCAACAAGTACACTGGAATGAGTTGTAACTTGTTTGAAATGAAGACTTCAGCATTGGTGCAGTGCAGAGAGTAATGGCAAGATTTGGGATGTGACTGGTAGTGAAGGAAAAGGTCAACAAAGTTATTGAAAACAATCCAGGAAGTGAGAGGCACCCAAATACATTTTGAAATAATCTGAAAGTTTGGCAACAAATCAAAGTGGAGGAAAAGTTGAGAAAAAATGCCGAGGACAGAACAGTGATGGGGCCTGGTCCGATCTTAATGAACATCTCTTAGAGAAGGGCTAGCAGACCCCCAAATCAGCCAAAATGTGCATTCCTTGAATGGCACGATGTGCTTTGCAAACTGTATATGCACGGTTTCAATGTGAACAATGAGTATATCACTTCAATAGATAGATACTCTGTTCAACCATTTCAGTGGTTTTGGGTTCAGTTAACACCCAAACCCCTGACACACCATAGGCTCCATGTGGCCTTAAGTTTATCAAGCTTTATAAAGGAATATGAAGCACTAAGTAGAGCAGTGCACTCAGCAACTGCATAACGGAACTGTGTGGCTCCAAGTCCTGTTTCTGATATCCCCATCATGCTGCGCTTGGTGCAGTGTGATTGCCAGTCATGACGCAGAGGTGAGTGTGGGCCTGGAGGAGCCATGGGCTCTGAGAGCCTTCAGCTTTCACGCCTGTTAGTCACACTGCGCTTCAGGTGAGTGATGGGTTCCCATTCCCTCTTACAGCTGCATCTCAGTTATTCATTCCTAAGTAAACAGACTCAACAGTGACCTGTGAGGTCCTTGGTTGGATTCCCATTTATCTTAGCACTCGGTTAAGAAAATTCCTCATAGATTTGTGAGCTACCTTTGCCAAAAGGTAATCCTTTTGGATCAAGGGACAGATCTTGAGGTATGAGGCAACAGCCAAGGCCACAGAACCTGCTGCTAATCCCTTTCTTCCAGACAGCAATATAAATACCAAGGTCACATGCAGTATCGTAAAAGTTACATAATGACAAATGCACAGAAGTTTTAGACACAACAGTATCTGTAAAACAGTAGCAACAATAACAACAACAATAGTAACCTTTACAAAGTGAAACTAAAGATAACAAGGAGGAATTCCTCCAAGATTTGAAATTCCTTTTAGAGTAGAGGGGTGTATTTGGAAGAACAAGATCTTCAGAATCAGGGAGACCTGCTAGTGGATAATTGTGAGATGTTGAAAAAATGACTTAGCCTAATTCCTTCCAATATGTTTACAGCTATACAATGCATTTGAAATGTTAAATAGTAACGATATGCTAATGAAACTGAAATGAATACTAACATATACATTGCCCAGCATTCATCCCATGCTCAATAACTCTCTAACCTTTTCTATTTTCATGATATGGCTGATTTTTCAAATGAAATCTGATGTACATTTAATGTAGCTTTTCTTTCCTAAATTGCTCTTCTGAGTTCTACTGCCGGTAATATAAAAGCAAAAAAAAAAATCACATCCTTGGCTTTCTCTCTTTGTCCCACTCTGTTTCCTTCTATCTTATTCTTTTAAATAAAATATAATGTCTTTCTCATTGATTAGATATGTCTAGCTTATATAGAAACCATAGATATTAGTTAAAGGAAAAATACCTAAGAGTGTATTGTGCTCTAATCATGATTGAGCATCAGATCCTTGTGACCTAATCATACAGCGGTCTGCACCTCAGATTTCTCATGGATAAAATGAAGGTATTGGTCGTGATGAATATTCATTCTTTTTTAACTGTCAGATTTTAATGACTTTTTCCTTTTGATATCTACTCACTTAGCAGTAAGATATTATCATACAGCTATCTCAGCCTGGAAAAAAAAATGCAAGTCTTCAGAAATTTTAACGTAGTTTTAATTATGTTCAGAATATTTTACCAAGATATCACTTAGAAGGAAGACAGCGAACCTACAGCAACACTGCGCAGTGGGGCCATGGGGGAAAATCACAGCCTCTTCTCAATCCCATGCATGGAGCAGAGATTTTGGACAACTTTCAACCAGGAATGTGAGTTGTGCAGTATGGCAAGAGATAACAGAAATAAGTTGAAGGAGGAAATATTTATAAAAAGTGAACAGAACAGATTTTTAGCATGTGTGTAAGCCATTTTTTTTTACTTAAAACTTATTTCTTAGTATTAACTTTAAATTAAGTTATACACACACACACAGACACACACACACATAGACATAATGTAAACAGTGTAACGAAATGTCTGATATCTGCCCTTCTATGTCTGAAAATCCAGATATTCCAATAAGCCTGTAAGTCTTCCTTCTAATCTCTGCTTGGCAGTATGATGTGGAATGCTCCGTCTTTGGAATGTAATTATTTTTCAAGCTGCTGCATATGGTGATGAATGTCTGCAGATTCAAGATAAAGCAAATCTCTTAGAACATGCAATTGAACATTCTAGTTCTCTAGGCAGAGAGGGGAAAATAGGAGTTTCTGACAGACCCTGAGCATCTCACACACTGGTACTGTTCGGCGGGTAAGTGGCAGAAGCATGAGTAATGTGGGAATCCAGTGGTCCTTAACATTCAATGCATTTGAAGGTTCAAAGGACCTCAAGTATGCTTTACTTGACAAGGGGGAAAGGATACATGAAGAGGTGCAGGATTGGAAGAAAGCGCTTGATCCCCTACTGGACAAGTCTTGCCTGCGGGCATGTTCGGGCTTTCTTGAAGCAGACCCAGATGAATGCAGGTGGTAAATGAGCTGTGCTGGGCACTCAGGGCCAGACCACTGCTCATTGGCTTGCTCCAGTCCTTTCTTGCCCCCACAAAGTCAGAGGAAAACCGGTTTGGGCAGGATTTTTATCCTCTTGTCTTTGGTAGCACTCTTGTGGCAGAACAGATGAGCCATGCAAAGTCATTCCTGTCTGAACAGTCTCCAGGTGGATATGCCCTCAGAAATCTCCCACCCCAAACACACACAGAAATCTCAGTCTTTTTTTTTTTTTAATTATTCATGTCAAAAAAGTGTTTCTTCTCATTTCAGATGATTTATTCCAGGAAGTCGTGGCTTAGATTTTGACTTTCTATCTCAGCCTCCTTTAAGAATCCATAGCCCACACTGACATCTCCCTTTTTTCTTGATTTCGGTTTCACAAACTGTCCCTGTCACACTGTTAGGAAGTAATCCTGAGCCATGCTGTCCTTCAGTGTGCAAACCTCATAAATGGTGGACTTGGTGATGGTTGTTGATAGATGAATTTACTGTTGAAATGACTGAGTTCATCTTAACGAAATATAAGTAAAACAGATGATATATTGTAAAATTCTGTAAGGCAAACAATAATTCAATATTTTACTTTTTATTATGCAAAAATGATTATAAAGATGAGCACAAAAGTTAATTCTTGTTCAGTGTCTTTTCCTATTCAAATGCAGGGTTCATTAGAGCAAAAGTGATATGTGTTAGTATCTACACCAGTACCTAGGCAGCTTGAGGAGTGTTGCAGATACTAAAGAAATATGATCTAAATGAATGAATAATTATATGGTCCTTAAATACTTATATGTACCTGATGGCTCTTTTCTTCCTAATGTACAGAGTAATTTTTGAATGGCCACTTATTTTCTCCTCCAAAGGATTATCATAAAGCTTTAGATTTTTTTTCTTTAAAAATAAATTTTCATTTGATATCAGGTAAGTAAACTGCATTTTAAGTAGTAAAATTTACATTGATAGTAGGAGTTATTACTTTTTTCGAGACAGTAGAACCAGTCACAGTATCTTCCATGGGTTTTGTTAAAAATAATGTATGCATATATATTGAGATTAAATACAGTTCCTAATTATGGAATGTTCCACTTAGGAGAATTTAAATAAAGAAAATCAGCGAAATAAATAACAAGCAGTTTCTTCACTTCCTTTTCTTTGGCCAATTCATTTGAAACCAAACTAATTAACAGCATGAGACAAAGCCAATATATTGACTTTATTCAAAATACAAGTAAGGTTTTTGTATAAAATTGTCTTGTATCTTAGTAAAATGGTCCTGCATGTTGACATATCACCTTAGTAAAATGTTCTGTACTTTAACATATCCTGGAAGAACCTTGCAGGAAATATGTATTCTCTAACAACAGAATCACATATGTTACGAGAAACAATCACCTTCTGGTTTATATATTTTTTAAATAAAATACCCTATTGCCCTTTAAGAATAGTGAGTTTTCAGCAACAAAGCAGGAATTATCAGTTGTCTAAGAGATATATTTTAAATGTTAAGTATGTTTTAGAATGAGTAATTTTATACATTAGAAACCGTTTCTTAGTGTTCATAGAGTAATAATGAAATGGTAGAGCATATGTACAATTATAGCAGCTTTGAAAGTATAATATCACTGCCAAATTATATTACTTCTCTTCTTCAGTAGTTTTTTTTAATGCTTTAAAAAGAGCTGATCTGAATAAAGAGATACTTTCATAGCTATAAAATAAATCTTACTCTACCCTGCCCTACCTTTTATCAAGATATGGAATTTTTAAATTAAAATAATAATATCTAATATAAATAGCTAACATTTCTTGAGTGTTTGCTGTGGGTCCGATACTATTTCCACCATCTGTACAACTTTAATCTGTGAATAATTCTGTGCAGTAGTTTTACTGTTACATCTATTTCTGGGTGACAAGAATGGGGTTAAGTAACTGTTTCATAGATGTAGAAACCCATGCAGTAACATTTTGGATCTATATATAAACATTTACATAAGATGTTAGGGTTCACATAGAAATTTTATTGCTTATGTATTGTATTGTGTTGAAATCTGGGAATAGAAATGTTGAAGTCATACTACAGAGTATGTAGGGAGCAGTCATTCCCTGCATTGGAAAAAGTCACAAATCATAATGTTTTTAAAATCACATCAGAGAGACTTGTTTTAATTCTATCTTTCCTTGGAATCTAATCATGTGCCTTCAGTCTAACTGAAATTGAAGCTCAGTAAATGCAAACTAAGTGAGTGACTGGAAGCATGTCTCAACGTTGACTTCACTGTTACCTGCCTCAGTGAGTTGTCTGTATCATAGTCTCTAATAAACGAGCTCTCTTCTCACTTGATAGAACACTGATAAAATTGTTATATCAAGTGGTAAGAAAGTGCATTTATATCATTTATATGTTATCACTGAGTTGGGGTTTTCATGCTGCTTATAAGATATGTTCATATAGAACGTATACAATATTAAAAAAAGTATGAATACTATATTCCAAAGATGCAGCACTTACCAGCAGATGGGTCTACCCCCTCACAAGCTTATTTCCATAACCACTTCTTTCTGCTTTTAAACTAGGTCTTCTTTCAAATTATTGATGCCTTTAAACATGTTCCCCAGCATTGATTATGCCATGGCTGAATATCCACCCTTCCAGAATCAGTATACCATCAATGATGAAACATTTTATTTGGATATATGAATTCTAAAATTAATACATAAGAAAAAAAGATGACATAAGGCAAACATTTTTCTGGTAATCTCTTAGGAAGGTACCAATTTAGGTAACACTTACTTTCTCTTTCAGTAAGTCCAGCAAAGTTAAATTTTCCTACAAGTCTGGAATAGACCATGTTTTTGCTGCTTACAAACTGAAGATTTACTTGAGGTAATTTTGTATGAAAAAACACTTTAAATATCAGACTTATTAAGACTGGTTAGAAGCCCAGATTTTAAAAGGCCCATGGAAGCTGAGACCAGCTGAGACAACAACAGCTTCACAGTATACACATTAACTTCACTGAGCAGTCATCTCCACTATCTGCATCTCTGTCTCTAGCTAGCTCTACCTGTCTCTATACTTTTTTGGTGATTGTTTTAAATTGTATTAAGTAATGCTCAAAATATGTCATTCCAACACATCAATTTCCACGTGATACTTTTCCCTACCTTACCTGGAACATTCGAGCCCTTTTGTTTTCCACTTTTACTGTAGCACTACCAAGTACCCCTTATCAGCTGCATCCACTGCCACCTGGGAGGCACTGTAGCAGCACCTGCTCCTGATATATGCATCAAGCTCTGAGGGACTTAAGGAGGTGACAACACTTTTCATGAGTTGCAAACTTTCCTCTAAACCTTAGACTAGGAGTGAGCAAACTATCAATCTTGGCCTGACTAATATGTAGACCTGTGAGATAAGAATAGATTTTACATTTTTGAAGAGTTGTAAGTGTGTGTGGACATATATACACACACATGTGATTATATAACAGGGGCCATACAGGATCACAAAGTCTAAACTCTTTCTATTATGACATTCAAGAAAAAGTTAGCGGACCATTACCTTAGACCACTACCTTCAAAATTTGATTTCATTGTTCAAATGTTTTGCATTCCTGTGATAAAATATTTGCTTTGAGGTGTGATGAACTGTCTTTTTATTTATTTTTACCACTGACTGCCATCCAGGGGTGGGTAGACAACCCCAAAGACCCCAGTCAGCTGGAAAATATTGCTTATGGGCTGCTCCAGAACACCTGCAGGAAGCTCTAGTTAGCAATTATTTATATGTAAATTCTTGCCCTTAACATTGTTTTCATGTTTTCCTATTTCACTGAGAGCCCCTTGAAGGCACAGATTGTAATAAAGTAGAATACTTCTAACATCTCACTCTAGAATGAGTCTTATTTTCTACCTACATAGTTTAGGGGTAAGATTCCTATACCACTCAGAGTCTCAGAAACATGTCATAGGCAATGTCAAAGTCAGAAAACGAAAAGAATAATTTTCTTACCGCATGAGGATAAAGTAACATATGTCAAAATGCACTGATTAACAATTTTAGAATTGAGAAAGAACCAGGAGGAAATATCTATAGTAAGGCAGAAAGAATATCTTAATATCTATTGTGAGTGGATTCTCTACCCACAGATATAAGTATGTGAAAAGTAAAAATGAGTTTTTCTAGAATCCGGTTTTTAACACCTGTGCTGCATATATGATGGAAATCTATGCTCCATCATTTGGGGAATTGTCCTTTCTTTTTTTCTTTGTTTCTTTTTCTTTCTTTTTTGAGATGGTGTCTAATTCTGTGCCCAGGCTGGAGTGCAGTGGCACAATCTCAGCTCACTGCAACCTCTGCCTTCTGGGTTCAAGCAATTCTCTGCTTCAGTCTCCTGAGCAGCTGGGATTACAGGTGCCCACCACCGTGCCTGGCTAATTTTTGTATTTTTAGTAAAGGCAGGGTTTCATCATTTTGGTCAGGCTGGTCTTGAGCTCCTGACCTCGTGATCCACCTGCCTCAGCCTCCCAAAAGTCTGGGATTATAGGCATGAGCCAACGTGCCCAGCTGAATTGTCCTTTTTTTTTTTTTTTTTTTTTTTGAGACGGAGTTTCACTCTTGTTACCCAGGCTGGAGTGTAATGGCATGATCTCAGCTCACTGCAACCTCCACCTCCTGGGTTCAGGCAATTCTCCTGCCTCAGCCTCCTGAGTAGCTGGGATTACAGGCACGTGCCACCATGCCCAGCTAATTTTTGTATTTTTAGTAGAGACGGGGTTTCACCATATTGACCAGGATGCTCTCGATCTCTTGACCTCGTTATCCACCCGCCTCGGCCTCCCAAAGTGCTGGGATTACAGGCGTGAGCCACCGTGCCTGGCCGAATTGTCCGTTCTTTTAAAGAATGGTTGTTTCTCAGGTCCTGGAGCTAGGCAGTGCCAATGCAGAGTAGATCCCGGTGCAGACACACAGAGTCCTGCCTTGCAGGTGCCTCAGCCCAAGGTGCCTTCTGCTGTTCTGGGCCAGGGGTGTCAGCAGGGGCCCTTCATGCAACTTGTGACCTGCTTGTGACCTGGAAGTTTGGAAGCCACTGGTTTTAATTTTACTTGCTTTGACTGTTAAACTTTTTCAGTAGCAACACTATTTAACATTGTTATCTGTAGCCTGCTGTGATCATACCATTGATTTATTTTGCAGTTTTTTTCTATTTTTTAAGTATTTTCTTTTATCTTTTTTTTTTTATTACCAAACTAATTTATTTCTTAGAGTTCAAATCCTTCTGGGAGAAGCTTCCCTGGCTTGGATGAAGATCCAGGTTCTTTTTTTTTTTTTTTGAGACGGAGTTTTGCTCTTGTTGCTCAGGCTGGTGTACAATGGCTCCTGACCTCAGCTCACCGGCAACCACTGCCTCCCAGGTTCAAGCAATTCTCCTTCCTCAGCCTCCCAAGTGGCTGGGATTACATGCATCTGCCACCACACCTGGCTAATTTTGTATTTTTAGTAAAGACAGGGTTTCTCCATGTTGGTCAGGCTGGTCTCAAATTCCGACCTCAGGTGATTCGCTTACCTCAGCCTCCCAATGTGCTGGGATTAAGGGCATGAGCCACCGCGCCTAGCCAGAAAGTATTTTCATTTAATACATTGCTTGATAAGAACATTAGCGCTAAGGAAAGCAAAAAGCAGAGGATTAACTCCTCCCATATGAGGAAGAGTTCAGGCGTCCTGCCTTTCTTCCATCTCAGAGGATACTTTCTTGGAGTGAGAAGCCTTTGATAAGTATACTAAACAATCCCCAGCCCTCCCTCCTCTCTCTGGCCCTCACACCCCAGGGAGCAAGATTCCTCTGCCCTTGTCATCCCAGGAGCAGGTACTAGGCAATCATGGTTCCCCTCTATAATCCAATGGCCACCACAATTACTTAGACTAGCCAGATCTATGCTCTTCAGCCTGCTCTGCATTCCCTTTCCCATGGAAACCCAATGAGGCACTGACCTAAGCCTTCTCATCCTGTCTTTCACTTGCTGACCACCCCTGTGCCTTCCCTATGAGGAATTGCATGATGCTGTGCCTGCTGTTCTGATGACCTGTGAGCATAATAAACTTTGTTTTTTCCCTCAGCCTGTTTTGTTTCTCCTGTGGCTGCAGCTGACCCTCTCATAAAAGAATATAGAGAATATCTAAATTATTTGCATTTTTATGTTAAATATTGAAGTTCTACCTGAAAAGTCTCTGAAGTTGTTATGACCAAAGACTTAAGGTGCCTCCCTAAATTTATGTGTAAGCACATATTTGTACTGCAGTGTTTACAGACAGTAAACTCGCGTTGGATTATGTATCACTGATTGATTTACTGAACATAAGTTCAATATAAGTGAAGACAGAAGTGCTAATTCCCTGGCAGGCAGTGCACTGTGCCGGGGATGGGGTGCTGGATGAGACACAGTCCTGCCCTCATTAAGTTCACAATGGAGCAGGTGCTGTATATACACTGAGTGTATAATTCTGACTGTAATGAGTACTTCGAAAGGTCAGCTTAAGGCATCACTGACAAGAATATGTAAATATCCCATATTCCGTGTTTCAGCATGAGTCACATAGGTGTTCTGTGTGGTCCAGCTTCAGCTTGCCAGGGCTCTCACGTGTTCCTGGTTCTCGTCAATAGCCGTTATCCTCTAATTCCACTTTAGGTAATTTGTTAGCTCCAGAGGTGGCTTAATGCTTCTGTTTCTTATTGATGTTCCTATCTCTTTGATCTTCTCATCAGCTGATAGGTTTACTTCTTTTGCAAAGTAAGAAAAAGGAAAAAATAAAGTTTATTTTGGTTTAGTTGGTGATTACTGATGTCAAGCATCTTTTCCTATACCTGTGGGCCTTCTGTACAGAAATATCTGTTCAGGCCTTTGACTCGTGTTTTCTTAATTGAGTTATTTCACTTAGCATAATGTCCTCTGGATCCCTCCATGTTATGAGTGTCTTTTTCTAAGGCTAAACAATATTCCATTGTACACACACAGATACACACACACACACACACACACACACACACAATCATATTTTAAAAATCTATCTGTAAATGACCTTTTGCTATTTCCTGATTTGGCTATTGTGAATAATGCTGAAATGATAGGAGTGAAGATATCTAGTTGAGATCCTCATTTCATTCCCTTAAAATACATACCCAGAAGTGAGATTTCTAGATCATAAAATAGTCAAATTTTTAATTTTTTGAGAAATCACCAAACTGTTTTCCGTAATGGCTATACGGGTTGACATTTTTTAATCAGCAGTGTACAAGTTTCTTTGACAACTATTGTAACTTAACAGAAAAAGTTCAGTTTTGTTCAGTTTTTTTCCATTGATGATGATATTAGCTGTGGGATTTTCATGTGATCTTTATTATGTTGAGATAGGTTCCTTCTATTCCTATCTTTTCAGTTTTATTCATGAATAGATGCTAAACTTCGTCAGATGCTTTTTCTTCACATATTGAAATGATTGTGTATTTTTTTATCTTGTTAATGTGTTATGTACATAAATATATATATATATAATACGTAATACATAATATAATAATGATTTAAATCAATCAATGGTCCATTGATTGATTTAAGTGTGTAGAATCATCTTTGAATCCAAGAGATAAATCCCACTTGGGCCTGGTGTATGATCCTTCTAATGTGCTGTTAAACATCATTGCTAGTATTACTGAGGATGCTTTATCTATATTCGTGAGGGCTTGTGTACTGCAGTCTGCTTTACGTGCATTGTCTTTGGCTATGTTTGATGGAAGAGCAATGCTAGCCTCATAAATGAGGAAGACAAATAATCAGATTAAACAATGTAAAGTTACATGTCTGCATTCAAAACGATACAAACAAGCAAAGAAAACACAACTAGATTTTAAATGGAGAATGTGTTAGTCCAGTGGCATATTAATAGGTATGTAAGAGTATATCAACCAAGAAAGATTACCATGAGAAAATCACAGCTGTTGTTGATGACAGCCTAGTTCAGTTTATTTAGACCAAACTTCCCAAAGAGAACAACTTAAAAGTTAGAAAATTTTTAAATCATTTTTAAGGACATTAAATAACTAACAGGATAATCAACAATTATCTGACCTGTATGTAGGGACAGTTGCCAAATTCTGAGAGAGAGCTGAGAAGAAGAGGCTAAGTCATGCCTTTAGGAACCACAGCTCAGCTTCCTATCACAGGTGTCCCCTTTTATGCACAACTTTACTTTCTGTAGTGTGTTACCCATAGCCAAACTTGGTTTAAAAATACTGCATGGGAAATTCCAGCTGTACACAATTCCTATGTTTGAAATTGTGCACCATATTGTGTAGTGTAATAAAGTCTCCTGCTGCTCTGTCTAGCCCTACACGTGAATCATCCTTTGTCCATTGTGTCCGTGCTGTGTGTGCTACCTGCCCATTCTTCATTGACATCGTCTGCTCCTGACATCCAGCCATTTACATCATCACAGCTTGATGATCTGGGATCTCCCTAAGCATATTATCCTACTTTTGACATATTCTTTGACGGTCAGTGGTAGCCTAATACCACATCACAGTACGTGCACCATTCACCCCACTTACTCATATCATATAGGCATTTAATTATCTCACATCATCACCAGTATAAAAGGGAGCGCACACTACAATACATATTTTGAGAAAAAGAGAGGGAGAAAGAGAGAGAGACCACATTCACATAACTCTTATTAGGGTATATTATTATGATTCTTCTGTTTCATTATCAGTTATTGTTGTTAATTTCCTAGAATGCTAATTTTCAATCACACCTTGTCAGAGGTATGTATGTCTAGAAAAAATGAAAGTATATATTGAGTTCTGTCCTTTCTACAGTTGCAGGCATCCACTGGGGGTCTTAGGACATACTCCCTGTGGAAGAGGGGAGAACTGCTGTATTCCAGTTGCTAAAATAAGATTAAATTGATATTGAGTGTTATTGTTACTGAGTTCTTGCAGGAAAATATAATTTATCCTAGTTTAACACATGTAAAACTTGTTTTACAAATACAATTTCATCTAAAAATAAAAAATAATGAAGTATAAGGGGAGCATTAACACACCCTGCAGAAACACCAAATGAAATAAAACCTCCAGATACTCCGGATACTGGGATTATCAATAAAGTCTTTAATAAAAGGAGGTTAAGAAACATGGAATTTGAAAGAGAGGAGAGAGCTGGAAATTCAAGCAATATAAATTTTTTAATTATTCACAATTTATCAAAGTAAAACTTGACACCCAAAGATAATTAGTAAAGTCCTAAAAGCCAGCAGAGAATGGGAAAAACAAAAATAATTAGCTTCAAAAGAGTCATGATTAGAATGACTACTTCCTTTTTACATACATATTACAAATATAAGATCAAAGAAATTTGAAGTGCTAAAAGAAAATCACTGTCCATTTAGTATATCTATATCCATAAAAATGTCCTCCATGAAGAATGGGAAACAGATATCTTTTCAGAAATGAAGAGCATTCTCCACTGGCAGACACATACTAACATTAGAAAGAACAAAAGGACATCAGCGTACATCTCTCACCTATTTATGTGATAAGATAAAATACATGCAAATAAGCATGAACATTTAGTTAATGGAAAAAGTTTTAAAATAATAAAACTTTATCTAAGTGACAGAAGAAATACCTGAAAACTTAATGAAGGTAATTGCATGCATCAATATTTTTAATATAAATACAAATTTATAATTCATTGAAAACTGCATAGGTAACATTTAGAGAACAAATAACATTAAAAAAAGAAGCTCTCGGAGGTGTTACAAGGTCAGCATAAATGTGACAAGAAATCTGACAATGACAGTATTAGAAGGCATATACCCTCATTTAGGAACACAGGGCAGAAATTTACAACCCCTACCAGAGATTTTCAGGTTATAAAATCTAAAATCTCTCTATATATTACTTTCCATGGCAAAATTAACTTTATAGACATAAGTAAAGTTATAGATCTTAAAATATATTTTCCTGGACTATCTAGCTGGACTCTATCTAATCACGTAAGTCTTTAAAAGCAGATACATTTCTCCAGCTGGAGTCAGAGAGATTTGGCAGAAGGTGAAGTCAGAGAAATGTGAAGTGAGAGACTCGAACTGCTGTTACACGATCACAGCCACACGAAAAGCATGAGAAGGAATCAAGCAGGTTCTAGGAGCAAAGACTAGACCCCGACTATCAGCATAGCAACAAGCACCTCTATCCTACAACTATAAGAAACTGAGTGTGCCTACAGCCTGAATCAGCTTGAAAATGAATTTATCCCCAGAGACTGCAGAAGAGAATGCTGCACCAACACCTTGATTTCAATAGCTTGAGACTCAGGAAGACACAGCAGCTGAATCACACTGAACCTGGACTTCTGACCTACTGGACTGTGAGATAACAAATGGGTGTTATTTCAAACCACTGAATTTTGGTCACTTGTTATGGCAACAGTAGAAAACTAACACAGAGACTCATGCATATATATGGATGCTAGATTTATGACAAGGATGGCCTTGCAGATCAGTGGGCCTGGAAGTTATTTCAAATAAATCTTGCTGATATAACAGTATACCTATATAGAAGAAAGAAATGAAAACACATTTCAATCTCATACTATGCATATAATTCCACTGAGATGCAGATCTAAAGGTGAAAGCAAAATGATAAAGCATCTCAAAAATAGTATGAAAATGCACTCATCATCTGCAGACATGACTTTTTAAAAAGACGCAAAATCTATAACAGCAAAGGAAAGATTGATATATTAGACTATGTTAATGTTAAGAATTTCTGCTCATTAAGCAGAAGCAAAAAGGAAAGTCATAGATTGGAAGAAAATAATGGTAACTTGTATAAGAGACAAAGGGCTAAGAGAAGAGTCCTACAAATCAACAGGGAAAGACAAAATACTCAAGAAAAAAAAAGGGGGCATAGACGTGGATAGGAAATTAACACACAAAAAAATACTACCCTCCAAGGATCAATAGCTATTTGACAAGGTGCTTAATCTCAGCTGTAATCAGAGAAAAATCACACCACATTGAGGTGCTAATATGTACCCTCCAGGATGGCTTGAAGTATATAAAGTGGTGATCTAATGTGTAGGAAAGGAATTTGATTGTCATAGACCGCTGCGGGGAATGCACCGTTATGCAATCCCTTATGAAGAAGAACAGCTAAGAGGGTAAGAAAGTGTTACCAAATTTTATCTTCATTACCAAAGATGCCAGGTAGTGGTGCCTTTGTGGGTGGCTTAGGAGTGGTTACAGAGGAGTTTTGTGGTGCCATCAATGTTCTATTTTTTATTTAATTCATGATTACAGAAATCCTTGCTTCTTGGTGAATCTTCAAGCTTTTCAGTTTTGTTTTTTGCCCTTGTCTGTAGGCATATATTATAACTTCTTCATAACTAAATAGAAGAAAGAGAAAATTATTTCACATGGCCTGCAAATGGCAAAGTATAATATCACTTAGTATATCCTTGCTAATTTCCTTTGGAAATAAGATGGTATGATATAAACTGGTCACTAATATGATACATATTTTATCTCAAAATTGTTTGGAGATCTTTAGTTATAACTAAAATTTGGGATCACATGAAAGGTAGTCATCACTGTTAAAGAAAAATCTGCTTTCAAGAAGGTCTCTGCTTTAATCCACAATCTCACAGGAAGGTTTTGTAAAGATCACACTGGGTACCAGCTTCCAGGCCCTAAATTCGTGGATGAGAAATTAAGTTTAATTACTCTAGAAGAAAAGTTTTCTCTCAATTTATAAAAATAGAATTACCAAAAGGCTTAGGTAAATGGGATTGGCTTTACTAATATGAACTCGGATTGTTGTTAAAGACGAATGGTGACTCAGACTCTACTAAATCAAAGTAGAAAGCAAAATACAGCAAATTTTGTTTTCTTGTAGTGTCAAGATTTTTTTGCTAAAACTGCAATGAGACATATTTAAAATATTTGACACTCAAGTCTCTAGGTTCATGTACCATTTTTGTTGATGATTAGGTCATGACTGCAACTTCCTAAATTGTGTTATTGCTTTTAGCCTTTCCTTCAGTTCACTTGTTTCTGTGTATGAAACATAAAACATTGACAAAAGTGAATTTATACACACACACATTCAGTGTAACAAATATTTATAAGTGAGCACCAATATAACACTCACACACGGTAAAATACAAAAGTTTAAGCTCCTGAGAAGACTCTTGTTTCCTTTTTCAATCTCAATTTATTCATCAACATGAATATAGTAATTCTCATTATTATCATAGACTGTATTTCCTCTATTTTCTTCATAGTTTTACCACTTGCATATGATGTATTTGTCGGAGCTCTCTAGAGACAGAAGCAATAGGAGATAACTACAAAGATAGAGTTATCCATGCAGATATAGGTATGAATTTGATATACATATGGATGATATAGATAATGCAGATATATAGAGATGATAGCTATAGACACATATACATATAGAAGTCGATGTAGGTATCTAGATAATATAGATTATAGATATAGATGGTAGACAGGTGATATAGACGATATGGAAGGGAACTCATTAACAGAATTGGCTCACATGATTATGGAGGCTGGGAAGTCCCATGACAGGCCATTTTCAAGCTGGAGATCCAAGGAGCCAATGGTGTAACTCTCAAGATGAGGTTGAAGGTTGGAGAACCTGGGGCTTTCTGAGGCTCCTCCCAGACTCCAAAGACCAGAGAACCTGGAGTGCTCATCTACAAGGATAAGAGAAGAAGGGTAGCTTTGGAAAAGAGACAGACTTTGCCTTTTCCCCCACCTTTTTGTTCAATCTGGGCCCTCAGCTGATTGGATGGTACCTCCTCATATTGTTGAGGATGGATCTTCTGTATTCAATCTACTGATTCAAATGCCAGCCTCTTCCAGAAACAGCCTTACAGACACATCCAGCAATCTTGGTTTATGAGCTACCTGGGTATCCCCTAAGTTAGTCAAGTTGACACCTGAACTTAACCATCACAAATGGCCATATCTCTAAACAATATAGCTTAGATTTCTTGTTTTTGAACTTGATATAAATATTATCATACTCTATATATTCCTCTGGATCTTCTTTTTCTTTTCTGATGTGTTTGTATGATTTATATATGCTTTTACTTATAGTTGTAGCTCATTCATTTTCATTGATACATAATATTCTATTACATAAATGTATAAAAATGTGTTATGGTTGATGACTATGTGCTGTTTTTCCATTTTGAGAAACATTTTTTTAAAGAAAGAAAAAAAAGGAATGAAGGAAGGAGATGATGACAGAGGAAGAAAAGGAGGGAGAGAGAAGAGGAATGTTGTTTTATTCTAAAAATGGGTATTGAAAACCTCTTTTATGCCAATAACTGTGCTTAATAATGGCCGATCAATATTTCATTTAAACCTATGAGTAGGTGTGGTGTGATACTGATAAGAATTTATATTTTATGTATTCAAAGTGGAGAGTTCTATAAATGTTTATTAAGTTTACTTGTTCCAGATCTGAGTTGAAGTCTTGAATATCCTTATTAATTTTCTGTCTTGTTGATCTATCTAATATTGATGTTGAAGTCTCCCACTATTATTGTGTGGGAGTCTAGAGAGTCTAAGTCTCTTTATAGGTCTTATGTATCTGGGTGTTCCTGTATTGGGTGTGTATATATTTAGGATCATTAGCTCTTCCTGTTGCATTGATCCTTTTACCATTATATCTTTGTTACTTTAAAATCTATTTTTTTTTTTTTCTGTTGCACTGTACTTAAATATATCTTTTTTTTTTTTTTTTTTTTTTTATTGCATTATAGGTTTGGGGGTACATGTGCAGAACGAGCAAGATAGTTGCATAGGTACACACATGAAGAGGCGAGAATTGTGACTCCTGCTTTTTCTTTATTTATTTATTTTTGCTCTCCACTTGGTTGGTAAAGAAATGGAGAAACCAACTAAATGGAGAAGCTCTGAAGAGTGCTTTTGTGAATTTTTGTACACATGCATCCTGCCAACAGTAAAATCAGCCTTCATAAAAAATAAACCTAATATTTGAATTTCTAGGTATAGAGTGCAGATGTTATTAATAAATAATAATACACTGCTTTCAAAGTGGTTCAACAAATTTTTCTCCCAGTAGCCATCTGTGGGAGCACCTGGTTCTCTAAATCTTCACCATCATTTGGTATTGTACAACATTTAAACGTTTGTCACTCTGAAAAGAAGTCTTTGCCATTTTATTTGTAAATCCATGATAATCATGATGTTTATATGCTTATTACTTATTTGACTTTTTTTTCATAAAGTGCCTGTTTGTGTCATTAACCTATTTTCTTTTTTCTTTTTCTTTTTATTTCTGAGTGAGGTCACATTCTGTCGCCCAGGCTGGAGTGCAGTGATGCAATCATAGCTCATTGCAGCTTCAAACTCCTGGGCTCAAGTGGTCCTCCTGCTACAGCCTCTTGACTAGCTGGGACCACAGACATATGCCATGATGCTCAGCTATTTTTTAAGTTTTTTTTTTTATAGAGATGAGGTCTTGCAATGTTGCCCAGGCTGGTCTTAAGCTCCTGGCCTCAAGGGATTCTCCTGCCTCAGCCTCCTAAAGTGCTGAGATTATGTGCATAAGCCACTGAGCCTGGCCATTAGCCTATTTTCTTATGGGATATGTTAACTGCTTCTTACTGATTCATTGGAGTTTTTTATTACATACCAGCTGTGAGTTACCATTGTCAATAAATACTACAAATCATTTTCTGACTATGTAGGTTATCTTTCACTTTACTAAAACTATATATATTTACAAGCAGACATTCCTTTTCATTTTTCAATATATCAGTAGTTTGCTTTATTATTAGTAGTTTTGTATTTTCTTTAAAAAATGTGTTTCTGTTTACCAGTCAAGAATATATTCTCAGATATTCCCTGCAAAAAGGTTTGGGAATTCCTGTGCACAGAATGATGGCAGTACTGTACTTTTCATTCTTCCTATCACTAAAAACTTTAAACCCTTGAACTGTTATATAAAACCAATGACAGAAGACTCTGAAGGTGGAGAGAAGACAGAAAAGCTAGTGACCTCAGGACTCTACAAATAGCTGGAGGCAAATTCTGTTGTTGTTGTTGTTTTATTTTGCCTCATATATGCCAGATGTTGAATTGAAAAAGCCATCTGCCTAGTAACACTACTGGGTACAGACAAGCTCCAACAGAGCCTCATCTTTATATACTAAAGGAGAAGGTAAGGAGCAGCCCAGCAACAAAGAGCGCTTTAGATGATAACCGCTCTACTGCAACTAAACTGTGACTGCACACTTAGGCACAATGATGGGATAGGGTTGGGGAAACTAGACATCTCCCATGCCAGGCTGCAACAAGGGACCAAAGTCCTCCAGCCAGGATGGTGTCAGGAAAGGCCAAGCGGGAATCTGAGCCTTCCTCCCCTCTAGCCACAGTGGGGCCACTTTCCTTCACGGTGTCCACAGAGACCATGTGGGACCATTACTGCAGTGGTGTCAGGCAGGGCCAGGGAAGGCCAAGTGAAGAGTCAGGATTTTCACCACTGCCAAGTGCTAAACAGCTCACTGGAGTCGCAGTGCTTTTGCTGGAGACTTCTGCCAGATGTTCATGCTGCATGTGCAGAGCAGGCAAACACCCTCGGCACACTTACAGACCTTTGTAATGTCTAGTTTCCATTACTTTGTATTGTCTTTGATTGAGGCTTATATAGATAAACTAAATTTTGTCCATGTAATTATCATCTTTCATATACAACATTCCTTATTCCTATCATGGGACAAGGAATTCTGTAGGTAGGTCATCAAACATGATTTTTTTCCCAATTTTTAATCAATCAGTATATTCATTTCTAAAACAGTTTCTGAGTGCTCTCTATGTGCAGGCATTGTTCTAGAAGCTTGGTAAACATTCATGAAGAAAATAAATGGAGATCTCTGTCTCTCTTCATGAGGCTCGTGGTCTGATGGAGAGAGATAGAAAATATTCAATGAAATTATATTAGTCATAGAGAATGAGAAAAGATGACGATTGTTACCGCAAAGCAAACCCATAGACAAGGGGCCAGGTGGCAGTGCCTCAGTGTAGAGAGGCCACCAAGCTGGAAAGGGATTCTGCCCTGAGGATGCACAGATGAGGATGGATTGCAGTAAAGAAGGCACTGAAAGACCCTAAAGGGGGAGGTCCAAAGGCTAGTTTGGTCTTGTGATGAACAGAACAATGGCTTAGGTAGGAGGTAATTCGGTAGAAGGATGACTAGGACCAGATACCAATGGACAGGTAGGTCATGGTGAGTTCTTCAGCTTTAATTGGCAGGAAATAGAGTCATGGCAGGGTATGCACAGAGGAGTGATGTCGTCTTGACTTCCTCTGTGAAAGTGAGCAGAGAAAAAGGGCAACCAGGCAAGAAGCACTTAGAGTAATCCAGCCAACACTTCAGAAAAGGCAACACATCAGGAAAATGGGCAGCTAAAAATATTTAACCATAAATACATAAAACAAAGCAGAAACTATTTCTGCAGGCAAACAAACTCAGAAGAAAACATTTTTACAGAAGTAGGATTTGCCTGTTCGTTCGCTCATTTTATTTCATTCTGACTTATAAGCACACATCAAAAGAGAAAAGACAAGAAAAGCAGAGGCAGCAAATAATATGAAGAATTGCATTCCATGCTTGACTGCACTTACCTTATGGAAACCTAACAGATAATCCACTCAAGTTGGACTTTGAACTGGTGAGAGATTACAAGTACAGGCATTGGAAGATGAAAATGCTTATACTCATATTTCCTCGTGGTTGAGTTTTTGATCACTTGTTTCTAACCTCCAGACAGATGTGGATCAGCTCTTTCAAGTGCAGAGCTGCAAGTGTCAGGTCTAAGCCAGTCAAGGAGATTGAAATGATGTGGGATGCTTTCGGCCATCACTTCTCAGAAATTCACAGCATGTATGGGCTGGCTTTTGATAATGGCAATGGCAGCTCCCTGCAGGCATAGGTACTATGACTCTCTATGTCTTTGAGGTTAGTCAGTGGGGTATTTTCTCTCAGACTAACCCACCAATTTCGTATTTAAATGAGACTGATTGTCCTACCCCTGGAGTGTGTACTGCACTATGAAGAGATTGCCCACATATTATACTGATTTCACTTCATAATGCCATCAGAAGCAAGTAGACCAATGTTTATCTAAGTATCTATTAATGCCTGCTGCAGAGATTTTTCTCCTGATTCAGGGTTTCAGAATGCACACCTGCCTCTTGTGTGACATGTGTTTACTTGCAGCCTGTGTACTTGAAGGTGCAATCTCAGAACTGGAAGGAAGTGAATAGAGTTCACTAGCCCATGCAGCACTTGGTCAGATCTCTGCCTTCCCTGCCTCATCCTCCAGTTTCTGTTTTGGCTTTTAATGTGACAGAGGTTTGACGTCTTTGCCTTGCAGTGCATCCTCTTTAATGATTTCTTCCCCAGTAGTTGGACATAATTTTTTATTGGTGTTAATTCTGAACTCTGGAGTCATGTAGAGTACTCAAGCACTTCCTCTGTTTGAAGACAATAGCTCTCTTATCCCCCCAAGTAATTAAAACATTTGTTGAGAAACCATGTTGAATAAAATTTCTATGTGCTGGTCATTCTTCTATGGACATCTTTCTGCCTTCTAATGCCTCTCTTAAGTACTGTGAATGGACTAGAGCCAGCCAGACCTCTGAGGGTGGAGTCCTATCCAGTCTTACTGCGGAGTCTTGCATTTAACCTCCTTAGGATTGAGGCCCTACAGCCTACCTGATGGCTGGGCTAATAGCCAGGTCCATCAGATGGTCTTGACATTATTGAATCTCTGCACTATCTGCAGTTTAGGATTCAGACCTCTTTGGTTAGATCGATCCCTCTAGAGAGTTCACAAGGAGAGGTCCTACTCATGTTTTGTTTTGTCTCCCATTCAAAGCATAAACATTAAATAAAATCCTGTAGTTTCTGAGCGCTTTTGAGGTTCCTACTCAATCTTACACTTATTTTTAAAATGAGAGAACAAAAGTTATTGAGTTGTTACATATAGAAATAACTTACTTTCATTCTGCATAATTGCAAAGGTTGTGTTATAATTCTGTCCCTGTGCCTTCCATTCCTAAATTGTCCTGCCAGCATTTGCAAAGTATTTCATATTTATTATCTACCTCTTTCTTATTTTGCATACCTCTTTAATATAGGAGTAGATACTTTGTATAGTATCATTGCTTGTAACTTTTGGGAAACAATTGTGTATTCTGATGCTAAAAATATCTAGTCATTTTTATACACGTGGGAAAATTAGACAAGTCTATCAACACTTGGGAGAAAGGAGACTTGTAGCCCCTGAAGGCACTCCCCGGTCCAGCTCCAGACTCCATTTCCTTCATGGCCACCTCTCAAAAGAGGCACCCATATTCACTGTCCATGGCTTCACCCCATCCCTGATCACTCAACCATAGAGGCTTTCCAAATTCAACAGTGTTGTCAAAACCAACAATTTCTCTTCTCATGGCCCTTGATTGAACTACTGATTCAAAACATTTGACCTTTAAGAAATGTACACTTCTTTTGTCTGTGCCTCTCTTCTGCCAATTTCCCTTGTCCAGTTTTACCCTCTCTTCTCTGACCCCTCCTTTTTCTCCTCTGTGTGCTTTTCATCCTCAAGTTCTGGTAGGATTCAGCCTTGTTATCCTTTATTCTCTGCTTGGGGCATCTCATGCATGGCTTAAATTTCAGTTATTACATGTATTTAGAAAATTATTGTAAAAGGCATTGACTTCAGTGAACAGCAATGTATTGTATTTTGAAAATCACTAAAAGTATATACTGTACGTGTTCTTACCATGAAAATGAGTATGTGAGGTGATATGTTAATCAGCTCAATTGTAACATTTCAAAATGTATGCATATTGGAAAATAGCACGTTGTACACATTAAATAAATATATATAATCTTTGTATCAAGCTATGAGACAAAGATTAACCAAAACATAAAAAAAAAGAAAAACGTCTCCAAGAAATATAGGATTATATAAAATGGTCAAATATAAGAATCATTGGTGATCATGAGGGAGAAAAAAAGCAAAAATTTGGAAAATGTATTTGAGGGAATAATTGAGGAAAATATCCCTGGACTTGCTACAGATTTAGACTTCCATATACAAGAAGTTCAAAGAACTCCCGGGAGATTCATTGCAAAAAGGAAATCACCAAGGCATAGAGTCACACCCTATCTAAAGTCAACATGAAGGAAAGAATTCTTAGAGCAATGAGACTAAAGCATCAGGTGACCTGTAAAGGAAAACCTATCAAACTAACATCAGACTTCTCAGCAGAAACCCTACAAGTCAGAAGGGATTGAGGTCTTATCTTTAGCTGCCTTAAGAAGAATAAAACTCAGCCAAGAATTTGGTATCCAGCAAAATGTTTCATAAATCAAGCAGAAATAAAGTTACTACTAAACATAAAAAAAAAAGAGAGATAGCCACACAATAATTATGGGGGAATTCAATACTCCACTAACAGCACTCAACAGATCAATGAAGGAGAAAGTCAACAAAGAAACACTGTACTTAAACTAAACTCTAGTACAAATGGACCTCATGAATATTTAGAGAACATTCTATCCAAGAACTGCAGGATATACATTCTTCTCATCAGCATATGGAACTTTCCCCTACACAGACCATCTCTTAATAAATCTGAAAAACATCAAGTTATATCAAATACATGCTCAGACCACAGTGGAATAAAAGTAGAAATAAACTGCAAAAGGAAACCTCAAAACTATAAAAATACATGGAATTTAAACAATGCTCCTGAGTGACTTTTGGGTCAATAATGAAATCAAGATGGAAATAAAAAATTCTTTGAAATTAATGATAATAGCAATAGAAGTTATTAAAACTTCTGGGATACAGCAAAAGCAGTGCTAAGAGGAAAATTTATGGTGTTAAATGCCCCTATACCAAAATGTCTGAAGGATCACTAATCAACAACCTAATGTCGCACCTCAAGGAAGTAGAAAAAGAATAAAACAATCCAAATGTAGCAGAAGAAAAGAAATAACAAAGATCAGAGGACAACTAAATTATATTGAAAAAAATGTACAAAAGATCAATGGAATAAAAAGTTGTTTATTTAAAAAGATAAACAAAATCGATAGATTATTGGCTAGATTAACCAAGAAGAGAAAAGATTCAGATAAGCTCAAATAGAAATGAAAATGGATACATTACAACTGACATCACAGAAATACAAAAGATCGTTTGAGACTACTATGAACACCTCAGTGCACATAATCTAGAAAATCTACAGGAAATGGATAAATTTCTGGGAACATACAAGCCTCTCAGGTTGAATCAGGAAGAAATAGAAATACTGAACATAGCAATGACAAGCAATGAGATTAAATCACTAATAACTTTTAAAATAGCCTACCAAAAAAAAAAAAAAGTCTAGATGCCGGTGGATTCACAACTGAATTCTATCAGACATTCAAAGAAGAATTGGTGCAAATCCTAACGAAACTATTCCAAAAGATTGAAAAAGAGGGAATTCTCTCTATCTCATTCTGTGAAGCCAGTTTCATCTTGACACCAAAGCCAGGAAAGGACATAATAACAACAACAACAACAACAAAAAAAAAAAAAAAAAAAAAAAAAAAAAAAACAGAAGAAGAAAAAAGAAAACCACAGACCAATATCTCTGATGAACAGAGATGCAAAGGTCCTCAACAAAATGCTATGAAACTGAACCCAGCAGCAGATCAAAAGATAATTCACTGTGACAAAGTGAGGAAGTAGGTTTTGTCCCAGGGCTATAGAGATGGTTCAACATATGAATGTCAATAAATATGGTTCTTCACATAAAATTTTTAAAAACATATGATTATCTCAATAGATGCAGAAAAAGCATTCCATAAAATCGAGCATTGTTTTATGATAAAAATCCTCAACAAACTAGGAATAGAAGGAGCATATTTCAAAATAATAAGAGTCATGTATAACAAACATACAGCCAACATCATACTAAATGGTGAAAATTTGAAAGCATTTCCCGAAAAAACTAGAACAAGACAAGGACGCCCACTTCCACCACTTCTATTTAACATAGTAATGGAAGTCCCAACCAGAGCAATCAGACAAAAGGAAAAAATAAAGGGCATCCAAATTGGAAAACAGATAGTCAGACAATCTCTGTTTGCTGATGATATTGTCATATATCTAGAAAACCTTAAAGAATCCTCCAAAAGAATCCTTAATTTGATAAATGAATTCATTAAAGTCTTCAGTTGCAAAATCAAAATACACAAATTAGTGGCACTGCTATTCATCAACAACAACCAGGCTGAAAATCAAATCAAGAAATCAATTTCTTTTACAACAGTTGTGAAAAAAAAAATATCTAGGAATATACTTAACTAAGGAGTCTTTCTACAGGGAGAACTAGAAAACATTGCTGAAAGAAAGCATAGATGACACAAATGAAGGGGAATACATCACATGCTTATTGACTGGAAAAATTAATATCATAAAAATAACTATACTGCCCAAAGCAATCTATAGATTCAATGCAATTTCTATCAAAATACTTATATCACTTTTTTAATTAGAAAAAAATTATTGCAATTCACATGGGAACAAAAAAGAGCCTGAATAGGCAAAGCATTCATAAGCAAAAAGAACAAATCTGGAGGTGTCACATTACCTGACTTAAAATTATACTACAAGGCTATTGTTAAAAAAAAAAAAAAAAAAAAAAAAAAAAAAAAAAAAAAGCATGGTACTGTTTCCAGGTTTTAGGGTGCAGAAGCACTTAGCTCGCTCCCTTCTGGGCTCCAGGCTCATGGTCTCTCACTCTCCCAAGAATGGGAGATGGGACCATGACGGGTGCAGTGTCCTCACAAATAAATATTGGACCCCAAAAAGTTTTTGCAGAAAGTGATTTATTTAGGCAGAGAAAGAGAAAAAGGAGAGAGAGAAAGCTTCCACGAATATTGTGGAAGGGGATCCAAGTATGGAATCCCAGAGAGGGAGGAATCTTCCACAAAGATGGTAGAAGGGGACCCAAAGATGGAATCCAAGGAGGTGAGGAAGAAGGGGACTTTTATTCTGGGAGGAATTCCCACCTTCTCCAAGCCCCCGGCCAAGAAAAGAGTTCCTTTAAACTTCCACTGAAGTGATTGACCTTTGGTCCTTTCCCATGTGAGCAAAAATTAAAACAAAGACCTCCAATATGGGATGGAGAGAGAGAGAAGAGCATTGGGAAGTTCTTGCCCTTGAAACTATACCCCCTTACCGACCTGGGAAGAGAATACCTTCACTCTGTACTGGTATAAAAGGGGATATATAGACCAATGGAACATAATACAGAACCCAGAAATAAGGCAAATACTTAAAACCAACTGATCTTTAATAAAGCCTACCAAAACATACATTGAGGAAACAATACCCTATTCAATGAATAATGCTGGGAAAACTGGATAGTCACATGTAGAAGAATAAAACTGGATCCCCATCTCTCACTGTATACAAAAAAAATCAATGCAAGATAGATTAAAGCCTTAAATCTAAGACCTGAAACCATAAAAATTCTAGAAGTAAATCTAGAAAAAACTTTCTGACATTGGCATAGGTGAAGAATTTATGATTAAGACTCCAAAAGCAAATGCATAAAATAAAAAATAAAATAAATGCACGGGACCACTATAAAATTCATTCATGTAACCAAAAATCTCTCCTTCTCCTAAAACTATTGAAATAAAAGCTAATAATAAAAATAAAAGCTAAATAACCTATCACTATATTTATAAATATGCACACATGTATGCACACTATTTTTGACATATCTTGTTAGTTAAACCCTGAATTAGCATGTCTATTACATTTAATAAAACATTTCACATATAATTTTGTATGTATTACATATTACTAGTTGCAATATTTTTATTCTACATATATACACACACATATATATACACACACACGACAGTTGATATCAAACAATTCCTTCTTATAGGCACTTAGGGTGCTTATAAAAACTGCAATTGAAAAATAATTGTCTTAAAACTTTCTGTATGTCTTTGATAATCATAGAAGTTGAAATATTTGTCAAAGAATATAAAACATCTTCAGAGATTGAGGATAATGCCAAAATGACCTTTTAAATATTTACACTAAATCACACTTCTACTTATAAAATATGAAGGTATACATCTTCCATTATGTTTCCATCTCTGGTTGATAAAATTTGTCTTAATTTTTTCTAATTTAATAAATAAATTATAATTTTTTCTTCTTCTAAACTTTAAATGCTTCATCATCAGTTATGTTAATATTTCCTTTTTAAATTAAAATAGTAAATTTTTAGATGTACTTTGTATTATTTTGTTTTTATTAATTATAATCAATTTATTAAGGATATTAGCCCTACACACACATACACACACACACACACACACACACACACACACTTTTAAAGTCATTATTTGTCATCAATCTTTATGTATTTATTGAAGGTTTTATACCGTTTGCATTTTAATTGTCTTGGATATTTTTGTCATTATTTTCTTAATGGAACTAATTATGTATAGCATAATGTAAGGGCTGTAGGATATAAAGCCAAATTAGATGAGTCTGTTTATACCTGAGGCAAGAAAGTAGGGAAGATGATGAAAATGCACCCAGCATCCTTTGGTAGTTAAAGTGTGGGGAAAGTGCCAGTTCAAAAGCTTTACAATGGCACCAGACCTTGACATCTCTTGTAGAGGAACTCATTGAAGAGGACTGCTGCAAAAGTGCCCTGCTGCTCCAGCAGCCAAATCCCAAGTGTTTATTAACTTTGAATTTTGTGCTGAAAGGAAATATTGCACAAATATACTGAGAGTCTGTTGAATCAACAAACAGAAGTGTACTATATTTGGCATAATTCAAGCCATGACCCTTATCTCAGTCTGCCACTTCCATTAATTACATGTCTACCTCCAGTCTAAACTAAGTTTAGTTCATTTTCATAATGTAGTGCTTGTAAACCTCTGATCTTGTTTATAACACATTTTGTTTATCTGTTCATCCACTGATGAATACTTGGGTTGTTTCCACCTTTCGGTGATTGTGAAAAATGCTGTTGTGAATATGGTATATAAATATAAGGTAAACGTATATAAAAAAAACTCTGCAATAGGAATACCTGGCAACTTTCATTCACTTTTTAAATGTAAGTAAACAGTAGATACATTTTTGTTCTTAAAGATTTAAATGATATAATGTATAGACAGCAAAACAAAGTTTCCATTCAGTCTCTTACCCCACACCCATTTTCAATAACTAAAGTTCAGTTTTTTGTCTTACCTTCCACCTGTTTCAATATATACATTTATTTATATTCTTTATTTCAATGGATCACACAACACATCTTGTTCTACATTTTTCTGTCTTTTATATTGTAATGTTTTGGAGATCTTTCCAATCTTAAGTTTGTTTTTTGTTTTCAACAATTGCGTGTATTCCATAATGCTGTATTAACTAACCATGTGCTTATATCTTTACACACAATGGACTCTTTCTGCAGATTAGATTCCCATAAGTAGAATCTCCAGGCCCAAGAACTTTCTTAAACTGTATATCAGATTTTCTTCCTTAAGACTCATTGTGGTTTGATCATTATTTTTCTTCTAAATGTATTACTCAGTTCTACAAATTTAGAAAACTCTTGGAAATGTGTTCTGAAAAAAAATTCTGCTTATGTATTCTTATCTGTTGGCCAAAGCATTGTAAACCATGAGTTTTCTAATCGCAATGAATTTATTTGTTTTAATATCATTTATTTCTTACTCCAGGCACTTTAGCTAGCACATGGGAGATATGACCCATAACTGTGGAACAAAGTGAGATGTTTTTGAAGGTATAATAAGAAGAAACACTCGAAAAATGTATTATAATGAAGAGACAATTTTTAGAGTGGAAATGGCATCTTATCAAGCAAACAAGTTAACATCACATACAATAATCTTATTGATCTTGTGCAGTGAGGTGGGGCATGGGCTCTGTGATATTATTCCCCAGAACCTATAATCCCGGTTCAATCATGAGAAAACATCAGGGAAGTCTGTTGGAGGCACTTCTCAGAAAATACTTGACCAGTACTCTTGAAAAGCACCAAGGTCAGCCAAGACAAGTAAAGACATAGTATCTTTCCCAGATTGCAGCACACTAACGAGCCAATGAGCACTAAAGGCATCATGATAACCTGGGTTGAATTCCAGGACAGAAAAAAAAATGCTAGTGAAAAAAGTGATGAAATAGGAAAGCAGGCTGTAGTTTAATATTGTATCAATGTTAAATTATTAATTTTGTTAGTATACCATTGGTATATAAGATGCTAACATTTCCTTTCCTTTTATTTATTTTTACCTATCATTCTATTTACATATTCATTTATTTTGAGACAGGATCTCATTCTGCTGCCCAGGCTGGAGTACACGGCATGATCATAGCTCACTACAGCCTTGGACTCTTGGGCTTAAGCAATTCCCCTGCCTCAGCCTCCCAAAGAGTTAGGATTACAGGCATGATCCACCATGCTTGGCTTGCTTTATTTTTAAAAAGAACTTTCACCAGAAAGAAATTGGACAGATATCTATAATTTTCTTATATTTTAATCTAGTTATCTTTTTTTTTGTTCTTGCAGTTAGCTCTTCTAAACCTCTAGATAAGCAATGGTGAGTCATATAAATGTTCAAAAAATTTTATATTGATGTATTTATTTAGTATGCTTTTAAAAACATTTTCATTTTCCTGGAATAGAAAAGGGAAAGTGTAATGTAGGTAAGACAATTTATTATCAAAAATTAGCCATTTAGAATACCTACAAAGAGACTTAGACTCCCACACAATAAAAGTGGGAGATTTTAACACCCCACTGTCAATATTAGATACATCAGTGAGACGGAAAATTAACAAGGATATCCAGGACGTGAACTCAGATTTGGACCAAATGGACCTAATAGACATCTACAGAACTATCCACCTCAAATCCACAGAATATACATTCTTCTCAACACCACATCACACTTATTCTAAAATTGACCACATGATTGGAAGTAAAACACTCCTTACAAATGCAAAAGAACAGAAATCATAGCAAACAGTCCCTCAGACCATAGTGCAAACAAATTAGAACTCAGGATTAAGAAACTCACTCAAAACTGCACAAATACATGGAAACTGAGCAACCTGCTCCTGAATGACTACTGGATAAATAACAAAATGAAGGAAGAAATAAAGATATTCTTTGAAACCAATGAGAATGAAGACACAACATACCAGAATCTCTGGGACACCTTTAAAGCAGTCAGTAGAGGGAAATTTATAGCACTAAATGTCCCCTAAAAAAGGAAGAAATATCTAAAATAGAAAACCTAATGTCATTAAAAGAACTAGAGGATCAAGAAGAAACAAATTCAAAAACTGGCAAAAGACAAGAAATAACTAAGATCAGAGCAGAACTGAAGGAGATAGAGACACAAAAAGCCCCTCAAAAAATCAATGAATCTGGGAGCTGTTTTTTCAAAAAGATCAACAAAATAGACTGCTAACCAGATTAAGAAAGAAGAAAAGAGAGAAAAATCTAATAGATGCAATAAAAACGATAAAGGGGATATCACCATTGATCCCACAGAAATACAAATTACCAGCAGAGATTACTACTAACGATTCTATGCACATAAACCGGTAAATCTAGAATAAATGGATAAATTCCTGGACACTTACACCATCCCAAGACTAAACCAGTAAGAAGCCAAATCTCTGAATAGACCAATAACAAGGCAGCAATTAATAGCCTACCAACTAAAAGAAGACCAGGAGCAGACAGGTTCACAGCTAATTTATACTAGAAGTACAAAGTAAAGCTGGTACCATTCCTTCTGAAACTATTCCAAACAATAAAAAAAGAAGGAATCCTCCCTAACTCATTTTATGAGACCAGCATCATCTTGATACAAAAACCTGGCAGAAACACAACTAAAAAAGAAAATTTCAGGCCAATATCCATGATGAACATTGATGTGAAAATCCTCAATAAAATACTGGCAAACCAAATCCAACCACACATCAAAAAGCTTATCTGCGGTGGCTCACACCTGTAATCCCAGCACTTTGGGAGGCCCAGGTGGGTGTATCACAAGGTCAAGATACCGAGACCATCCTGGTCAACATGGTGAAACCCTGTCTCTACTAAAAATACAAAAAAAAAAAGTTAGCTGGGCATGGTGGTGCATGCCTGTAATCCCAGCTACTCAGGAGGCTGAGGCAGGAGAATTGCCTGAACCCAGGAGGCAGAGGTTGTGGTGAGCCGAGATCGCGCCATTGCACTCCAGCCTGGGTAACAAGAGCGAAACTCTGTCTCAATTAAAAAAAAAAAAAAAAAGCTCACCTGTCACAACCAAGTCTACTTCATCCCTGGGATGCAAGGCTGTTTCAGCATACTCAAATCAGTAAACATAATCCATCAAATAAACAGAACCAAAGACAAAAACCACATGATTTCTCAATAGATGCTGACAAGGCCTTTGGCAAAATTCAACAGCCCTTTATGCTAAAAACTCTCAATAAACTAGGTATCAATAGAATGTATGTCAAAATAATAAGAGCTATTTATGACAAACCCACAGACATTATCATACTAAATGGTCAAGAGCTGAAAGCATTCCCCTTGAAAACTGGCACAAATCAAGGATGCCCTCTCTCACCATTCCTATTCAATTTGGTATTGGAAGTTCTGGCCAGGGGAATCAGGCAATAAAAAGAAGTAAAGGGTATATTCAGTTAGGAAAAGAGGAAGTCAAATTGTGTCTATTTTCAGACATGATTATATATTTAGAAGACCTCATAGTCTCAGCCCAAAATCTCCTGAAGCTGATAAACAACTTCAGCAAAGTCTTAGGATACAAAAATCAACGTGCAGAAATCACAAGCATTCCTATATACCAATAACAGACAGAGAACCAAACCATGAGTGAAATCCCATTCACAATTGCTACAAAGAGAATAAAATACCTAGGATTGGAACTAACAAAGGATGCGAAGGACTTCTTTAAGGAGAATTACAAACCATTGCTCAAGGAAATAAGAGAGGACACAAACAGATGGAAAAACATTCCATGCTCATGGTTAGGAAGAATCAATATGAAAACGGCCATACTGCCCGAAATAATTTACAGATCCAATGCTGTCCCCATCATGTTACGATTCACTTTCTTCACAGAATTGGAAAAAAAAAAAACACCTTAAATTTTATATGAAACCAAAAAATAGCTCACATAGCCAAGACAATTCTAAGCAAAAAAAAAAAAAAAAAAAAAAAAAAAAGCTGAAGGCCTCAAGCTACCTGACTTCAAACTATATTACAAAGCTACAGTAATCAAAATAGCATGGTACTGGTACTAAAACAGAGATACAGACCAATGGAACAAAACAGAGGCCTCAGAAATAATGCTACACATCTACAACCATCTGATCTATGACAAACCTGACAAAAACAAGCATTAGGGAAAGGATTCCCTATTTAATAAATGGTTTTGGGAAAACTAGCCATATGCAGAAAGCTGAAACAGAATTCCTTCCTTACACTTTATACAAAATTTAACTCCAGATGGATTAAAGATTTAAACATAAGACCTAACACCATAAAACCCTAGAAGGAAACCTAGGCAATACCATTCAAGTCATAGGCATAGGCAAGGACTTCATGACTAAAATACCAAAGCAATGGCAACAAAAGCCAAAATAGACAAATGGGATCTAATTAAACTAAAAAGCTTCTGCACAGCAATAGAAACTACCATTAGAGTAAGCTGGAAATCAACATAATAGGAAAAAATTTTTGCAATCAACCCATCTGACAAAGAGCTAATATCCAGAATCTACAAGGAACATAAACAAATTTACAAGAAACAAACAAGCAACCCCATCAAAAAGTGAATGAAGGATATGAACAGATGCTTCTCAAAAGAAGACATTTATGCAACCACCAACATGTGAAAGAAAAATCTCATCATGACTGGTAATTAGGGGAATAAACCACATTGAGATACCATCTCACGCCAGTTAGAATGGTGATCATTTAAAAATCAGGAGATAGCAGATGCTGGAGGGAATGTGGAGAAATACAAATGATTTTACACTGTTGGTGGGAGTGTAAATTAATTCAGCTATTGTGGAAGACAGTGTGGTGATTCCTTAAGGATCTAGAACTAGAAATACCATTTGACCCAGCAATACCATTACTTGGTATATACCCAAGGATTATAAATCATTCTATTATAAAGACAATTGCACACATATGCTTATTGTGGCACTGTTCACAATAGCAAAGACATGGAACCAACCCAAATGTCCATCAATAATGGAATGGATAAAGAAACTGTGGCTCATATACACCATGGAATACTAGGCAACCATAAAAAAGGATGAGTTCATGTACTTTGCAGTGACATGGATAAAGCTGGAAACCATCATTCTCAGCAAACTGACACAAAAACAGAAAGCAAAACACTGCATGTTCTCACTCATAAGTGGGTGTTGAGCAATGAGAACACATAGACACAGGGATGGGAACATCACACACCAGGGCCTGTTAGTGGGTGAGGGGCTAGGGAAGGGATAGCAGGGGGTGGGGTCTAGGGAAGGGACAGCATTGGGGAAAAAAACCTAATGTAGATGACAGGGTGATGGATGCAGCAAACTACCATGGCACATGTATACCTATGTAACAAACTTACATGTTCTGCACATGTACCCCAGAACTTAAAGTATAATAATAATAATAAAATAATAAAGCTATTAAATGAATTGATGAACAAAAAAATCCAAATTTAAATAACAAATAAAAGTTAATTCAAACTAAAGACATGTTAGTATTTTTTGTTATAAATATTTGTTTGTTTGTTTGTTTGTTTTCGAGACAGAGTCTCCCTCTGTCACCAGACTGGAGTGCAGTGGCATAATATCGGTTCACTGCAGCCTCTGGCTCCCAGGGTTCAAGTGATTCTCTTGCCTCAGCCTCCCGGGTAGCTGGGACTACAGACACACGCCACCACGCCAAGCTAATTTTTCTATTTTTGGTAGAGACGGGGTTTCACCATGTTGACCAGGATGGTCTCGATCTCTTGACCTCGTGATCCCCCTGCCTTGGCCTTCCAAAGTATTGGGATTACAGGCATGAGCTACTGCACCTGGGCTGCTATAAATATTTTTAATGCAACAAGGATTTATTAAAAATCACCATAGCTCAGTGTTATGCAGTAAGTGTACAAAAATATAAGGCTCAGTTTTCCCCCAAACTATCAGAACATTTGGGGAAAACATAATTGCTATTTGAATCGTATGTTGTGTTACACAAAACTGAGTTTGCACATACTATCTCTCCTAATTTTTATAAAAAATACTTGGCACATTATTTTTCTTAATATTACTTTTACAGATGAAATGGAAGCTTAGAGACATTCTAAGTGATTCAATTACACTAGTTAATTAGTATAAGAACTGAGGAACAGACCACATTTTTAACCTAATAACATAATTCTACTGCACACAGATACTTCTCCTAAATATTAAATTCATAATATTATTTCTGAGATTAATTAATACTATTATAATTAGGTATTTCTAAATAACAACAACAACAAAATCAAGTATGGAAATACTCTGATGGGGCGTATTCCAATAATGACTAAGCAAAGCTCCTGAAAGAGAGCTTTGCCCGCAGTGATCATGGCAGCGGACTTTGAATCCCTGCACGTTGGAAGCAGTATTCTCTTCAAGACTTGCTTTTTAAAATGAAATCCTTCTTGTTATAGATATATTGGAAATACTTGTCTGTCTCACTTTTAGTTCAGTTTGATGCTTGTCAATGGTTCCAGGTTAGGTAAAGCTAAGCCAGAGTGTTGCTGGGAGTGCCAACTTAGAGGATAATTCATGAAAAAAATTAATTTGTTTTTTTGTTGAGAATAACTCCCCATCTGTACATTTCTGACAGGAAAATATGACAGTATACAAATAGCTGAATTGTATCTTTGTCCATCTTAACCGCCAAATTGGATCAACTGCACGGGTTCTGATTGATTAGGCAGGGATTGTTTAAGACAGCCAAAGAATAACCCATTTGGCAAAAACATATCAATTTAATGGCCATGGAGCAAGACAGGTGAGGAGGATGGAATCACTAGATGTGAGAAGCACTGAATTCCAGGGTGCTCCCTTAAATCTTTGTGAAAGTATGACCTGTTGGTCTCCCTAAAAAGATAAATTATAGCTGCATTAATCGGTTGCCAAAAGAATGACTGTAAAATAAAAAATAGTTTAGTTACTTGAAGCCAACTACTTGAAGCCAACTAAGTCTTTACGCTCTTTTTCTTTCTTTCTTTCTTTTCTTTCCTTTTTTTTTTTTTAGACAGTCTTGCTCTGTTGTCAGGCTCCAGGCTGGAGTGCAGTGGCATGATCTCGGCTCACTGCAACCTCCGCCTCCGGGTTCAAGCAATTCTCCTGCCTCAGCCTCCCGAGTAGCTGGGACTACAGGCTGCGCCACCACACCTAGCTAACTTTTATATTTTAGTAGAGACGGGGTTTCACCACGTTGGCCAGGATGGTCTCGATCTCTTGACCTTGCGATCTGCTCGCCTCGGCCACCCAAAGTGCTGGGATTACTACAGGCGTGAGCCACTGTGCCCGGCCTGATTTTCTTAACAGAGTTCTTTGGCTTTTTGATGGGATAGGGTGTGGGACTCTCCTGTGTTTCTCTCTGAGAGTGAGGGTTAGGAGATCCAGCTTCAAGCTCCGTAGTCTGCTTCAAGCTGGCTCCCTGGACACGGGGCCCTCGGAAAAGTAGCCCATGTATTCCCCAAGTCCACGGCTCCTTTGTACTGATAATGGTGATTGGTGTGAAAATAAGCCATGTGTCCCACCCTAGCCCTGATCTTTTTCACAGTAGAGTGCGTTCTTTTATGGGACTTTATTAGGTCTTCTGTTACTTTTCCTCTTGGTTCCATTGCTGTGCTGTTATCACCTGGGAAGCAGTCTGCTTTCCCAGAAATGCTTCCTTGCTTGGAATGCCAACAGTAGTGGTTTCCCGCAAACATGTAGAAGCCATTTTCAAAGCACATTGTTGTGTGCCTCATATTTTATTTTTTTAAGTGTAAATTTTCTCCTTTCATTTTGAAGGACTTACGTCTTCAAGCTTACATTTTCTCACCGTGTTGTAAGGAGACCTTTTGTATATTTTTAAGGCCAGAGGTCTTAAAATTGGTTGATCTATTAACCAAATTGTTAACTACTGGTAGATGAATCACCGAACAGATAGAAGAAAGAAAAGAGATGCCACTTAGATTAAGAAGCAGCAAAATATAGGAATTTAGAAAAAAAAAAAGTTCTCTAAATAAAATTGGACTGTGAAACACTTATAAGAAAAAGGGAATAACCCAAAGTCGGTGACCAATAAAGATGTTTCTTAAATATCATCTGTAAAAGCAAAAAAAAAAAAAAAAAAAGAAAAAGAAAAAGAAAAAGAAAACAAGAAAAGAAAAGAAAAAGGCCAGACTCAGTGGCTCACACATATAATCCCAGCACTTCAGGAGGCTGAGGTGAGCGGATCACCTGAGGTTGGAAGTTCAAGATCAGCCTGACCAACACGGAGAAACCTCATCTCTACTAAAATAAAACATTAGCTGGGTATGGTGGTGTGTGCCTATAATTCTAGCTACTTGAGCGGCTGAGGCAGGAGAATCTCTTGAATCTGGAAAATGGAAGTTGTGGTGAGCCGAGACTGTGCCACTGCACTCCGGCCTGGGCAACAAGAGTGAAACTCCATCGCAAAAAAAAAAAAAAAAAAAAAAGCAAAACATCTTTTGGGGACATCTGAACTTCAATAGCACATGGAAACTACATATTTTGCATGTTTCTGCAAGCTTTGAAAGAGTATTATAAGGCATTTAGCAAGGTTATTTGCATTCAGTGAACTCACAAAGCCTATTACCTATTATTATTTGTATTACTATTATATTTCTGTCTCAGCAATATTTTCAGTTTCTAATGGAATGGTTTTTTGTTTACATAATCAGTGGCCCAGAGAAAGGAAACCCAGAGAAGTTTGGGAAATGCAGTCATGTGTCCAGACTCGGGCAAGTTCTCTCTCAACTCTGCTGCGCTCAAATGCCAGTCTTGGACGAAGGATTGTTGCTTCTTAGTATCAAGAAAGCTTCCACAATCCCATAGTTTTGACCCTAAACTATCAGAACATTTGGGGAAAACATAATTGCAAATTGAATAGTATATTGTATTACACAAAACTGAGTTTGCACATACCATCTCTCCTAATTTTTATAAAAAATTCTTGACACGTTAAGTCCCAGAAATCAAATTCTAAAAGGAATGTTTCCAGTATGAGAAGGGAGGCAGAACGGCAAAGGGGTTTTCTTATTGCACATTTCTCTCTCACATGGGAGGAACTTATTCTCAGAAATGGAAGCTGCAGACCCCCCAAGGATTTTGGAAAATCAGTTTGCAATACTTTAAAGACTCTAGCCACAATGTCAGCAGCTTGAAAAAAGAAAAACAAGGTGAGATGGGCAATTGTATAATCATCCAGCAATATTTGTATTTTATCCGAAGTAAATACATTTTATCTTCTAAAATCATTTACCTTGTCTTCTGTCTTTCTATTGTCTTTATTTCAGTCAATAAATTGTTAGTGAAATGTTATTCATTCTGATTGCTGCAAACCCAGGTGGATTAGATTAAGTGGACACCACATGTTATTAGAATACCGGATAAGGTTTATCTATTGAGCAAGGCCAGATGCCACTTGCTCGCAGGACCAAGAATATGCCCTTTAGGGTAGAGTTTTCAGTATTAGTATAATTGTCACATTGGACACTTCTCTGCCAAAGCGTGCATGGAGAAGTGTTGCAATACATTTGAAGGATCTAGGAAACGATAAAGTCTATCACTTGCTTTTATTTCCATTGAATAAGGATCTCTCAATAATCCAGGCTGAAAAAACAATATAAACTGAATTATGCACAAGGAAAGTGTATTTTTATCAATGCTTCCAAGTGCTGTTTATTTCTTAAACAAATCTCACACATACCTATTTTGTCAAAAACGTTTAACACATAGTGAGTGCTCAACAAATATTTTTCAATAAAAGTGGTAGATTTTGACATAAAAATAGGTTTTCTTCAATGGTTATAGAGTAAAAATTATTAATAATAGCTTTTAAAAATCAAATTTTGTAATTGTCTCTGTTTTGGCATATGCTGTGAATGTACCAAAAAAGTTTCCAAACTTCTTGGCCAAAAAAGTGAATGAAATTGACAGGAATGGTTACTCATGTAGAAAACAATTTTAGTACTTCCAGAAATGAATGTACATACTTTGACGTAGTGCTGTGGCCTGACTCATAGGTGTGCACAACACATAGTCAACTTTGATTACTGATCATTGGCACGTTAGATTTGTCAAATACTCAGAACAATACGGTAACATCGCAATGTATTATTTCCTATAATTCTTAATTTTTTTTTTTTGAGTTCCACTGATTTATATATTTTGAGGCTAGGCTGTTTGACCTACTAAGATTCATACCTATTTAACTTTCTTGTACACGCATTATAAAATGCAACAATGATTTAAGATTGGAGTCAAATATTCTACCCCTGAGAAGCCCTGGGTAAGTTTCTTCATCTCTATGTCTCTCCGGTTTCATGCAAGTAAATAATACAATTTCTTTCACAGACTAAGAAATGAGCAAAGGCCTAGCATAATTCTTTTAATGTTTAAACACGAAATAGAAGTTAGCAATGATTCATATTGCTGTTATTATTGTTAAAATTATTATGACATGATAAAAGCAAACATTATCTCAAATCTGGCATTCTTGTTTCAAAGGCAATTTTCCCATGAGACAGGTAAAAATCATTTTGTCACTTACAAATTAAAGTCAAGGTAGTGGTGTGAGACCTATGTTGCCTCTTAGTGATTGCATTAGTTAGTTGATGAACCAGGTTTACTGTGGTATGTGCCAGCAGTATCCCATGCAATTATGTGAAAAGACCCGGGGTGTTGACTATGCAAAAGTCTTAATTTTATGATGATGAGCTGTGCTTGGCAGTACTTTTCCAATCGTGCAGGTACACATTCTCATTACCTAGAATAATGTTCATGAGCCTTCACTACGCTCTTCTGATCTTCTGGGGTAATCAACCACTCATATCATGGAGACATCAAATAACAGATTTCAATTTCAAACTTCTACAGAAGATGTGTCAAAATAGCTAAGATTACTTGGCTCTTCAGAGCCTTGAAAAATAAGACATGAGAGTTACTTTGATGAGCATAAACAACACAACAGTGCATGTTCAGATAAATATAAAACATCAGTACTCTGTGGATCACCATTGAAGATGAGCTCCATCTGATTGTACTTCTCAAAGAGCTATTTGGGGGACTATGGGGATAGAGCCCAGGACAACATATAATGGACCAAAAGAGAATAATAAAAAGAAAGAAAGAAAGAAAGAAAAAGGGAAAAAGCCTGTGGGCTGATATAATGAAACATTCATTACTTTGTGGAAAAGCAGCCAAAGTGATTTATACTTCAACACTCCATGCTGAAATCAAAGAGAATAGGATAGAAATGTCCATGAAACTCTGCGTGGGGAGCTCTGTGAAATAGGGCCATCCAAAAGAATATTTTGATTGAGACACTTAATGGTAATTCAAACAGACTAATTATGAATTAAGGTACTAAAAGTGCATGTGATTTCAATTCTGAGGCAAACAGCTGAATTTTCATTTCTAGATGCAGTATTTGGCTACTCATTCTAGCATGAATGGGACAATATAACTTTATTGTGTAAGCAGTTTTGAGCCAACAATATGAAAACTGATTTTCAGAGCCTGCTTATATACAAAATGGAACACATTCAAGATAGTGGTTATTCTCTTTCGGCTCTTTAGCGTTTAGAAACGAATCACAAGAGAACTAATGTATTTTATGGTTTTCCAAAAATATTGTTATTAGAGAACAGCCTTTTTACAAGTAAACATTTTAATCTTGACTACATGCATATAACTCATCATGTTTAAATTTAGTTCCCTTTGTTGAGAATGTTAAAGGAACGATTGTGATTATACACCAAGTCTAGGGCAATAATAGAAACTGAAGTTACTGGAAATTTATATTTGAAAATCCCTTGATAACACTTATTTCTCTGTAATTTCTCTTTAACATAAATACACAAATTCAGATATTACATAATACAGTTATAAAGTTTTATATTTAGTTTGCATCAGTGAAGTAGGAAGCACATGTGTGTGCTTCGGGTGTGATGATTCTGTCTGTGACATGCTGATCGTCAGAACAACTAGATAGACTCTTAATCATTCCATTCTAAAAATATCACTTGGCCTTCCTGTATAAGTAATTCTTGATGTTACTCTAGTTTTCTTTCTTTATTTTTTTAATTATGTTCTCATCCATCCTTATTAGATTTCTACTTCTTCCAGAGTTATGGAAGAGAAAATGTTGCGTATCAACTTTTGTCTCATTACATTGTGAAGACAGAAATGAACCACAGGTTGTGCAGCTATTCAAAGAAAATAAACAAAAATGCTTTAAAATTGGTTTAGAATACTAATTTGAATACATTTTGCCACTGACTTGAAAATAGCTAACTTTACTTTGGATCATAATGTCACTTTAAAAAAGAAGCTATCTTAATAGAATAAAAATATAGTCACTATTCTAATAAAGGCAGCATTTTTAAATGACCCCATTAATGGGCCTTTTATGTAAAATTATAGACATTTTCTATCATTTGTTTAGATATTCATAGTACATGTTAATGTTACATAATATATGTTAGTATTGTATGTCAAACAAAAAAATGCCAATTTTAGGGAGGATTTAAATTTATCTTTTCATGATGAACAGAAACATTTCAGTATGTATTACATAGCTAACTCCAAACTTGTATTCATGTGTCAAAATTTCATACAGATAAATCTAATTATGGCGAAATATTTCCCATGTAAATAATAAATGTATTTATGTATTTATAGATGTTTGGAATTTACTAACTTGACAACTTTTAAAAGTATTTGTCAACAGCTAAACCTAGAGAAGGTCATGAATATTTTAATCCTCAAAATACGGTTATTAATAAACACTATTTTAATAAAGTATATTTAAAATTTTTTCTTAATACTACCTATGAATATAATCATAAAGACTAAAAAAACATGGCTCTAAATAACATAAAACATTTAAGTGTAAATAAAAAAGAAAAATTATTCAATTAAACATGAGTTATTAGTATTTTAGAATACCTTTACATTTGAATAGGATGACCTTACCAAAAAGAAAAAAAAAAAAGAAAATTCACAGTAAATAAACCAGGTCTTATGGTAGAAGAGTTTTTTCTTCATTAAATGAATCTAAAGGAAAAAAATTAAATGTGTAGGCAGATTGAGAGGGGTCGGTTCTGATGAGTGACTTGGTCCTTTTAGTTTGGCTATACCTTGAAGCATGTTTCCTGTTAATGTCATTTACATCAAACACCTTTTATCACACTCTCGAGCTACCAATGTAACTTATTCAAGACACTATTATTGCATTTTACGGTATTAGCATAATTTTTATGCATATCTGCTCCCCTGATTAGACCTCATTTTGAAGAGAGCAACAATTATGACTCCTTCAACAGCATATTTTGTTTCTTTAATATAATACCCAGCAGAGTGTAAATGCTTTAGTAAATGCATGTGAATTAATTATACGGTAAGAAGCCGGGAGTAGTAACCCATGCCTGTAATCCTAGCACTTTGGGAGGCCGAGGCAGATGGATCACCTGAGATTAGGAGTTCGAGACCAGCCTCACCAACATGGAAAAACTACATCTCTACTAAAAAATACAAATATTAACCAGGCATTGAGGCACATGCCTGCCTGTAATCCCAGCTACTAGAGAGGCTGAGGCATGAGCATTGCTTGAACCTGGAAGGTGGAGGTTGCAGTGAGCCAAGATCATACCCTGCACTCCAGCTTGGATGACAGAGCAAGACTTCATCTCAAAAATAAATAAATAAATAAATAAATAAATAAATAAATAAATAAAGGCTAAATTAGCTCTTTCCAGAGACTTTTGTCTTTAAAGAGAACATTTCCACTGAGCAAAATGATTATGTGTCTCAGATTCCCTAGAGTTTAAATGCTGCTATGGAACTAAGTTCTGGTCAATAATGTAAAATAGAAGTTTTTTTTTTTTAGATTTTTAGAAAGCTCTTCAAACAAAAAAAGGGATGTATCATTCTTTATACCCTCCTTGTAGAGCAGGACTTAGTTGGTGCTAAATATGTGGTTTGTAATAACTAGAAATCCAGCTGTTATCATGTACCATAAAGAAAAGGAATCTACTCTAAGAATATTGGAGAAACGAGCTTGAAAGATTGTGTGTGCCTTTGTGTGTCTTTAAGGTACCAGCACACTAGGCCAGTGTCATGGACTAAATCATGTCTTCCAAAAATTCATAGTTAAGCCACTACCCCCGGAACTTCGGAATGTGAATTTATTTGAACGTGAAGTCTTTACAGAGGTAATTAGGATGAAATGAGGCCAATAGCGTGGCCCTAATCTGACATGACTGCTATTTCTATAAGAAGAGGGAATGAAGAGACAGACACACACTGGGAGGCCAGTGAAGACACAGGGATAAAGTGACCACCTGCAAGCCAAGAAGAGAAGTGTTAGAAGAAACTCTGCTTGTGCTGACAACTTGATTAGAACCTTCCAGCCTCCAGAATTGTGAGAAAGTAAACTTTTGGTGTTTAAGCTGTCCAATCTGTTGCACTTTAACAGCTCTAGCAAATCAACCTGGATTTTGGTACAGGAGAGTCCATGAGGCTGCAGCGAACACCTACCGTGTGAGTGTGGTTTTGGAACTGGATGATGCACAAAGGCTGGAAGAATTTTGAGATGTTAGAAAATGTTTAGATTGTCTTAAAGACACTGTGGATATAAATATGGAAATTAAAGGTAATTCTGGTGAGGCTTCATATAGAAAAGAGAAGAGCTGTAGAGAAATCTTCGATTGTCTTAGGATACGAATATATCATCATGAAAAGAGTGTTGGGAGAAGTCTAAACATTAAAGATGTTTCTGGTGATGTCTCTGACAGAAATAAAAAAAAAGTTTGTAGAAAGAAGGTAAAAGATTGTTCTTTTTATCATAAATTGAAAAGAATTTGGTGAAACTTTTTTTCTAGTGCTCTGTGGAAAATAGAACTTGTAAAGAATGGACTTAGAGATTTAGCTCAGAATATCTCTGAGCAAAGTGTTGAAGGATATCCTGGCTTCTCGATTCCTAGAACAAAATATGAGAGAGGGGAAGTAAAGAAGGAATTATTAAGCAAAAAATAATTAGAACTTGAATATTTGAAAAATTCTCATCTTAGCCATGTCTCAGAAAAAAAAAAAAGGAGGAGAGGTGTGTTCTGGAAAGAACGTCGATGGTGTAGATGAACAACCATTTGATAAAAAGATTATGGTGCATGACATAAGGACATAATCTGCCATCTCAGCAGAAGTCAGGAATAGCGATGGAGGGTATGCAGGAAAGATACATGGAGGACCCTCTTTGACAACCAGGAGCCTGTGAATTGCATGGGAGGCCATCATGGGTTTTAGCCAGCAGAAATCCTGCTGGCTTGAACTAAAAGAGACATACAATGAAACGGAGGCAGGATTTCAGACTTTTGTGATTCTACATAATGGGTCAAATATGCATTATCCTTCAAGAACAGAGAAGGATAACCCCAAATGTAGTTCAGAGGTTGACAGACCTGCCAATGGCACCTCAGGGAATACAAGCCTGGAAGGACATGATTGCTTCCTCCTTGGTTCCAGGGACGTTGGTCATCTCTTTAATTAAGGATGGAAAGAACAACTGGCCCAGGGCCAGGGAATCAGGGCCACCTGCTGGGCTTAGAGGACAGATTCTGGAACCAATGAGTTTTATTCTCAAGCCTCACACCTGTAATCCCAGCACTTTGGGAGGCCGAGGCGGGTGGATCACAAGGTCAAGAGATTGAGACCATCCCGGTCAACATGGTGAAAACCTGTCTCTACTAAAAATACAAAAAATTAGCTGGGCATGGTGGCACGTGCCTGTAATCCCAGCTGCTCAGGAGGCTGAGGCAGGAGAATTGCCTGAACCCAGGAGGCGGAGGTTGTGGTGAGCCGAGATCGCGCCATTGCTCTCCAGCCTGGGTCACGAGAGCGAAACTCCGTCTCAAAAAAAAAAAAAAAAGCCTTAAAATCTAATGCAACTTGCCCTACTAGTTTTCAGACTTACTTGAAACCTATGATTCTTTTCTTTTTTTCTAATTTCTTCTTTTTGGATAGAAATGTCTATCCTATGTCTGTCCCACAATCATATTTGGAAAGCACACAACTTGTCTGGTTTCACACTTTCAGAGATGAAGAGAAATTTTTTTCCCAGATGAATCACACCTTGAGTTGATGTCATCAGCATTGAGCAATCAGAAGCAGTGGCAGCCTGATCCCAATGCATGCAGGCTGTAAACATGATGAATTAGTAGATTGCTTAAATGAGCAGATTTTAGTCCTAGTCAGGGCTGGCATCCTATGCTTGTGATTTGCACACTCTCTTAAGTCCCAATTTTGGAATGGCCCTGTGACTGCTTTAGTGCTCTGTTTTTCAGTCAATCAGTTCAGAATTTTAGCTGTGAACTTGTGTTTTGCAAGAGAAGTCCGACAGAGCCGTGGAGCATGTGTGAGAGCAGAGGAGGTACAGTCAGGGGGCCACACTGGAACACACAGCACTGACCCCTCAGGCATGGCAGTCAGTCAGGCATAAGCCAATGTGCACACCGAGGAGCTGTATTGAAGGCCCTGCAGGCACATGTAGGAGCAGCCTGGGACACTAGACCTATGTCCAGATTGGCAGGGGTAGCAGCAGCAGCATTAGCAGAGGTAGCAGCCATACCCGAGAGAGAGAGAGAGAGAGAGAGAGAGAGAGAGAGAGAGAGAGAGAGAGAGAGAGAAGAACTCCTGATATGCACAATCTTGGAAACAGAAATTAAATTAAAAGCCTGTTGTTGCATTTGATGGAAAAAATTACAGTTTTCATGTTGAAGCATTCTTGTAGCAGGAGATATGGCAATAAATGCATAAGAGCAAATTTTAAATTATTTCAAAATCATAAAGCAATTTTTCATTTTTGTGAAACCACCACAAGTTAAGGAAATAAAAAAAGTCTTTATATAAATTTACATTTAAAATTAAACTCAGACTTAAACTGGTTTAATAAGAAGAGTTAAATCTTTTTAGAAAAATTGTCCCATAAGAATCATCCACTCTCTATATATTAAAACTGACATCTAAACTAACTTATCAGAATGTGTTAATGTATTTAATGTTCTTAAAGTCTGTGAAAGATTCTTAGCTCCCATAGCAGTTGCATTAGCAGAAAGAACTTTTTCAACATTAAAAATTATCCAAAATTATTGGGATCTTATATTTGCCAGGAATGACTAAAGTAACTTTTAACAAACATGACTTAAAATAAAATTGCTAAAAGAACTGTTTTTTTAATTAGTGAGTAAAAATACAGAGAAAAGAGGCAGTAGAATTTTATGATTAATCATGTTGTCACATTAAGAAAATACTATCAATTATACTATCTTAAGTTATAATACTCGAAATATTATTTTTGTAATTTTTACATTTAAGATTTTATTACTCCTACCTCTACCTTGTTTCATAAGCTGTAAAATATCTTCGAATGTAAAATCTCAATATGTTAGTATCTTTAATCCTACTTTTCATTTTTTTTAACAAAGGGACTTTAATTTTCATTTTGCACTGGGCCTAATAAGTTTTACAGCCAGCCTTACACTAGCTGCCAAGCAAGCAAACAAGCAAACAAGAAACCACTACTAATGTTCAGATGCTTTTCCACATATTGAAAAAAGGGTTATAATTGTGCTAAAGTATCTGGAGATGCTTTAATAAAAGTTAAGCAGGAAACTAAAAGCAAACAATAAAAGCAAGGCAAAGAGGAAACTGATATGTATCAGAAAGAAAATAAATGCAGACTACACTTAATGCTTACCATGAGCTGTGTTTATATTATCTTAATAATGAGAAGACTGGGTATGAAAACCAAAAATTTTGTTATATCTATAACAAAGGACACTATAATCATTAAAGTGGGAGGTAGGCAGGGTACTGTGGCTCATGCCTGTAATCCCAGCACTTTGGGAGGCCAAGGCGGGCAGATCACCTGAGGTCAGGAGTTCGATACCAACATGGAGAAATCCCATCTCAATTACAAATACAAAATTAGCCAGGCATGGTGGCACATGCCTGAAATATCAGCTACTTGGGAGGCTGAGGCAGGAGAATAGCTTGAACTGAAAGGTGGAGGTTGCCATGAGCCAAGATCATGCCATTGCACTCCAGCCTGGGTAACAAGAGCAAAATTCCATCTCAAAAATAAATAAATAAATAAACAAATAAAAGGTAAGGGAAAAATGTGTGTGTGTGTGTGTGTGTGTGTGTGTGTGTGTGAAGGCATAGGTAAGCTAGATTATTATTTCATTTTCCAAAGAATGCATAAGAATTCTAAATGTGGAGAAAGGTATAATGTTAGTGTCATTAAGACAGTGTTACGATATCCTTTGATTGTATAAATGTTTGATAAAATATATACCTCTGAAATACCTTTGCAAAAGGTTGACCGAAGTGGTGGATATGACTATTATGAGATGTGTTCATTAATTTTTTTTTTCTTCTAGTCTCACTTTTTCAAGCTAAGTATATTAAAAGCATTATAAAATTCGGATTGCAGATAGAGGTTATGAAATGTTTTGTATTACATTTCCATTGCTACTGTAACTAATTACTGTAAGCTTAGTGGTTTAAAACAGCGTAAATGTATTGTCTTCTACTACTGGAGATTGGATGTTGGAAATGGATGACAAAGGGCTAAGATTATAATCTTCACGCTGTTTAAAGGAACTGGTTCCCTAGAAGACCCAATTGTCTGACCAGTTCTGACTTTTTAGAGATATAAAACAACCTCCTGTAATAAACTTAAGGGAGTAAATCTTTCTAGGCAATTATTGTGAACTGGGGACTTAATTAAAAATGTCAGTTTTGTCATTATGCATTATTATTTATTTATTTATTGGTAATAATAAATAATAATAATAATAATAAATAAATAATAAATAATAATAATTAATAAATAATAATAATAAATTTAATAATAATAAATAAATAATAATAATAAATGTAATAATAAATAAATAATAATAATCAATTTAATAATAATAAATAAATAAATAATAATGCATAATGACAAAACTGACATTTTTTTTTTTACCAGAAGCATGCTAATTAAAATTGTAAGTTTAGATACTAGCAAACATTTCCAATAGTGTCGAAAATTATATCTCTATGGAGCAGGCACAAGGGAGGGTTGGAAAAATTATGATTTTGCCTTTTTGTGTGTTAAGTCTTAAGTTTCTTTTCAAAGAAAATGTAACCATAATATATATCACTTTAATAAAAACTTAAATTTAAAAATAAATACAACAAGATAACATGGAAAATTACTAAATAGATATTCAGTGAAAATGTGACAATCAATGGCTAAACAAAAACCATATTTATATTTGTAGGTAGAAATATAAAAAAATTAACGTTTAATATGTTAAGGGGCCAGTAGAAACAAGAGTGACTCGTCTGTGGTTTCCAATTTTTCACTCTTCTCTGTTATGCTGTCTTTTTCGCTAATATTATTGACAACTGTTAAGTTTTTTAAGCTGCAGTCTTGCCTTTATTTTAATTCTGTAGGGTTCTCCAAAATGTCCTCAATGTCTTTTTCAAGGATACAGAAGAGTTCCTAAGCACAGCAAGTTCCTCTCTGTCCCGTCACTGTGTTTTGTAGCAAAAATAACTTTGCCCAGGTGTTTGGAAAAAAAAAATATTTCAAATACATGGATTTAGTGTATTCATTACTTTTAGGAGATTTGTGACAAATTTTACAAATTGCAAAATACTGAGAAAATTTTTTGAAGAAGACTATGGATTAGCAGTAAAGAGTCTGTTGTATTTTGATATGCATTTTACTGGTTTTCTCCCTCTTAAGTGAATAAGTAAAAATAATACAAATGAGTTCATATGCATACAACTTGATTTTAATTAAGTCCCCAGTTCACAATAATTGCCTAGAAAGCATTTACTCCCTTAAGTTTATTACAGGAGGTTGTTTTATATCTCTAAAAAGTCAGAACTGGTCAGACAATTGGGTCTTCTAGGGAACCAGTTCCTTTAAACAGCGTGAAGATTATAATCTTAGCCCTTTGTCATCCATTTCCAACATCCAATCTCCAGTAGTAGAAGACAATACATTTACACTGTTTTAAACCACTAAGCTTACAGTAATTAGTTACAGTAGCAATGGAAATGTAATACAAAACATTTCATAACCTCTATCTGCAATCCGAATTTTATAATGCTTTTAATATACTTAGCTTGAAAAAGTGAGACTAGAAGAAAAAAAAAATTAATGAACACATCTCATAATAGTCATATCCACCACTTCGGTCAACCTTTTGCAAAGGTATTTCAGAGGTATATATTTTATCAAACATTTATACAATCAAAGGATATCGTAACACTGTCTTAATGACACTAACATTATACCTTTCTCCACATTTAGAATTCTTATGCATTCTTCAGTGTGTGAACTTTTTCAGGGAAAAATGAACACTAATTTTTAGGCACTTTAATAAATATAAAGACAATTTCCTTTCCCAGATGTTAGAGTAAAACAAACCCCAAAAATTGTTATTAATAATAAATTTTAGAAAAAGATTATGGTTTAGTTAATGGCTTTATAGAGAATTCTCTGTTCAGGGTGAAACATGGCACTCCGTAATTTCATGCCAACCGGCCTGCCTTTACATCTTTTTAATGTCAGCCAAGGGGAATTTCCACAGATAGGGTGGAAAGAATGCAGTCCATCATTTTTCCCCCAAAGACCATTAAAATGCTCATTAGATTACTTGCGAAAGAAAAATAATAGAAAAACCAATACCAACAAAAAATAATTAGCCCTAACTTTTATAATAAAGTTTATGTATTTTCAAGAGTCTTAGAAAATAAAAACACTAAAGCAGAAACTGTCTTTATATATATTAAAGCATATAAAAATAAGTGTTCGTTTTTCTCTGAAAAAGTTCATCCAACTGAAGAATATATGGGAATTCTAAGGCAAATTTGACCAAAACATAAGACTCGGTGTAGAGAAAGCTATAATGGTAGTGTCATTACGGTAGTGTTAAGATACCCTTTGGTTGTATAAATGTTTGGTAAAATATATACTCTGAAATACCTTAGTGAAAGATTGACTGAAGAGGTGGAAATGACTCCGAGTTGTGTTCATTATTTCTTTTTCCTTCAGTCTCACTTTTTCAAACTAAGTATATTAAAAGGGTTGTAAAATTTAGATTGAAGATAAAGGTTATGGAATGTTTGATATTATTACATTTCTATTGCTACGTTAACTAATCGCTGTAAGCTTAGTGGTTTAAAAGGGCATAAATGTGTTGTCTTATACCACTGGAGATTGGAAATCTGAAACGGATCACAAAGGGCTAAAATCATGATATGGGCGGGGCTGCATTACTTCTGGAGCCTTTAGGAGAGAATTTGATTCCTGTCCGTTTTGGCTCTTAAAGACTGGGTGCGTTCTCCAGCACCTGGCTCTCTTCTTTCATGCTCAAATGCAGCAATGGTGTTTTCAACAAATCCCTTCCATAGCACATCCTTCCTAGCAAGTTGGGATAAGTTCCATGCTTTTAATAATTTATTTGACTAGATTGGGCTCACTCAAATAATCCGAAATAGTTTCTCATTTTCAAGGTCCTTAACCTTAATCACATCTGCAAAGTCCCTTTGCCACATAAGGTAACATATTCTTTGCGTCTGTGGATTAGGACATGGACATTTTGTGTGGGTCATTATTCTGATACTGTTGGGGTTCAGGGGTTCAGGGGAGCCCTTAGCTCCCCTGAGAGGACGTTTCTCCAAGGTTCTTGGTCTCCTGCTCTCTCAAGAATGAGAGAGGGGACCCGCTGTGCTCATAAAGTAAATACCAGCCCCCAGTGTTGCAGAAAAGTGGTTTTATTTAGGTAGAGAACGAGGAACAAAAGGAGAGGAAGAGAGAGAACTTCCACAATTTCCACATGAGAGAGTGTGTGTGAAAGAGGATCCAAACATAGATTCCGAAGGAAGAAGGGGACTTTTAACCTGGGAGGAACCCCCACCTTCTCTAAGAACCCTGGCCAACGAAAGGAGTTCCTAAGAACTTCCACTGGAGTGATTGACTTTCAGTTCTTTCCGCACCCGCGAAAATTAAAACAGAGACGGTTGAATCTCCCGGATGGAGAGAGATGGCAGGGGGCATGGCGCTGGGAAGTCCTTGCCCTTAAAACTATGCTCCCTTGTGGACCCAAAAGAGAACACATTTGCTCAATATCACATCCACAAATATATAGAATGAAACCATATACCCACTTACTTGTTTTAAATATAACGCAAGTATTAGAAGAAGCTGTTATAATGGCAAACGGTAAAAGAAATACTTGCATTTATTTCGCTCCTGTTTATATCAGTGGTCTTTCAATGATAATTATTGAATAGCAACATCAGGTCCATTGGGAATTAAAGTAGTTTCAGCACCATACCATACCAAAACTACTGTAAGAAAAATGAGACATGAAGCTCAGCAACCTATGTTTTAGCAATACCACAAGGGAATGGATATGCAGGCTAAAGTTTAGTGCCAAACTCTCTATATTATGCAATTGCAGGTTAGGAGAAGTACTTTGATACAATCTTGCTAAAAATAGTTTGTGAAGCTCCTTATTAATATCTCTGAAGAACATCAACACACTAAATATTGCATACTTTTTAACTGTGTGGTTATTAAAAAAAACTAGTAATCATGTTATTTAATGCCCTTTTAACTATTAAAATCATTTATAATCATTGATTATTAGTCATATATTATGCCTAATATGGTAATAACATATTGCATATATCTCTTCCCAACTCTCCCTTCCGAAAATAACACAATATAAGCATCTCTTCCTAACTCTTCCTTCAGATACCATGTGAGAGTATCTGTACCATCATGGTGAAAAGTTCTACACCATGGAAATCAATAAATGCTACAAATCAACTCAAATCAGAGATCGTTTTTCCAAAGAGCTAGTCGCCAAACCTTTGCCACCAAATCATTGGTAACACTAAAGCATAAACTCCCTATTCTCAAAGAGATTTCACATAATCTTGGGTAAAAATGTAGTGAAGAATTAGAAATGACAAAATTATAGAAATAAGAGTCAACATATAATTTTGGGAAACAGTGAAGTTTGTTGTGTTCTTGGTTTTCATTCATTTTCCTTTATTTAAATTTTCTCATTGTTATTACTTTACTGATAGTATAAAATAAAACATATTGAAAAGTGAATCATTCTTTCCAGACATAGATATAGAGAGATCAAAGTCACCTATTAAAACCAAAATAAATTCAAAAAGTGGGTTATAAAACAAAATTAAACTCAATGCTATGTAAAAGAGACATACGTAAAAAGAGGAATTCAGAAATGCTAAAAATAAAGAAAAGGGCAAAGTAAAAAAACAAAAAAAAAGGTTGCAATCATCTTAGCTGTGTAAGAATTAAAGAAAGAGGAAAGAAACATGAAAGGTGGCTCACCACAAATCTGAGAGGCACCTTCTGGCTGAGTTAGGTTAGAGGCACACAGACTTAGAATTTTTAAGGACTCAGGGTGGGAGAGTTTATCAGAGGCTTGGACTGCTTCTGTGTCTCTTTATTGTGCTTATCTGGGAGGGAGAGTTGTGTGTCTATTCCCATACATCTTTTTGCAGCTGCAGGCATGTCCCTGAGTCTGCTTTTTAGCTTCCCTATGTTGGTGCACCTGAAGGGAAAGGAATGTGATTATTAAGGCCCACTGTTTTACTAGGGCCCATTGTATGAGAGTGAAGTTTGGCAGTTACCCAAGAGACTTCCCCAGACCTCTTTCTGTGCCCCAGCTGTCTTTTCTGTGTTTTACTGTCTGTTCTTTCTGACTGCTTGTAGTTAGAAAAGAAGTGATTTCCTTGAAATCCGTGAGGCTAGAAAGGGAGCTGGAACTTAAAGTGGCAGTGTTTGTCCAAAATGACAGTACTCCTGCTCTGTCAAGCTGACAAAATTCAGAATAAAAAAGCATTTAACCAGTCACAACGAAGAGTCATTATTTCTAAAGTTCATACTATACAAAGCATGATGAAGTGACCTAGAACAAAAAAAAATTAGTATCCTAGAAAATTAAATGTCAATATATACTAAAATCACGTCTATTTAAAAAACATAAAGGTATTTGGAGCACTGCATAATTCCAGGTCTGTAGCAGAGGAAGAACAAGGTAATCCTAGGACATCTTATAGAACAAAATTTTAAGAAAATGTTCAAAGATTGTTTTAAGGGATCAAAATGTCACCATGACACAGAATTTAATTTGAAGAGACAAAATTAGCTGAATTGGGTCAATTTGTTTTTCAAAATAATAATGATGCAATTTACATTATAATACTATCCAAATAAAAACCTAGAAATATGTAGTAACAGTCACAAAAGCAGAAGACAAACTGTTTCCAAATAATTTTTATGTATACAGAACAAGAACTATATATCATATAAGTGAAAAGAAATCATGAAGTTAAAAATTATAATAATTACTAAACCACCAGGAACTCTCACACTTTTAGGTTAAAATATCTGTTATTGCTAATTTGTTTTTTACTATGCAGAAAACAAGAGGCAACAGTCACATAAAGCTACTATGAAAAAAATAAAAATTCATTAAAAAAAGTTTTCAAACATACTACTCAAAACAAAACATCATAAAGCAAACTTTTTCAAAAAAAGAACCAGAACAAAACACTGTACTGTGGATTTCATATAAATAAATAAGCAATTGCTAACATAGAAAATGCTCAAAGTGGACATTTAGAATCTCAGACTGAAAATATTCAATAAGAAACTGAAAAATATGATAACAAATACCAAAAATAAATTGAAAAAAAAGTCATTCATGAAGACTAGTAAGACGTTCAAAGAAATGTAGATGTCACTAAAAATATAACAAGATGTCCAAAACAATGAAAGCGACCAAGAAATAGGAAACAAAATATAGAAAGAAGTATAAATAATTAGAAAGAAATTGATACATCAGATGCATTTACACACACACACACACACACACACACACACTCACACACAAACACACACACATAGTTGTCCTTCAGTATCCATGGGGGATTGGTTACAGAATCTATGGCAGATACCAAAAGCCCCAGTACTCAATTTCCTTATAAAAATTGTGTAGTATTTTCATATAATGTGCACATCTTACTGTGTACTTTAAATCATACCTAAATTATTTATAATGACTAATATAATGTAAATGTTACACAAATAGTGTTAATACTGTATGGTTTAAGTAACAATTACAAGGAATAAAATATCTCTACATGTTCTATACAGACACAATGTTATTTTTTTTTACAAATGTTTTTGATCTATTTGGTTAAATCCAAAGATGTGAAACCCTTGAATACACAGGGCAAGACTTATATAAATAAATAGATAAATAGATTGTGCGTGCATGTGTGTTTGCATATGTGTACATATAAACACACATATAGGCAAACTTATAGGCAAAGATGATCCAATATAACTATAATTGGAGCCATGGAGAAGGAATACTAGAATAATGGGGCAGAACTAATATACTAATATTTTGCCACCATAATGCATGATATCACAGAAGGTGTTAGAGTAGAAAGCTCTAGAATCCATCCTTTCATCCAAAAACTATTGCGACAATGAAAACTGTCTGAAGCAACTACTCTGGAACTCTTGTAGTATGTAGTTGAAGCATGTCCAGCATCCAGGGGAGAATGTGTTGAAGAAGCCAGTTAATTTACAATCACTTTCAGCCTTTTGCATAAAAGTTACCTCATATCATATGTATGATAAGAGTCTAATATTTAGAATGTATAAGAACTTTCTACAACTCTACAGCAGAAAAACAAACAACTTAATAAAAAATGGGCAAAGAATTTGAAAAATAGATATTTCTCCAAAGAAGATATACAAATGGCCAAGAAGAACATGAAAAGATGCTCAGCATCTTAGCTAGTATAGAACTGAAAATAAAAACCACAATGAGATACATCTTCACTCCTATTAGGATGATCATTATTTTTAAAAAAGACAATAACACGAGTTGGTACAGATCTATGGAAATTGGATTATTTGTGTGTTGTTGATGGGAATGCAAAATGGTATGGACAGCTGCTATGGGAAATAGGCATTTCCTCAGAAAGTTAAGATTTCATACAACCCAGCAATTTCACTCCTTGGTATATACCCAAAATAACTAAATGCAGGAACTTAAGCAGATATATCTGGATCAGTGTTTATAACAACAATATTGAAAATGCAAAAGGTAGAAACAACCTATTTGTTCATTAAGAGAAAAATGAAGAAGCAAAATGTGATATATAGAAATAGTGGAAAATTATTCAGTCTTAAATGAAATTCCAATATATGCTACAAGATGAATTAATCTTGAAAATATTATGCTAAGGGTAATAAGCCAGACATAAAAGACAAATATTGCACACAATTCCAATTATATGATAAACCTAGAATAGTCAACTTCTTAGAGACATAAAGTATAATACAAGTCACCAGGGCTGAGTGTCGATTAGGGTGGGGATTATTCTGTAAAAAGTATAGGGTTTCTGTTTGGGAGGATGAATAATTCTGGAAATACGTAGTGGTGATGGTTACATAAAATTATGAATATATTTTATTCCACTGAATTCTACACTTAAAGTGATTATGTATATATTGACACACTAAAAATGCAAAAAATACTATCACAAAAAAACTCTATAAATAAAAGTGTTGGACTTCTGCTTCAGATCAGACATGTAAATCCACCGTCTTTGTTATTCACATATTACAATAGAAGAAAAAATGAAAACAAGACAAAACAGAGCTAAAAGTGAATGACTTTTTTAGGAACCCATCAGAAAACTGAGATTGCAGGGCATCTGCTCTCCAGAAATCTGGGGACACAGGTGCATCCAAGAGTCATGTACAACAGGAGTGCCAACATTTTTGGCACCAGGGTCCAGTTTCATGGAAGACAATTTTTCCACTGACCAAGGTTGGGGAATGTTTCAGGTTGCAACTGTTCCACCTTAGGTCATCAGGCATTAGATTTTCATCAAAAGTGCACAACCTAGATCCCTTGCATGCACAGTTCACAGTCAGGTTCATGATCTTATGAGAATCTAATGCCACTGCTGATCTGAGAGGCAGAGCTCAGTTGATAATGCTCACTTGCTGCCACTCACCTCCTGCTGTGCCACCTAGTTCCTAACAAGCCACAGACCTGTACTGGTTCACTGCGCAGTGATTAGGGACCTGTGTTGTACAAGATCCACCTGTCTGGAGCCAAAGCTACTCAAGTCAGGCACTGGTAAAACACTTACATGTTTATTTTGATTAATTTCTGGAAGCTGAATGTGGACTAGTGTAAGTGAGAATCTACTAGGGGCTTCAGTCTTAAAGAGTCTACACACTTTCTGAGGTTTTACTTCCAAGCTCTCTGCAAAGCACTCATAGTAAAAGTGCTGGGATAAACACTATTTATGGCTTTAGGACAGAAAGGGTGGTAGGCTTTACAAAATTGATGACATTTTGAAATATGCCCATAGTGTTTCCACAGGAAAGGTCTAATATCCAGAGCAAAAGACTATCAGAGCCTTATCCACCTGAGAAAAAAGAATTTTCCACCACTATAATACCCTCTAGCATTCTTGTTTCTACTAAGCTGAAGGCACAGAGACGCGGAGCTATAGCATTGGAGAAACTCTCATGAAACCTGTAATGCCTTGAGACACAAATCCTCTAAAAGACTGAGATGTGATCACAACATTATGGAATAATTAACCCCACTGAACTTATCACCAAACCAGCAAGACTCCAAGACAATAATAATGAATGAAATTGAAAAAAAAACTAAATCAGAAAATAATACTAAATATAAAGAGTAGATAAAAACACCACCAGAAACATAGTATCTTCAGGCACGTAGAGCTGCAGCAGTTATTAACAAGCCTGGCTGCTCAGCAGCGTGACATACCTCCTTACTGTAACGAGGTTTTTCTTTGTTTCTTTTTTAACCTAAGTTTTTTTTTGTGATACATTATGCCTTGCTTTCAACAAAATCTTACAAGATATGTCAAAAGGCAAGACAAAGAAGATAGAAGAGATAAAGCATCAGAACCAAACTCAGATATGACATAAATGTGGGAAATATTGAATAAAAATATAACATGTTGCAGTCTGTAAAGGAAAAAAGTAAACACAAGAAAGACAATGAAACGATATGCTTTCATTAGTATGTGAAATTAGTACATGAAAATTCTAAGAGAGAATCAAGAGGGAAATGCTATAAATCAAAACACTGTAACAAAAATTAAGACTACTTTGATAGACTCATCAATAGATTAGACATAATCAAGGAAAGAATCAGTGAGCTTAAAGAAAGGTCAACATAAACCTCCCAGGCTGAAATGCAAAGATAAAAAGGCAACAAAATAATTTTCTTAAAGGACAAAAAATTCAAGAACTAGATGATGATTTTTTAAAGGCACAATATGAGAATACTTGGAATATGAGAAGGGAACAAAAGAATAGTAGAACAAAATTATTTGAAATTATAATTGGTGAAAACTTTGTAAAATAATAATCACCATCTACAGATCAATAATGCACAAAGAACACTGAATCAGGAAAAAACCTTATACATAAATATCTCGTGTTTAAACTGCAGAAAATCAAAGGCAAAAAATATATTTCGCTGGATTAGTCCATCCTCACACTGCTATAAAGAACTGCCTGAGACTGAGTAATTTATAAAGAAAAGAGGTTTAATTGACTCAGAGTTCCACATAGTTAGGGAGAGATAGGGAACCTTACAATCCTGGCAGAAGTTACTTCTTTTAAAGCCATTAGATCTTATAAAAACTCACTGGCTATCATGAGAACAGTACACAGGGAACCATCTAATGATTCAATTATCTCCACCTCGTCCCACCCTTGATATATGGAGATTATGAGAGTTCAGTCTGAGATTTGAGTGGGGACACAGAGCCAAACCATATTAGTTGTCAATGGAGGAAGAAAATTAAGAAGTAGAGTGAACTTCTCTTCAGAACCAAAGTAAACAAGAAGAGAGTAGAGTGAATTATTGCAAACACACACACAACCCGCATACACCAACACACACACAATAACACACACACACAGCAACCTTAAATGCTATATGAAACAAAATTATTCTTTAAATGCAAATGAGTGTGAAAAAAACTCAAAAAAAAAAAGGAAACATTACAAAACAACAACAACAAAAAGAAAGCAAAAAAAAAAAAAAAAAACAAAAAACACTTTTCCTGTAAGAATTGTTAAAGAAGTTTGTCAGGGAGGATAACAATATAGGTTAAAAAACAAACAAACAAAAACGCTGGCTTTACATATTTTTTTAAAGTAAGGCATTGAAGAATTACATTAAAAAAACTCTTATCTATATTGTTATTTATTTATTTATTTATTTATTTATTTATTTATTTATTTATTGAGACAGAGTCTCACTTTGTCGCCAGGATGATGGAGTGCAATGGTGTGAACTCAGCTCACTGCAACCTCCGCCTCCCAGGTTCAAGTGATTCTCCTGCCTCAGCCTCCCTAGTAGCTGAGATTACAGGCATGCACCACCACACCCAGCTAATTTTTGTATTTTTAGTAGAGATGGGGTTTCACCATATTGGCCAGGGTAGTCTCCATCTCCTGATGTTGTGATCTGCCCACCTCACCTTCCAAAAGTGCTGGGATTATAGGCATGAGCCACTGTGCCTGACCCTCTTGTTGGTATTTGTAATTGATATAAAGAGTATTGAGGTTAAATTAATAATAGTAACAATATATTGGCTGATTATATCACATGGGTGAGTGTAATGAATGAAACAATGTCATAAAATGTAGAAAGAAAGCGGTAGGAATACTATTACAAGGTTCCTGCCCTACATGAAAGCAGTACAGTATTATTTAAAGGTACACTCAGGTGATGTGAAAACATATATTTGATGTTCTAAATAAGCCAGTAAATTCTTTAAAGATGTATACTGGATTACAAAAAAAATGTATAAAATGCTTAAAAAAAACCTAGGAAACAAGAAAAAAAGAGGGAAAAAAGGGAAAAAAATCCAAAATAGAAAAGTTATTGGCCTGGTGCGGTGGCTCAAGCATGTAATCCCAGCACTTTGGGAGGCCGAGGTGGGTGGATCACAAGGTCAACAGATCGAGACCATCCTGGTCAACATGGTGAAACCCCATCTCTACTAAAAATACAAAAAAATGAGCTGGGCATGGTGGCGCGTGCCTGTAATCCCAGCTACTCAGGAGGCTGAGGCAGGAGAATTGCCTGAACCCAGGAGTCGGAGGTTGCGGTGAGCCGAGATCGTGCCATTGCATTCCAGCCTGGGTAATGAGAGCCAAACTCCGTCTAAAAAAAAAAAAAGAAAAGTTATAAACATGGTAGATATTAATTTTAGTATTCAATCATCTGTTAAATTTGGACAGTTTATACATACTACTTAATAGGCAAAGATTATCAACGTGAGTAAAAATAACAATGATACGTTTTCTACAAGTAACCCAATGATATGTTTTCTACAAGTAACCCACTTTAAATATAAAGATTCATATTGGTTACAGTTTAAGAGATGAGGAAAGATAAGCCACGTTAACACTAATCAAAAAGAAGACATACATGAGGCCAACAAAACATATGAAAAAATGCTCATCATCACTGGTCATTAGAGAGATGCAAATCAAAACCACATTGAGATACCATCTCACGCCAGTTAGAATGGCGATCATTAAAAAATCTGGAGACAGCAGATGCTGGAGAGGATGTGGAGAAATAGGAACACTCTTACACTGTTGGTGGGAGTGTAAATTAGTTCAACCATTGTGGAAGACAGTGTGGCGATTCCTCAAGGACCTAGAAATAGAAATTCCATTTGACCCAGCAATCCCATTACTGGGTATATATCCAAAGGGCTATAAATCGTTCTACTATAAGGACACATGCACACGAATGTTCATTGCAGCACTGTTTACAATAGCAAAGAACTGGAACCAACCCAAATGCCCATTGATGATAGACTGGACTGGGAAAATGTTGCACATATACACCATGGAATATTATGCAGCAATCAAAAATGATGAGTTTGTGTCCTTTGTAAGGACATGGATGAATCTGGAGAACATCATTCTCAGCAAACTGACACAAGAACAGAAAAAGAAATACCGCATATACTCACTCATAGGCGGGTGAGAAAAATGAGAACACATGGACACAGAGAGGCGGTCTACTATACACTGGGGTCTATTGGGGGGAACGGGGGAGGGACTGCGGGGGGTGCTGGGGAGGGATAGCCTGGGGATAAATGCCAAGTGTGGGTGAAGGGGAGGAAGGCAGCAAAACACACTGCCATGTGTGTACCTATGCAGCTATCTTGCACGTTCTGCACATGTACCCCAAAACCTATAATGCAATAAAAATTAAAAAAAGAAAGAAAAAGAGAACTGGAGTTAGCTATATTAATTATAGACAAAGTTCAATTTAGGATAAAGAAAATAATGAAGGTTACAGAGGGACATTATATAATTTTTAGAAAGTGTCAAAGCCCCAAGACTGTATAGAGCAAAATGATTCTTAGTGTGCATGTGCCTAAAATTAGTGTGTAAAAATATGAAATAAAAAGAGATAAAAATAACAGAAGAAATATACAAATCCACTAATATAGTTAGAGACTTTGAGACCACTTTTTCAGTAATTATATTCCCACATAATTATTCAATAACTGCTTTAATCTCGAAGTGTCCTATTTGGACCACATGGTCATTCAACAAAAGACCAATTGCAGACATTCAAAAGAACATTAGATCTATCTTGAAAGAATTTTATAGCTTAATATGGAGCAGCTGAGCATCAAAATTTCTGATAATATATTAAATAAGGAAAAAAATCAAGACAAAAATAGAAAAGAGAGAAAAAAGATAAAATCTTGTTACAGAATATCAGCTTAGAAAAAAGTAATTGAAGTAGAAAATCACTATTTTGTAACCACAAAGATACCATAGATTCTATTAAGAATTATCAGTATAATAAAACCATTGGGTTAATGCTACTGGATAATAAAATATTTGTACAGATTCAAAATATCACCCAGGAGATTAATTCATAATTTCCTTTGTAGTGAAGATATCTCACAATTGCTACAGAAATACCTCAGAATATTGGGGGTTTCTGAACACCGCAATAAAGCAAATATTGCAATACAGTGAGTCACATTTTTCAAAATTACCAAGTGCTTATAAAATTAATGTTTAAACTCTACTGTAGTCTATTAAATGTGTAATAACATTGTCTGAAAAATATGCATACCTAAATTCAAAAAAGGCTTCATTGGTAGAAAAGCGCCAAGTATTATCTGAGCCTCCAGCAAGTTGTAATCTTTTTGTTGGTGGACAGTCTTGCCTTGTTGGGAGAAAAATATTCAAAACACAGTAAAAGGATACTCTTTACATTTAAAGTAGACAGTTGATCTATTGGAAGAAAAGAAAGAACAGGTGGTATGCAAATACAAATATGTTTGTGAAATCGACCCAAGAGTCTCTTTGGCTGTTCTTTCAGATAAACATAAAAATTGTCATTTCTGATCTTAAAGCTTGAAGTTTATGTTTGTTTTATCTGAGTTCCTTCCTCAAGAAAGGACCCTCAGGTCTCTCAAAAAACATATCAAAGAACTGAAACTTACCAGATTGCCACATCCAGGCAATGAGATGCCGCCCCTCATTCATCATGACTGATTCCTTGTCTCTTCATAGTTCCTGTTTCCTTACACATTATTACATTTCTTTGCTGGTATATAAAACCTTAGTGTTAGTCAGTCAGGGAGATGGATTTCAGGGTAAGCTTTCATCACCTTTGCTTCAGCACCCGATTAAAGCCTTAATCCTTGGCAATACTTGTATTCTCAGTGACTGGCTTTCTGTATGGGGAGCAACAGAACTTAGCCTGAAACCCTGGTGTTTTCATAACAGATTTTGGTTCCCTGACAAGGAATGTGTTGTTTGTGACTCAGCTGCCACAGGCTGGGCGTCTCAAAATCTCTCCTAAGCAGCTGCCCACCCATTTTGGCTGGAGGTGAGTTTCTATTTCTCTCTGCTCCCACCACAGCTGACACCAACCATGTTCCTGATTGTCTTGAAAGAACTGCTTTTGAAATATGATGTCTGCATCTGAATAGGTGAGTGTCCTTTGTGGGCCCAGACAGCTCCTCTCAATTTGGGAAAAATTTAAATGAATGTCCATTTGCAGATTAAACAAGCCCAAGTGACAGAGAGTGGGAAGCACCTTGACCATTTCAGTATGGACACCCTTGGGGGACTATTTATAATTCTGTATTGTGCCTGGGCAAGTGAGTATCCTTTGTGGGATTAGCTCCTCTCAATTTGGGAAATTCCTAAGAAATTTTTGTTTGCATTTGATCAAGCCGAAAGGAGAGAGGCACCCTGTTTCACTTTAGACAGTCTTGAGGCTTGTGGCTTCAGCAGTTGGATTTTGTTTTGGTGGTTGTGTGTTTGATTTAGTCATGAGGAATTTCAATTCAGTAAACGTGTTAGTTTCGGAATACTGTTTGTCCCCAGTATATAGTTCAGAATCTAGAGTTTGCTTTTGAATGGGAAAGTAGGATGGAGTTGCATGTTTCCAGGATTTTGCACTGCTGTTCTAAACAGGGTCAGGCCTGGTTAGTACATGATGTTCTTCTTTGTTGCTGTTTGGCCCCAGTTTTCTTTTGAGTCTGGAGAAGTTTGACCTTTAAAAATCAAACTACCATGAAAAGTGCTTTACCCCAAATTTCAGTTCACAGCCTTCATCAGATTACCTATCAGATCAGGGCCAAAAAAAAAAAAAAAAAAAGCTTAACCATGAAAAACCAGTGACTTTGTGTTGCTATCTTATGGCTAGAGTTCCAAGGTAAAAGCTATTGCATTTTCATTTGCGTGTACATATACATGTGTAGCTGTATTTATTTGTATGTGCATTTAATGTTACATGTTGTGTCTACCAAGTTGGCTTATAAGTAAAAGAGCACTCATAAGTTAAAGTAAGTAAGTCCCAGCAAGTTTTAAATTCACATGGCTTAAGGGAACCTTTAATAAACAAGCTGGCTTTAAAGTTATTGATAAAATAAAAGAAAAATATCTTCAGAATTGTCAGCATACACTTTTGAGTTTTATATTTGTCTTACTCAGTATTTTGAGATATCAATGTTTGGCACAGAACGCTGTAAATCTATAAGCCCAGCCAAAACATAATGGTCTTTATGGGAAACTTACTTTTTATAAATAAGGCTAATTTGATGTTGTTAGTTTAATGAAAACAGTTGAGTTTTCTGGCCTAAGATTTTCATTGGTGAAAATGCCCATGAAGTAAACTTTAAGGTTCTTATTTAGGTGAACACCTGATACTCAGAGGTTATAAACTGGATAACAAGAAATTATGCATAAATAATCTAGATAAACTGTTAACACAAAAATGTGACTGGGTAACTGCAGGAGGTAAACTTTCTGTGTAATTTAAAATATGCTCATTGGATATCTGGGTCATTTCCAATTAAGAAAAACTTGTGATATGGGGAACTATGTTTCTAAAAATCGTGGAGTTGCTCTTACCTATAAAATGCTAGTACTGGATAGGCAGCTCGGGATTTCTGGCTTCCTAGTTTTTTACTAAAATTCAAGTTTATAAGGATAAAAATTATAGTTAGTATACAATTCTGTATGTAAAATGTGCCAAAAAGATGTGTTATTATTTTTCTTTATTGCATTTTAGGTTTTGGGGTACATGTGCAGAACATGCAAGATAGTTGCACAGGTACACACATGGCAGTGTGTTTTGCTGCCTTCTTCCCCTTCACCCACATTTGGCATTTCTCCCCAGGCTATCCCTCCCCAACTCTCCCGCCACTGCTGTCCCTCCCGTATTCCCCACACTAGACCCCAGTGTGTAGTACTCCCTTCCCTGTGTCCATGGGTTCTGATTTTTCATCACCTGCATATGAGTGAAAATATGTGGTATTTTATTTTCTGTTCTTGTGTCAGTTTGCTGAGAATGATGTTCTCCAGATTCATCCATGTCCCTACAAAGGACACGAACTCATCATTTTTGATTGCGGCATAATATTCCATGGTGTATATGTGCCACATTTTCCCAGTCCAGTCTATCATCGATGGGCATTTGGGTTGGTTCCAGGTCTTTGCTATTGTAAACAGTGCTGCACTGAACATTCGTGTGCATGTGCCCTTATAGTAGAATGATTTATAGTCCTTTGGATATATACCCAGTAATGGGATTGCTGGGTCAAATGGAATTTCTATTTCTAAGGACTTGAGGAATCGCCACACAGTCTTCCACAATGGTTGAACTAATTTACACTCCCACCAACAGTGTAAGAATGTTCCTATTTCTCCACATCCTCTCTAGCATCTGCTGTCTCCAGATTTTTTAATGATTGCCATTCTAACTGGCATGAGATGGTATCTCAATGTGGTTTTGATTTGCATCTAAAATGACCAGTGATGATGAGCATTTTTTCATATGTTTGTTGGCCTCATGAATGTCTTCTTTTGTAAAGTGTCTGTTCATATCCTTTGCCCATTTTTGAATGGGCTTGTTTCTTTTTTTCTTGTAAATCTGTTTGAGTTCTTTGTAAATTCTGGATATCCGCCCTTTGTCAGTTGGGTAAACTGCCAAAATTTTTTCCCATTCTGTTGGTTGCCGATTCACTCTAGTGACTGTTTCTTTTGCCGTGCAGAAGCTGTGGAGTTTGATTAGGTCCCATTTGTCTATTTTGGCTTTTGTTGCCAATGCTTTTGGTGTTTTGTTCATGAAGTCCTTGCCTACTCCTATGTCCTGAATGGTTTTGCCTAGATTTTCTTCTAGGGCTTTTATGGTGCCAGGTCTTATGTTTAAGTCTTTAATCCATCTGGAGTTAATTTTAGTGTAAGGTGTCAGGAAGGGGTCCAGTTTCTGCTTTCTGCACATGGCTAGCCAGTTTTCCCAACACCATTTATTAAACGGGGAATCCTTTCCCCATTGCTTGTTTTCATCAGGTTTATCAAAGATTGTATGGTTGTAGATATGTTGTGTTGCCTCCTATGCCTCTGTTCTGTTCCATTGGTCTATATCTCTGTTTTGGTACCAGTACCATGCTGTTTTGATTACTGTAGCATTGTAGTATAGTTTGAAGTCCGGTATTGTGATGCCTCCTGCTGTGTTCTTTTTGCTTACAATTGACTTGGCTATGCGGGCTCTCTTTTGGTTCCATTTGAAGTTCATGGTGATTTTTTCCAGTTCTGTGAAGAAAGTCAATGGTGGCTTGATGGGGATAGCGTTGATTCTGTAAATTACTTTGGGCAGTATAGCCATTTTCAGGATATTGACTCTTCCTAATCATGAACATGGAATGTTTCTCCATCTGTTTGAATGTTTCTCCATTTGTTTGTGTCCTCTCTTATTTCGTTGAGCAGTTGTTTGTAGTTTTCCTTGAAGAGGTCCCTTATGTTCCTTATAATTTGTATTCCTGGGTATTTTATTCTTTTTGTAGCAATTGTGAATGGCAGTTCGTTCTTGATTTGGCTCTCCTTAAGTCTGTTATTGGTGTATAGGAATGCTTGTGATTTTTGCACTTTGATTTTATATCCTGAGACTTTACTGAAGTTGCTTATCAATTTCGGGAGTTTTTGGGCTGAAGCGATGGGGTCCTCTAGGTATACTATCATGTCGTCTGCAAATAGAGACAATTTGGCTTCCACCTTTCCTACTTGAATACCCTTTATTTCTTTTTCTTCCATGATTGCTCTGGCTAGAACTTCCAATACTATATTGAATAGTAGTGGTGAAAGAGGGCATCTTTGTCTAGTGCTGGATTTCAAAGGTAATTCTTCCAGTTTTTGCCCATTCAGTATGATATTGGCTGTTGGTTTGTTGTAAATAGCTTTTATTACTTTGAGATACGTTCCATTAATACCGAGTTTATTGAGGGTTTTTAGCATAAAGGCTGTTGAATTTTGTCAAATGCCTTCTCTGTGTCAATTGAGATAATCACGTGTTTTTTGTTTTTGGTTCTGTTTATGTGGTGAATTACGTTTATAGACTTGTGTATGTTGAACCAGCCTTGCATCCCCGAGATGAATCCTACTTGATCATGATAGATAAGTTTTTTGATGTGCTGTTGCAATTGGCTTGCCAGTATTTTATTGAAGATTTTTGCATCTATGTTCATCATGGATATTGGCCTGAAGTTTTCTTTTCTTGTTGAGTCTCTGCCGGGTTTTGGTATCAGGCTGATGTTGGTCTCATAAAATGACTTGGGAAGGATCCCTGTTTTTGGATTATTTGGAATAGTTTCAGAACAATGGTACCAGCTCCTCTTTGTGTGTCTGGTAGAATTTGGCTGTGAACCCATCTGAACCTGGGCATTTTTTTGTGTAAAGATGTGTTATTAGTGATAAAAAGAATAATATTGCCTAATTCAAAAGTTATATAAAATTTAAATTATGTAAATTATTATATAATGTATTTTATAGTTTAAATAATATAAAACAGTTATATAAAAAATAAATTAGGGACTTGAAAAATTTATTTATAAAACAAGGTAGTAAGGAACCATTAAGTAGGGGAGAAAGATATGAAGAAAGTTAGGCAAATAACAGTATATTTCTGGTAAAGAAGTTTATAAAGAAAATGGCAATTTTGTATGAGAAGGGATCTTGTATGGTAAGTTTTTTTGGTCTACAGTGAAACGGCTGGTTATTTTTTTTAAAAAAAGTAAAAAAAAAAAAAAAAAAAAAAAAATGAGGACTGATTGGAAAGCCCAGGCATGACATGGATGGTCTGTGTAAGTCAGATGTATATATATATTTTTTTTTGAGATGGAGTTTCGCTCCCATTACCCAGGCTGTAGTGCAATGGAGTGATCTTGGCTCACCACAACATCCGACTCCTGGGTTCAGGCAATTCTCCTGCCTCAGCCTCCTGAGTAGCTGGGATTACAGGCACACACCACCATGTCCAGCTAAGTTTTTGTATTTTTAGTAGAGATGGGGTTTCACCATGTTGACCAGGATGGTCTCGATCTCTTGACCTCATGATCCACCCTTCTCGGCCTCCCAAAGTGCTGGGATTACAGGCTTGAGCCACCGCGCCCGGCCAGATGTAGCTTTTTATGTTTCTCTGTGTATCTATCTTCATGTACATACAGAGAAAATAAATGAACAAGTTTAGATAATAAAATATTCTTTAAAACCTGATAGAAAATTGGAGACATTTGGCTAATTAACCTTTTCATAGTTAAATCTCTTAGTCTTGATTAAGGTAAAATAATAAATACTGTGAAGAAATGCACTGGCAGTTCGGCAGTTCCTTTTTAATATAGTTAAGCAAGAAGCTGGATTTAGTGTTGCAGCCAAATCTCACCCACATGCTTGCTTTTTTTCACACTAGGTTTGCCATTTTGCATAGATAGTGCTAACTTACTGGTTGTGTTCCTAGTGTGAATTTCTTGATTGCACAAATGTATGGTGATATTGGTGGAGTTAAGAGTATTGAATTGTGTGTCAGGAATTAAATATTCATCTTGTGTTTTTTTTTTAGGCTCTAGGTAATACTTTGGCCTTGAAAGGTAATTTAGTAGGAAAAAACTTAGGGTTGATTTCCTGTTTGGTTTTGCTTCTACCTTTTGTTTCTTTTTTGTTTGTTTTTCTTTGGGTTTGGCTTGTGCATGCATATATAAAAAACCCATCATTTTCTTTAGTTTCTAATAAAAGGCTTTTATTTGGTTCCGTGAATACTTTGTTTCTTGTGCATTTTTATCAAGTCATCATTTGTTCTATTTATCTGGAATTCTTAGGCTGCCTTTGTCAGGCCTGTAGGAATTGATGGAGCACACTTGCCACTTGGAATTTGGTTGGTTTTGCTTGCCTCTGATGATCTAGAGAGCTATGAAATCTCTACCATTCCTGGCAGAAAAAAAGTACATAAAAGAGCTTTTAAATTAGTTCTGAACAGAAATAGTATATTATTATTTGAAAAAAAAAAATGAGAACAAAATGTCTAAGTGATGCTTATTTCAAAGGCAATTATATTCTCTTAATAGTTTGAGTAGGTTTCAGGTCTTTTCCTTTAGGTAATAAGGAAAAACTATGATATTGTGATATGAGTATAAAGTTTTAATGTTCAGAAAGGATTGGCCTTCTAATTAAGGAAATTATGTTGACTGGGATTTATCTCAAGCTAATTTAGTTGTGTTGACCATTATTAAAATCAACTGACATACACTTGGATTAAGTAGTAACTAAAAAAAATTATTTCTAGTGACTTTCTAGTGATATTTGATCTCAAGTCATTTATCACTGATGGGCCTTCATGCATGTACTTGAAAACAAAATATGTGCAAGTTTCCCTGGTTTGAAGATTTTGGTTTTGAAAGTTACCTAATCAGCTGTCTGTCAGTAATGTATCTATAAACTAATCTGGGAAATACATGATGATATGCTTTAAAAATAGCTGAAAAGAAATTATTTTGTGTTTATTCTTACTTTGTACTCATTGTATAGTAGTTAAGAGAAAGGAGATTATTTATCCTTATATTGAATTTCCAAAACTGATATTTGCATTTATTATTTTTTAATGATGGAGAGAAAAGTTAGTTGTCTTACTGTGACAAGTTTGGCATAAGACCCATGACATTTTTTATGCTTTTGTTCATACTTCTGTCACTAGAATGTTGGCAATTAGATATATGCAATGAACAAATTAACTACTCAGTGGTTTGAAGTACTGCAGGCAGTAGCTCCTAAATATCAAATCACAGTGTTTTAATTTGTAACATGATAGAAAGAATTATAGGACTTCCTGTAGAATAAATATCTTACTAATGCTTGTGCTATTAAGTTACAGGGCTTTGACTCCTGGGTTAAAAAAGGCACTGACCCCTGCTAAATTCTGAGGATTGACACCAGTTGAAGCATCATCATCAGACTCAGGAGAAGGTGACAATTAAAATGAACTGCTTTTGTAAGACACAGTGCCATGAATTAAAACTATTCAATCCCTCTAGGCTCATGGACCATTGCAGAAAAGGAGGACATATGAGATTGTAAAGACCAATTTTTGAGTGATAAGAGTAGTTCAGAGATTTTCTATAAATTAAACATTGATATCAAAAACACTCTGATGCAAGGCCAGCATCTGGGCCCATACGTCAGAATAACAGGGTTTTCTTGGAGCATTCATCTGCCATTGAATAGAAAATTGCAGAAGGTTATAAAAAGCTTATGGAAATCTACCTGATTAAAATTAGGTAGATTTTTTTACAAGGTTTTAAAATCAGCTTCACATTAATAATACATCATACAAAGGTAAACTTTGGTTTTCTCTTTTGAACAAAATATTTGTGTAATATTGAAAGATAAAAGATTTGTTTACCTACTGAGTAAACTGCAGGGAGAAAAAGGATTGGGGAGAGACAGATATAGTTGGCCTCATGCTGTCTGTATTAGAGCTTACTGTTTGTGAAACTGACTCTCCTCTCTATCCAAAGGTAAACATTTTTGTTTTATCATTTAGGCTAAATGAATGACTATATTATAGTGACCTGTGATCCGATTTTGTGATATCAAGTGTCTTAAAATTTTAATATTTGACAGAATTTCCAATAACAAAATTTTAAGTTCTAAATTCAGTCTTTTTGATCTTAAAATCACGTTTTTGAATATTAGGTTCCCTGAAGTCAGAGAGAGACATATTAGGCTTATTTCTTATGTTTGTCACTGTTATGCAGCAAACGTTGCCAAATCTGAGGTGGCATTTAGCTTCCTTTTGGTTTTATTTATCACATACATTTGTTGTTAATAGTGTTTCAGGATATTATGACATTCCTGAAATTTGGGTATGTCTTAATAAATGTAATTAGTGTTGTGTTAAATTGTTGTGTGCTATAGCAAAACCAAATTTCCTTGTCTACTCTGTTTTTAACTAAGACTGTCTAAAGGCTTTTGTCATTCACTATTGATGTTTTGCTTTGATCCTTCTGAAAAAAAAAAAAAAAAAAAAGAGCAACTTATAATCTGCTATAGCCCATGAAATAGAGAGAAAACTTCCAGGACACTAATTGAAAGGCTGTTGTATTCATAAAGATTGCTAACCCAATATGAAGCAGAGCAGGAGTTTTTTTGTAACCCTAGGATCTTACATTTGAATATAAGTGAGGTGCTCAGTAAGGCCCTGCTGTAAAGTCTCTGATGCGGTGTCCTTGACTCATCTCAGGATATTCAGTGGGTTATGCCCTCCTGCTGGTCTGGTCCGATATAATCACCCAGTTCCTTTCTGTGTCATCCAGGGCACTCCTTACATCCAAGCTCTCTCAATAATGGTAGAGAGGGCCAAAGTTCGGTGGTTGGGTGTAGCAGAAACTGCTATTGCCCTGCACAAGCTCCTTCAGCCTCTTCCATTTCAGGGCATGCTGGCCTGACTCCTGTTCACCAGCACCTGATTCCCAGCCTGAGGACTTCCCTTATCCTCCAACAGTGACATAACACATGCAGTGGGAGCTCTCAACTAATGACTAATGGGAGTATACTGCATATACCAATAGAGAGCTGAGATAATTTTTGTGGCTTTTTTTTTTTTTTGAGACGGACTTTCGCTCATTACCCAGGCTGGAGTACAATGGCGCAATCTCGGCTCACCACAACCTCTGCCTCCTGGGTTCGGGCAATTCTCCTGCCTCAGCCTCCTTAGTAGCTGGGATTACAGGCATGCGCCACCGTGCCCAGCTAATTTTTTTTTTGTATTTTTAGTAGAGACGGGGTTTCACCAGGTTGATCAGGATGGTCTCGATCTCTTGACCTCGTGATCCACCCGCCTCGGCCTCCCAAAGTGCTGGGATTACAGGCTTGAGCCACTGCGCCTGGCCTGTGGCTTTTTAAAATGTGAAATATTGCAGATTCATTTTGTTTTGTTTTTCAGAGTCTGAAGAGATGTTTTCTTTTGAGCTATTTATGGTCTTAAGTGCATGGCTTTAAGTGTATTGAGTAGAACATGCTTTTGTAAACAGAATTTTAGTTAATTTTTCTCCTTGTCTGCCTAATTTCTCCAGAATTTGTAAACTGTTTGTGAATATTCTTAACTCATGGCATACACAATTAATAACATGTTGTCTTTTGTAATGGGACACATTAAAGAAACTGGTTATTTTCCCAGGGCTTTGACTGAAAAGTCCTTGTGAGAGGTTCCAGAAAAGCCTATTTAGGAAGTTCCATATGGACAATGATTCTTGCTGCACTTTGTGTGGTTAATCAGGCCAATTATATGGGACTGAAGTTTATTTTGCAAGTGTATTGGCCCTGCTATGATTTGTCTTTGATGGAAGTGGAAGACTAGAGGGATGAATATGTCATAAGAAAACTCAGATTAACCTTTGACTCCTGGGTGGCCACATGATCACCCATGGTATATAGCTGCCTATGATACCCCTCCTCAGCATAAATCAGCCAGAAAGGTTGATGACTGGATTTCTTATGATTAAGGGATTGATAGAAAGTCAGGACTGAAATCCACCCAAGGATCACATAGGCTGTTCTTTTGGATAAACATAAAAATGGATCCTAGTGGTCTCAAAGCTTAAAGCCTATTTGTTTTATCTGAGTTCCTTCCTCAGGAAATAAAAGAATCTTCAGGCCTCTCAAAAAAGTATCAAAGAACTGAAACTCTCCAGTTCACTACATCCAGACAATGCGATCCTGGACCCCTCCTGGGTCATGCCTGCACCCCTCCTGGGTCGTGCCTGCTTCCTCGCCTCTCCCTAGTTCCTGTTTTCATACACATTGTTACATTTCTTCCCTGCTATATAGACTCCTAGTGTTAGTCAGGGAGACGGCTTTGCAGCTAAATTTCCATCTCCACTGTAGCATCTGATTAAAGCCTTCTTCCTTGGCAACTCAGTGTCTCAGTCATTGGTTTTTGCATGGCAAGTAGCAGGACCTAGTCTCTAGTGTTTTAGTAACATTTGCATTTAAGAAGTTGTATTGAACACTTATGCTAAGTGGAAAATTATAGAAAAAGAGACTATGGAGTCTGACATAATCAGATAAATACAGTAGGATTACTGGGCAGTACACTTTGATGTTAGTAATCTTGAATTTTTAGCAGAAAAAAATATGTCTCCTTTTGAATTTTTCTCTGGCAATATACTCAGCTACTATGGTACAAATTATAAGATGGAGTATAATTGCTTTAGTTTTAACCAAGTAGACAAATGTTCAAAAGCAAAACAAGTAAAGTTACATCAACAAGGTAAAGGAATATAAAAGAAAAAGAAAGAATAAAAATCTCCATGTTGTTCTTCTCCTACAGGAAACACTGACTTAACAATAAGATAAAGAAAAGATTGTGTTTTCAAGGACTCCAGAAATTAGTTGAGAGGTTGCAGTGTCCCAGGTGCTGCAGTCAAGCCAAAAAGGTGCAGATTGGAAGAGGTAGCAAAATTTGTCATCCTTACCCACACACAGTGCCTGACCTCTTCCCATAACGAGATTGCAAAATCAGGAGAAAACTCCTACTCACAGCTACTACCACAGCAGGAAAATATCAAGGTAGGAGAATGTGCATCCAAAGTACTGACTTTTTGCATGGCATCCCAGGGGACTGGTTTCTGTCTTACCTGAGAGGTAATGCTGTTGGTTGAGAAAGCTGCACTCTTTTGGGGGTGGGGAGCAACCGAGAACAAAAGCAAACCACATGAATTGGTGTCACATCACAGAGACTGAAGTAGCTTAGAAAGGCACCAGGGAAATACCAATATTAAGCTCGCTACACCACCAGACATATGACATAAAGACAGAGGCTGAGGCGGGTGGATCATGAGGTCAAGAGATCAAGACCATCCTGGACAACATGGTGAAACCCCATGTCTACTAAAAATACAAAAACAAATTAGCTGGGCATGGTGGCGTGTGCCTGTAATCCCAGCTACTCAGGAGGCTGAGGCAAGAGAATTGCCTGAACCCAGGAAGCGGAGGTTGCGGTGAGCCAAGGTCGCGCCATTGCACTCCAGCCTGAGTAACAAGAGTGAAACTCTTAGGTAGAAACAGGTAAACTTTAACTGGGAGATCATATGCACAAGTTCAGAGGTATGTTTATGGAAAGGTTTTGAGAGACACCAAGAATCTCTAGCCAAGATAACTGATGAAGGTTTACCCAGTACAAAGACAATTCATAAAAATTGGAAGAGGTAGTTATTCTTATATGTCTACATTTGAACAAAAGATAGTAAGGCATACAGAATTTAAAAAATAAAACAAAAGAATGCCCCAATAAAATGAAACTAAAACAAAATAAAGCTCTAGAAACTAATACTAAAGTAATATAGCTCTATGCATTATGTGCATTAAAATGATAAAAATTAAAATAAGTGTTATGTAGATACTCAATGAACTAAAGAACATAGATAATGAAACCAAATCAGGAAACTGTGCATGAACAAAATAATAAACAAGAGAGAAACTAAAAAACAAATCATCTGGAACTGGAATTGAAAAATTTACTAGATGGAGTCAACAGCATACCGGATTAAGCAGAAAAAAGCACAAACAAATTTAAAAACAAGGTCATTTGAATGTAACAAGTTAGAGGAACAACATGCATAAAAACAAATGAATAAAATTGAAGAGAGTCGGGGGACTCATGACACCAGTCAGTTGTTCAATATAAACATTTTGCATCTTACAGAAAGAGAAGAGAGAGAGAGGAAGGAGTCTAATACCTTTGAAAAAATAATCATTGCCTGAAAACTCTCCAAAATTGAGGAAGTAAATGGAGATACAGATTCTAAAACCTAAACAACTCTAAATAAGGTTATACCAAAGAGAGCGGCACTGAGACACATTATAATTAATCTGCCAAAAATAAATGACAACACTCTAGAAATTAACAAGTGAAAAACAACTTGACATGTGTAAGGAGCTGACATAGAATTATTAGTGGTTTCCTTCAGCAGAAACATTACAAGCCAGAAGACAGACAAATGATATGTTCAAAAAGCTGGGGGAAAAATAAAACTGTCATTCAAGAATACTATATCCAGAAAAGTCACTCTTCAAAAGGACAGGAGAAATTGATACTTTCCCAGATGAATAAAAACAGAGTTCATCCTGCCCCACAGGAAATTCTAAAGGTGGCTTTTCATGTTGAAAAGAAAGAATACTAAACAACAATATAAAATGTTACAAAAATACATACTTCTCTTAGAAAAGTAAAACCATACACAAATACAGAATCCTGTATTACTATAATGTTGCTGTCTAAATAACTTTTAATTCTTGTATAGAATTTAAAGAACAAAAAAAAATACATTAAATTATGTGTAATATGAAGGATGTGATACATAACACATACGTAATTAAAATGAAACTGGTAAATATATAGTTTTAATCTGCTTAAAATATGTAGGTGTAACTTTAAGTTGCCATATGTAATCCATATGTTAACCACAGAAAATGCTAAAATAGCTAAATTTAGATATGAAAAAGGATACATTATCACAGATGCCATAGAAGTAAAAAGGATTATGAGATTACTATAAATAATTATAAACAAGCTAATTTGATAACCTAGACAATGGATACATCAGAGAAACATTCAATCTACAAGAACGGAATCATGAATAAAAAGACTGAACCATCTTTAACTAAGGAGATCAAACTGCTAATCAAAACCATGCAAAAAGGAAAAGCCCAGGACCAGTTCACTGGATCATTCTGCAGTATAATCAAATAAAAACTAATGCCAGTCCTCTTCCATCTTTTGAAAATAATTGAAGATGAGCCCTTCTTTTGTAAGCCAGAATTACCCTGATAATAAAATCAGAGTAAAATCACACAGATATCACAAGAAAGCTATAATATAGCCCAATATTCTTGAGAAATTTTGATGCAAATATTCTCAACAAAATTCTAGCAAGTCACCTTCAACAATACTTGTACCAAGGCCAGGTTGGATTTATCTCTAGGAAGCAAGAACGGTTCAGCCTACAAAAACCAATTAATATAATACATTCTATTAACAGAAAAGAAGACAAAAACTATATACTTTCAATTGATGAAAAAAATTAAATTTGACAGAATCCAACATCTTTTCATAATAGAAATTCTCAACAAACAAGAAACAGAAAGATACTATCCCAATGTAATAAATACCACACATGAAAAGCTCATAGTAAACATGATGATGTTGAGAAACTGAAAGTTTCCCTCTAGGAAGGCAAGGTTTACAGATTTTACCACTTCTGTTCAACATGGTACTGGAAATTCTATCCTTGGAAAGTAGACAAGAAAAGTAAATAAAGGGCATTTAACTTGATAAGAAAAATGTAGTTATTTCCATTGGCTGATTCAATGATCTTACATGTAGAAAATCCAAAATTTTCCATAAACAAAGTAAACTATTAAAACTACCAAAGAAATTCAGCAAAGCCACAGGGCACAAAATCAGCATTCAAAAATAAGTGACATTTCTTATACACTAATAGAGAATAATTCAATAAAGAAATTTATGATAACACTACAAAGAAGAAAGTACTAACAATAAGCTTAACAAAGGAGGCAAAAGACATATAATAAAACTATTACTGAAAAAAATTACGGAATACACTAATCAATGAAAAAATATCTTGTGTTCATTGATTAGAAGACTTAATATTGTTAAAATGTACATGCTTCCAAAAGCAATCCACAAATTCAATGCAATTTCTATCAAAATTCCAATGACTTTTGGCAGAAATACAAAAAATTAAATTTATATGGAATTGCTAATGACTCAGAATTGACAAAGCAGTCTTGAAATTAAAAGAAGAGGCCTCAAACTTCCTGATTCCAGAACACCATAAAGTTGCAATAATCAAAACATTGCATTGCTGGCATAAAAACACACACAGAGATCAGCAGATCAGACTTTGTTTACTGCATTTCCCCATGGAAAACGGTGGAGTCAAATTCATACCTTAACACTACATATAAAATCTCAAAATGGATTAAAGACCTGAAAATATGATCTAAAACCATAAAACTCCAAGAATTAAACATAGGTGAATAACTTTATAGCATTGGATTTGGCAACGATTTCTTAGATATGACACCAAAATCACAGGCAACATAAGTAAACATAGACAAATGGGACTATATACAACTCTCAAAAGCTTTTCTACATTCAAAAAAAAAAAAAAAAGGTCAACAGAGTAAAAAGACAACCAGTAGAAAGGGGGGGATAATGATAATCCATACAACTGACACAGGGTTAATTTTCAGAATATGTAAATTAATTTTACACTCCATAAAAACAAAAAGAACCTGATTTTAAAAATGAGTAAAAGGTCTGAATAGACATTTTTCCAATGAAGAACATAAGGTAATCAAGATTACTAATCATTATAGAAATGTAAATAAAAACCACAATGATATACCCCTCACATCCATTAAGATGGCTACTATAAAAATAAAATGAAAACAAGAAAATAATAAGTGTTGATGATGATGTGAAGAAATTAGAATCCTGGTATTCTGCTGGTGGATATGAGCAATGGTGCAGCCACTGTGGGATACTACGGATTTCCTCCGAAAACCTAAAACTGGAATTGCCATCCTGTTCAGTGGTTCCACTTCTGGATATATGTCCAAAACACTTGAAAGCAGAATATTGAGGAGATATTTGCACACCTATGTTTAATGTATTGTTATTCACAATAGCCTAGAGGTATAAGCAGTAATGCCTGACAATGAATGGACAAATAAATATGATGTATACATACAACAGGATATTATTTAGCCTTAAACAAGGTCCTTTTACATGCTACAACATGATGAACCTTGGAGATATTATGCTGAGTGCAATAAACCATTCACAAAAGGACAGCTATTTTATTATCCTATTTAGGTGAGATATCTAGAGTAGTCAAAATCACAAGAACAGAAAATAGAGTGGTGGTTGCCAGGAGCTGATGGGGTAGGGAGGGAAGAAATGGAGAACTGTGCCATGGTTGCAGAGTTTCAATTCTGCAAGATAGAAAAGCTCCAGAGATTTGCTATAAAACAATGTGAATATAGTTAATACTGCTGAACTGTACACTAAAAAAAAATGGGTTTTTAGCACACAGAAAGAACCTGAATAAGATAGTCTGACATTGGCAAAAGGTTTTGGAAGAGATAAAGGATCAAGCAGAACTGGGAGAAATGAAAACAGGAAAAAAAAAAAGAAATGTAATAGAAAAGTAGATCAGTGTGTCCACAGGCTGGGATTAATACAATTATGGAACAAAGATCTTTTTGTCTAAAAACAGACATTTATTTATTTGTGACTTGAGGATTTGTGATGTGTGATACATGATTAGCGATTTAAAGTTTAGAGCAGCCAACAAATGAAGTAACCATTTGGGTAAATGTAGGAATGTAAGATGACAATCCAAGTTAGAGACGCAGAAAGATAGAGAAGGTGCCCTCTCTATCTATAAGAGACTGCAGGGTAAGAGAATTAGAGGACACTAGAATAGTAATTTGATTGGTGGATTGGTTACAATGGGTGAGGAAAGAGCAGAAGTTATTTTCATCAACTTATCAACTGCCCCTCTAAGCCTGCCATTTCAAACATCCTGTCTTATGAATACTCCCTTTTATCTTTCTGATTAACTTCTTTTAGATCCACCTAGAAATTATTCAAGCCAGAAACTTCCACTCCAAATATTAATTACTGTCTTTTCACTGACTAGAATCACTTCATGTACTCTTTCTTTATTAAACAGCTTAGACTCTAGGCAGTCTGGATTGAGAGATATGGAGACAATGCTGAAAATTGGGACATGAGATAATTATCTAGAAAATGGATAGTGAAATCCTAAATCCCCTCCCGAACTTGGCAGCAGAAACGCTAGTCTGAAGGCTTCTATACCCTCTCTGTCACCTGCCCTCTGTTATCTCACCCAAGATAATAAAATTTTGTCTTTTGAAAAATAAATAAACTAAAGATGGATAAAAATAAAGATAAAATATATTACCCTTAAAGCTCTTCCTCTATCTGTTTTAATCTTCACTGTTTATGGTTTTAGCTTATTGTGTAACTGTGGTCCGGGTTCCCTTGTTCCATTGGGAGAGCTCTTACAAAATATCAGATATTGGTGGCCTATAAACAACAGAAAAGTATATCTCACAGTCCTGGCAGCTGGAACATCCAAGATCAAGGGGCAGACTTAGTGTCTAGTTGACATCTGTTTTCAGGTTCATAGAGGGCACTATGTCACTGCGTCCTCGCATGGTGGAAGGGGCAAACAGGCTCCCTCAGGCCTTTATTATAAAGGCACTAATCCCAAAGGCCTTAGCTCCAAAGGCTTCACTTCCTAATATCACCACCTCATGGATTAGGATTTCAACATATGAATTTGGGGATACACAAACATTCAGACATAGCATTCCACCCATGGCACCCCCAATTCATGCCCTTCTTGCATGCAAAATACATACATTCCATGCCAAGAGCAACGAAAGTTTTCACTTGTACCACCATCAACTCAAAAGACCAAGGTCTCATCTAAATAGCTTCTAAATCAGATATGGGTGACTTAAAGTATAATTCATTCAGAGGCAAGTGCTTTCCAGCTGACAATTGTGAAACCAAACATGTCATGTGCTTTCAAAATACAATTGTGGGCAGGGATAGACTAAATATTCCCATTCCAAAGGGGAGCATCAGGAAGGAAACAAGCGCCAAGAAGTCCTGAGCAAGTCAGAAGCCCAAAAGGGCAAACAATATTAACAATATTTTTCAGAATAATCTTCTTTGGTTTGATGCTCTGCCCTCCAGTCTCACTGGGGCAAGCATCCTGCCTTCCAGACACACTAGGGTGATGGCCCTGTCCCCATAGTTTTGAGCAGCCCGGTATGGTGGGTAGCTCTTTACCTGAAGACAACCTGGAAGGCAGTTCTCTGAGTTGGCCCCATCTCTGCAGTGGCTCTGAGCTTGGGCTTCATGCCCGTGGCTGGAATCAGACACAAGTAGCTCCTCTTGTTCACAGTCAGTGGTAGTGGCTCCATCTCCATGGCTCCACTGGGCACTGTCCTAGTGAGAGCTCTCTTTGGTGGTCTCTCCCTTAAGGCATTTCTGCTTGAGCCTTGCAGTTCTTTGGGACATCTTTTGAAATCTAAGTGGAGGCAATCATGCCCCCACAACGTTGCTGGGTTCTACAAATGCTGCTCTGGGGCCCACCAAAGCTGCAGCTGAGGGGGCAAGAGAGTAGTGATGGAGTGCAGGGGGAGTACAGGAGACTCAGTCTGGGATGCATGCGGGTGTCTGTCAGTGAAAGCCCTCTTTGAAATTGTTCTGCTCCCTCAGGTCCTTGCACTCTGGCCTGGGATGAGAGAGGCAGTCCTGATGATCAGAAATGCCTTCAAGATCATTCTTCCATTATCTTGGAAAATAGGTCCTGGTTTCTTTTTATATCATGGACTCATCTCTTTACTAGATGGTCCAGCTCCTGCCTGTTATCCCTTCCTTTCTCTTGAATTTTCCTCAAATGATTTATCTGTAGTGACACTATATAGTAAACGTTTTTGCTTATAGACGTATTGTTTAGAATAACACAAAGGCACACAAAGAATTAGTCATCCCTTCTTACCCATGGTGTTATTTTCTTTGTTTTGTTACCAGTGTTCCACTTCAGCCTGAAAATATTCAATAGAAAATTCTGTAAATAACTCATGTTTTAAGTTGTGTGCTCTTCTGAGCAACGTGGTGACATCTGCTGCCACCCTGCTCCCTCTCGCTAGGGACGTGAATGCCCCTTTTGTTTGGTGGATACACGCTATAGATCTACGGTAACCGCAAATCTTCCACCATGAAATTGGAGAGGAAGGAAAAGGAAATTTATGTTAGTTTTGCTGCCATACTTCAAGCTGCAAAAGTTACAGCCATGGTGTGTTATAAGGGCTTATTTAAGATGGAAATGGCATTACATTTGTAGGTGGAAGACATGAACAGAAATGTGTTCCAATTGCAGCAATTGGGTTCAGTGCTACCTGCAATTTCTAGCATCCACTAGTGGTCTTAAAACCTGACTTGCTAGGTTAAGAGGGGACTAACATGTAGAGTGAAAAGAAAAATGAGCTGAAGAAAAGTCTCTAAATAGCACCATATTATGTGAGAGAGAATTGGAAGTCAAAAGAGGAGTTTCTTCTATCACAAAGAGGATAGGATTTCATTGCTTAACATCTATTTTAGAAAATAACCAATTGTCATTTACATATTTAATCCCCTGGGAGTTCCTTAATTAATTATGGGGAGAGTGGTGTTGCTCTATGTGTGTGTGTGTGTGTGTGTGTGTGTGTGTGTGTGTGCGTGCACGTGCATTTGGGAATTAGATTGGAGAATAATACGAAGGGAGTGTGAAAGGAGTGACTTACTGGCTATATAAATCCATCAAAAATAAATTAAGTTAAAAATATACAAGTTAAATAACATGATAGAAAACATGAACTTCAAAGTGCTCCTACAAATTACACTGAGGACAGAAACAAGAGAATGCGTAGCGTTAGAGTTCAGATGGGATTAGCCAGCCAAAATCTAGATTTTCTTTTGGAGAACAGAAAATTATATTATCTTCTATATTTTATCCATTTGACACTTAATTATTTCATGTTTTACAATAATGGATATTCCAGGAAGTGCATCACATTAGCATATGGCAGTGGGTACCTCCTGGAAATCAGCCACCTATCCAACATTGGAGATGTGCATACCTCAGGTTTGGGAGTTTGGGCTGACTGCAAATGTAGATACATAAACTGTCCCATGCACAAACCTAACAATTGTCATTCAACTCAGAATAGCAATTGCTAGAAAAATAGGAAAGTAGTTAATCTGTCTGTGCCTGTCATTGTCATATTCTGTGCACCGCTAATGAACTGCTTCTAGAACATTGCAGCATATAGAAGAGCTCCTCAAAGTGTGTGTCCTCCAAGAACCAAATTTCCCAATGACACTTTCTTTGGCATAATGATCAATGTGTATTTTTATGAATCCAGGTATTTATATCTATTATTACTAAATTATTGTATTAAGTATAAGGTAAAAGTAAAGTTCACATCGATAGTTTTTTATAGGATCTCAGGTAGTGTGTGAACCAAATACCTCTAGCTTATTGTCAAACACAAGAACATGAGGGATAGGATGAATAGCTGTTATTGATATTTGAATGATCCTTCCTGTAGCAACTAAGGCCATTTTCTAAATCGAAGGGGAAATATTCCTAACATCAAACCCTTACTTGAAAATATATGGGCTGGGATGGGGATGGGGACAGGGAGGAATCACCGTGATGTATATCAGGGCGTCATTTCTTCCTCTAAGTTCCAAGGCAAAGTTAACTTATACATTGAAAAATTAGCAACTTACATACTGAAACTTCGATTGTATTTATCTTGCTGAGTTTTGAGGCCATCTGATTCCACAGTAGCTCCTAGTCTCCCTGGGAAAGCCGGATGGGACTTTCTCCTCTGATGGGCTTGAAACCACCTTGAGTGGCTTGGAAAACAGCCTTGCTGTTTAACAAATCGGTTGTTCCTTTCTTTAAGTAGGTACTTTTATGTGAAACTCATTTTCTACTCTCCAGCTTGTTTTCTACTCCTTCTTTTGTCCTTCTCTTTTCTTCTAATATTCATGTTTCATCAACAAGCACTAAAGCTTTTCAGTTCACACTGTCATGCCCATCTGGCAGTTAGTGCTACCAGATACACCAGGTCCCTGAACTCCTGCCTCCAGCTCTGAGTTTCTTCATTTTAATAGACTCAATCCCTGACTACCAACAGAACAATACATAACGGGTGTGCTAGGCTGCCCCCTTTAAACCGATAGTCTTCAAACTTTTGTTCAACGCATGGAGGAGAGGAGGGTTGAGAGGATGGAAGACAGAAGGGGCCCAGGGTCACAGAGCAGTTTCATGTCCATCCTGTTGTACATTCTACCTCTGGCCCCAAATTTACTGCCACTTAGAAGACAATGCTCTGAAAATACATGTCTTTTCTCATGGAGTAAAAGACAAAGTTCATCCACAGAGGACTAGAAGAGGGAGAATATATTGAGAAAAGAATGGTTGGAAAATGTGCTTGCATAGATCCCACTCATACAGATTCATTATTGACTTTCTTCTACCTTCCTATAATGAAGGCCATTATCATTTGAGCATTAAATAAAACATGTCTAGCATTTTGTTTAACCAATCGATGGTGTTTAATTTAGGAAAATAGAGCAGACTTTTATAAAATGTTTTTTATTCCATTGGGTGATTCTGGTGAAACCTTGAGCTGATTTTTTTTTTCTTTCCCATAGTGATTAAAGCAGCTGTAGAGAGATGATGTAAGGGCCAGAGCAAGCCTTTTGATGATTTTCGTCCTCACTGTGCATTGACTAAGCACCCACTCTTCCTGCAATTTCCAGATAGGAACTCACTTGGTCTCTATAGCCATCCTATGCAGTTTATTACTCTCCCCATTTCACAGATAAGGAAAAATCAGGAGCGGAATGTTAATTAAAACTTGTCCAAAGTCACAGAGCCAGCAAGAAGCAGCCAGCTTCAAATCCACAATGTGTGAGTCCAGAGTTAAATCTAATCACAGTGATTTGACTTTTCAGAAAGGAATTTAAAAACTCGATTTTACTCTTTATAGGCAGATGATCGACAAAGTAACATGTTGTCACATGCTTATAACTGACACACATTCTTTGATGCTTCTGTACTTTGCAATGTTTGGGCTAAGCTATCGATTTTAGCAACGTGTCCTGGAATCCAGTGTTTGTGCAACCTGCAACTTTATTTCCTCTTGTCAAACGTAGCCATTATTTACCTCAGTGACTTACAAAACCTTCTCATCAATTCATTTTTAAAGCTATCAAACTCCTCTAAAATCCACTGTCTTTTAAACTAGGGGAGATCCGCTTTGTCAAAATAATTATAGAAGTGGAAGGTAGAATGAATTGCGACATCTTTCTTTATGTGCTGGGATCCTTTTCACAGTGCCAATTTCATTTGTACCTATACACTTTAAATGATACTTAGTTCACCCAAACTTTCTGGCTGACACAAAATAGAATTCTCAACCCCTGAATTGCAATCTCAGAAGATAACAGGCTTACTCTGTGCACCTTGTACCGTGATTGATTTTCAGATGCTTTTCAGCAATCCACTTGCTGTTTAATTGAAAAAAAAATTCTCCAGTTTTCAGACTGTGTAAGGTGCGAACTCAGAGCAAAGCAGATTTTCTCCTGATTAGAAAGAATCCAAATGCATGACAGAATGGATATGAACAAGAAGCAATGTCTAAATGCAAGCTGCCTAGCCCCTTTGGGTAGCTGAGATCACAATTTTTTGTAGCACAGTGGTTTCCAGAGTTGGGCATTCAGAATCACTAAAGAAAGCTTCAGTAAAATATTTAGGACTTACATAGAATTGTCAACTTTTTATTTTCAAGTAAGAACACTTCAATACATGCATACACACATGCACACATTGAGTCCACTGCCACTGTACCACATATACAAATATTACCATTTACTATGACCTTCATTTTATAAGTGAACAGCTATTCTAAACAAACAAACTTGAAAGGATATAATTTCTGATAAAATAATAATTTTAAAAATAAAACTAGCTTCATGGAAATTTTACTACAGTGCTCTTTATTTTCTGATTTTACCATGAGTACATGACAATGGCTTAGTAGAATAGGAATAATCACAAGAATGATTATTTTGTGGATCATAAAATCTCAAATGGAAATCCAAGTTCTGCTACAAAGAGCAATCCAGTACCTGGATATCATAACTTTGAACATATCAGACTTCTAGATATTTAAACATCTTTTCCTTCAACAAATATTTGTTAAATTTATCCTCACTGTCAAATTTCTATATCTAAGCCAAGAAATGACAACTATATACATAAATAAGAAACAAAATATTATATACATATATTCTGTGTGCATAATGTATTGTGCAAAAAATATCAATTCAATACAAAATAAAATCACTGCAATAAATTTGTCAAATATTACATTTCCTGTTTAATTAGAATTATGAAGCTGAAATAAATCTGGGAGAAAATAGCAAAAAAGAGAAGTAGTAAGATAGGATATTCTGTAGCTTACTGCTATATAGATGAGAAATATATTAGGGTTCTGGTGTTGAGAAATCCTTGTCCAGCGGTTGCTAGGAACCAAGGCGAGACCATATATCAATTGGGTGGAAAGGTAAAAGCAGCACTATATGAAAACAATACTTTAGGATCTGAGATGGTGTAGGAAGCATGGTATAATATGTCAAGAAGAGAGATAGGGGAGAAATGTTTGTTTTTAGTATATGTGTGTATATCTTGCAGAAAAAGTGTTGGGTTAGTTATCAACAGATACAAATTCTGGCACTGGCTGTCTTCTGTAAAAGTTAGCCTGCCTCAATTTCCCTTTCTGTTTAAAGAATAAGGTTTACCCCTTAGTCTGTCTCTCAGAGACATTGTGTTAATAAAACTGTCTAATAGAAAAGTATAGAAAACACACACATAGGTATCAATTTGTGCTGTGCTCAGAGCAGGTGTGGCAAATGAATTTCAACTTGCATGTGAACACCAATATTCTGAACAGTGATTGTCTCTGGGAGTAACATAGTGAGGGAACAATTCAGGAGCTAAACAAGCTACCAAATAGCGTGGAATCTATTCCCACTATTATAAAAACAACTCACAATTGTGGAATCCGCCGCAGAGGTGAACAATACCATTTTCATCTGCAAAAGTCTTATGCAATTCTTTTCAAATACTTTCTATTTGTTTTCCCTTTGTTCTGGTTGTAATAGCTGTGGTCCGTAAGTGCCTTTTATTTTATTTTTTTTAATGGCATGATGAAACCTGATTACCTTCTGTTCAGGTTTATTTTTCAGTGGTTCTTTTGAACCATCTTCTTGAGATCTAACAAAGGGAGAACTAACTGTTGCTACGGGCAACCCAAAGAAATGAGTTTTATTATGTGAGAAACAGGCTCTCCCATTGAAAAGACTGTCAATAATGACTTCCAGTGTGGACATCTCCAGCAAGTAGATAGTGAGCCATCAATAGCCTTATCATTCCTGGGCTCCAGTTTCAGGCTTCCATGTGGCATCCCTTTCAATCGGCTGAACAGGTACAAGTGTGCCAGATTTCCCAACTCCCTACCCTCCCAGCTCTCTATTGATAGGTTAGCCAGAGCAAAACTGAGTCTGTGCCAGGTGTCATGTGAAGCACTTTATAAATATTAGCTAATTAATTTACATGATAACTGCATAAAAGAGAAACTATTATTATCTCTATGTTACAGAAGATAATGTAAGAAACAAAGAATATGAATTTGTCTAGGTCTGTACACTTAATAATTAGAAGAGCTGGGATCTGAATCCAGGTGATGTAGATGTACTGTCCCTATCCACCCCACTAGGCTGACACCCAAGACGTGGAGTGAGGATTTATGTAAAATGAATAATAAATGCATGTGATTAAATGTAAAGTTCTTTTAAAAAATTATCTGATGAAGTAAGTTTCTATCATTTCCATGTTTGCTTAAATTTAACTCTTCTGTTTGAGCTTACTGTGTTTGATACAACTACATAATTTCAAATCCAGTGAGGACTGAGTTTGCGGCAGCAGATCAGGTCAGGAGAAGCATGGGGCTTTCCTTGGGTAGCAAGTAGCACCCTAGGGCACTGCCGCTATCTGGACACAACACACCTTTACTTCTAGGAGAGCTTTTAGATTGCTAAATAACAAACCTAATGCTAAATCTGTAAACTTGTAAAGGTCATTAAGATGTCCTTTTGTGGCTAAATGTTAATATAGGGGCCTTGTCCCATCTTCCAACATGGAGGAGACATGTAATTCGCAATTCCTGTAATTGCGATTGACTTGGATGCAAAAAGGCAAGATGGAACAACTGGGCACCTTCCCTAAGGTCTCAAACCTCCCTCTCCTTGAGCTTCCTTGAACCAGCAGGGCTCATTTGCTGGATTAGAGCCACAGAGTTAGCTTGCCATTTGTTTACCTCAAGCAAACTGTGATCAAAAGCCCCTAACACAAGCTAGAAAGCTGGCTTAGTGGAATCAACATCTGGAAGATAATACTTAAATTCCCTGCAATCCTGCTTTTACTTACTAGTAGAGTAAAATCAATCTTCCCTTTACTGGGAAAAATACAATAAATTATAACCTTCTCATTGTAAGTTCGCTGGGTTTGAGATTTTTAAAACAAAACTGTTGTTATTTTTCAGTTATTTACAGAGACATGTAGTAACTTTTGAAGTGATTTGTAACATTATCTTCAGAAAAACTGGGAATATGATGAAAATCGGTCAATATCATTTTATGACTGCTGGATCAAGCATACGTTTTAAATTGAGAAACACACTTCAATAAACTTTTAAAGTGTATTTATTTTTGTTACAAAATGACGATCATGATGCAATAAAAAACTAGAAAGTAAAGCAGTATTTGTTCCCTAACATAGGTGTAAAGAAAATTGTATCAAAAACTATGTGATAAGAAAAATAATACAATAAAATGACATTTTAATCTGTATTTTCCATAATTAAGGAATTAACTTTGAAGGTTTTTTTTTAAACACATGGGCCTTTCATATTTTGAAATGAATCTCAGCAAATAAGAGTTGTTATTATCAAGTGAGTCACTGCTACTGATGAAATTGTGCTAATTCGGTATCTTGGGAAAGAGAATATTTGAGAACTACTGACTTGAATATACTATGTCTTCATTATAGGTGATTGATACACCTTTTGTACCTTTATTGTACCTGGATAAAGACACAAGTAAGTAGGAAATGTTACATTTGGAAGAAAATAGAACCTTATGATTTTCTATAAAAATAATCTTGTACTCAGTATTTTAAGGCATGTATGATTATAGGAATACATAATCCGGAGTGCAGATTCTGAAGGGAAAGCAAACTAAATATCCTTAAAATGTGAGTTTTGAAATCAATGTACCATAAATGGTAAATGATAGATAAAATTATTTAAACCAAAATTTATTATCTTTGCAACTTTCAGTTATAAAATAAAGTTGATTGAACCCCTACACCAACACAGCAAACCTGAACTTAGATTGTTAATTGAACAAATATTACCTGTATACTCACCATGTGCAAAACAATTTGTTAGGTTCACAGACAGTGTTACCACACCGCACAAGCCCACGATTTTGGAAAGTATGTTTGCGGTTGCTCACCCTTCTTGGAGAAACAAGATCTTCGTGCAGTTTCTGAATAGGAACTAAATGACCAGCCCAATTATTTATCTATCTAAATTCCTATAGTGTTTCAGTAATTTGGGATTTTACAAAGGAAACACACATTATTTAGAGATAACTGGACTTGTGTAATGGAATGAGAGCTATATACAATTACAGAGTGGTTAAAGTATGATTAAACACAAACCCAGTACAATCTTATTATGTCCCAAAGCAACTACAACACCATGTACTACATATTAGGATTCCAGTACTAACTTCTAATACATCCAAATGTTGGTGAAAACCTTAGGGAAACATGGCCCTTTGACAAAGAAAACGTGCTTCTCACTCTTCTTTAGTTAACGCCATTGTTTCTAGCCTGCTTCCCATATCCCAGTGGAAGGGCAAAGTCTTTCTGTGTGCCTTATGACTAACTATAGAGAATTCTTTATCATTTGGATTGCAGTTGCTCCATATTTGACCTCAATAAAATTCTTATCAAGTGTATTTCTATGCAAGATTTCTTTTTGAACATGTTTTGAAAGTACTTATTACCTACTGCTCAGAATATGTTATCATATTCTGATATATAGCCAGCATATCAGGGTATATCAATTTCAAAGAAAACGTCATCTGTCTGTGTAGGTTGATCTTTCTCTCAATTGTAGGACAAGAAGCAAAATGTTCAAAAATATTGCATTCCGTAACACTTCTTGAAGAAGTCAAATACTGCTTCACCCCTTACCTGCAGCCTGGCTGCCCACTGGTTAAAGGTCATAATCTCTGAGTTAGCAGGAATCTGGTGAGAAAGGTAAAATGTCTGGGTGTTCACTACACTGCCTTTGCTGCCTTAGTTAGCTATGATTGTCCCCTTGCTACCTTCAAAGACCCGTATGTCTCACCTGAAGCAAAATAATTTGGTTGAAGAGTATAATTTTGTCATATCATACTTCAGTTGATTGAGAAGTAGGTAGCGCGTTCTGGTACTTGCCCAAAACATCAGTTTTCTGTTTGACAGCACAGTTGCCGCAATTTCTCTCTGCTTAAATAAAAACAGATGGAAGCAACTATGTGATATTCAGGACTACTTGTGAAGGAAGTAAACCTGTATGGGAAATTCAGGCCTGTACACTCCATTAAAAAAGTAAATACCTGGGAACCATGAGGTTGACCCTTAAAATGGTCTCAGGGGTCACAACTTGGAAGTTAAGTCAGACAGGAAGGAAAATAAGTTTAGTGGTGAAAAGCAGTAAGTGTGGTGAGGTCTGGAACAGGGCAGTCAAGTGGCAGTAGAAGCACAGGTGTGATGATGATATGTTTGGCAATTAATCTAATGACAATAGAACTTTGATTACTTCCTACTCAAGAATGATAGATGATTGTGCAAAATCTTCTTAAATCTGCCAAAACATTTCAACTATTCCAGATACTTCTGTGCCAGCTCTGGAAGGAACAGGGTCACATTGGATTCTCTAACAAAATGATGACACACGCCTGAGGCAATGCTAAAAATGAATGACCATTCATCAAGCTCTTATGTGCTATGTACTCTACTGTGTTATCAGATTTAATGTAATCAGGCTGACAATCCTATGAAGTAGGTTTAATAATCTCCATTTTACAGATGGCAAATATGAGGGTTAAAATAAATAAATACATTTATCTGGTAGTTAATGGTAGAGACAGATCAAAGCTTTCCTGACTCTGAAGTTTCGGGCTGTTCTTTGCTGTCATGGAATGGGATTCTTCTGGTCTTTCCTCTTTTCCTTCTCCTTCTGGTATTTCCATTATGTGTACATTATATCATTTGAAATTGTCTTGTTCCACAATACTTGGCTATTCTGTTCTTTTTTCTTCTTTGTCTTTTTTTTTTTTTTTGCTTTTTAGTTTTGTAAATTTCTATTGATAGATAACTTAGCTTCAAGACTCTAGCCTCAGCTATTTCCAGTCTACTAATGAGCCCATCAAAGGCATTCTTTATTTCTGTTACAGTGCTTTTTATCTCTAGCATTTCTTCTTGCTTCTTTCTTAATATTTCCATATCCCTCTTTTCATTATCCTGTTGAAATTGCATGTCATCTGCTTTTCCCTTTAATGGCTTTTGCATATCAATCATAGCTGTTTTAAGCTATTTTAGTTGTTCATTAAGTATCACAGTTTGATACTTTCAACATCACTGCCATGTCTGAGGCTGGTTCTGATGTTTGCTGTATCTCTTCAAACTGTGTTTTGTATTGCTTTGTTTGTTTGTTGCTTTTTAGTATTCCTTGTACTTTGTTACTATTGTTGAAGCTTAACATGATGTGCTAGGTTAAAGTTAAGTCCTCTAAAAAAGGCTTTAGTGAAGTAGTGTTAAGGAATGGGAAAAGGAAAAACACACTGTAGTCCTATGATAGGTCTCGGTCTTTCAATGTGTCTGTGCCTGTGGGCTGTGAACTTCACAACTGCTGCCAGTCCACCCACCCCACCTCCCACCACACCAAACACCCACATACTTAGGTGAAGCAGGATGGCTGGAGAGAGCTGGAATTGTTTGTTTTCCTTACTCCATGTGGAAAGCTGGGGCAGCCAGAGGTGGATATTTACAACCCCCAGGTCAGTTAGGCTCTGATCAAACCCAAATAACTTAGGTTCTTGTAAAATAATTTCTTTCAACAGCAGGCCTTCTTAAGAAGAGCAAAATGCTCTGGCATGTTTTAGAATAGTTAATTTCTCCCCCTCATCCCTGCCCAAAGCACAAAAGAATTTTTCTCTGATGCTAACTGTGAGCATTTTTTAGAGTTCCAGAAGGTAAAATTCACCAGAGTGTGGGTGTCCCCTGGAATTTTTAACTCTCAGACTCACCACATTGAGTCTAGCAGTTCCTCAATTACAGTTCACGTTTCCTTGTGCAGGACTGGGTTTCTGCTGTAGTAAGTTGTGAATTTTTTAATTAGTTTTTTTTTTTTGAGACAGAGTCTTACTCTTGTCACCCAGGCTGGAGTGCAGTGCTGTGATCTTGGCACACTGTAACTGCCGCCTCCCGGGTTCAAGCAATTCTTCTGCCTTAGCCTCCCGAGTAGCTGAGATTACAGGTACCTGCCACCACACCTGGCTAATTTTTGTAATTTTTAATAGCGACAGGCTTTGTCAGTTGGTCTTGAACTCTTGACCTCAGCTGATCCACCCGCCTCTGCCTCCCATAGTGCTGGGATTACAGGGGTGAGCCGCCAAGCCTGGCCAAGTTGTGATTTTTCTATACTTGCTAGTTTGGTGGGCAACAGTTTACTCTGCGATCTCATTTCTCTAATGAATTTAAGAAGAATTGTTGAGTTTTCAGTGTGTTCGGTATGTTATTTATGTACAATGAAGGGAAGAATTTCAATCTCCTTGCATGCCATGCCAGAACCAAGAAGTCCTGTATTTATTTTTATTTTAGAAAAAAATACAATTAAAAATAAAGTTCCATCAAAAGTTATACTTTATTTTTATAAACTAAGCTAATAATATTAATAACAAAGACAGGACAGAAGTAACAACTTTAAAATGAACAAAACTAACATTTTTCTATTTAAAAATCACTAATAACAAATAGTAATAATATATATAACAAATATGTACAGAATTTTTGTAGCATAAAATGATAAAAATGAGAGGAACCAGACTTTTGAAATTATAGAGTGAGGATGCTTTTGAATCCTCTGCCCCACAAAGGCATGAACAGATTTAAAAAACTAATGAAATAAATTATTTCTGAACTCTAGAAATTAACCAAAAGCACAGAACAAACTAGAAACCATTTTTTTTCCCAAGGAAAATGACTAAATCTTGGTTAAGACTATGGGGCATGTGGTGGTTTAACTTAGACTACTCCAGTTTCCCCCTCCAGCCCTATGGTGTGTTAATCAGGAATAGAGAAGGGTAATCTGTTTTGGAAATCCCTCTAAAGCCCCAAATCCAGAACTGTGTCAGTAGTTTAACAATATTTCTAGCATCTTGCTCTATAAACTTTATTCACAAGATAATATAACGACTTGACATGACTCATATCTCAGATTCAAAGAAAAAAAAATCTTATTTCAGGGCATTAGTAAATTATAACAATCATCTGGAATTGTTGGGACTACAGTTCTCTAAGGTTATGAAAATAGAGACTATCAATAAAGGTATTTGGAACATAAATAAAGAGAACCAAGTAGAAGCTTCAGAATTTAAAAATATAACTGAAATGAAAATAACAACATTGAGTAAAGAGAATGTCTTGTCAGGCAGAATAAAGATTAGAGAACATGAAAATATATAAATACATAAACAGAATATTTAGTTTGAAGCACAGAAGTAAGTGGAAAAAAATGAGCAGCGACTCATGTAACTGTAGAATACATTCAAACATACCAAAATACATGTAATAGGAGTTTCTGAGGAGAGATGAGAATGACATGGGAAAAAAAAAGTATTTGAAAAATAATGGACAAAATTTCTCAAAGGTTATGAAAAATATTAATTTGCAACTACAAGAAGCTAAAATAAACCACAGTTGAATAAAGTCAGATGCCCAACTGAAAACATAATAGTCAAACTACCAAAAATCAAAGAGAAAATCTTTAAATGCAGCAAGAGAAAAATAACTTATCAAATACAATCGATCTTTAATAAGAAAAATGGTTGAGTTCTCATCAGAAACTATGAGGGCCAGGCATAAGCATTCTGACATACATAGAGTGTTGAAAAAAAAATACTTTCAGCCAGGGATTGTAATAGCATCAAAACAATCTTTTAAAAAAGAGCATTGATAAGTGTATAGTGTATAAAGATGTAATTTATATAGCAATAATAGCACAAAAAGCATGAGGGCTAGAGATTATATTGCAGCAGGGTTTCTGGGCACTACTGGAATGAAATTAATATCAAATTAAACTAGATTATTTTAGGTTGACGTTCATGTTGTAATATCCAGAACACCACTTAAACACATACTTCACAAAAATGTATTATTTTAAAAGGAATTTAGATGGCACAGAAGGAGTATGTGTTTAACAAAAAAAAGATGGCAATAACGGAGAAATGAAGAAACAGACAACATAAAACATACAGAAAGCAAATAGCAAACCACTACTATACCAAAAATTACTGTAAACATAAATGCATAAAACGCTTCAATCTAAAGTCAAAGGGTGTTAGATTGAATTAAAAAACAGAATCCAACTACAGGCTGTATACAATAGACACACTTTCAACTCATACAGCTCAAAAGAGAAAGGACAAAAACAGATGCTCCATACAAATGATAAAATAAGAGAACTGTAGTAGCTCTTCTAATACTATAAAAAGAGATTTTAAGACAAAAGAGTAATACAAAAAAGATTACTAAAAACAAAAAGGTATATTTTATAGAGACGAGAACTTTATTCTTCAGGGAGCAGTTGCAAATATATATTTATCTAACAACAGAGCCCCACAATACATGAAAGCAAAATAGACATAATTGGAGAGAGAAATACAGAATTCAGCAACAATAGTAGTAGATTTCAGTATTGCACTCTCAATAGTTGACAAAACATCTAGTCAGAAAAAAATAGGAGAAAATTCATTCAGAAAATAAGTATGTCCACATGCAGACCAGATACTCACTTCAAGGAAGAATGAATTTCTGTAATTACCAGACAAAGCAAAAGGATTGGATCTGTGGAATGTCCAGGGAAAGGGGAAGCGCAGTGCTATGCAGCTTCTGCAGAGTACTCAGAGGCAAAGGTACATATTACTGGAGTAGTGAAAGAATCACGTTCAAACATCATTTCAAATACTATAAATTTTTAATAAGCTGAAAAAACAGTTCTTAAATTTTCAGCAGTATTAAACATTTACAAACATTGCTATCAAATGCTCACCAGGAGCACTCTGTTGGGAATTCTGGTGCAGACTGTCTTATTTTCAAACTCGCAAATTACTAATCCCCATGCAATGATCCAATAGCTTCCATGCAATTCAAATGCATTTTAAGTATACATAATCTAATACTGATGATCGCTCCACCAGCTTGACAAGACTCCAGCTAAGAAGGAAGTAAGGAATGTTTCTCTTAGTATCCATCATTAGGTAAACTCTGTGAGTTTGTTTCTGGCCTGGGACATTTATAGACCTGGACAAAAATATCATGGGGAGATGCCTAAGAGATAGGTTTTTATTCTCAACACAGCTGACTTTATCCTTAACTTATTTTAAAATACTGCAAATAGATTGGTTTCTTCTCAATGTAATATACATCTCCGGCTTTAGAAAGCATAGAGCCAAACCCATAATCATATTTTGATGATGCTAATTATCAGGAGAAAATGGTGGCTTCAAAATGTATGTAATAGTATTATCTATTTTTTGCCATTAAAAATATCAAAATAGCCAAAAACATCGGGTAGGCACACCTTTCTCAATATTCAAATGAGTAAAGAAACCCACAGATGACTTCAGCTTGTTCTTTGAACCTGGCTACTCCAGTCCTCCAGGAGGACCACACTAAAACAGCATCACTAAAACTGACGTCGTTTTAGGCTTAGTGCAAGCGACGATAAATGCTATTTGTTACATCTTTGTCCTAAAATAATGTTCTCCAACCTCTAACAAGGCATTGCTGACCTTTTGGATATATCTAAAGTTGCTCTTTCCAAAAAACCTTTGGCCTTCCCTAAAAGATACATTAAATACCACACGAGTTTTAAAAATATTTTCACTGACCCCCTAAAAACTGATATTCAATAACTACGAATTGAATAACTCGATTTGATTAGCATTGTACATTCTCAAGTTCAGTTTTGAATATTTTTGATTATTAAAGAGATAGTTGCCTACTTTTTTCTCAAAATCTGACCGAGACAATTTATACTTGAGCAAGACGTTCCGTCTGAGGGAAATGATGAAACCAGAAGCAGTCTATTACCTAAAATATGGCCTGCGGGCAGATGCTGGTCTTCAAATGATATTTTCTTTCTGACCTGTGACAGGATAAGCATAAAGCGCAAAAGTTGAAACTTTGGCGCTATCTCTGCTCAGCGCAGAAATCGCTTGAACCCGGGAGGTTCAAGCGATTCTCCTGCCTCAGCCTCCCCGGTAGCTGGGATTACAAGCATGGGCCACCACACCCCGCTAATTTTATATTTTTAGTAGAGACAGAGTTTCTCTCTGTTGGTCAGATTGGTCTCAAACTCCCGACCTAAGGTGATACGCCCACCTCAGCCCCCCAGAAATGGTGGGATTACAGGCATGAGCCACCGCGCCTGGCTGAAATTTTTATAGCATTTTGAATCTTATAATTAAAAGATGGGATTTTGAGCCACATGTTTTTTATTTTTGATGTATTAATTTTTATTTTATTTTATTAAAGTATAAATAGACATACGGGAAAAAATATTCTTTCACCATAGAAAACAGATTGAGAAGCAGGCTTGGTAAAAAGAATTTCCTGTTTGCAGATGACCTTGTGGATGTACAGATGAAGTGGGAAATTGTTTTACGTTAATAATGCCTCAAGGTAGAACATCTCTTTGCTTGATTGCAACAGTGGTTAAAATAGAAACCACAGCTGCTGCTGAAACTGTGAAGATGTAAACCTCTTGGCAAGAGGTTCCAAGCATATGAATTGGATGCAGTAAGCATGGATTATAACAGGGGACTTTACAGGATGTGTAATAAGGCCTTAGGGAAACAGAACCAATAGATTATAGTAGATTATATATACATCTTTAAACAAGGAGATTTATTATGGGCTCTTATGCAATTATGGAGGGAAAAAGTCCCACAATATACCGTCTGCAAGCCAGATAACCAGGAAGGCTGCTGGTAATTCAGGCTGTGTCCAATGGCCTGAGAACCAGGAGAGTTATTGATGTAACTCCCCTCTGAGGCCACAGGCCTGGGGTGCGTGGGTGGGGGCTCTGATGTAAGGCCCTGAGTGCAAAGGCCCAAGAACCAGGATTTCCATTGTCTCAGGGCAGGAGACGTGGATGTCCCAGCTCAAGGAGACAGAGAATTCACCCTGGCTCAGCCTTTTTGTTAAAGGGCCCTCAGATTGGAAAATGCCGAAACACGTGGGTGAGGTGGCCTTTACTCAGTCTGTAGTTTAAATGCCAATCTCTTTTGGAAACACTTCACAGACACACTCAGAAAAAAATGTTTTGCCAGCTATCTGGGAGTCCCTTAGTCCAGTCAAGTTGACACATTAAATTAATCATCATTGGGGGCTGGCTGGAGAAAAGGTTAAGGGTCCAGAGGTTAAGTGGAAGAGGTCAAGGAACACCTGGGTTTTAAATATAGCTATCAAATTACCAGTTCCCCTAATGGCTAATTTGCCTCAAGTAGAACTGTCTTTGGGTGCTTTACTATCTACTTTTCTGTTCCACTTATTTAATGGGATTTTTATTTTTAGCAACTGAACTCGTTCAATATGTATTTCTATAGAGCATTTTTTAAATGGTTCGATTTTAGGAACGATAAATGTATTTTGTACAATCTGAATTTTTTTCTTAAACACTGTATCTTCTTATAGCCCTTAGAGAAATGCTAAGTTTACATAAAAGCTTGCATTAAGTATTTAATCCTGTTTTAAAATTGATTCACATTTCAGATCAATAAGCATTTTCAAATTACATTAAAAGTTGTTTCTTTTGAACCAAAACTATCACTGAATGATTCTTTCATTTGGAACCTGGCTGTAGGTACAGAGGTCTACAAAGAGAGGTGAATGGGAATTAAACTCTTCTGAGTAAGTTTAAATCCCTCTTTAAATGTTTTTTTTTTTTTTTTTTTTTAATTTGCTATAGCTTCCTGACTTGTTTACTTAACCACATTGAAAATTGCGTTTGAGACTTTTTTAGGTAGAGTTACTACTGTCTAAGAATTATTATTGATTGTGACTTTGCCTCATTCTTCGTCAGGGAAGAGAGCATTTTGCTAGAGAGTAGTGATAGTTAACCAGGATGATGTGTGGCTTGGGGGCATTTCATCTTATTTTCTCTTTTGCCAGTTAAAAATATGAAATCATAAAACAGCGTACCTTTCCCATGTTAATACATACACAAGGGAAAGTAAATGTTAGTTTGCTTTCCCTTGTGTATGTATTAACATGGGAAAGAGTGTTAGTGACTTATGAGCTATGTCACTGGAAGTTGAAAATTAATGATTGCTTGCATTTTATCTGTTCATTCCAACACATTTTAAGCTGTCCTTTGCTCAGGTTAGGTGCTCAATCTCATCTAATTAGCTCCTCACAAAAATCAGTTCAATGAGCAATAGCATCAGAAATGCTTAGTTTTTTTTTTTTTTTGGAAGGTAGATATGTTACTAATATTTGAAGACTACTTCCTCTGTGAAACCCCTTCTTAAGTTTGTCCAATTTCTTGTTCAGTGGCCATATGGTAACGTCATCTAGGTAATTAGTCTCAGTGACTAGTTCCAGAGAAGAAATCAACAATATTTTCTTGTATCAGGCATTAAGAACATGCACATCTTTTTATGTTTTGATGTATAGGAAGCTTATAGCCAAATTTTCTATGATACTAAAATAATAATAACCGTAGTTTACATATTTGATATAATATAATCGCTACCCTGGGGTTGAGAAGTTGTTTTACTTTTATTCTATTCATCTGAGGGCAGTGTTCCTTTTATATTTAGAATTCTCAAAGGTTTGTCAGTTAAACATACATTGTAATTGAATATGTTATTATTGTATTACATGCTAGTTTTTCTAAGTAACTATAATTTCACAGTAAAATTTTTCACTTGATTCTCTCGAAACAGGAATAAAAGCTCCAAGGTTTTCACCTGAAAATACTTTTAGTTTAAATAGGTAGGTTTTATATCAAAGATGTGTGTGTGTGTGTGTGTGTGTGTGTGTGTGTGTGTGTGTGTAGGTGTGTGATGTATAACCCTTCCCATACATACAACAAAAATTATCAAGCAGGCATTTTGAACAGGATCAACAACATAATGTTGTACTCAACTGTGATAGTATCTGCCCTACACTCCAAACATTTGTTAAGGATTGCACTTGAGTTTCCAGCACTGGTTATCAGTTACTGCAGTTTCCACTGGACATCACTGTGGAGGCTCCATGAATACTTGAAGCACTTCTTTAAATTTAAATTATGAAAATACAAAAATGCTCTGCAAAATTATCAAATCCACACTACTAATAAAATTTTACAAAAATTTACCTTAAAATCTTACTCAGGAAGGCTATATTTTATATATATATATAATGTATATATAGTCACACTCACAAATATATGTTATTGATAGAAATGTCATGCTAGAGATTATTTATAGAATCTATATATGTGTATATAAATGTGTGTATCTAAATCTAATATCTAAATCTCTACACACACACACACACACACGAGAGAGAGAGACAGATATTCTATAAACAATGAATCTCTAGCATGACTTTTCTGCATGGAATTGGTTAAATCCTGAGAAATAATGTGTTTAAGTCATTTTCTTCTTCTGATTTCTGTGTCTCAAAAGGTGATTCTCATTCTTTCTATCTTCTCTGCTCTATACTTCCTTAAGTGAACTTGTCTAAGAATTTTCAATAATTAAAGAAGAGAAACTTTATTTTTTTTTGTTGTTTCTTGGGTTATATTTCGATCTCTACCTATTTTTGATTCTTTTTGCATAGATGTTAGTCCATTCCTGTAACTCATTTTTTGCATGTGGTGTTCCTCCATCTATAAGGTGTTGCATCTCTTTATCTTTCTGTCCTTACAATTCCATAATCTATCCCACTAAGTAGAGGGGTTTCTAATAGTGACTTTCACAGCAAGAGCTTTCAGAATGACACTTGTTTGCAATTGTTTTCCCAATGGATAGAGTTTAGGATGCTATAAACTTTTCTTAAAACTTGTCCATCTTAATATAAACTTTTGACAGTCTCAAACATAAATTGATCATAGAAAGTAATCTACTCTTTTCTTTTTAAACTTATTGTTTTTTAACTTTGTTTATTGACTTATACATTGGTAGCACAATAAAGCCTAATTCCCAGTTGCCACTGAGTCAAGGTCTCTGCTTTACACTATTTCTAACCTTGTAAGAGTTTAAACTCCTCCTAGATAGCGCCCCTATTGTGAACCACATGCTTCTTTAGCTCCATAAAACCACTCCATAGAAAGAATAAAACTGTATCATCAGCATCTGACCTGTCTGGCTGGTAGGGACTGCAATTTGGATGAAAACGTCCATAGCTACTGTGCCAAAACTCAAGTTAAAATCAAAGATGGCAAGGAATCTGTGACTAGTTGGCTGAAGTGATAAATAATCCTGGAAGTCTCAGGAGCTGAACAATATAGAGAACTTTTTCTTACTTACATAAAACCAAAAGCTGGCTCTGATTCGGGGGTGGGGGACTTTGCCTATGGACACTCAGAAACCCAGGCACCAGCAATTTGTATTCTGCATTCTTTAGTGCCTGGGACTCCTTGCCATTCAGCCAAAGCATAGGACAGTGGAGGAGGAAATCTACTTTTATGTTACTTTGGACATAGATGAAACAAAAGATTCCACTCTCACTGTATTTGAAAGAACAGATCTCATGGCTTCAACAGATGGACAGAAGCCTGGGAAACATATCCCAATATGGACAGAGCCCTCTTCAGAACTCTGCACAACCATGAGTGAATGGAAATGGTGGTGGTTAGATGCTGTTTCAGCCACACGTGGAAAATAATTTTTGTTTGATTTCTTAATTTTAGAGACAAGAAAACTGAGGCCCAGAGATATAAATGATACATTCAATGTCAGCAAAGAAAGTGGATGCAGATAGAACTGGGAGTGGCTTATTGTCTCAGCACTGCATTGTGATGATGATGCTCATCATGATGCATGACGTTAGGGAGTGCTTAGGCTCCGCCCATCAGTGATAACACAGTTTCCTGTTGAAAAGACAAAAGTGACTGAGAATTGTGGTTTTCACTAAGGCTGAGAATTGTGGTTAAAGAAAAACACACATGTCATGACTAGAATGAGCATAAAATTTATAGTGCAACCAGAGATATTTTAGAGATTATCATGCGCAAACCAGAAAAAAAAACAACATGATTTCAGTCCGACTTTCTTGGCAAGACTCTTCTGGGAAATGTTGTAGCAAAGACCTCAAGGAAAGGATTGACAATTTATAGAATTTTTTTCCAGTTTATAGCCTCAATTTAATAATTATTACATATTTTATGTTTTCTTGAGCAGAAATTTTTGCTGTTGACACAAGATTGATTTTTAGAAAAGACTAAAAAATGTAACTTAAAACATTCTGAAAGGAGCATGAAAGAGAACAAGCAACTCAAGTTGAACATAATTCAAATAAGTTGCTTCCTTATAGTGTCTGAAAAGTTCAAAATGATCTATCACTAAGAGATGGTGGGAAGACACAAGATGACAGGCAAGGCTAGGGATGGGGAAAACATTTAATCTTCAGTCTCCAAATTACTCCGAATATAAAGTCTTATAAATATGGAGGAATACTACAGAAAAATAGACTTGATAAAATATGCTTTTATGTCATCTTTTCTTGGCAAACTTTTCCACATGCCAAACCCTACAGCACAAAGAATCTTTCCCTCAAAGTATCTGTAAACATTTGCAATTCCTTGTAGAATGCCAACTGGAGCTAACATATGGTACTGTCAATGGAGCCATACAGAATGACTGCCCACACAGATAACTTCACTTTAGCTGTCTCTTCATTCCAGTTTAATGTAGTGTTGGCTAACTCTTCTGATATCTTCCAGCAGGAGAGAAGACAACACAGTTTTCAAATCCCTTTTCAAGAACATCCTTAAAGTAAGCAGATCACACTATCATCTGTATCAGCTTTGTGATGCTGTAACTAGTTCTGATCAGTTCTCAAGCAGCTCTGCTTGTAGCTGTTGATTCTGTATGGTTGCATATACTGTGCAAATATCATCTGCAGACAAGCAGGGCATAACACCAGCTGAGGAGAGACAGAGAAACTCAAGTCTCCATTCTGCAGTGGAAGAAGCAGTGACTTTACTTAGAAAAGTGATTTTTTTCTTGTTTCATGCATTTTATTACTTCATTTTTGGAATTTTTAAATTAATAATTTCTAGAATAAAGGCAGAGGATGCTTAGATATTTTGGAATTTGCAATCGATTGTGCAGGAAAATTATTGTGAGCGTGACCCGGCACAGTGTAATGACAGCAGTGATAATAGCAATACAGACTTCGCTCTGTGGGCTTACTCCAAACCAGTCAGTGGGTTTAGTACTTCAGTCAAGCTTCTCAACAAAACCCTACAGATACATGCTATTACCAGCCTCACTTAACTGATAATGAGGAAGCAGAGGCTAAAAAAATTTTCCAAGGTTATTTACTAAGTAATGGATTAAGATAGACACATTTATACATTTATGTATGTGTAAATATATATGTATCTGTAATATATACAGACCATATATATTATATAGGCCATCTATATTATGCATGTCAGTGTCTAGTGTATAGACAGATATATATAACATGCTAGTATATTATAGTATATCTCTCTATAAAATATATTATATATGTATCTATATATATGATACATATATAATATATAGTATATGTATGTATGTATTATATACAGATATACTGTATATAATAGTATAATATAGTATTTCTATATCTATAATATATACTATTTATAATTTATAAATAAAATATAAATATCACATAAATATATATAAATATATATACATTTATATAATATAAAAATATATTATAAATGTATTATATATAACATATTTACACATATGTGATACAAATATATAATATACTATTTCATATATGTATATATGTATACATATATAATATACTATTACATATATAGTATATCTATATAGATATACTATAGAGTATACTATAGATTACATATCTGTATAGATATACTATATATGTAATGGTATATTATATATACGTAGTATATATGTATAAACATGTTATATATAATACATATATTTATGTTTATTTATTTTTATTTATAAATTTATATTATAAATATATTCATATATTTATGTATATATTTATATATAAGTATATATAAATCTATACACTTATATATAAATATATATTTTTAATTTTTATTGCATTTTAGGTTTTGAGGTACATGTACAGAACATGCAAGATAGTTGCATAGGTACACACATGGCAGTGTGTTTTGCTGCCTCCTCCCCTTAACCCACATTTGGCATTTCTCCCCAGGCTATCCCTCCCCAGCTCCCCCCCACTGTCCCTCCCCTATTCCCCCCAATAGACCCCGGTGTGTAGTACCCCCCTCCCTGTGTCTATGTGTTCTCATTTTTCTCACCCGCCTATGAGTGATAATATATGGTATTTCCTTTTCTGATCTTTCATCAGTTTGCTGAGAATGATGTTCTCCAGATTCACCCATGTCCTTACAAAGGACATAAACTCATCATTTTTGATTGCTGCATAATATTCCATGATGTATATGTGCCACATTTTCCCCGTCCAGTCTATCATCAATGGGCATTTGGGTTGGTTCCAGTTCTTTGCTATTGTAAACAGTGCTGCAATGAACATTCGTGTGCGTGTGTCCTTATAGTAGAACGATTCATATTCCTTTGGATATATACCCAGTAATGGGATTGCTGGGTCAAATGGAATTTCTATTTCTAGGTCCTTGAAGAATCGCCACACTGTCTTACACAATGGTTGAACTAATTTACACTCCCACCAACAGTGTAAGAGTGTTCCTAATTCTCCACATCCTCTCCAGCATCTGTTGTCTCCAGATTTTTTAATGATCGCCATTCTAACTGGCGTGAGATGGTATCTCAATGTTGTTTTGATTTGCATCTCTCTAATGACCAGTGATGATGAGCATTTTTTCATGTGTTTGTTGGCCTCATGTATGTCTTCTTTTGTAAAGTGTCTGTTCATGTCCTTTGCCCATTTTTGAATGGGCTTGTTTTTTTTTTTTTTTTTTTTTCCTGTAAATCTGTTTGAGTTCTTTGTAAATTCTGGATATCAGTCCTTTGTCAGTTGGGTAAACTGCAAAGATTTTTTCCCAATCTCTTGGTTGCCAATTCACTCTAGTGACTGTTTATTTGCCGTGCAAAAGCTGTGGAGTTTGATTAGGTCCCATTGTCTATTTTGGCTTTTGTTGCCAATGCTTTTGATGTTTTGGTCATGAAGTCCTTGCCTACTCCTATTCCTGAATGGTTTTGCCTAGATTTTCTTCTAGGGTTTTTATGGTGCCAGGTCTTATGTTTAAGTCTTTAATCCATCTGGAGTTAATTTTAGTGTAAGGTGTCAGGAAAGGGTCCAGTTTCTGCTTTCTGCACATGGCTAGCCAGTTTTCCCAACACCATTTGTTAAACAGGGAATCCTTTCCCCATTGCTTGTTTTTGTCTGGTTTATCAAAGATTATATGGTTGTAGATATGTTGATATGCCTCCGATGCCTCTGTTCTGTTCCATTGGTCTATATCTCTGTTTTGATTCCAGTACCATGCTGTTTTGATTACTGTAGCCTTGTAGTATAGTTTGAAGTCTGGTAGTGTGATGCCTCCCGCTGTGTTCTTTTTGCTTAGAATTGACTTGGCTATGCGGGCTCTCTTTTGGTTCCATATGAAGTTCATGGTGGTTTTTTCCAGTTCTGTGTGGAAATTCAATGGTAGCTTGATAGGGATAGCGTTGATTCTGTAAATTACTTTCGGCAGTATAGCCATTTTCACAATATTGATTCTTCCTAACCATAAACATGGAATGTTTCTCCATCTGTTTGTGTCCTCTCTTATTTCGTTGAGCAGTGGTTTGTAGTTTTCCTTGAAGAGGTCCCTTACGTTCCTTGTAAGTTGTATTCCTAGGTATTTTATTCTCTTTGTAGCAATTGTGAATGGCAGTTCATTCTTGATTTGGTTCTCTTTAAGTCTGTTATTGGTGTATAGGAATGCTTGAGATTTTTGAACATTGATTTTATATCCTGAGACTTTGCTGAAGTTGCTTATTAGTTTCAGGAGTTTTTGGGCTGAGGTGATGGGGTCTTCTAGGTATACCATCATGTCGTCTGTGAATAGAGACAATTTGGCTTCCTCCTTTCCTATTCGAATACCCTTTATTTCTTTTTCTTGCCTGATTGCTCTGGCTAGAACTTCCAGTACTATGTTGAATAGGAGTGGTGAGAGAGGGCATCCTTGTCTCATGCCGGATTTCAAAGGGAATGTTTACAGTTTTTGCCCATTAAGTATGATATAGGCTGTTGGTTTGTCGTAAATAGCTTTTATTACCTTGAGATATGTTCCATCAATACCGAGTTTATTGAGAGTTTTTAGCATAAAGGGCTGTTGAATTTTGTCAAATGCCTCCTCTGCGTCAATTGAGATAATCATGTGGTTTTTGTTTTTGGTTCTGTTAATGTGGTGAATGACGTTTATAGACTTGCGTATGTTGAACCAGCCTTGCATGCCCGGGATGAATCCTACTTGATCATGATGGATAAGTTTTTTAATGTGCTATTGCAATCGGTTTGCCAGTATTTTATTGAAGATTTTTGCATCTATGTTCATCATGGATATTGGCCTGAAGTTTTTTTTTCTTGTTGAGTCTCTGCCAGGTTTTGGTATCAGGATGATGTTGGTCTCATAAATTGATTTGGGAAGGGTTCCCTCTTTTTTTGATTATTTGGAATAGTTTCAGAAGGAATGGTACCAGCTCCTCTTTGTGTGTCTGGTAGAATTCAGCTGTGAACCCATCTGGACCAGGGCTTTTTTTGTGTGGTAGGTTCTTAATTGGTCCCTTGACTTCAGACCTTGTTATTGGTCTATTCATAGTTTCAGCTTTCTCATGGTTTAGGCTTGGGAGGACACAGGTGTCCAGGAATTTATCCATTTCTTCCTGGTTTACTACTTTATGTGCATAGAGTTGTTTGTAGTATTCTCTGATGATGGTTTGAATTTCTGTGGAATCTGTGGTGATTTCCCCTTTATCATTTCTTATTGCATCTATTTGGTTGTTCTCTCTCTTCCTTTTTATCAGTCTGACTAGTGGTCTGTCTATTTTGTTGATCTTTTCGAAAAACCAGCTCTTGGATTTATTGATTTTTTGAAGGGTTTTTCTTGTCTCTATCTCCTTCAGTTCTGCTCTGATCTTAGTTATTTCTTGTCTTCGGCTAGGTTTTGAGTTTTTTTTTTATCTTGCTCCTCTAGCTCTTTCAATTTTGACGATAGGGTGTCCATTTTGAATCTCTCCACTCTTCTCATGTGGGCACTTATTGCTATATATTTTCCTCTACAGACTGCTTTAAATGTGTCCCAGAGATTCTGGTACGTTGTGTCTTCATTCTCGTTGGTTTCGAAGAACTTCTTTATTTCTGCCTTCATTTCATTGTTTATCCAATCAACATTCAAGAGCCAGTTGTTCAGTTTCCATGAAGCTGTGCGGTTCTGAGTTAGTTTCTGAATTCTGAGTTCTAACTTGATTGCACTATGGTCTGAGAGACAGTTTGTTATGATTTCAGTTGTTTTGCATTTGCTGAGGAGTGCTTTACTTCCAATTATGTGGTCAATTTTGGAGTAGGTGTGATGTGGTGATGAGAAGAATGTATATTCTGTGGATTTGGGATGGAGAGTTCTGTAAATGTCTATCAGGTTTGCTTGTTCCAGGTCTGAGTTCAAGTCCTGGATATCCTTGTTAATTTTCTGTCTGGTTGATCTGTCTGATATTGACAGTGGACTGTTAAAATCTCCCACTATTATTGTGTGGGAGTCTAAGTCTCTTTGTAAGTCATTAAGAACTTGCCTTATATATCTGGGTGCTCCTGTATTTAGTCCATATATATTTAGGATCATTAGCTCTTTTTGTTGTATCAATCCTTTTACCATTATGTAATGACCTTCTTTGTCTCTTTTGATCTTTGTTGCTTTAAAGTCTATTTTATCAGAGGTGAGAATTGCAACTCCTGCTTTTTTTGCTCTCCATTTGGTTGGTAAATCTTCCTCCATCCCTTTATTTTGAGCCTTTGTGAATCTTTGCATGTGAGATGGGTTTCCTGGATGCAACACACTGATGGGTTTTGGTTTTTTATCCAATTTGCCAGTCTGTGTCTTTTGATCGGTGCATTTAGCCCATTTACATTTAGGGTTAATATTGTTATGTGTGAGTTTGATACTGCAATTTTGATGCTATCTGGTGGTTTTGTCCCTTGGTTGATGCAGATTCTTCATTTTGTTGATGCTCTTTAGCATTTGGTATGTTTTTAGAATGGCTGGTACTGGTTGTTCCTTTCTATGTGTAGTGCCTCTTTCAGGAGCTCTTGTAAAACAGGCCTGGTGGGGACAAAATCTCTGAGTTCTTGCTTGTTGGCAAAAGATTTTATTCTTCCTTCACTTATGAAGCTCAGTTTGGCTGGATATGAAATTCTGGGTTGAAAGTTCTTTTCTTTAAGGGTATTGAATATTGGCCCCCACTCTCTTCTGGCTTGTAGAGTTTCTGCCGAGAGATCTGCTGTGAGTCTGATGGGCTTCCCTTTGTGGGTGACCCGACCCTTCTCTCTGGCTGCCCTTAGTATTTTCTCCTTCATTTCAACCCTGGTGAATCTGACGATTATGTGCCTTGGGGTTGCTCTTCTTGCAGAATATCTTTGTGGTGTTCTCTGTATTTCCTGGAGTTGAGTATTGGCCTGCCTTGCTAGGTTGGGGAAATTTTCCTGGATAATATCCTGAAGAGTGTTTTCCAGCTTGGATTCATTCTCTTCGTCACATTCTGGTATGCCTATCAAACGTAGGTTAGGTTTCTTCACATAGTCCCACATTTGTTGGAGATTTTGTTCATTCCTCTTTGCACTTTTTTCTCTAATCTTGGTTTCTCTTTTTATTTCATTGAGTTGATTTTCGACTTCTGATATTCTTTCTTCTGCCTGGTCAATTCGGCTGTTGAAACTTGTGCATGCTTCGTGAAGTTCTCATGTTGTGTTTTTCAGCTCCTTCAATTCATTCATATTCCTCTCTAAGTTGTCCATTTTTGTTATCATTTCCTCGAATCTTTTTTCAAATCTTTTTTCAAGGTTCTTAGTTTCTTTGCATTGATTTAGAACATGTTCTTTTAGCTCACTGAAGTTTCTCATTATCCACCTTCTGAAGTCTGATTCCGTCATTTCGTCACTCTCATTCTCTGTCCAGCTTTGTTCCCTTGCTGTTGAGAAGTTTTGGTCCTTTGTAGGAGGTGAGGTGTTTTGGCTTCGGGTGTTTTCCTCCTTTTTGCGCTGGTTTCTTCCCATCTTTGTGGATTTATCCACCTGTCGTGTTAGTAGTTGCTGACTTTTCGATTGGGTCTCTGAGTGGACGCCCAAATTGTTGATGATGAGTATTTCTGTTATTTAGTTTTCCTTCTAATGGTTTAGCCCCTCTGCTGTATGATTGCTGAGGTCCACACCAGGCCCTGCTTGTCTGGGGTACACCTGTAGCAGCTGCGGAACAGTGAGGGATGCTACCAGTTTCTTCTTCTGCTATCTTTGTCCCAGAATGATGCCCGCCAAATGTCAGTCTGAGTAGTCCTTTTTTTGAGGTGGCTCTTTGGATATACAGGGGTCAGGGAGCTGCTTGAGGAGATGGTCTGTACTTTATAGGAGCTCCAGTGCTGAGCTGTGAGCTCCATTGTTCATTCAGGGTTACTGGGCAAATGTGTCTTCTGCAGCAGAACTTATAAAAGCTCCCCCCCTTTTTTTCCCCTCAGATGATCTGTGTCAGGGAGTTGGGGCTTTCTTTATGAGTATCTGTTGCACTGTCCTGCCCAGCTAGGAGGCAGTCTATTCACTATTTGCCTGCCTGGACTCTGCCCTGGTAGCACGAGTCCGCCCTGCTGCCTCGAGCTTCGTTCTACTGTGGTGTGCTCCGCCCTGTTGGCGGCGTCTCTCTGTTATGGCTGGTTGCCTCTGCAATGCCAGGCTGCATCAGCAGTGGGCGGTACCTCAGTAGGGGTGGATTGTGTCTGTAGTGGGGGACGCCCCTCCCAGACCAAGCTGCACCATTTGGATTCAGCTGACCCCGCAGCAAAAGTCTCAACCCCGAGCGCCTCGAATTGCCACACTACTTGTCCCTGTGAGGGTGGGACCCACAGAGCCCGATCACCTGGCTCCCTGCCTCAGAGTCCCTCCTCTCTCTCTCTTTTTCTTTCCAAATTGAATGGTTGACTCTCTCATAGGTGCCTCAGTCGTCTGCTCATTGGCCACTGGGATCCGTGCGATCTCCCCTGCGGCGGCCCACTGCACTGGCACAAATCACTCTTCCCAGGAATCTCCTGGTCTGGCTCACCATCCAATTCCCATTCAATCAAATGGACATGTCAATCTGCCCTCCCAAAACTCAGATTGCCGGTTTAACAGGGCACCCAGACCAGTGAGCTTTGTGTAGGCTGCCACTGCAGCCTGGGAATTTGCCAGTTCTGTGGGCTACAAAAGTCTGTCTGAAAATGCAGCTAGGACTCACCCTCTGTGCCTTCACTGAGAGCTGCAATCCTGAGTTGTTTCTATGGTGCCATCTTGGAACCGCTCCCCAAAATTCCACTTATATATATTTATACATATAAATATATACACTTATATATATTTATACGTATATATATATACACATATATATTTATACGTATATATATATAAGTGTATATATATATACGTATAAATATACATACGCAAATATATATGTACTTATATATATAAATTATCCATTATATTTATATAAAATATATTATATAAATATATAAGTACATATTCATATTATATATTATTTATATTACTATATTATATATTTATATATTATAAAATATATGCATATATTATAAATATATATTATATATGTATTATATATAGTTACACTATATATGGATATATATACTATATATATAGATATACCTATATATAATACATATGTTTTTATAATATTTATTTGCCTTACTTAGATGAAATTTTCATATAATCCTAACCTTAATTCAATTTTATATATGTATTTTTTAAATTTCTTGAACTTCTTTCTGCATACTATTTGGACAGTCACCACTCTTTATGCTTTTTTTTTCCTTTGCATTAAACTAAAGCCAGCAAGTTTGCCTTATGGCACCTTAAATCTCATGGTGGTTAGCACAGCATCTCTAGAATGAAGATTTCACTGGTGGTAGGAGCCTTGTCCAGTTCATTTTGGACAGTATCTATGGGAGTGTCTGACATACAAAAAGCATTCAATATTTAATTAACATAATTAGAACAAATACTTAGTCATTTTTGTCTCCAAATAGCCTCTCCACCCTGCCACCACTCCAGTGCCTGGGCTTACTGCAGAGAGAAAAATTATCAATTTTTAAAAAATTAACAGAGAAAGTTTCAGTGAGAGTGATCCTGGGTAAGCCTCTCAGATTTTTCTGGATTTTTGTTTTATTGTATCTTTTTTTTTTTTTTTTGAGATGGAGTTTCACTCTTTTTGCCCAGGCTGGAGCACAATGGCACCATCTCTGCTCACCACAACCTCCACCTCACAGGTTCAAGCAATTCTCCTGCTTCAGCCTCCCGAGTAGCTGGGACTACAAGCATTTGCCACCACACACAGCTAATTTTGCATTTTTAGTAGAGGTGGGATTTCTTCATGTTGTTCAGGCTGGTCTCGAACTCCTAGCCTCAGGTGATCTGCCGGACTCCACGTCCCAAAGTGCTGGGATTACAGGCCTGAGCCACCATGCCTGGCCTCATATGATTTCATGAAGTTCACAAACAGTTTAACAGTAAGTACTCAAATGTGAGAATTGCAACTCTTGCATTTGATAAAACAGATTTCAAAGCAACAAAGATACAGTGGTAAAAGGATCAATGCAATAATAAGAGCTAATGATCCTAACACCCAGATACATAAGACCCATAAAGAGATTTAGACTCAACGAGACAGAAAATTAATAAGGCTATCCAGGACTTGAACACAGATCCGGAACAAGTAAACTTAATAAGTATTTATAGAGTTCTCCACTTTGAATACACAAAATATACATTCTCCACTTTAAATACACAAAATATTGATCGGCCATTACTAATACCTGTTTTTAGAATAAAGCAATATTCCTGTTCTCTCTCCCTCTTTTTCTTCCTCTTTCTTCCTCTCCTTCTCTCCTTTTTTTCTAAAAAAAAAAAAAAAAAAAAAAAAAAGAATATTCTTCCTTCACTCAATGGCATTTATTGAGAACACCCCGATAGTATTTGTACCTATATATTTAAAATAAACTCCCACAGGGGAGTTTATAGTCCAATGGGAGAGAGAGACATTCAAAAAAAAAAAAAAAAAAACAGTAAGTACTATTTACTGGGTGCCTATTTCTTAGGCACTGTACTAACCATATTATGTATATTTTCTTTAACATTCATGGGATTTTAGAAATGAATAAATCTGTTAGAACATGCTAAACTGATGCTAAGAGAGGTTGTTAATACATTGGTTACCATTCACACCACAAGGGAAAGAGAGGGCTGTGGTGCACACAGTCAGTCTCGAATGACAGAATGAGGATTGTTCAACCCTCAGGCAGACACTGGCAAAGGTTGATTGACTCCATAGCACTATGAACTGAATATCTGTGCCCCCTTCAGATTTAAACACTGTGATGACATTTGGAGGCGGGACTTTGGGGAGGTAATTAGGTTATGAGGATGCAGCCCCCATGCATGGGGTTAGTGCCCTCAAAAGGGAATAAAGAGATTAGAACTCTCCCTCTCTGTGTGCCATGTGAGGACATACCCAGAGGCCAGGCATCTGTGAACCAGGAAAAGAACCTTCACCAGAATGCAACCATGCTGACACCCTATGCTCATACTTCCAGCCTCCAGGCCTAGGAGAAGGATGTGTTTTTAAGCCATTCTAGTCTATGATATTCTGTAATAGTGGCCTGAGCTAAGATGTGAAATGAACGACATTTAAACAGCATTGCCCTCTACACCAGGGGTTCCAAAACCCGGGGCTGTGGACTGGGACCGGTCCATAGCCTGTTAGGAATGCTGCTGCACAGCAGAAGGTGAGCAGCTGCAAGGGAGTGTTACCTGTCAGATCAGCCAGGGTATTTGATTCTCACAGGAGCAGGAACCCTATTGTGACCTGTGCAGGAGAGGGACCTAGATCGTGTGCCCCTTATGAGAATCTAACTTATGCCTGATGACCTGAGGTGGGACAGTTTCATCCTGACACCATCCCCACCTCCTGGGTCCATGAAGAAAATGTCCCTGGTCATTTGTTCCTGCACCAGTCCCTGGTCCCAAAAAGGTTGGGAACCGCTGATCTACATGACCACTCCATCTTACTGGGATGGGCCTTAGCAACAGGTTTCCACAGTTATGTTATACATATTTGTAAAATACATAAACATAACTTTATTTTTATTAACATGTGTCTACTCTTCAAATTTTAAAAGCTTCGGAGTCAACAAATGGATGTGCCCCTGCTGATTCGTGCTTCAGTTCAGTCCCTTTATGCCTGCCTCATAGACCCTTCAATCCTGGGAAGGTGGCTCCTGGTGGCTTGCACGTGAGTTTAATTTAGTCTTCTCTCAGTGTCTGTCTCACTGTCTCTTTGTGTAATATACACACGCACATACCACTTACACACACACACACACACACACACACGCGGTCTGGCTAAGCAAAATACATGGAGTACTTAGCATATATTAACGTTTAGTGCAATTTTGTGCTAACGTTACTACACTCAAAGAACTGTGATCAGTGAGAGCCAACTAGTGTAGACACAGATGGGAAGATACTATGCAATCAGACCTCAAGTATTCAGGTACAATTCTTGGACATTGGATTACTTGTGGGTTAGTTGATCATGTAGATTATTACAATGTATGGATACAGTATTTTACATTCTAATATAATTAAGCAAGAAATGGTTATGGATTCAACTGAATACTGATTTTTTTTTTTGTTTGCAAGCAAACACATTACTTTCACATAACACCTTTTCAATGTCGAATACTTAAGTATATTTTCAAAGAATATTCATTGAAGTTAATATTCTTAACTACTGTAACACTATACGAGGTATAGAATTTTTAATTTTATTTTTAAATCTTTAATAAGTTAAATGAATTTATTACATGAGTTACATTAATGAATGTATTACCTCAAGGAAACATTTAACTATGACTGCGAAAAAATTAAAATTGTGTTGAAACTTACCTGTGCGATGCTGAAAAAAAGAAATCTGGTCTAAAAATTTCTGCAGTCAGGCCACAGGGTTTGTGGCAGAGAGATTTCCTGGGTTAATAATTGCACTCCTGCCAGAAAGCCTCCATTTTCTAGGTTAGGACAATTAACCGAGTCTTAGGCACTCTCAACTTGCTCTTCTACTGCCACTGTTGCTAGTCTAGCATGGAATACGAGCCTATGGTTGACATTTATATCTGCTTAATATGTGGTTTCTACGTATTAAGAGAAAGACAGCCGTATCGCAAATATTGCCCGCACTAAACAAACCCTCAACAATTTTGTCGCTAAGAATTTCTCAGTTGCAGTGTTTAGATCCTACAAACCACCACACATCTGGTTCTAATGCAAAGAATTCCCACTGCTATCAGAGAGAATATTACAGGAGAGATATTAAACCCATCATTGCTGAGTTCTCACGGTACAAGATGACAAATGAAAAATAGAGTTGGAAGAGCTGTCTGTTTTCCTTATGTGACACCTAGCAGAACATCTGTAAAGGGATTAACAGGATTCCTCCCAGTCTGAGTCAGAAGCATGCCTGCTTTATCAGCAGGATGTATCCCTCTACTCCACTTAATTTGTTTTCCCTGTGATAGATGTAGGATCTGATTTATGAACATCCAGGGAATCAAATATGCACACTCAGAGTGAAAAGGCAAGTTAAAGAACTATGAGTATAATGTTACGAAAGTGGTATTTTCACTGGAGTCACATGGAAAAGACAGAATAAGCAAGTGATAGAAAATAAACCTGCATGGCCATGCAGCCATGACCTGTTGTTTTTGCTGGTCCCTAAGAAATGAGAGCTTGACACTTAAATTAGGACAAGGTATGATAAAACATAAATACTCTTTCTCCCAAGTAGAAGATCAAATGATCTTTAGACCCCTAATAACAGCATTCTCTGCTTCTCAGAGACATCTTTCTGTTAACCATGAATTCCAATTTCCTTTTATAATATTGTTAAAATATAGTGATACCAGGAAAAATAATACATACAGCCCTAGGTGACCAGCGTGCAAATGAAGTTAGCCCCTGCGCTTCGTATGATGCGTAGTTACTAATTCATTCTTATAAAATAAACATGAGAAATGCATTAACATCTGAGATATTCTCTGTTCCTTAAGTCTTAGCAGTCATTTACTTTGTGGAGACAGGATGATAAATAATATTAATCAGCTTAATTTAAATGCCACAGGGTAAATATTTTAGGTCATATGTATTGGTGCACTGTTTTTATAAACATTGCCAGAGACAGGCAAGTGTGTTTTACATACACAAAGTCTATGCAAATTTTTCAAGCAGTGATATATGATTAATTGAAATCATTTATAACCTAAATATGAACATTTTAAAATCTCATTAACAAGTCCCTGGGTTTTCAGATACTTCTAAGAAAATTGTTTTACCAGCTCCTAATAAACTGAATTTGACAGAAAAAAAAATTATAGCTCCTTATAATATAGAAAATCTGTGATATATTATTATATATATATTCTTGCTTTTGTTTATCAAAATGTAAATAATGTGAATATTAAAATGAACAACTATCATAAAATCTGTTGTTGGAATCTACAATTTTGGTGACAATTGTATTGAAAAACTCCTCGTCTCTCCAAGCTCAGCTTCAAGTACTTCCATTCAGTCTTTGATTCTCTCTTCTGAGACTTTTCTGAGTCACCTGGCCTTATTCAGCTGCGTTTTATGGATCATGATTTCAGGGTGGACCCATCGGTCACATAGCACTTTAATATCTCACAGTTGATTGTTTCCAATTGCACTCTTCTCATCCTTTCTGGGCCCCTCCCAGTGTAGGTGTATGGGGCCCTGTCTATTGAAGAACCTAAAATAGACACTTAGTAAGTGTGAGGTGAATAAGTAATTGAGCACTGAATGAGTGAACACACACTTAAATAAATTAATGCAGCAGGAGAGGCATAGTATGGTTACTACTCCCACCTATACCTGCAATCCTATGAGTGTCTAAATTTTAAAAAGTAATAACGTAATGGAAAACAAAGTAAGTTAAAGTGTTACAAAATATCCACATATTGATCAGTTCTAAACATTGTGTAAATCTTTATGTCTATTGGAAAGTATGAGTATCTGGGTCTTTAACTCAAAGGCCTCTGCAGGCTCTGAATAGCCTTCCAACTCAGGCTTGTAATTCACAAATTTTACCATATTTTCATTTTTTTTTTCTCAACAGCCACATGTCCTGTCTTCTCTTACCACATAGACAAGCTCAAACTACTTGTTCCTTTCAAATTTTACCAACAACTGACTCAACTTCAATTCAGGGTAAATGCAAACATCTACCAGCCCTGCACACATCCACATAGCTCCTGATGGCTTCCTGTTTAATTTACAAAAAGTGAGCAGTGTGCAAAGAATATCCACCTGTATCTTTTCCATCACATCTACACACTTGCCAATATATGATGTTTTACACTCTGCTTTCTCTAAAGTTATTGTGAATACACTGTTCACATAGGTGATTTAAGACAACACAAATATATAATCATACAATTGTGGAAGTATTTTCTAAAGTCAAGATGCTGGCATAGTTGTTTGTTGATGGAAGCCTCAGTGGAAAATCTGTTTACTTGCCTCTCCCAGCTTCCAGGAGCTGCTTACAAATGGATCCTTGGTCCCTTCCTCACATTACTCTCACCTCTGCTTCTGTTGTCACGTTTACAACTGACTCAGACCTTCCATTCCCTCTTATAGGACCTTTGTGATTACACTGGATGCACCCAGATAATCCAGAATAATCTCTCCATCTAAAGACTTTTCACTTAATCAACCTGCAAGGTCTTCGTTGTTGCTGTTGTCATTGTTTTGCCAGGTTAGGTAGCATGGTCACAGACTCCTGGACTTAAGACTTGGACATCCCTGGAGGACCATTCTTCAGCACATCACATCTCTCATTAAAAATAAAAGACGCTGCTGGTCTCACTTCTCCAGGCACAGTCTAATCTCCGTGTCATCCTTGACATAGAAACCCCTCACAAAGTTGGCACTACTTTTTGTCTCTAATCCTTTTCTTCTTACTGTCTCTTGAGCCCGTTTGGAAGCATTCTTCCATTTCCATCACTCCTCTGCTAAGGTTATTTCATTCCCACCAGCATCAGCACTGCCAGTTCCATGGATCAGCCTGTCTTCTGAATTAGTCCCATCAGCAGCATCTAACAGAGGCTGTGAATATCTTCTTTGATGCCTTGTTTTAGGAGTTTGCCTTCTCCTGTGTATCCCTCCATCTTCTTCTTTTCCTGTAGTGGTTCCTCTCTTTATCCTGTTATCTTTACAGTATTTCTGGGCTCAACCTTTGAATCATTCATCTCAGTCTACACTCATTCCCTTGAAGATTTCATCCGGTCTTTTGATTACGAACACCAATCGTATGAGAGGCTATGCATTTTCCCCGAACATCCCCATGCAATCTAGACTCTTCTTTGGCCAATAGACATTATAAATGGAATTTCCAAAGCATAAATGCCTCATCTTCCCCTCTAAACACCCTCTATGCTCAGTGCTAACTAAATTTTTAAAAAATTTATTAAATGCTTATACTCATTCTTGACTTCTCTTTTTCTTTTAAATCCCCAGTGCAATCACCTAGTAGATCCTCTGGTTTCCGCTTTAAAATTATACCCAATATCTGGACATGCAGCCCTCCTTCCAAGCCTCCATCATCCTTGCCTGGGTTATGGCAATAGCCTGTGAACCCCTCTGTGTGCATCTATCCTTTTTCTCTGAACACTGCTATCGGAAGATCATTTTAAAATGTAAAGTCAGATCCTGAACCCCAGCCACCAAAATGTTTAAGTTCTCCCTATATTATGCAAATTATAAGTTAAAAAGTTGGCTGGTGCGGTGGCTTATGCCTGTAATCCCTGTACTTTGGGAGGCCGAGGCAGACGAATCCCCTAATGTCAGGAGTCCGAGACCAGCCTGCCGAACATGGCAAAACCCTGTCTCTACTAAAAGAAAAAAAATTAGCCAGGCATGGTGGCAGGTGCCTGTAATTCCAGCTATTCAGGAGGCTGAGGCCTCCTGAGAATCGCTGGAATCTGGGAGGCAGAGGTTGCAGTGAGCTGAGATCTGGCCACTGCACTCCAACCTGGGCAAAAAGAGTGAAGCTCAGTCTCAAAAAAAAAAAATCCACTATAGTCTGCAAGGCTCAAAAATACATACATAAATAAAAAATATTCTTTCTGCAGTTACTTTTCTTACTTTATCTCCTTACCCTTTCTCTTTTGCTTGTTCTTTTCTGGCCATAATGAATGGGCCAGAGCTGTTCTCACCTTCAAGTCTCACCCATCTCAAGGTATCTGTAGATACTGACTCACTACGTCCAGAGATTTGCCCTGGTACCTCCTTCTCAATGATATCTATCCTGACTGCCCTGCTTGAAATCTCACCCTACTCTCAACGTCACTCTCCTACATAGTATTTACCAGCACGGACTGCACAACGTTAACTCTCAACGTCACTCTCCTACATAGTATTTACCAGCACAGACTGCACAACATTAATTTCACTTATTTTGTCTCTTGTCTATTGTAGTGAGGCCAGAGATTTATATTGATTTTGAAAACTGCTTACTCCTGGTACTCAAAACTTACTGGCATATTTAGTGGTTGCTCAATAAATATATGTTGAATTGAAAAAAAAAGAAACTAGTGACAAAGGCAAACACATAAACAGATATTACACAAAGTAGTAATTAGCAATAAAGATATTTTTATGAATTCATAGATACCTCAAGAAAGGCACCGTTTGTGACTGTGGCTATGGAATATGTAATTTACTAAGACAGTTTTACTGCCTTCCATGTTTATCATGGACATTAAATAAGTACATTTACTTGTATCAATCATGACACAATATATCCCAATAAGGAGTGAAAAACATGCTATGTTGCTATGCAGAATAGATCACATACAAGTGGAAGGCGATTGAAATGTGCATGAAGATGCATCACAAAGCTTCAGATTAGGAGTGTTGAGCACTTCCACGTTGGATTTAGTATGAGCACAAGCAGAGATAAGGAAATTGTGAGTAGGATACTTCGATTGTAGCATAAAATAAATATAAGATGATGAGGGAAATCATGGTTTGTATATAAAACTTAGGGCCAGAATATAATAGTATACCGAAATCAGTAGATCATAGAAAGATAATCAAAGCAATACCAACAATGTCAATACTTCACTCAATTCCATGAAAATGAGATTTCTTTCATCCTCATAAAGATTCACAAGAAGGTAATATTATTAAGTGAAGGGTCATTGAGTCCTTTGTCCAGGGTCTATAGCCAGCAAATGGTTGAGATTTGTTTTTCTTTTGCTAAAGGTCAGGCAATTCCCTGGTTCTCATTAGCAAAGAGATACACTGAAAAATGTTCTGTGGGTTGGTGTACTGCTTGTAATGGCGCTTTAGAAAGATTAATTTAACAGGAGAGGGCAGGAGGCCATGATAAGAGGTGAGAACACAAATCAAAAGGTAATAATGTTCCACTGAGTGACTATAAACAATTTAAAAGGAAATGGTGGCAGGAATGGGATGGCTTGAAAAAGAAAGAATACTTCAGTTGAAAGGAAGTTGTCAAAAATAAAGAATTTTAGTCTCTAAAATTCAGAGAGGATGTCCCTGAAAGGGTTCTATAACACCATCAATTTAATTCAATTCCAATAATACAAACCAAAGGTATCATCTTCATTCCAGGATATGGTATAGTTTATGCATACATGTCAAGACAATGAATAACTGTAGGTTTAGCCCCCAGGCTGACAAATCTTAGCATCATTGATGTGGTTCTTTTAATTTCCCATAAATCTTGTCACTCAGTTTCACATATCAGTGTTTAAAAACATTGATTTATATGCACCTTCTTAATCTAAATTATATTTTTGAAAAATTCCCAGTTGCCTGATATTATCACTTCCAATTTAAGTATTTGAAAACTAAAACTCTAGAAACATAAATGATTTACACAAGAAAACACTGCTTAATATTGTAATCTACAAATGCATATTTCTTAATTTAAAGGGTTTTTTTTTTTTTGTACCAAACCATGGTGCCTTAGGTGATCCCTAAAGCTGGCAGTGTTTCTCCTGACTTATTCCAAATTTCAGCCTTACCACAGCTTCAGCTTTACCCTGTGAACTTTAGGTGCAGGGATTAACACATGGTGGTGGTAAACATTTCCCTTGACTTACTGATTTGATTATTTTAGGGAATAGGTGAAGTATTTACGATACTGTCTATAACATAAATATGGCAGTAATCAACTATTTAAATTTATTTTAAATATTTAAATATTCCCAGGTGTCAACAGAAATAATTTTATTATCTTCTGCTTACAGGCAACCCCTAGAAGAGTAGAATAAGTCATATTTCAGCTGGATAGAAGATGTTTTTCTAATCATCCATGTGAGAAGATAGGTCAAACTCAACAAGATGGAATGCCCCAATTATGAATACCCAGAGTAACAATTATCACAACAGCAACATCCAACACCCTCCCTCCTACACATACACACACTGAAAAAGATTTGTTCTCTATGCTGATGGTGATGGAGTATTTAGGACAATAAGGCAAACTGGCTGCTCAATAAAGGACATCAGTAAATCTGATTTTCTGATTTGACTTACTGTCTTTATATTCTCCGGGTCATGGGGAGTAAAACACAATCTGACAAGACACTGTCAGTTGGCAGTTCTGATGATGTTGATCTAGCCTACTTAGGCAGGTGACCCTTTTGCTTTTGCAATGTGCATCTCAAAAGAAGGCTGCAGGCTGCTGCCACCTGAAAAAGAAGAGCTACCTGGGAAGGTGAATATTTATATAATTTCTTTATATGTCAGTAATAATTGTCATAACCTATAAACTAATACGTATATAAGAATATATACTAAAATAGAATTTTTAAAGCATGCTTCTGTCGTGCCTCTCTCTCAGCTGTGATTATAATATGAATGTGTTCCTTTTAAGTGATGGATAGAGGAATTATTTTTCATATTTGCTGGAGAAGTGATTTTTGCACCTCTAGCAGTATTTTATCTTAATATAATCATGTCATTGCTGTGAAAAGGTATAGTTTGCTCTTTTTATGATTTAAGGGAAGTTGTTTTCTGAAATTCACGCATCGTAGTGCATCTGCTGTAATTACAGTTCCACAATTATAGTTTAATAAGCTATGAAACACCTACAGGTCCTACACATGGTAACTTCTGTGACTGCACAGACAGTGGGTAGACGCTGGCATATGTACTTACAGGACTCAAAACTGCAGCAAGTGTTTTAATGGTTCACATTAGTAATGGTTGAGTGCACACATATCTCATACATTAAAAATATTTAAAACCCAGTTAACGCCTACCTAACTGAATTTTCATCTTTCCGACAAGTAAGTGACAGGGTATTCCTCCTTTCTGAGTTCCCTGAAGCACCCTTTTCTCATATTTTTTGAACTCCAAAGCAGAAATTATTTTTTTTTCTTTGTTCAAAGTAAGAAAGTCCCTTTGCCCTTTTATGGACCTCAAATTTATTGACTTAATCATTTGAATAAATACATTTGGAAAAGAAATTTGAAATCCTAGGAAGCCTCAGTTTCCTGTCTTATAAAAGTATGATAATTATATCAATATTACGGGATTAGCTTAAGAATATGTGAATTAAAGAATGTAAAGCAATTAGCAAGGCGGGGTAACGTGGCAAAAGCTGTTTTATTTGTGCTCTTGATGGCATCAAAACACACCTGCTCACTGTTTCTAGTGTGCCCACAGTGCGTTCTTTGGCTTTTTTTTTTCTTGAGATAGAGTTTTGCTCTCCATGCCCAGGCTGGAGTGCAATGGCATGGCCTCAGCTCGCTGCAACCTCCGCCTCCTGGATTCAAGCAATTCTCCTGCCTCAGCCTCCCACATAGTGGACCCACCATCATGCCCAGCTGATTACTGTATTTTTAGTAGAGACAGAGTTTCATCATGTTGGACAGGCTGGTCTTGAACTCCTGACCTCAGGTGATCCACCTGCCTTGGCCTCCCAAAGTGCTGAAATTACAGGCGTGAGTCACTGCACCTTTTCTTGCTTTTGCTTATCCTATTACCTTACTTATGTATAGCGATATCATCTTTGTGAATCTGTGTGGTGTTTAAAAAGGCAATAATGCCAATTATTACATAGGTATACTTTTAGCTGCTCTGTCGATTCCACCTAGAAGACAGCTGTCTAGACAACTGCCAGATAAATATAATGGTAACCACTGTGTATATGACATAGTCCACTTCATTCACCTGCACATAAATGGCTGGCTGTTGGCCAAGGCAATGGCTCAGAAAAGTCATGCCATCACAGATTCTGAGTCTTTGTAAATCTAGATAAAGTACTTGAAAGAAGGCTTGGGAGTTAGTCACTGAACATTTGTGAATATGTTGGGTTTTATGCTCTCTTCACGTCCCATAGTAACAGGACGGTTTCTGAATGGGGTCCATCTACTATTCATGGTGAGTTATTTCAAGCAGTCCTATCAGCTGAGACAAGGGCACGAAGGAAGTACATCAGGAGTGTATGTTTTAGATTTTGTCTGTCCAAATATATTAAATAAGCCTGCAGATGCAAACATTTGCTTGCATTTATCAGAAGCTCCAAAACCCTGAACCTCAGAGGAAAGTCGAAATATTCCATGCAAATTAGTAGAAAAAAAAAAGGTTTTTGTTGTTGTTTTGTTTTTTTAAAAACCCTCACTAGTAGGTTTAGATAATGCCAATTTTTCTTCCATGGTGGGCAGGCCTCTGCATCGCTGCACTCTTTTTACAGATGTCTCAGGGGTGACGACACAGAAGACATGAGCACCTGACTATGGACAGGGATTTACTGCATGGGGAAGGGGGCAGGAAGCAGTGGAGATCATGCCAATCTCGGCTCCACAAGTTAGTGTAGATCACTAACAGGCAAATTTCTCTACCCACCAGGACATTAGGGATACTCTTTCATTTGTCATATTGTCTCTCAGCCTAACAGCCATTTCTTTGTTGGAAATTTATAGAATATTGGCTTGCTTGCTAGTTTTTAGTTTAGAGAATGAAACTTTCACTTTAGGGAACTAAGATCAACCTCCGTATCAACTATTATAAATGATGCGAATCTGTATCCATTCTCCTTCAGCTAAAACAGAAACTCCTATGACATAAATGTTATCTCAGTTTTTCTCCATCTTTTTATTTGAATCCCGCAGCTAAAATATCTCAAATACTCAAAAACCACTAGAATAGTATTTCCCTAACTTTGCATGGCCTGCGAGTGAAAATTGATGTGAAATGAAATCACCAAGATGATTGTTGTGAATAATATGCATACATAGGCTGGGTTTCTATGATGTGACATCTTTTCCCAGATTGAGGCAAGGTCAGTCTCTGTAATGAACCTTTGTAAAGGTTTCTGTGTTTTTCAGCTTTATACTAGTAGCTGGATTTATAAATTTATAAGGCACCATTTAAAAAATGTGTGGAAGTCATTCTGATCGTTTTGATGCAAGATAACCTGGCATATGACAAGGTTCTGGTTGCTTTGTCTGGATAGTTAGAAATTGTTTAAAGAGTTTTATCAACTCTTTCTCAGTCACATTGTAAATATTTAGATTTTTAAAAAGTTTGAGCTGTTTGATTCACAGAAGGCAATATTACCTTTTAAATTACTTGGACTGATTTTTTGGATCACAGAGAAGTATGCTTTATTTTTCAAAACCTAAGTAGAGATACAATGCAGTACAACTTGGTACAACTGTAGCTTCCATGTTTAGGGAAATATGTCTGTTAATGTAATTGATGGTTATACCAATGCCAGCTGTATCTCTTACCAAAGAACTAATTAAGAGAGAGCAGTAATTTCCTGGAAAGACTCTTGCCTCCTCATTTAAATATTGTGACTTCCTCTCTGCATGGGAAAAAAATCTCCAAAACAATTCTTCCATACATGCTCCAAAATTACAGATAATCTCTAAACAAACCACATTTTTTCAATGAATTGGATCAAGGTTCAGCACAAATTCTGCCCCTTGGGGAGTGTTTGAACATGACTTTGAACACGATATTCCCTCTATCATTTGATTTCCATTACATTTTCTAACAGCACTTTTCAGTTTAATATTCCTAAGCTATTATTACTCTCTAAGTGATCAATGTCTTATTGTTACATTTTCCCCAAAGAGAAGTAGTTGTCATCTTTGTAGAAACCCAGACTGTACTCCAAGTCCATAAAACTTGTTCCATAAATGCTTGTTCAATGCCTGATTGAATCATATGATTTTACTAAAGTTCCTTTGCCTCGTAATTATGCTTTATGTGTTCCATTATGAAAATGAGTTCTAATTTTCTCATTGAATAGTAGAGATGTATTTCCTAGGAAATTATTACCCAACAGACTAGAATACGAGGTGATGTGTATGGAGAGGAAAAACTGCCTTTGAGCAGTGCTCAGTCAAATAATCTACCCAGAGTTGAGCAAGAGATGATGGCATTATTCAGGTTGTTTCCTGTGGAAAGGAGAGTTGTATTTTTTAAGCTCTTGTGGTCTTCCAGTCAGTGTGAGGTACATAAGCGTGTAATCCCTTGTAAAACTGATGAGTGCTATAAAATCTGTAGTTGAAATGTGAGGACTTATTCACATAATATTTATACATTCATAAATATTAAAGATTTTTAAAAATCTGCAATACAATAGAGATTCCACAGATTAACTACTTAGCTTGTAAGTAGCAAATAATCAATCTGAGGATCTGATATCTTTATATATTGTGTAAATTTGACTCTCATTTGAAAATCTATGGGATTGATTATTTTAATAATTCTCCTGAAACTATCTGGAAAATATAAACAAGATTAAACATAAACATAAACAGGAAAACAACCCCATAATCTAACTAAAGATCACGATCTCCTCTAAGTAATCTTTTGCTGATATACAGCATCTCTAAAACATCAGATTTATCACATTGTATTCTAAATGATATTTTCACTAAAAGTTTTGGAAGTATGTCAAACCAAGTTGAATTCAAGGAAGAAAGCTTTGAAAGATATATAAATGGTTGTCTTAATATGAATTAAAGATACACCTACATGCAACTTACATCATAGATGACCTACTATTGTGTCAAATAAGCTCCCATTGAAATACCTAAGCAATCATATACACAGTGAAAATGTCAGCAAAACAATGTTACATGGAAAGTAACCAAAACATAGAAAATATGACCAAAACATAGCCCCATTGTCAATAGTTGCAAAGATGAAAGTTATCATTTTCTTTACTTTTGTCTGATTTAGTCAGCAGTCAATAAACAGCAACAAAGAAAAGCCAAATAAACAATATAACCTTTTTCTACATAATAAGAACCTAAAAGTGCTGGAAGAAAATATTTATATAGAAAATGGTGTAGCCTTTTGGAGAGACAGGCCTTTTCATGTGGAACTTTAAAAGAAGAAAGCTTGCAGGAAAATAATGGAATTATTCGGGTACATGAGATTTATAAACTTTTGCACTGTGGAAAAAAAGAACAATTAAAAGATACACTTAAAATTTTGGATAATTGGCATGAAAGACAAATGGTGAATAAAATTAATATCTGTGGAGTTAGCAATTATACGAAAAAAAATAACAGAATTTGAGAAGAGGTCAGCAATGGGTAATTGAGAAAATAACTGTGTATCATTAATAGACATAAGAAAACACATTCAAAATTTCTACTATTCCAAACCTGGGTTATGTCTGAGTGTCCCCCATATATGTCTAGGGAAGGTCCCATGGTCCACCCTTGGCAATAGGCTCTTAAAACCTCCACGGCCTCAGGGCCGTTGCCTGAGCTTGCTGCAAGGGTCAGTCCCCAGTCCATCTTACCGGGAGATATGAGACAACGTAGATTATTAAAAAGCATCTTGGAACAGCAGGCTCCAGAAAAAGCATTATTGATAAAATAAACTCCCAACATTTTCGTTGCAAAATATTCCTCCACTTGTGAAGATTCAGGAGTCCTATTAGTGTATTCTAAGTCTTGTACATAAGGAACTGGTCTAACTTGGTGTGAATGTTTCCCACACTGCAGTGCAGGCCTTTTGATGGGTCTTGCTTCAGGGACATCCATGGAATAAGGTGAATGCCTGTAGAGGCAAGTGTGGAAAGAACTCCTCCAGTCTCAGCAAAAGACCTAGCAAACGTTGACTTACATTGCTCCTTGTCCACGTCCCTAAGAACTGTCTAGAGACAAGGGAAAGCATTATCCATGGTGGGCTTCAACAGGCAGGGATTGCTAACACTCAGCTCAGGCAGTAACAGACGGACGTCTCCAGCATTAGCTGGGAGGAGGGATTTTGTTTAACAGCAATTACTGGAAGTGCCCTGTGCTGAGGACATAGTATTTTATTTCAGCTATGCAGATATCAGGCATAGAGCAGGCTCCTTTCTCATTTAACCTCCACTCTTCCAGGAAGATTTACACACCATTGTGTATGTTATGTAAATAAACACGTGATTTCCATTTCTGTTACTGTTCATTCATTAGAAATTAATGGAACAGATTTCTTTTTTTGCTTTTTAAGATGCTGTGTAAATATTTTAATATGATGCTGTCTTCAGAAACGCAGTGTCAATGAGTGTGTGTGAGCACATAAATGTAGCCTGCATTGCACACAAACCTACGTGAGTGCATCAGTCCACTTTCACGTTGCTACAGGAATTTGTAAAAGAAAGGGGTTTAATTGACTCACAGTTCCACAGGGCTGGAGAAGACTCAGGAAACTTGCAATCATGGTGGAAGGGGAAGCAAACACATCTTTCTTCATATAGTGGCAGGAGACAGAAGAATGAGAGCTGAGCGAAGGGGAAAGCCCTTTATAAAACCATCACATCTTGTGAGAACTTACTATCATGAGTATAACGTGGGGAAAAGTGACCCCATGATTCAGTTGCCTCCCACCTGGTCCCTCCCACTACACATAGGGATTATGGGAACTACAATTCAAGATGAGATTTGAGACACAGACACACCATACCAGTGAGCAAACAGCAGTTTACCAAAGCACTTCATTTCAGATGCTGGTGCTCTATAATTTTTAAATAAATTCATGGTGAACATTATAAACTTTAGCTCAGCGATATATGTGTTATATTAGCTCAGCGATATATGTGTTTTAGTCTTAACTTGAAAAGGGGGGTGAAAACTAAATGCAATATTATAGGTTTAGAAAACTACATTCAAATATTTGTGGCAAAATGCCTCTATTTCCTACTACTTCGAAATATATCTCAGAACAATATAAGCAACAAAAACTTTCGATAAATCTGCTGAATATTGACAACAAATGCCTTTTTATCATCATTTTGCAACAGGAACAAAATAAAACATAAGTCTCAAATAAATTGAGAACACATTCCTCTTTCCCCACATTTTCAATGTTAAATCTAAAGCACATTTTTGGAAGAGACTATAGTTGCTCAACCATAACGCACAAACATACACACACACACACACACACACACACACACACACATATAAATTCACTTTACATATCTATGCTCAATATTATATATTGATTACTATATAAAGAGTATAAAATACAGCTTATGTTATTACATTTTGATTTAAGAAAATAATTTATAATACTTCCTGACTTTCTATTTCATTTGCAAGTAGAGAATAACTCATTCAATTATAACCTATAAAATTGCTGTGTAGCCTGCAAAATTTTACAAAAAGTGAGATATTTCAAGAAATGTTGGTATAAATTTTGTAGATTTTGGTCAGATAAAAAATGCGATGATACCTTTTTTAATAACTACAATTAACTATTTGATAATGTTTTTAGAGATATTTTTCTATACATATTTAAACTACAAATAATATATAATTAAACTAAACAACTTTCTTGGAAAATGGAAGTCTCTGGGTCATACTTGAAAATTCAGGCTGCAGAAAAGGAGCTCAAAAAGTGGACATTATGAATCACCTTAGTAAAACTTCAGAACTTTTTCATTAGATTTTCTACATTTAAATATTAAGAGCAAAACAAGAGGTGAACAATTACTATTTAGGGCAAATTCAAATCTATACACTAGTTTAAGGTAGGCTCAAGATGGTAATATAAAACCTAATACTTTGAAGTCCCAATTTTACCTCATGGATATATTTTGAGAATTCCAATTTAAAATAAAATATTTGAATATCTTATTTTAGTATAAATAAAAAATAGCAAATTATTAAGTTGAGTCCACTTTCTTTTATTCAGCTTAAGGATTCAAATATGCTCTACTTATTTTATTCAGTATTTTTTTAAAAAAGGTTTAAGAAAATAGTATCCTGGAAACAGATAGTTATCTTCAATTCTTAAATTTATCTTATTATTTACTTACAACAGTATTTTGCTCAGAAGTGTGCTTGCACGTTTTCTTTCCATATTTAGTTGAATATTTTGTTAATTTTTAACTGATTCATTGAACGTGATAAACTCGCTGGCCAATTATAATGCAATTCTCCCTTTCTCTTGCACTGTCACTTAAAACTAAAATACCTGTGTATAACACAAAAAACAAGCATGAAAAAACTCTGGCAAGTGAAAAGAAAAGAAGGAGGACCTCTTCAGAACCTCAGGAAATGAGGAATGATACAACAATGACCTTATTGTCTCCCTTATCTTGGACTGGACTCTGAAGAGCTTGGAGTCACCAACAGGCACAAACCACAACAGGTCTAAGGAGAGCCTGTTGCCCCTAGCCAAGGAACAGAGAAGAAATACAGAATTTAAAAAACTGGATTACTTCAAACCACACTTTCATGAGTAGATAATGACACCGATCAACGAGGAAATACAAAACCTAAATAACATTATAACCTAAATAGATACAAAAATCATTTATAAAGCATTCTACCCAAAAATAACAGAATACAAATTCTTCTCACCTATACATTAAATCCTCTCACAGAGAGGCCGTATGCTATATCATAAAACAAGTCTCAATGGATATAAAATAATTGATATTTTATAAAATATATATTCTGACTACAACTGAATAAAATAAATCAATAAAAATATAATTTGAAAAATTCACAAATACGTGACAGTTAAAAACTACTAAATGACAAACAGGACAAAGAAAAAGTTATGTGGGAAATTAGAAAATTCTTGAAATAAATGAACATGAAGTGGTGAAGATAGAAAAGTGCTGTTTTCATTCAGATAAAGCAATGCTTAGAAGAAAATTTGTAACTATAAACAACAATATTACAAAAGGTGGAAGATCTCAGGCAAATCACCTAAGCTTCTTCCATTAGACACTAGAAATGTAAAGCAAACTAAACACAATTATTCAACAAAAGGGAATAACAAATATTAGAGTAGAAATTAGTATTTTTAAGATAGTAAAACAGTGGAAGAAATCAACAAAACCAAAAACAGCGTCTTTGAAAAGATCGACAAAATTGAAAAGCCTTTATCAAAACTGACCAAAAAAAAAAATAGAAGACTTACATTATTAAAATCAGAAATACAAGAGAGTCTTTAACATCAATACAGAAAATAAAAAATGATGACTTTAAAAGTGGCAAGGATGATAGTATTTCAAAAATGTAGATAATCTACAAAAAAGTGACATAAATTGATAAAAATGACTTAAGAAAAAATGGAAAACCTAAGTAGGTCAATAAGTAAACAAGGTGTTGAATTAACAGTTAAATATCTTTCCAAAAAGGGAAGCCCAAATCCAAATAATTTTATGGATGAATTGTGCCAATAGTTAAAGAGATTAAATTCTAATTATTTACAAAATTTTCTTGATCAGATAAAAATATCACATTAAAGGTTCAGACAAACATCTCTTCTATATAAAGATGTATGTGTCTTCAACACAATACTAGCAAACCGATTCAAACCACATTAAAAAGGGGGGTTATACACCATGACCAATTGAAATTTATTCCAGGAAGCTAAGGCTTGTTTAACATCCAAAAGCCAATTTATATAAAACACAATAGCAATAGAATAAATTAAATAACAGCATAATCAAAACAACAAAATAAAGGGCAAAGAGCACATGATCACTCAGTATACAGTAGGAGAATTTGACCACATTCAATACCTCTTTATAATAAAAAAATCCTGGTAGAGAATCTATAAAAAGCCTTCAATTAACATCATACTTAATGGTGAAAGACTATATTAATTTATCCCAATGTCACAAAAAACACAAGATCATCACTCTTACCTCTTTTTAAGATTGACCTGGAAGTTTCAGTCAAGGCTCCAAGACAGGAAACCGAAATAAAAGGTATCCACATGGTAAAAGAAGGCACGAAATCATGTGTATTCACAGGTAACGTGATCTTACATACATAGAAAGTACATGTGCCTGTAGTCTCAGTTACTCAGGAGACTGAGGCAGGAAAATTGCTTGAACCCGGGAGGTGGAGGTTGCAGTAAGCCAAGATTGTGCCATTGTGCCCAGCCTGGGTGTCTCAGCAAGACTCTTTCTCAAAAAAAAAAAAAATTAATTTAGAAGGTAGAGAAACGTAAGATACATATCTTTAGGATAGCAATAAAAAATCCAAATATGAAGTTAAGAAAATAATTCCAGTAAAAAGTAGCATCAAAAATTATAAATTACCTTAGAGTGAGTTTACAAAAGAAGTACGAGACTTTACCTTGAAAACCAGAAAACATTGCTGAAGGACTTACAGGAGGCTAGGGCCAAAGACCTCATTGAAAGAAGGCTCAGAGAAGCCTGACTGTAGTGTGGTCAAAGAGTGAGCTCTTGTCAAATACAATCAGTACAGTTACTAAATTATTCAAGTTATTCAAGTATTTCAATTACAGAGTGACTCAATAAGTAGACTCCATTAGGCTACAAACAGTTAAACATTTTTTTTATTTAAGTCATCCAATAGATTCTACTTTTGCTTTGCAATCTTGTGAGTTTTTTTCTTTATGCATGTAAACATATGGAGGGTAAGACATTTTACAGGCAGATGAAGATTTCACTGAGATAAATTTATAAAATTTCTCTTCCCTATTATAGCTAGCAGTTTTCTCAGTTTTCACTCCACTTTCCCTCTTGGCAAGTTGGCCTATGAGAGTTATATCAGACTTTGTTATGTCTTATATCACACAAGTGTACATGTGATGTCTTTCTCTATTTCTTACAACTGAATGTAAACCCACGATTATCTCAGAAATAACTTTTAAACAACAGCAACAATAATTGTACATTGTATTCAACACATTAAGGTGATTACATGTGATTGCAGGATTATGGAACTACAATGCCAATAACAATTTTAATCAAGTTTGGGAACCTGTGGTGGAGTCAAGACACTTGCATTCATTTTATGTTTGTTCTATGTGGCAAGTAACATGTATTTTTTTCTCAAGTTCATATAAAAAGCCCTTCTGAGTTTATTTCCATCAATTTTGTATTTTTCTTCTACCTATGCCTGATCTAAGAAAAATTTAAACAGCACAAAATAAAAGGCAATTTTATAATGAAAAATCAATGTGGAAACAGAACAGATCAATGGTTGGCAAAGGTAAGGGGAGGGGCTGTATGAGGAATTTTTGGGGGCTGCAATTATTCTTATCCTTTCTTTGGTGTTATTGACACAAATCTATGCATTTGAAACAGATCATAGATAACCGTATGCCAAAAACATAATTTTTCCTGTATATAAATGACAAAATTTTCTGAAAAGATTGAAAAGGTATAATACAAATCAGGAAAAACAATGCCAAAAAAAGAGCATATTGTAAATCTAGGATAATGATGTTGAGTTCTGTTTTAGGGAATTGTGTACAAGGTACATATGGAATCGAGGTCAGCATGTTTTCACACTATAGAACTCTGCGATTGAAGTCAAGGTAAAAATGCTGTCATCTGTGATAGAAAATTTTCCAAATTTTTTTATATTATAATGTATCAAATAATCCAGTTAAGTTTCTTAGCATATAATTATATGAAATCATGCAATTTGTGGGTACATGAGAAATGTTTTTCTGTATCCATAAAGGATTGGAAAATATAAATGACAAATCGCATGTTTAGGAATAACAACTTCCCTCTCTGACGACCATACATAATTGTGTTAAATGAATTAAAACTTTGAGGAAATATATTTATGTCCCTGAAATTAAGCTGAATGACTATAAATCACTTAGCAAAGGTGTTTTTCTGTAGCTAAAGTCTTCCTCTGAGCGAATATAAGAAAAACCTTTCTTATATGCCAGCTAAGGCCCAGGGTCCTTCCATGGTCCTGTTCAGCCCTGGGACTTCCAATTATAATCAGAGCCGAACTGTATCACAAGTAGTAGGTACCTGCCTGGCTGCTGGCTATCTACAGCAGAAAATATTTAAACACTTATCTTAAAAAAACGAAGCTCTCCTCACGGTACAAATATTCAGCAGGAACTTCTGCAGTAATTAATCAAAACCTTGCCCAGGAAAAAAAGTCCATGTATTAACCACTCATCTTCTCACACACTTTAGAAATGCCTTTCTATAACAAAAAGTAAGGGGTTATGGCTCATTTTTGCATATTTTTAAAATTGACACAACTCTCATTTATTTTTGGAGCAAATTTCATTTGATCTGATGATATTAGAAGGCATACATGTCCATTATAATGAATTTAGAGTAAACAAAGAAGAATAAAAACATTTAAATATTCTTAATCCCTTCGATACAGAGATTATGTCTCAACATTTTTGGATTTTAATTTAATAAAACTTTGTAACTTGCTATTATGATTCAAAAATCTGTTGCGAATACTTACCCTTAACAGTGTATATTCTTATAAAGGGCAGTTCTAACAAGATTGTAGATGCTACAGCTTACAGCCAGTGTTAAAATCTTGCTACTTCTATTTATCAGCTTCATATATTAGCCAACTTACCTAACTTCTCTAGGCTAACCTCACTTGCCAGATCTGTAAAACAGGAATAAGTATCATAAACTCTCCAAAAATGATTTGACTGGCATAAGCCTTGGTTTTCCTGTTAAATAATGTTAGCTGCCACGTTGTGGTAGATATGAGTGGTCTGATACCCACGATTTCAATTTTCATTTAAAATAAAAGCAAATCTCAGTCCAGTGCATCTGCACAGTGTATTCAGGTATGTGCTATTGCCAAGTAGACATAAACAATTCATATAACCCGATGGACATATTGCAAAGTGCCAGCTCTGTCTTTTCATGTGCTACAATGGCAGTCTTGCACAAAAGATAATGGAAATACTATCCACAGTACTCCAGATTCTGTTTTCCTTGGATTCAGCATCAGTGAGAGAGAAATCCTCTGACCTGTTGTCTAGATAGATCCTATAATGTTTAATTTTGTATGTCAACTTGGCTTGGCCACTCTGACCAGATATATGGTCAAACATTGTTCTGGATGTTTTTTTCTGAAAATGTTTTTGAATGAAATTAACATTTAAATACACCCTGAGTTAAGCAAATTACCCCCAATTGTGTAAGTGGGCCTCACCTAATCAGGTGAAGGCCTGAGTAGAACAAAGACTCACTACCCCTGAGCAAGGAGGAATTATGCCCGCAGGCGGCCTCTGTACTCAGACAGCAAGCAACTCTTGTCTGGTTCTCCAGCCTTCAGGAGTATCCTGCTGGTTTTGGATTTACTAAGCTTCCACAATCAAGCCAATTTCTTAATAAATCTCTCTTTATCCCACTTTATCTGTCTATCAATCAATCAGTCAATCTATCTATCTATCTATCTATCTATCTATCTATCTATCTATCTATCTATCTATCATCTATCTATCTATATATCTATATCTATCTATCTGTCCGTCTTTTTGACTGTCTATCTGCCTACCTACCAATCTGTCTGTCAAACATCTGTATCCAGTTGATTATTGTTTCTCTGGAGAACCCTGACTGATGTGAACCCCAGACTGAAGGGACAGACAGATATTAGGCCTTACTATCTTACTAGTTTCTTATACTCTACTCATCTAAGGGTGAGGAACATATTTGGCCAATTCTCATAGTTGGGGTGTCATAAATTTAGTACTGAGATCACCAATCCAAATATTTATCAGGCTGATAACCACAAGAATTCTACTTCTGACAGTCAGCTCATTAACGAGTAGATCCTTTAGTGTTGAGCAAGGTAAGGAAAGCTGAGCGCCTTGTGACAGCCACACTCTGATGTAGTCATTGTCATCATTTTTGTGGGCATTTCTAGCACTTTCCCCTGTGGTCTAGATTCCTGGTGTAGGCAGAGAACTGAGGCTTAGGAGTACAGCTCACTTTTATGCACATTATTTTTATATTATATATCTTTTTTATATACCATATAAAATGTAAAGGTAGTTTATAGAAAAATAAATGATGATAGCCCATCCTGTACAATGTGATTAAGAGGATGAATGAGTTAGGAGATAAAATCCTTAGGCCAGGGTCTGGCATGTAGGAAGCAGTTAGTCAATATTAGCATGGACTGTATTTCTCAACTACATGGACATGCCATCAGTTATTTAAACAACCAGCTACCCACATGAGAAAATATTCTTAATGAAAAGCATTAAGGATGGTGAGGCTATAAGGCTATGTTCTCTCTCAGCACTTGGCAATTTAAATTTTAAAATCACAAGGGATTTATGTGATTATCAGTGGAGAACTTCTCTTTTTAAGAAGAAAAGAGAATCATTCCATAGAATGCCATTCATCCACAAAATGTGGGCTCAGGAGGCATTGACGACTTTTCTACACGAGTTTGTATTATTACTACTTTTCTGTGATTACTCTCTTTCTTTGATAAATCATGGCATTGCAGTTAACTGAGATACATTTAAAATCAGAATAAAAAGCTCACGTGTGAGGACTAAGAAATCAATTTTGACAGTTTGGGGAAATCTCAGAGGAAAAATATTGCATTAAAAAACATGTTTAGTTAATTAAATTAATTCATGTTCTATGTCACAGAATCACCTTTCAAAAAATGTAAAATGTTAATAGTACTCTTTTTCTTAGGCTTGAACTTGTTAATTTAAACCCTAAAGCTGCCATCATACATAGTGAACTGCATCCTTAGTTTGTAAACAGTGTTCAGCCTAACTTAGGAGTAAATTCAATGTTCAACCTTACTTAAGAGTATGTTATCTTGTAACAAGTACCTGAGTCTCAGCCAATCACAGCAGCTGAGCTTCAGCCAATTACAGGCTGTGAACTGATCAGGTCTTGTCCATATGAAGCCACTGCCTTACCACAACTTGCCCTAATCAGACAAGTCCTGAATCGTAACCAATGAAGCCTTTCTGCATCACACTTCTTTCTTTCCCTCTATAAATACTGCCTGCCCATGTGACTGGGTGGAGCTGCCTGAAGCTCTCCTGGTTCTGAGTGCTTCCTGGCTTATGAATTATTCTTTGCTCAGATAAATTTTGTTAAATGTAATGTCTAAAGTTTCCAGTAAACAGGCTTTAGGACTTACATTTTACTTCTTTGATTTTCATATGTGGAAACTTTCCCATATGAAGAAAATTTTCCCATTTTTTTCTGCCATAATGGGAAATATTAAGAATTCAGATATCCAACTTGCAGAGAATTGGCCTCACAATCTGTAACTATCTGTACAAATTTACTTTCTCAGATGCTTTAGGATGTCTAATAGAGCCCTGCCCCAGCATCAGTAACACCATCATCCATAGCTGCCTAGGGTCCTCCCACTCCAACTCTCGGTTCAGAATGCCTGGCTATAGAATGGAATGGGTCACTGACCTTTTCATTCTCTCATTCTCAACAGAGCTACTTGTCACTGCATACTGGATAACAGAATTGGCAAAAATATCATGTTAAACCTAAGTCCTTAGATAATCTTAGAGATACTCTGGCTCACCCTGCTAAAAATTTCACCGATCTTCCAAGTGTAATCGTGCATTGATTTGATAATGGAGACTAAGACAAGTATCACTGGTTCTTTCCTGCTGATGACTCTAACACACAAAGCATCTCATAGAAAACCGGTTTTCCTGCCTTTTTTTCTGTGCAGAATTTAATGATCAACCATACACATGGGCAATTCTATATTTTCATAACTGGGAAACAACTAAAATATGTCTACACCTCTTAATCTGCAGTATAGAATAAAAGGATTTCCCAGCAAGCATAACTCCATCTACATGGGTGTCTTTTGGTAGAATGCTTCTTCCTGGCTCCTTTACATAAATGTAAAGGAGAATAGAAATCAGTCTCAAACTTTATCTGCTATAACAGAGTATACTTCAAAGGCTATAGTTGCTCAGCAAGCTTTTTTTTAGTTATCTTGCTTTGGACTCCTTTTTGGATGAAGAGGGGAGTGCATATAATAGCTCACCTCTGGCTGCACTGGGAGAAACATGTCAGTTGTGAGAAATCTGGACCATTGTTAATATATTTGGATCATACATTAATCTGGTCCTAAAAACCCTACTACTTAATCCAGATTATATTACTGTGATCTGGATCATTGTTAATATATTTGATTTTCACTGTTTTGATTCCTGAGGACTCCTGATAAGGAGTATACTTTAGTCTCTTAATAGTATATTCCTGAGAGTCACCACAATAGTCCCTTGGTGTGCCTGTCCTCCCAAGAATCTTAAACTCTCATGTGAGGCCATCTGGTTTTCCTAAGGTTACAGTAATGAAAACATGACAAGAACATACAGAGATTGGATTAGCAATATATTATAAAGAATAGGCTTAGCATAGGCTCATGAATAACAAGAGGCTTAAGAAGCCTGGCAAGTCTCAAGATCTGCAGGGAATGCTGGCAAGCCGGAGACACAGGAGAGCTGATGGTGTTCTTACAGTCTGTGTCCCAGGCTTAAGAAGCAGGAGAACCAATGGTGAAGTTATTGCCTGAAGGCCCAAAGACTCATCCCCAGAAGAGCCAACATTTCTGATTGAATCTAACGGCAGGAAGAAAGCTGATGTTCCAATGCAAAGGTTGTCAGTCAAGAAGAATTCTCTCCTCATGGGATACAGTCAACCTTTTCTCTCTCTTGGTATCTTCAAATGATTGGTGGAGGCCCACTCATCTTCAGGACAATCTTCTCTAGGTAGTCTGCCTATTTTAATGTTAATCTCATGCTCGAAATACCCTTACAGAATCATCCAGAAAAATGTTTGACTATATATCTCGTTACCCAGTGACCCAATCAACTTGACATAAAATTAGCTATTACAGATGCTTACTTTCCAACATAAATTTCAGAGTTGGCACTTATTACTCTAAAAATATGCATCAGATGCCTGCTTTATCTAATAAATAGTGTGCGCACCAGACTTCGGTAGGAATATTGTTAGCATTCCACTCAAATCTCTTTGGATTGCTTTTGATCATTCTGTGGATGCCTCCTCTAGGTTTGGGGTTATTTTATTTCTCGTGGCCTATATGTGCAATTGTCTTTACAGGAAGGTCTGTAGGTTACTGGAGAGATTTTCTAGTTCATAAAAGCAGAGATTCAAAAATGCTTGGAAACTTACCTCTTCCCCATTTCACCTCACCACCATGGTCTTCAGTTAATGTCATGTTTATGTGATCATATAAAAAGCCAGATCTCTTTCTCTGAGTTGTGCCACACCTTCAGGTAGAATTTACTGTCCAGAGTTCACCAACGGGAAGTGGTTCAGACAGAGACGGGTAAAAACTGCATATTGCCTGGCTTCTTCTCTTCCCTGGCTACTCTTACTAGCTTGTCCTGTGAGTACTTTCTTATGAAACTTTCTTGAAAGTATTGTTTCTTGAATAAGGAAGGTGTGGGTGGTTAACCTTATGGAGCTTCTAAGCAAGGGAAAATAGCATCTTCTGCCTGCTCCTTGCCTAATGTGAGTTTATGAAGATTACTTCGGGTTATTTGGGCAGATGTTTGCATTACCTTGAGGAATCTTAAGGACTCAGTAAGTAAATATTTCCTAGTAATTCATGAGTACACTAAATTCCAATATTAAGCTTCATTTCTATTCGATTTTTCTGGGGTTAATTGAGGACGAGGAGAAGATACTTTTAATTTGAAATTTTTATTTTTTCTTAGAGACCTTAATGTGGTAACAGTCACTCAGCCTGTGGAACTGTGAGCCTGTGCTGTGCTGCACAAACTCATTAGCACCCAGAAATCCTGCACTCTGACAGACTGATGTTCCCCAAATAAACTAGAGAACCATCAAGTAGAGATCACCTCTGCTTTCCTCTCTATTCCTTTCTGGCACACTGGAAGTACAAAGTGAATGCCTGTGCATAATCATATTTAAAATAGGTGACATTACCAATTACAGCGTTCTAAATGTCACACAGTTCTTTTCACTCCTCCCCAGCTCCACACTTTAGACACCTGCTCTCAAAATGTTCTTGTCCTCGTAACAATGTGGAAAATAGCTGAGAATCTAGAATGTTAAGAGGTACAAGGGACATTAAAATTTATCCAATTTTACACCTCATTTCACAGTTTGTTGCAGGCATGGGAAAATAAGCCACTGATGGAATTAGATGTCTAACTTTAGTCTTGTGTAAATTATGGAAATTACAGTTTTGCTATATAAAATGAGTTGTCACAGACTCACATACATATAGGGAAATAAAAGTTTCCACCTGACCTTGCCTTGACTTATTAGTCTTTGTGTTCAGCTGAGAGTTTAAAGACCAGGCTTATTCCTCCAAAATTAACATCCAGAGTAAGTCTTAAAGTGGTGTGTAACACACATTGGTGTGGAAGAGGTTCAAGGAATTCATCCTGGGAAGAGTGTGCACTAGCAGTGAAGAAGTATAAGTATCAGACTGGAACTTGATCATGGATCCATCTCTACACAGAGTAGAACTTCCGGTTTAAGTGGGAAGTACAGATTTTTGACAGCTATACAGAAAGGAAACAGCATGATCACACGTGTTTTAGATCATACTCATTTTTCACGTGTTCTGAAAACTTACAAAGTTTAATAAATTTGAGGTATTTCACACAGATTAGCATAAAATTTCAGAGGCACATGTTTTTTCCAGTTGGGAGAAACCAGGAAAGAATCGTGGATTATTAATAGGCACTTATAATGAGCCTGGTAGATGAAAGGATAAAATTTTGAAATAGCAATTTGAGTAAGGATGGATCTTCTCTGGCTGGTGTGTAGGGTGTTGAAGAGAAGTGAAGATTCTTGTAAGATAACTTTGATGACAGGTTTCCTGGCAGCCTACTATATAAACAAGCAAGCAATCAAAAATATATGTAATCCTTGAGGAATTACAATTGAAAACAGTTATACTATAACAGTAAATTTATAACAGGCAAGGTCTCATGCATTGCAGCAGCAACTTTTATTTAATGTTGTACTTTGCTTTCCTCACTCCATATAATAAGTAAATAAAAACCAAGGTTAAACTTTTTATCCCTTTTGATCTTTCACATAAATGTAGTCAGCACTATTCAATTTTCTCTGTAAAAAATACTAAAGTAAAACCATTCTTCCAAGTCTTGATCTCCTCAAGCCCAGTTCTTCTGAAAAGACACCCTGATTTTACCTCAAATATCAGATCAACTAAAAGCCTGTTAACCCCTCTTGGACATCTTTTAGTCACTGATGGAGTAAGGCTCTTTTCCATATTCTCCCCTGAAGAAACAAGCAGGACATACTACTGATTAATGGTATAATTCCTTAAAGGCACAATGTCATTTTTACCTCTGCATCCCAGATCCTAGCATATTCCCATGATAAATAAATTAAAGTTAATTCTTAATAAATGCACTTGTTAATTATGGGGTAGAGATACTAAACATTAACTGAGTTTTAATGTTTCACAGTTTACCACGGCTTGGCTCTTTCTCTTCATGACTGTGAGAACTTCTAAGGCTCTATGCTACATTTAACATTATAGTATATGGTTATATACTGAGGATATAGGAATGTCCCAAAATCATTAGGCACTATGAATCTTTTCAAATCATATAATATTTTACTCTACAGAAACAAATCTGTTAGAATGCCCCAAAATAATAAAAACTAAGGAATGAAATCATATCAGCAGAAACAAGCAAATTATTCTTTCTTTAAATGAGGCCTGAATCACAGTCTGAGTTTTTTGATAACCAAACAAACACATACCACACACACACACACACACACACACACACACACACACACACAATTTGATCATTTTAGGTAGCTTTCATCTAATCAAAGAAGAAAATTTGATGCATTAGATTAGAAAAATTCTGTCCGAACATTGAGTTAAAAGCACTTGGTTAAGTTCAGTAATTCTTAAAATAGGACCTACTTGGATAATTGTGCTTTGTACAATAGAATGTGATATTTAATTAAATTTCTTATTAAGCGGGATTGATTATTCAGTGCACATTTTCATATTTTTATCTGTCTCAGTTTTCTGGATGCCATGCCAACCATAGCATATGTAGATTTCTCTTAATAGATGTGTAATGGAGCTTTAGTATAAACTCTAAATAGTTTTGTTTTCTGTTCTGATTGCCAATTAGAATGTCCAAATCACTTTGTATTTTTAGTTGAAGATTTTTTTTTATTTTAGCCTCTGAGATGTGGATTTTATAAACTACAGTGAGTATGAATAGTTTAATTGAAGGGGGATGAGATTTATTTATTGAATAATACAAAAAATTGTTAGTTTTAGGAAAATTAAAAATAACTCAAGACAATTTACTGACAAAAACAAAATTGAAACTATTATATTTATGGTTTTGTTTTGTTTACCAAGTCTAGAATATTTTATTGCATTGTCAATACATAATATAGACAAATAGGATAATGAACAATAACTTTCATTTCTTATACCATCCATTATCTAAGTCATTTTCTCCTCCTAAATATGAGATTTAGTAACAAATGGCTATATGTGAAGTTTATGTTAAAAATTATTAATAGTTAATGTAATTTCTAAATGAGAAGTAAATACAAGAACGTATGAAGCAAAAAGATAAGTAGAAAATGAATTTTAATATACATATGAACTTCAGTTATCAAATTCCATTTAAAGAACTTATGTCGCAAATTAACAAAATGTTTGTTTCACTGAATAACCTTTGAAAGAGATCTTAAGGTTGATGCTATGTAGAATCAATTGGATAAGAATATTTTAGTTTCCTTTTTTTACACTGAGCACTTACTTTGCTGAGAAGAATTACTTATCTGAGTGTTCACATTAGGATATACTGTAAAATTAACTGGTAAACATTTTCACTTGAGGGATGATAAATAGCATAGATTGGTGATTAAGAGTGCAAACTCTTGAACAAGGCTGCCTACAGCCCCGTGTTGTTCTGCTACTTATAAGCTACAGGGCCTCCATGGGAGTTTTATTTTAGCTCACTGCATCTCAGATGCAAACTCGAAATTTTGAAGAGAGAACATTAAAGAAAACATGGAATCTTTAAGTACTTACATTAGTAAAGCTAAAACTAATTTTAATGATCTAATCATCCAACTTTGAAAGATAGAAAATAATTTACTTAACCCCAAAAAGTAAAGACATGTAAATGTATAAGCTAAAATTAATAATATTGACAATAATCATATAATAGAGGGGATCAACAAAGTAAATGTATGTTCTTATGTTTTTGAAAATGCAAATAGCAATGACAAGTCTATGGAAAACTTCCCAAAAGAAAAGAAGAGAGAAAGAAGAAACAAATAACACATAATATGGAATTTTAAAAAGAGGATAGAAATATAAATAATATGGATATTAAAAATGATTATAAGATGTTATGAACAACTCTGGGCTAAATTTTAATCTTATGTTATTTGCTAAAAATAACTTAAGAAAATATAGAGATGCTGAATCAATTAGTAACCATGGAAGGCATTGAATTTTTTTAATTAGTTGAAAATTTTCCCAGAAAGATGTCTCCAGATCATACATTTATTTGAGTTTCAAAAAGTTTGAAGAAATAAATTATTCCTAATAAAAACTTGCAGAATATACAGATGCTCTCCAACTTATGATGGAATTGCTTCCCAATAAACCCATCATAAATTGAAAATATTATAAGTTGAAAGAGCATTTAATCCACCTTGCCTTCTAAGTTTCACAGCTTGGCCTAGCCGGCCTTGAAATGCTCAGAACACTCACAGTAGTGCACAGTTCTTTTGAGAGGATCAGGCATCGGTTCTCCTGACCATATGGCTGACTAAGCTGTGGCTCACTTTGTGAGAGTGTTAGCCTTCAGCATATCACTAGCCGCAAAATATACCAAAATTCGGAATTCAAAGTACAATTTCTAATTAATATTTTCAAACCATTGTAAAGTCCAAAAACAGTAAGTCAAGGATGATCTATACTTAAATAAACACAAAAACAAACAAACCTAAGTCACAATCTAAATAGCAAAACCACAGGTATTATTTTTAAATGGATAATTATTTTATCCTAAAGAAGTCCTAAAATCCTAAATATCACCAAATAAATTCCAGATTAATATATTTTTTCAGATATTTTTAGATTGTAAGGTTGAGAAAATATAGTATAGTTTTCTGCATAGAAGAAAAAATTATTCAATAATATGCCATCTAAATTCAAGATGTCGACTTTGAGCAAAATAGGAACAAAGAAAAATACTTTAACCTGGTAATTGATATTTATGATATAGCTTGTAGCAAGAACCATATATTTACTGATAAGTGTTAATTCACTCCTTTTAAGATCTGGAAATTACAAATATGACTGCCCTTATCTTTCTGATTTAGCACTGCAGTAGCACTCCAGCTATACAATAAGAGAAGGAAAAAAGAACAGTGTAAGGACTGAGAAATTGTTACCAAAACACTAAGGTTCAGTCTAAGCCCTGCTGCTCAACTCACAGAAAGCCAGTCACTAAGATAACAGGTATTGCTGGAGAAGAAGGCTTTAATCAGGGACTGCAGCCATGTAGATGGGAGATCAGTCTCAAATCCACTTCCCTGACCAACTAACATTATGGGATTTTATAAAAGGAAAAAACATCTAACTACATGCAAGTAAGGAGGAATTAGGAAGTGGTAACAGAATCAGGAGGGATGAGGGGTCTGTTTTCTGGTCTGGATATAATGATCTGCAGAGTTTCAGTTCCTTGATATGGTCTGGGAACCTTATGATCAGCTTCCTGAGGAAGGAATTCAGGTAAGACAAATGTAAATCTCAGGCTTTAAGACTGGGAAGGTCAAATTATATGCTTATTGTAACAGAGTGTAAACATCAATTCTGTGGGACAATTGGAGTGATCTCAAAACAACAAAATTGCTTAAAATAGTTGAGCTATTATTTTCATATATTCACAAAATAATTATTGGTAATATATTTATAACATTATATTATATATACTCCAAATATATTTACTCTATTGCTCACTAATTCAAAAAATAATTGTGGAGCACCTTTTATAATAACTAGCACACAGTGAACAAAATATTCTAGCCACTCTAATGAGGACTATGTTACTTTAGGCTTAAATGATAAAGTCACATAAATTTTTTATTACAAGATACTAAATATAATGGAGAAAACAAAACAAAACATCAATAGCAAAACAGACAAAAGAGTAGGGTAGTGGGATCACGAATATCATGGAGTGAGGTAGGGATTTTAAATAGGAAACAACGCAGTGAGTAGTGACATTCAAAGAATGTATGAACAAAGTGAGGGAAATAGCAATGAAGTGGTCTGGGGAAGTAATGTACCAAGCAGAAACAAAAGAACTAAAAGACCTTGAGCCAAACTAGATCAAGCCCCCATAATTAGAAAGAACAGGAAGGACAGTGCAGATTGAAAGAGGAGTGATGGGGAGAGAATGGTATGTGATGAAGAATTCCCTGGGCTCATGCACTTGCACCTTTCTAGATGATAGGAACTTGACATTCATTAAGAATGAAATGGGGGACCCTCAAGAATTTTGACTAAATAAAATGACACAATCTAATGTTGTAGTAAAAGAAACAAGCTCACTATGGAAACCAGAAAAAAAAGTCAGAAAAACATTGTCATAACATTGGTGTGGGGTAATAGCAGCTTAGAACAGGGTAACAACATAGAGTTGGTTATAGAGTTTGAAATTAGAGACCACAGAATTCCTTGATACATTAGGTGTGGCAGTGATGCACAGGGAGATTCAATATTTTAAAATATAAAGTTTTCCAAAGTTACTTGATACATTCCAATTAAAATAACAAGAGAACTTTTGGGAGACTGGAAATTACAAACTGCTTCTGTATAATGTAGAAGAACTAAAAGCCTAGAAAAAAACTTAGTCCTGAAGCAGAAGCACAAGGTGGGTGAAGGGGGTGTGCTACAATGCAATGAGAATCATAATAGTTCTAGAAATGCAGAGTGATACTGGCTGAGTGATAGAAAAGGCATTGGAACAGAAAAATGAGCCTCAAAGAGATCAATGAAAATATAAAAATTAGTAAATAATGAAGGAAGCATTGCATATTAGGAGAAAATAATTAATGAATGATGGTAGAGCAATTAGTTCTCCATACAGAAAATGAATTCAATCAGAATTACATCATGTACAATATAAAAAATAAATTTATAGTGCATTAGAGACTTATAGATATAAGGGAGAGCTATAAATATTAAAAAATATCATTTGACCATAGGGTGAGAGATTTATTAAATACAATATGAAGAACATAAATCATTGAGAAGATTAATAAATTCAACACCATAAAATTAGGCACTAGTGCTTATTTAAAAATACGATAATGAAAATGAAAAGATAACTTATAAACATGGAGACTATAAATATAAAGTAGAAAAATTAGTATCCACAGTATGTACATAGCATTTACAAAACATTAAGAAGCAAATAATCTAATAGAAATAATAGGCCTTTTACTGAAAACAACATAAGTAACTTTATTAGTCACTGAAATGCTGGTTAAATTTTCTAAGTCTTATAGAAGAATATGAATATTATGTTACCATATGATGGAGAGTATAAGTCTTATTCACTGCTGGTAAGAATGTAAATAATAACCACTTTGAGAAGCTTTTAGGCATTTCCGTAAAGTTCAAAGGAATGTATCTTGCCACTCAGCGAATCAGCTCTTAAGAAATGCCTTAGATATGGTTTCTAAATAGTGGCCCCAATGACATTTTGGGCTGGAGAATTACTTACTGGAGTAGCGGCTGTCGTGTGTATTGAAGGATGTCTAGCAGTATCCCTGCTTTCTGCCAACTGGATGCTGGTCACACTCTCCAGCCAAGACAATCTGGAATGCCTACAAACATTCCCAAATGTCCCTGGAAAGATAAACTTGCCCCAACTTAGGGACCACTCTAGAGAAACTTCAAAATATTCAAGATGTAAAGACAAAACACTTATATTCAAGTGTTTCGTTTCTCGCAACAACACCGTAACACCAAAAACCTAGAAACAGACCAAGTGCCTATTACAGCATGAGGAATTATGGTATTTTCATACCATGTAAAGCTATCCAGAAGTACAAATGAGTGACATCCAGCTACACATGTCATGTTGCTACATTTCAGGAAGAATATTAACTGAAGAAAGGCAGTCACAGAGTAATGCAATTAATATGATTCAATGTGTATACATTACAAAAACATACACAATTAGAAAATGTGTTTGAAAATTTTTAGATGTACTGAAAAATAAAAAGAAACCCCAAGCAAGTATGAACAAAATTAAGATAGTAAAGACAATTCACATATCTGGTTTATGATTTTTGAGGAAGACTACTAAGGGATGGGAGAGACATGGGTGATAGCAGTGGTAATTTTGTTAGGCTGGGGCAGGTAGGGGAAATTACTGCTGTACCGTTTATCATTTTCTTCATACTGGTGGCTTAAAACTGGGCACTATTTAATTCCCCAAATGAATACTTGGAAAATGTCTAGAACCATCTCACGTTATCATGACTAGGTGTAGTGAATTGCTATTGGCAGCTAGTGCATAGAGGGTAGGGAATGCACCAGTCACACACAGTGCAAAATGTCAATAATGTTGAGGCTGAGAGACTCTCTTTTAGACTTTACAAATAAGTTGTATTGTGTTGAAACTAACAATATTTAATAAAAATACATATTGCACAATTTATTATGAAACAAATTTACTGGTTTATTTAAAATACTATAGAAGTTAAAAAAAATCCAAAGTGAGATTTCCCTGGTCCTCTGATTTCAGGAAGATATCTAAGAAAAATTTTATATAATTATTGTTTCATATAAGTTTGCATCTTTAATTGTAAAGAAAATCAAACAAGAAAATTTCTGTACACAGCAAACTTACCATAAAGCACCAGAAGAGGCCACAGCAGGCCATTGGGTCATGGTGCTCTGCATGGCTTAGAAATTAATTAGAATCACAGAAAAGTGTCCATAGATTATTTGAAAAATAATTTTCTCTTCTCTTTCTTAGAGCTTCAACATTGAGAAGCCTAGAAATTCAGAAAACAGAATTTTTTAAAAAACAATGCATTTTTCATTATCTGCTGTTTAAATAAAACTCATCAAGATTCCAGTCAAGACCACAATGAATTGTGTCTTCAAATCATCTGTAAAAAGCCATGCAACTGAAGTCCAGCACTGAGATCAGTTGCTATCAAAGTCTCCTTTGGCAGCTTGTTCAAATCCCCACTACCCATGGAGTTTCTCAAAGCTCAGTTCTATCCCTTTTTATTCTACTAATTCTCCTTAGAAAATATATTTTGCTTCCACAGCTTCACTGATATACTAACTAGGTAAATCACAAAACCAGCCCTATCTTGAGATCTCTGCTTGAATACACAAGTCTATCTAATATCTCACTTGAATTTTTTTTTTTTTTTTTTTTTTTTTTTGAGATGGAGTTTTGCTCTTGTTACCCAAGCTGGAGTGCAATGGCACGATCTCGGCTCACCGCAACCTCTGCCTCCTGTGTTCAGGCAATTCTCCTGCCTCAGCCTCCTGAGTAGCTGGGATTACAGGCACATGCCACCATGCCCAGCTAATTTTTTTTTGTATTTTTAGTAGAGACAGGGTTTCACTATGTTGATCAGGATGGTCTCAATCTCTTGACCTCGTGATCCACCCTCCTCGGCCTCCCAAAATGCTCACTTGTATTTTTAACAAATATCATAATCCATTAAGTTTAATGTATTTAGGTTCCATTAAGTTCCTTCTTTGTTAATGGTTAGGATCTATCTAACAAAAACTCATAGAAATATGAGAAACCTGTTCCTATATTCCCAGGTTGAGACCATATCCTTCCAACCACAGCCACTAAGTTTCATTTTAAACTGTTTCTTCTCTTCAATTTTTTTTTAGTCCAAATTCTTTTGCCTCAGCTACTGCAATAGCATCCCAACTCCCCTTCTGAGTCCACTGTTGCATCTGATTCTTGGATGGTTTAAAGAGGATGTATTTTTGTTTTACTTTATTAATAAATGACCTGATGCTCCTTAATTAATTGTTTTAACATATTTGCATTGCTATAACGACACAGCGTAACACAGTGTTCTCAGCTTTACTTAAAGGCTGTGCAGGATGTGACCCTGAGCATCTTTCTGCCATTCCTGGTTTCCAGGTCAAACCTCCAGCTCTGTGTTCCAGCCACACTGACTGTTATTCGGCTACTACATGGTGCTATCCTTTTTCATGCCTTCTTCCATGTTTTTGTAGATTATGTTGGTTTCTTTTGTATATGCCTCCATGTACCTCCCCCATCACAAATATAAATTCATAAATTACTTTGATGTCTGTTCTTCCTCTGTTAGAATTTAAAATTCATAAGGATAGGCATCACAGGTATTCTATTCAACACTGAGTTTTCAGCATCTAACATAGTTTCTTACACTAGTAGGATCTTGCAAATATTTATGGATAAATGAATGCATGAATAAAAGTCAATCTGCAAGCTCTGCACTGGGGAAAAATATTCAAAAAATACATCAAATGCAGCCTAGGAAATACTTGTGAGTGACGTGACATTTATTTATGGAAACTGAAACATGCCTCTAATTTGGGGTTTCAGAAGGCGTTTGAAAACAGATGTTCACCACATTTGCTCATTCATCCACTTTTTCAGGTAACAAGCATTTTCTGAGCCCCTGCTGTATGCTAAGTATCCTCATGAACACTGGAAATGGGTGGTCACATAAAATAGCCTATATCTGATTAGTTGACAGTTGGCTGTGATTGGTATATTGCTGAAGGCAAACTTCCCTTTGTGAAAATTAGAAAGTACCATGCCATTATGTTCTTTTTGCTGAAATTAGTGAGCTGTTGCTCTTAATTTTTCCCCAGAAAGTAGGATTATGGTAATTCTGAAATATTGTAAATTCTTTCTACTTGAATATAAGTGGGGACATATAGAAGGTGGAGGAGTTATAACACCCATTTAGTCTCCATGGAGGACTCCATTAGCCTAGGAACTGTTCACTGGTAGCTCAAAAGAGTTTCCTTCTGTGTATATAAATCTGAACAGTGTGCCTCAAGGGACATTCATACCCACTGTTAATGAAACCCAATTATGCGTCATGCTGCAAGTTAATGCCCAGCAATCTGAGATCTTGCAGTACAATAAGATGTTTCACTAGGACTTTTCTTTCAGTAAAGACAGTGAAAGAATATGAACAATTATAGTCACTTGTGCCACGTCTATATACAAATAATCAAAAACTAAGGCTGTGAGAGCTCTGCTTCAGATTGAAAACAGCAGAAACCCTCCTATTAGAAAACAACAAAAAAAGGCTATGCTATAATAATTAAAATCTGTATGAAGTAAATATTCTTGAGGATCCTAAACGTGGCAAAATAATCAAATTGCAACTAAAAACATTTCTGTGGCTTTTATAAAAGACTTTTCTTTTACTTTTAAAAATCCTGGTGAAAAAATTGTGAATTCTTCTGATAGTATTAAATGCTTTAGAAAGCTGGGATTATTGTTTATTATTTACGTTGGAGGAAGCTATTAATAATAATGATGTATGTTGAGAATAAATAAATTGTTTTGTGATAGTAAAAGTGCAGTTTCCCATAATGGAAGATTTACAATTTGATCATAATTTCTATTTTTTACATGAAAGAGATTTTTCTTTATTTTCGGGCTTTTAGAAACTGTGACCCAGCGATCTTTTAACCTTGGGGAACACTTAAAAGGAAAGCACAAAAGCGGTTTCTTATTCAACCTAGTCAAATCATCCAAGTGTCTTGGTGAGTCTCCCAAGATCCTTGAAATGGATTTGTCAGTGATAGAATCTATTACCAGAAGTTGCCCTGGATCCCCAGTGAAATTGCGCCATTGTTGCTCATATACACTTATTTCCTAAGAGAAAAATTAACGTGTATCTTTAGTAGTAACACAGCACATATAAGCCCTTGTTTAATGTTTTTGTATGAGTGTTACATGTCAACTTCTCTTTGAAAATATCACACTATGATCTATATCTAGAACTGTTCATATATTTCTTCCCAAATGGAAAATTAAAAACCCAGGAAATAAAATAGAACTAGAAAGGAAATGTTACAATTTTAAGATGAGAAATAAAACCACCGTTGGGAATTACAGACTCTTTCATTTAAGAAACGTGAAGTGATTCATCTTGGCCACCATGCCTTTTGCTGGTTTCACTGCTGAGCCAGGCATTCTATGAGCCAGGAGCCAACGTAGTCACCTGTGCAGCACCCTCCATGCTCCTGTGCAGGAAGGCCTGCCAGAAGCACTCTGGGCTTCATCTCAGAGCTATTAGAAAGCAATCAGGGAAATGATTAGACCTCAGCAGAGAGCCAAGTTGGGACTTCAGATGCTTGTCAGATACTGATTCCTCTGGAATAGAACTGCTCCCTGCATCATCTTATCAGGTCAGTTCCAGACTTTAGGCATAGCCCTTAAAGAGCTAGTCCTCCAGCAGGCAGGCTTTTGAAACTGCCTTACATAACTGTTGTCAGATCAGGTATTTTTAAATTAAGACATTTTAGAGGGGAAATGACAGACTCTATTAAATATTTGGAGAAATGTCTATATTCAGGACAGAATATGTTGCTTCCAGTTTATAGGGCCAGCCCATTAACTGCTAGGAAGGAGGCAAGCTGGCCGTGGTGCTTCCACCACATCCATTTATATAATAATAATAATAATAACAATAGTAATGGTAACTACATCTTATGTAGAGCTTGCTATATGAGACTCATTATACTCTGAAGCTATGATACATCAACTCATTTATTCTTCACAGGTCTATGAAGCAGTATTATTGTTCCTAATCAACTATGTGTAACCTTGAAGAGGTTGAGTCACTTTTACAAGATTTTACATGGCACAGTATGTTAGCTGATACTCACATTCAAGTGTGAATTATGTCTAACATTATATCCCTGAGCACAACATTTTATTGTAATTTCCTTGCAGTGTCATGCTTGAGAGCCCCTCTTTTCCTTCCCCAGAATCTCTTATACACACAGTCCACTAGGATTCTCCCCATCCTCATCCCTCCCTGCACACCCAATATTATTTCCCCCCAGAGCAGAAATGTCATATCTTTAAGCCAGTTACACCTTGGACATTTCTGTTTTGTATTCTAGAAGATCATACATGAGCTCCTATGCCTCACTTGTGAACAAATCAAGGAGATGTCTCCTTGAAATCCTTTATAGTTAAAAAATTCATCACCATTCTTAACTTTCTTTAGAACTCAGAAGACTATAAACACAAATTATGAAAACTCTGTCATCAAGCTGCTTCCAGTTCTTATACCTTTGGGTGATGGATCCTCCCTGCCATCTGTGTAATCATGTTTGACACTTGGTGATGAATCTTTCAACGCTCTCCACCACTCTTTACTCGATTTCAACTATGGAATCACACCCTATCATTTGTAATTTACATTAGACTTTATTTCTTTTCTGGGTTTTTGTGATTGGTAGCATTTTCTAGCCCAATGTTTATAATAAATAGGAAAGCTGTGATTCAAGATGTATGAGAATGATATTTTTTGACCTTGATTTCATTTTCTTTGAAGCATACGAATCACATAGGAATGGTATTTCAAGATGCCAGGCTTTTATTCATGTCAGAGTAAGTGAACTAAATTGTATGCAATGCATTAGATCATGCTGGAGACAAAACAGCTGCTGCCACCCGCCCACATATTCATGGCCTTTCCAATATCAAATCATTTCTTTTCCATTTAGACTAAGATCTGAAGGAAACAAGTGAGAAAATAAAATGTTGCTTTACATGTTTTAGGCAAGATTGAAAAAAATTTTTTCATGTTATTATTACGAGTGTTATCTTGTGACATTTTAGAGATTCCTTTAAATAATAATAACAGAATTTATGAACACTATTATATTCTTGGATGGACTTAAGCACTTCACATATATTATCTGGTTTAATTTTTGAACAAACCCTTTAATTGTTTACTTTCATCTGTGAAACGCAAAAGAGATTAAATCACTTGCCCATGGTTACGAGACTAGTAATCATTAGCGGCAGCTCAAATGCACCCAGAATCCAAATTTAAAGCCTCATCTAGCAACCCTATGCTATTTAGATATTATAAGAGTGATCTGAAATTATCTTGATCTAGTATAAATGATAAGTTTTTGACAAGCCCTAAATATTTATAAAATTATTCAACCATTTATTTACTTATTTTTAACTTCTTGTTCTCCCTACTAGAAGAAAAGGAGCAGTAGGTCATGGATACGTCCATCTTATACCCTCTTCTATTCCCAGTACTTAAAATAGTGCCATACACACAGCCGGGGTTTGATGAATATTTATGGACTGAATGAATGAGCAAATTAGAGAGACATATTTCAAATTCAGGTAGGTGTCTATGAGGCTGATTATCCTCAGTCAATTTCAGTCACAGTCTCTGTTGAAATGAAAGATCCAGAACAGGTAAGACAACTTTCACCAAGGGTAAAATGTTTATATCTCACTTTTGTATGTAAAAAAGTTGAAATACTTTAGAAAATTAGGAGACATTTTCTGCCTGCTCATTCTATAAATGTTGATTCATATTAACCTGATGTTGGATGGGGGGAAATTTCATAGCAAATCTGATATAAATTTGTTTGAAAAAATATTCCGGGAGCCCCTTTTTTATCCTTGAAGTTAAAAATATACAGATGAATCTTTTTTATTGTTTGCCTGAAAATATTTTCTAGTTTTTAAAGCCAGTTTTTTAATTAAATTTTAAAAGGACTCTTCAAATATATATTTGATTGTACTTTTTTCTTTCATAATATATATATTATTTAAAAGTTTTTAAATTATAAATATCGATTCTCTTTTCTTCTTTACTAACATATCTGAATTTCTGCTTGAGCAATTTTTCATATTGCTGCTTTGTTCATTCTTTTTCTTTCTTCTAAATGTCTGATAAGCCATTTAATTCTAAAAAAAATTAAAACAAATCTCAAATAAGACAAATAATTCAACCCTACTTACATACAAAACCAAAGCATTGGAAAAATAATAAAATAAATTAATAATATAGACTAAAATGCCATCAAAATAGTAAAAACTACATGAGGACAATGATAAAGTACATCAATTATCATAAAGAAAGTTTGGGGAAGGGGGACTCGCAAGATGGCGTCGTAGAAGCAACTCAGGATTGCAGCTCTCAGTGAAGGCACAGAGGGTGAGTCCTAGCTGCATTCTCGGATGGACCTTTTTTGCCCACAGAGCGTTGAAAGTCCCAGGTGTGGGAGAGACACGAGACACTTTGCCGGCTAACACAGCCGGCTCGCGTGGCCGCTTTGGCCGGTGCCGCAGTGGGACCCGGCACGGAACTCACTGGTCTGGGTGCCTTGTTAAGCTGGCAATCTGAGATTTGGAAGGGCAGATTGGCATGTCCATCTGATTGAACGGGACTTGGACAGTGAGCCAGACCAGGAGTTTCCTGGGAAGCGTGATCTGAGCCGGTGCAGTGGGCAGTGGCATGGGAGATCGCACGGATCCCAGTGCCCTATCGGCAGGCTACTGGTGCACCAGTGAGAGAGTCGACTTTTCAGCTTGCGGAGAGGGAGAGAGAGAGAGAGAGAGGACGGACTCTGAGGCAGGGAGCTGGGTGATCGGGCTCGGCGGGTCCCACCCTCACGAGGACAAGCAGGGCAGTGACTGGAGACGCTTGGGCCTGAGAGTTTTGCTGCCGGCATCTAGGACGGTGCAGCCCGGTGAGGGAGGGGTGTCCGCCATTGCTGATGCAATCCACCCCTACTGAAGTACCGCCCAGGGCTGACGAGGGAACCTGCCATAACAGAGAGACTCTGCCAGGAGAGGGGAGCAAGCCACAGCAGAAGGGAGCCCAGCAGCAACAGGGCGGACCCGCGCTAGCAGATCAGAGCCCTGGCAGGCAAATAGTGAATAGACTGCCACCTAGTGGGGCAGAACACTGCAACAGATACTCATAAAGAAAGCCCCAACTCCCTAAGACAGAGCATCTAAGGGGGGGAAAAAAAAGGTGGTGTTTTATGAGTTCTATTGCAGCAGACATAAACAACCTCCCAACAACCCTGAATGAACAACGGAGCTCACAGCTCAGCACTGGAGCTCCTATAAAGCACAGACCATCTCCTTAAGCAGCTCCCTGACCCCTGTACATCCAAAGAGTCACCCCAAAAAAGGACTAATCAGACTGACATTTGGTGGGCATCATTCTGGAACAAAGACAGCAGAAGAAGAAACTGGTATCATCCCTCACTGTTCCACAGCTGCTACAGGTATACTCCAGAAATGCAGGGCCTAGAGTGGACCTCAGCACTCATACAGCAGAGGGGCTAGACCATTAGAAAGAAAACTAAGTAACAGAAATACTTCATCATCAACAATTTCAGCATCCACACAGAGACCCAATAAAAAAATCAGCAACTACTAAGACGACAGGAGGATAAATCCATAAAGATGGGAAGAAACCAGCACAAAAAGGAGGAAAACACCCGAAACCAAAACACCTCACCTCCTACAAAGGACCAAAACTCTTCACCAGCAAGGAAAACAAGCTGGACGGAGAATGAGTGTGACAAAATGACGGAATCAGACTTCAGAAAGTGGATAATGAGAAACTTCATTGAGCTAAAAGAACATGTTCTAAATCAGTGCAAAGAAACTAAGAATCTTGAAAAAAGATTTGAAAAAAGATTCGAGGAATTGATAACAAGAATGGACAACTTAAGAATATGAATGAATTGAAGAAGCTGAAAAACACAACATGAGAACTTTGTGAAGCATGCACAAGTTTCAACAGCCAAATTGACCAAGCAGAAGAAAGAATATCAGAAGTTGAAGATCAACTCAATGAAATAAAACATGAAACCAAGATTAAAGAAAAAAGCACAAAAAGGAATGAACAAAATCTCCAAGAAATGTGGGACTATGTGAAGAGACCCAACCTACGTTTGATAGGTGTACCAGAATGTGATGAAGAGAATGAATCCAAGCTGGAAAACACTCTTCAGGATATTATCCAGGAAAATTTCCCCAACCTAGCAAGACAGGTCAATACTCAACTCCAGGAAATACAGAGAACACCACAAAGATACTCCGCAAGAAGAGCAACCCCAAGGCACATAACCATCAGATTCACCAGGGTTGAAATGAAGGAGAAAATACTAAGAGCAGCCAGAGAGAAAGGTCGGGTCACCCACAAAGGGAAGCCCATCAGACTCACAGCAGATCTCTCGGCAGAGACTCTACAAGCCAGAAGAGAGTGGGGGCCAATATTCAACATCCTTAAAGAAAAGAACTTTCAACCCAGAATTTCATATCCAGCCAAACTGAGCTTCATAAGTGAAGGAAAAATAAAATCCTTCATGAACAAGCAAGTACTCAGAGATTTTGTCACCACTAGGCCTGCTTTACAAGAGCTCCTGAAAGAGGCACTACACATAGAAAGAAACAACCAGTACCAGCCATCCTAAAAGCATACCAAATGCTAAAGACCCTCAACAAAATGAAGAATCTACATAAACCAATGGGCAAAACAGCCAGCTAGCATCAAAATGGCAGTATCAAATTAACACATAACAATATTAACCCTAAATATAAATGGGCTAAATGCACCAATCAAAAGACACAGACTGGCAAATTGGATAAAAAACCAAAACCCATCAGTGTGCTGTATCCAGGAAACCCACCTCACACGCAAAGATACACAAAGGCTCAAAATAAAAGGATGGAGGAAGATTTACCAAGCAAATGGAGAGCAAAAAAAAAGCAGGAGTTGCAATTCTCGTCTCTGATAAGGTAGACTTTAAAGCAACAAAGATCAAAACGGACAAGGAGGGTCATTACATAATGGTAAAAGGATCGATACAACAAGAAGAGCTAACGATTCTAAATATATACGGACCCAATGCAGGAGCACCCAGATATATAAGGAAAGTTCTTAATGACTTACAAAGAGACTTAGACTCCCACACAATATTAGTGGGAGATTTTAACACTCCACTGTCAATAGCAGACAGATCAACCAGACAGAAAATTAACAAGGATATCCAGGACTTGAACTCAGACCTAGAACAAGCAAACCTGATAGACATTTACAGAACTCTCCACCCTAAATCCACAGAATATACATTCTTCTCAGCACCACATCACACCTACTCCAAAATTGACCACATAATTGGAAGTAAAGCACTCCTCAGCAAATGCAAAACAACTGAAATCATAACAAACAGTCTTTCAGACCATAGTGCAATCAAGTTGGAACTCAGAATTCAGAAAATAACTCAGAACTGCACAGCTTCATGGAAACTGAACAACTGGCCCTTAAATGTTGATTGGATAAACAATGAAATGAAGGCAGAAATAAAGAAGTTCTTTAAAACCAATGAAAATGAAGACACAATGTACCAGAATCTCTGGGACACATTTAAAGCAGTCTGTAGAGGAAAATATATAGCAATAAGTGCCCACATGAGAAGAGTGGAGAGATCCAAAATTGACACCCTATCGTCAAAATTGAAAGAGCTAGAGGAGCAAGATCAAAAAAGCTCAAAACCTAGCCAAAGACAAGAAATAACTAAGATCAGAGCAGAACTAAAGGAGATAGAGACAAGAAAAACCCTTCAAAAAATCAATAAATCTAAGAGCTGGTTTTTCGAAAAGATCAACAAAATAGACAGACCACTAGCCAGACTGATAAAAAAGAAAAGAGAGAACCCCAAAATAGATGCAATAAAAAATGATAAAGGGGGAATCACCACAGATTCCACAGAAATTCAAACCATCATCAGAGAATACTACAAACAACTCTATGCACTTAAACTAGTAAATCAGGAAGAAATGGATAAATTCCTGGACACCTGTGTCCTCCCAAGCCTAAACCAGGAGGAAGCCAAAACTATGAATAGACCAATAACAAGGTCTAAAGTTGAGGCAGCAGTTAAGAGCCTACCACACAAAAAAAGCCCAGGTCCAGATGGGTTCACAGCTGAATTCTACCAGACACACAAAGAGGATCTGGTACCATTTCTTCTGAAACTATTCCAAAGAATCCAAAAAGAGGGAACCCTTCCCAAATCATTTTATGAGACCAACATCATCCTGATACCAAAACCTGACAGAGACAACAAGAAAAGAAAACTTCAGGCCAATATCCATGATGAACATAGATGCAAAAATCTTCAATAAAATACTGGCAAACCGATTGCAACAGCACATTAAAAAACTTATCCATCATGATCAAGTAGGATTCATCCCGGGGATGCAAGGCTGGTTCAACATACGCAAGTCTATAAATGTAATTCACCACATAAACAGAAGCAAAAACAAAAACCACATGATTATCTCAATTGACGCAGAGAAGGCATTTGACAAAATTCAACAGCCCTTTATGCTAAAAACCCTCAATAAACTTGGTATTGATGAAACATATCTAAAAGCTATTTATGACAAACCAACAGCCAATATCATACTTAATGGGCAAAAACTGGAAGCATTCCCTTTGAAATCTGGCACTAGACAAGGATGCCCTCTCTCACTGCTCCTATTCAACATAGTACTGGAAGTTCTAGCCAGAGCAATCAGGCAAGAAAAAGAAATAAAGGGTATTCAAATAGGAAAGGTGGAAGCCAAATTGTCTCTATTTGCAGACGACATGATAGTATACCTAGAAGACCCCATCACCTCAGCCCAAAAGCTCCTGCAACTGATAAGCAACTTCAGCAAAGTCTCAGGATATAAAATCAATGTGCAAAAATCACAAGCATTCCTATACACCAATAAAAGACTTAAAGAGAACCAAATCAAGAATGAACTGCCATTCACAATTGCTATAAAGAAAATAAAATACCTAGGAATACAACTCACAAGGAATGTAAGGGACCTCTTTAAGGAAAACTACAAACCACTGCTCAACGAAATAAGAGAGGACACAAACAGATGGAGAAACATTCCATGTTCGTGGTTAGGAAGAATCAATATCGTGAAAATGGCTATACTGCCCAAAGTAATTTACACAATCAATGCTATCCCCATCAAACTACCATTGACCTTCTTCACAGAACTGAAAAAAACCACCATGAATTTCATATGGAACCAAAAAAGAGCCCGCATAGCCAAGTCAATTCTAAGCAAAAGGAACACAGTGGGAGGCATCACACTACCAGACTTCAAATTATACTACAAGGCTACAGTAATCAAAACAGCATGGTACTGGTACCAAAACAGAGATATAGACCAATGGAACAGAACAGAAGCATCGGAGGCAACACAACATATCTACAACCATATAATCTTTGATAAACCAGACAAAAACAGGCAATGGGGAAAGGATTCCCTATTTAATAAATGGTGTTGGGAAAACTGGCTAGCCATGTGCAGAAAGCAGAAACTGGACCCCTTTCTGACACCTTACACTAAAATTAACTCCAGATGGATTAAAGACTTAAACATAAGACCTGACACCATAAAAACCCTAGAAGAAAATCTAGGCAAAACCATTCAGGACATAGGAGTAGGCAAGGACTTCATGAATAAAACACCAAAAGCATTGGCAACAAAAGCCAAAATAGACAAATGGGACCTAATCAAACTCCACAGCTTCTGCACGGCAAAAGAAACAGTCACTAGAGTGAATCAGCAACCATCAGAATGGGAAAAAATCTTTGCAGTTTACACATCAGACAAAGGGCTGATATCCAGAATTTACAAAGAACTCAAACAGATTTACAGGAAAAAAACAAACAAGCCCATTCAAAAATGGGCAAAGGATATGAACAGACACTTTACAAAAGAAGACATACATGAGGCCAACAAACATATGAAAAAATGCTCATCATCACTGGTCATTAGAGAGATGCAAATCAAAACCACACTGAGATACCGTCTCACGCCAGTTAGAATGGCAATCATTAAAAAATCTGGAGACAGCAGATGCTGGAGAGGATGTGGAGAAATAGGAACACTCTTACACTGTTGGTGGGAGTGTAAATTAGTTCAACCATTGTGGAAGACAGTGTGGCGATTCCTCAGGGACCTAGAAATAGAAATTCCATTTGACCCAGCAATCCCATTACTGGGTATATATCCAAAGGACTATAAATCGTTCTACTACAAGGACACATGCACACGAATGTTCATTGCAGCACTGTTTACAATAGCAAAGAACTGGAACCAACCCAAATGCCCAATGATGATAGACTGGACTGGGAAAATGTGGCACATATACACCATGGAATATTATGCAGCAATCAAAAATGATGAGTTCGTGTCCTTTGTAAGGACATGGATGAATCTGGAGAACATCATTCTCAGCAAACTGACACAAGAACAGAAAAAGAAATACCGCATATACTCACTCATAGGCGGGTGAGAAAAATGAGAACACATGGACACAGAGAGGCGGTCTACTATACACTGGGGTCTATTGGGGGGAATGGGGGAGGGACAGCGGGGGGGGCTGGGGAGGGATAGCCTGGGGATGAATGCCAAGTGTGGGTGAAGGGGAGGAAGGCAGCAAAACACACTGCCATGTGTGTACCTATGCAACTATCTTGCACGTTCTGCACATATACCCCAAAACCTATAATGCAATAAAAATTAAAAAAAAAAGTTTGGGGAAAATGCAACATAATTTTTTTTTTAGAATTTAAAAAAATCTGAGTTCCTTTTACTAGATAAAAATGATCACTAATACTTTAAAGTATTTTCTTACCTCTCCCTCTCTCTCACTCCCTTCATACCCTTATATACAATTTTGAACTTGTAGATAAATCTGGTTCCTTCATCATTTGACATTATGAAATGAGGTATTCTTCAAAATCTCTAAAAATTATTTGAGAGCTGAATTTAGTGGCGTTTCTTATGCTAGTGTGTGGATGTATCATTTTGCATAGCCTGGCTTCTCTTGTTAGATAATTACATAGCTTTACAGTGATGATAAATGATGATACATATCCTTGATATAATTTTTACATAGATTTTTCCTCAGGATCAATTTTGATAAGTTATATTGCCAAGTCAATAAGTATAAATGTATTTTATGCTTTTGATTCATATAGCCAAATTTTCTCAAAGGGCGTCATGACAATTAATAGTCTCAAAGCCTCATAAATGACTAAATTACAGTACTATGAATTATGCTGTGTTATTCTGGCTATAGTGTTCTCCAATACTGCTATGTTCTGAATGTTTGTGTCCACCTAGCATTCATATGTTGAAATCCTAATCCCTAAGGTGATTATAGTAAGAGCTAAGGCCATTGAAAGTTATGTTTGAGGTCAGTTCCCTTATAAGAGACCCTGGAGAGCAGGCTGGCCCCTTACCATGTGAGTTCAGAGTGAGAAGAAAGACATCCATATTTGAAGGAAGTGGGCTCTCACCAGAACCTCACTGATCCTTGACATTCCAGACTCTAGGATTATAAGAAATAAATTTCTGTTGTTTATAAGCTACCCAGCTTAGCACATGTGGTTATGGTACACAAGTAGACTAAGGCAAATACTTGGGTCTCGTTGCCAGAATCTATGTGGGGCAGCTTCTATTAACTTCTGCTGTTCAGCATAAGGCTCAAACATATTGAATATAGTCATCCTATTTTCCATCCATCCCATGCTCATCCCCAGCTCTTCCTCTCTGAAATGGTAGGTGTTTGTAAGAGATCCTGCCGGTGTCTTCTGCACTTCATTTCATTTCCAATAAAAGCCAGTTATGCCTTGCTGGTTTTGTCCTTGGTTATGTAACCAAAAACCTCTAGGATATGAACTGGAGAGAAGAAGAGAGTCCAAGTTATGGGCTGCCTGTGAGTCTGTTTACACACTTTGCCTTTACTCCTTAACTTCTACTTTCTCATTACTCCTATTCCAAATATAGTCTACATAAAATATAAAAGCTAACCAGGAGTCCGTTTCCTTGCCAAATATTTAATGTTCTTAGAACAAAATACCTTACTTATCATCAAACCCACAAACCATAAGAAATCAAAATTAACATTTCACAACCAGTTTCACCATATACCCTTAGCTGCTTTCTTTGTGAAACTTCTCATAATTATTGTGCAATGACATGTTTGATTTCTCCTAATCCTGTGATATCTATAATTATTTCCAGATCCACTATAAGAGACTGGTATATCTGTCTCTTCATTATAGTTTTATATGAAAATGAATAATTTTATTACATCCCCAGAAACATTTCAGCAATAGATCCATTTATTTATGGTTTTTATTTGATTTTCTTTCAAAGACATCAACTACCTCCCATTATCGTTACTCAAGGAACAAAATGTCTATTTAATAGGCAAAAGCTACTGCTATTACAAGTATATTTGTTACTATCCTATAAGAAAAATCTCTTTGAGTGTAACAATACCCCATATAACAGAAATCCAGGTGAGAAGCAGGTAACCCTTGAAGAATGGATGGGAAGTAGGAATTCAAGATGCAAAATCCAACATGGTTTAATATGTAAGTAGGCGTATAAAAATAGAAACAACTAGCCAAGAAAACTTCAGTGTTAACAGAATTAGAGAAATGAGAAGGAAGAGATGGCTATGCAAGTCATGTAATAACTTTATTTTGCAGACACGATGAATTAAGGAAATTGTAGACTATCTGGTTATAAATTTAAGCAGGGAATAGAAAATGTGCCACTGATCGGGAAAACTATAAAAGCTATAAAGATGAAGATTTAATTATAAGCCTATGAGTTAATGACAAAAATAGATTTCTTTGTGGGTACACAGGAGAGAATATATCCAGCTGATGATATCAAGGCTGTAGTGAGCTGTGGAAGGAGTGGGTGGAGAAGCTTTAGTAAGGCAGTGGAGAAAGCAATAGAAGTTGTTATTATTTAGATTAGGAAAATCATGAAAACTGAAAATTATGAATATTCAGTTTGACAGTGTGCAGAGCATCCTAAACAGAAATAAATCAGATATTTGAGGAGTTGGATAAAAAGTAAACGAGTATGCTAAAATTAATTTCTAATATAAGCAGTAGATGGATAGATGTTAGATAGTAAAAATACGAAACAAAAGACAAAGTTAGATGACAAAGCAAATGACAAACTGAGAAAATGTCTTGGGTAAAGAAAGAGTGGTATTTCCTGTTTTGTTTTGTTGTGCTTTAAATAGAGAAAATTGGACATGTCTGAAAAAAGTAGTTAATGAGAACATTAGGAAGATCAAATTATTCTCAAAGAAAATAATTAACTTAACAAAATCATCAAGGAAGGAAGAATCATTGGATCAAGAAAACACAGAAGCTACCCTCTTGTCACAGATCTTCTCCCTTATGATTGAAAGTAACAAAGCAAGATGGAGTGATAGAAATTTTGCAGTAGAAAACTTTATGAGAAACTTTATGAGATCACATATAGAGTTGCCCTAGTTTTCTTAACACATAAGCATAATCTACACCAATTTAACAAGTGATATAGTTTGTCTCTGTGTCCCCACCCAAATCTCATGTTCTATTGTAATCCCCCGTACTGGAGGAAGGGCCTGGTGGAAGGTAATTGGATCATGGGGGTGGATCCGTCACAAATGGTTTAGTGCCATCCCTTTGTTGTTGTTCTCATGATAGAGTTCTCACAAGATCTGGTTATTTATAAGTGTGTGGTATCCCACATTTCCTTATCTTCCTCCTGCTCTGGCAATGTAAGATGTACCAGCTCCCCCCTTCACCTTCCACATTGATTGTAGGCTTCCTGAGGCCTCCTCAGAGGTGAAGCAGATGCTGCCACACTTCCTGTACAACCTACAGAATTATCAGCCAATTAAACTCTTAATAGAAGGGCAAGAATGGAATATACTAAAAATTTGTACCAAGGAGTAGGGTATTGCTAGAAAGATACTTGAAAATGTGGATGCAGCTTTGGAATTGGGTAACAGCCAGATATTGGAAGAATGTGGAGGGCTCAGAAAAAGACATGAAAATAGGAATGGTTATGACCAAAATGCTGATAGTAACATGGACAGAGAAGACCAAGCTGAGGAGGTCTTAGATGGAGATGAGGAACTAAGTGGGAACTGGAATAAAGGTCACCCTTACTATGCATTAATAAAGAGGTTGGAGGCATTGTGCCTCTGTCCTAAGGATCTGTGAAACTTTGAACTTCAGGATGATGACTTAGGGTATCTGTTAGAAGAAATGTCTAAAGGACAAAGCTTTCAAGATTTGACCTGGCTGCTTCTAACAACTTATGCTCATACATGTGAGTAAAGAAGTGATATAAAAGTGTAGCTTATATTTAAAAGAGAAGTGGAGCATAACATTTGAAAATTTTGCAGCCTTGCTATATAGTAGAAAAGAAAAACTGCCTGGGAATGGTGGCTTATGCCTTTAATCCCAGCACTTTGGTAGGCTGAGATGTGCAAATCACAAGGTCAGTAGTTCAAGACCAGCCTGGCCAACATGGTGAAACCCTGTCTCTACTAAAAATACAAAAAAAAAAATTAGCCAGGTGTTGTGTTGCATACCTGTAATCACAGCTACTCAGGAGGCTGAGGCAAGAAAATTGCTTGAACCCAGGAAGCGGAGGTTGCAGTGAGCTGAGACTGCACAATTACATTCCAGCCAGGGAGACAGAGCAAGACTCTCTCTCAAAAAAAAAAAAAAAAAAAAAAAAAAGAAAGAAAGAAAGAAAAAAGAAAAGCCAATTTTCAGGGGAGGAATTAAAGCAGGCTGCAGATATGTACATATGTAAAAAGGAGCCAACTGCCTCAAAGGCATTTCAGAGACCTTTATGGCAGCCTCTCCCATCATAGGTTTTCAGGGCTAGGTGGGAAGAATGATTTCTAAGAAGGGCCCAGAGTCCTGCTGCCCTGCACAGCCCTGGGGAACTTTGCCTCACATCCTGGCTGCTCCAGCTCTAGCCATGGCTCCAAGAGGCCCAGGTGGGTCACTGCTTCAGAAAGTACAAACTGTAATCCTTGGCAGTTTCTATACGGTGTTTAGGCTGTGGAAGCACAGTGTAAACTAGTTGAGGCTTGGGAGCCTCCACCTAGATTTCAGAGGATATTGGAAAAGATTCAATGTCTAGGAAGAAACCTGCTGCAGGAATGGAGCCCTCTTGGAAAACCTCTACTAGGGCAGTGCTGAAGGAAAATATGGGCTGGAGCCTGCATACAGAATCCCCACTGGGGTACCACCTAGTGGAGCCATGAGAAGAGGATCACTGTTCCCCAGACTCTGGAATGGTAGAGCCACTGGCAGCTTACCTTCTGCCCCTGGAAAAGCCATAGGCACTCAATATCAACCCACGAAAGTAGCCATGGAGGCTGACCCCTGCAAAGCCACAGGAGAATAGCTGTCCAAGGCCTTGGAAGCCCCACTTCCTGAACCAGTGTGCCCTGGACATGAGACATGAAGTCAAAGGAGATTATTTTGAAGCTCTAAGATTTAACAACTACCTTACTGGGTTTCTGATGTGCTTGGGGCATGTACCCCCTTTCTTTTGGCCAGTATCTCCTTTTTGGAGTGGGAATATTTATTAAATGCCTATACTCCCATTGTAACCTGGGAGGAACTAACTTGTTTTTTAACTTTACTGGCTTATAGGTAGAAGGAACTAGCCTTGTGTCAGATGAGACCATGGACTTTGGACTTTTGAGTTAATGCTAGTATGAGTTAAGACTTTGGAAACTGTTGAGAAGGGATGATTGTATTTTGCCATGTGTGTACATGAGATTTTAGAGGGGCCAGGTACAGAACTATAAGGTTTGGATCCATGTCCCTACCCAAATCTCATGTTAAATTACAATACTCAGTATTGAACTTAGAGTTTGGGAGTGGAGTGATAGGATCATGGGGGTGAATCATTCATGAATGGTTTAGCACTGTGCCTTTGGTGCTGTGTTTGAAATAGAGTTCTCATTCGGTCTGGTTGTTTGAAAGTGTGTGGCACTTACCCTTTCTCTCTCTTCCTCCTGCTCTGGTCGTGCGGATGTGCCTACTTCCCCCTTCACCCTCTTCCATGCTTGTAGATTTTCTGTTGCCTCCTCAGAAGCTGAGCAGATAGTGCGTGCTTCCTGTACATCCTAAAGAATCATGAGCCAATTAAAATTCTTTTTCTTATAAATACTCTCAGGTATTTCTTTATAGTAGTACAAGAATGGACTAACATAGCAAGGGCACTAGGTCAAGGCCAGGTAAAAGGAGAGAAAATTAGTGCCACTACTGTGAATACAAGATGAAGGAAAGATGATCATGTTAAGTTTAATGGTTACAATAAAAGTTACATGACTTTTAAAGTTACTGATGCATATGCAAGACAATGTTATTATGTTGGTAGCTTTTTAAAATAGCTATTTTTAAAATGTTCTTTTTCTTACTTTTTTTTTCCAAAAAAGGTGAGGCAACATATTATAATGTATCTCAGTGTAGACCTGTGTATGTCCAAACTAACTGGGAATCTTTGGACTTCTAAAATTTGGATGTCTGTTTTCTTACCAAGATGTAGGATGTTTTCCATCAATATTTCTTTATTTTTTCATTTTTTTCCTTTTTTTATTTCAATAGGTTTTTTAAGAACAGGTGGTGTTTGTTACATGAATAAGTTATTTAGTGGTGATTTCTGAGATATCAGTACACCTATCACCCGAGCAGTTTACACTATATGCAATGTGTCATCTTTAACTAAGCATTCTTTACCTTTCACTCTCTTTCTACTTCTTCTGTGAGTTCCATAATTTGTAGATCAGTTTGCTTAATGGTGTCCTGTAAATATTATGAGTGTTCTTTACTCTTTTTTAATTTTTATTTTCTCATTTTTTTATCCTCTAGATAATTTCAAATAATTTGTCTTCAGGTTGACTGGTTCTTTCTTCTTGATCAAGTATTATGTTAAAATTCTATTGCATTTTTTATTTCAGTCATTGTGTTCTTTAGCTTCAGAATTTTTTAATGCTATCTGTTTCTTTGTTGAACTTTACTTGTTCATTTATTGTTTTCCTGATTTCCAAATGATTTGTCTATTTGTTCTTTCTTGTATCTTATAAGCATCTTAAGAATAATTATATTCAAGTATTTATTAGGGAATTTACATATCTCTATTTCTTTGAGGTCAGTTGCTGGAAGTTTATTTTGGCCTTTTGATTGCACCGTTTCTCTATTGCTTTGTATCTCTTGTAACCTTCTGTTACTCTCTATACATTTGAAGAAGCAATCACCTCTTCCAAACTTTAGTCTGGGTTTGGTAGGAAAAGACCTTTATGATGAGTGGGTGACAGGGCACAGGCTGTCTGGTGTGTATAGTGGCACTGAGTCTGGTAATGTGCAGAGATGCTGGTTCCCAGATGCATGATGGTGGCTGATTCAAAATGCATAAATGTGAAAAATTCCTTGTCCAAGGTGGTATGTTGATATTGAACCCGGTGGATGCATGGTAGCTCTGGCTCCAAGGAATTGCTGCAGCATGGGCTCTGGGCAGCTGCTTGAATTTGTTTTGACAACGACTGCAGGCATCACTGGTGGCAAGGACTGTGTGGGTTTGTGGTGGCAGCAAAGGCTGCTGTAATTCTTGGTAGCAAATGCTGCTGCTGTCTTCCTCCTCTCCTTTCGCCCAATAAGGAAATTTGTGGCCAGGGGATTCTTTCTGGCACTGAGTTTTGCCAGCCTGGGGAATGAAGTCATGCAGATAAAATGCTTCTCACCCTTTTATACACAACCATTTTTGTTTTATTGTATTTCACTGAGCTGCTACAGCATCTTAATTATACTTTGGAGCTCCCTCAGAGCTATTTTTTATCCATGGATAATTGCTAAATATTTTTGTTTGTGTGCATGGGAGGAATTTGGGACCTGCTATTTTGCCATCTTGCTGATATCACTCCCTAAACTCTCCAACTTAATGTTTTTATTCCCACTTGAAACTGCTCTCTTAAAATACAATCTCAAAATTACTTCTCCTTCCCCTGCCAATACTTATTGGATATATCCTGAAGTTTCTGCAGAATATGGTCCTGGAGCAATGTTCTAGATCTGCTAAACCTAATCTGACTTCACACTAGTCACTATTCTGCATGTTGGATGGAAATGTTAGACCTCAAGGGCTTGTGAGTTGTGACAAAGCAGGGCCCATCTACTTCTAAGTCAAGGAAACTGCACTAGCCATTGACAGGGAAGAGTAGATGGCTCCCTCAGGCCAGAGAGTTCAGCAGAATCTGAAGATTCAGGATTTTTCAAGTGTATCATCCCAGATATTTCCATCACAAGTTTCAGTGTTCCACTGCCTCTGAGTCATCGTCCTGACAGTAGTATAGCAGACCATCTGGTTTTGAGAATTCTGACTTCTCTAGAGCATCACAAACATTAAATTACCTCCTTGGTTTCTTCTTTATTTTCTTCTGAATGTTGCAGAAAGATTTTTATATCCTCTTACAAACTCACTGGCTCACATTTATTTTTTAGTTTGTGATTAATCAGCCTCAGCTTTTCATAGTTGTTTCTTCCCATATTTCTTTGCCCCAAAGAAATACCAGTTTAATAGTCCTTATAATCACTACAACCCAGAACTTTTGAAATGCATGAGATATGAGTGCATTTCCCTCCACCTTCATTCCATATGAATTTACCACAGTGAACTTCTGCAACATGCCAAGGGCTGTCTGCTCCCACCAGTAATGGGGTTCTCACTGTGAATTACCTAGTTTGTGATACAGCTCCAATATTCCATGTAAGAATTTATTTCATAAAAACACTTTTACTATAAAGTCTGAATTGCCAAAAACAGATACCAATAGAGACATTTGAGTGCTGATGTTTATTGAGAATTTTGCTTAAAATATCGATAAATAAAGAGAACAGATTTTGTTAGAAGTGGAAATAGGCTTTGATGTAGTTTCAACAGAAGCCTCAGCCAATTGCATGTGGGATTTTAAGAGTGTGATAACCCTTATTTCTTGTCCTCTTAAGACAAGGGGATTGGGACTTTTTATTCCAACAGATATCAGTTATTAGAGTTCAGCTGCTTCCAGCAAGGATATCCTAACTTTGACTGAGGCAGTTACCTTTGGCCAGATAAATGTTTTGGAAAGAACTCAGCTACAAGCCATTGGTAGCCAGTACTGCCAGAAGAAATGAATATTTCGGTCCTGATCTGATGAAACAACACAGTATCTGTTAATTAACTACCTGCACCCTAACAAATTCAAAGTGCATTTCTCCTCCATAGTTTTCCTAAAATTATTATAAATCTATACTATATGAAAATTTGTATTCATAGTACCACTAAAAAAAACTAATTTTACCTTTAACTTGTGACTGAATTTACAGAAACATTCAGTATAACATCAGATATTTTATGTTTTATAGAGTAAATCTTTCTTCTATTGGTGAAAAGTGGAACCCATTACTGTTGGAAATTACTTCACTGATTTTCTATCTGAAACATCAGTTGGAATTAGTGTAAAACATGTAACACTTATTGTTTTTGGAGTTTTTGTTTGCTAATAGTACCTGTGCATTACAAGGCTCACCTGCTGGGTGCAGTGGCTCACGCCTGTAATCCCAGCACTTTGGGAGACCGAGACAGGCGAATCATGAGGTCAAGAGATTGACAACATCCGGTCAATATGGTGAAACCCCATCTCTACTAAAACTTCAAAAATTAGCTGGGCATGGTGGCGAATGCGTGTAGTCCTGGCTACTCAGGAGGCTGAGGCAGGACAATCGCTTGAACTCGGGAGGTAGAGGTTGCGGTGAGCCGAGATTGCACCATCGCACTCCAGCCTGGGCAACAAGAGCGTAACTCCCTTAACAACAACAACAAAAGACTCACCTCACCTATATTTTTGTTAAACATATTAAAATGAGTAAAATTATTTTGGAAAAATATTTGATCTAAGTAAAATGTCATTCTTCATAGTGGTGTGTAAAAGCACCCTCAGCAATTGCTCAGGTTATTTCGTTATTATTACAGCCAAAATAATTTCTGATATTCAGTAGATACTAAAGATTCTTGTACAGATTTCTTTTCTGGCTGATTGTATATATTAACAATCTTTGTGGAAATATTACTTTTATTGGAAAGTATCTGTGGAAAATATCTGTAGAAAATGGAAATTTGGAACTCAATTTTTAATTGTTAACTTTCTTTTTATTTCATTTATTGTCACTGAAATAGTTTATTGCAAAATAAAAAACATTGTCAAATAAGAAAATGAAAAGTTACAGATTTATAAAATACAATAAATGGCAAAAATCTCTGTAGCAAGAGCTTCCAGTCTATTCTGTATGTGCGGTAGCCTCTATATAAATACCCACCCCCGCAAAAAAACAAACTTCAGCTGCTCCTACCTGAATAAATTTCCCTCTCTGGATTCCCCTCCCACCATAATAGCGTGGATCTTCTCTCTCTCTTTCTTTCTCTCCCTTTCTCTCTTTCTCTCTCTCTCTGTCTCTCTGTCTAATAAATAAATAAATAAATAAATAAATAAATAAAATGCCCACCTAACCTGTAATTCCCATAGAAACCTTGGTAGCTTCATGCATCTTGCCAGCCTTCACAGGGCACATCAAAGCTGACTGGTATTCTAAGCATCCCCTAAGGCAACATCATCTTATACTACTGCCACAGCCACCCCAAACCATAAGAGCAAGTTGTCCCCTCCCCTTGCTGCACGTGCTGGGTCCACTTTTATCCATCAAGTGTCTTGCTTACTAGTCATTAGTTTTATAGCATTGGTAAAGATTGGCAAAGAAAGACGGGATATCACTGATTTCCTTTACAATTTGTAAAGATATCAATTTTGGGAACCCTGTTCAATACACTTGAGTCACACATGCCACTAGATGATACTATGCTGGAAGCTAAAAGTTCAGAGTAGAGATCCAAAATATAATCCAGTTATTTCAATTAAATAACATTTCATCAAACAATGAACTATCTGGAACACATCTCAAACTAAGTGGGAAGCTGAGAAAGTAGGCGTTTATTGGGATTGTTTTAAGAGATGAATACATTTGAGAAGAATAAGAAAAAGCCCACATCTGCCATTAATTTGTAGAGAAACAGATAAGTAGACTAGTTATGGCTTTCCTAACCAAATGTGGCCGTCAAATAGATTGTACCGAAAAAGCAGACAATGAAAGCAATCCAAGACAGAAAAGGGTATGATGAGAAGAGTGGAGAACTCCAGGGTCAAGAAAAGCAAAATTGGCAGAGACTCCATTGCTGACGTAGCTCTCTCTGAGGTGCTCACAGAATGGAATTTAAGTAAAGTAGCCCAAACCACTGGACTGAGAGAATTAGAATATCTCCCAAATACATGCAAGAGCTGTCCTCCTTTGAAATAATTGCAAAGGGTTTAAATGTTAAGTGAGACAAGGATTCATTTTTTTCTGAGACACCAGTGAGTTGTTTTCCCATACTGTGACCCAGGTCCTTACTGAATATTCCATGCGTATATCTCACATAATCCTTAAAAATCTTAGCCTGTGATAATGCCTTTTCACTGATGTTGTATTTTGCTTCCTTGGTAACTTCTAAATGCTGCCACATTTCTGCTATTTTACCTTCTGCACACTGTGAATGCTGTGACGAGGAGGCATAATCAATTGCGTTGCAACTGGTGAAATGGGAAAGCCTGGTTTGGAAGCTACGACTTTCTCCTTGTCCATGTTGATCACATGAAGGCTCTGTCTGCAGTGAATCCTGTGGTCTAGTTGTGTATAAAGAGCTTTCACCTTCTACACACAGGGCCACAGACATTTAGGCTCCTTCTCACATTGGTAAGCCCCGCATTGTCATTCTAAATTTCTGAATGTCAGAACTGTGTGTCCAACCTGCACTCAGGCAGAGCCATCACAGATCAAATGGCTGAACTCCGTCTGTTTATACAGGTGATCCGGTCAGCACAGCAAGTCTAGATGCTGCTCCACAGTGAGCAAAAGTTAACTGTAAAAGCGGAGGGTCTCTGGGTGTTTTTGGTACCTCACTGTCTTTCACACTGAGAGAAAAAAGAAATAGTTTCACCAAGTTTTCAACTTATAATTAAATTAGGGTTTTATTTTCAGTAGTACTTTACTGTGGGCTAAAGGGCAAAACCAGACAGTTAAACATATTTTCTCACTACTGTAAACCAGAATATGTATAAAGTCTAAATATTTGGGGGAGAGAGCTACATCTGGGAAATTGGCAATTAATGACTTACCTCTGCGTTGTTTATGATACCATTTTTTGCCTTTGACTATTGGTTAAATAGTTTCAGTTCTCTTTGAATTTTACTGTGCAGAATTATATACCACTATTTGTTTCCATTTTTGATCCCTTCTTGTTCAAAGACAACTCCTGTGTTGGTAAATTTGAAATAAACTGGCAAGTTTAGTTTGTAATAGGGCCTGATAGTTAGGTAACACAGAGAAAGTAGATGAATATTTAGATGATTTTGTTGGGGCAGGTAATGTCTCTAACATTGAAAGAAGTAATTATGTTTACAGATCTATCTATCTATCTATCTATCTATCTATCTATCTATCTATCTATCTATCATCTATCTATCATCTGATTATCTATGTGTCCATCTAATTTATCATCATTTATTAATAAGGAAGAAGGAGAAGGAAGAAGAAGAGGAAAAAGAGGATGAAAAGCAAGAAAAGTAGTAGGAGGAGAAACAATTAAACAAGCAAATGAATGAAATCCTCAAAATATTGGAAGTAACAGAACACTGAGTATCAAAAAAGTATGTTATAGAAACAATAGGGCACAAAACAGTAATATTCTAAGTTAGATGAAGAAGAATTAAATTTTAAAAAAATAAAGAAGTAGACTTTTGCCAGGAGTTGAGAATTGATTTTCGTCTTCACATATGAAATACAGTCACATATTAAATATTGCAAGTACGGGGCAAAAAATTTATGAAAGTCAGTAACACTTGACATGTACAATTCAATAGAAAATCTAAATGTTAGTTTATTTGTTTTTTTTCCTGTGGTTAATGGTCAATATTCATATTTCACTTACCAAATGATGGCATTAAAAATGTATGAACTTTAGTTTTTCAGTTTTCCCCCCAACACTCCTTGTTCGTAGCCCTGACTATTGTACTTTCTCATGGCTGTTATTAACATGCTTTTCACCAGTGGTTCTCAAATGTTTTTTCCACATGACTCAGTAAATTTATGGGAGGGGTGCATGTTGATAACAAAAGAGGGGGTTTCCAATTTCTTATTGTATCAAGTAATAGAATAACAATTAAACATCACCATAATTTTCAAAAAAGAATGTACTATTTTGCCAAATTTAGAAGAGACATAAGCTCAGAATAAAATTCTGAATAAATATATATAACAAATTTGCAATAAATATTAAAGCAAGAAAGTAATAAACTGAAGTGGAAAAAGCAACTTATATATGTTAGTGTATATAAAACTTTTATGACATATTTTAAATATACAGAATATATTTAGAAATGTCAACTTTCTTCTGTAACTATTCCTTATATTTTTATAAAGTAATGTTAAGATGTTATAAAACGTTGCAGTACCACTGATGTTAGTGAATCCTTTGTACCCTCACTAAAACCATTCCTCTACCACCTTTCCTCATTTTTGTAATCATTTTACTGAGATTGGGTACAAATCTTCCCCTTTCATTTACACACACACACACACACACACACACACACACACACCCCACACACATTCATAAAAAATATTTAGTGATTTTGTTGAGTGCTAAAAATCTTCACATAAATATAATATTTTGAAATCTGTCAGTGGGGGGTGGTTGCCCAATGTATTATTTTCTTCAGATTTATCATTATTGATAGATAGAAATGAGGTTCACATAATTTTCTTAGAGCTTTACATTATATCCGTTTTGACAGATTACAGCTATATCCTCTTTTTAAGAATTATCTGGGGTTTTTACAATGTGTTTACAACGTGCTATGTTTATACTGCACTGAAGTCCTAGCTGTCTGTCCTTATCATGAGTATGAATGTTTCCATACTGTATGTATTTAGTGGGAAAATTTCTTTATGGTTGAGTATGTGTGTTTTCAATCTCCTTGATAAGGAAAAGTTTTCACCAAAGTAGATGTGTCAATTTATATTCTCAAATATAGTGTATGAGAGTTTTTACTTGCCATTGTCTTCATAAACACTTATTGCCAGATTTTGTGCTGTTTTTTGTTCATATGATTTTCTGGTTTAAATTTACATTCATTAATTATATGTATTATTGACCATACCCTGACATATTGGAAATTTGATATTTCTGATCTCTGAATTATTTGTTCACATTTCCCCCCATTTTTCTTCATTGTTGCTTTATAGGAAATACGTGTGTATTTAAAAAAAATGAAGTTATCTGAAAGCAATAACATAAATATGATATATAGTAACCTATATGACATATATTCTTACCTCTGATGCTTTGTTATCAAATTACTATTTTGAAAAAACTGACACTTGTTTTCCTAATATATTTTGTTTATGGTGTCTTTGATAGAACAAAACAACTTTTGATATAAATTATGTTCAAACACATTCATATCCTCATTATTGTAGATATTTTATAATTTTATACAATTATCTTCCTCATGATGTATCACATATTTGATCTAAAAGTTTTACAATTTTCTAATTTGCATTAGGGTTTAATTAATCTCTGTGTTTTTTATTTTTATTTTTATTTTTGGAGATGGAGTTTTGCCCTTGTCTCCCAGGAGTGGTGCAATGGTGTGATCTGGGCTCACTGCAACCTCCACCTCCTGCATTCAAGCGATTCTGCTGCCTCTGCCTCACCCTGAGTAACTGGGATTACAGGTGTCCACCACCACACTCTGCTAATTTTTGTATTTTTAGTGGAGATGGGCTTTCATCATGTTGGCCAGGCTGGTCTTGAACTCCTGACATCAGGTGATCTGCCTGAGTTAGCCTCCTAAAGTGCTGAGATTACAGGTGTGAGCCTTCACATCCAGTCCTATATTTTATTTTACATATAGATATTTCAGATACAATTTGCTATTTTTTACTTAAGGTTATCCAGTTAACCTAGTATCATCTATTAATCAGTTTACTACTCTATTTCATGTTCAATTCGTGTATTTTTCTATTATTTTTTCAATAACAATTATAGGGATTATAGCACTAGAGCCAAATTTGACATTGAGGAATATTTATAATTCTTTACAAGTTTCCTAGTTCTGTTTTTAAATGAACTTTTTGAGTTGAATATCAATTTTAATATCATCTAGTCAAGTTTTAGTTTTTTTTCTCCAGAATTAGATTGCTTTTATAGACTGGTTTGTAGGAATCACCATTTTAATGTTCCCATAAACGAGAAAGGCACTTCAATTCACTTTTTAAAAAACTCAGTCCTTCAGGACATAGGCAAAGGCAAGGACTTCATGACTAAAACACCAAAAGCATTGGCAACAAAACCGAAAATAGACAAATGGGACCTAATTAAACTCCAGAGCTTCTGCACAGCAAAAGAAACAATCATTAGAGTGAACCAGCAACCAACAGAATGGGCAAAAGTTTTTATAATCTACCCATCTGACAAAGGGCTAATATCCAGAATTTACAAAGAACTAAAACAGATTTACAAGAAAAAAACAAATAAACCCATTCAAAAGTGGGCAAAGAATATGAACAGACACTTTTCAAAAGAAGACATATATGAGTCCAACAAACATGAAAAAATGCTCATCATCACTGATTATTAGAGAAATGCAAATCAAAACTAAATTGAGATACCATCTCACGCCAGTTAGAATGGCAATCATTAAATAATCTGTAGACAACAGATGCTAGAGAAGATGTGGAGAAATAGGAACACTTTTACACTGCTGGTGGGAGTGTAAATTAGTTCAACCATTGTGGAAGACAGTGTGGTGATTCCTCAAGGACCTAGAAATAGAAATTCCATTTGACCCAGCAATCCCATTACTGGGTATATATCCAAAGGATTATAAATCATTCTATTATAAAGACACATGCACACGTATGTTCACTGCAGCACTGTTTACAATAGCAAAGTCCTGGAACCAACCCACATGCCAATCGATGATAGACTGCACAGGGAAAATTTGGCATATATATACCATGGAATAGTACGCAGCCATCTAAAATGATGAGTTCGTGTTCTTTGTAGGGACATGGATGAGCTTGGAAAACATCATTCTCAACAAACTGACACAAGAACAGAAAATCAAACACCGAATATTCGTACTCACAGGTGGGTGTTGAACAATGAGAACACATGGACACAGGGAGGGGATCATCACACACTGGGGTCTTTTGGGGTGGACCAGGGGAAGGACAGCAGGGCTTGGGGACGGATAACATGGGGAGAAATGCCAGATATCGGTGATGGGGATGGAGGCAGCAAACCACATTGCCATGTATGTACCTATTCAACAATCCTGCATGTTCTTCACATGTACCCCAGAACCTAAAGTGAAAAAAATATTTTTTAAAAAACCTCAATCCTATATTTTTTTAAGCTTAATTCTAAAATGTCTTATAAATGTTTTTGTATCTTCATGTATTTTTAAGTTTTCTTCCCAGGCATCATATATAATTTATTGATACATTAATGAAATTTATTTAGAAAGTATTTCAATTAATTGTTGCTAATAAAGGAAGCGAATTTTTTAATAAAACAAATAGTTCTAACTTTACTTTATTAGTCTTGATTATTATTTGTACATCTTAAGAAAAGGGATATTCATAAAGCCTTTGAATGACAATTTGTTTCTTCCCTTCTGGTTTCATAGACAGTTTTGTGGTAGAATGGGGGGAAATTTTGTAGATATTCTAATTTATTTGCTTAGCATTGCTTTTGGCAGCCTCTTTTTATTTCTTTCTTCAAGCAAATTTCTTCATTTTAAAATATAGATTTCACAGTTCTTTCAGTAACAGTTACTTGTCTATTGGAAGAAAAATTTCTAAGTAGTTGTTTACCTGAATAGTACCTTTAATCTGTCCTACCTCATGAAAGCGAATTGGTGAGCGGATGATGGAGAATCTTCAGTAATTAGCCATTCTTTCTAAATGATTTGATGGTGTCCCTCTGGCATTTGTTTGGTTGCTTGCTGGTGAGATGTATGTTTAATCTACTTTTAATGCTGTTGTTTGTTTAACTTTTGAAGGCCATTCATCTTATCTTTTTGTTTACTTACAAGATTTTTTTTTCTTTGTTTTTCTGTTCTTTTGTCTTTTCCCTGAGACTTCCATTTATTTATCCAGTTTAGGCATTTGGCGTATTTCCTCAACTTGATCATCATTCCGTTTATCAAGTCTGAAAATATTCACCCTTTTTTCCTCTTTGAATGTTGTCTCTCCCTACTTAATTTTTCACAGGATCCATTAAATACATGTCAGAGCTTCTCATTCGTTTCCCCATTTCTCTTGTATTTCTCTCTTTTTCATTTATTTATTTATTTATTGAGATGGAATCTCACTTTGTCACCAGGCTAGAGCACAGTGGTGCAATTTCAGCTCACTGCAACCTTCGTCTGCCAAGTTAAAGTGATTCTCCTTCCTCAGCCTCCTGAGTAACTGGGACTACAGGTTCCTGCCAACACGACCGTCTAAGTTGTGTATTTTTAGTACAGTCAAAGTTTCACCATGTTAGCCAGGTTTGTCTCCATCTTTTGACCTCCTGATCCAGCCACCTCAGCCTCCCAGTGTTGGGATTACAGGAGTAAGCCAGCCCACCCAGCCCATAGCTTTATTTCTTTATGCAACCTTCTGAGTAATGTTTTTTGTTCTTATATTTATTGTTCACTTTTTTTGTTGCAAGTAATTTTTGTATCATAGCTATGAATTGTTTTTAGTTTATTTGTTCTTCTGATTAAACTCTCATGCCTTAGGAGTTCAGGAGAGACTTTCAATGTAATATTTCTGTTTTTTTGTTGTTGTTGCTTGAGATGGAGTCTCTCTCTGTCACCCAGGCTGAAGTGCAGTGGCACAATCTGCCTTTTGGGTTGAAAAATTCTCCTGCTTCAGCCTCCTAATAAGCTGGGATTACATGTGTCCACCACCACTCCTGGATAATTTTTGTATTTTTTTTTTACTAGAGACAGGGTTTCACCATGTCAGCACGCTGGTCTCAAATTCCTGACCTCAGGTGATCCACCCACCTCGGCCTCCCAAAGTACTGGGATTACAGGTGCGAGACACCACGCCTGGCCTCAATGTAATATTTTTCCCCCTCTTACAATTAAATATTTATCCCTTTCCCAAAGCCAGATATACAGATATACAAATACACACTCCACATTTAAACATTTACCTCTATGGCATTCACTTTCTGAAATTCTACTTTCCATTTGCTATTCATCATTTAGAGCAGTGAAAAGTCAACTACCTTCCTCTCTTATTTTACCTGCACTGTGCCTTTAGGAAAAGTGTGAAAATATCACGAGGGGAAAAAGAATCCCTACCTTAAGTATCCTCATTTAACTTCAGGCTAAAGTCTCTGTTTAGAGCAAGTGACATTGCAGTTTGTCCCAGGATTAAATACCTGCCAACTCAATCAAGTACCTATATTGTTCTACAATGTGGAGTTATTTCTAGATAGATATAATACTAAAATGTTTCTAAATCTTGAGTTTCTAAGGGCAGGTTTTATATAATTCATATTGAGTATTCTTATGTCATAGATAAAGGTAAGTACGTAGAGTCCTCAGTAGGATATCCCAACATTTTTAATAAAATGAGATTTACAACAATGAGGATAAATATATTTATATTATTTTTTAAAGATTTTAGAAGCATAAGAACTTTTAGCTTTGCACAGCGGCATTATTGTAGCAAATGAGGTTTTTCCGAGGCACGATTATTGCTAATTGAAAACTTTTCCCAATACCCCGCTATGACGACTTGAAATATAGTCGGCATTGGCAATTTTTGACAGTCTCTACAGAGACTGAATTATTAAAAAAAAAAAAAAGAACTTTTATCTGGCAGAGAAACTCTAAAAAAGAAATTGCGGTGTTCCAAGAATGTAGCCTACTGTCCATCATGAGATTTTTTTATTGTTCAACTTAATTGAGCATCTCATATCCTGATTTGAGAAAACACATATTTTTACTGATATTGAATGTACTCTGGGGAAGGGGTTAGAGTATAAATCATCAAGATCTAGAACATTTAAATTTTTAGCAATTTCTATTCTTATCTAGAAGCATGTCTTTAGACAACTTTAAACGCACACACACACACACACAATCTTAAATATATCCACTTTATTTTTAGTCTGTGGGATAGATATGCAATGAGGTTGTGTTTAGATTTGAATCCCAGAATTTGCATTGAAAAACATGTTTTGCACCTGCATGCTTCCCTAGAGTAATTTAATGTTACAATTTCTGACAAGATAATTCCATATTCACTGTAGTTGACTTTGCAGTAAGCTGTAAAGAGAAAATAAATGTGAACCTGTGTTGGGTAGGAAAAATGTATTTAACTAAACAGAACTTAGCACATAAGCTACAAAACTCGAAATTGGAAAAGAATGACAAAAGGAGATACAGAATCCAAATCACAATTTTGTCTTTCTCTCCTTTTGAAAGACCTGTGTGTGTAGCACAGTATGTCAGCGTCATGCACCCATGGCTTAGCATTCTGCACATAAAGTAACTTTGCTGTTGGAGGAATATTCTGCAGCAATACACTAGCATTATAGGACAAAAACAAAGTAAGGCACAATCTTTTCTGGGAGCATTTAGGAACAGTGAAAAAAAAATAACACTTCTTACTTCAAGCTAGCTGGAGATAAAGGTTAAACTTTAGCTGTCGAAGTCCTGAAAGTAGATTTATAGGCAGGCACATGGACTCACACTTCTACACATACTCCTTTTCAACATTTGGGATCCATTTTGTTTATCTCTTATGTATTTTTACAACAATTTCGATGGAATCCCCAGCCCATGTACAAAAGTGTCAGTCTAAAATCCTTCTCAAAATTGAACTCACATTTGGTTTCCCAACAGGAGATGAAGTTGGGTAACCTAGATGAGCAGTAGAATGATTTCTCTGCGGCTGTGGACTAACTTTTCTTTTCTACTTTTAGAGGGAAAAGTATGACTTGCCACATCTTGCTATTCTGCTTTGTAATTTTGCTTTAAAATACCCTTTTTTAAGACTTATGGTCATAAGTCAACAATTTTCAAATAATTTTTAAATGTTCTTTAATTATTTTATAGTATACTAAGCCTTACAGTTCTGAAAAAGAGACAAGTCAATTAAATAGATTAACTAGATTGAGAAAAATACTGTGGTCAAATAATCAAACAATATTCCATCCTCAATGTTCTTTGTTTCAAAGGTGTGCCAAAAAGCTGTGATTAAACTGAGTCAAATTCAGTGTTGTTTGAAGACTCATGAGTGTACAGAATAGAAATTAATCTAATAACCTATGTTCGACCCCAGAGGAAAAAAGTTATCAAAGAGTAAACCGTGTGAATACGTTTTAGTGTCTCCCAAATTCAAAATTCTATGGCCCACCCTCCGCCCTTCAAAGGGCAGACAATTTGTTGAGAAATGGAAACATTTTATGGGTTTATATTTCAGTATGTAACTCTTCTTAGAATCGAAGAATTGTAAGCTTTGATAAGATTCTTCTGATTATTTTATCCAAGTCAATCAAAGTTTGAGTAACTGTTGCTTCCTTACTCCCTGAGACAGTACTTCTTATTACAGGGCATTTCTTATTATTAGAATGCTTATATTTTAAGAGCCAAGATTCATGAGAAAGATGATGGCAGAAACAATAAATGGGTTTGACAGACCAAGTGAGGTAAAGTTTGGAAGAACCTAAATCGATAATAAATTATAACAATAAATAAAGAAAAAAAAATAGAAATTTTTGCAAAACCACAGTTGTGGTCAGTAGAATAATGGGACCCTTCAATCCCTGCCATGCCCTCAGGTTTCTGTCCAGATCTGCACAATCTGTGAATACTTTATGCTACATGACAAATGAGAATTAAGATTGTTTATCAGCTAATGTTACTAAGGGGCATATCCTAGCTTAAATTTTCTGGGTGGGCTTCAAAAGTGGGAGAGGAAGGCAAGGAAAACACAATGGGAGATATGAAGACAGGAGCAAGGAAAGAGATGACATATGTGAGAGGCTGAAGCAGCGTCGCTGATTCTGCGGATGGAAAAATGGGCCATCAGCCAGGCAGTGTGGCAGCCTGTGGAAGCTGGTAAACGCAAGAAACAAATTGTCCGCGAGAGCCTCCAGGAAGAAGCACAGCGGTACCAAGACCTTGATTTCAGCCCAGTGAGACCAGAGTCCACCATCTGACCTCCAGAACCATAAAATACTAAATTTGTGCTGCTTTCTTTTCAGTTTTATAAGTTTATATGCAAATATAGCTTAATCTTCAAGATTATGTACATCACTAGGTAAATTAGATTTGCTTGATGTACCCATATCTACATCTGTCACGTTAAACTGATGTCAGACCACTCTGGAGCAGCATTGATATTACAGACCAAAGAGCCTGTCACTAGCAGGGAAAATGGTAATAGGGCACTAACTTACCTGGGCTTCACGTGGTATTCATGTGTTTTTCTCCTTTGGAGTACTTCATACTGTTTTATGGATAACAGTAATGTTCTTCATTGTTCCTATTGCATGAAACATCAATGCCTTTCAAAAACTGCTTTATTTTGATGGAATTCTTAAGGTACTATGATGTTACCTTAATTTTCTCTAACTATTGACTACCTTAGTAGCTTTTAGCCAGGAAATTTCCAGTAATTTGTTATAGCAAAAATAAACTAATACAAAAGAAGTATAAAGCAAATCTTAGTACAATATGATGCATAGGACAATGATTAATATAAACAGAAAAAAATTGTAGTTGTCTCTTGTGACAGGGTCATTCCCCTTGGGATGGCTCAGGACCCATGACTTGCACTCACAGATATTAAAAATCTTCCAGTACCCTCACTTGGAAAATGGCAAAAATACCTACCTCACAGGGTTGTTGTGAGGATCCATTGAGACAATGTATGTTGAAAGCACTTTGTGAATGTTAGTTGTTGTTGCTGCTGTGTCTCAGATGTCCTAACTTTTTTCCTTCAGAAATAGTCTAACAAACCTCCAGGGCTTTTCTGTTAAAGTATGTTGGTTGGTAAAATGTCCAATAAACAATGTATTACAATATTTTAAAAATGAAAATGAACAGTTTTTAATTATCTGTTAATTTTTTTCCCGATTGAATTACTATAATTTTTTTTTGTGGTGGGGGGATGGAGTTTTGCTCTTGTTGCCCAAGCTGGAGTAGAATGGTGCAATCTCAGCTCACTGCAACCTCCACCTCCCGGGTTAAAGTGATTCTCCTGCCTCGGCCTCCCAGTAGCTGGGATTACAGGTGCCTGCCACCATGCCCGGCTAATTTTTTGCATTTTTAGTAGAGATGAGATGGGGTTTCTCCATGTTGGTCAGGCTGGTATCTAATTCCCAACCTCAGGTGATCCACCTGCCTCGGCCTCCCAAAGTGCTGTGATTACATGTGTGAGCCACTACACCTGGCCAAACTATTATAATTATTATACGGTTGATATATACTGATACAAATATTACCAATTTTAATAAAAAACTAAAATATGCTCCTATGATTTATGCTAATAATAATTAATAAAGCAGAAACAATAAAAGTTAAAAAATAAAAACAAAAAAAAACTTCCAGTACCCTACTCAGTCCAGAATTGGACATGATCAACATGGTCTGTAGAGTGTAAGTGAGTCCAGGCTTGGTTATGGTGCGAGGGAAAAAGGTATCATCACGGCCTGGCAAGGAAAGTTAATGTAGGAGATTGGAAGGCAAGGTGGGCACACCAGTAGCCCTCTGAAAGATGGGGATGCAAACACTCACTATGGAAAATGATGGCCTGGAAACAGAGGGTCATGTGCACTGCTTAAAGAAATCCCACAAAAGGTGAAGTAACAGAAATGTTCCTTCCGGTGGAAATGGTTTGAATGAAGTAGAGAGCTGCACAAGCAACTGTTAGAAGAATGAAAATGGAACTGAAGGACTTGCCTCTGTGTGATGGACCACAGAGGGAAGGAGGCGGCTGGCTGCTGCTTTTCTACAAGTGCTTTCCCAGAGGATTTAATAGAGAAAAATGTGTTTGCTTCGTTTTATTAAAAGTAAATATTTATTCATAAATAAAGTTCTGATTTATGCTTTTTGACAGTATATTTTCAAACCAGAAAGTGAACAAGGATGGATTTGAGTCTCCCTGATAGCACTTACTATTAGTTTTAGCTTATATAAAGTATTGTTTATTTTCTAAAAATGGGACAAAAATAGAACTGATATAAATTACAGATATTTACATATCAAGCTATTAGTTCCACACCACGGTCAAACAGTTAATGAAGGTGAAAGTCAAGTCGCAATACTTTACTAATTGCATCAAAATAAAGCTGCATTTGAAAGGTATAGATGCTTCACGTAATAAGAAGCATGAAGAACATTACTATGATCTGTGATCTAGTATGAAGTACTCCAAAGGAAAGAACACATGAATGCCATGTGAACCCACATATGTTAATGCCCTGTTACCATTTGCCGTGCTAGTGACAGGCCTTTTGGTGTATGATCAGTAATATGCAGACTGCTCCAAGGGGTTTGTCGTTAGTTTAACATGATACGTATAGTTATAGGTATATCATGCAAATCTAATTTACCTAGTAATGTACATATTCTTGAAGCATAGGTTAGATTTGCACATAAACTTAGAGAACTGACAAAAACAATATAACTTCAACTCTCCTTGGAGAGTAATAGACCCTTGGACATACTGATGACTGGACAAATTCAACACACGATTCTATATTGGGCAATATAAAAGTGAATTTTGAAAGTTCTTTCATTAGGTTATGCAATCTGTGTCCCATATCCTTGACTCTGGGTAGGCATGTGACTTCTATGATTAATTGAGAGTGACAGAAATGACACTCTGTGATTATGAGGATAACTGATAAAATGCCCTACATCTTCTTCCTGTAACTCTGGGGATATTGTCTCTGAAAGGATCCGGTTCACATAAAGCAAATCCAGCGACTCTGACGTTGCTGCTGTGCTTGTGAGTCTGTAAGAAACCTCTCCTTTTTCATATGTTTGTTGGCCTCATGTATGTCTTCTTTTGTAAAGTTTCTGTTCATATCCTTTGCCCATTTTTGAATGGGCTTGTTTGTTTTTTTTCTGTAAATCTGTTTGAGTTCTTTGTAAATTCTGGATATCAGCCCTTTCTCAGATGTGTAAACTGCAAAGATTTTTTCCCATTCTGATGGTTGCCAATTCACTCTAGTGACTGTTTCTTTTGCCGTGCAGAAGCTGTGGAGTTTGATTAGGTCCCATTTGTCTATTTTGGCTTTTGTTGCCAATGCTTTGGTGTTTTGGTCATGAAGTCCTTGCCTACTCCTATGTCCTGAACAGTTTTGCCTAGATTTTCTTCTAGGGTTTTTATGGTGTCAGGTCTTATGTTTAAGTCTTTAATCCATCTGGAGTTAATTTTAGTGTAAGGTGTCAGAAAGGGGTCCAGTTTCTGCTTTCTGCACATGGCTAGCCAGTTTTCCCAACACCATTTATTAAATAGGGAATCCTTTCCCCATTGCCTGTTTTTGCCTGGTTTATCAAAGATAATATGGTTGTAGATAGGTTGTGTTGCCTCCGATGCTTCTGTTCTGTTCCATTGGTCTATATCTCTGTTTTGGTACCAGTACCATGCTGTTTTGATTACTGTAGCCTTGTAGTATAGTTTGAAGTCTGGTAGTGTGATGCCTCCCGCTGTGTTCTTTTTGCTTAGAATTGACTTGGCTATGCGGGCTCCTTTTTGGTTCCATATGAAATTCATGGTGGTTTTTTCCAGTTCTGTGAAGAAATTCAATGGTAGTTTGATGGGGATAGCATTGAATGTGTAAATTACTTTGGGCAGTATAGCCATTTTCACAATATTGATTCTTCCTAACCACGAACATGGAATGTTTCTCCATCTGTTTGTGTCCTCTCTTATTTCGTTGAGCAGTTGTTTGTAGTTTTCCTTAAAGAGGTCCCTTACATTCCTAGTGAGTTGTATTCCTAGGTATTTTATTTTCTTTGTAGCAATTGTGAATGGCAGTTCGTTCTTAATTTGGTTCTCTTTAAGTCTGTTATTGGTGTATAGGAATGCTTGTGATTTTTGCACATTGATTTTATATCTTGAGACTTTGCTGAAGTTGCTTATCAGTTGCAGGAGCTTTTGGGCTGAGGTGATCATTAGAGAGATGCAAATCAAAACCACATTGAGATATCATCTCACACCAGTTAGAATGGCAATCATTAAAAAATCTGGAGACAGCAGATGCTGGAGAGGATGTGGAGAAATATGAACACTCTTACACTGTTGGTGGGAGTGTAAATTAGTTCAACCATTGTGGAAGACAGTGTGGCGATTCCTCAGGGACCTAGAAATAGAAATTCCATTTGACCCAGCAATCCCATTACTGGGTATCTATCCAAAAGACTATAAATCGTTCTACTATAAGGACACATGCACACGAATGTTCATTGCAGCACTGTTTACAATAGCAAAGACCTGGAACCAACCCAAATGCCCATCAATGATAAACTGGACTGGGAAAATGTGGCACATATACACCATGGAATATTATGCAGCAATCAAAAATGATGAGTTTGTGTCCTTTGTAAGGACATGGATGAATCTGGAGGACATCATTCTCAGCAAACTGACACAAGAACAGAAAAAGAAATACTGCATATACTCACTCATAGGTGGGTGAGAAAAATGAGAACACATGGACACAGAGAGGTGGTCTACTATACACTGGGGACTGTTGGGGGAAATGGGGGAGGGACAGCGGGGGGGTCTGGGGGGGATAGCCTGGGGATGAATACCAAGTGTGGGTGAAGGGGAGGAAGGCAGCAAAACACACTGCCATGTGTGTACCTATGCAACTATCTTGCACGTTCTGCACATGTACCCCAAAACCTATAATGCAATAAAAATTTTTTTTTTTTTAAAAAAAGAAACCTCTCCTGTTTGACACACACTCCGGGCTGAGCTTCAGTCTGCCAGGCAGCTGGATACCAGATCATCAAGCCACTGTGGTTCAGCCCACTTGAGCTTTCAGATTACTGTAGCCCCAGCCAGCATCTGACTACAATTACGTGAGAGATCCCAAGCAAGAATTTTCCGGCTGAGCCTTTCACCACCGAGAAAAATTTATCATTGAAAAACTTATGGACAAAGAAAAGTGGCTATGTTAAGCTTGCTTTGTGTAATTGGTGATACAGTATCAATACATAGAATATGAGCGCACGCAGGAGTTCATTTATTTGTATGTGTTGATATTGGTGAAAGAAACAGAACTCCAGGCAACCACACAACTTCACATTTCATTCCTTATTAATAGTATCGCTTTTAGAAAGTACCCCAGGTCTTCATTTTCTTCATTTCCATATCTCCAAACAGGAGGTTATAATAAGTAACCACCCAGATTGTTATAAGAATGAAATGGGATAGAACAAAATTAAGCTGTTGGCCTTAGAAAAAGTCTAACACGGCCAGCATCTATGGGATGTTAATTAGGGCTCCTGAAACTTGCAATTCTCTACCATGTGCTCAACCAGACACACAGAAGCTTCAGAGCTCTGTATTCAGAGAGGCAGAGAGAGGAAAGGTGTTTTCCTTGAAATTCCTTCTCATTCTGAAGGCTTGTGATTTTACATTTTATTGTGGCTATATGTCTTTGATTCTGCACTTGAAATCTTTGGAATAAGAAAGATATGAAAAATTCAAGGTTACCTATTATTTACTTCCTTTCATGAATGCAGTTATTGAAAATAATTATAAGATAAGAACAACCTTCTTTTTTACCAAATAAGACAGAGTCTCTCATTTAATAGATATAGGCAATGATTCTTACAAACATTTACTGTGAAATTGTTCAACATACATGAACAGTGAATGGTACTCTTTCCTCTGCAATCATGAGTAATTATCCCTTGCAACATGGTCCTATAACATTTTCATTCAGAAAAAAAATAGGTAGGAAATCAGAATAGAAAAACTAAATTATAGTTATAAAATCACACAATTACAGAAACAAAAGGAAAATGCCAAGGAAAAGATAATTGTCATTTATTGAAATAAATATTTTAATTTTAACCACACTTTTTTCGGTGATTTTTAAGAAAGCATCCATCTCAATTTGTTCTAAGATAGCGTGTGTGTGTGTGTGTGTGTGTGTAAGTTAGTATAAAATAGGTCAACTGTCAGTTCTTCTACGACTGTGTTTATAACGACACACAGGAACGGATTTTCTCTTTGCTTCCCCTATGATAAGATATAAAGTAAACCATGCATATAAAGCACAGAAGTTACCCTCTAAAGAGCTTAAAGTGTTAGCAAAACAGATTGTTTTTCCCAATGGCATGTTTCAACAAGCCAGGTACTTGCAAAATGTTAGTGTAAAGAACAGAAATTCACTTATATGTGCATTTATGATGCCAAATACAAGCTTTTAAAATGTCTTGTAGATGACTCTTTATTAGTCGGAAGCACTCACTGGGAAGGTAACGCAATGCACCCTCTCTCAGAGCCAGATGGTTTAAGCTCTTCTTGGAAAATGAAAGGGAGTGAAGGGAAAGTCACAGTGGGCAGAGCTTGATAAAACATAAACAACCTCATAAAGAAGCATAAACCTCTTCACAAAAAAATAACTGGGCAATGCAATGAAGAAAATGTCAACCTGGTGTGATTTTTATGATACAAAAATTAGGATTCTTTAATCATCATAATATTATAACTATGCAATCAACTGGCAATGACCTGATATTTTGGAAGGTTAAGCATCCATTTGGACAACAATTCACTCATCTGGATTGAAATTCGATGATCTGTTTTGTTAAGAATTAAACAAATAGCTGAATTGATATAGGCCTAGTTACAAATGTATCTAAATTAAGTTAGCACCTGGCATATTAAAGTGGTTAAACCATCAGACTAAGTCCCTAGAGAAAGCGGACTCATCTTTCCAAATCCAATTCAGATGCCAGCTCCTCTGGGAAGCTTTCCTCCCCTCCACAAACAAAACACTTTCAGCAATTTCACTGTGGCAATTAAATGCATGATACCTCTTATTTAATAATTATAACTTGCTTTCTCTATCTCAAAAATAGTTTCTACTATAGTCTCACTAAACCATGAAGAATTCTTTTTCTGAGTTTTAATTTTCTAATACATTTCCCAGTCTTTTTGTAGCACAGCCTCTATAGCACAGCTTATTTCTTCTACTTTGGATATTCTCCAGCTGATACTATGTTGAGCTTATTTTGCCAGTAGTTCATACCATGAAAGAGTCAGTGTATTTAAATGACTGGTAAAAGTACATACATTTCTTTTTCCTTACAAATTGTGACACTGCAGCAAGAGAGAGCAGGGAGAACAGCTGAAGGAGTCAGATGGGTAGACAGCACACAGAGCATGGGGGCTGCAGTGTGGAAGGCTAGATGACCAGAGGGTCACATGGGAAAGGGAAATAGAGGACAGGGAGGCAGGTAGATCAACAGATAGACAGGAAATAGATAATTCACAATTCATTCATAGGTCATAACTAATTTGTGATGAAAATGACATCATGAATCAGTCTGCACATAGTCTGGAAGGTATTTTCTTAATACAGACCATGGCCAAACTGAATAAATTATGTTTTCTAAAAATAATTGCTACCTTTGCTAACTATAACTCCCATATCATTAATGTTTAAATGAGAATATGAGAACATTTAAAAACAATGAAACAAAACTGCCTAAGATCAGAGAAATAACACAAAACGTATTGCCTGTGACAGCAAATGTCAGAGGGCTAATCTGAGACTGGGTCAAATCAGCTACTTACTCTTAAAGAACATTCAAATAGTAAAAACACAATTACAGTGTCAGTTAAAAACTGAAACACTGATAAAACATAAGTAGACAATTACAAAGAATATTACCATAGATATAAACATATGTTAAACACAAACATACAGATGCTTTAACCAGATAAAATAAGAAATGAGACAAAATAATCATGAAAATATAGAAACTGAGTGATCTAATTAAACGAATGGAGAGAAACAGACAGAAGACAATGAAGGAAATTCAACATGCCTTTTGCATGGTTTCTTGCTTTGTTCAAATTCCAGTTCTTTATTTAATCCCTGCATGACTTGGACAAGTTATTAAAATTCTCTTTGTTTTCTCTTATATCCAATAGGGTTGAAAATAACTATTGCTTCATAATAATTAATACTTTAGGGAGTAAAGAAGATAACTCAAATTCTGAGTATAATTCATAGCATATATTGTTTAATGCTAGCTAGTCATAACTATACATATATGTGTGTGTATATAGATACATGTATGACCGTAAATGTGTTTGTGTGTGTGTATATATAGGTACTGTTAATTCCCAAGTCATTAACAGTGTTTATCTCTTGATATTGGGATTTGGATAATGTTTTTTAAAATTGTTTGGGTAAATTTTGAGGAAAAGTTCAAAATCCAAAGATTTATTTTTAATTTCTAATTTTTGCCTTATAGGGATTATGGGGGAAAACATTAAAAATGGCATATGTAGGAAAAATTATTTAGAAAGTCAATTAGTCTTTTTGTTCCATAGCAAAAAAAAAAAGGTAAGATTAGGCAGACTTCTATAGAACTTTGTACCTTGTTCATATAAGGTACTTGCCCTACTTTAAGCCCCAGTAAAATTTCCCACAGGATGAAAATCTTTTTTTTTTCTTTCTCTTTTTGCCTGATCCTTCAGATAGGAGTTCCTAAAGGATGTGTCTGGGACGTCACTGCTGTTCCCTATTATACTTCAGAACTAATCATCCTTTGTATATATCTGAAGTTGAAAAGTCTGTAAAGGAAGCACACAGTTTTTTACATTAACTTTTTCCTTAGAGCTTCTGAAGCTCTATTTGTGTTCAGGCTGCTTGCCTCTGCTTTCAGCTTTTAAGGCCAGCTGCCACTAGGAAAAATGAAGTGCATTCTTTGGAAGCAGTAGAGACCAAATGTAGCTTTTATTGCCAAATACAGCAGAGCATTTTATATGAAACTTGCAGTTAAAATGCTCTTTTGACTGCATACATTGTAATTCCATCAGTCAGCTGAAGTATATATGTGGTGTTTTAATTATGATTTCAAGAGAAAATTGCAGCAATAATTAATATGCTACTTTTAGCTCTAAATTTGACATACAAAACAGTCATCAAGAATTTGTAGGTAGATTAAAATACAGAAATAGGTTGTGATATGTAGGATGGTATATATAAGGAAATGTAGTCAAAAATATTTATAAAGATTTAAGTAATAATGTAAGCAAGAATAATAGATGTTATACTGTTAAAGAAGTCAGATGGTAGATTTATACACAACTATGCTAGTAATTGCATTAAATACAAATAAATCTAAGCGTTAAAGACCAAGATTGTCATACTAGAATTTTAAAAATTTGTAACTGTCAATCTGCATACAAAACTCACTCCAAATACAAGGAATCAGTCATATATGTTGAAAATGAAGAGATGGTAGAGACATATGCCATGAACATATTCTCCCAAAGTAGACTTTAAGGAAACTCATTACCATAATTAAAGAGAGATATTTCATAATGATTAATTATCAATCTAACAACAGAAAGATAGGCTAATCCTAAACTTTTATACATCTAATACCACAAACATAACTTTAACATACAAATCAAAGATTACATACTCAAAGAAGAAATAGACACATTTGCCACCGTAACTGACAAAAAGAGAAGAAAAAAATTGTAAGAATGCAGAAGATTTGAATAATTTTGAACAACATGCCTTAACATGCTTTAACAACTTGACTTTATTGCTAAAAAAAATAGGAAAAACAGTACCTCCAGAACAAAATACATGCTTTTTTTTTCAATGCACAGGAAAAATTTAACAGTGTGGTATTCTGGGCAAGAAAGCAAGCTTCAGTTAATTTAAAACATTTAAAATCATAAAATGTGTATTTCTGACCTCTATGAAAATGAATGTCCAAAAACAGTAACCAAAATTTTCTAACTGTATGCAAAATAACATATATACTTCTTGACTGGGTGTTGTGGCTCATGCCTATAATCCCAGAACTTTGAGAGGCCAAGGCAAGATGATTGCTTGCATCCAGGAGTTCAAGACCAGCCTGGACAACATAGCGAGATCCCATGTCTACAAAGAATTAAAAAGCCAGGCTTGTTCGTGGATGCCTGTGGTCCCAGTTAATGGGGAGGCTGAGGCAGGAGAATTGCTTGAGCTTGGGAGGCTGAGGCTGTAGTGAGCTGTGATCACACCACTGTACTCCAGCTTGGGCAACAGAGTAGGACATTGTCTCAAAAAACACAAAATGATAATAATATATACATACATAAACTTCTCAATAACCTCTACACTTCTTATGTCAGTTAGAATGTCACAGTTGACAGGTAATGTCTCTGCTGAGTAAAAATGAAAATAAGACATATCAAAATTCATGAAACTCATTGAGGCAGTCCTTAGAGAAATAAATAATTGTTTTTAAGGGCATGTGTTAGACAAAAGAAAAAATAGAAATCAATAATTCAGATTCCATCTAAGGAAGCTAATAAAGGAACAGCAAATTGAGCTCTAAGAACACAGAAACAAATCAAAATAGAAACTCAGTGACAATAAATCAAAAACAATAAAATAAAACAAATAGAAAAGAGACACAATTTAAAATATTCTAACAATAAAATAGTTTTGTTCTTTAAAAGATGAATCAAATTGCAAATCCCCTACCAAAAAGTTCTATTTACTAATTACCTAGAGAAAAAATTACTGTTTACCTAGAGAAAAATTCTAATTACCAATATCAGTAAAAACTAGAAAATCACTGCAAATACTAAGGTTGTTAGAAAAGACAATAAGATAATACTATCAACAGCTTTATGATGAACTTTAGATGAACTTAAAAAATATCTTGAAAAACACAATTCCCTAAAATTGATGTGATGAATTAGAGAATCTTAAAGAAATTGAATCTGTAATAAATAGTCTCACAAAACAAAATCCAGGCCTAGTGGCTTCTTTGCTGAATTTTCACAAACATGTAAGAAAAACTAACAAAAATCTGATGTAAATTCTGCCATAGAATAGAAATACTAAGGCAACCCCAGAAATATGTACAAATATTATGTGTCAATTAAAAATAAAAGTAGTAATAGTAAAGAAATGATGAAGAACTACTTCCTGATTCATCTCTAAGGCCATATTAATTATAAAACCTGACAAGAACATCATAATACAGAAAAGTTATGGATCAGTATCTCTTAATTTGGAAGAAAAAAATCTAAAAAGCTACATATTGAATCAAGAAATATATAAAAATTAAAATATATTATGATAGTTTAGGATTACAACCCAGAAATGCAAGATTGCAAGATTGTTCCAACATACAAAAACTATAAACAAATAAAAGAAAAACAGGCCAGGCAGGATGGCTCACGCCTGTAATCCCAGCACTTTGGGAGGCAGAGGCAGACAGATCACAAGTTCAGGAGATCGAGACCATCCTGGCCAACATGGTGAAACCCGGTCTTTACTAAAAATACAAAAAATTAGCCAGGCATGGTGGCAGTTGCCTGTTGTTCCAGCTGCTTGGGAGGCTAAGATTGGAGAATCACTTAAACCTGGAAGGCAGAGGTTGCAGTGAGTCTAGATCATGCCACTGTACTCCAGCCTGGGCCACAGAGGAAATCTCCATTAAAACAACAACAACAACAACAAAAAAAAATGCAATACAAATACATTTAACTCAATATGTGCAGAAAAACATCATATGATAACATTTCTCAAACAATTTAAAAACTCTTCACAAACTATCAATATATGAACACTTTCTAAATATGCTAAATGTGATTTAAAAAAAAGTTTCTAGAGATTAAATTATACAAAATAGCTAAGTAGTGAATATGTTTCCCCTGAATAAGAGAAGACGTACACTGTCATCTATATCTAAACATTGCTTTGGATGTTCTAGCAGATTCAATAAGGCAAGAAAAAAGTATAAAATTGAAGTGCAAATACAGCAGATATTTTTCACAGATGATCATGCTGTATATGTAGAAAATAAAAATGCACAAAACTACAAACTAGTACACAAAGTAAGTGATTTTCCAAGTTTGCTGAATATGGATTCAATTACTAAAATAAATTGTATTCCTGTATGTTAGCAGCAAACAACTGAAAATGATGTTTTTAAAAATACTATTTACAGTAGTATAAAAATGCAGCGACTTAGGAATAAATCTAATTGAGAATTTATAAGACCTCTACACTGCAAACTACAAAACATCACGTAGAGAAATCAAAAACCTAAATAAATGAAGGAATGCGTTTATGTTCGTGGAATCAAAACTCAGTACTAAAATGCAATTTATCCTCAAACTGATCTATTGATTCAGTACAACTCCCAGAAAATCTCAGCAGGTTTATGCTTGTAAACTGATGACCTGATTCTTAAATATATATGAAAATGCAATGACCTACTGTGGGTAAAGCAATACCAAAGGAAAAAAAAAAGCCTAAAGACTTTATCTGTCGTGTATCACCAATTACTGTAAAGCTTAAGTAGTTTCTTTATATTGATGCAAAAAAAAAATACAATAAAATAAATGAAGAGGCCGATGGTATAGAATAAAAAAATTCAGAAACAAACTCAAAACTGTCAGATGACCTGATATAAGACAACGAATTTGCTGCATTTTAGTGAGAGAAGGATAGGCTTTTCAATAAATGGTGCAGGTCAACTGAATATCTACATGAAAGTAGAACAATACCTTAATTTTATGCAAGCAAAATAATTAATTTGAGATAAATCACATACCCAAAACATTCAAGCCAGGAAAGAAAAAGATAGGAAAATGCTTCCAAGAATTCAGAGAGGCTATGATTTTTAACAGAATACAAAACAATTGTAAAAGCTATATATTGCACTGAATTAAAAATCAGACTTTTGTTCATGAAATAAGAAAGAATGAAAGAAAATCTATAAACCATAGACGGAAAGGAGGTATTCATAATGCATACCTGACAAAAGGACTCGCAGCTAGGCAACACAAAGGGATCCTCCAAATAGTCTTTTAGATGCGCATAACCAAATTAACAAAAACACACACCGGAAAGTGACTTGAATGGTCACTTCACAACGTAAATTTCAAAATGTTGAATAAATGCAAAAATGATCACTGCCAGTAGTTCTTAGAGAAATGGAAATTAAACGCATGAACCAGACTATTTGTTATTAATTTGGAAATGTACTACCCAATCACCAACAGTTACTTTGAGAAAAATTAATTGACATTTGACAGAAACTTGATGTTGAGACCAAGAAAATAAAGCCTTGCAGAATTATGCATTTTTATCCACCCAATCTTCATTATTGATATTAATGAATCAAACTCCTGTCAGAAAATAAAAATTAATTATTAGATCTAAGTAATCTCCTTTCCTACAGGGAGTAACAGTTTTAGAGAAGAGGTTTAGTGCAAATGCAAACTTTTTACAGTATTTCTCCCAGGGAAAATATTCCAGAGCTACTAGTATTAAAGCATATGCCACAGGAAAAGTGAAGGTTAAAATCTAATTAAAATATTTGTGCCAAACATAACTGTCTCCATAACTGTAGAATGCAGACATTTCCTTGAACATTCTCTATGATGAAGAGGATGTGCAATTAAAGTGAAAAAATACTGTGGTCTTCCTCACTAATTTTAATGATTATTCCCAAGTGAGCAGGCTAAATGAGTGACACTCTTTGTAGACAGGCTAAGTAGATGACGGATTTGCAATCATGTAACTGGCAGTATTGGGAGATATAGCCAAATCTCCATTTATTTGTGATAAATCAGAGAATAATAAGATTCTTTGCCAAAATTTTAATGCTTAGCCCCTAACCTCTCATTTGACAAATAAGGAAATGAATGCAGAAATGTGAATCATATTTTATAAATTACCCTATTTTCCAGTATGGTGAATTACAGAGACCCAAAATTGTGAGTCTTTTGAAATAGTACTGGTGGACAACACAAAATCCACCTCTCTCTCTCACACAAGCACACCCCAGAACCAGTCAGCTATCCCTTCTGAAGGAATTCTGGAACGCCATTTGCCAAAAATACAAAGTAATTTTAGTTAGGGAAAAGATCAGTAATAATTGTATTACACTATTGGTCTTGCTGGCTATGTTGATAATCAAGGTAGTTATATCTCTTCATACAAGGTTATAGAGTAACTGTTTCTGAATTGCAATTCAGGGGCAATGTCTCCATTCTACAAAGTAGCAATTGTGCCACTGTCTTGGTTAGAATAGGATGCACAAAGAAGAAAACAGCTCTGTACGGACAAGAACTCTATGAGCAACTTTTCAGCAATCGAGATGCAGGATTACCTAATCTGTGCTTGTACCTAACTATGGATACCTTACCTAAGGAGGCTGTCTTACACACAGGGAGCATGGGAATTTCTACCCAGGAATCAAGTAAATGATAAAGTTAGAGGTAGGATACTATTGTAAAGACACACTTTGTTGTACTTATATTTATTTATATCATCTATTGAATGACTGCTTTATGTAACATCAGGAATATGTTCATATATATTTGCTGTCACTTAAACACTGAAATCATTTGTAGAAGTAACACACAAAAAAAAAAACCCATAAAAGGAGATGATCAATGTGTTTGTTCACTTTGCAGATTTCATTCTAATCAACTTTAAAGTTCCTTCTCCTGATTTGTAAAACGAAAATACTTGAGTTTTCTTACAGTTCAGTAATTTTCATTAAGGAATATAAATATCTGTATGTCATCACATTCTCTTTCTGCAGGCAAATGCCCATAAGAAGCCTAGTTAAATTTGAAAAACCTTCTTGATACTGTTTTGTTGTGTGCGAAAGTGACACCCACTTATGAAACTCTTTTTCTGTATATCCTGGAGTTAGCTAAGCTTTAAGTAAGTTATCTCCTTAAATATTTAAACAACCCCATGAGGACACTATTACTGCAGTTATTATCCCAAGTTATAACTTATGAGGACTCTATGACTTCTGCTATTATCCCCAGTTTGCAAATGAGGAATAGGTATGCTAAGTACCCAAGGCCCAGGCAGTGAGTGTGAGTCTGAACTGAAATTCCCACCCACCATATCTCACCCCAAGGCCCAAGGTGTTTATCACTATTTGACATTGTGATACCACAGAAAACTTAAAAGCAAAACGAATGCAGGCTTTAGCAAATATTGCTGTGGTATGCATCACCATTCAAAATTATGTTGTCTGGACCAGAACACGAATTCCAGTGACCACCTTCATCTCAGTACTCAAGGCACTTGCTGTACCTTTACGATGGAGCCAGTCCCTTCTGATGAATGCATCTTCCTTCATGTTTATTAATAGTCATTCTTGCATTGCTCAGCTGAGGGGCTAGTCTGCCTGTTTAAGTTAATCATGAATATCCCTCTCCTTTAATCCATGTGGTTTGTTTTTTGTTTTAGATGTCAAAGTTCAATCTTTTTTCTTAATTCTCACTGGCCCCTTGATGTAGCTACTGTATACCTGCTGGAGTATTTCCTGTGCTTCAGTGAACATGAGAGTGGAGATGGAAACCCCATGCGGGGGAATCCAATGCTCGGCATCATTTTATTTTACTAGGCTTCCTTCCAGTTCATTGACTAACTAATAAAGTCATTAAGTCTTATTTTCAGATTTATCTTGAGAGTTATGATTTTAAAAATATGGTCTCTATCATATGAAAGCTAATATTTGTATCATCTTACTTATAATGTACCCTCACATATATAATCTCATTTATTCTCTTACCAATTTTTTGAGAGAGGTACCACCATTTCAGTTTTACAGATGATGAACGGAGCCTCAGACAATACCTGAGAGATGATGCACTGCCTTCTTTTTTTATAATTTATTTTAATATTATTATACTTTAAATGCTAAGATAAATGTGTAGGACATGCAGGTTGGTTACATAGGTATACACGTGCCATGGTGATTTGCTGCACCTATCAACCCGTCATCTACATTAGGTATTTGTCTTAATGTTCTTTCTCCCCAATATCCCCACCCCGCCACAGGCCCAGTGTGTGATGTTCCCCTCCCTGTGTCCATGTCTTCTCATTGTTCAGCTCCTGCTTATGAGTGAGAACATGCGGTGTTTGGTTTTCTGTTCTTGTGTTAGTTTGCAGAGAATGATGGTTTCCAGCTTCAACCAGGCCCCTGCAAAGGACATGAACTCATCCGTTTATGGCTGCTTAGTATTCCATGGTGTATAAGTGCCATATTTTCTTTATTTAGTCTATCATTGATGGGCATTTTCACTGGTTTCAAGTCTTTGCCATTGTGAACAGTGCCTCAATAAACGTATGTGTGCATGTGTCTTTATAATAGAATGATTTATAATCCTTTGGGCATATACCCAGCAATGGGATTGTTGGGTCAAATGCTATTTCTAGTTCTACATCCTTGAGGAATTGCCACACTGTCTTCCACAATGGTTGAACTAATTTACACTCCCACCAACTGTGTAAAAGCATTCTTATCTCCACATCCTCTCCAGCATCTGTTGTTTCCTGACCTTTTAATGACAGTATTTCTAATTGGCAGGAGATGGTATCTCATTGTGGTATTGATTGCATTTCTTGAATGACCAGTGATGATGAGATTTTATTCATGTTTTTTGGCTGCATAAATGTCTTCTTTTGAGAAGTGTCTGTTCACATCCTTCTCCCACTTTTTTATGGAATTGTTTGTTTTGCTGCCTTCTTGAAAAGTTGTCTTCCTCAGCTTTCCCAACTTCAATTTCCTCTTCTATGCAGTGGGAATAATATTGTCAGATGGAGTTGTGGACAGCCCTTCGTAAAATATGTCTATAGCGTGCCTATCGTGTTACATTCAAACATAACTTCGCACAACCTATATGCAAAATAGATAGTAACTGTTATCATTGTGATCAAATTAAGTCTTTTCTTCTAATAAATGACAAGGAAAGACTAAAACTGAGGTTTTTTTAGCTCCAAACTTAAACACTGTGCTATGCTCATGAAGTCCTTTGAAAATGAAACATTCTGCTATTCCAAACACATAAATTTTAGCGACAATAAGAAATTGTAATTTGAAAGTTACATATTTTTAGTTTCTGATATAATTAACAAGTCTTGTGATACATCATTCTATCTGAATTATTCCACAGTGAGAACATACTGAGTCCCTGTGACTGTTTTCATTAACTTGGTTAACGACCCTGCCCCTAAATTTCTACAGAGTATGTGGTCTTGATGAGTAGTGATTTCATCACGGCCTAATAAAAATAATCTTAGAGGACGTTGATAGATGATAAGGTTATACAATGACTCTCTATATAACCTACCTTTTGTTTAGTTAACAACAAGTGTTTTCAGGAATCTATCATTCTCAGCAACAAAATCTATTAGTATCTGTCTGGGCTTCCTTGAAATTACAATGAGTACAACATGATAGATCCTTTGTATAATGGGATTTTGAGCTGGTTCGTGTAAATTCATGTATAGCTGCTATCTTTATGAAAATCTAGTGAAAAATATTTACATTCCATAATGTCTACACATGGAATGGTGTTTACTCTTCTTTCCTTTGATGTTTCCCTAAGCATTATTTGGAAAATACTAAGACTTCATTAGCTTGAAAAATGATCTTTGCTTACAGCGATTTGCAGAGAAAAAAGTTTCTTCTTTCTGCAAATGCTTTGGAAAATATATTTGATATTCTTTAAGAACAAAGCATTCAAAATATGGCATACTAAATAAGGCTGGTAAGCAGTTGAAAGATATTTTTAAAAACTGATTTGAAGTCCACAGCATTCAAAATCAGATTTAATTAGATTGGATTTATCATTCAGAAAATGGAAGTGATTCTAGCATATTGCATTATTCAATACTTTATACCCAGTACTATTATTATTGAACATATCAACTGCCATGAAATTCATGGCGGGGGGGGGTGTGTGTGTGTATGTCTGTGTGTGTGTGTGTGTGTGTGAAAATTTTTTAAATAACCATTTATCAACTATTTTAACCAGGCTAGGAAAATAATACATTTGGGGATATTTCTCATATAGCTCACAAGATTTTCATTTTCATTGCAGAGATTTCTTTTAAAAAGAACTATTGAAAATTTAATGTAGCAAGTATGACTAATCAAACAGATAACTTTTCTCCTTTTGGAAGAAGTATGTTATTCATATTTCAGAAATGGGAAACTAGCTATTGCATTTCTAAGGATGCTCTTTGCCTAAATCCACAGTCTGATGGTATCCCTGAAGCTGAACTGACAAGAAATTCCCCATGGTCATTTCATCTGTGAAATAAAAGTCAGGAAGGCAGGGATGAGCAGGCAGGGAAGGCTGTGGGAGGGGCAGTAGGTGAGGACAGTGCTGTTGTCACGGGACAGAGACGTAGGCACCGCTGACCCTACAGGAGCAGGGTCAGGCACCGGATGCCCAAGGGACTGCCTGGGGCAAATGGCATTATACTTCCCTCCCCAACTCCACAGTCCCATGGCTGAGCAAGAGAATCCCATCTTGCTTCCACGGGTAAAGAGGGCCAAAACTGTCAGTAACATCATTGGACAGCAAAAGAAAAGCTGAGAAACATCCACATCATGAGGGGGGGTCATTTCTTTTAGAAATTTATAGTAGGAGGACTCCCCACTCGACTCTCATAGTCAGCATTTTCACACCCTCTGAAGAAGAGAAGTTGGACTTCTCACTTAAAGCCACACTTACTTTGATTTCAGAAATATATGACATTTCTTATAAACAGTATTGGGCAATGTATATGACTTACATATCATAAGGAATTCTGAGAATGAAAAAGGGAACCCTGGGGGTCCCGTTAGCCCCTCATGCCACCATATGCACTTATGAGGAAACAACCAACGAACAAAAACGACTTTCAGTTGACAGTGCTGTATTTTCAAGGAATTGCCAAGTACTGCAAGTTACTGAAAAAACAGTGCTGCTATTTAATGTCCACAAGAGATTTTTAAATAAATGACAATATAACTTTAATTTATAGGATTCAACTTTATTTATCGTTGTTTCATAGTTTCATGTTTTCTCTGAGGTGTTTAGGCAAAGGTATAGGAAAATATCTTTCAGATTGTTCTGGTTTGTAAAGTTCCCATTTGCTGGGACTGAGAATTTTCTTGGTCTTTGTCTAAATGTGCAGCCGCTCCTGGAGGTAGCTCTGATCATTTGTCTCTGATCCTTCCTTGCAGCTTCTCCTAGGAAGCCCCACTCGAGCCCCAGGCGTTGAGGTTGCTTCCTCATGGTTGCTTCCGTCTGTGTCCCGCAGGCTGACCAGTTCCTGCCGATGCTGAGGTTGCTGTGGCATAAAAACCTTCTGTTTAGTGCGCAGGCCTACGTACAGTACTGGATTCTGATTCTCTCCTGCTAGGAATTCTGCTTTCATCTCTGACTAGGGACAGCAGCTCACTTCCTGCCACAACATTAGTGAGCTGAATTTTTCTGATTTCTTTCCATCCAAGATAAAATAAAAGCTTCCTTATTCTAAGATCTAGGCCAAGATCATGATTTCTAGTGCCCAGGAAGGGACCTATATCTCCATCTGTCCTGCAATTTACATAGTGTGTGTGTGTGTGTGTGTGTGCGTGCGCGCGCGTGCGCACGCACATGCACGCGCATATGTGGTGTGTCTAGGTAAAAGTATACACATAGCCACACATGCACGCACGTGTGTGTGTGTGTGTTCATGTGTACAGGATCTTCAACCAATTAGAGTAATTTGGCTTCAACTACACAACTGCTATGGATCCCCCATATTTTTCAATCATCTGGAAATTCCCCTTCTTGCTTTCACTTTAGTTATGACCTATTAGTCTAAGTGTTATGGAATAGAACGTATACACTATGGTGGGTTATATTCCTCTGTCTTTTCAGCATAAGTGACCAGAGCCCTTTGGAGCATATTTACATCTATTTAATGTGAGAACGGCTCAGAATTCTCTACTTAGGACCTGTCCTCTGCTTTTCAGTTACGGTCGTGGTAGCTTCACACATGAGTTATGAAGCCTAAGGTGATAGTATTTTTCTTGTTCGTTTTATGACAAACTATAGCTAAAAATGATTTATGTCTTGAAAATTTGCTTGGAAAACTATGAGCTTAACACAATTTTCTAGGAAAAATCTCTTTGGCTAATGTCTCTATTTTTCTCTAATTAGTAGTCTATTCAAATTGCCTCTTTGGAGTCAAGTTATAGAATGATTCATTTTGCTCCGATTTCTAAAACTTTTGGCACAATGGTGTACATATTTCATTGTAATTTTTCAAATATCCCTGGAAACTGCAGTTATTTTCTGATTTCTGTTTTTTCCAGAAATAATTTATTTGTGCAACAACTCATTTTTATTTTAAAATGTATATTTTTTCATTTGATTATGCTTTTAAAATTTGATATACAATTTTAATATAAGTATTACAAGTAAAAACTAAATAACATCAAATGAAAGTAAGTACATAATAAGGTAAATGCCTTCTCTGTAATACAGCAAGCCTGTGCTTTTATGTTATTACATGCATGTGTTTAATATAAACATATAAAATATAGAAAGCTTTTCATATAAATGTACCAAATAAAAAGAAACATAAAAGCCAAATACTATAGAAGTGGACTATATATATATATGTGCATAATATATATGTATATATGTATAATAATAGGTATATATATAAAGATATATATATACACATACATCTTAATTTATCTATTCTTCAAAAGTTAAGATACAGCTACTCTTTATGGCCAAATTATCAGTTTCTCAATTTATTTCTGGTTGTTCCCATGTACGATTTGAAGCTCTGTTTTAAAATCATTAAAGATCCTGAATATTATGTCATCTTGCAGAATCAAACACTTTTCAATATGAATATATTTCCTTTTCCCCTTTCACTTTAAGCTTGAATTGTGTTTTCTCTACATTAATTTAGCTACATTAACTCCTCCTATTAGCATGTAACCTTCTGTATCTCTTCCATTCCTCTACTTTTAAACTATTTGTGTGGTTTATAGTATGTCTCTAAAACACAGAAAACAGCTAGCTACTTATTTTTATCAAAATCAGCGATTATCTTGGCCAGGCAGGTGGCTCCTGCACGTAATCCCAGTGCTTTGGGAGTCCAAGGTCGGTGGATCATGAGGTCAGGAGATTGAGTCTATCCTGGCCAACGTGGTGAAACTCCATCTCTATTAAAAATACGAAAATTAGCTGAGTGTGGTGGTGTGCACCTGTAATCCCAGCTACTCAGGAGGCTGAGGCAGGAAAATCACTTGAATCCAGGAGGCAGAGGTTGCAGTGAGCTGAGATCACACTGCTGCATTTCAGCCTGAGAAGTGAGACTCTGTCTCAATAAACAAAACGAAACAAAACAAAAAAACAATGATTATCTTTTAAAAGGAAGGATTAATCTATCACATACTTGTGTTAACTTATCTTTCTTGATATTTTGCTTCATATGTTATATTTTATATGTTTTATTTTAATATCTATTTCCTCCTTTTATCCTGCCTTTTTGAGTGTCTTGACAATTATTAACCTTTCTTCCCCAACTATTTCTAAAAATATGCAATATGCAGTTTGGCTAGTGTTTACTCTTAAATATTAACACATATCCTTACATATACTTAATATTTCTAGATATAATTAGTGTTTGCATTTTTTAATAGACAACCCTATGAGGTTGTACTCCCTTTCACCATCCTCCATCATACTCACCCACCAGCCACATCACACATATGTGTATTCCAAATTCCTATCTGCCATTCATATACTAGTATGCACCAATCAATCGCAAGTTCTACCCAGCAGCGGAGATAAAGATATATTTACCATATATTTAGTGCACATTTTCACTCTAAAGTTCACATCCTCAAGTTTTAAATGCTTCTCCCTTTCTCTTGTCTGTTGCCCATTTTCTTCCTTCTGGAATTCCTACATACGTTGTATTTTCTGAATATACTGCCTATATCATATATATTTTAAGTCACACTGCACTTTTGCTCTGTATTAAATAATCAGCATAATCACCACAATTCCTAGCTGTCTTTGCTCCTGTATCTAGTGGGCTAATCAGCTCAACTACTGAGGTTTTTGAAATCAAATGATTAAATTTATAATCTGCAAATTTTATGTTTTATTGATCCTCAAAGTATTTATTTACATATATAACATGGATTTCTTAAAGGCATAAATTTTAATCATATCAGTCTTCTGACTCCTTCATCAAATCTGTTTCTTCAGGTGTTAGTTCTTTTTACTGACTTGTTTTCATTTCTCATGGTATACACTTTCCTCAAATACCAAGTGATCTATATGGTTGTCTGCTCAACTTTATATTTAAGGATCACCATTCCACTTTCTGCTGTTCGTTTATCCTCTTTCCAGTATTTGTAATTAGGACGTGAAGAGAGTTATGCTGACTTCTTCTCTGGCATGGCAAGTTGTCTGCTCATTGTAAGATGTGAGTCTCTGTCCCTGATGCCCTTCATTGTCCCTGTACACGTTGTTCTATTTGTGCACAAATGTCACTCTTTAGCATCAGTGGCTGAAGAGGCTAATAGACCTCTGTACTGGAAATTGATTGTCTTTCCTCAAAAATTATCTCAAAGTTCCCTTCAGTATCTTTTAACTCTGAGTTTGTGGCTCTCTGACATCACTCCTGTAGTGGGAGTGGGATTATTTTTTCTACATCTATTTTTGTCTATAAATACATTTTTGTTGTTACTGTTTTCTCCTGAAGTCTGATACCCTCTCCTTTCTGGTTTAGGATATTGAGGTAGGAGAAGAAGGTCTGGAGGCAGGAAACCTAAGGCTGACTCGTGCCAACTTTCTAGAACTAAATCAAAAGGAAAACTCCAACTTTCCACACCTAAGTAGCAAAAGGACTGGAGATTACTCCCTTTGAAAATCCCCTCCCCATCTGGAAAATTTAATGTATGCCTGATTGGTTGCAGAAAGCAGGAATTATCTCTGATTGGTTGTGGAAAGCAATCAATCATAGGTTTGCACATGAGTGTAAATTTGTAACTTTGCTTTAGCCTCTACTTGCGAGGTCACAACTTCATTTGCAAGGGTTCTACAGCAAGTGGGCAATGGGAAACCTCTAGAGGGTGTTTAAACCTCAGAAACGAGGCCTTGTCACAGAGGCCACCTGCTCAGCTGGCTCCCACCCTGTAGAGTGTACTGTCATTTTCGATAAATCTCCGCTTTTGTTACTTCATTGTTTCCTTGCTTTGCTTGTGCATTTTGTCCAATTCTTTGTTCAAAATGCTAAGAACCTGGACATCCTTCACTGGTAACAATACCATCCAACTTTTAAGGTATTTCAAAGTATTTGAATTTTTTATTGATCCATTAAAAAAACCTAATGTGAAACTAGAAAACTCACAATATAATATTGAGAAAGAAACTCTTCTTTATAACTGGCTTAAAGATATGTACTTGTTTGCTGTTCTCTGTAAGTACTATGATCAGGTATACTTGTGTTGAGAATAACAGTGAGTACCTTTAAAAATGAGCTCAAATACATCCATTGAGTAGAGTAAATATAATGTTTCCTGCCTTTTTGAGAATTACAAGAGATGAAATAATGAAGGATCCCTTTTAAATAGCCATATTTGAGGTCATTAAAAAATATTGATGAAATAATGGCAGAGCTTTTCTGAAGAGGCAAAGGTTTTCTTAACAATGATTACTTCATGTCACAAAATTGTGGTTGTCGGGTCTTGAGTGTTTTGCAACTTATTGTTAGGAGCAATTGGCCTGTCAAAAAAAAAAAAAATGGAACTACTTTTGGATTAACAGCAATGATGTTTGGCCAGCTGGCTGGACCTTGGTTGATGGCAGATATACCTGCAGTATTGGTCTCTGCAATAATTGTCAGGGTTGGGTTAACTGATGATAGGGTCTGATAGGCCAGTGTGACTTTCCTCACTCAGAATACTGACTATGAAAAAAGAGGTGAAAGAGTGGATTTCAGATACAAGGGGAAGCCTGAGAGTATGAGGCAGTCATTATGCTCCATATATATCACCTGATGGGACATGGCTGACTCCTCATTAATTCAGCCATTCAGTCACAGAGGCAGTCAGCAAATTTGTATTAAGAACTTACAACAATATAGACACTTACTATACTGGGCTCTGGAGATTTTATTTTAAGTTGAATAAGCCACAGATTTCTGACAGTTAGAGTGGGCAAAGGACATACCATTAAATGCATTAAATGCATGTGATAAATGTTAGTGGGGCTATGAAACAATGGCCTTTTGGGAGATAATGGATCGAGGCAAATAGCAATCTCTGTTGCAAGACTCCTGATCTGGACACTTAATCAAGTATCCCAAGCCCAGGTCACAGAAGTCATTTTTTATAAATAATTTTGAAATACAAAGTACTTTCTATGTGAAATAATTACAAGTTCTCTCTCATTAAGTCTCCAACACATAAAAGTAACCATTATAAAACAATGCATTTCCATGATATGCAGAAATATCTGCCGTCAAGAGATTGAGAAAAATACACTTCAGTGTTTCCTCTGTGGGTCTCTCTCTCCTGGACACCAGCCCTGTGACTTCAGCAAAGAAAAATCCCTGATTAAATTGGGGACTCAGGAACATTTTGACTCTCATATGCTTTATTTAGTTTTACGTGGTTCCATATGTCTTCCAGTAGAGAGTAAATATAAGGGACACCAAGATTACATAAATCAAACATAACAAAATGAGGAATATAAAAATATTTACCATCAGCCATTTATCTATACCTCAATTATCCACACAACAATAACAACAGTGAAATACTACTAACCTATGAATTTATTGAAGTGATAACCAGGTACTTATAAAATTTCCTAATAGGAATTTATAAATGTATATATTTCAGAAAAGAGAGCTCAATGCCTTAATATTTATAAAAATGCCTATGGCAATGAAAGAAAGTCTTTAGTGTTAATTAACAAGGAAATAACAAAATAAATCAACAGTTTTAAAAATACACAAAAAACCCCCCCAAAACTTCTCAACCTAGAATTCCAGATATAGCTAAAGTATCTCCTAAAATATTAGTTTAAATGTCATGCAAATAATTTTAAAAATGGATTAAAGAGTAGTTTTTTTGAAAAGATAAACAAAACAGAAAGCAAAAAAAGTAACAGCAAAGCAACTGTTACTGAAGTGTTAAATCTAAGAAAATATTGATTATATCTGGCAATAAATAATTTAGAAGTTTAAAAACATACAGTGCATGAATATTACTCAAAAGTAATATGAGAGATGAGAAAGAATATATTAAAACTTTCTGAGAAGCTCATCTTGTTCAGAAATAGAAATATTGATTAACTTCAGACTATGTTAAATAAGATGAATTTATATGGCAAATGTAAGAAGAACCAATTAATAGAAATAGAACATCTATTTGTTAAAGAGCCAGGCATATCTAGTACAAATATCTAACAAACAATATTATTGAGAATATTTTTAAAATTCTTACAAGGCAATAAACTTAGCAACCAAACTAATAGTAATATAGGCCAAATATATTAAAAAGATATGAACAGAAAAATAAAGTAAAATGTGACTAAGTCTGCAAAGAAATCTCATTAGTAATCATTAAAACTAGAATTAAATGACATACTCTTTGTGCCTATTATAATGGGACAATTATTGAAGCTAAACAAGTGTGGCATGTATGTGAAAGAATGGGAATGTTCCCATAAGACCAGCAAGGGTTTAAATTGTATTAATCCCTTTTGGAAGCAAACAATTTATATTCCTGTTTATTGAAGACGATGAGCTGCACATTCTGGGAGTGAGCAGCAACCACATGGAAGCATTGCAGTAGACGCTCTCTTACCCAGATGCAACCTGAGATCGAAGTATATGTATTATATTTGATATTCTGAAAAATTGAAGATGAACTGATCAGTATTGAAAAGAAGTAAATAAATTATTCTTGCCAAATTATTTTAGTGAAACTCTGCCCACACTAACAACAATAGTGTATTTTTTATTGATACACCAGTAAGCACAGGTAAGTATTTATACCCACAAAAATATGAAGCAAAGCAGGGCACGGTGGCTCATGCCTGTACTCCCAGCACTTTGGGAGGTCTAGACGAGCCTCCCAAAAGTCAGGAATTTGAGACCAGTCTGGCCAACATGGTGAAACCGCTGGGTGTGGTGGTGTGTGTCTATAATGCCAGCTACTCAGGAAGCTGAGGCAGGAGAATCACATGAACCTGGGAGGTGGAGATTGCAGTGAGCAGAGATAGCGCCATTGCACTCCAGCCAGAGTGACAGTGCAAAATGCCGTCTCAAAAAAAAAAAAAAAAAAAAAAAGCAAATGTGTGAACAGCAATTGATAATCTGTGTGTTGACTGCAGGTTTTTCATGTTACTCATTGAAGTTTTCTGCATTTTGAAATATTTCCAAATTTATTTCAATAAAAATACTTTTCTACCATCTAAATTACTCTTCACACTTTCCCTCTTTCTATGTAATTATCTTAAATGTATATTACATACAGAAATATAAATTTAGAATAAGAACTATTGTCTTGGGTATCTATAAAACAAAAAGTTACTTTGTACATTTTAATTTTTTCATCTTAAACACAATAAAAAACAATAAAAATTTCTACTTTCAAAAAAAAACAGATACACATTTTTACTATTTATTGTAGTTTTAAAGAAAAAATGTGTTCAAAGGAAATATTTCTGAATCTTAAGTTATATACTGCTTTCTGCAAAAAATATTAAATGCATTTTTCTCCTAGTTATGCATCACTTATAGCTGTTATAAAATGTATTCAAATATAACTTTTATTTCTCTCCTACAGTATAAAATCAGAACTTTTTTCCCTTAAGAAAGGAAAGAAGGAAAGAAAGAAAAAAAAAGGAGTGAAGGAGAGGAAGAAAGAGGAAGAAAAAGAGGGAGAGAGAACGGGAACGTTGCTTTATTCTAAAAATGGGTATTGAAAACCTCTTTTATGCCAATAATCGTGCTTAATAATGGCTGATCAATATTTCACTTAAACCTATGAGTAGGTGTGATGTGGTACTGACAAGAATGTATATTTTGTGTATTTAAAGTGGAGAGCTCTATAAATATTTATTAAGTTTACTTGTTCCGGATCTGAGTTCAAGTCCTGGATATCCTTATTAATTTTCTCTCTCGTTGATCTATCTAATATTGATGTTAAAGTCTCCCACTATTATTGTGTTGGAGTCTAAGTCTCTTTATAGGTCTTATGTATCTGGGTGTTAGGATCGTTAGCTCTTCTTGTTGCCTTGATCCTTTTACCACTATATCTTTGTTGCTTTAAAATCTATTTTATCAGAGGTGAGAATTGCAACCCTGCTTTGTATTTATTTATTTGTTTTTGCTCTCTATTTGGTTGGTAAATATTTCTCCATCCCTTTGTTTTGAGTCTTTGTGTATCCTTGCATGTGAAATGGGTCTGGATGTAGCATACTGTTGGGTTTTGGCTGTATCTTTTGATTGGGGGATTTTGTTGATTTAAATTTAGGATTACTGCCATTTGATGTTAACTGACTGTTTTGTCCATTCGTTGATGTAAATTCTTCTTTATGCTGATGCTCTTTACTTTTTGGTATGTTTTTAGAAAGGCTAATACTGGTTGTTCCTTTCTATGTGTAATGCTTCTTTCAGAAGCTCTTGTAAAGCAGGTCTGGTGGTAATAAAATCTCTGAGTACTTGTTTGTTGATAAAAGATTTTATTTTTCCTTCAGTTGTAAAGCTTAGTTTGGCTAGATATGAAATTCTGGGCTGAAAGTTCTTTTCTTTAAGGATGTTGAATATTGGCCCCCACTCTCTTCTGGCTTGTAGGGTTTCTGCTGAGAGATCTGCTGTGAGTCTGATAGGCTTCCCTTTGTGGGTAACCCAACCTTTCTCTCTGGCTTCCCTTAGTATTTTCTCCTTCAATTCAACCCTGGTGAATCTAACGATTAAGTGCCTTGGGGTTGCTCTTTTTGAGGAATATCTTTGTGGTGTTCTCTGTATTACTTGGAGTTGAATATTGTCCTTTTCCAGCTTTGCTAGGTTGGGAAAGTTTTCCTGAATGATATCCTGAAGAATATTTTCCAGCTTGGATTCATTCTCTTCGTTGTATTCAGGTACACCCATCAAACATAAATTACGTCTTTTCACATAGTCTCATATTTCTTGGAGACTTTGCTCATTCCTTTTTATCCTTTTTTCTGTATTCTTGCCTTCTCATTTTATTTCATTAAGTCGGTCTTCAAGCTCTGATATCCTTTCTTCTGCTTGATCAATTCAGGTATTAAAACTTGTGCATATTTCACAAAGTTCTCATGTTGTGTTTTTCAACTTTGTTAATTCATTTATATTTCTCTCTATATTGTCTATTCTTGTTAGCATTTCGTCAAACCTTTTTTCAAAGTTCTTAGTTTCTTTACATTGGATTAGAACAAGTTCTTTTAACTCTTAGAAGTTTCTTATCATCCACCTGCTGAAGCCTACTTCTGTTAATGGTACACAGTCCTTCTCCATCAGGCCTTCTTCCGTTGCTGATGAGGAACTATAATCCCCTGTAGAGGAAGAGGCATTCTGATTTTGGGCATTCTCAGCCTTTTTAGGCTGGTTTCTTCCCTTCCTTATAAATTTATACATCTGTTGTCTTTGCAATTACCGCCTTTCTAATTAGGTTTCTGAGTGGACGTCCAATTTATTGATTCCCAGCACCAGAATCTGAGCAACCCACTGTGCCGGCCAAAACTTAACGCCACTGCAGGGCGTTAAGACTGATGGTGCTCTTCTGCCCAGGAATCTCCAGTCTGGCTTCCTTCTTAAGTCCGTAATAGGTGAATCTGCCTTCCTGGCATTCCAAACGTTGGTCAGAAGGGGAACCAGTCCCGTTTACTCTGCACCAAGAGCTGCTGCACCGACCACAAGAGTCGCACTGGAGACCCGTGGGGCTCCTCCGCTGGGAATCTTCTGTTCCGTGAGCAACAAAGATTCGTCTGTAAGTGTGGCATCCTCTCGTTCTCTATGCTTTCACTGGGAGCTACAATCCCGAGCTGTTAGTGATCAGCCATCTTGGATCTCTCTCTAATATCAGAACTTGGTATAGAGAAGTATTTGCTGTGCTCTGACTTATTTTGAGCCTATTTTGACTCTTCCATACTTTACTGACCATAAAACTCCAGAGCTGGTGGTACCTTTTCTAACCACTTGTTTTCTTGCTCTTGATTTCCTGGCAGTAGGTGATGGAGTGTGTTAGTTGCTAGGGTCAAGCTATAATCTATAGGAAGAAATGATTTATAACATTTGCAGCAATTATCCTAAGTACAGTATCGCGATTTAAATTACTGTTTAACCCTCGCAGGTCAGCTTTGTTTACATGAGTGGCACCTCTGGATATAGGACTCACAGTGAAAACAATATCCAGGGCACCAGCAAATGAACAAAGAGAAAAACAGAAGGACTGTGGTAAAAGGGATCATGGAAAGATGAAATTCTCAAATTAAAAGAAAATGCGCTTTATAAATTTTAGATTTCCTACAATACAGTATATTTTACCTATGCCACTGTTTTTTTAATGAATATTTTTTCCAGCAGCAATAGTGATATAGGAATCAAAAAGAAAATATATAGGCAGATAGTGAAGGTATGGAAGTCCTTGGTAAAATTTTCCTTTTAATGAAAAACAACCGCCAAATCATCTTCTTTTCTAACAAAGAGCAGCCTGTAAAACTAAGCTGCAGAGATGGACAAGCAAGAAGCTTACAAAGGTGAATCCTGGCAGTTTTGCCAATAGAAAAAGGTTACCTGGGGCTGGGCTCAGTGGCTTATGCCTGTAATCTAAGCACTTTGGGAGGCCGAGGCGGGTGGATCATGAGGTCAAGAGATCGAGACCATCCTGGTCAACATAGTGAAACCCCATCTGTACTAAAAATACAAAAATTAGCTGGGCATGGTGGCACATGCCTATAGTCCCAGCTACTCTAGAGGCTGAGGCAGGAGAATTGCTTGAACCCAGGAGGCAGAGGTTGCAGTGAGCTGAGATCACGCCATTGCACTCCAGCCTGGGCAACAAGAGAGAAACTCCATCTCAAAAAAAAAAAAAAAAAAAAAAAGGCTGCCTGGGACTATGCATGTTTAAAATGGCAGCTCCATCTTCCCTTCTCCTTGTAAAGTGAGGAGCACGCAACCTGATGCCAGCCAGGCAAAGACCTCACTTGCATAGTAATATTAGGGTGAGGTCACCAGCTTCCTGAGTATTATGTAAACGTCATACCTGGTCCAACCAATCTTTAGGCCCTATGTAAATTAGACTCTGCCTTCTCAAGCCTGTCTATAAAATCCAGTGCCCTTCAACATGGGCTAGAAGTCCTATTTGGAGTCCCTTTCTTTCCTAGGAGAGAGAGCTAGTCTCCTTTCTCTTTCTTTTGCCTATTAAACCTCCACTCTTAAATTCACTCCTTATGTGTGTCCGAGTCCTTAATTTTCTTGGTATGAGGCAACGAACCTCAGGTATCACCCCACACTGCAACACCACTTCAATAATAACAGATTTGTACTTAGTTCTGATGATGGTGGCAAGTGATAGACTAAAAGCAACGGCAGAACTGGAGGGCATTACCTGAATGTAGATCACAGCTCTCCCGATCGTCACCTGTGTGACCTTGGACAAACCTTTGCATCTCCAGCCTCACTTCTCCTCATCAACTTGAAATTTTGGATGTTAGATTCATAATTGCTATTGTTCTCTTCAGCTATATTTGCATATGATTCTCTCACTAATTTTTTGTGTAATGGATGTACATAAGAAGTAGATAGTAATACTCTACTGATAAACATTTTAATCTCTCAATGATGTTACTTTTTAAAATTTTTGCTCATATGAACAGTAAGAAGTACATTTTATGCTACGGCTTAGTGTAAACACACAATCAATCAATCAATCAATCTAATCTGTCATCTATTATGAAACAAAGGTTTCACAAACCAACTTTCATTCTTACTGTTTGTGACAAACCCTGATTCTTCTATTACAATTTATTTAATTAAAGAAAATCTTGATTGTAACCAGCTAAACTGATTTCATTACTACCTCATTTGGGGCAAATTAAATTTGGAGCACATTCTCCTAATGATTAAGATTCGAGCCCATTTGCACGGATATAAGTTCTTTCATGTAATGATTCTTCCCAAATCTTCATTCTTATCTGCAGAATCTCTTTCATATCATCTGAACATACATGCACGTGCAAACACACACACACATACATACATGCACATACACAAGGCCATTTAATTCTCTGATTTTGCATATAGAAGGGATTTCTTATCTTCTGTAGCAAATTTTGATAACTGAACATTCCTTAAAGTTCTATTGCTCAGTACATAAAAGTAAAGAAGCTGGGGGTAAGCAAAGAAAACTTAGTTATAAGCTGTTTAGGGAAACTTAAGACATTTTATCCTTTGGGAAAAAAAACTGATATTAAGGCACTGCTAAAGTGATTACATCTGGCTCAAAATTATTAATCATAACAATATATTGTCAAATGAACTTTTTCAGAAGAGTATTTCCATTCATTAAATTATTGGACTAGGTAAGGTAATGTCATTGAACCATCCTCCTAAAAAAATAAATGAATAACTTAGAGAAAAATAAGCCAGTGAATAATCTTCACCCACAACCCCTGTGAGACACTCCAGGCCTGAGAAAATGAGAACAGGACGATACAGCTCTGTCTTGGTGAACAGAAAATGAAGAGCACTTATGAATATCCAGGGTATGGGAGATAGACTGACAGCTACCATTAGCATTATAACTATCCCCATACAAGGACGTCCTAAGCCGGGCGCAGTGGCTCAAGCCTGTAATCCCAGCACTTTGGGAGGCCGAGGCGGGTGGATCATGAGGTCAAGAGATCGAGACCATCCTGCTCAACATGGTGAAACCCCGTCTCTACTAAAAATACAAAAAATTAGCTGGGCATGGTGGCACGTGCCTGTAATCCCAGCTACTCAGGAGACTGAGGCAGGAGAATTGCCTGAATCCAGGAGGTGGAGGTTGTGGTGAGCCGAGATCGCGCCATTGCACACCAGCCTGGGTAACAAGAGCGAGACTCCACCTCAAAAAAAAAAAAAAAAAAAAAGGATGTCCTAAAAGCCACCTCTAATCCATGCTCCTTTAGAGGTGTCCATTGTAAACTCATAGGCATACCAAACATGGAAGAATGGCAGCTTTTAGACATGGAGAATTGTAAGATTAGGTGACCATTGCCACTGATACCAGTTCTGTTTCTCCTTTGCTTAATGCAATATTTAATTTAGTCAATGAAAAAAGAATTGAAATAGACTAAATGTTTCAAGTCAGCCAATAAAGTTAATTATGTAAGACTTTAGCTTAAAATGCCTAATTCAGATAACACCATTTGTAGAAAATATTCCATCTTGAAATGTCCTATAGAATTTCCTGTTTTAATGAAATTCCTATAGATAAAAGTATTCAGTGCTTTTCCTCAGCTATTTCTGATCCTTACACACATGCTTCCAATGCAACATTCATCATATTGAATTGTAATTGAGAGAGAAATTTGGGGTGTGGCAATCAGGATGACCAACTCCTATTAGACTCCCTTGCATTACCCGAAATATAATGTAATAATAATAGTACTCAGTTTTGCATGCAGTTTTACAATTGAATGGCATATGAGAAGGAGTCTATATAAGACTTCCCATGTTTTCGTCCTGTAAAGGACTAACAACATGGAATTTGTGCTTGTGATCCTTCATTCAGAAATTTTAGAGGAAATTTGTTTGTTTGTTTGTTTTTGCCATAGAGATGAACAGATCAGAGTTTCCATGGGGCTTAGAACCTTGTGCCTCAATAACAGAAGCTGAGCACATCCTCCGTCCTTCATGTCTAATGTCCAGAACAGCAATGCACTGCTGGCATTATCACCTAAGTGCACAACTAGGCAAGACCACCTTTGACAAGAAGGCCATCTCTTCTGCTTGCCATTGAGAGTGTGGGAGAGGCCTGTCCTCACTCTGTTACTCGTGTCTGAAACAGTGGAGAGTAGCTGATCTACAATCTGTCTTTCTCTTCTTAAGTAGCTGGCTGCTTTATATTTTTGGTGCACTTACTGCTCTACCTCTCTTTGTGAGCACACCACCTGCTTATGTGACCCAAGACCTCTGCTTTAGCCCCAGGCCCAGATAAATTTGCTATTTAAGTTGCTTACTGCAGTTATCACGTGCTTGCAGAGACAAACAAAATTGTCAACTGTTTTCTATTAGGCTAACAAATATGGGGCCATGCTCATCAGTCAGATCTTTGAGGGGAAAGCAGAACAAGTGAAAAGTTATTTACGTATCTCTGTTCCTTAGAGCAGATGTGAGCCCTGTTCTGGGCTATCATAAGCACTGCACATAGAATTCCATCAGTATCTGCAGTACTGAGTTAAACAGAATGCACAGAGAAAATGTTGCTTAACATCTCATTCATAATGCAAATGCTACACTACCACTGTTTTTCAATTGCTGCTTATCTCTAATGACCTTCTTAGCTCTGCTACACACTGAGAAGACACAAATCACAGGAAAGGAGGACAAAATCCTGCCATGTACAGGTGGGTTAGGGCAGATTCTCCATTATGTCTGTCCTTGAGGAAATTGTTAGGCTCACCATAAAAAGTACATTGTAGAAACTCCAATACACTGTGAATAAAGGAGTAGGAGGAGGTGGATGATCAAAAGCATTGGTGAGGAAATAATCATTTGGCTGATGCAGTGAAACAGATGTCATCTGAGTCCCTCTTTACTACTACTGACCATCAATCGACCTCAGAAAACTATAGCATCCCTCACCAAAGTATGTGCAGTATGGATTAGAGAGGAGGTCCTCAACTCAGATTTAGCTTACATTTTAATGGCAAGTGATGGCAAAATAAAAATTTAGTGGAAAAAGGCAGCTCATGTTATGCTGCATGAAATTGTTATAAAGAATGTTTCTAGGGATAATTTTTGCTGAATAAATAAATCACTCTCTGTAATTCATTGTCAGTTAAGGATGTGACCGAGAACAACATAGTTTATTATAATTTTCAATAATAATTAAGGGCTTGATTATTGGAAGAATTTCAACTACCTATATTCATAAATCTTACTGATGAATTTCTTTTAAAAATATCCTTATGTTACTGCAGTAGGTCCAGATTAAACTCACACAAGGCTTTGTGAAAGTCCCATGCCTGTTGTATTTGTATGTGTGAATGTTGACTGGTGTGGCTGAAAACGTGTTCCATGGACCAGTAGTGCCTCCAAATATATTATTAGGTATCTACTGTATTGAAAAAAGTGAAACAATTTTGTTTGCTTTAGGATATCTTGTTTCTTCAAATGTGAATCTCACTGAGGGAAATAGAGCATGGAGTGAATTCAAAATTAATTTGTCCAGAGAACATTTTACCACAACACATCCAGTAGCATCTGGAATGGGATAAATGGTGTCCCCCACCCCAAAAACATATGCCTGTGTCCTAATGCTTGGAACCTGTGAATGTTACCTTATCTGGAATAAGGTTTTTCATAGACATACTTAAGGTTCTAGAAAAGGGGAAATCATCCTGGGTTAACCAATAGGTCTTAAATCCAATGACAAGTATCTTTATAAGATGGATACACAGAACGTGTATAGCTGCCATCAGCTGGTAGAGAGAGAGGAGGGATTGGCCCCCAGAACAGCCACAGGACACGCGTCTCTACCCTTGATTAGATTCTGTACTGCTGATGGCAACAATTGGGAGAGAATACCGTTCTCTGTTTGAAGTCACACAGTTTGAGGTAATTCATTACAACAGTCCCAGGAACTATTATAGTATCTTTGGCAAATATTGCCATAGACATCTTTAAACATAGATACTGATTTTAAAATATGTTCAATATTGAATTTATCTCTAAATAATTAAATATATTCGTTGATAAATAACATCTTGAAAATAATTCTGCCAGAATTTGTTTCCAGAATGTATTCCATAGAAAATATGGAATATGCTGATTCCTATGTTGATTTCTTTATGTAATAAAGGTAATTATAGAACTACATGTAATTTCTATCCATAATTCTTCTAATAAATGTTTATCTGCACAATATGCTATACCATAATGGTTAGTTATTTATTCTATTTTCTAGAAAAATACAGCAGATACAAAGAACCTTAAAGTTCTGGTAATCAGAATATATTTCAGAATGTAGTAGTCAGTTAAGGAGAATTGTTTATTATTTTTAGCAGACGGACAGCAATTTAAAAAATACATGCCAAACTTTTAAAAAGCTGTCTTTCCTAAGTCATGGGGATCATTTTTCTCTTTTGCCCATTTGGAAAGGGAAACTGCTTTCTTAATTTCCTTTGCTTAAAACACAAATGGAAGTTTTTCATCCTGTGATAAAAACAGTGGCACCAATGAAAACAATTGCTATCATTTATTGAGTGTCTGTAATGTGGCTGGTACTATATGAGTATTTACATGTATAAAACACAAAAATATCTGTAAAATGTTACCACTTTCATTTTCAGATCAGAAGTCTGAACCTCCAAGAAATTAAATCATTTTCCTAAATTTAAACATCTAGTACATACCCAAGCAGAGACCCAAGATTTTATACAGAATAGTTCCAAATTTCCATTTTCATTCTCTTTCTTCTATGGAAAAGACCTGTATTCTCACAGATTGGTTTTAGTGATGACTGTTTGCACCCAAAATAACAGAAGAAACCAACATATATGGATTACCCACAGATAAAAAAGGATGTTTATGAAATCAAATGTAGGCAGTTGGTAGCAGTGTGTCACTTCCATGCCTGGGATGTTCTCTGGGTGGAGAGAATCTTTATAGGTAGCTGCTCCCACGCATTCTGACTATATTTGTTCATTGTTGCTTGGACTTGATACGGACTTTCTCTATATTAGGAGTGTAATGCACAATAGATGCATTTGACAAAAAATGAAATGCTTCCATCTTTTTTTTTTTTTTTTTTTTGAGATGGAGTTTTGCTCTTGTTACCCAGGCTGGAGTGCAATGGAGTGATCTCGGCTCAAGGCAAGCTCCGCATCCTGGGTTCAGGCAATTCTCCTGCCTCAGCCTCCCGATAGCTGGGATTACAGGCATGTGCCACCATGCCCGGCTAATTTTTTGTATTTTTAGTAGAGACTGGGCTTCACCTTGTTGACCAGGATGGTCTCAATGTCTTGACCTCGTGATCCACCCATCTCGGCCTCCCAAAGTGCTGGGATTACAGGCGTGAGCCACTGCACCCAGCCCCCATCTTTTTTTTTTTTTTTTTAAACAAGCAACACATAGATGATCAACTTTCTGTTTAACATAATATTTAAACAGAATATTTAAAAAGAACTTATCTTTCTCATTTGCAAGGGACTTTTTAGGAAATAAGTGATTCCCTATGGGCACATAAAGGGTAATGATCCACTTCCGCCATCAGTGTCCTCTGCTGATTCGAGGCTCCCTCCCATTTGGAATCATCCCATTTTAGTACCTATCGAGGACAAGTTCAAATTCCCAAGCTCACATTTTTCCAATAAAGTAAAAGAAGGAAATGTTCTCATTTTCTTTCCATTTAGACAGAGTTTTCATGGCACTCGTGAGACTGTGACCAAGCTGTGCAATAAGTCAATGCTGGCTTCTTAGGTGTTGTTTCCAATGGGCAAAAGAGAACAGATGATCCCCAGATCAAATGTCTGGTGTGAGGGGTAAATAAGTCCCACATGATGAATGTACTAATACCACATTGATAGCTCATAGTGGTGCAATTACTCTTATAGTCTTTGCAGAATCAGCCGATCTTGAGTATACCCTATACTCTAATAACACTACCTAGTTCATTCTGCAAGAATGACAGTATTTTTTCCTTCCTGGCTCTTTTTTTTTTCACATTGATCTAGTCCATATTAACTGAAATATTCTTATGACTTGAACTCTGTGACACCACATTCCTGTGTTTCATTTGCTTCTCTACTTTTTACTTATTATTCTGTTACAGATCTATCCTTTCATCCAGCCTTGTAATGGTGACGTGCCCAACCACAGTCCCCTATATTCTCTCTCTAGGTTATTGCAGCTACATGCCAATGGCTATCTGTTCAGTGTTGCCTAACACAATGATCCAGCCTGACGTCTTTATCAGAGAAGACAAAGCAATGGTTGTTCTGCAGGTACTGTTGCCATTTTCACAGTCACCTCGAGTTAACACCTGAACCGAGTTAATTACAATTCACCATCCTATTATTCTTCCCCACTCACTGATTCTAGGCTATTTCTCAGGTGTATGATTCTTTTCTATAATCCTATGTTTTTGTCGTTCACGGAAAAAGATAGAGTCTTTGGCAAAACCCGAACATCTCTGTAAATTTTAGTTGGCAGGAATTTTTTGTGCATTTGGTGCTACTGCTGATCTTCCATCATGATTCTCAGAGCCTCATAATTCCTCCCCTTGATTCAGAGATGGAAATCTTAGAGGATGAGATATTCTCAACCAGTAATGCCCTTCTATACCATCACTCCTGGCAGCCCTCCACATGTAAGTGTGCAGATTACCAGTTTGTGCAGGATCTTTATTTCAAAAGAAGGCAAGAATAAACAGACTGAATAGGCTGTTACATAAGACTGGCTACACAATATCAAAAACCACAAGGAAAAACAAGGCAAAATTAAACTATCCCTGCGACATGGACTATATTGGAATGTTTGATAAGTTAAAGAACTCCTAGAAGGAAATGAGACCAGTTATGCTTTGATTTAAGAAGAAATGTGGAGCGACTTCATGAAATATTTATATTTTGAGTGAGAATATATTCTCTTAACCTTTTTATTGTATTAACATGTTATCCCAAAACACGCATTTCCCTTTCCCTTCCAAGTATCACTCCTAATCTAGTTGCATTCCTTACAAGCTGTTATCTCCCAAACATCAGCAAGTATCCATCAAGAAAGTTTCAACTGACTATGGAATAAATAATTCTGCAACTTATTTGTTATTCTTATTTTGGGAAAAGAAAAGAAGAAATTCACATGTTCATGCAAACATAACATTGAATTAGGAAAAAAATACAGAGATACATTCTCTCAGCCTTCTGCTTCTTTTCATGATGAAGTACCGGAACAAGACTCTCCCTCCTGCAACAAACAAATATGTAACTGGACAAAATATATGAAACAAGTGTTTTCGTGCACTAATAAATGAGCATTGCAAGACAGCAGCCCTTGAAGACTCACATGATGCGTCCCATGACCACTAGCTTTCTGCTGGGGAAAAATGTACTGACTCTAAGGCAGAAAGCAAATCGCAGAGATCCTGTTAAACTGAAAATGCAGAGATCAGGCTATATTGCTGCTGAAGCAGTTGGAATCTTTGTGGGGCAGGCTGGGGGAGGAATCGAAGAAGAGAGCTTTGTAGAAAGCCCCGGAAGCCTACAGGTAGCTCCCCTGCAAATTCATGTTAAAGAGGTATCCATATGTGCACATACACTGTGCAAGCCACCCAGGGTATTGCAGAAAGAAGGTGCCACCAATTTGAGAAACAGGAAACTTAGGATAATGCTGTGCTCATCGTAGAACTCATCAACACCCACGGCAACCATGAATTAGAAAGGTAGCACAGACCATGCCCTAGAGCGAAATCTACTCTATACCCACTCTAACAAACCTAAAATAAAGTTTAAAGAGATCTCGGAGAAGACAACATTTGGAGTTTAAGTATTTTTAAGTTAGAAGGGCTTGTAAAACACTTGAAGTTTCCACAGATTTTCATAAACCAAGCATAAAAGTTTACTCAGTTCAAGGTGATTGAGTAGTAATTGACTAACTGATCTGATTTCTAAAACAAAAATCAACATTTTTTGAGAATGGGTAGCAGGGTTCAGATTCTCTACTTGATTGTGTTACCCAAAATGTTTGACACTTTTTTTATTGGAGACAGAGTCTTGCTCCGTTGCCAGTCACCAGGCTGTAGTGCAGTGGCGCAATCTTGGCTCACTGCAACCTCAGCCTCCTGGGTTCAAGCAGTTCTCCTGCCTCAGCCTCCCAAGTAGTTGGGACTACAGGTATACACCACCACGCCCAACTAATTTTTGTATTTTTTAGTAGAGATGGGGTTTCACCATGTTGGCCATGATGGTCTCAGTCTCTTGATCTTGTGATGCCCCCACCTCAGCCTCCCAAAGTGCTGGGATTACAGGCTTGAGCCACCGCGCCTGGCCGACACATTTTTAATCACCAGAATTACAAAGAAAGAGAAAATGTAACTCATGGTTAGGAAAAAATAATAATATGAAGCAAACTCTAAGCTTTTCATCGATAAATACAAAATGGTTGCTATAAACGTTTTAAAGAACTATAAGAAAATAGAGTTTTACTGGCTAGCCATGTGCAGAAAGCAGAAACTGGACCCCTTTCTGACACCTTACACTAAAATTAACTCCAGATGGATTAAAGACTTAAACATAAGACCTGACACCATAAAAACCCTAGAAGAAAATCTAGGCAAAACCGTTCAGGACATAGGAGTAGGCAAGGACTTCATGAACAAAACACCAAAAGCATTGGCAACAAAAGCCAAAATAGACAAATGGGACCTAATCAAACTCCACAGCTTCTGCACGGCAAAAGAAACAGTCACTAGAGTGAATCGGCAACCATCAGAATGGGAAAAAATCTTTGCAGTTTACACATCTGACAAAGGGCTGATATCCAGAATTTACAAAGAACTCAAACAGATTTACAGAATAAAAACAAACAAGGCCATTCAAAAATGGGCAAAGGATATGAACAGAAACTTTACAAAAGAAGACATACATGAGGCCAACAAACATATGAAAAAGTGCTCATCATCATTGGTCATTAGAGAGATGCAAATCAAAACCACATTGAGATATCATCTCACACCAGTTAGAATGGCGATCATTAAAAAATCTGGAGACAGCAGATGCTGGAGAGGATGTGGAGAAATAGGAACACTCTTACACTGTTGGTGGGAGTGTAAATTAGTTCAACCATTGTGGAAGACAGTGTGGCGATTCCTCAGGGACCTAGAAATAGAAATTCCATTTGACCCAGCAATCCCATTACTGGGTATCTATCCAAAAGACTATAAATCGTTCTACTATAAGGACACATGCACACGAATGTTCATTGCAGCACTGTTTACAATAGCAAAGACCTGGAACCAACCCAAATGCCCAACGATGATAGACTGGACTGGGAAAATGTGGCACATATACACCATGGAATATTATGCAGCAATCAAAAATGATGAGTTTGTGTCCTTTGTAAGGACATGGATGAATCTGGAGAACATCATTCTCAGCAAACTGACACAAGAACAGAAAAAGAAATACTGCATATACTCACTCATAGGTGGGTGAGAAAAATGAGAACACATGGACACAGAGAGGCGGTCTACTATACACTGGGGATTGTTGGGGGAAATGGGGGAGGGACAGCGGGGGGGGACTGGGGGGATAGCCTGGGGATGAATACCAAGTGTGGGTGAAGGGGAGGAAGGCAGCAAAACACACTGCCATGTGTGTACCTATGCAACTATCTTGCACATTCTGCACATGTACCCCAAAACCTATAATGCAATAAAAATTAAAAAAAAAAAAAAGAAAATAGAGTTTTAATATGTGAAGACAAAGTCTTACCAGATACACAGAAACTATAAAAAGAATGACACAGCAACTTTTAGAATAGGAAATTACTATAACTGAAATGAAACAGTTTCTGGATGTTCCCAGCAAGAGGTTTGGGATAGAATAAAAATTTCTGTAAGAAAGAAGTCAACGCACAGTTTGGTTTCCCTGGGAAGCAGACTCTGCTGTGAAGACTAGCTGGCAGGGTCTTTTTAGAGAGTGCTCTTAGGACAGATACCCTAAGAAGGAAGAGAAGGAATCAAAATCGGAAAGAGGGAGAAGTTGAACTGCTATGTGGTCCTATGAAATCGTCCGCCAATCATGTAGGGAACTCGAGCTGGGGATGGAATTTCAGATTCCTCAAGTTGAGGTGGGAGGACAGGGCATTCATATCCCTGTGTTAACCAGTCATTGAGTTCTGATTGCTTTTTGAAGAAGAAATGAGCTCAAGTGAGGCTGTTACATTCACTAGAGTCCATTTCTTTCTGTGGAGGGCTTAGAGCTGAGGCTGTCTTTTACTAGCATTCCCGGAACCTGGATGAGGAAGCCTCGCAGAGGAATCTGTTCGATACACCATAGTCTCCATCACGGCACACACTGTGGACCTTCTTATTCACTTCTTTGTGTGAGACCTGGGAGCACACCCCCAGGAATTCTGCAAGCCTTTCTTTCTCTTAGTCATTTGTCAGAGGAAGGTCGTCAGGAAGAGCTCCAAGCCCTGCCTCTGCATTTGGTATCAAGGCTGTAATGGATCCTCAGGGTCTTCTTCTACTAATACCCACCTTCAGCCAACATCTCTATTTGTCTTGGTGGCTCATCTGGTGATGCGATCTATATTTTAAACCCTATTCTCCTAGGCATCCAAGTTCCTGGTCACTAGGTATTCTTCAGCTGAATAAGGACTTGCCAAGAAGAGCCAAAGTAAATTACTTAGGTGTCAGGTGTATTCCTACCTGCCCCCCAACAGCTATCTCTTCCTGAGGGTCAAGATCAACTACTCCTGTCACATTGCTGACTCTTTTTGCCCATGCTTCTCTGATATGAAAAGCCCGAAATGCTTAGACTATGACGTTAGCTTTTAGGTCAAGGGGACTCTTAATGTCTCCCTGGTAGAGGCAAACCCACTTTGGTAACAAGCGCTAAGCCTACAGAACACAGAGCTGCAAAGATAAAAAGGATGAGTCCCCAAATGAATCACTTGAAGTGATGGTGAGTAGGGAAACTTTTATTTTAACATCTTGCTTGTTGGATCTAGGCATTCTACTTATTCAGGGAGCAGTGCCATATACCTGCCACTGATTTAAAGGGCACACTGCATTCTCAGTGATAGTGCCCCATTCTGGGAAAGCACTGTCTCCTTGCTGGAGCATGAGCTGTGTCTTTAAACAGACCATTCGATCATGTTGCCAGATGACAGCTGCTGTTATTTCATACAAACAGCTTGGTTTTGCTGTAAATTAACCCTCCTGGCTGCCAGGAGAAAAGGTAGAGATTTGTGATATGTTCACGGTATCTTTCAAAACAGACATCTCTATCAAGCAATAGGGAGTTCCTGGCCCCACTAGGAAGCATTCTTTTCATAAGAAGGAGAGGGCCACTTTTGCAGTCAGAGACTTCCAGGAAATCTAGGGATTCAAAATGTTTAGAGCATCAACCCAGATATGCTCATTCTGTATGTCTGGGTCATTCTTTTCTAACAAGGCTACTGCACTTGGCATGGCACAGCTGCCATGGTTGAGGATTTTCTTCTTTGAAGCTCAGCTATGTTTCCCACTAAGATTTAGGTCTGGTCCTCAGCTTTCTCTGCCTTCCAGTTTTAGGAGATCAGAGTCTCTTTATAGGCCATCAATGAGGCCTTCTGGTCTCCATATTTAGTTTTTAATTGTCAATCAGTCACTCTCAAGCTTAGCAATAGGCGCTCAATCCCATTCCCCTATGGTTACTATTTACTACATGTCTCTTGAACACAAGGTGGTACCAGCTAATGCAGTTTTTGCCAGTGCTATAACATTGGTTCACATCCAGTGAATGTTTTAGTCATTGTGCTGTTAGCTTGTGCCAGGGCCTGTCTGTGTGCCACCTGCCACCAGTGGGGTTTTTATTGCCAGCTGGGCAGCTGGTCCAACTCCAAATTTCCATTTTAGCCTTTCCTTTATTTGGACCGTTCTTGGCACCAACAGTCATGAGTTAGGTCCTTCAGGTGGCAAAATCTGAGATTAAAATGAGCGCACAGTATGCTTATTAGGAAGCAAGATTGGGATCCCTTCCTTGTAAGAGACAGAAGGCTGTGGCATGCTAAGACAGTGCATTGTGATGCAGTCCTGAAAAATGCCCTGAGACACACACCCCTGGGGAGCGCTGAGTGAGCCACGGGTAGGTGAGTGGTCTGGAGTAAGTGGAGCATCTGGTTCTTGACCTCGTAAGTTGTTTGGTCACTGAACACAGGCTGCATGTGAAAGAAATTGTGGGCTTGGAATTGTGCATTCCCAAAAAAACACTGCACCTGAGGACAGTCACCTGGCAGCACACCCTGAAGCTGAGAGGAGAACTGGGTGGCACCTAATAGCTTTCATAATCAAGTCCTTAAATCTATGTGAACAGTGTCTAAAATTAAACAGGCATCTCTTATGTGGTAGACATACTGACACTAGCTATGAATACCATATATTATTTTAATTTTGCATGTCCTGAAGTATCAGGCAAGCAAGTAACATGACTTCACTTTGGCCTTGCTTTTTTTTTTTCTTATGACAATTCCACTAATTTTAGAAAAGTTTATGTAGCAATATGGAGCCACAGACTGGAGGTTATCCAGTGCCATCTGCATTTGCATGTTCCAAAATTCCTCTTCAACAGAGAAGAGTGCTAGCAATTTCATCTTTACAATTTATTTACCATGTTGTGGAGAAAGTGTATCTAGTATATGAACATTGTTAAGCCACAGTTCATTGTGCTATTAATTGAGAAGTGTTTAAATTTACTCACAGGCTATCATCATGTACTCTTATTAAGATTATGGCTAATCATCAGATAATTTTTTTAAGTCTTAGACATAGTTAAAAATTATTGTAATAAAATCATTTCTCAATTTTGGCTTAAAATTAACAAGCATAAGTTACTACTAACGTAGATTTGGTAAAACATTTATATACTGAATACTAACTTTTAAAAGGAATATATTAAATTTGAAACTTGTATTTAAGATGATTTATTGGATCTTCATGAGTCAGTTTTCTTACTTGTGGAATCTCTTGGGCCCAGTTCAACACTGTGACTGACTTACACAAGGCTTTGTTGCAGCTTTCCTCTAACCAAAATGGTACTTATAGTTCAGCTTCTAGGAGGCAGGAGCATTGTTTCAGCTCAGAAATTCAAGGACAGCCTTGGCAAGGTAGGGAGATTCTGTCTCTAAAGGCAAATAAACAAACAAAACAATAAATACCAAAGATAATACTTCTCAAGTGAGAGTGTAAGTTTGTGGGAAAAGAGCCTTCTATTTACTTAATTGCATTTAGAAGGACTGACTATGCACTTGTTTCAAATTTAACAATGAAGTTAAAAAAACCCACTTCCTAGTTTCTAATAACATTATGAACATTAAACTAAATATCTGAATTGCTGCTTACTAAATGTACAGCAAAACAAAAGCTAGAATACAAAATTCGATCTTGCATTCCAAGTTGCACTGATTTTCTTTCTTGCATTGAGACTCCAGGAATGCGATGAAGATATTCAGCAAAAATAGTCCAAATTATTACCAACCAAGCCATCCCTTTAGCAGCAGTGAAAAGTGTAGTTAGTTCTCTGGTACAAAATAGTAATATTAACCCAATAAAAACAGTCATCACAGAGTCAAAGGCTGCAAATACTATTTCCTACACTTAAGAACTGCAGGGACAAGTAGTACCCAATTTCTTCTAAAAATGACTTTCTGTGATTATAACCTTTGGAGAAGTAAGTGAATTTTGAGCTATCCTTCACACTGAAGAATGTCTTAAACATGGGAACTTCACTATGTGTCTTTAATTTCAAAAGTTCTACCCAAAGCTTGAAAGGTTTGGATAAACTTCCTGTCCCAAACATTTGTTGAAGTTGGTCATTGTTACTTCAGTATTCAAAACCTTGTATTAAGTTTTTGTTGAAATCTATTTCAAGTGAACGTTAGAGATTTTCAGTTCCAAGGAACATGCCAGAAAAGGGACACATATTGGGACATTTATTAACTGAAAACTCAAGCATTCAGCACACCCAACTATCCTGTAGAAGAGATAATAGGCAAAGATTTCTGAGAAAGACCTCACAATCTCTCTGTATTCTACATGCATCAGCTAACTTTTGTGTCACCCAATTGTTCTTATCTATAAACTCCTAACTTTTCTCCTCCTGATGCCAAAGAGCATGTGTCATGTACTCGTCATGTGGGTATTATCCTGTTAACTGAATAAGTAGTTCAGCCTAAAGGTTAAGAATACAAAGTTTTAGGCTGGGTGCGGTGGCTCATGCCTGTAATCCTAGCACTTTGGGAAGCCGAGGTGGGTGGATCACCTGAGGTCAGGAGTTCAAGACCAGCCTGGCTATAATGGTGAAACCCCATCTTTGAAAAAAAAAATTTTAATAAATAAATAAATAAATAATTTACAAATGAAGAAAAAGAAAAAAGAATACAAACTTTTTTGAACCTGAAACTTCTGTTTCAAACATCAGCTCTACCATTTTTCTTGTCATATATCAGTTTTCCTCTTCCTTAAAAGGGTAATGTGATGGCTCCTTCTGGGAAGGATGTTACGTGATTAATATTTATAATACACTAAAAACAATGAAAATACATCAACAATATTTATAAGACATTAACAGCTACTATAATTGAGTGTAACTTCCAACTTTTTACTTTCATAAAAAAACTTTTATTTATTAATTTAAACACTCATGAATGTGATAATATAATTTTGAATAACATCTTGATGAATATGGGGACACGTTAAGCACTTAAAGATTTGAATCTTGTCCTCTGCTGCTCAAAGCTGGACTCAGACCTATTATCTCACTTTTATAAGGGAAGAAACTACAGACCTCCTCTGAGTAACTTTAGCCACTAGATAAAAATGAGGCAACTCTGTAGATCAATTGGGATAGAGATGAAATAAGTGATTTATAGTAGAAATGGATGCCGCCTGAGAGAACAGAGCTTGATAGATGGAAAATAGGCTTTGGAGGGCACCACAGCCTTCTGTACATCTGGTGAGATGCAGAATGCCCAATTCAAGCCACTTTCAACATGTGACAATGACTGATCAGAAACTACCATGGTTAAGTACAGGAGACTATTGAGAGATGAAAATTGCATTTCATTTACCATCTGTCTGGAGAACTGGAAAGAGTATTCTTACTCCACAGCACATCTTTCAGTCACTCAGCTCTGAGTTACTACCCAGTTTAAAGTTGTAGGGAGGCATCTATTGGCTAAATACAGATGTTCTTTAGGCTAGTCAACAATGGGATTTGCTGCCTCATGAGTTATGGAGCACTCCGCCACTGCTGAAATACACTCAAGGGCTGCACAGCCATTTTTCAGGAATGATTGAGAGAATTTTCTGTATTAGGTTCAACTAGGTATTCCCATGGGTCCACGTGAGTGATAAGGTTCTGTGATTCTAAATCTTGTCAAGGTCATGCAGTGATTAAAGATGGGTTATACTTGTGAAAGATGTAACTAGGGAAAAAAGAGCTTTGCTAGTAAAGAAACATGAGTTTTGAAGCTTCTTCAAAGAGGTTTTCCACAGTGCACCTCCTGATATAAGACAAAAAGAAAAATGTCAGCGGAGATGAAGGAAGTCAAATGCAAGGCACTGATGTGGGGCTTGGAAGACAAACAGCACAGGAAGAAGGGGATGCGCCGGAGAATGTGCCCCTACTTTTAATTAGGACACCTCTTCACATACAGAAGAAGAAATACTGGCATGGAAGAATGGGATTTGAAACCAGCAGGGAATGCCTGAACAATGCAAGGCTCTTTCTAGATACTAAATATCAACAAACCAAGCACAAATAATTATTCTATAGAGTTTATGTATTATATGTATATACACAAAGGAAGGAAACAGCTAAACACAAAATACTTAAGTGAAAAATGCTTCAGTGTAATATCTCAATTGTATATTCAGTAAAGTAATTTATTTTAGCTAAATAAATCACTGTGATTTTAGTTAGGTCAAAATAGATGCACTGATTACAAGGTTAAGAGTTGCAGTAATAATAACATTTCAATAGATATTAATCACTTACTTTAGGTGGAGCCCATGCTAGGCAGGTGCTTTGAGGGCATTAGTTAATCTTCCAATAACTCATCAAACAAGCTGCTATCATCACCCCCATTTGCAGGGGAGGTGCTGAGCTGTAGTTAAGAGATGGTCACAAAGGTTTTAAGTGGAGAAGTGAAAAGTGAAGCTCCATTGGTCTGATTTGAAATCCCATGCTCTGGGTCATGTTTCAGCACTGCTTCTCTGCTAAGAGTGGTCAGAGAAAAAAGTAAACTCAGACTCAAGGAGATTAATCCTTATTTAATGTCATCTGCATGCTTCACCAATCCTGTTCTTCCTTTATCAGTGCCAGCGTCCTCTCCTATGTATCTTCCCCCCATTCCTCAAGCCCCAACTAAATTCCCATTTATTCCACATATCTCCCATATATTCCCTCCAAAAATGGCCATTCCTTGTTCCAAGTGAAACTATGCATGCAAGGGTGTCAGGAAGTGACAAATTTAGATCGTTGTGTATTATATATGAGCTGTTTTTCCAAAGACAATTTAAGCTATTTGGAAGCAGAATGTTGTTTTTAATTATGATCAAATTTGATTATCTGTATTACCAAATATGTAAAAACTCTGTTCTTCAGAAAAAAAAAAATTGTGATTATAGTTCAGGGTTTCTGGAGCCATTTGAGGACCACTAGACTAAAGAGACCCACCTGAAAATCTGATTCTTAGTGGTTAAATATGGATAAGGCTGCGTGCCGTTTTCTTTCTTAAAAATTTACAATAGCACCACATTATAGATACAGAAATGTTCTACCTATGGAGCCAATTTCAATATATTTAAATTGTACACATAGTTAAATGTATTCTCAATGCAATATGATAATTCCCAGAGACATTTGACCTTGAAACCATTCAAAATATTTTATCTGCTGTCAACATTTTCTAGAGTATGTTTGAATCTTCACTGATAGTAAATACGCTCTTAAGTCTAAAAGCAAATGATCTCAGATTGATAGAATGATATCAAACCACTAACTGTCACTATCAGATTATAGGGGACCTGTGAGACTTTCTCAGGATATAAATGCTAATGCTCTCCCCCTAAATCTTTGAATATCTGAGTATCTTCACACAATTTTAGGAACTCATTGATTATAAATTTTCCTATTAATTTCAAAAAAAATTGGAATTATTTCTTCTAATCTTATTTTTTCTATTTCTAAATGTTATCTCCTCTCATCTTTTTTTCTTGTTAAGATAAAATGTCACATAATGTCTGCTTCTTTTTACTCTTGTCTCACTGTGATTTGAAAATTATAGAATTGCAATGTCTTTCTTTATTTTCCCAGGCATTTCTAGTGTCGTGATATATATGTATTTTTAAATTTCTTATATCTTTGCAAGATATGTATGTGTGTGTTTCTAAAATAATAATGATATATTCTCATCATTAGACAAGAAGGTTAAAAAGTGATAGAAAAATGAAATATCTATGTGTTACTCCTTCCACGTGCCAGTGTGGGCTTTTCTGTCGAATATGCTAAATTCTGTGATATAGGCTGAATTGTGACACTCCCTTTCCCAAAGCCCACCTCTGACAAAATTCCTGTGTTCGGATGCTGTCTCCCTAGGTGGCTGTATTTAGAGAATTGGCTTTTGAGGGGTAAGTGGCTTAAATAAAGTCATAAGGGTGAGGTTCTAATCTGATAGAACTGATGTCCTTATAAGAAAAGGAAAAGATGATTGTTCATTCTCCCACACAACAAGGAAAGGCCATGTGGGACAGAGAGGACTCAGCCTTTGTGAGCCCAGAAGAGGGCCCTCCACGGACCCCGATCATGCTGGCATCTGGATCCCAGAGGTCCAGCCTCCTGAACTATGAGGAAATGAATTTAAAACACCCAATTCATATTCTCTTGTTATGGCACCCTGCTGACCGAAACCCCCCTGTGAACCTCTGTGAATGAATCTGTTGTCTTGCTTAGAACTTTCTTGTTTCAGTACTTTCCAGCACTCTTCCACCTCACTCTTTCTTTTCGTTTTATCTCCTCAGAATTTTCAGGATAAAAGGCTCTTATATTTTAGGATACTTACTACTAATCAGTATAGGAATGATTAAAAAAAAAAGAAAACAAAATAAATGCATTGTGAAAGCCATCATCTTCCAGAATCTTTGCAGTTCTCTTTTCAATTGTAAAGAAACTGTCTCAATCTAGGATGGAAAGAAAATAATTCCTTCAATCCTCATCACCTTATGGAAAAAGATTACCACAATTTCTTCTAAGCATGATATACTCATTGTCCAAATTTAACCTTGTATTCAATGAAAATCAAATGCCTTCTCCTTCCTCATGTCTCAAGTGTGAAAGTGGAGTTGAAATTAAGGGAAAACAATGGTTTCTTTTCATGTTGTTTCACTTAGAAGGAAAATTTGCATTTTTGTTCCTTCCGATCAGATTAAGAGCTAGTTAACTAGGCTTCCTCTGCCACAAATGATCCAGTTTAGTAACGGTCCTGTTTCAAAGAAAGCCAAGACTTCCCTCAGAAGACATGATGTTAACTGGTGATGTGCTTAGATGAAACACTTAAGGATTAGCACTCATCTCAATGAAGGCTCAAGGGTGTCCATTCTCATAGGTGCTGGGGATCATCACAAGACTAGATCTTCTCAAGGATCATATTTGAAGAACCCCTTTTACCCTCCTATAACTCCCAATTTGTTTGCACAACTTGTACCAGGATTTCACAGGATATGTTTCATCCTGGCAGTTAGTTAAACTCATACGGTGAAAGTGTAGCTCATAAAGATTACTAAGCAAGTTAGAGCAATGCAAGTTAGAAGAGCCTAAGTACATTGAGTTCACCATCAGTTTATCTGGGAGAGTACCACTCCATTTGAGTTAATATGCTGCATGTTTGGCGAATTTCCAAAACAAACACCATGAGGTTAAGCTAAAAACTAATATAAATAATGACATATTGGAAAGGAAATAGGAGAGTTTGGGTGGTAAAGACTCAGTTGGAGGTAAGACTTCACTACGCATATATTTCTATATGCATGTAATCCCAAGGGCTCAAAAATAACACATGTATTCCTTTTTCACTGGACTGTAGGTCAGGTATATCTTGTGTACAGTGTGGTCTGAGGCTGAAGGGACAGCCAGTAAGAAAGGTGTGATGTTCCTGTGACAGAGGAAAGAGTAAAAAGGCAGAGCCCCATCTCTCCCCAACAGTGGCTCATGTCACTTCCACTGGCAGAGCAAATCACATGGCCACACCTAACCACAGAGGTGTAGAATTACTATCTTGCCATAAGGAGAAGCTCTGCAAGTCACATAACTACTGGAGGAGGTATGTGGTTATCTCACAGGAATGGGGAGTGGAGGAAGACAATCCCTAGGAACCATAACCAGATCTGCTGCATAAATCAACCCGCTACTTATGAAAGTGTTTGCAAAACTACTCTAAGAAAGGATTAATTCATCAAGCTTTCCAACAAAGTATTTTCACCATGTATTCTTACTGTGATGCATTAAAACATATATAAAAGAAAAAATGTTAAATGTTATTTAGTAGGTTTTTTTGTAGAAGTATCAGCTATTATAGGTATTAAGTAAATGGTGTTAGCAGTCAATGCTGTAAGAAAAACTGTTAAAATTACATTATAGAAACAGAGACACTGTTATGTCTTAACACTGAACTGAATTGTAAATATCACTATGAACTCAAGATTTGTAGATAAATAGATAGATAGATACTTAGAGATAGATATACATTAGAGATATTTCTAGCTCTTCCTTTTGTAATGGCCTGAAGGTAATGTCGTGTCAGTAGCAACGAGCACACTAGCAATAAACGATACCCAAATTGGAGCCTATAATACCTTTTCCCAATAAGTTTAACCTAAGCTCCTTTAAGAAATTGTTGATTTCCCTTTGGGGGAATAGAAGGTTCAATGAGACCCTGGTGTACCTTTTACCACAAAGTAAATGTACTTTTAAGTAGTAATGAGATAATAGCAAAGAACCTAATATCCAGTTTGAAGTAGCTCCCAACAGAAAATTTATGAAAATCTGAGCATTTAAAAAATACAGTGGACCTTAGAAGGGGTGCGATGGCTCATGCCTGTAATCTCAGCACTTTGGAAGGCCAAGGTGGGAGAATCACTTGAGGTCAGGAGTTTGAGACCAGCCTGGCCTATATGGTAAAACCCTGTCTCTACTAAAAACACAAAAATTAGCCAGACATGGTGGCATGAGCCTGTAATCCCAGCTACCAGGAAGCTGCGTGAGCCAGGAGAATCACTGGAACCTGCAAGGCAGAGCCTGCAGTGGGCCGAGATGGTTCCACTGCACTGTAGCCTGGGTGACAGAGCAAGACTCCATCTCAAAAAAACACAGTGGATCTAACTTATTGAATCACTGAAAGTCCACGAAAATCCTGAAGAGAAAGACTGATAACTCTATAATTCAGAAATTCTATTCAATTGATAAGACTAGGATTAGAGTAAACCTGGGCTAATATAAACTAAAACCCATTCTGTTCTTTCTATGCATAATTGTCCAAAAATGCCCTATCTTTGCTCCTAAATAATGCACAAGGTTGTGTCAGAAAAAAATAGTGGAACAGTGAAGATTTATTGGGTCACTTTTCCACTTCTCCATTTTCTGGCCACTCTGGGTTAATTAGAGGGTACACAACATATATTTAGATTTTCCTCTTTCTACCAGAACGGTCTGCCATAAGTCTAATTGTGATTCAATGATAATTAAACACAGATATTTTCCACAGAACTATGAGAACATTGGTTAGTAATATATATTACTGTTTATATCATTTATTTCTGATAGCTTAAAGCTTCCAGAACATTAAATTAAACTTATTACTGGAATATTTAAATCTTATGAGGATTGTCTACATACATATTTAATGAATTACCATAAATGTCACCTATAGGACTTGTGAGTTAAATTATTTCTAGAAACCACCTCGTGAGAGAGCTTCTCAAACACCTACTAAATGTATTTTAAGACAAATGAAACAAACAAAACTTACAACTCACTAAATTAAGATTGATAGCCAAGCTACTGCCAAAACTTACAATTTACCTTAATAATGAGATATTTGAAGCTAGATAGAAAACTTAAAGGAAAAGATGTGTGTGCTGTCCCAGTTAGCCTACAGGAAAGAACAGCCCCAGATGAACCCAATGCAGTAAAGACAGATTGGACGTTGTGTATTCTCTGCAATTGAATCAAAGATACAGCAGCATACCACAGTAGAAAACTGTGTTCGGGTTATGCCTTTTTTTGATACAATTTTCTCTTCATTCTAAGGCTACAAGCCAAACAAAGAAACATACAAACAAAGAATTGTTTGTATGGAAGGCAGGGAGGAAGCTGTGCTGGATCACTGTGTGTTAGGAAATTGAGAGCTGAAATTCAGAGTACAGAAGATGCAGATATTGAAAGTCAGAGTCTTTGATACAGTAAAGTGTGGGGTGCAAAACAACGTGGAGTGGCTCATTCAGTTTTGGGCTTTTTTTTTTTTAGATGGAGTCTTGCTCTGTCGCCCAGGCTGGAGTGCAGCCGCACGATCTTGGCCCACTGCAATCTCCACCTCCCGGTTTCAACTGATTCTCCTGTCTCAACCTCCTGAGTAACTGGGATTGCAGACATGCACCACCATGCCCAGCTAATTTTTTCTATTTTTAGTAGAGACGGGGTTTCACCGTGTTGGCCAGGATGGTCTTGATCTCCTGACCTGTGATCTGCAAACCTGGGCCTCCCAGAGTGGTGGGATTACAGGCATGAATTTTGGCCTTCTTTAGGGTAGTGTTCTTGTACAATGCAAGATGGAAAGCTAAAACCTGCATTTTCTATATCTCTTTGCCGGTTAAGTTCAGGATGAAAACCCTATTTTTTAGCTACAAGCACTGGCATGACATACAGAGTGCAGGACAGGAGGTTTTCTCTGAGCTGTTTTCTTTTTCTTTTTTTTTTTTTAATTTTAAATTTTTATTGCATTTTAGGTTTTGGGGTACATGTGCAGAACGTGCAAGATAGTTGCATAAGTACACACATGGCAGTGTGTTTTGCAGCCTTCCTCCCCTTCACCCACACTTGGCATTTCTCCCCAGGCTATCCCTCCCCAGCTCGCCCCCTGCTGTCCCTCCCCCATTCCCCCCAATAGACCCCTGTGTGTAGTAGACCCCCTCCCTGTGTCCATGTTTTCTCATTTTTCTCACCCGCCTATGAGTGAGAATATGTGGTATTTCCTTTTCTGTTCTTTTGTAATCACTGAGCTGTTCTTTCTGACAGCAAGCATGACCACAGAGGTGCGACTGTCCAGTAGCAACCGGGAGTCATTCTGAGTAAGGCGACTCTTGTAAGGCGAGCTTCAGCAGGGACGTGTGGCTGTGCCAGGGCAGTGGAAGTAGCATGCTCCATCCATGCCTCCCTGCCATTTGGTGTGATCCTGAGCACAAAGCTCCTGGAGTGGCTGCCTGCCTCCCACTCTTCTGTTCCCTCCAGATGTCTTGTATGCACCTAATTCTGTGAACTGAACTCACTTCCTTTAAAATATATGGAGTTAATTTTGCTCTCTGCAGGAATAACTGACATATTCTATATCAGCATTTTTTTGTCTTACATTGGTTTATGTAAAGGTGACAAAAACATGGGTCCTGGAACTATCTTCAGTTTCTGGAAGTGTTTGGAGTTTCCTATTGAAAAAAATAAATAAGTAAGTAACTTCAGACAGAACATGGGATTTCCAGGACTCTGTTTTCTCAGAAAAAAACTGGTTTCTAGGTTCTATCTCCATATGGCCAGCTGTGCACTGGCTGCCCCGTCAGTCTCAGGAACGGTTCTGGGGTGGACAGATACCTCCTTTATCCTAGCCAGAGCTGGATGGAGACCGTAGCCACCACTGAAAATATCAGACAGTGGAGATACAAGACAGCCACAGACATTTTCTATTGGGGTAAAATAAACAAGAAGTACATTGTCTTCATTCAGGAATGAATGATAATGGAAAATAACAACTTGAAACTATGAAAATTCACTTTAGAATTAGGTAAAGAGAACAACCGTCACAATTTGGACAAACATGACTCTGTGTGTGTGTGTGTATGTGTTATGTTTATGTATGTGTAATTTTTTACATAGAGGTAAGGGAAATCAAACAAACAAAAAAGCAGTAAGTCAATTTGAAACCTGAAGCACAGAAACCATTTTCCAAAACTGGAATTAATGGTTGATTCACTAACCAGGGGACAGAAATCTTGGAGGACGGAGTGCACCTTTAGGAATTCCTCCTACTAGAGACGTTAATACAGGAGAACCCTGCCCCAAGCCTTAGAAGACATGAACCTCTTTTCCATTCATTTCCGGAGTTCTATCTTTAACTGGTAAACAGATGAGGTACTTTCTGTTCTCCTAGGACAGGTAGTTTTTATTCCCTGCCTTCCACAAGTCCTCTTTGAATGTATTTGGCTAAATCAGTTATTACTTCTTTCTTTCAAGCATCTTCATAAATAGGCTTAAAATCTTCTCTTGCAAGACCTGTTAGCCAATGGGATTGCTTCAACTCTTCTGTTCCTCACTTAAGGATTTCTGAAATAAGCATGAGTTGCTTTACACACATGAAACAAGAGGCATTATTTTTATCTAAATATACAGTCAGAAACACCACTTGCTCATATTTAAATGCAGATATTAATGGTACCTTTATATTTGTGAATAATTTAGGAGATTTACTTGATATAAAATTTATGTTCTGGCTGGGCATAGTGGCTCATGCCTGTAATCCCAGCACTTTGGGAGGCCGAGGTGGGTGGATCACAGGGTCAGAAGATCAAGACCATCCTGTCTAACATGGTAAAACCTCATCTCTACTAAAAATACAAAAAAATTAGCTGGGTGTGGTGGCACACACCTGTATTCCCAGCTACTTGAGAGGCTGAGGCAGGAGAATTGCTTGAACTTGGGAGGCAGAAGTTGCAGTGAGCCAAGATCATGCCACTGCACTCTGGCCTGAGAGACAGAGTGAAACTCTGTCTCAAAAAAAACAAAAAATGTTCTATGAATATTAGTTATTTGGGTAATAATCGTTGCTATTTGCATAACAATCATAATTTGGAAGGACTCAAAGTGATAATAATAATAATAATAATAATAATAATAATCTGCTGAAGTAGACAGTAGCAGCTTTGGGAGTGTAGCAATACGCAGAAAGAACATTTGTTTTGTTTCTGAGAATGGTTCTTCAAAGCCCTCATGTTCAATGGGCCACTGCATCTTGACTAAAGATAGAGATGTCTTTTCAAGCCAGATAATATTTCTTCAGAGACTGTGGTATGGCTCAGAGAATTCCATTACTCTCTGTCAAATGGAAAAGTTTTAGTATTTTGGTGTTAATGTGGGTATTGGTATATGGCACCAGATTGGCCAACTGATTGCAATCTTCTGCTTTCTCTTTATATTGTTTTCTGAAATTTACGTTTTCTCACTAATCTGTTTTCAATTGAGGATGAAAAAGTAGCACACCAAATACTGAAATGAGAAAGTAGTTGGCAACCATGATTTTTGTATAGTCATTGGAGTAAGCTAAGACTCAGTAATGCAATAGCTGAGGAAGGGCATGCATTTGGCAAGAAATAAAGATCAGAGGGACTCTAACAGCAGGTACTTGGAAATGCCAGTGGCAAGGTAGAACTAAAAGTACATTTGGAATTGGGTGACATTGGTTCACACCTGTAATCCCAGCACTTTGGGAGGCCGAGGCTGGTGGCTCACCTGAAGTCAGGAGTTGAGACCAGCATGGCCCAAGTGGTAAAATCCCATGTCTTTTAAAAATAAAAATAAAATAGTCAGGCATGGTGGTACGTGCCTGTAATCCCAGCTACTTACGAGGCTGAAGCAGGAGACTCACTTGAACCCAGGAGGAAGAGGTTGCCGTGAGCTGAGATCACACCACTGCACTCCAGCCTCAGCGACAAGAGTAAGATTCCATCTCAAAAAAAAAAAAAAGTATGTTTGGAAATTATGATACTTACTGGAATTTTACAGAAGCAGCAGAATAATTTTGGACAAAGAATGCTGTAGTTTATAGAATATTTGAATGTGAACACATGGTAACACAAATAATTTTATGATTTTCTATTTCTATTACTTCACTAGGTGTTGCTGTATTCTGGAGAATTAATGGAGACAAAATGACATCCTGGTGTCTCTGAGTCCATAACAATATTATTATTTCTTCCTTCATTACTCAGAAGTGGGCTGAAATTGGAATCCATTGTAATTTCAGTCCATCCCACCACGTTTCTGATGTGTTTCTCTGCTCTGGCCCCCACATTGTGAAATCATGTGGACAAGGAGCCTCAGCAACATTATTGATATCTTCATACAAATGAAGATGAATGCTCCATTGACCCTCTGGGACTTTGGAAAAAGTGAAGGAGTAGGATTCCTGTGGGCCAGAGACAGCTACTTTTGTGCTACTCTTTTACAGAAAGAGTTGTTGCTAGGAAAAGTTGCCCACCCAGGGGCTACATGGCCTAGGCTCTGCTTCCTTGTTGTGGTGCTGCTTGATGGATTGTCAAAATGAAACATGGAGGATGCAAAATGAGTTGCTTCTGGGATGTGTCTTCACCCACTCTTTCCTATTCTGCTCTCCGGAAGCTCAGGAATTGATGGTACAAGATGGTGGTGGAACCTCAAATGCCTACTTGGAAAAGAAGTGTCTGTTGATAAGGAATATCATTGGCTCACGAAAGTGACTTTATGAAGTCAGTAAAAATTTGCGTCTACCTTCACCAATATCCAGACTTTGAAAAATGCATGGCTAATTAAACCATGGAGGCTAAGATGGAGCTATACAAATTCCTGCTTGAGAAAGAACACTCTTTGGATGTTAAAAATTATGAAGTGTATAATTTTCATATGTCCTAAAGTTCCACATTGCCCAAATGTTTTAATCAGAAAACCACTGAGTCAAGACAGGAAATGATTAGCACTGAAATAAACATGCACACTGAAGCGTCTCCGGATGACAGCTAATTATTTTAGGTATTACAAGTTTATTTTTGGATTACGTATTATCAGTCACCAATATTTAATTAGGAGACTTATCTTTTTTTACATAAGCAATTTTCAGCATACTTGTAAAACCACTATGTAAATAAACAAAATAATCTGTTATAAAGAACACAACTTTTCTAGGCTTACTCAGCCAAAAGATATGAAGTGAACTAAGTTAGTTGTAACTACTCAAATTTAACTTTGCCTCTACAAAACCTCAGTGCCCTGAAAAAGCCAGGTATTATCAAAGACTGTCTTTAAATATCACCCAAACTGACCTCGCAATTTCAGTCCGCTTCATCTCATCCCATGAGTTGATGTCACAGGTTGAAAAGCACACATGAAAATGATATTTTTTGCCCATGTTTGTGTGGACTACTGTCCTGAATGGGTTAAATCCTGAAGTTTTCTTTCTTTCTTTTTTTTTTTTTTTTTTTTTGAGACGGAGTTTCGCTCTTGTTACCCAGGCTGGAGTGCAATGGCGCGATCTCTGCTCACCGCAACCTCCGCCTCCTGGGTTCAGGAAATTCTCCTGCCTCAGCCTCCTGAGTAGCTGGGATTAGAGGAATGCACCACCATGCCCAGCTAATTTTTTGTATTTTTAGTAGAGACCGGGTTTCACCATATTGACCAGGATGGTCTCTATCTCTTGACCTCGTGATCCACCAGCCTCAGCCTCCCAAAGTGCTGGGATTACAGGCATGAGCCACCGCGTCCGATCAAATCCTGAAGTTTTAAGGTGATCTTGGCTTCCCTGGGATGTGTCTTCAACCACTTAACTATTCTGCCCTCTAGAAGTTCAGGAAATGATGGTGCAAGATGGTGGTGGAACCTCAAATGCCTACTTGGAAAAGAAGTGTCTGTTGATCAGGAATATCATTGGCTCATAAAAGTGACTTTACGAAGTCAGTAAAAATTTGGGTACCCTCACAAATATCCAGACACTGAAAAATGCATGGTTCAAACTTCACCTAAGTGCTACCAGGGGGTGCATCAAGTAAGAAGAAAGCCCCCATTCCCAGCTCTCAACAGGCTGCAGGCAACAAATCCCTCATGGACATTTCTCTCTGTCTTGGCTTTTTCTGCTGTTTGTCTCTGTATATACACAAGTCCCTAGAAGAAGACCAGTGAACCAGCATTGGCGTCAGAGTCCACGCTATACATTTCTAGGACCAAGATGTCCTTTTAGAACTCTGTAAAACCATCTCCATGTTGCATTTCAATAAAACAAACACACAGAATCACACTAACCTCATCTGGTAGATCAAACTAGGCCCATCAATAGATTTCACAAGACTTTTGGGTGAATTCCCAGTTTTAGTTCAGCAGCTTCTTTTTCCAGGAATAGTGCTGAGATGATATAGCACTGGATTTGTATTGCAAATCTTTAAGTCCTCAATTATTTTTATATATGCTCAGCATAGTACAAACCCTGATGTTGGGTTGATAAAAATGGCTAGAGGTGGGGCGGAGTGGCTAACTCCTGTAATCCCAACACTTTGGGAGGCCAAGTATGGTGGATCATGAGGTCAAGAGTTCAAGACCAGCCTGGCCAATATGATCTCAAAAAGGAAAGAAAAAATGGCTAGAAGAGCAGGGCAAGAAAAAGTGCCTATGCATTATAGTTGACTCTTGAACAATAAGGGTTTGTAGTGTATGGGTCCACTCGGACATGGATTTTCCCTCTGTCATCTCTGAGACAGCAAGACCAACCTCTCCGCTTCCTCCTCCCGCTCAGCCTACACCATGTGAAGACAAAGAGAATGAAAGCTTACTATGTTCCACTTCCACTTAATGCCTATAATTTTCTTAAGAACATTTTCTTTTCTCTAGGTTACTGTATCTTAAGAATAGAGTATAGGATGCGTGCAATATTAAAACATTTGTTAATCAATTATTTATGTTATCGGTAAAGCTTCCTGTCCACAGTAAGCTATTAGTATTTAAGTTCTGGGGAGTCCAAATTATGCATGGATTTTAAACAGCAGGGGAGGCTGTCACCCCAACACCTCATGTTGTTCAAAAGTCAACTGCAATTTTGAGAAAATACACGGAAGTATAAGCAATTGGCTAAAATCTGAAAAATAGAGGGAAATTAGTGACATGGGGTTTAAGGAACTGGGTAGAAGGAGGCATCTCAAGGAAAAAGACACGACATTTAAATCCAGCAAGAACTAGTTTTAATAAAATGCTTAAAGTGATAGTTACATAATACCAAAATTTTTGGAGAGTCTCCTTTGGAAGAAAGTAAAACACCAAGTTGTTTGAACAACATAAGGTGGTTAAAGAGAACAGTTACTGGCGGAACCTGATTTTAACATAAATATATCTTGCTTATTTTGGAAGCAGCTGCCTTCTGAAGCTAAATTTCTCTGTGTGTGTAGGTTCCCTTATATATGTAATGCCTTTATTTCTTCCCACCAAACCTCCTATTTTATGATACATTGTTTTTGCCAAACACAGACAGACTTTTTTCTCAACCATGCTAATTTCTAGGAATATAATTGCCCCACATTTGGGGAGAGACTCCTGTTGTTCTGACTGCAGTAACATTATAAAATTGAATAGAGTGAAGCTTAAACAGTATGTAAGAGGATATTTTCCATGATATTAAGTAATCTGTAGAGAAAATAATAGATCTACCAAGAAATTCCTGAAAGTGGAGGAATTGTCTAAAACAACATTGACAAACTTTAAGTATAATGGAAGTGTTTGATCCATGAAGTGTTGCTTAGCTTTTAGTTTTGCATAGTTTGAGATCCAGAGACCTGTGAGATGGGAGTTATGTGTGGTATTATCTTGATGTTGATGTTTTAGACCTCAATCTCAAAGCTACTATGTAAGATTTAAGACACGTTAACAATAGACATGTAAATAGTTCCCTACAGTTTCCTGGAGAAAACCATTATTGCTTACTCTAGCACATACGATGATGTTTGACTCCATGAAATGAGTGTAAAAAGTTTATAGTTTAATGTTACAGTCCGATATTAAGTAACTGATATATTTTCAGTGAAGAATGTGTCCATATACTTTATCTCAGATAGTTCTCTTAGTGAACTTGTGAAAAGCACAGGTAATTCTTAGTTAGAATTTATTGTGTTATTTTTAACATGAGGGAATTGCTACTAACCAGTCAGTGGATTCCTCTTGCCCCTGGCCAGATGGAACTGATTTACCAAGGCAGGGAAATTGCAATAAAGAAAGAGTTTTACACAGGTAAGGCCAGCTAAACGAAAGACTGGAGTTTCATTATCACTTAAATCAGCCTCCCAGGAAATTTGGGGGCAAGGGTTTTTCAAAGGTAGTTTGGGGCAAGTGGTGGGGGTGGCTAGGCAATGGCTGCTTGCTGCTGATTGGTTGAAGGTGCAATCACAGGGGTATGGGAAATAGTCCTGCTGTGAGCTAAGTCATTTCTGGTTGAGGCCATAGGAGTGGCTGGCTGGTCCAGATGGAGCCATTGATAGCCAGATACACAAAAATCCTGAAAAAAAAAAAAAATCTAAAAAACCCAATATTAGGTTCTATAATTAATAGTGATGTTATCTGCAGGAGTAATTGGGGAGTTTGCATATCTTGTGACCTCCAGAATAATGACTGACAATTACTTATGTCTATACCTTAGCAGAATTCAGGCTCCTCTGTCATCCTAGTCTGGGGGTCTCTCATTAGCTTTACAAAGGCAGTTGAGTTTTTGGGAAGTGCTATTCTCATTTAAACTATAAATTAAACATCTCTCAAAGTTAGCATGCAAGCCCAGGAGTAATTAAGGGCAGTTTGAAGGTTAAGATGCAAGATGAGTATTGGCTAGATCAGATCTCTCACTGATGCAATTTTTGCAAAAGCAGTTTCAAAAACATACTTTATTTTATAAATGTAAATTACTTATATTTGGGGACAGCCTAATCACCTGGCAGACATTATGCTCCTTCATCTACTTGTCAGCAATCAACATAACTATATGCATGTTGCCTACAAGGACATTAATATGCTTCAACAGATATGCATCAAAAGTTCCTGAGAATACCATCAAATATGTAAAGACATCTAGTTCAGTGGGTGCTACTTACAAGAATTCTATTTTTTTCTTTTTTTGAGATGGAGTCCCACTCTGTCACCCAGGCTGGAGTGCAGTGGCATGATCTTGGCTCACTGCAACCTCCGGCTCCCAGGTTCGAGCAATTCTACTGCCTCACCCTCTAGGGTAGCTGGGACTACAGGCGCACACCACCATGCCTGACTAATCTTTTGTATTTTAGTAAAGATGGGGTTTCACTGTGTTGCCTAGGCTGGGTGTGAACTCCTGAGCTCAGGCAATCCTCCCACCTTGGCCTCCCAAAGTGCTGGGAAAGAATTCTTAATTTCTTGTGAAACTTAGATATTCTTAATATCAATGAAATAATTCAAGGGCTCTCCAATTTCATTGATTATAAAATTATTTACTTAATAGTGAAGTTCCAGGATCAACAGATAAAACTGATTTTAAATTTTGGAACACTCAATTATTAAATATTCAATTATAATTCAAAGACTGTTTTCTATTACAAATGCCACCAAATGTAGCAATATTTTGCCAGAGGCATTCTAACCAGAGTGACAGAATGAGAATGAGACCTGTTGGTTTGCATTTCTGTGAAGTTAGTCACAGATAAGACAGGAGATCAGTAGCACTGATGTCACAAGATACAGGTCATAAAGACCCTACTAATAAAACAGGAAGTGATAAAGCAGCTGGCCAAACCCTGCCAAATATAAGTTGGCAACAAAAGTGACCCCTGGTTGTCCTCATTGCTCCTTATATGCTAATTGCAATCCATTAGCATGTTAAAAGGCACTCCCACTATCACCATGACAGTTTACAAATGCCAGAAGTTACTCTAGATAGTCTAAAAAGGAGAGAAACCCTCAACTCCAGAAATTGCCTACCTCTTTCATGGAAAACTCACAAATACCCCATCCCTTATACAGCATATGATCAAAAAACAACCATAAAAGTAGCCGACCTGCAGTCCTCAGGAGTGCTCTGCCTGTGGAGTAGCCACTCTTTTATTTCTTTACTTTCTTAATAAACTTACTTTCACTTTATTTTTGGACACACCTCAAATTCTTTCTTGCACAATATTCAAGAACTCTCTCTTCGGGTCTTAATTATGACTTCTTTCTGGTAACAATTTTGTTTTCAAAATCTGAAGTTAGTTTTTTGACCTAAGTATGAGAATGAGTTACTTCCTGTCAGACATCCTGTTAAAATAAAATACAGTCACCAATTCATATTTTTAATATTCACAGAAGCTTTAGCATGTGCATGCATTTGACAAAAAGAAGGAAATATCATTAATCTTGGTGTGTTCAAATTAAATTACATTAAATTAATTGGTAGAATTATTGATTTATAATTTTATTTATATATTTTTATTTATTTATTAATATTCATTAAGTGGAATTCAGCTATTGGCAGAATCACAAGATATTTCTGACCAATGTTTTTATTGATAAAGAACAGCTATATTTCTCTCTATAAAAAATGAAGTGAAACAGGAAAACATTCTGTTCAAAGACAATAAAGAGTTTTCAAAATAATGTCAATTGGTAAAACTATAACTGATGAGATGAGGAAAGACAGGTGAGGAGAGCAGAGGATTTGATAATGCCTTTCTCCTTGAGGAAAAAGTAGCAACTGACAGGTTAAAAATTCAAGAAGGGTTTCTAAGACCCAGGGACCTGCTGAGACCAAAAACTAATAATAATAATTCAGGGCCTTCCCAGGGGGGAGGACAAGGTAAATATCAAAGGCTTTGTTGGATACCTAAAGGATGGTATCTTTCAAATAAAAGTGACCTGGAAGTAGACATGTCCTAACATGTTCTGAAATGCCTGTTTAGAACATTACAATCTTGAATACGTTGATATCTGCCTTGCCCTGGCTGCCTAAAGGAGCATAAATAAGTACTGCAAAAGTATCCAGGACCTCAACATATCTCTACAATTTATAAACACTGCATCAATTTTTAAGAAGGGCATACATGAAGGCAATAATATCAGGAGAAAACCCGACAATAGAAAATGAATAATAAGGTATAAAGAAAATAAAGTTAATAGAAATGGACTTTGAAATTGCAAGATGAATGATACATGCAAGTATTTAAAACACAATAGGAAGGGTTAAACAAAATGGAAAAAAATTATATAATTAAAGCATGCACATATTACTATGAAAAATAGGTTACTGTAACTTCTAATTTCTAACTCAACTGGTAAAAGTTTCGAAATTATGACCCTCATCCTCACAAAAAGAAAAACAAGACTAAAATCAACAAATCTTAGATCCACTGGATAACTGATAACTGGGGCAAATTGCTGCTCCAAAAACTAGAATGATTGAGGGATAGACACCAAGAATCACAGCATATTGAGAGCAGAAGCAGATTCCCGCTCCTGAAGCCAGTAACAGTGGAGTCTGATGAATTGTTGGAAGCTCAGTGTTGATTAGCATGAGGATTAATAACTCTAGCAGGAGGGGCCCTCTTGAGTGGGGATCAGCCCAAATTTTGTTTGTGCTCACCCACAGGAGCCCAGAAGGCTATCATTGTGAAAAATGTAGTAAAACTCTCTTTTCACAGAGACTCTCTTTCTCTATGGACAATGACATAGTTTTGCCTTTTTTTCACCTCAGTTTTCCCTTTAGCATTGTAAGCCTATAAAAGAGGAAAGAAGCTGCTTCTGAGGGAGCTCAGTGAATGAGGCTGTAGACCCCCACAGCTCCCGGCTGAATAAAAACCCATTTCCTCCTCAGTCTGGTGTTGGAGAGGTTTGTTTCTCACCGATTCTGCTTCAGAACAACAACCACAATTGTAAAAGTCAAAGTAACCACCAGATCCATACTTATATATGACATAAATTTTGTGATTATAACATGAGGAATATAAACATGAAATAACTATAATTAATATGCTTAGAGCTTTAATGTAAAAAGGTGAAAAACACACAAAAAGAGATGGATAATGTAAATAGAGAGATTGAAAATATAAAAAATAATCAAATGAAAATGCTAGAAATTTAAAAAATATATATTTAGGAGAAATTAAGAAAGCTTTTGATTGGATCATTAGTAGACTTGATATGACCAAAACATAAATTAAGTTTAAAACCTCTTAAACTAGAAGACAAAGTGAAATAACAATAATTTAAAATTATATGAAATCATCAAGGACTAAGGACATTTACAAAGATATAACCTATGAGCTATAGTATGAAATATTAGTAGAAAAGAAAAGAACAATGAAAGGACAACAATAAATATTTGAAGTAATGATGGATAAGAATATTTTTTAAATGAATAACAGATACCAAACTGTAGATACAGTAAACTCTGAGAACACCACATAGAATAAACACCAAAAAAATCAACACCTAGGCATATTATATTTAATCTTCAGAACACCAAAAACAAAGAGAAACTCTTGAAAAAAAAAAAACAGAAGTAAAAGCACTGTACATATAGAGGAGCAAAGATAACAATCATATTGAACTTCTCATCAGAAATTATGCAAGCAAGAAGAAAATAGAACAAAATATTGGCTGTTGAAAGTAAAACAAAAAAACCAAACAGACAAAAAACCTGGCAGTGTGAAATCCTGTACTGAGCAAAATTATCCCATAAAAACGAAGGATGAATGAAGAATTTCTCAAACAATAAATGTGAGAAAATGCTGCTGGTAGAATAGCAAAAAAAGTTAAAATAAATTATTCAGAAAGAAGTAAAATAATATAGGTAAGAAAGTATAATGAAAGAAAGAGTATAAAGAAGGATTAAATGAATGTAATAAACTGTTTTATTTTTCCCATTTTTAATTGCTTTCTAGACAGGAGTTCATTCAAAATAATAATAGAAACAAAGTATGATTACAGTTTATGGACAAGTGAAATGAATGACTACAACATTATAAGGTATGGGTGGGAGGAATTAGGAATATGTTGTTGTAAGGACTGCACTGACTATGAAGCAGTAGAGTATTATTTGAAAATGGACTCGAATAAATCACAAATACATATAGCAAACTGTAGGACAATCACTAAGAAATTTTTTAAAGAAGTGTGATTGATATGCTCACAAAGGATAAAAAATTGAATTACATACAATGCTCAAGTAAAACCAGAGACAGCAGAAAACATAAATAAAAATGAAAAGTGTACAGATTGGGAAGAAGTAAATTAAACAGTCTTTATTTGCAGATGATGCAGTTGTCTATGTGGAATACTCCAAAAAATTGACTACCTCCAACAACAAGAAAACATGGAACTAGTAAATGATTATATCAAGATTTCAAAATGAAATGTTAATATACATTTGTTAGTTGAGTTCCTGTATACCAATAATGAACAACTTGAATTTGCTATTAAAACACAATATTATTTAAATTACCACCCCAAAATAAATAATTATAAATCTAACAAAATATGTACAGAATCCAAATGAGGAAAACTGCAAAATTCTGTTGAAAAAAATCAAAGAAGATTTAAATAAGTAGAGAGTACATGTATAGGAGACTCAACCTTGTCAAGCTATTAGTTCTTCCTAACTGGATCTATGAATTCAAAGCATAGCTAACAAAATTAGATGTCAACAAACAAATTATAAGCTAATATATAATATTCAGAGTAGCCAACACAATAATGAAGAAGAACAAAGCAAAGACAATCTAATATAGAAAGTATAACCTTTTCAACAAATGGTGATAGACCACCTAGACATCCATATACAAAAAAAAATCTAGACACATTTTATTCATTTCTCAAAAATTAATTCAAAATGAATCATTGTAAAAGTAAAATGCAAAAATGGATCACCTGACTTAAAATGCAAAACTATAAAACTGCTAGATGATTACATAATAAAAAAATCGGGCCGGGCGCGGTGGCTCACGCCTGTAATCCCAGCACTTTGGGAGGCCGAGGCGGGTGGATCACGAGGTCAAGAGATCGAGACCATCCTGGTCAACATGGTGAAATCCCGTCTCTACTAAAAAAAAAAATAGAAAATATTATCTCGGCATGGTGGCGCATGCCTGTAATCCCAGCTACTCGGGAGACTGAGGCAGGAGAATTGCCTGAACCCAGGAGGCAGAGGTTGCAGTGAGCCGAGATCGCGCCATTGCACTCCAGCCTGGGTAACAAGAGTGAAACTCCATCTCAAAAAAAAAAAAAAAAAAATCAAGTGACTTTGGGTTTGATAATGAGGTTTTAGATATAAAAACAACAAAATAAACACAGTTCATGCAAGAAAAAAATGAAAATTCACTACATTAAAATGTATAACTTCTTTTCTTTATAAGACAGTGTTAAGAGAATAAAAAGACAAGTCAAAGACTATGGGAAATATTTGTAAAACATATATCTGATAGAATATTGGTATCCAAAATATAAAACTACTAAAACTCAGCAATAATAAAAGAATTAACTCAGTTAACAGGTGGACAAAGTGTGTGAACAGAAACGTCACCAAAGAAGAGATGCAAATGAGAAATAAGCACATAAAAAAATCTCAGCATCATGTGTCATTTAGGGAATAGCAAATTCGAACAACCATTAGATGTTACTAAATAGCCATTAAAATAATTAAAATCCCAAATACTTATAATATCAGATGCTGGCAAATATGTGAAGGAAAACAAGCTTTTATTCATTGCTGGTGGGAAGATACAATTGTACAGCTGGTTTGGAAGACAGTTGGCATTTTATTGCAAAACTAAATATATTCCTACCATGTGACCCAGCCATGAGCACTAGATACTTACCCAATAAATATTATTGGTATATATTTATATCGACTTGAAAACCTATTTCCAATTGAAAGAAGCCAGTCTGAAAATACTTTGTATTCTCTGAATCCAAATGTATGATGTTCTGGGCAAAGTAAAACTTTAGAAACAGTGTTGTATGGGGATCAGTTGTTGCATGGGGATTGGTGGGAGGAAAAACAGAAAACTATGTGAAGCACAGGGATTTTTAGGACAATGAAACAAATGTGCATAATACTCTAGTGGTAGTATATGAGATTATGCATTTGTAAAAACCCATAGGACTATTCAACATCAAGAATAAACCCTAATGCAAACTATGGTCTGCAGTTAATACTAACTATATATACTTTTTCACCAATTTTAACAACTGCACCATCAAAAAGCTTATCCATCACGATCAAGTTGGCTTCATCCCTGGGATGCAAGGATGGTTCAATGTATGAAAATCTATAAACGTAATCCAGCACATAAACAGAACCAAAGACAAAAACCACATGATGATCTCAATAGATGTAGAAAAGGCCTTTGACAAAATTCAACAGTGCTTTATTCTAAAAACTCTCAATAAACTAGGTATCAATGGAACATATAATAAGAGCTATTTATGAAAAACCCACAGCCAATGTCACACTAAATGGGCAAAAACTGGAAGCATTACCTTTGAAAACTGGCACTAGACAAGGATGCCCTCTCTCACCACTCCTACTCAACACAGTATTGGAAGTTCTGGCCAGGGCATCAGGCAAGAAAAAGAAATAAAGGATATTCAATTAGGAAAAAAGGAAGTCAAATTGTCTCTATTTGCAGACAACATGTGTATTTAGAAAATGCGTTGTCTCAGCCCCAAATCTCCTTAAGCTGATAAGCAACTTCAGCAAAGACTCAGGATACAAAATCAATGTGCAAAAATCACAGGCATTCCTATACACCAGTAACAGAAAAACAGAGAGTCAAATCAGGAGTGAACTCTCTCTCACTACCAACACAAGATGTCAATTATAGGAGAAATTATACACAGATTTAGAGAGAATATATGGTAACTTTCTATATTCTCAATATTTCTGTAAGCCTGAAATTTCTCTTAAAATACAAAAATTGATTACAGGGAGATAGAACAAAAAAAAATACTAGATTGAAATTGGAGATATAAAAGGATAGACAACACATATGATACTTAAAGAGTGAAAGAGATACAGAGAATTTAAAAAAAAAAGTTCTGATAATGTATTTATAGTCCAAAAGAATTTAAATAATGAAGCAGAAGTAATAGATAATGTAACAACTATTTTAAAATATCCAAAATTTATAAATTTTCAGCAGCCATAAATTCATGATGTAAACACAGTATAGAGTAACTAACAAACACTACCAAGACAAAATAAACAAAATAATTTTAAATATTGTTAAAGACACACCATACTTGCTTCAAAGAAGCAACAATATGACTAACAGATGGGTTATAAAGAAAAGCAATGAAACCAGAAGAAAACAGAATTTTATATTCAAGTATTAAAAGAGCAATAATTTCAAGAACTCTATATTCAGTAAACTATCTTCCAAAAACAAAAGAAAAGTACAAAATATTGAAAAAATGCTCAAAACTGATAGAATTCTTCACCGGCAGAATGACACCAAAATAATAATGATAATAATAATGAAATATTTTAGGCAAAAGGAAAATTATCCCAAATAGCAGCTCAGAGATGCAGTCTGAAATGAAGAACAGGTAAAATGTGAAATCTGCTAAAAACTGAGTGGATAAAACAGCAACCATAATATCTTGTGGAGGTAAGTAAGTATATGTATTTAACAGAACTGAGAAACAAATCCATAATCATAGAACATTTTGACATGTTTCTTCATAACTGATAAATGAAGCAGTTTAAAAATAATCAAATGTTTATTATTCAAGATGTTAACAAAATGAAAATAATTTAAAAATAAAGATTCTCTGTATCAAAAAATGCCCATTAATTTTTACTGTCTAAAAATATTTTCCCCAAATTTCTTCTGCTGCTTCATAAAGCAAGTTTCAGAAATTTCAGGAAACTAAAATTCAATAGCAACAAGTTAAATCCAAAGAAAATAGAAGGAAGGAAATAATAAAGATGAGAACTGAAGTTGCAAAGGATAAAAAATATGTCATAAGTAAAACAATTCATTCTTGTAGACTGTCATTATGTCACATATCCTTAGTATTAGGAATGAAAAATAGGATATCACTAAAGAGCCTTCCAGATACAAAACATAATGAGAAAAATCATAAACAACTATATATAAATACATTTAAAAGTTTAGAGCCAGCTGAGGTGGCTCACACCTCCTGTAATCCAAGCACTTTGAAAGGCTGAGTTGAGATCACCTCCAGGCAGGAGTTCGAGACCAGCCTGGTTAACATGTTGAAGCTAAAAACACAAACATTAGCAGGCTGCGGTGGTGTGCCTCTGTCATCCTAGCTACTCAGAAGGCTGAGGCAGGGAGAACTGCTTGAACCCGGGAGGCAGAGGTTGCAGTGAGCCGAGATCGCACCACTGCACTCCAGCCTGGGCGACAGAGAAAGAGTGCATCTCAGAAAAGGAAAAACAAACAATGTGCATGACATGGAGCAATGTCTTAAAATATTACAAACTGATGTCACAAGAAAATATCAATAATCTTTTATCTATTAAAGAAATGAAAAACTTCACATAATTTTCCTAATAAATTTTACCAAGTATTTTGGGAAAAAAATCACCAAAACTAAGCAAAGTCCTTCAGAAGTCACCATCCCTCTTTGAACAACCTTTACTAAAAGGTAAACTACTGGTCTATCTCCCATGATAAAACTTAATATAAAATATTTTCAAACTAAATCCGTTGATCTGTATAAGCATATCATAAGCAATTATAATTTATTTTTGAATTGCAAACCTGGTTTAAAATTTAAGTCAAACAATTGTATTCATCACATCAGTCGAATGAGGGAGAAAATTCTTGTCTTCATCTCAATAGATGCATGAAAAGCAATCGATTAAATTTATATCAATTTATAATTTTAAAAAATAATCAGCAAAACAGGGAAAAGGGGACTTCCTTATTCTGGTAAAAAAGAATCTAAACATAGCCACAGGAAACAAATGAGGAAATAAAACAAGGTTGCTTACTACCACCACTTTTATTTGACATTTTGCTTGAACAAATATAAGCTAAATGTGAAAGGCAAATAAAGCACATACTAAATCAAACAGCAGCATGTGATGGGGCCTGACTGGTGTGTGATACAGCAATTAAATAGGACAGCCAGAAAATGCCACTCAGTGGAAAACGATGAGCTGAATTTCAATGACATGGAGAAGTAGCCCATGATGTGAAGATAAAGGGTTCTAGACACAGAAACAACAAATGGAAATTCCTTGAAGTGAGAGTGTGCTCTGCAGGTTTTCTGAAAACAAAAGCCATATATTGTACAGTTCACATTGGGTGCTTGGAGGGCCAAAGTGAAAAGTCACAGGCAAATATAAGCATACCTATAGTTACTTTTGATGGGAATGTTCTAAATAGGACAGTTTATTAAGATAGAGATTTTCAGATTACTTTGAAAAATCAAGACCTAACTATATCTGATCAAGAACTCTACATTAAACAGCAAGTTAAAACTAAGGTGGAAAGTAAGTTAAAAGATAAAAGTAAGTTAAAAGTAAAAGTAAGTTGAAGTTAAAAGGAAGGTGACAGAGAAAGAAATGTCATGGACTTTAATAAAAAGAAAGCTGGAGTAGCAATATTAATTTCAGACAAACTTATTTCAGAATAAGGAATATTATTAGAGTTAAAATGTAGCATTACATAATGATAAAGTATGCAGTTAATTCTTCAAGGAGATAAAACAATCCTAAATGTATATGTACCTAACGATAGAATGTCAAAATATATGATCCAAAATTGATAAAGGAGAGATTTAAAAAGAAAGTTTTATTATAGTTGGAGAACTCAACAACCTTCTGATCAAGCAGGTGGAAAATCAGCAAGAATACCAGTTCCTGAACTGCATTATCAATCAACTTGACTTAGATGACATGTACAGTATCTACCACCTAGCAACAATGGAATACACACTTTTCTCAAGCACATGTGGGACATTCAAAAAATTAGGTTATATTCTGTGTTATTGAACCCACCTTAATATATTTACGAGAATGGAAATCTTACCAGGTATAGTTTCAGACCACAAAAGAATTAAGTTTAAAAACATAAGAGAAGGATAGTCAGGTAATTCTTCAATATTTAGAAATTAAACAAGATTTCCCATGGGTAAAAGAAGAAGTTTCTCAAGATGCTTTTCTATATGAACTAAACTGAAATACAATTTACAAAAATTACGGAGATGTGGACAAAAACAGCATTTAATGGAGAATTTGTAGCATTTACATCCCTGCATTAGAAGAAAAAAAATGGGCAATAATACAAACAGATACTTCATCAAAAAGAGCATATGGGTGGCAAATAAGAATATGAAGTGATGATTAACATTACGAATCACTAGTTAAACGTGAAATAAACCCATAAAGAGATAACACTACCCACATATTAACTGGCACAAATTGAATAGAATGAATATCCCTAGTGTTGGGGAGGATATAGAGGAAGTAAAATTCTCCTACAGTGCTCGTGGTAAAATTAAAAAAAAAAATCTGACAGTGTCAAAACCTTAAACTTACAACTACTGTGTGATTAATTTCATTCTTATTTATCTAAGATTAATAAACAATATGGTCTATACAGAAATTTTTTAATATTCATAGCAACTTTATTTGTAATATCACAAAACCCCTAAAATAGCCCAAAATGTTCATCACCAGCTAAACTGATGGACAAATTATCATACAGTAACACAATGCAGTACTCCTACGCACTAAAAACGGAAATACAGAGACCCATGAACATAGCTATGCTGAGTGAAAGAAGCTAGGTGGAAAACAGTACATATTACATGATTATGTTTACCTATAACTATAAAATGCAAATGTACAGTTAAAGAAAGTATATGAGTTGGTGTCTGGGGAGGAGGGTACGAGTGAGGCAGAATTACAAAAGAGCATGAGGAATCTTTTTTTTTTTATTGCATTTTAGGTTTTGGGGTACATGTGTAGAACATGCAAGATAGTTGCATAGGTACACACGTGGCAGTGTGATTTGCTGCCTTCCTCCCCTTCAGCCTTTTGGAGCGATGAGTGTACTCATTCCCTTAAGTGTGGTGATGCTTTTACAGGTGTTCCATATATCAAACTTAAACTGTACACTTTAGAGGTATGCATTTTATTGCACGTGAATTATACTCCAATAAAGCTGTTAAAAAGAAAAATGGTTACCTGCATACAGGGTTCCTTTTCTACAGAGGCACACCTCCAGCCTGTGGGTTCAGGAAGGTTGCATTTCCTGATCTCTGAGTCCTATCCTCAGAACTCCACTTCCATCTCAATGGTCTGAGTATCTTCTCACAGCAGTTACGTTCTAGTTTTTATTGAGCATTCCTAGCATCTCTAGAAGTGCCTCTGGCTGAGGCAAGCTGCCCGCTTGTTTATGTTAATGCTCTGGTTACAAAGTTTCATGTTTTATGTTTAAATAAACTCGGGAATCTGTTGTTTTTACTGTGCAATTTTTATTTTTTAAAGACAGAGTCTTGCTCCGTTGCCAGGTGCCAGGCTGGAGTGCAGTGGCGCGATCTCGGCTCACTGCAACCTCAGCCTCCAGGGTTCAAGCAATTCTCCTGCCTCAGCCTTCCAAGTAGCTGGGACTACAGGTGCACACCACCAAGCCCAGCTAATTTTTGTATTTTTAGTAGAGACGGGGTTTCACCATGTTGGCCAGGATGGTCTCAATCATTGACCTTGCGATCCGCCCACCTCGGCATCCCAAAGTGCTGGGATTACAGGTGTGAGCCACCTCGCCTGGCCCTAGTGGGCAATTTTTACAGACTCAATAGTGTTCTGAAATGTATAGAGCTGAAATAAAGCATTATTATCCCTGTTTTTACAGAAGAGATTAATTGGCGTAGATTAAGTTAATTAATCTATGATATATATATTGGAATTTATATATATAGGAAGTTATATATAATGGAATTTTATATGTAATGGAATACAGAACCAAAGTTTGGACCAATATGTTCCAATTTAGGGAGGGCAGTCAGCACCATCCTCCACCTCAGAAAATGCCTTGGACGGTGCCACAGGTGTGGTCCATGTGTTTAATCCAGGAAACTTTTTTATGTGGCCACTTCTTTCCTCTTTTATCACCTCAGTGTCATGCCTCTCAAGTTCCGCTGCATCTTTCATAAAGGGCAGCAGCAATAGGACACATATTTATAGAGGTTATTTTAGGGGTGTGTGATACACGCCTTACTTAATAAGTTAGTACTCTGAAAGGTTTTGACCACTGAAATACTTTGTGCCAAAATAGCCACAATAGTGATTTTCTTTTTTGTCTTACTTTTATCTTTTTCAATAGATTTTTTAAAAAAATAAAATTGTACCTACTCTTCCAGTATACAAAACAGAGAATGCACTGGTTTTCTTTCAGCAGAATAGTGTTCAGAACCACCCCCTGGTTGCCTTATGATCAAACCACTGAAATGATGTAAAATGCTCCCAAGGTGTCACCATGGAAACCCAAAGTTACGGGAAGCACTATTTTCAAGCCACTTTTCTCCAATAAGGCCCAGACTCCTCTCCTGGGTCCGATGTGGAGACTCAGCTCGGCTCTGAGCCTACTTTGGGTGACGTTTGCACATGCTGGAGTCCGAATATGGAGTTTCCATATTGAAATCCACCTGTGAGTCTTCTGTTTCGTTCATAACCCTTGGTGATATTTCCAAGGACAACAACAATTTTAGAAATCAATTATTTTAAAAGTGACAATCTCCATCTTTTAATACAATGTTAGCACATTTTTATTTCTCTTTTTTTCTTTTCCTACCTTCATACTCACTTTATGCCTTTTAAAAAAAACCTGATACATTTAAAAAGAATATTAAGTTTAGGCCAATTAATATAATTGTAGACTTCTAAAGAGGCTTTTTTTTTTAATTAATGTTTTTTGTTTTTACTGCTGATTTTTATTTACTGCAAAATGACATTTTTCTTTTGTGGGGAGGTCCTGCAGTCCAGCCTACAAAATGACTTGTTAATTAAAAAAAAATCCTTTTTAATGAAATAGTTATCAGTGGGTTATTAAGATACTTAAGTAGATATGTCAACACTATAGCCATAGCAAGATACTGAAGTGTTTTGCTGGTAGCCTTTCAAATAGTTTCCCTCCCTTATGCACGTGCACACACACACACACACATACACACACAAAACCACTACAGAATTCACACAAATGTTACCCACTATATGGCGTAGTGACATATTAATGACCATAATCTTATGCAAACCAATCTAGAAGTTTTACTATTTACCATTTCCACTCATGTTTTCTACTATTTACTTTCTACTTCTATTACTTTTCTATTGTTTCATTCATTACTTTTCTATCTCTATTACTTTTCTATTATTTTATTCAGTAATACTGAAATACAGTATACTGAAATACAGTATACTGAAAAATACCTGTAATGAGACCATTAAAATTTTTCTTGGAATGTTTTCATTAATCCTCTGAACTTCACTTAAGGAAATTGTGATTCCTACATATTTTATGTTCGTCAATTTTAAATATTTTATAATATTGAAGAAAATATGAGCTTAGTATCTTTAATCAATTTCTGATTAAAAGTTCTGAAACTCTAAGTGAAAATATATTATAAATTTTAGGCTTTTAATTATAATATATACATATATTTATATATGCAATAAATATTTTTTCAAATTTTCAAATATATATTAAGTATAATAGTAGAAACTAGATGGTTTTGTCATAACATTTTTAACTGCTTCTCTTGATACATTTCTATGTGTTATCTCACAAACTTAGATGCTTCATATTTTTTTGCAAAACTAAACTTCTAAATATCTGGATATTTTATTCCCACTTTATTTGAAATAAATGGTGATGTTTTTGCTAATTTCACCCTCCACGAACTTTTTCAGTATCAACTAATTTTGACATTTTTGTCCAGAAGCATCAATGACCATACAGCAAATATTATGAACTATTTCATTAGATATTTATAAGCATTTACCTTTCAGTTAAGTAATAAAAGATTAATCCAATGCCCTGAGGATGCTTTATGTTTTATTGCAAAGATAAATAACTTGTTCAAATTTACACAGCTACTGAGTGTCAGAAATAATGATAAAACACAGGATTCTAAATCCACCTTGTTATATTTTGGGATATATCTGATTAGAAACCAGGACACATATACATTTAAAACAATTTTCTACCCAGTATCCAGAGTAATTGAGTTTAATGCCAGTTTTGTAGTCAGAAAGAGTGGTGCAGGATTGCTATTTCGTATCTTACCATCCCACACACATACCCAAGTTCAAAGCAGCAACAGCAGCAGCCCTTTGGGTCTGATAGAGCCTCCCTCACAAACATTCAGCCACAAGCACTCTTCCTCCTCTCCCGGGTGAGCTTGGCCAAAGCCTGTTTGTATTATGGTCACCGGCTACTCTTTAGACAATATGTGTTTCTTTCATAATCAAGTCTGTGATGATATCTGTCAGGAAATACTACTCTACTCAACAACCCCATTTTTCTGTTCTCACTGATAACGCTTTGGAAGAGTTCCTTGAACTATTTTCCTGGAGTTCACTATAAGCAAATTCACCTCAAAAACTCTTGGCAGAATATCTGGTAAGGATGTGAATATGAAGGCAGATCACATCACAGAATCTTCTTTACCAGTAATTAAAATGAAGACAAAATTTACTGAAACAGTAAGCAAAACAAGCAAACAAATTAAAGCCTAGAAAAAAATGGCTGGGAATCCCAGCACCTTGGGAGGCTGAGGTAGGGGGATAACCTGAGGTCAGGAGTTTAAGACCAGCCTGACCAACATGGCAAAACCACATCTCTATTGGAAATACAAAAATTAGCCTAGCGTGGTGGCATGTGCCTGTAGTCCCAACTACTCAGGAGGCTGAGGCAGGAGAATCGCTTGAACTGGGGAGGCGGAAGTTGCAGTGAGCCAAGATAGCACCACTGTACTCCAGCCTGGGTGACAAAGTAAGTCTCCATCTCAAAAAAAAACAAAGCGTAGAAAAATTAAAAACCTGTCAAAGAGAATGAGTAAGTCAATTATGCAATAGCCACACAATGGAATACTATACAATAAAGAAATTTAAAAATCTGCAACTGTATCCAAAAATATGGATGAACATCGTAAACACTGTTGAGCAAATGAAGCTCAGTCATCCAAAAATAAACGATGATTCCATTTCTATGATGTACAAAAAAGCATTTATATAATGTAGAAACATTCCTATGATGTACAACAGCATCCATGCTGTATCTGTTAGAGCCGTTACTATCTTTCTGAGACAGTGAAAACCATCAGTAAGTGAAGGGCAGTCCAAAAATATCCTCTGGGAAGCCAGTAGAGATTTTTTTCTTTGGATGTTGGTTACCTGGGTGAGTTCATAGTAGAAAAATTCACTGAGCTATACACTTGTGATAGGCACATGCTATACATGGAAGACTTCAACAAAATCCTTTTAAGGTGATTAAGTTAATTTGATGGACACAATATTTGTTTTTTTCTTTTAAGATTTTCTTGTCTAAATAATTTGTCTATGCAGTAAATTAAAATGTGAGGAGAAAAAACTTTCTTGAGCAACCAGTAATGAGAAACAGATCAAATATCACATCCAAGAAGACAAAGTATAATTGAGCATTCCATTTCCTGCCCTCCCTCTTTCCTTAGATTCTACAAATGTTGATATACCATGAAATACCTGACCTTTAAAATATAGCAGAGGAATATCCCTAAGGACATCATCTTATGAAGTGGAAAAACAGACACACTCTTTCAAGGGACACCAGGGACATGGCAAGGACACAGGCAACTTCACCACTATTTTGTATTACCCTAGAGATAAAACCACCTTAAGCAGAGAAGAGCAAACAGTTAGAAAGGAGTGAGCCTACTCCGCAGATCCTATAGGGGGAAAATCAGAAGAATCCACGATACCGTGAATAAAATAATTTAAAAGCTTAAGGTAATATAAAAGTAAATATTATTTATATACAAAGCTGTAAGAGAGAAAAATAATAATGACAGAAAAAACTCCACCCATAAGAGAAATGAATAAATAATTAAAGGAAAATAAGAATACAAATTTAGGCCAAAACTTAAAAAGCCTACATGTGGAGAATTCTAGGACAGTCTGGAAAACCACGAAAGTAGATTTGAAGAGTGTCTTTTTTCCTTGACACGATGACACAACATCAGGAACATCTGATACAAATAAGATCCCAAAAACATTTTTGTGGTGTTAAAATGTCTGATTTCAAAGCATAAAGAATAAATAATAAATTTATCATCATTTGGACACTAAAAGTGGAAGTAGTATAGTGTATTGAATTGAAACATTGAATTAGAAATAAACATGAGCACATGGTTGCAAGAGGACAGAATATGACAGCAAATCACCAAGTCCTATCGCCCAACTTCAGTGATCACCAGCTCATGCCAAACTGCTTTCATTTATTTTAATGACATCTAATTCCTTCCTTTCCATATTATGCAAAGCTACTTGTATAGAATTCTCACCTCAGATCCAAGATGGCTGATCGCTAACAGCTCGGGATTGTAGCTCCCAGTGAAAGCTCAGAGAACGTGAGGACGCCACATTTTCAGAGGAATTTTCGTCGCCCACGGACCAGAAGATTTCCAGTGGAGGAGCCCCGCGGGTCGCCAGCGCGACTTCTGTGTCCGGCGCAGCGGTTTTGTCGTTGCCTCGTTGAGGCAGCTCTTCATGTACAGTGAGCGGGACTGGTTCCCCTACTGACTGGTGTTTGGAGCTCCGGGAAGGCAGAGCCGCTTGTTGCAGACTCAAGAAGGAAGCCAGACCGGAGATTCCCAGGCAGAAGAGCACCATCAGTCTTATCGCTGCTGTTTTGGCCGGCGCAGTGGGTTGCTCGGATTCCAGCACTGGGAATCAATAAATTGGACATCCTCTCAGGAACTTAATCAGAAAGGCGCTAATTGTAAATACATCAGATGGATAAATTCACAATAAAGGGAAAAAAACAGCCTAAAAAGGCCGAGAAAACTGAAAGTCAGAACCCCTCTCCCTCTACAGGGGATAGTAATTCCTCATCAGCAACGGAACAAGCCCTAATGGAAGAGGACTGTGTTCCAGTATCTGAAGGAGGCTTTAGAAGGTGGATGGTAAAAAACCTCTGGGAATTAAAACAACTTGTTCTAACCCAATGTAAAGAAACTGAGAACTTTGAAAAAAGGTTAGACGAAATGTTAAAAAGAATGGACAATATAGAAAGGAATATAAATGAACTAATGGAGTTAAAAAATACAACACGAGAACTTAGTGAAATATGCACAAGTTTGAATAGCCGAATTGATCAAGCAGAAGAAAGGATATCAGAGGTCGAAGATCGACTTAATGAAATGGAACGAGAAGACAAGAATAGAGAAAAAAGGATAAAAAGGAGTGAGCAAAGTCTCCAAGAATTATGGGACTATGTGAAAAGACCTAATCTACGTTTGATAGGTGTACCTGAATGTGATGGAGAGAATGAATCCCAGCTGGAAAATACTCTTCAGGATATTATCCAGGAGAATTTTCCCAATCTAGCAAAGCAGGATACTATTCAACCTCAGGTAATACAGAGAACACCACAAAGATATTCCTTAAGAAGAGCAACCCCAAGACACATAATCATTAGATTCACCAGGGTTGAAACAAAGGAGAAAATACTAAGGGCAGCCAGAGAGAAAGGTCAGGTTACCCACAAAGGGAAGCCTATTAGACTTACAGCTGATCTCTCAGTAGAAACCCTACAAGCCAGAAGAGAGTGGGGGCCGATATTTAACATCCTCAAAGAACAGAAATTTCAGCCCAGAATTTCATATCCTGCCAAACTAAGCTTCACAATTGAAGGAAAAATAAAATCTTTTATGAACAAGCAAGTACTCAGAGATTTTATTACCACCAGGCCTGCTTTACAAAAACTTCTGAAAGAAGCATTACACACAGAAAGGAACAACCAGTATTATTAGCCTTTCTAAAAATATACCAAAAAGTAAAGAACATCAACAGAAAGAAGAATTTACATCAACAAATGGATAAAATAGCCAGTTAATATCAAATGGCAGTAATCTTAAATTGAAATCGACTAAATTTTCTAATTAAAAGATACAGCCAAAATCTAACGGTATACTATATCCAGACCCATTTCATATCCAAAGATACACAAAGACTAAAAACAAAGGGTTGGAGAAAGATTTACCAACCAAATAGAGAACAAAAACAAATAAATAAACAAAAAAGAGTTGCAATTCATGCATTTGATAAAACAGATTTCAAACCAAAAAAGATAGAGTGGTATAAGGATCAATGCATCCTAACATGCAGATACATAAGACCCATAAAGAGATTCAGACTCAACGAAACAGAAAATTAATAAGGATATCCAGAATCTGAACTCAGATCAGTAACAAGTAAACTTAATAAGCACTTGTAGAACTTTCCACTTTAGATAAATAAAATATACATTCTCCATTTTAAATACACAAAATAATGATCGGCCATTATTAATAGCCATTTTTTAGAATAAAGCAATATTCCTGTTCTCTCTCCCTCTTTTTCTTCCTCTCTTTTCCTTTCCAAAAAAAAAGCACCCATCTTTCTCCTTGCCCCAAACCTAAAAAAAAAAAAAAAAAAAGAATTCTCACCTCATAGGAAGTATAGAGCTAGAAAGCTCTCCTCTCACAGGCAATGTATATGTTTCTAATCTGCAAGATCATACAGTAATGGAGACAGGGAGGCTGCAAGATTCATTGGGTGAAAATTTGCTGTCAGCAGGAGCATCTCAGATTCTGAATGTATTATGCCACAGACTAGTGCTTAATTACAAGAAGAAAAGCTCCCTCGATATCACCGATCGTACAGCAAACTGATAATATGCACCGCTTACTGCAACACCGTGGAAAAATCCAAAAGTGATACAGCAATTTCTTGTTAAAAATGATTCACGTGAATTTAAACTTTGGGGAAAAAAATGTGTGTATTTCACACTAAAAGTAGCCAGGATTCATATAAAATGTCAATGTCATGAAAGGCAAAAAAAAAAAAAAGTGGTGTAGTATAAACTTGATGAAAAGAGACTAAATTGCCACACCATTCACACACACTGAATGACACCAACCAGATCCCAGTGCCACATAGAAGACAACTGTGGAGGACACTCTGGGACATCTTGGAACATTCAAGATGTCCATCATAGAATATTATTTGTGGTATTACTGACTAAATATTATCTTGGGTGTGACAATGAGAGGTGTTTACATATTATTATCTTAGGTGTGAAAATGATAGGACCTTCTTTTACTTGAGAAATGAAAAGAAGAAGGGAAATACAGGGAAAGAAGAAGGAAAGAAAAAATAAAGGAAAGAAGGAAGGGAGAACTGGGGAAAACACAAAGCAATGAGTCACACAAAAAAGGGAAGAAAAATCAAGAAAAACTTGCCCACCTATTGAAACAGGTAATTACCACGTCAAACAAAAATAAAAGAATTATGAGGCATGGAAAAGAGTAAAAGATATCTCAGAAGGAAAAACCATAGGTTTCAACATGTAAGGGTCAGAGGCAGATGAAAAAATGTCATCGGAAGAAGAGAAGTACAATTCTAACACACATCAAATAACAGAAACGCTTAGAATTATACATATTCAAAAGAAAACAAATCTGGAAGTTAAAAAAAAATCTGATAAAACAATTGATTTACATTAAAAAAAATTGGGGAAGTAAGGAGGACTGAGAAGCAAGTAGCATAATTTCAAAACTTCAGAATTAATCAGAAGCAAAGAGCAGACCAAGCAAAGCCCACGATCTCCCCATCCAAAAAAGAATACCATGGAAATTAGAGATATTATTTCTTCTTCTTTTTTTTGTGACACAGAGTCTTGCTCTGTCACCCAGGTTGAAGTGCAGTGGCGCAATCTCAGCTCACTGCAACCTCAGCGGCCTGGGTTCAAGCCATTCTCCTGCCTCAGTCTGCGGAGTACCTGGGATTACAGGTAACTGCCACCACACCCAGCCAATTTTTGTAATTTTCTTAGAGACTGGGTTTCATCGTGTTGGTCAGGCTGGTCTCAAACTCCTGATTTCAGATACTCAGGTGATCCAACCGCCTCGGCCTCCCAAAATGCTGGGATTACAGACGTGAGCAATAGCTTTTATTTCTGAAAAGCATAAGCCAGAGATTAAACAACAACAGCAACAACAACAAAAAAAAAAACAGGAGAACCTGGTAATTCAGAAACTGTGAAAAACAGTAAGTGGACAAGCGTAGCAAATGGAAGCAAGGAAAGGAGAAGGAACGGGGTAAGACACGTGCCTGACCGTATATCCGGCAGGAACGTGCTCCACAGTGGGCTAGTAATGATGCTCAAGGGCCAGCCACCCTCAAGAGTTGCAGTTATTTATCCTGGGGCCAATAGGAGCCTTAATTTTAAACTTCTGGCTTCCAGAACTGGGAGAGAATAACAACTTGTTTTAAGGCACCCGGTATGTGGTGTTTCGCTATGGCTGCCCTAGGAAACATGCATGGCAAATATTAAAACATCCCATCATACCGTGTTCCGAAAATAATTTTGCTTTGTTTCTTTGTAGAGACAGGGTCTCATTATGTTGCCCAACCTGGTCTCCAACTCCTGGCCTACACATTTCTCTTTTCTTATCCTCCCAAAGTGCTGGGATTATGGGCATGAGCCACAGCACCCAGCCCATATAATTATTTGAAACAAAGTTATCCTGCGCCAGTTATAAAGTTTGTTAGTTGCACTTTGACTATAATTTTGGAAATCTATTGAAGTTTAAAGTTTCTATAACACAGTAATTCCAGAGTGTTTTAATCACAATCCCCACCTGTTTACATGCTTATTAAGTGTTACCCTAGCAAAGACTGAAATGTGCTACATAACAAACTGATATATTAAAATACATCATACTCGACAGAGGTTCAAAGGCCTGAGTTAGATGCACTTGTACTAAGGATGTAGGAAAGGCAAGCCCCAAATTGAGGCTTAGCTTGGGAGGGTTCTTGGATTCACCCAGGGAGGAATTCAAGGGCAACTAGGAGGTGGTAGACAACACTCTTGTAATGAAGGTGCTGTTCCTTGTGAAGCAGGGCTGACTCACATGCAGTGCACCCAGAGTTAACAACATATGTGCTCAGCCAGGTGCGGTGGCTCACACCTGTAATCCCAGCACTTAAGCAGGCCCAGGTGGGCGGATCATGAGGTCAGGAATCCGAGACCCAGCCTGACCAACATGGTGAAATCCTATCTATACTAAATATACAAAAATTAGCTGGGCATGGTGGCACATGTGATCCCAACTACTCAGCAGTCTGAGGTAGGAGAATCTCTTAAACCTTGGAGGTGGACATTGCAGTAAGTGGATATTGCACCATTGCACTCCAGCCTGGGCAACAAAGCGAGACTCTGTCTCAAAAACAAACAAAAAAAGTGTGTTGGCAGCTGTATTTATACCCACTTTTATATTCAATTATAATTTACATGCAAATTAAGGGGTGGGTTAATGCAAACTGAGGGGTTGGATTATTCAGAACTTTCTAGGATATGAGCAACAACTTCCAGATTATTGACATGGAAAGGGTGGTAACTTCGGAGTCATTGCCATGGCATTTCTACAGTGTCATGGAGCTGGTGGGAGTGTCTTATGCTAATGAGCAATAAGAGCAGCGGGGCTCACTTTCCTCCCATCTGCTGGTGCCTACTGGTGTCGTCGCTTCATCCTGTCTGGACCAGATCCTGTTTTGGTCAGGAGGGATGTGACCAGAAAACAAGTCCTGCTGGTCTCCTCCCTCACCGACATGTGTAAAGAAATTACAGATAACAGGACTTTTCAAATGTAATAAAATAGAAATCAGCCAGGTGCAGTGGCTCATGCTTGTAATTCCAGCACTTTGGGAGGCCAAGGCTGGTGGATCACAAGGTCAAGAGATCGAGACCATCCTGGTCAACATGGTAAAACCCCGTCTCTACTAAAAATACAAAAATTAGTTGCGCCTGCCTGTAATACCAGCTACTCGGGAGGCTGAGGCAAGAGAATTGCTTGAACCCGGGAGGCGGAGGTTGCAGTAAGCTGAGATCGCACCATTGCACTCCAGCCTGGGTAACAAGAGCGAAACTCCATCTCAAAAAAATAATAATAAAATAAATTAAAAAATGCTATATATTTGCACATATGTGTTGAAAACAAATAGGAGGAAGGATAAACATGAAACTGATAATACTGTCATTTATAGGCATGGGAGGGAGGAAGTTGAGAGGAAGTGACTTTGGTTGGTCTTCAACAGAACTTATTTTATTCATAATGTTTGTATTTTTCAGAACTATGTAACCCTGGATTACAATTTTAAAGTATGCTATGACCATCCTGTTGGAAAACTTAGTGATTAAACAGAAAGCACAGAAAATGGGCCACAGAAACCTCAAAGTTAGGATCATTTTCCTGATATGAATAAAGTTTTTAAAATAATTTTTCATTTTAATTAATGTCTTCGTTTTCATTTTTATGAATACATAATTTTTGTATATATTTACGAAGTACCTATGATATTTTGTTACAAGTGTAGAACATGTAATGACCACATTAGGGTCATTGGGCCTAATGTTCTCAACATAAACAAATAAGGTGATGACCTTAACATTTATTATTTATGCTGGGGACATTCCATATCCACTCCTCTAGCTATTTTTGATTCCACAATAAAATATTAACTATAGGCATCCTACTCTGTGGAAAAAGTTTTGAATCTGTAAGTGGAATAAACATACATACTGATCAATAATTTTTTTTAAATCTGAGTAATAGTCAAGTAATTTAGTTTCAAAATTACAGAAATAGAAATAATTCTGTAGGTAACTAGACCAAAAAGGAAGCCTATGGCCTGGCATGGTGGCTCATGCCTGTAATCCCAGCACTTTGGGAGGCCGAGGCAGGTGGATCACTTGAGGTCAGGAGTTCAAAACCAGCCTGTCCAACATGGCGAAACCCCATCTCTACTAAAAATATAAAATTAGCCAGGCGTGGTGGTGCATGCCTGTAGTCCCAACTACTCAGGAGGCTGAGGCAGGAGAATTGCTTGAACCTGGGAGGCAGAGGTTATAGTGAGCCAAGATCGTGCCACTACACTCCAGTCTGGGCAACAAGAGCAAAACTCCATCTCAAAAAAAAAAAAAGGAAACCTACATCTAAGATAGAATCCCCTCTCCAATTTCTCCTCAGTAATGTCTTGTATCAGAAGACACAGCCAGACAGATGTTGAAGCTAAGTTTGGCATCCAAATTTTGTCCCTAGCCAAAGATATTCCCAAACATAATAAAATGCAGAAAGTTTAACACTGAGGAAACCTCCTTTAAAGAAAAAAAAATCCAGCAGTTAAGTCCAATTTAATTAAAGAAATTTTCAAATAAAGTTAGCCACTGTCTCAGCTTCCCTCACACTTGTCATTAGTAGAATACAAACCAATTCACCAGTGTGCATTTCTTCGCTGCTTCATTTTATCTCTTTTCTGTCTCTGTATCTCTCTGTACATTCATCAATATATCTACATACATATCTATATTTATGTCTCTATCTCTATATACCTCTGTCTATATCTAGATATATAGAATGGTAGCTATATCTTTCCCTTTAAAGTTTTTTCTTCTTTTTTGCAATTGGCTATCTTCTGTGTCTCTGCAAAATTTGAAATGTGAACTCCTCCAGTCTCTACTATATTTACATCTTCATTTCTTCTTATGTAATACAGTCTCCATTGCTCACTGGTGCTCATATTTTTTTTTTTTTTTTGCTTTCAAATATTTTTGTTCAGATTAAATGATGTTTTAAACATTATCCCTGTGAGGAAGAGACATTTGTTGGAGTCATCCAAGTTCCTTCATCATGATTTCAGTTCATCTTCTGTATTAAAATAAATTTAATTTAAATAAAATAAATTTAAATTAATTTTAATAGCTCAGGCTACCATAAGACGATACCATAATCGGGGTGGAATGAACAATGAAAACGTATTTTCTCACAATTCTGGGGGCTGTAAGTTCAAGGTCAGGCTGCAAGGAGGGTTTTGGTGAAGGGTTTTGGTGAAGGCACTCTTCTTAGTTTGCAGGTGGATACCTCCTTTGTGTGTGTCTACACATGGCATTTCCTCTGTGCGTGCATGGACAGAGAGAGTGATCTATCAATTCTATAAAACCCTATCCTTATGACTTCAGTTAAACTTAATTACCTCCTAAAACTCCCATTCTCCAAATGCAGTTATATTGGTGATTAGGGCTTTAACACATGAATTCAGTCTATAGCATTAGATTATATTAAAAAAAAATATTTGGGGCCAGGCAGAGTGGCTCACACCTGTAATCCCAGCACTTTGGGAGGCTGAGGTAGGTGGATTACCTGAGGATGGGATTTTTGAGACCAGCCTGGGCAACATGGCAAAACCCCAACTCTACTAAAAATCCAAAAATTAGCTGGGCGTGGTGGTAGGCACCCATAATCCCAGTTACTCAGAAGTCTGAGGCAGGGGAATCACTTGAAGCCAGGAGGCAGAGGTTACAGAGAGCTGAGATTGTACCACCAAACACCAGCCTGGGCAATACAGTGAGACTGTGTCTCAAAAAATAATAAGAAAAAATAAGAAATAAATAAAATAAAATAAATATTTAGTGAGATTTCTTTATATATGACAATAAATCTGTCAACCTCTTTCTCTGAAGAGTTTTCCCATTTCTCTGAACATTTATCCGAATCATTATAATAAAAGATCTATGGAAAGTTACTCACCAAAAGTTAACGACAGTCATTTCTGATTTTGAGATTATGTCTGCATCGTGTTACTTGTTACTTTCTGCTCCGTATTGATTCAGTTACTTAAAATTAGTAGGTAACATTAAGACAAATTTAAAATGTTGATAATATAAAATTATATCTTGTCAAAATAACCATACCAATGATACAGAGTTTGCTAATGCAATGTTTTATAAAATAAAGATTTATTGTGTCAATTATGAGTTGGGGATAATTGACGAAAACCTTGATCTCATAGAATATCTAGAGGATGAGACTGAAAAAGAAACAAAAAAGCAAATTAATACAAAAACAAACAAAAAAAAAAAACAGAAACGATGCTAAGCATAAAGAAAGAAGCAAAAATAATATTCCATTAGAAAAAAATTGGTAGACTAGAGAGCCAATTTAAACAAAGTGGGTGCTATAAAATTATCCTTTGATGACTCTGCTCAGAAACAGATGAGGAAAAGGAGGCCTCAATGTGGAGTGGACCCCAGGCAAGGGATGACCTCTGTTAAAATCTTGAGACCCAGAGGAAACCTAAAGGCAAGAGAAAGGAGGTTTGAGATGTTATTAGGCCCAAGTATGCTAGGTGAGAAGTACAATTTTGTATGAATTTTGTAATATCACCCCATGATTTTATAGAATCATTCAAGGGGGAAACTCACAAAATTTTCATTTAGTTAATAATTTCTGACTGCTGTAATGAGTTCTCAACCAAGTCAGGCATTGAATCCTGCCAGCCACGTGCCTGCCTAAAAATATCCAACCAGTCGGTGCCTCCCTGCAAATATTAACGAGGGCATTGAGAAGTGCAGAAGCTCAACCTTGCTTCATCCACTTAATCCACTATCCTTGGAATGCAAAGGGGAAATGGATGTCTATTCATTTATGAAACTCATTTATTTCATGATGCATTATAAAATAGAGTTCTTTTCTTTCCTGACAGTTTCTGATTATTACAATGTAGTTTTATTTTCTTCTTGGAATTCCAGTCTTGCTGCAAAATAAGACAGCCCCTGGAGCAGGGTGCTTGACCTTCAAAGCCTGTTCTTGGAAGATGTAAAGTTCTACAAGTGATTAGTTTAAAATAGAATTGTGTCTTCTCATGCAGCCCTTTGTCTTTGAAATGTTTTCTGGCAACATCTATAAAGAGTAATAAAATTGTTATAGTTTTGCCTTAATGACCTCCCTGCTAGATAAAAAGCATCTAAAAAGTAATTCAGTGCACAAGACTGACATATAATGATATTTGTTGCAGTGTTATCATATTAGTTCAATAATTAGAAATAATTTAATTTACCAACAAGGAGTCAATACTGTATATAAAGCATGATCTCAGTTTTATAATATATTAATTATATATAAATATATTCATAGAAAGAAGAACATTAGGAAATGCATCAAAATGTTGATGGTAATTGTTAGAATTTTATATAATTTTTTTCAATAGTTGTTTATTGCCCAAATTTCAGTAAATAGCATGTGCTATTTATCACTAAGAAATATAAGAGTTACACACAGAATAATTTGTGTTAAGTATGTAGATACATTAAAAATAGTGTAGGGACTCAGAATCATAAGGGCATATGTTTTGAATAATCCAATTGTGATGGTTAATACGGAGTGTCAACTTGATTGAAGGATGCGAAGTACTGTTCCTGGGTATGTCTGTGAGGGTGTTGCCAAAGGAGATTAACATTTGAGTCAGTGGGCTCAGAAATTCGGCAGACCCACCATTAATCAGGTTAGGCACCATCTAATCAGCTGCCAGCACAGCCAGAATAAAAGGCAGACAGAAGAACATGAAAAGACTAGACTGGCTTAGCCTCTCAGCCTACATCTCTCTCCAATGCTGGATGCTTCCGGCCCTCAAACATTGGACAAGTTCTTCAGCTTTGGGACTCAGACTGGCTTCTCCTTAACTTGCAGACACCCTGTTGAGGAACTTTGTGATAGTGGGAGTTAATACTACTTAATAAACTCCCCTTTATTTTCTGTATATAATAAACTAATACATATATCCTATTACTTCTGTCCCTCTAGAGAACTCTGACTAATACACCCATAGTACAGATTAATTTTCAAACCTACCATTTCATCCAGATGAAATGAGAAAAAAATAGAAGCCAGACTTTGTTTACTGGGGAACACAGTAAGAGTTTGGTAGCTCCTCATCAATAAGCAGGTGTTGGACAGTACCCAGGGTGTGGAGCATACACGTGTAGAATTAAACACAGAACTCTACTGTCAAATTTGGAAAGACAAACTCCTTTTCTGTATACCTTTCTCCATAATCTTGTCTCTATTTAGGTTTAATGTCCATGGCACACAGAAGTTGTATTTTCCAGCAGCAAAATCCATTGTTTTTCTCTTAAAGGATCCATTCTCATTCTCACTTTATGCTTGTGGTGTTTTCCCAGATATTTCCCTTTGAATTGTAGTCCATGTTATGTTTTGAACATACTTCTGTGGCCATAACTCCAGGGGACAAATTTTAGCTTCAGCCAATGTGGCATAAAGGTTGAGATGCTCATTTGCTTCCATTTCTGAAGTGCCTGTTCTGCCTGGGTCTGGCTTCCTTCCACTCATGCAGCCCCTATAAAGGGGACTCAGGGATTCAGCACATATATAGATGCTATTACATGTTTGGATACCCTTGTTTAGCTCCCAGGAATTTTGAGATACTTGATTTTTTTAATGCATTACATGTAAAATACTGTCCATTTTACTAGGACTCTGCTTACCTGAAATATTTGTTGTTGCTACCAATAAGAAGACACCTTTCTAAAGCAAAAGGAGTCTCGTGCTCTTTCCCTAGAGGCTTTTTATAAAGACAATATGAGTCATTGGGAATACGGGAATTAAGTATAGCAGAAGCGTGTAGTATGAAAGTCATGTGTGCATCATCCCAGAACAACTACAGACACATGTGAGAAATCGGCATTGTTTCATTTCTAGCTTCAATAAGGTGGTCAAACAAACTTTTCTTTGGGAAAGACTAAGTCCAAGAAGGATTTATTTTCTTTTAGCCTCTAAGTTGTAATAAGCTTCTTCTGTGAACCACACATTGCACTGGACCCAGGCTCTGATATTGTGGAAGTTGGTTATTTTTGCATGACAAAAAAAATTTCGTTTTCTGTCTGCTGTTTCCAAGGATCAGAGTGAAAATACAGAGTTCCCATCAATGACCTGTCCTTGGGCTGGAGTGACTTAGGCTGTAAGGGCAGCCAATCTCTATACAACAGGAGGCAAAAATTGCACTCATACATTTCTCTCTCCGTTTTTACTGAATTTCTAAGAATATAGGTAAAGATCACAGAGCAAAAGGAGCCATGAGACTGCCTTGCTGGACAATACCAAAAAGCATAAAATCTCGTTTCCTGGTTCCGGTCAGGGACACTGAAGATGAGGTAGTTTTAAGCAGGAATTAATTCATGTGTGGTGAGTTTCCCAATCATGAGATCTAAGGCAGGAGTGAATGTCTTGTACCTGAGAGACTCAGAGGCCTCGTTGGTCTCCCCCTAACTACTGAGAAATCTAAAAAAGCAAGATGCTGTGGCTTAGAAGAAAGATTGCAATAGCTGGATGGCCCAATGGCCCAATCTAAGGGCCCTACCCACACCTGCATTGCCCCGGAAGCTCTCCATCTCATTGCCTTAACTTCACACCTATCACCAGCTGACATGTTCAGATGTATTTATTCACTCACGTAGTCTGCCTCCTACCAGAATGCAAGCTCCATGAGAACAGGCCTCACCGGCCTTGTCTCCTTCTTCATTCCTCATCTGGATTAGAAACTGAGTTTTAGACCTTGTTCCAGAGCATCCACTGAGGGGACACCTGCATGTTTATGAAAATGGGGAGATATGAGGATATACTTTCTGAGCAGTTCCTGGGCTTCCTTGAAGTTTCCATAGATTGGTGCAGGACAAAAGTGACACAAATGTGATCTATTTTTATTCTCATGAGGATTTGAAAACACAAATAAGAAAACTGAGAGTATTAATAAATGGTGTTCTGAGAGAAAAGGTTTGGGAATAATGTCTCCATTTGATGTGAGAAAGTTAAACGATGACAATCTGTATAAAGAAATCTAACATTTCTTATAATCATGCTGCCAAAATAATAGCTAAGGCTTATTGCCCTTCAAGCTTGTTGTTCATTAATTTCATTAGACTTCATAGCAAAGCTAAAAGGAAGCTACCCTTTTAGACCCATTTTTTTTTTAAGTTGAGTTTTTTTTTTAATTCTCTAAGTCATCCATAAAGCACGGTGGTTGTCATTTTATACATGTTAATTTTATATATGGCTGTGGCCATATGTATGTGCCAAACTGAAGAACAGCACACTAATAAGCCCCAACAATTAAGTTTTTCCTCATATGTTGAGAAGTTTAACTTTATTTATTTATTTTTATTTTTTATTGTTATTCATTTTTTTTATTGTAAACATTCATCACCTTTTAAATGAACTTTTAAAAAAAATCTATTTTTACTTACAATATTCCTATTTTTTCATGCTCTGCATTGATTTACATAGATAGATGTAAGATTCCCTCTATTGTGAAATTTCTTCTTCTTAAAATATTTTTAATTGCATTTTAGGTTTTGGGGTACATGTGCAGAACATGCAAGATAGTTGCATAGGTACACACATGGCAGTGTGTTTTGCTGCCTTCCTCCCCTTCACCCACATTTGGCATTTCTCCCCAGGCTATCCCTCCCCAACTCCTCCCCAACTGTCCCTCGCCTATTCCCCCCAATAGACCCCAGTGTGTAGTTTTCCTTTCCCTGTGTCCATGTGTTCTCATTTTTCCTCGCCCGCCTATGAGTGAGAATATGCAGTATTTCATTTTCTGTTCTTGTGTCAGTTTGCTGAGAATGATGTTCTCCAGATTCATCCATGTCCCTACAAAGGACACGAACTCATCATTTTTGATTGCGGCATAATATTCCATGGTGTATATGTGCCACATTTTCCCAGTCCAGTCTATCATCGATGAGCATTTGGGTTCCAGGTCTTTGCTATTGTAAACAGTGCTGCAATGAACATTCGTGTGCATGTGTCCTTATAGTAGAATGATTTATAGTCCTTTGGATATATACCCAGTAATGGGATTGCTGGGTCAAATGGAAATTCTATTTCTAAGGCCTTGAGGAATCGCCACACTGTCTTCCACAATGGTTGAATTAATTTATACTCCCGCCAACAGTGTAAAAGTGTTCCTATTTCACCACATCCTCTCCAGCATCTGTTGTCTCCAGATTTTTTAATGATCATCATTCTAACTGGTGTGAGATGGTATATCAATGTGGTTTCGATTTGCATCTCTCTAATGACTGGTGATGATGAGCATTTTTTCATGTGTTTGTTGGCCTCATGTATGTCGTCTTTTGTAAAGTGTCTGTTCATATCCTTTGCCCATTTTTGGATGGGCTTGTTTGCTTTTTTCTTGTAAATCTGTTTGAGTTCTTTGTAAATTCTGGATATCAGCCCGTTGTCAGATGGGTAAACTGCAAAATTTTTTTCCCATTCTGTTGGTTGCTGATTCACTCTAGTAACTGTTTTTTTTGCCGTGCAGAAGCTGTGGAGTTTGATTAGGTCCCATTTGTCTAATTTGGCTTTTGTTGCCAATGCTTTTGGTGTTTTGGTCATGAAGTCCTTGCCTACTCCTATGTCCTGAATGGTTTTGCCTAGATTTTCTTCTAGGGTTTTTATGGTGCCAGGTCTTATGTTTAAGTCTTTAATCCACCTGGAGTTAATTTTAGTGTAAGGTGTCAGGAAGGGGTCCAGTTTCTGCTTTCTGCACATGGCTAGCCAGTTTTCCCAACACCATTTATTAAACAGGGAATCCTTTCCCCATTGCTTGTTTTTGTCAGGTTTATCAACGATTGTACAATTGTGGATATGTTGTGTTGCCTCCAATGCCTCTGTTCTGTTCCATTGGTCTATATCTCTGTTTTGGTACTAGTACCATACTGTTTTGATTACTGTAGCCTTGCAGTATAGTTTGAAGTCTGGTAGTGTGATGCCTCCTGCTGTGTTCTTTTTGCTTAGAATTGACTTGGCTATGCGGGCTCTCTTTTGGTTCCATATGAAGTTCATGGTGGTTTTTTCCAGTTCTGTGAAGAAAGTCAGTGGTAGCTTGATGGGAATAGCATTGACTCTGTAAATTACTTTGGGCAGTATAGCCATTTTCATGATATTGATTCTTCCTAACCATGAACATGGAATGTTTTTCCATCTGTTTGTGTCCTCTCTTATTTTTTTGAGCAGTGGTTTGTAGTTTTCCTTGAAGAGGTCCCTTATGTTCCTTGTAAGTTGTATTCCTAGGTATTTTATACTTTCTGTAGCAATTGTGAATAGCAGTTTGTTCTTGATTTGGTTCTCTTTAAGTCTGTTATTGGTGTATAGGAATGCTTGTGATTTTTGCACATTGATTTTATATCCTGAGACTTTGCTGAAGTTGCTTATCAGTTGCAGGAGCTTTTGGGCTGAGGTGATGGGGTCTTCTAGGTATACTATCATGTTGTCTGCAAATAGAGACAATTTGGCTTCCACCTTTCCTATTTGAATACCCTTTATTACTTTTTCTTGCCTGATTGCTCTGGCTAGAACTTCCAGTACTGTATTGAATAGGAGTGGTGAGAGAGGGCATCCTTGTCTAGTGCTGGATTTCAAAGGGAATGCTTCCAGTTTTTGCCCATTCAGTATGATATTGGCTGTTGGTTTGTGGTAAATAGCTTTTCTTACGTTGAGATATGTTCCATCAATACTGAGTTTATTGAGGGTTTTTAGCATAAAGGGCTATGGAATTTTGTCAGAGGCCTTCTCTGCATCAATTGAGATAATCACGTGGTTTTTGTTTTTGGTTCTGTTTATGTGGTGAATTACGTTTATAGACTTGCCTATGTTGAACCGGCTTTCCATCACCAGGATGAATCCTACTTGATCATGATGGATAAGTTTTTTGATGTGCTATTGCAGTCGGTTGCCAGTATTTTATTGAAGATTTTTGCCTCTATGTTCATCATGGATATTGGCCTGAAGTTTTCTTTTCTTGTTGAGTCTCTGCCGGGTTTTGGTATCAGGATGATGTTGGTCTCATAAAATGATTTGGGAAGGATTCCCTCTTTTTGGATTATTTGGAATAGTTTCAGAAGGAATGGTATCAGCTCCTCTTTGTGTTTCTGGTAGAATTCGGCTGTGAACCCATCTGGACCTGGGCTTTTTTTGTGTGGTAGGCTCTTAATTGCTGCCTCAACTTCAGACCTTGTTATTGGTCTATTCATAGTTTCGGCTTCCTCCTGGTTTAGGCTTGGGAGGACACAGGTGTCCAGGAATTTATCCATTTCTTCCTGGTTTACTAGTTTATGTACATAGAGTTCTTTGTAATATTATCTGATGATGGTTTGAATTTCTGTGGAATCTGTGGTGATTTCCCCTTTATCATTTTTTTATTGCATCTATTTGGTTGTTCTCTTTTTTCTTTTTTATCAGTCTGGCTAGTGGTCTGTCTATTTTGTTGATCTTTTCAAAAAACCAGCTCTTGGATTTATTGATTTTTTTGAAGGGTTTTTCGTGTCTCTATCTCCTTCAGTTCTGCTCTGATCTTGGTTATTTCTTGTCTTCTGCTAGGTTTTGAGTTTTTTTGATCTTGCTTCTCTAGCTCTTTCAATTTTGACCCATTTTTTAGAAGATAAACTAATGTAACAGAATTAAGATTGATTTTCTTAAGATTATAAAGCTAAGTCAAAACAGCTTCTGCAGTTATAACAGCTATAATATTCAGAAAAGCAGAGTGGGAAAAATTCTTGGTAAAAGAAAAATATCTCTCCTAGGAAAACTAACCTAAAATATTTAATTGAAAAATATCATTAAACTTGTTGCAATTACATAAGTACCTTATATTTTTTAGAACTGCAGTAACATTTTCCTTAAATCATATTAGTTAAAAAATATACTATCTAACTTTAAAAATGTGCTAATTTATTTAAGTTAATTTAAAATAAGAAAACATTAAAAAGGCAGTTATTATAAAGACGAAATAACGAAGTTAGAAGTAAAGATATGCGAGAAAATTGGGTCTTTTCTGATGTATAATGTTCGATTAGAAAGCTTAGATCTCAACCACCTTAGAGAGAAGGCAAAAGTAGAAGGATGATATATGCTTAAAGATAAACGTAGGCACATTAAAATTTTAAAGAGTTCATTTGAGCGGATAGCAATTGATGAATCAGGCAGCTCCAGACCACAAGTGGCTTGGGGCTCCTTGGAAAGGGAATGAGAGGAAAGTATTTATAATGTGAAAACGGTAGCAAGATAAAGAAAACATAAGTTACAGTAGAGCAGTAGCCTTATTTGGATCATTCCCCCGAAAAGTCCCCAGCTAGAGGTTAATTGGTGGCTTGGAGTTGATTAAGCTTGTATTTCATTATCCCAGAGGATGACCATTTACACTGAGAGGGGTTTTGGTTTGCTTACATGGAATCCAGGGCACAGGACCCTCTTCAGTCTAATGGCTCATGTGCCCTGGATTCTGAATTAATTATTCTAACACAAGTTTTTATCTCCTTTTTCTGATACAGAGGATCCCAAACTAACTGCATAAAATGGGCTTCTTCTGACACAATTAGAGGCATATGTTTTTTCTTTCATTATTTTTATGTAAAAGAAAATGAGTCAGTAACTAATAAGGTCTGGATTTCAGCAAATTCAAGTGGCTTTTGGTGCATTCTGAAGACAAATAAATCTCCCTAATTTTCAGTTTAGTTAAATACATACCCCCATAAAGGCATTATTCTGTAATGGCCATGCAGAGATAACCTGACCCAGCAAAGGAAGAGAGCCCAGCATGCTGCATTAAAAGACCTTGTTATCTAAATTTGTTCATGCATCTTCTTAGCACCCAGAATACAGCACTTTTTCTTATTTTAGTGGCAATTTAAATTTAAAATGAAATGATATATCCACTCTCATTTTAAAAACATGTCCCTTTTAGTTTTTCAATGGAAATACCCTAATGAATAAAGAGACATAAGTTAAAAATGTGCAAAATGTACATCAATTAACCAGTGAGTGAAATACAGAGGATAAGAGAGTTGCTGGCCAAAAGTCACTAGGGAGTGTGTGCCGAGGCCCTCCCTCCAACGGGTAGCCTGAGAAATGTGTTGGACGTCCCCCACCATACCCCAAATATTAACGAGAGGTGTGTGGCAAGGTTTTTCAATATCTACCAAAGCTACTACTAAGATGTTTTCTCCTTATTACTAAACTAAATGTTTACTCCACATTTCTGTCAAATACTAACAACTTTCAATAACATTCTAGCTGAAAGGCTAAATCGTATTGAGAAATTTAACTTGCATCAGATTTGGAGGAAAGTTACTCCGTTGGTCACAACAAAGAAAAAACTGAAATGAAGGAAGCCATACAAAATGTCAGAGGATCACAGATCATATCAGAAGCCTAAAAGGGAAGTTGTTTAGTGGGACCAATCAATTACAAGTGGCTTCCTCTGCATCTGATGGCCCTTAGCTTTCCAGCAAGCTTCTACCTGGTCCTCAAACGCCTTGTTGATGAAATGTCAAGTGCCCTCATCAGCGAAGACGAGCGGTCAGGATGAGCGCATCATCTGCATGGTTCCAGAGCGTGTGCTGCAGGCTGACTTTGTCTGAAATGCCACATTTTGCAAATGAAGTTTCAAGGATTTATAAAATGTGAGGATGCCCAGCAAATTTGAAAGACTTAAAGGCAATGATAACTCAAAAATGATTAGTAATTCATATACTTGGAAACACATTCTATTATTTTGTTGGTGACTACAAGACTATATTCCTGGTCTTCTATTCATGTTCCTAACTCATAAGCAGTAGTTATAACACAGATAGATGCCACACATTCTTTTCAATTGAGAATATGTAACACATAAATTGCATTAAATTGTATGGATCCATGTTATGTTATTTTCTTAATTAAATAAAACTTTTCTTAAGATTATCTAGGTACATTTTTAAACAATTGATATTTTGAGGGGTCTTCTAATAGTTCATTCATCAAATGTAATGATTTTGTTAAAAGTTGAGTTTAATTAAAACTATATGAATTTAAATTCTGATTACAATGATTCAGCTAAAAAGATAATCCTTATAGTAACGCTGCCATAGATAAATGCAGATTCCATTTTTGTGGTAAAAAGTTTATAATAGCTTTACAAATCAATGGTTAATTTGTATTATTTTCTATTTGCCTTCAGGCAACATTTGTTGCCAATGTCACTATAATTTCTTTAGTTGTGAAAATTCATTGAAGAAGCCATTTATTATAGTTGATGATCGTGATGACAGTGATGATAGCTGCCACTTACTGAAAACGAACTATGTACTGGTTTTTCTCTTAAGCTTTCTCTACTAACTGCATAAGAAATATCTGGAGAAAATTTAAAAACAGAAACAAAAACATGAAATGTAAGCTTGGGTATCCCCCGAGACCAGCTGAAAATCGAAGTCAGATGTGGGGTCTTTGATTCTGCATTATCTGATTCTGCCACACAGGTAGAGAACACCGAATATCCCACCCTGAAAGTTTTACATGAATTCTCTCACTTAATCTTCAAGTCATCGCAAGTTATATCCATTGAATGATTCAAGAAATTGAGCTGTGAAGAGTTTAAGTGATGTGCTTAGCTTCACACAGCTGTTCATATGTGAGGCCTGAATTTGATACAAGTTATTCTAACCAAAAGCTTTGAGAACTATTTTGGTGAGATAGGCAACTGAAGAGGCTTGATATTTCCACTATATTTATATTTATTTTTTCTAATATGAATATTATTCACATTCATACTAGAGAAATGATTGCTGAGTTATGTAAATACATAAATAAATATGCACATAAAAACCCACAGTACATACATGAATTAATTAGACAAATAGGCAGAAAATGTCTTTAAATAGTATGGAAACTCATTTATTCTATTTGTGAAAGTATTTATTTTCTCAATTGGACTATGCTCCACTAGAACTACTGTAGCCATGGCACCCTGTTAAGACTCAAGCAATCTCTTTCCTCCTCTCTCTTTCCTTTGATCATTCCCTTTAAAAGCTGTTGACCACCACCTCCTCTTCCAAACACTTCACAGTGTGTTCTGCTACTGTGTCCTCAGGGTTTTCATATCACGTTTTGGGCATCTTGTGTTGAGTCTCCTTGAACCTTCTTTGCCTCTATTATTTCAGAGTTTCTTGTGGTTTTGTCCTTGACAAACTTTTCATGTAAAAGGAAAGGATTATTTAGAATTATGGTATTGTACATTAATTTTCAACTTACTAAAGTTAAAAATTTTTAATATGGGCTCCTCTAGCCTTAAAGTTTAAATTTTGAAATTCATTATACATTGTTTTAATCTAAGGAACAAAGAAAAAAATATCACCTTCGCTTGTGATTGCAGTAAGGTTCAATTAACCTAGGTTGAACAGATGAAATTCCCTTTAAGCCCTTGTAAAACCAAGTTAATTAAATTTCTTTTAATATATTTGAACTATACTTATGGATTTTGATATTCTTTGTTATTTCACATGTCTTACAAGGAGAATTTACGTGCTTAACAAAATGTAATCTTCAAAAGCATCTAAACAACTTTTGTAAATGCAATATACTAAATTTAGAAATACAGTAAATGATATTATGTCAAACCACAGTACAATAATGCACTTAAGGAAATTGTCTTATAGTTTGCTGCTTAAAATGAAAGGCTAACTTTGACATTTCCCTTAAACTTTAAGAAAATATTGTTTTTTTAAGAAAAACAAATTTTTTATTGTACTTTAGGTTCTGGGGTACATATAAAAACAATTTAAGTATAATTACTTACATTAAAATGCACAGATCAAAAGGATATATTTCAGTAGAAAGTTTTTGACAAAGGTAATATACACTCCACACAAAATATAGGACATTTTAATTATCCCCAGAAAGTTACCTTATATTAAAATTCTTTAAAAAAAAATGAACATTTACTAATCAAATAAACAACGTATGGTGATATTATTAGCATCGTTTTGATATACATTTTAAAATATATACTTAATTACTTAGTTTTCCAAGTTAAAAAAGATCACCTACCTTAGCAATGTTTCTCAATTCAATGCAGCATTACTCCACAGGGTTACAGCAATACGGGGAAACATTTCTAGTTGTTACAACTGGTAAGATACTACTTGCATCTAGTGAGTACAGGCCAGAAATGCTGCTAAACATCCTATTATGCAGAGTCTATTCCCATTCTCCAACAAAGCATTATCCAACCTAAAATATCAGGTTGGATATTTTTCCCTATTTTCCCTAAAATAGGGAAAAACATTGTTCTAAAGGAGGCAGATTCATTCTCTCGACTGCTATAACTGTGCCCCAAACTATCTATGTTATGTTTGTTTATCTAAAAATACATACCCTATCATATGCCCAGGATGTTTCTACACCAACCACCAAAAGACATATTAAGCCCTTACATAGCTGACATATTTACAAGGGATGCCGCCTCCCCCACCCACCATGCACATACTTTTCTGAGATAATTCTGAAAATGCGTCTTCTACAATCAAGATATACTACAATCAATTACCTTGTTTTATATTTTACAAATTTAATCAGTTGACTCAAGCTTTACCCATAACTCAAAATATATTTTTATGTCTTCCCCTTTCACTGGGACTTTCAAGTATGTATTTTGGACCACAAATTCTAAAATCAGTATGTTGGCAACTCTCCCAAGATAATTTCATTTATTCTTGTTTTTGAGAACCCTCTATAATTATATTATTCCTGCTGTTACAAACTTTAACTCCCTTATTATCTCTGTTTTAGTAAAACATGACAAGCCAGAAGCATATTTTTCATCTTTCAATGTAATGTAGCATACACAAAATATACCAAGCTCTTGATTCTTCCCATCCCTTAACTATCTCCCAAATCTATGTCTCTCTATGCATTTGTCCCGTCACATTGCATTCTAAACCTCAGCCTCAAAACTTACTTTTTTCTTTTTCTTTTATTTCTAATTTTCTTTTTCTTTCTTTTCTTTTTTCTTTTTTCTCCCTCCCTTCTTCCTTTTTTCCTTCCTTCCTTTCTTTCTCTCTCTCTTTCTTTCTTTTTCTCTCTCTTTCTTTCCTCCTTTCATTTGCAATATTATATCAAAAATAGTCTCATACTAGTGAAAAATGTTTTTGTCTGTTTGGGTTCAAAGCCTTCAGTGTTTGCTGTCACTGAATGCTGAACACTGTCAAAATCTCATTATCATAGACTGATAGAATTGTGTTTTTCATACATCTGTAGTACTTACCTGACGTAGTCAGGGATTGACTGGATGAAATTTGTGGATCGGGCTACTTTTGCTCAAGTATACGTAGATCAGCTGGTTCACTTTAGGCCTCAGTGGGTGTCTTGAGATCTTCTTTAGGTGAACTTTGTCTAAGTCTGCTCAGCTGGGATGCTTAGCTAAAAAACAAAAAATCTATTCCCAGTGATTTTCATCACCTCCTCTGACAAGATAGTTGACCTCTCTCACACTTTTGACAGAGGTACAAGAGTACAAGAATCATGTAAGACTTGTTGAGGCCTCTGTTCAGAAACTGGTACAACTTTTCTTCCTTTTTTACTTCAGTCCATCGTCCAAAGCAAGTATATGCCCGAAAAGGGAAGGAAACTTTTTCCTGGGAGCTCGCTAATTATACAAAGAAGAAAGAGCTTCTGTGCTGGACACTGTCTTCTTATCTGCGTGCAGGAGCATCCTGGGTTTTTACCCAGGTTGTTTTATGTGCTATGGCTGGTCCCAGGGAAAGAGAGAGTGAGCACTATGAAGTCATAGGGCAAAGGGTGTGGACACAGGAACGTAAAGAGTCAGTGCTATGCATGCATCTTCACATCTTCCCATTGCTCTTCATGCAACTGACAAATTCCTACACATGGCACCTAACACCTGCCATGAGCTTGCCTCACATACTGTGTACCACACTTAGCTACAATCATTTCCTCCTTTCTTACCTTTAATCCCAGACAAACTTAACTTTCAGCTTTTCAAATTCACCATCCTCTCTCACCTGAGCCTATGCACATCCTGGAGTTAAATTACAGTTTGCTTTCATGTGCATATTCTTCAGTCTTCAGTTTCAGTATTATTTATTTAAGAACAAATAAATAATCCCTAGGTTGCTTAAAATTGTCCTGATTTTGATTTTGATTTCTCCTTGAGTTTTTCTCATGCACTCACTTGTAATTACTGTACTAATACTTTTATCTCTGGTAGATCATAGGCCTTATGGTTGCAAAAGCTGTGTGTGATTATAACTTTATTACCCAATGGATTAATTTTGTTAAAACTGCCTTCAAACATTTATTATTTTTATAGCTTGTTATAACAGTTACTTAAAGGGTTTTGGTTATTTGTCTATTTTATGATGAAAAGTTGTATCCAGGAAAGGACAAGAAAAGAAAAAGAAAGAAATATTTACTGAATGCCTATGGCATGCTATATATCCTATGCTATACATTCAATCATAATTAATTGTGAGCACTGTCTAGACTACTAACTGATTTTGAATTGAAATTTTGAAAGATTGAACCACTAATGCAAGCAACACAGAATTAACTAGCAGATCTGGAAAGCAACTCAGATGTAAAATGCTTTTTCCTTTACTAAAATTTGAATTTTCAATGTTATCAGAAGAGCTCATATTACCCTTCTCCCTTGCTTCCAATACAAGAAATCCAATTTTTTCTTTCAGTTCTTTCTTTGCATAAATCAATATTCTCCTACAGTTTATTGATTAGTCATGTTTTTGCTCTTTTAAAAAATTGTTTCTTGGTTATAGTTAAATAAATTTTTTAACCTAACCATAAGAAAAATAGTTTATAAAATAAATGCAAACAACATTTTTCCATCGATTAATAAAAATTCTCTCAAAATCATTGAAAGTATAAAGAAGAGAATTTGGCTGTCTTCAAATAAAACTCAGGTGATCAATATTCATAAGTCAGCTTATAATCAACTTTTTAAATTAATTTTTCGCCTCAATGGTGTTTGCTTAATTGAAAATGACACATTTCACAATCCTCAAAGAGGAGAAAAAATTATATTAGTCAAGAGATAGCAATTACTATTTAAAAAGCCACTGCATGAGTTAAGCAGGAAACATGTTTTTTCCTCACTTAAGATTAATGGATGAAATTATAGCTGTGCAGTTTCCAAGTGGCAAATTCAGGAACTAGAGCACCTTCTATCATGTGACCACCATTTATTAGCCCTTGACCTCCAGCCTCATGAACAAGGAAGAGAGCCTGGGAAACCCAGCTTGGCATTTCAGCATCGAAGTTCGCTGGCCAGAAATAGACACATGGACTCAGCTCCTTGCAAGTGGACCAGGAAATAAGTGAAACACTTAAATGTTGAATACAGTCTTCATAAGTCAGATGACTACATGTTGAAACCCAGAAAAATTCTGGAAGCCAGAGTATGTTACCAAAGTTTAAATGGGGCCATGGATTTTATCGTGCTTCTTCAAAATTATCTGGACATGATTCTTACTAAGTTTCCCCAACTATCAGTTAAACTTGGTCTTTAATCCATTACTACTTTAGTCAACAGACATGCCCCTTCCAGTCATCAGGTAAGGATTTCACTCGGATGAAGCTTAGTGCAGCAGTCTTGCACACACATACACATGTCTGATGGATCTTATGATAATTGCAATTTTATTAAGCTCTTTCTCTGTGTCAGGTACTGGCTAAACACTTTACAGATGTGCTCTGATTTAATTAACACAACGAGTTTATGGGAAAAGTACTGTCATTAATTCCATTTGAAAGTGAGGAAATTGGAGCTCAAATAAACTAATTTACATGCTTGAGGTCCTACGGCATGTTAGTTATGGAGCAGAGATCTATTTGTGAATCAAATGCTATTATGCTTCACTGGAGCCTTTACTCATTACATTCAGGAATGCTGGAGGGAATAACTATTGGACTACAGAGACCATGAACTTCTAAGCTACTATTAGACTACTTTTACTTGGAAACTTTAATACACTATGTTGGGTTTTGAAAGGTTCTTGCCATGCAAGATAGCTGTAGACCAGAATGAGGCACTAGTTACAGTACAAGGTCCCCAGAAACTTGTGTTGTCCAATAGTGAGGGAGAAGAAAAGGAAAAATCAGTTGGGAAAAATCAGACTGCAGAAGTGGCCTGCCTGAAAAGTCACAGCAATCGGTAAAAATAAAACAACCTCCGAAAAAACTCAGGCTGCACCTGCACACAGATAAGCAGACAGGGTCCAGCACAGAAGCCCTTTGTTCTTTGTATAATTACAGAGCTCCCAGGAAAAAGTTTGCTTCCCTTTTTAGGCATATACATGGTGGGCTCCATGTAAACTGGCACAGGGAGGAGGGTTTTAACTAAATCAAACCAGCAGTTATACATACAAGAGAAGCAGGGCTTTGTGCTTGCTGAGAGACATACCCACAGCTGTGTAAGATAAGGGGAGTTTCACAGAGAGCTTTACTGATAAGTTACTCAAGTGCTCACCCTGGCACTAAATACTATATACTAAAAATAAAAAGTTACTCAAACTGTTATAGGGAGTAGAGCAGTTTCTTATAAAAGTTTCTTGCATTCAGCTGTAACCTGGCAATCCACTCGGACTCCCCTCTCTGCCACAGAAAGCTTTCATCTTTCACTTACTAAACATTCGCCCCAAACTTACCCTTGTATTTGTGTTCCTTAATTTTCTTGGACATAGGACAAAGAACTCCAGGTACTAGTTCAGACAATGAGAAACTGCTACATTAAGGTGCATTGTTGAGGCAACAATAGTACTGATAGTGGGACCACTCCTCCCAAACACAATCTTTCAGCTACTCATAGGATCTTGGCAATAAATATGCAACCAAAGCAGTCCCACTTCTTTAAGAATGTTATTGCACATGACAGCCATTGTAAATTCCCTAACCATAAAACTTACCCAAGCAAATTCCTGCTTCCAATTTTCTCATGTATAGGTTTATTATTTATTATAGTTTTATATAGTCTAAATTATTATTGTTATGAGTTTTGGTAAATGGACATGAGAGATTGGGACAGGGGTATGATGGGTGACGTATGGACAAAGGAATGTCTACTCTAAACTTGCTGGTGACTACAAGACTCTTCTAGATACAATGATGTCATATTGACTAAATTAAACACAATGACAAAATTCTGGCCAGCAAAGGATGAGCTCACTGTCCCAGGCATTCTGACCATCCAGGAAACATCAATCACTCTAGGCTCACAGGTACAATGAGCTCACTGGGATTGAGATTCTCACTTTCTCTCTGTACTTCCTTCTCTCCCTTTCTTCATCCCTCTGTTTTACATGCACCCATCGTAGCTCCAACAGCCTCAAGATTTCAGATTTCTTACAACCTTCATTGGGCATCAAATGCATTGCTGAACAATTCTTCACTGACTTGATCTTTAGAAGCAATATTAGAATTTCTACAATATTTAAGTTTGAGTGTCTGGTTTTAATTATTACAGTTGTTATAAGAATTGTATAAACTTTAGTTATCTCATAGGATCAACATTCTACAGACTCTTCTTACACCTTCTAAATTATTAATAAAATCAAAGGCTTGCTCTCTCTTTAAAATGTGGCTCTCTTAACGTTATCTTTGGGTGACTTACTGATGAATCTAAAAAGATTGTTATCATTAGTTTTGTTTGCCATGGATTATATAAATAAATCAATAAATAATGTTCATTTTATGAGTTAGGAGACTGATATATCTTATATACAATGTTTTTACTATAATATTAAATATATGTTTTTAACATCAACAACAAAAAATGAGAACTCAAAATGCTTTTATCAAAAATGGCAAATGCTGAAATAACTGTTAATATTTTTCATGGGTTTTCAGATTTTTTAAAAAGTTCTGTTTTGATTTCAGCAAACAAATGGCAATGTTTTTTATGCCAAGAAGATCAAATTAGTCTTGGTGGCTGTACTTTAGACATTACCCTTTGTATGTACAGCTATACCAACTGGTTTACTCTTGCAGCATGAAGGCCAGGTTCACACCACTAGTTGAAACCTACAGTGTTCTATGCGACTCTAGCAGAGACAAAATCCTGTGAATTCACAGTAGAAAAAAACAAATTTTATGTCAGTTGATCAACTCTTGTTTAATTATGTCATTTAAGCATGTCATTTTTTGGGCTTTAGTTCTTTTGTCTATATTTTCAGTAAATTATTACTGGATAGTTCTTGATATTTTGTGATTATTTGTCCTATGACTTTAATAGCCTGATAATTGCTAACTTGTAGCCTGTGAGACCCCAGGTAAGGAGGCTGAGTATACTTTAACAAAGCCCTACTTGTCTGAAATGGCAGGTAAACATTCTTATGTTCATATATTTCTGATGATTAGTGTTATTGCATACAAATGCCATCAGAAAAATGTTGGTAGAAATATGGATATTAAAGGCTATTCTGATGAGATCTCAAACTGAAATAATGAGCAGTTTATTTGGAAAATGGAGCAAATATGATTCTTGTTATAAAGTGGAAAAGAACTTGCTTGAATTTATTTTCAGGGCTTTGGGGTAAGTAATACAAACAAGTGATAAAACTGGAAATTCAGGTGAGGGGATTTCAATGCAAACTGTACAAAGAGCAACTGGACCTCTTCATACTGCTTCTGGTAAAATGTGAGATGAGAGATTAAAACGAAGGGATTGTTAAGCTTAAAGTAGACCTTAAAGATTTGAAAAAGAGAAGCCTATTCATATTGCAAAATCTTGAGGAAAACTGTTGAAGACAAAACCAAGGCAGTGGTTGGACAGTCACTCCTAAAAGAGATTATCGGTGATGCTGACCAGCCCTACAGGCAGAAGCCAGCCATATAGATGGAATTACTATGCAAGCAGAGATGCAGTCAGTTTGGACCAAAGGCACAGGACTGGACTATGGAGCTCTTCAGCTCTGAATATGTATTATGCCTTAAGATAAGGGAAGAGTGACTCCAAAGGTGATTCAGAGATCACCAGGCCCACCAAAGGCCCTGGGAGCAAGGCTGCCTCAACCTTAGTTTCAAAAGGATTGAGCCACCACTGTGGTTTCAACAGGCCCAGCTTCTGCCCCAGCCGAGCAGAGCTTCTGGGACAAGATTATCACCCAGCAGGCCCAGAAGTGAGGGGCACCAAGCCAGAGAGGGTCACCTTTATGTCTTCAGTTGTAACCAAAGCAGTCTGGCTGGGTCTTGGACTTGCCCGCAATCTCTCACCTCTTCGTTCCTTTTGATGTCTCCCACTTAGAATGTAAAGTTTCATTTTAAACTTTTGTGCCTGCTCCTCCATCATATTTTGGAAGCAGATAAGTTGTCTAGTTTCACAGGTTCACAGCTGGAGAGAAGTTGCCTTAAGATGAACTGTCACTCCTTTTTCAAGCATATGTGACCTAGATATTTAGATGACATTTTTGGCTTTAGAGTTGATGCTGGAATGAGTTAAGATATAGGAGGCTGTTTGGATGGAATGAATGCAAAACATGAATTTTGGAAGGACAGAGTGGAAGTATTGGATTGAATGTTTGTGCCCCCTGTAAAATTCGTATGTTGAAACCCTAACTCCCTGTGTGGCTGTATGTGGAGATGGAGCCTCTATAGAAGTCCTGCAGGTTAAATTAAATAAGGTCATGGGGTTGGGGCCCTCCTCTGGTAGGATTGTAAGAAGAGACACCAAACATATCTGTCATTCTCTCTCTCCCTAAAGTACCCAGAAGAAAGGCCTTATGAGGACAAAGCAGCTGTCTACAGACCAAGAAGAGAGCCCTCACCTTAAACCAAACCCACCACACCTTGATCTGGGATTTCCAGCCTCCAGAACCATAAAAAATAAATTTCTGTCACTTAAGCCACCCAGTCTTTGGCATTTTGTTATGGCTGCCTGAGAAGGCGAGAGAATGGCAAAACTAATTCTAAACAGTGGTCATAAACAGAGGCATTTCCATTTAACATGATTTAAATGATTTACATTTAGTTCACGTTCTAAAATTTCTTGTGCACTTTGGTGCCTAAATGGCTTGAACTCCACAAGTAAGAATTATCTTCTTTTGGTTTATTTTCTTCCTTTCTCATAACCAAACATTTAAGGGGCAAAGCCAAGATTCTAAATATTTTCTAGAGGCTATTGTGAGGGAGAGGAAAGGAGTAGATAGTGTGGTGGAGACTTATCGAAGGTTCCTTACAGCCACTTCACTGTCTGCCTGCCCTGACCTTCCAGAGTGGCATGCTGACAAGTTAAAACCACAAGTATCTCTTCATTTTCTGTGTGTCGTTACAGTACATCTCACTCTACTGCCGACAGTCTGAATGTGACATAACTGCATTCTGAAGTGGTGATACAAGCTGGCCTTCAGAAACGCTATTACCCAGCCGCTTGTCAACAAAGATTAATACACGGCCACATTCCCAATGCAAACACACACCCCATCATCACTGCCACTGCTGCTGTCACACACGTTATGTGTAAACCAAGAACATTGACTTTAAATATTTCATTGTAAAATCTGTGTTTGTTAAATGAATAACCCATATTCCCTATTCTCGAATAAAAATTCAGCATTAGTCAAAAGAAATGTTTGATGTTTTATTATAATAAACATTTGCTTCCAGAATCTCTTATTATTCTATTTGTTTTGGGGAAAATGACTATAATCTAATTCCAAACTGGATCAATAAAGTGGAGAAAGCTGTTCAAGGTTGGACTCCATAAGCAAAAGTAAATACTATGATTGCATTGATGCAATTGTTACATAGAATATAAAAAATATGCAGAAAGCATAATAAAATCTAGAGATATAAACTTTAAAATTCTATTAAAACACAAAGTCTGTTTTTGAGCTTAATAAAAAAGGTAAATAAGTTCTGTAAATTTTTAAATCGACACTATCAGACATTAGAAATGAATAAAAACACACATCTATATGTTACTGTAAGGGAAAGTTGAAATATTTAGTATGGTCCAAAACAGAGCTCCTTTCAGGCAAGGAAAGTTTGAAGCCTGCTCTTAGATGTGTCTGTCATTATAAAAACATCTGTTGTGGAAATGTCTTTTTGTTGTAAGTAATTTCAGAGAAAACACAAACCTGGTAAGAAGGCGAGCACTGCAGAGGCATCATTTTGATTCTATAAACACTTGTTGAATGCCCACTGTACACAGTTCTTGGCAACTCTGGCAAACTCTGGATCCCTGGCACCAGGTAAATGGCACAGCCAAGCTCTGCTCCTCCACCTTCTAAGAACACTCATTTAAAAATGCATAGAGGAAAACATACATTGTTCCAAAGACATTGAGGAAAGTGAAAGCAGTTGGAAGCTCTCCTTCTGTAATGTGTTTCAATGTTAATAAAGTAAAATGTTCCTAAAATGAATAGATGAATTCAACCTTGACTGGCAGCTTCGACAGATTGTGCTTTCATTTTGAAAACAATCGAATCCTACAGCCCCAGAGTTACTACCCAATGCAACTTAATATTGCACGTGGCACACAAAATTCATTTTGTGTTCTTTTATCTTAGAAGACAAGACGTGGAGAAACCTGGCCAAAACACTCTATGAGAATGCTTCATGTACTCACAGATATTAGGGATAGTATCATGATCACAAAATCATAGCTGTGTATAAAAATTCTCCTAAATCCCAGGGTAGAGAAGAATGACTCATGAAAATAGATGCATTCAAGAGACTCAGTATTATAAACTACTTCACATGGATTTATTTTTTAAGTATGTCTTCCACCACTTTGAAAATAGTAACATTTAATTTTTTGTGATCTTAAAAACTTTTGGCAGAAGAAATTTAGTTCAATGGTTCCAAGGTACACGTCATATCATACTGTACTCTGACTCCCTTCTCTGATCCACAATGCCTCCAGAGTTAACTGTTCTAAGTTGTATGTACTGCTTTAAGCTATAAAATCATTATGTTGAGCTGTTTATGCAATAAAACTCAGAGCAGTGCACCAGATTATAAATATATTAAAATTCCTGGGCCCTACTTTTGGAAATTCTGATTTAGTGGGACTAGGGATGGGAGGAGGAATCTGAATGTTAAGTTAATCCTTCCCACTCAAGTGTTCCTGAAGCAAGTGGCTTACTGGGCCCCTGCTTTAGAAGCACTAACCTATAGGAAACTACAAGAAAATGTCTTTGCTCTCTTTATGAAATGTACACTGAAGTATCAGAGAAAGGGGCACACCCTCTCCAGATTTCTCTCAAATGTTTTGGAGAGGGAGAGAGAGGGGTAAGACCAACAGCATGAAATCTAAATGATTGCTGAATCTTAGTAACACAGATGTGAGAATTCATTGTACTATTCTGCAGCTTTACATTAAGTTTAAAATTATATCTGAAATACTGGAAGTCCCTGCTGGGATGGAGTTTGTGATTGATACAGGAAAAAGAGGAGGGGAATAGGGACAGTCCAGGTATCTTAGGATTACAGCATAGAAACTAGAGGGTGGTTAGTGCTGTAGGAGAAACAAAAGCATAATTGAACATTAAATAGCTTGTGTGTGTGCATGTGTGTTCAGTCATATGTATCTTAATGTGTGTTATATTCCTACATATAATACACACATACACAAAAGTTACATAATAATTCAATCCTTAAACTCTAATAGGTGTGTATTATAATTACCTTTATCAGATGAGGAGATAAAGTCAGCATTTTAGCTAGCTTTATGCAGGTTTTTATGAATATTTATTTTTACATTACTATGTCTTAGTCTGTTCAGGCTGCTGTAACAAACTACCCTAGACTAAGTGGCTTATAAACAACAGAAATTGATTTATCGTAGTTTTGGAAGCTGGGAAGGCCGAGATGAAGTCACCAGCAGATTCAGGATCTGGTGCCTGCCACCTAGTTCACAGAGGGCACCTTCTAGTTCTGCCCTCACATGGTAGAAAGGGCAAGGTGGCTGTTGGTAACCTCTTGCCTAAGGGCACTAATCTCATCCCTTAGTGTGACTTTCAGCCATTTGTTCTTTAAACATTTATTTCTGTCCCCATCGCTCTATTTTCCCTTTTACAGGTATTAGGCTGCTTCCAGTTACTTCATAGCTCACTGAAGTTCTCTTCATGCATTTTTTGTCTCATTTTTTCTATGAGGTTCTTTTTAGATGGTTTTAATTGATATGTCCTCAAGTTTCCTCATCTTTCTTCTGCAATATCTAATCAGCCACTTATCCCCTCTGCTGGATTTTTCATCTCAGACACTGTAGTTTTCATCTAGTACTTTGAAGATGTGGTTTTTCCTGCATTTTCCATGTCCATTCTTGATGTGTTCGATCTTTTCTCTCAGTTTTTGAACATACAGAATACAGTCAGATTCACTGGATTCGCTGTTTTAATGTCCTAGTCTGCTAATGCTATCATCTTGTCAGCTCTGGGAGGGTTTTAATTTATTGTTTTTTCTTCTCTTTATGTGTCATCTTCCACCAATGATGAGTTATATTTTATGACAGTATCTGATGCAAGTTTTTTTTTTTTTTTTTTTTTTTTTTTTTTTTTTTTTTTTTTTTTTTTTTGAGACGGAGTTTCGCTCTTGTTACCCAGGCTGGAGTGCAATGGCGCGATCTCGGCTCACCGCAACCTCCGCCTCCTGGGTTCAGGCAATTCTCCTGTCTCAGCCTTCTGAGTAGCTGGGATTACAGGCACGCGCCACCATGCCCAGCTAATTTTTTTGTATCTTTAGTAGAGACGGGGTTTCACCATGTTGACCAGGATGGTCTCGATTTCTTGACCTCGTGATCCACCCGCCTCGGCCTCCCAAAGTGCTGGGATTACAGGCTTGAGCCACCGTGCCCGGCCTGATGCAAGTTTTAACTTGCAGGGTGCTGGATATTTTTGTATTCCTACAAATCATCTGGAGCTTTGTTTTGATATACAATTAAGTTACATGGAAACAATTTCATCTTTTCAAGAATTGCTTGGTAGGACCAGGCGACCAGGCGAGACACTTCTGAATAGCCTACCTTTTGCCTTGTTAATTATACAGACACTAACGAGACACTTCTGAGTAATCCATCTTTTGCCTTGTTAATTACACAGTTTTCCAGTTGGGGACTGCAGAAAAAAACTAACACAGGTCTGGAGAATGTCTTAGGTACCACTCACTCCAGTCTTTCCCGGTGAATCTTTCCCCAGCCTTGGGTCTTTTCCTAACATGAATATGCTGCTCTGTACTCAGTTTAGGACACAAGGGTGTTCCTATTCAGGTCACATGTTTTTTCTTCACACATCTCCCATTTTTGGAGCTTTGCTCTATGAACTCTAGACACATTTGCCTCCCCAGACTTCCAACTGTGTCTTCCAAACTTAGGGAGACCGCTTGGCTCTCTCTGAGTCCCTTCTCCTGTGTTGTGACCTGGAGAATATTCCCTGACAGAAAGCTCAGAAAATTTCAGTCCACTTTTTTCCCCCTTATTTTTGGGGGACAACTTTCTGTCTTTGCTTTGTGGCCAAGTACTTGAAAATTATTGTATCATGTATTTGTCCAGACTTATTTTTTCATTTTAGGTGTGACAGAAAATCCGTTGTTCATCTTTGCCAAAAGCAGAACACTCCAGATTATTTTTTAGTTTTGATTTCTGTTTTTGATTGCCCAATATTTTAGTTGGGGAGAGAGGATTTTTCTATATCTTTCAAGTTCTATTAAATAGGAAAACAAATATCAATCTTTTTAATTTCCAAATATAAAACATTTGTACTTTCTAAAACCAAGACAAGATAGATTAGATAGATTTTGTTTCATTATCATTATCCTTTACACAAAAATATTCTGCTTTATATTTCTGTCTACTTTTTTTCCAATTCCAGAATTGCTTTGTTGATTAGAAGTTGAGAGCACTCTGCCCTACTCAGAATGTTCCCAATTTGTGAATTTATTTAAATATCTGACTTAATTAACATGATGCATTATTTTTAATCACTATCTTCAAAATTATCACCATTTTGTCACCTTAATCTGGTTTGAGGTTTAACCTTCTGCTTATCACTTTTCTGAAATTCTTCAGTAAAATTCTTCTTTTGGTGAATTGCAAATAATTAACCCAATTTAAGCTAATAAGTGTTTCAAAATATTTATTCCCTGTACAAATCATAATAATACTTCCTCAAATTTCAACTTCATTGATAATATTCTCATTGTCATTCTTCACTCTCATAACAACTACTCACATTAATTTGAAGATATTCGAAGGCTACATTTTATCTTCATATTATAATCATTAATTTAAAATACTTTCTCATTAGTTTGTTTTCTCTTTTTCTTCTGTGAAATACTTATATCTCTGTAGGTATTCACTATAATTTTTTTATCTGTGTTTTATTAAAAACGACAGAGATTTTTCACAAGAGCATAAGCATATACATTAGAATAACACAAAGATCATCAATAAAGGCAACAGGCTCGAGCTTGTGCCAATAACAAAATTTTGTGCAATTCCAGTAAGGCAGGACCCTGATGATTCCTGCTTATCAGGAAGAAACTATTTCTGTTTTAAAAATATGTTGAGGAGGCCAAGGCAGGTGGATCACCTGATGTCGGGAGTTCAAGACCAACCTGGCCAACATGGTGAAAGCCCGTCTCTACTAAAAATACAAAAAATTAGCTGGGTGTGGTGGCAGGCACCTGTAATCCCAGCTATTCAGGAGGCTGAGGCAGGAGAGTAGCTTGAACCTGAGAGGCAGAGGTTGCAGCAGGCAGAGATTGTGCCACTGCACTCCAGCCTGGAAGACAGAGCGAGACTCCATATCAATAGATACACACACACACACACACACACACACACACACACACACACAGAGTTTGCCTTGTAACCTTTAAGTTGTCACCTTGCCACTACCCATTTAACAAATAATTTAAGTACTCGCTATTAACTTGGCATAATTCTAAAATACTGATTAATATACTGACACTTAGCTGATTCATAGCTGATTCTAAAGTACTAGGGTTGTAGTGGCTCCTGAGATACATGAGTTTAACAGAATTAATGTGCTGCCTTATAAAAGTAAGGAGCCAGTTTAACAATACTTAGCATTAAGACACAAAAATACTCTACTTTGTTTTTTTATTTTATTTTTTTTTATTTTATTTTTTTATTTTTTATTTTTTTTATTTTTATTGCATTATAGGTTTGGGGGTACATGTGCAGAACGTGCAAGATAGTTGCATAGGTACACACATGGCAGTGTGCTTTGCTGCTTTCCTCCCCTTCACCCACACTTGGTATTCATCCCCAGGCTATCCCCCCCAGGCCCCCCCTGCTGTCCCTCCCCCTTTTCCCCCAACAGTCCCCAGTGTATAGTAGACCGCCTCTCTGTGTCCACGTGTTCTCATTTTTCTCACCCACCTATGAGTGAGTATATGCGGTATTTCTTTTTCTGTTCTTGTATCAGTTTGCTGAGAATGATGTTCTCCAGATTCATCCATGTCCCTACAAAGGACACAAACTCATCATTTTTGATTGCTGCATAATATTCCATGGTGTATATGTGCCACATTTTCCCAGTCCAGTCTATCATCGTTGGGCATTTGGGTTGGTTCCAGGTCTTTGCTATTGTAAACAGTGCTGCAATGAACATTCGTGTGCATGTGTCCTTATAGTAGAATGATTTATAGTCCTTTGGATATATACCCAGTAATGGGATTGCTGGGTCAAATGGAATTTCTATTTCTAGGTCCCTGAGGAATCGCCACACTGTCTTCCACAATGGTTGAACTAATTTACACTCCCACCAACAGTGTAAGAGTGTTCCTATTTCTCCACATCCTCTCCAGCATCTGCTGTCTCCAGATTTTTTAATGATCGCCATTCTAACTGGTGTGAGATGGTATCTCAATGTGGTTTTGATTTGCATCTCTCTAATGACCAATGACGATGAGCACTTTTTCATATGTTTGCTGGCCTCATGTATGTCTGCTTTCGTAAAGTTTCTGTTCATATCCTTTGCCCATTTTTGAATGGGCTTGTTTGTTTTTTTCCTGTAAATCTGTTTGAGTTCTTTGTAAATTCTGGATATCAGCCCTTTGTCAGATGCGTAAACTGCAAAGATTTTTTCCCATTCTGATGGTTGCCGATTCACTCCAGTGACTGTTTCTTTTGCCGTGCAGAAGCTGTGGAGTTTGATTAGGTCCCATTTGTCTATTTTGGCTTTTATTGCCAACGCTTTTGGTGTTTTGTTCATGAAGTCCTTGCCTACTCCTATGTCCTGAATGGTTTTGCCTAGATTTTCTTCTAGGGTTTTTATGGTGTCAGGTCTTACGTTTAAGTCTTTAATCCATCTGGAGTTAATTTTAGTGTAAGGTGTCAGGAAGGGGTCCAGTTTCTGCTTTCTGCACATGGCTAGCCAGTTTTCCCAACACCATTTATTAAATAGGGAATCCTTTCCCCATTGCCTGTTTTTGTCTGGTTTGTCAAAGATAATATGGTTGTAGATGTGTTGTGTTGCCTCCGATGCCTCTGTTCTGTTCCATTGGTCTATATCTCTGTTTTGGTACCAGTACCATGCTGTTTTGATTACTGTAGCCTTGTAGTATAGTTTGAAGTCTGGTAGCGTGATGCCTCCTGCTGTGTTCTTTTTGCTTAGAATTGACTTGGCTATGCGGGCTCTTTTTTGGTTCCATATGAAATTCATGGTGGTTTTTTCCAGTTCTGTGAAGAAATTCAATGGTAGTTTGATGGGGATGGCATTGATTGTGTAAATTACTTTGGGCAGTATAGCCATTTTCACAATATTGATTCTTCCTAACCACGAACATGGAATGTTTCTCCATCTGTTTGTGTCCTCTCTTATTTTGTTGAGCAGTTGTTTGTAGTTTTCCTTAAAGAGGTCCCTTACATTCCTAGTGAGTTGTATTCCTAGGTATTTTATTTTCTTTGTAGCAATTGTGAATGGCAGTTCATTCTTGATTTCGTTCTCTTTAAGTCTGTTATTGGTGTATAGGAATGCTTGTGATTTTTGAACATTGATTTTATATCCTGAGACTTTGCTGAAGTTGCTTATCAGTTGCAGGAGCTTTTGGGCTGAGGTGATGGGGTCTTCTAGGTATACTATCATGTCATCTGCAAATAGAGACAATTTGGCTTCCACCTTTCCTATTTGAATACCCTTTATTTCTTTTTCTTGCCTGATTGCTCTGGCTAGAACTTCCAGTACTATGTTGAATAGAAGTGGTGAGAGAGGGCATCCTTGTCTAGTGCCAGATTTCAAAGGGAATGCTTCCAGTTTTTGCCCATTAAGTATGATATTGGCTGTTGGTTTGTCGTAAATAGCTTTTATTACTTTGAGATATGTTCCATCAATACCAAGTTTATTGAGGGTTTTTAGCATAAAGGGCTGCTGAATTTTGTCAAATGCCTTCTCTGCATCAATTGAGATAATCATGTGGTTTTTGTTTTTGCTTCTGTTTATGTGGTGAATTACATTTATAGACTTGCATATGTTGAACCAGCCTTGCATCCCCGGGATGAATCCTACTTGATCATGATGGATAAGTTTTTTAATGTGCTGTTGCAATCGGTTTGCCAGTATTTTATTGAAGATTTTTGCATCTATGTCCATCATGGATATTGGCCTGAAGTTTTCTTTTCTTGTTGAGTCTCTGCCAGGTTTTGGTATCAGGATGATGTTGGTCTCATAAAATGATTTGGGAAGGGTTCCCTCTTTTTGGATTATTTGGAATAGTTTCAGAAGGAATGGTACCAGATCCTCTTTGTGTGTCTGGTAGAATTCGGCTGTGAACCCATCTGGACCTGGGCTTTTTTTGTGTGGTTGGCTCTTAATTGCTGCCTCAACTTCCGACCTTGTTATTGGTCTATTCATAGTTTCGGCTTCCTCCTGGTTTAGGCTTGGGAGGACACAGGCGTCCAGGAATTTATCAATTTCTTCCTGATTTACTGGTTTATGTGCATAGAATTGTTTGTAGTATTCTCTGATGATGGTTTGAATTTCTGTGGAATCTGTGGTGATTTCCCCTTTATCGTTTTTTATTGCATCTATTTGGTTGTTCTCTCTCTTCTTTTTTATCAGTCTGGCTAGTGGTCTGTCTATTTTGTTGATCTTTTCGAAAAACCAGCTCTTAGATTTATTGATTTTTTGAAGGGTTTTTCTTGTCTCTATCTCCTTCAGTTCTGCTCTGATCGTAGTTATTTCTTGTCTTCGGCTAGGTTTTGAGCTTTTTTGATCTTGCTCCTCTAGCTCTTTCAATTTTGATGATAGGGTGTCAATTTTGGATCTCTCCACTCTTCTCATGTGGGCACTTATTGCTATATATTTTCCTCTACAGACTGCTTTAAATGTGTCCCAGAGATTCTGGTACGTTGTGTCTTCATTCTCGTTGGTTTCAAAGAACTTCTTTATTTCTGCCTTCATTTCATTGTTTATCCAATCAACATTCAAGAGCCAGTTGTTCAGTTTCCATGAAGCTGTGCGGTTCTGAGTTATTTTCTGAATTCTGAGTTCCAACTTGATTGCACTATGGTCTGAGAGACTGTTTGTTATGATTTCAGTTGTTTTGCATTTGCTGAGGAGTGCTTTACTTCCAATTATGTGGTCAATTTTGGAGTAGGTGTGATGTGGTGCTGAGAAGAATGTATATTGTGTGGATTTGGGGTGGAGAGTTCTGTAAATGTCTATCAGGTTTGCTTGTTCCAGGTCTGAGTTCAAGTCCTGGATATCCTTGTTAATTTTCTGTCTGGTTGATCTGTCTGCTATTGACAGTGGAGTGTTAAAATCTCCCACTATTATTGTGTGGGAGTCTAAGTCCCTTTGTAAGTCATTAAGAACTTTCCTTATATATCTGGGTGCTCCTACATTGGGTCCATATATATTTAGAATCGTTATCTCTTCTTGTTGTATCGATCCTTTTACCATTATGTAATGACCTTCTTTGTCCCTTTTGATCTTTGTTACTTTAAAGTCTATTTTATCAGAGATGAGAATTGCAACTCCTGCTTTTTTTTGCTCTCCATTTGCTTGGTAAATCTTCCTCCATCCCTTTATTTTGAGCCTTTGTGTATCTTTGCATGTGAGGTGGGTTTCCTGGATACAGCACACCGATGGGTTTTGGTTTTTTATCCAATTTGCCAGTCTGTGTCTTTTGATTGGTGCATTTAGCCCATTTACATTCAGGGTTAATATTGTTATGTGTGAATTTGATACTGCCATTTTGATGCTAGCTGGCTGTTTTTCCCGTTGGTTCATGTACATTCTTCATTTTGTTGATGGTCTTTAGCATTTGGTATGCTTTTAGGATGGCTGGAACTGGTTGTTTCTTTCTATGTGTAGTGCCTCTTTCAGGAGCTCTTGTAAATCAGGCCTGGTGGTGACAAAATCTCTGAGTACTTGCTTGTTCGTGAAGGATTTTATTTTTCCTTCACTTATGAAGCTCAGTTTCGCTGGATATGAAATTCTGGGTTGAAAGCTCTTTTCTTTAAGGATGTTGAATATTGGCCCCCACTCTCTTCTGGCTTGTAGAGTCTCTGCCGAGAGATCTGCTGTGAGTCTGATGGGCTTCCCTTTGTGGGTGACCTGACCTTTCTCTCTGGCTGCCCTTAGTATTTTCTCCTTCGTTTCAACCCTGATGAATCTGATGATTATGTGCCTTGGGGTTGCTCTTCTTGCAGAGTATCTTTGTGGTGTTCTCTGTATTTCCTGGAGTTGAGTATTGACCTGTCTTGCTAGGTTGGGGAAATTTTCCTGGATAATATCCTGAAGAGAGTTTTCCAGCTTGGATTCATTCTCTTCGTCACATTCTGGTACACCTATCAAACGTAGGTTGGGTCTCTTCACATAGTCCCACATTTCTTGGAGATTTTGTTCATTCCTTTTTGTGCTTTTTTCTTTAATCTTGGTTTCTCGTTTTATTTCATTGAGTTGATCTTCAACTTCTGATATTCTTTCTTCAGCTTGGTCAATTCGGCTGTTGAAACTTGTGCATGCTTCGTGAAGTTCTCGTGTTGTGTTTTTCAGCTCCTTCAATTCATTCATATTCCTCTCTAAGTTGTCCATTCTCGTTATCAATTCCTCGAATCTTTTTTCAAATCTTTTTTCAAGGTTCTTAGTTTCTTTGCACTGGTTTAGAACATGTTCCTTTAGCTCACTGAAGTTTCTCATTATCCACTTTCTGAAGTCTGATTCCATCATTTCGTCACATTCATTCTCTGTCCAGCTTTGTTCCCTTGCTGGTGAGGAGTTTTGGTCCTTTTTTGGAGGTGAGGTGTTTTGGTTTCGGGTGCTTTCCTCCTTTTTGCGCTGGTTTCTTCCCATCTTTATGGATTTATCCGCCTGTCGTCTTAGTAGTGGCTGATTTTTCAATTGGGTCTCTGTGTGGACACTGCGATTGTTGATGATGAAGTATTTCTGTTACTTAGTTTTCCCTCTAATGATCTATCCTCTCTGCTGTATGAGTGTTGAGGTCCACTCCAGGCCCTGCTTGTCTGGGGTATACCTGCAGCAGCTGTGGAACAGTGAGGGATGATATCAGTTTCTTTTCTGCTGCCCTTGTTCCAGAATGATGCCAGCCAAATGTCAGTCTGATTAGTCCTTTTCTGGGGTGACTCCTTGGATATACAGGGGTCAGGGAGCTGCTTGAGGAGACAGTCTGTGCTTTATAGGAGCTCCAGTGCTGAGCTGTGAGCTCTGTTGTTCATTCAGGGTTGTTGGGAGGTTATGTCTGCTGCAATAAAACTCATAAAACACCACTCTTTTTTTTTTTTTTTTTTCACCCTTAGATGCTCTGTCTCAGGGAGTTGGGGCTTTCTTTATGAGTATCTGTTGCACTGTCCTGCCCCACTAGGTGGCAGTCTATTCACTATTTGCCTGCCGGGGCTCTGACCTGCTAATGCGGGTCCGCCCTGTTGCTGCCTGGGGGACTCTCTCTGTTATGGCAGGTTGCCTCGGCAACGGCAGGCTGCGTCAGTCCTGGGCGGTACTTAAGTGGGGGTGCACTTCGTCAGGAATGGTGGACGCCCCTCCCTGACCAGGCTGCACCGTCCTAAATTCCGGCAACAAAACTCTCAGCCCCAAGCGCCTCCAGTCACCGCCCTGCTTGTCCCCGTGAGCGTGGGACCCGCCGAGCCCGATCACCCAGCTCCCTGCCTCAGAGTCCGTCCTCTCTCTCTCTCTCTTCCTCTCCCCAAGCTGAAAGGTCGACTCTCTCACTGGCACCCCGGGAGCCTGCCGATAGGGCACTGGGATCCGTGCGGTCTCCCGTGCTGCTGCCCACTACCCCGGCTCAGATCACGCTTCCCAGGAAACTCCTGGTCTGGCTCATTGTCCAAGTCCCGTTCAATCAGATGGACATGCCAATCTGCCCTTCCAAATCTCAGATTGCCGGCTTAACAGGGCACCCAGACCAATGAGTTCCGCGCCGGGTCCCGCTGCAGTGCCGGCCGAAGAGGCGGCGGGAGCCGGTTGCGTTAGCCGGCTGCTAGCGTCCCGTGTCTCTCCCACACCTGGGACTTTCAACACTCTGTGGGCATAAAAGGAACATCCGAGAATGCGGCTAGGACTCACCCTCTGCGCCTTCACCAAGAGCTGCAATCCTGAGTCACCTCTATGATGCCATCTTGCCTCCTCCCTCAAAAATACTCTACTTTGAAACATTGAATATACCTTGAAATATATAGAGCATTAAAATGAAAAAGAAAAAAACTAGCTCCAAAAATTTTTTCCTGCAGGCTTCATTACAAATCTCCTAGAGATGATTTCTTTAAGGTAGGGTTGCCAAATAAAATATTCAGTTAAATTTGAATTTTTAGATAAATAATAGATTATTTTTGTACTGATATTTCTCAAATATTGCATAGGACACAAACTAAAACAAACAAGCAATCATGCATTTGTTATTTATTAACTTCAAATTGAGCTCATTAACCTGTATTTTTATTTGATAAAGAGAGTTATGCTACTTGCCCAAAGTTACACAACCAATAGGTGATGGAGCAGAATTCCAACTCAGAAGCCCCGCTCAGTGTCTACATATGTAGTTTACTGTCTCTTCTTTGGCAGTCAAGGAATGTCATCCCACTGTTATATGATACTCTTTAAAACAATAATCAAATGTATATGTTCAATTTCCTTGTGAGTTCTAAAATTCAATTTCTGTTGCTTTACATGATTTTTACAGAGAATTTATATTCCTAAGTTTCTAATCATGCTTTTTATTTCTTATGTTGGATTTGTGTTATTATCATTAGTGTCTTAAGACAATTTAAAGACTGGACAGACAGAGCAGAGTACGGAGGCTCACATTGTGAATTCTAGCTCCAAATCAATGGCAAGAACAAACCGTCAATCCCAGAAGGACCCACAGACCCTCTGAAGGAAGTGGACCCAGCTTCTGCATGACCTAGGAGACACCCCAAATACTGTGAGTCCAACTCCGCAACTGCAGAAGTGAGAAAGGGAGATCCTCCCCCAAACACACCCCCACTGGAGAAGCTGAAGGTCTGTTTTCGAAAGAAGTTTCCAACCTTACCTGGAGCTAAGTCAATTTAGAAAGCCAAATGAAACACAGGTTGAGGAAGCAGAAAGAAAGGCCCTGGGAGCTTTCTGGGTCCCCAAGCAGGCCATTCCTACCTGGCACCACAGGGATCCATTGGGAGGGCAGCCAGAGGAGTGAGGATTAAAACTCCACAGGGAGAAGGAAATCTCCAGCTAAACTTTGTAACAATTTGAACTGGGGGAGAAGCTTCCTGGCCAGAACTCAGGGAAAGGCATGAATCTTGTGTGTACACTCCACAGGTGGGGAAAGAACTAAGCCTTTTTCTTTTGCAGAAGGGAGGTGGGTAGTTTGGGGCAGGTTCTCAAGCCTGGCTTGCCCACCATTTGGAAACAGATTCAGGGCACTGTTGGGGGGCATGGTGGGAGTGAGACCAGCCCCTTGGTTTTCATGGGAGCTGGGTAAGGCCTGTGACTGCTGGCTTTTCCCCACTTCTTTGACAACCTGCATGACTCAGCAGAGGAAGGCACAATCCTCCTAGGTACGTGACTCCATTGGCCTAGAAACCTCACCTGCATCCCTCACAGCAGCCGAAGTAAGACCTGCCCAAGGAGAGTCTGAGCTCAGGCATGCCTAGTCCCACCCCAACCTTCCCTGCCCACACTGGTAGCTGATGACAAAGGGCATATAATCTTGGGAGTTCTATGGTCCCCTCAACTACCGGTTCCTCTCCATACTATCAAAGCTGATGCTTTCTGTAAAGCACCACCTCCCAGCAGGAGTCCAACCAGCACAAAAATAGAGCATTAAACCACCAAAGCTAAGAAACCTCACAGAATCCATTTCACCTCCCTGCCACCTCCACCAGAACAGGTGATGATATCCACAGCTGAGAGAACCCCAGAGGGTTCACATCACAGGACTCTGTGCAGACAACCCCCAGTATGAGCCTGGAGCCAAGTAGACTTGCTCTGGGTTGCTAGACTCAGTAGAGAGACAACAACCACTGCAGTTCGGCAAAAAGCCACATCCTTAGGAAAAGTGGGAGAGTACTAACATCCTATGGGACAAAAGAATCTCAACAACAGCCTTCAGCCATTCACCTTCCCTCTGACAGAGCCTACTCAAATGAGTAGAAACCAGAAAACCAACTCTGGTAATATGACAAAACAAGGCTGTTTATCACCCCCAAAAATCACACCAGTTCACCAGTGATAAATCCAAACCAAGAAGAAATCTGTGATTTACCTGAAAAAGAGTTCAGGAGATTAGTTATTAAGCACGAGAGAAAGAGGAAGCCCAATGCAAGGAAATCCAAAAAATGACACAAGAAGTGAAAGAAGAAATATTCAAGGAAATAGATAGCATAAAGAAAAAAAAACCCAAAATTCAGGAAATATTGGACACACTTATAAAAATGTAAAATGCTCTGGAAAGTCTCAGCAATATAATTGAACAAGCAGAAAAAAAAATCAGCTCTCAAAGACAAGGTCTTCGAATTAACCCAATCCAACAGAGACAAAGAATTAAAAAATATGAACAAAGCCTCCAAGAAGTCTGCAATTATGTTAAACAACCAAACATACGTGTAATCGGTGTTTCTGAGAAAAAAGAGAAATACGTAAGTTTGGAAAACATATTTGGGGAAATAATTGAGGAAGACTTCTCCAGCCTTGCTAGAGACCTAGACATCCAAATACAAGAAGCACAAAGAACAGCTGGGAAATTCTTCACAAAAAGATCATAACCTAGGCACATCGTTCATCAGGTTATCTAAAGTTTGGACGAAGGAAAGAATCTTAAGAACAGTGAGGTAGAAGCACTAGGTAATCTATAAAGAAAAACCTACCAGATTAACAGCATATTTCCCAGCAGAAACTCTCCAAGATAGAAGGGATTGGGGCCCTGTCTTAAGCCTCCTCAAACAAAACAATTATCAGTCAAGAATTTTGTATCCAGCAAAACTACGCATTATATATGAAGGAAAGACATAATCATTTTCAGAAAAACAAATGCTGAGAGAATTCACCACTACCAAGCCACCACTACAAGAATTGCTAGAAAGCTCTAAATCTTGAAACAGATTATGAAAACACATCAAAACAAAACCTCTTCAAAGCATAAATTGCACAGGACCTACAAAATAAAAATACAAATTAAAAAGCAAAATAACAACAAAAAACAAGGTATACAGGCAACAAATAGCATGATGAGTATGATGAATGCAACAGTATCTCACATCTCAATATTAACATTAAAAGTAAATGACCTAAATGGTCCACTTAAAAGATACAAAACTGCAGAATGGATAAGAACTCACCAAACTCACCTAACACATAAGGACTCTCATAAACTTAAATAAAGGGATGGAAAAAGGCATTTCATGCAAATGCAAGCAGGGAAAGCTATTCTTATACCAGACAAAACAAACTTTAAAGCAACAGCAATTAAAAGAGACAAAGAAGGGCATTATATAATGGTAAAAGGCCTTATCCAACAGGAAAATATCACCATCCTAAACACATATGCACCTAACACTGAAGCTTCCAAATTTATAAAACAATTACTAATAGATCTAAGAAATGAGATAGACAGCAACACAATAATTGTAGGAGACTTCAGTACTCCACTGACAGCACTAGACAGGTCATCAAGACCAAAAGTCAACAAAGAAACAATGGATTGAAACTATACCATGGAATAAATGGACTTAACAGATATGTACAAAACATTTCATCCAACAGCCGCAGAGTACACGATCTATTCAACAGCACCTGAGACTTTCTCCAAGATAGACCATTGGATACACCATAAAATAAACCTCAATAAATTTAAGAAAATTGAAATTATGTTGAGCACTCTCTCAGACCACAGTGGAATAAAACTGGAAATCAATTTTAAAAGAACTCTTGAAAAACCATGCAAATACATGGAAATTAAATAACCTGCTCCTAAATGATCATTGGGTCAAAAATGAAACCAAAATGGAAATTTAAAAATTCTTTGAACTGAATGCCAATAATGACACTATCTACCGAAACCTCTGGGATATAGCAAAGGTGATGCTAAGAGGAAAGTTCATAGCCATAAATACCTACACTGAAAAGACCGAAAGAGCACAAACTGACATTCTAAGGTCACACTTCAAGGAACTAGAGAAATAAGAACAAATCAAACCCAAACCCAACAGCAGAAAGGAAATAACCAAGATCAGAGCAGAACTAAATACAATCGAAACAAACAAACAAAAAATACAAAAGACAAATGATGCAAAAAGCTGGTTCTTTGAAAACATAAATAAAATTCATAGGCCATTAGCAAGATTAACCAAGAAAAGAAAGAAAAGCCAAATAACCTCATTAAGTAGCAAAACAGGAGATATTACAACTGACACCATGGAAATATAAAAGCTCATTCAAGCCTACTATGAACACCTTTACACACATAAACTAGAAAACCTAGAAAAGATGAATACATTCCTGGAAAAATACAACCCTTTTAGCTTAAATCAGGAAGAATTAGATACCCTGAACAGACCAACAACAAGCAGTGAGATTGAAATTATAATCTAAAAATTACCAACAAAATATAGTCCGAGACCAGAAAAAAATAAAGACAGCAGAATTCTTCCAGACATTCAAACAATTGGTAATGATTCCTTTGACACTATTGCAAAAGACAGAGGAAGAAGGAACACTCCCTAATTCATTCTATGAAGCCAGTATCACCCTAATACCAAAACCAAGAAAAGAAATAACTGAAAAAGAAAACTACAGACCAATATCTTTGATTAACATAGATGCCAAAATCCTTAACAAAATACTAGCTAACTAAATCCAACAACATATCACAAAGATGATCCACCACAATCAAGTGGATTTCATACCAGGGATGTAGGAATGATTTAACATACACAAGTCAAAATATGTGATGCACTACATAATCTCAATATATGCAGAAGAAGCATTCCACAAAAGCCAGCATTCCTTTGTGATTAAAACTCTCAGCAAAATCGACATACAAGAGACATATCTTAATGTAAGAAAATCCATCTAGGACAAACCCACAACCAACATAACACTGAATGCAGAAAAGTTGAAAGCATTCCCTCTGAGAACTGGAATAAGACAAAAGATGCTCAATCACACACTGTTCTTCAACATAGTACTAGAAGTCCTAGCCAGAGCAGACAAGAGAGAGAAATAGTGAACATCCAAATTGGTAAAGAGGAAATCAAACTGTCACTGTTTCCAGACGATATATGATCATTTACCTTGAAAACCCAAAAGATTCCTCCAGACATCTAGAACTGATAAAAGAATTGAGCAAAGTTTCTGGATATTAGATAAATGTACACAACTTAGTAGCTCTCCTCTAAAGCAGTAGTGACCAAGTGAAAAATCAAATCAAGAACTCAACTCCTTTTACAATACTTGCAAAAAATAAAATACAATATTTAGGAATATACCTACCTAAGGAGTGAAATACCTCTGCAAGGAAAACTACGAAATACTGTTGAAAAGAATCATAGAGGACACCAACAAATGGAAATGCATCCCATGCTCATGGATGGGTAGAATCAATATTGTGAAAATAACCACATTGCCAAAAACAATCTACAAATTCAATGCAATCCCCATCAAAATACCACCATCGTTCTTCACAGAATTAGAAAAAAATAATTCTAAAATTCATATGTAACAAAAAAGAGCCTGCATAGCCTCTGGAGGCATCATGTTACCTGATTCAAACTACACTATAAGGCCGTAGTCACTAAAACAGCTTGATATTGGTATAAAAATAGGCACATAAACCAATGGAACAGAATACAGAACCCAGAAATAAACCCAAATGCGTTAACAGCCAACTGATCTCCCACAAAGCCTACAAAAACATAAATTGGGAAAAGAACACCCTTTTCAACAAATGATGCTGGGATAGTTGGTTAGCTTCATGCAGCAGAATAAAAGTGGATTTTCATCTGTCACCTTAAAAATGAACTCAAGATGAATTAAGGGCTTAAATCTAAGACCTGAAACTATAAAAATTCTAGAAGATAACATTGGAAAAATCCTTCTAGACATTGGCTTAGGCAAGGATTTCATGACCAAGATTCCAAAAGCAAATGCAATAAAAACAAAGGTAAACAGTTGGGACTTAATTAAACTGCATGCAAAAGGAACAGTCAGCGGAGTAAACAGACAACCCACAGAGTGGGAGAAAATCTTCACAATCTATACATCTGACAAAGAACTAATATCCAGAATCTACAACAAACTCAAACACATCAGTAAGAAAAAAAAAAACAAATAATCCCATCAAAAAGTGGGCAAAGGATGTGAATAGACCATTCTCAAAAGAAGGTATACAAATGTCCAACAAACATGAAAAAAATGCTCAACATCGCTAATGATCAGGGAAATGCAAATAAAAACCAGAATGTGATACCAACTTACTCCTGCAAGAATGGCCATAATCAAAAAAATCAAATAACAGTAGATGTTGGTGTGGATATGGTGAATGGGGAACACTCCTAAACCACTGGTGGGAATATAAACTAACACGATCACTATGGAAAACAGTGTGGAGATTCCTTAAAGAACTAAAAGTAGAACTACCATTTGATTGAGCAATCCTGCTGCTAGATATCTATCCAAAGGAAAAGAAGTCATTATATGAAAAAGATACTTGCACATTCATGTTTATAACAACACATTTCACAATGGCAAAATTGTGGAACCAACACAAATGTCCATCAATCAACAAGTGGATAAAGAAACTGGTAGATTTATACAATGGAATACTACTTGTAAGGCCGGTTGCCTTGCCAGGAGTCAAACGGACACATTCATCACTCTTCAGTGCCTCATAACTGCATCATCACCCGAGCTCATTATCTGGCTTCCCCACAAAGCTTCCCTGCACCCACCTCCGCATACCATGTCTAAGCCCACACTTAGCACTAAATTATCCATCCAACCTCCAGCCCGCTGTTAAAAAACCCTGCAGAGAAATTTTTTAAAGAAGCCCCACCATTCCCTGCTCAACAACAGCCTGCCCCGTAGGCCCCAGCAGGCCCATTTACCTAAGGTCCTGCCTACCAATGACAACTACTTCCTACTTTAACTCCATGTACTTCCTGCTCCTCAACAGCCAACAGAAATGCCTTCTCTTTGTTTCCCCTGCAGTCAATCAAGGCCCATTTACCCAAAGTCCCGCCTACCAATGACAACTACTTCCTACTTTAACTCCATGTAATTTCTACTCCTCAACAGCCAATAGAAATGCCTTCTCTTTGTTCCCCCTGCAGTCAATCAAGGCCCATTTACCCAAAGTCCCGCTTGCCTACCAATGGCAGCTAGTTTCATGTACTTCCTACTCCTCAACAGCCAATAGAAATGCCTTCTCTTTGTTTCCCCTGCAGTCAATCAAGGCCCATTTACCCAAAGTCCCGCTTGCCTACCAATGGCAGCTAGTTTCATGTACTTCCTACTCCTCAACAGCCAATAGAAATGCCTTCTCTTTGTTTCCCAGTAACCAATCAGTTGCCTGCACACCCCATAAAACCCCACACCCTGAACAACCGGGTGCGATTTTTCTGGCCCCTCTTAGACCACTGAGGTTGCCCAGGAGCTGAATAAATTGGCTTCTCACTTTTTTTTATACCTGCCTCAGTTTCCTTATTTTATCTCGGCAATAAAACTAACACTACTCAGCCATTAAAAGGAATGAATTAACAGCATTTTCAACGAGCCAGATGAGACTGGAGACTATTATTCTAAGTGAAGTAACCCAGGAATAGAAAACCAAACATTGTATGTCCTCATTGATATGTGGGAGGTAAGCTATGAGGACACAAGGCATTAGAATAATATAATGAACTGTGGGGACTTGGGGCAAAGAAAGAGGGGCCAGGGATTAAAGACTACAAATATGGTGCAGTGTATACTGCTTGGGGGGTGATGGGTTTTGGTCAGTTGACTAGAGGAGTATAGGAAACAGGGGTTTGCTTTAAATTGGATGTTGTTACAAAGCGAAGGCGATTCTATGATTACGTATTTCAATAAATCTTATTTCTCTATAAGGGAAACTGTACTGGGGATAAGGTTGTAACTTGTGAAGGAGTGGCATTCACTCACTTTGGTTAAGAAAAGGGATATATGGTATTCTGTAGAAGACATAGTTAACTGTGTTTATCCTTGATGAGACAAAATTATGAAGCAGCCTTGCTCTGTCTCATCTTCCTGTTACTAAAAGTAACCTTGTCTGAGGTTAGTATTCTATGAGATTGTTTAAGAGTAATAAAAGAAAAATGGGCCTAGCGCAGTAGCTCAAGCCTGTAATCCCAGCACTTTGGGAGGCCGAGGCAGGTGGGTCACGAGGTCAAGAGATCAAGACCATCCTGGTCAACATGGTGAAACCCCATCTCTACTAAAAATAAAATAAAATTAGCTGGGCATGGTGGCGCGTGCCTGTAATCCCAGCTACTCAGGAGGCTGAGGCAGGATAATTGCCTGAACCCAGGAGGCGGAGGTTGCAGTGAGCTGAGCTCGTGCCATTGCACTTGAGCCTGGGTAACAAGAGTGAAACTCCATCTCAAAAAAAAAAAAAAAGAAAGAAAGAAAAATGACTTAGCTGTGGATGCCAGGTCAGTTTCTAAATTTCAGGAATTGGCATCTTTAAAATATTGGTATTTTAAAAATATATCAATTAAAATATCAATTTTAATATATCAATTTAAAATGTTTAAAAAATATATATCAATTAATACATCAATTTTTTAAATATACAACTATTTTAAAGCTATTGGATATATATCATTAAATTTTTCAGTAGTCAAAAATCATACTCCTATCAACAGATAAGTACTCAATTTACTACAGCTTTCTCATGAATATATGATTTATCAACCTATAACCTTGTGCTGGAACTGCAATCTTTCATTTGACACTATTTAACCTTTCATGTGGGTGTCTAACAAGAACAAACCTGGCATGCCTTGAGTTCAGCTCCTCAGCTTCCCCCATCCCTGTTGCTTCTGCTGTTTTTTATTTCCACCTCAGGAAAGGGTCACCACAATTTTCACTTGCTTGAGACCAGAGCTTTGGACTCAATGTTTGACTATTTTTCTTGTATCCTTCTTCTAATCTCTGCATCCTGTTAGTGCCACTGTAAAATGTACTGGAAGAAGAGCACTGCTCCCTGTCTCCAATGCAACCACCTCGTCCAAGACACCAACCCTATCCCGGGGTTAAAGCAATTGTTTTTCCTTCTTTTGTCCTTGACATCACACATCCCAGTACCTTTGCAACAGGTAGGGTGATTTAACTGTCTACCTCCTCTTCCAGAATCTCACCCCTGTCAAACTACTGGTATAAGCCCGACAGTCCATAAGCTGAAGAACTTGGAGTCTGATGTTCAAGGGCAGGAAGCATCCAGCATGGGAGGAAAATGAAGGCCAGAGACTCAGCAAGTCTGCTTCTTCCACCTTCTTCTGCTTACTGTATTCTAGCTGTGCTGACAGTTGATTATATTGTGCCCACCCACATTGAGTGTGGGGCTGCCTATCCCAGTCTATGACTAAAATGTTAGCTTCTTTTGGCAACACCCTCACAGACAAACCTGTAAGGCTGGTTACCTTGCCAGGCGTCAAATGGACACATTCATCACTCTCCGTGTGTGATAACTGTGTCATCACCTGGGCTCATTATCTGGCCTCGCCTCATGGCTTCCCCCTCACCCGCCTCTGCATACCATACCCAAGCCCACACTCAGCACTAAATTATGCATCCAACCTCCAGCCCACTGTTAAAAAAAAACCCCGCAGAAAAATGTTTAAAGAAGCCCCGCCATACCCTGCCATGCAACAGCCTGCCCGTAGGCCCCCGGCAGGCCCACATACCCAAAGTCCCGCCCACCTACCAATGACAGCTAGTTTCATGTACTTCCTACTTTATCTCCATGTACTTCCTGCTCCTCAACAGCCAATAGAAATTCCTTCTCTTTGTTTCCTCAGTAGTCAGTCAAGGCCCACTTACCAAAGGTCCTGCCCATCTACCAATGACAGCTAGTTTCATGTACTTCCTACTTTAACTCCATGTACTTCCTGCTCCTCAACAGCCAATACAAATTCCTTCTCTTTGTTTCCCCAATACCCAATCAATTGCCTGCCCTCCCCATAAAACCCCATGCCCTGAACATCCGGGCGTGACTTCTCTGGCCCTGCCTTGGACCACTGAAGCTTGCCCAGGAGCTGAATAAATTAGCTTCTCACTTTTTTATACTTGCCTCAGTTTCCTCACTTTGTCTCAGCAATAAATCTTACAAAACCCAGGAATAATTTTTTGTATTTTCAATCCAATTAGGTTTACAGTTAATATTAACCATCACAAGTCCACCCCTTGTCGACTTGAGCCCATACACATCTCCTGAAATCACACATAATCTCCAAATAAAGACAATAATAAGGTCATAATTACACATAACATAATACAGCTATCCCTATACAACTGGAAGCACACTAATCCTAAATGCTATTACATAAAGTTATCAACATTTAAATGCTGATATTAAGTCAATAAACCTTATGATACATAATAAACAAGAAAGAAAATTAAATGAAGATATTTACTTTTTACTTTTTTTTTTTTTTGAGATGGAGAGATGGAGTCTTGCTCTGTAGCCCAGGCTGGAGTACAGTGGCACAATCTCGGCTCACTGCAAACTCCACTTCCCAGGTCCTGGTTCAAGCAATTCTCCTACCTCAGCCTCCCAAGTAGCTGGGATTACAGGCATGAGCCACAATGCCCAGCTAATTTTGTATTTTTCAGTAGAGAGGGGGTTTCACCATGTTGGCCAGTCTGGTCTTGAACTCCTGACCACCTCGGCCTCCCAAAGTGCTGGGATTACAGGCATGAGCCACTGCGCCCAGCCAAATGAAAATACTTTCTTAGTACAAGTATATTCATGCACAAACATATTCCTAACAAAATAAGGGGAAAATATTCGTGACAATTACAGTCCTCATTTCTTCAGCTGGCCACATGGTCGTAGCTAGTATTGATAACTATGTTCTTCTACTATCTGTATTGTATTGCTCTTTGCCTTAAGTAAGAACCTCAACAGGTCATGGTTTTTCTCCTGGTGGAGTGACCCAAATCTTCATCCCTGAAGGGTCAGGGCCATTTGAAGTCTTGCCTGGATTGGGCTATTGTAATTTCCAATTGACCTTAATCGCAAGGCATGGTAATACTAAGAGACACCCTAAGGGATCTCCTGTATTCCACTCATACTCTTCCTCACCTCCATTGTGGAATAGTAGACTGATTTTATTTTGATAGTTGAGGACAATCACCTCAGCAAATACTGTAAATCCCTTCTTAACCTGTTGACTTAGAGGTTAAGAGGAGCCCAAAGTGTCCAGGTGGCAGTCTTAACTTCCAATTTAGAAGTTAAGCTTCTATGTGGTAAATGGACCACACAGAAGCTTTTTAAAGTAACTTTAAGGTTATACAGATTGTGACTGTGGAAGGCACCTCACCTTAAATTATGTTGTATCAAGAGAAAAAAGAGAAAGGGCTAGACTTCCAGCCTTGCTAAGTCAGTGCAGACTTTCTTCCTACAGAGAGTAAGGCATATGTCACTTGAGGGCAGGTCAATTTACCTGCACATGAAGGTCAAATTTTACATAAATTTATTCCAGGAAACAATATAGTATTTAAGTATTGTTAAATCTTGAGTATTTACATAGAAGTGCAGAACAGGTGTGTGTGATTCAGAAAACTCAGGACACATTTCCTTTGTAGGGGTAACTTGCTGATGGGCATAATTGGAGGCAATTCTGATGACACTAACATCACAATAATTTATATGTTAAATATTGTGAAGGGTCATTTTATACAGTTTATAATGTTTATAAAATTATATGAACAAAGCAAATCACTTGTGGTTAAAAGACATTAAGTTCTGACATATTTTCCATTAAAAACAAATAGCATAGATCTCTTGAACTTGCTCCTCCTGTTTAACTGCAATTTTTTGTCCTTTAACCAATATTTCCCCTCTTCACATATTCCCATGCCCCTTCCCTTCAAGTCTTTGGTGACCACCATTCTATTGTATGGCATGGCAACTATTCTTAATGATGATATATTGTATTCTTTTTTTTTTTTTTTTTTTTTTTTCCTGAGACGGAGTCTTGCTCTGTCACCCAGGCTGGAGTGCAGTGGCATGATCTTGGCTCACTTCCACCTCCACCTCCCAGGTTCAAGTGATTCTTCTGCCTCAGCTTCCCAATAGCTGGGAATACAGGTGCACCGCACCATGCCCAGCTGATTTTTGTACTTTTAGTAGAGAGGGGCTGTCACCATATTGGTCAGGCTGGTCTTGAACTCCTGACCTCATGATACACCCGCCTCAGCCTCCCAAAGTGTTGGGACTACAGATGTGAGCCACTGTGCCTGACCAGATATTTTGTACTCTTAAATATGCTAACAGCCTGAATATTAAGTTATCACCAAAAAATTGATAACTATGAGCGGTAATGCATATGTTAATTAGCTGCATGTAACCATTCCACAATGTATATCTACTTCAAAATGTCATGTTGTAAGTGATAAATACATACACTTATCTGTCAATGTAAATAAATAAATTTGAAAAAAGCAAATGATATGGTTCTTTACATTTATTTTGTTTTAGATTTATAGGAACTTTTAATCTTGGCATATTCTATCAGTCTAGAAAAATTCTTAATGATTAGATCTTAAAATACTGTGTCTATCCTCCCCCCCCTTTTTTTTTTAATACAGTAAGCTTTTTTTTAAAAAAAAATGGTAAGGTCTTGCACTGTTGCCCAGGCTGGAGTGTCATGGCGTGATCATGGTTCAGTGTAGCCTCAACCTCCCAAGCTCAAACAATCCTCTCACCTCAGTTTCCCCAGTAGCTGGGACCCTAGGTGCACACCACCACGCCCAGAGAATTTTTAAATTTTTTTGTAAAGATGAGGTCTCACTACATTGCCAGGCTACTGAACTACTGAACTATGTTGAACTACCAGGCTCAAGTGATCCTCCTTCCTCAGCTCCACAAAGTGCTGGGATTACAGATGTAAGCCCCTGCTCCTGGCCTCTGTCCCACTTTCTATCTCTGTTAGAGTAGGTGGAGACATACACAGGAGCAGGAAAGGCAGCCCTGGAAACGTTGCCACACTAGCAATCAGAGAAAAACCATAGTCACATCTTTAGCTGGCTGTGGTGGTGGGTTCTTGTAATTCCAGCTACTCAGGAGGCTGCAGCAGGAGAATCACTTGAACCCGGGAGGCAGAGGTTTCAGTGAGCCAAGCTCACACCACTACACTACAGCCTAAGTGACAGAGCAAGACTCTGTTAAGAAAAAAAAGAAAGAAAGAAAAAAAAAAAGAGAGAGAACAACAACGAATAAAGCAATAGCCACATCTGGAATTACAATTAGGCTTCTATGGCCCTAACTGGGACTTACCTGACCCTAAAAGAAGAAAACTTTAGTAGGGACTTTCCCACTAGGGAGCATGCACACTTTTGATTTGATTAACACTAAAGCTAACCTCTTGCTCATCATAATAGTAAACAATACACCTCTGGGTGAGATATATATGATGCTAATGAGACATACAATCTATGTATTAGTATGTACAACCAAAAGGCATGCATTCCCAGGGCACCACCCAAAACATGCTTATGAGTAACACCTCTTCACACCCCTTTCATAAATAATCATGGAAGACCTCCATAAAGGGGGTTCCTCAGTTTCAGCCCAGTGCGTGTGTTTTTCAGAGCAGCCCACCCTGACTCAGCTTTCAAAGTGTACTGTCACTTTAACAAAACCCAGCTACTGTTTCACGGTGTGTGTGTGTCTCTTGGCTGAATTCTTCCCTCAAAAAAGACAAGAACCAAGGACTCCACACTTCCTGGAATCATCTCCACTTATTTAGGGGCTTCAATTACATATAATGTTCACTCATATGCTAACCCTTGGCTCCACGTCTCTTTTGTACTTTACATCTTTGTTTCACTTTCACTACACCTTTACTGCCAGTGCTTCAGTTGCCATAATTTTCTTACGACCTGCTCTCGGTTCATTAATCCTCCAGCTCTACCTAAGCTGCCCATAACTCTAACTACGGCATTTAGAAAGTTGAGAATTATATTTATAAAGGTAAAAATTATATTTCAGCTTTGGAATTTTACTTCTATTTTTAAATTTCACAGTTTTTTATTTCCTCACACCCACTAATCATAGTTTTTGAAGTTTATATCTAATAACTTTGATATAAAAAACTATGATTATATTAATAGTTTCTCCTTCCTCTCCTCCTCCTTGTTCTTCTTCATTTTCAAGCATTTGGTCTTTTTGTTTTTTTAAAATATTCCTGATGATCCAACTGCAACAGATACTTTGTATTAAAAAAAAGGTGGAGAGATAATTGAGACCGTAGTAATACTTTACTTTCCCAGAGAGGATCCACCTTAATCCAATAAAGTATGGAACTGATTTAAGGCTACACTGTGGTCTTTATGAGGTAAATTTATGGCTCTAGATTATCATCCTTCAGAAACAACTGGAAATCTGATTTTTTAAAAACCCAGGGCCTGCCTCCTTGGAGGATATAGCCAATTTAGTCTAATTAAGCTTCTTGCAGGTTTTTGACCACTGCTTATGCTAGAAGCTGATTCTCACAATACACACTTGGACTGAGTGGATTTAAGCCTGGGTTTCAAGCTTTCATTAACATAGTAAAAGGCAGTCTAACTTTCCTGGAAGTGAAAGCCAAAGCATGGTCCTTAAGAGAGAATTTCTCAGTTGGCATACAAATGTATTAATAATTAATTGGCTTAGGACTTCTATAATTTTATTATGGTTCTTAAAGGCCCGATTATGAGAAAAAATAATTTCATATTACTCACAGCATAATGGGAATACATAATGGGGATTGAATTTTAGAGAAAAAGGTTCATGTGATCCTCTCTAATGTGATTATTGCATAAATGTTCTAATAATCCTACACTGTCCCTTTAAATAAAAGTGTAAAGGTCAGAGGATGGGGAGAGTAGGGGAGACAAGGTGTGAGAGAATGAGACTGAGGATCCAATTAAACAAACTGAATTGAAACAAGGCCCACACATCCAGCACAAAATCTTTCCAAGGCATATGATTTATTGGCTTCTTCTTTGGATTCTCTTGACAAAGAGGAGATCATGTGAATTATTTGGGGATTTCCACTGCAATGCAAGAAAAGTGAATAAACCACAGTGAGAGAAGCAGGAGGCAGAGAACTCTGCTAGGCAGATGGGGAGGGTCACGGAGAACCTCCAACCACCCAGATCATTGTGCACAGGGAGCTTGCCTAAACATGATCACAGTGAAAAATTCCATCCTTTAACACATGCACAGTAAAGGAACTAAATCAATGTAGAGTGGCTCAGACTAGGGGCCTGCATATGCACTGGAAGGGCAGGATGGAGCCACCAGGAATTTGTGCCTTCAGCCAGGCAGAAGCCTGGCCTCTTCAGTTCATGTGTGGAAGCCCTGGTACTCCACTGCGAGGGAGAGAATCCCTCTCTATGCCAAGGCTTTCCTTTGGCTTAATAAATTCTACCCTCCTCACCCTGTGATGTGTCTGCATGCCTAATTTTTCCTTGTCGTGAGACAAGAACCCAGACTTAGCTGAACTAAGAAGCAAAAATTCTACATCAACAGGGCAAGGAAGCAACAGCATCTCCAGCAGGAATGCCACCAAAAATACTACAGTCAGCATTGCAGAACCTTGGAGTTACTGGGGAAAAGGGTGTAAGGCAGCAGAATCACGTTAGACACAGGAAGGAACAGTCAGCGTTATCCTGGTGCAGGACTACTTGTTTCTTACATCTAAATGCTCCCGTATAAAACAGCTTCCATCACTCTCCTAAGCAGCAAGAATTTGAAGAGTAAGGGAGGGATAGGCTGAAGCTCCAGCAGTGACGATTCCATAGAGTAAACCTCCTTAATTGTATGACCATGACTTCAGAAAGTGGGGGCATTTTATAAACCTCATTCCCAGATAATACTTCTGAATCTACCATCTGAAAATCAAGGTTTACGTATGTTAAGGTATAAGATTGTCTAAAGTACACTAACAACTCTTTCTAAAATAATCTTATTTTTCCCGCATTTAAAAGCCATTTACTATGCAGTCCATTTTCCTTATTTTGTTCATGTGTGCAAGAGTGTTTTTGTTAATATTTAGTGTGATGGTTAATTTTATGGGTCAGCAGGAGCTAGGCAATGATGCCCAACTAGGTGGTCAAGCATTATACTGAATGCTTCTCTGATGATGTTTCAGATTAGTTTAACATTTAAATTGGTGGAAGTTGAGAAAGTAAATTACACTTCATAATGTTAGTGGGTCCTATACAATCATTTGAAGACCTAAATAAAACAGAAGACTGACCTCCATTGAGCAAGAAGGAATTCTCTAGAATTTGACCTTCAGACCTCAATTGCATCATCAGCACTCCCCAGATCTCCATCCTGCCAACTCCCCATCAGATTTTGGAGTCACAAATCCTCCACAACTTCCTAAGCCAATTTCTTAAAATAATTCTCTGTTTCTGTCTCTGCTGATCTGTCTCTCACAATGCATACAACATATATGCATACACACATACGCACACGCACACCCACATTAAGTCTCTCCTTTTTGACTTACTCACTATTAGGCTACTGAAAACAATAAAAACATTGCTATGTTTCCTTTCATTCTTCCTACCCACTCCCGCTATAATAATGCTGCCCTAGTTAATTAAATATTTATTATTCTCATTTCAAGAGTTAAACATGAGTGTATCTTATTTGCTAAATTAAACAATATAATCTTTCTCTCAGCTTTCAAATGAAGCTATTAAGTTGGTGTCTTTGTGGGAATATAAAGAATTTATACCACCACTAATTTTCTTTATATCATTCTTCGCAAAGTGATATTAGTTGCATCATTTCTTTTTGTCAGGATTATTTAATATTTATAATCTGTTTCTTCACCCTAACCTTTACATTTATTTTTGCCTTAATTCAATAGCTAATTCACCACCAGTTTATTTTTGTGGGTAAGTCTTTTCCTTTTTGTTTTCATTAACATAGTTTTTAAACAGCTTTATTAAAGTATAACTGGCAAACAACAAACTGCATATATTTAAAATTATAATTTGATAAGTTATTTTTTGAAGAATTCTAATTTATTTTTTCTTGTGCCTGACAGTTAGTTGTTGTTTAGTATATTAAAATCTTTGCCTAACTGTTTACAATAGCAAAGTCTCGGAACCAACCCAAATGCCCAACAAAGATAGAGTGGATAAAGAAAATGTGGCTCATATATACCATGCCATACTATGCAGCCATAAAACATGATGAGTTCATGTCCTTTGCAGGGACATGGATAAAGCTGGAAACCATCATTCTCAGCAAACTGACACGAGAACAGAAAAACAAACACTGCATGTTATCACTCATAAGTGGGTGTTGAACAGTGAGACCACATGGACACAGGGAGGGGAACATCACACACTGGAGTCTGCTGGGAGGTAGGGGGCTAGAGGAGGGATAGCAGGGGTGGGGAGATAGGGGAGGGATAACATTAGGAGAAATACCTAATGTAGGTGACGGGGGATGGAGGCAGCAAACTACCATGACATGTGTGTACCTACCTAACAGTCCTGCAAGATCTGAATATGTACCCCATAACTTAAAGCAAAATAAAATAAAAAGAAAGGAAAAAAAAAAAAAAAAAACCTTTGCCTAGCCTAAGATCACATATATTTTCTCCTAGGAGATTTACAACTTTAGGCATTCATGTAGGTGTACAATCCTTTCTGAGTTAAATATTTTTTGACAATATTTAATTTTAAAATATCTTTAATAAATATTTACATGAAATTAAGAATATATTTTCCTTTTTTTTTTTACTTTTCAAAAACAGTACAGAATTGCATCCCCTTACTTTCCTCTAATGTTAATGTCTTACCTAGTGTAATGGTTAATTGTAGATGTCAGTTTGGCTGCTTGAAGGGTTATCTAGGTACGTGGTAAAGCACTATCACTACGTGTGTCTTTGAAGGTGTTTCTGGAAGAGAAATCAATGGACTGCAGAGGATCCACCCTCACCATTGTGGGAAGGCACAATCCAATCTGCTGAGGTCCCAGATTAAAAAAAAAAAAGGGCAGGAAAAAAGGCAAATTCTCTCTGTCTTTTGTGGAGCTTCCCTCCTCTCCTTCCCTTGCACATCAGAACTGCAGGTTCTCTCACCTTTGGACTCTGGAACTTACACTAGTGGGCCTCCAGTTTCTCAGCTCTTCAGCCTCAGCAGAGAGTTACATCACTGTCTCCCCTCGCCCTGAGATTTTCAGACTTAGACTAAGCCACATTATCAGCTTCCCTGGGTCCCCGGTTTGCAGACTTCCCACTGTGGGACTTCACAGCCTCAATAACCATGTGAGCCAACTCCCCTAATAAATTCCTTCTTATATCTAAGTCTATATCTAAGTCTAAATTTATAGCCATACTCATGTCCAGGTCTATCTCATTGGTGCTTTTTCTTTGAAGAACTCTGACTAACACACCTAGCCATAGTACAGTTTAAAAAGCTAAGAAATTAACTTGGGTGTAATGCTATTAGTTAAGCTACCTATGTGGATTTCACCAATATTTCCAACTATAATTTTAAAATATTTTGGGACTGGGCACAGTGGCTCACACCTGTAATCCCAGCACTTTGGGAGGCCGAGGCGGGCAGATCCTGAGGTCAAGAGATCGAGACCATAAAGGCCAACATGGTGAAACCACAACTCTACTGAAAATACCAAAAAAAAATTAGCCAGGAGTGGTGGCGCATGCCTGTAGTCCCAGCTACTTGAGGAGGCTGAGGCTGGACAATTGCTTAAAACCAGAAAATGGAAGTTGCTGTGAGCCAGGATTGCACCACTGCACTCCAGCCTGGCGATAGAGAGAGACTTCATCTCAAAAAAATAAATAAAATTAAATATTTTAATAAAATTATTGAACTGTGGTAAAAACAACATAAAATTTACCAGCTTAACAATTTTTAACTTGACAGTTCAATATTTTTAAGAATTTTTCCATTGTTGTGTAACCAATTTTCAAAAACCTTTTCATCTTGTAATCCCAGCACTTTGGGAGGCTGAGGTGGGCGGATCATGAGGTCAAGAGATCAAGACCATCCAGGCCAGCATAGTGAAACCCCGTCTCTACTAAAAATAAAAAAATAAGCTGGGCATGGTGGCACACACCTGTAGTCCCAGCTACTTGGGAGGCTGAGGCAGGAGAATCGCTTGAACCCGGGAGGCAGAGGTTGAGGTGAGCTGGGATTATGCCACTGCACTCCAGCCTGGCAACAGAGAGAGACTCCCCCCGCCAAAAAAAAGCAACATCCCACTTCCCTCTCTGCCACGTCCCCGGAAACAACCATTCTACTTTTTGTTTCTATGATTGACTACTCTACATAACTAATAAAATAGAATCATCCAGTTTTTGTCATTTTGTGTTTAGAATATTTCACTTAGTATAATGTCTTCAAGGTTCATCCATGTTGTAGCATATGTCAGGATTTCCATCCTTTTATGGCTGAATAATATTTCATTGTATATATGCATCAAATTTTGTTTATTCATTCCTCCATAGATGGACATTTGGGTTGTTTTTACCTATTAGCTATTGTGAATAATATTGCAACTAACCTGGGTATGAAATCTCTCTTCAAGATCCTACTTTCAATTATTTTGGATATATACCAAGAATGGATTGCTAGATAACATGGTAATTGCACAAAGGATTTTTTTTTTTTTTTGGAACACACCATAATGTTTTCAATTGCAACCTATTTTACATTCTGACCAATAGTATGCAAGGATTCCAATTCCTCTATATCCTCACCAACCACTTTTTAAATAGTAAAAATACTAGTAGGGATAAGGTAGTTTCTTATTGTGGTTTTGATTTGCATTTCACTCGTGATTTTGAGTATTTTTTCATACACTTGTTGGTCTTTAGAAATAATCTTTGGATAAATGTCTATTCAAGTCCTTTGTCCATTTTTAAAATTTACTTGGTTTGTTGTTTTGTGTTGTTTATTTGTAAATCTTTGTCTATTTTGGATATTAATCCTGGTCACGTTTGTGACTTACAAATATTTACTCCCATTTTGAAGGCTGACTTTTTGCTTTAATTGTGTCTTTTCTTGTGAAGTTTCAAGTTTGACTTAGTCCCACTTCTCTGTTTTTGATTTTGTCACCTGTATTTTTGGTGTCAAAGTTAAAAAGCATCATAAGACCTAATGTCATGTCTTTGTCTGTGATGTTTTCTTCTAGGTGTTTTATAATTTAATCTTTGATTCATTGGGAAGTTTTGGTTTTTTTTTTTTTTTTGTATATGATGTAAGGTAAGGGCCCAACTATTCTTTTGCCTGTTTTCTCATTATTATTATTCCATTATCCCATTATAAATTCTTGAAGAGTCTGTCTTTTTGCTATTCATTGTCCTGGAAACCTTGTCAAGCATCATTTTCATATATAAGAAGGTTTATTTTGGGCCTCTTATTCTATTCAACTAGCCCAAATATCTGCTTTATGTCAACATCATACTATTTCGACAATGTTATCTTTGTGCATTTTGATTTTTCAATAACTTTTATATTTAGTAGGCAAATAATAATTACATATATATTTGTGGAGTAAAATGTGATTTTTCTATACATTTATACATGGTGGAATGATCAAATCAGGCTAATTCACATATCTATCACTTCACATACTTTTCATTTATTTGTGGTAAGAACATTTAAATTCCAGTCTTTTAGCAAGTTTGAAATATACAATACATTATTATTGACTATAGTAACCATGTTGCTCAATGGATGATCAGAATGTACACCTCCCATCTACCAGAAACTTTGTACCCCTGACCATCATTTTCCTTTTTCATCTACCACTCCCCACCATGGCCTCTGTTAACAATCATTCCACTATCCATGAGTTTAATGTTTCTAGATTTCTTGTGTGAGTAAAGAAGGCGAATCTGTGAATTGAGAAAAACAATACAGTGGTATTAATGAGCAGTTTGTCATTGCTGTCATTTGGGGCTAGTACTACTGGTTACTCTCAGAAAAGCCAAAGAGAATGGAGGGATGGGTTAACCGACATGTGTACCCATCAATTCCAGCCAGTTAATCCTTGAAGGGTGCTCCTATGGGTGTTACTTACCAAGCAATTCTGGGCTTTCAAAGGAAAAATCTGTCTAAGATCCCAAGGTAACCTTCCAAGCCCTCTGGAAGAGAAGTAGAAGTACAATTCATTCTGCTAGTAACTGAAGTGCTGAGAATAGGCTCCTCTTTGCAGAAAACTCAGATATGGGCCAGGTGTACATGTGGTGATGTGTCAGTCGTGTGTACTACCATACACTCCTGTCCCATTCAGGACTACTCATGCCCACTGGGAATCCGCTTTGTTACTATACCTCATGCTGGTAGCCAACTTTCATCTCTGAAAGTAAGTGTTTAAAATAGGTGAATATGCAAGACAGGTCACAGTTCTACTGCTGCAGCTGGTCCTCTGGCCACAGCTTATTTTCATCATTTTTCTTCTATTAATATAGCATGCACTGTAGATTCCTTCTTTTTAGCCAGTTTTTCTACTCATTTAGTTTTACTGTCCAGTTCAAACACACTTTCTTGAGGAGTCTGAGTACCTCATTAACTTGACTTCATCAAGTTCCTGTTGCTCTAAATTCCATTTTACTATGCTCGCTAATCATGGGACCAGTAAAAGTTACCTAACTGAATCTCTTGTTTCCACAGAAACTCATCCAGACCCCGATATGCAGCAGTAATCTTAAGTCCTTTGATTATTCCCACTAGGAAACATTTTTTTTTGTGTGTGTATGCTTAGTGATTTACTGATAACACCAGGTGTCCACTGTGGCTTTAGAGCCAGTGGAGCACTTACTGTATACTATTGGAAAAACACCCCCACTCCACATAGATGCTTCTAGTCATACTCAGTCTAAAAGTGTGGATGAGATAAGACAAATTCCCCACATGGGTCACTTATAGTGAAGTTGGAAAGGGTAAATTTTCTTCCTACCCTCTTGATTCCCAAACCAAGGAGACCCATGACTACTTAAACCCATATAATGGATTTAGGTTCAATATATATGCTACATCCTGAAAGAGCACTACACTCCACAAGAAGACATCCTCAAAAAGATGCCCTCGGCCAGGCGCGGTGGCTCAAGCCTGTAATCCCAGCACTTTGGGAGGCCGAGGCGGGTGGATCACGAGGTCAAGAGATCAAGACCATCCTGGTCAAAATGGTGAAACCCCGTCTCTACTAAAGATACAAAAAATTAGCTGGGCATGGTGGTGCGTGCCTGTAATCCCAGCTACTCAGGAGGCTGAGGCAGGAGAATTGCCTGAACCCAGGAGGCAGAGGTTGCGGTGAGCCGAGATCGTGCCATTGCACTCCAGCCTGGGTAACAAGAGCGAAACTCCGTCTCAAAAAAAAAAAAAAAAAAAAAAAAAAAAAGATGCCCTCACTGAGACCTGACTATATTTCCATATTTAACGATGTCACCTGTTTCTGGAGGATGAAAGCAGATTCTAACATCATAGTTTCATTTTTTATGCCTCTGTCACCATAAAATGAGCCCCTCATTCAAAGATAATGTTATTTATGATTTAATGTCAGTAAGAAAGAATGTCTGTAGCTTTTTAACACTAGTAAAGGCAATACTGACAATGGATAGAATCCTTTATTCAGATTAAGTATCAGTTGTAGTAGGGACAAAATGTTGCCCTCCCTATAATTGAAGAGGTCTGATGTAATCAACACCCTGAGCATTGTTTTTGATCTCTTTGAAGTAAGGTGCCATATATATAGCTTAGCATCCATCATGACAGTGTGTAGGATGTTCAGCAGAGGCAGTGGCTGTGCTAGCCATGTGGAGGAGAAGTCTATGCTGTTAAATTTGCATGTAGACAGAGACTGGCTCACATCCACTGGGAGTATTCTGTAAAACACTTGCTTGTGACTTCCATGCACTAATGGTTTACAATGAACATTGGTGTCAGATACAAAGATCCTGACCCTTTGTGTGAATTCCCGAGGTCCATCCACAGGCCTCTTACTCTGGCAACTTTTTCTCTGATATTTTAATCTTATTCCTTCCAAGCTTTTCACCAATAAGCCAAGCCATTTACTACTACCATTGAGTCTCTATCTGTACCTCAGACTACTTTGTCATCATCTTGTATAAAATTCTATGAGACCTTGAGTGTATTACCCAAGTGTATTCAGAACACTGAAAGACTGTCTCCTTACTGCCTTTAAGGTCATCCATGAACTGATCCCTATGTAATTAAGAGTTGTGGGATCCTTCCTCAAAGGCATCCAGTTTTCCCTTTATTTGGTGGGCTCAGAATCTGAGAGGTGGCTCAGAACAACAGGCAGGCTGAGGATCATATATGCCTTACTGGGGACACTGAAAACATCACTTTACCTGTCAGTTACTGATCTCCTTTGTTATACAAGACAAGCAATATCCTTTTTGACTCACCCCCAAGGCACACCATGCTATATTAGCTAAATCCAATGATCCTTGGATTTTAATGTGACCTTGATAAACACCACTTCCTGTTTTTAGAAGTGGGTGCCACCTCTTAAAAAGTAGCTTTCTTTGATACTTTGAATAGTCTCATCTCCTCTGCTTCTCTGAACTGAACTTCCTCTGAAAGGGCTTCTGCAGCCATGCCATTCACCCCGGTACTGTCTCAAAATTGCTATGTATGATTTATATGGCTTCTTCTCAAGTGAGCTCTCACCTTAAAAACTATGTGTGTACTGAGACTTTCTGAGATTTGCCATCTCTGGGCTGAGAGGCACTAGGTCTCTACTCCCCTTTTGTTTTCATGTTTTATTGATGTTCCAGTGTATTTCCTTCCTCATGAGTGCTGGTTCTCTGCCCCATTCCTTAGACAGGACCTGGAACTTGGAGGAAGCACCTCTTCTGTTGGCACGTTTGCTGGTTCTTTCTCAAATGGACTGTCTTAGCAGGTGCCACCTTCTTCAGTACAGCCCCACCCTGGGAGATGTGCCCAATTGCAGCAGGATTTGAAAGTAATTAAACATTTTTTGGAGTCTCTGAATTGTACAGCTCTTTGCCTTTTGCTGAAAATGGGGTTTGCGAACCTCCCCCCATCGCTCATTCACCTTGTTGCTGTAGTGATGTCCTGGAGGACAGGAAAAATACTATCTCACATCGCATTGCTTGTATAAGAATATTCAGATCAGGAAAATTGAAAAGCCAGAACCAGAACTTCTTGCCTGACTATGAAACATTAATATAGAGATTTCAAAAGTTGAAACACTGGGAGTATATTAGAAACTAATTTATAATAACAAGCAATTCATATAGTAGACATGAAACTTCTCACTTTATATGTGCTTGCATAGTCTTATTTAAATGATAACATGCATAGGCATTATGGTTTCAGTATCCTGAATTTATTATAAGGACATTTGCAGCTCACGGAGCAAGGTAACTGACCAGCTTTACACAGTTACTAATTTGTAGAGCTGAATTTTGAGTCCACAACTAGTTTTAACTGTATTCTTTTCCATTTCTTTTCTGTTCCCTTTTCCTCTTCTGCTACACTATTATGATAATTATACACAGAAGTGCTTGAAGTCTCCCTGACAGAGTAAATGTAGAAGTTGTTTACTACATACATCAGGCAAGGAGGTTCTATTTTCGGTAAAGCTCTACTTTAACCCAAACCAACCAATGCACATGTCACAGTTGAAATGATAAATTAGTATCATAATTTATTTTTTATTTGAAAGTCCACAAAAGTACCAGATACTTAGATGAAACAATAAAATATACTGACTACCAAAAAATTGTGTTAAAAATTTAATATTAATCCACAACCAAGCCATGGTTTGGATTTTTGTCCCCATCCAAATATCATGTCAAATTTTAATCCTCAGTGTTGGAGGTGGGGCCTGGTGGGAGTTTATTAGATCAAAGGGGCAGAGTCCCCTGTGAGTGAGTTTTCATAAGATCTGTTTGTTTCAAAGTGTGTGGCACCTCCCAACTCTCCCTATCCCTCCTGCTCAGGCCAGGTAAGATGTGCCTGCTTCCCCTTTGACTTGCACATCATTGCAAGTTTCCTAAGGCCTCTCCAGCCATGCTTCCTATACAGCCTGCAGAACCATAAGCCAATTAAACCTCCTTCGTTATAAATTACCCAGTCTCAGGTATTCATTTATAGCAGTGTGAGAATTGACTAATACACATCTGAAATCTCTGTTACAAAGAGGGTGCTGTCTGACATGTCTGGCATTTGTAATCATTTCTGAACTGGAAACAGCTGAATAGTCCAATTAGCGTTTTTAAAAATGTTATTCTGGGCCAGGCGCGGTGGCTCACGCCTGTAATCCCAGCACTTTGGGAGGCTGAGGCGGGTGGATCACAAGGTCAAGAGATTGAGACCCGTCTGTACTAAAAATACAAAAAATTAGCTGGGCACAGTGGCGTGTGCCTGTAATCCCAGCTATTCAGGAAGCTGAGGCAGGAGAATTGCCTGAACCCCGGAGGCGGAGGTTGTGGTGAGCCGAGATCGCACCATTGCACTCCAGCCTGGGTAACGAGAGCAAAACTCCGTCTCAAAAAAAAAAAAAGTTATTGTTTCTTTACTCTGGTAAAGATATTTGTATATTCTCACTCCTCATGTTACCTTTTTTGTCCCTTTGCCTCTGTGATGTTAAATCTCAAAGCTACTATCAATCATGTTTTCACCTTTTGCACTTTTCCATTCTTAAGCTTCCAAATGCTACTGGTGTTCGTCAGAGCTGAGATATGAATTGGGTTAAAGAACATTTTATTCCTTCAATATCCATGATCTATTAATTCCTGTCCTCTCTAATCTCTCCACCTCATTTAGAGGATTACAGAGTCAATTTGAGCATGACATTGCTTTTTAGTTATTGGATTGGAAATCAGGCTTACATTAAAGAGACTCTCCTTTCATTTGTGGAAAGGTTAAACTACAATTGATAATTCAAAATCAGGTACTTCTGACACCACTGGATTAGCAAATAAGTAGTTGGAAAGGAAACTGAAACAATATTCACTAGATTACTTGGATAGGTAGATGTGTGTGAAAAATGGCGAGGAAGATGAGTAATTTTTTTTAATGACGAAAATGTGCCAAATCCTGAAATAGGAAATAAGAGACAAATAGAAAGACATAGAATAAATGAGTGAGCGAAAGAGACAGAAAAAGGAGAGTTGATAAGGCTGTTCATTTGACACACACCCTCAAAATCCCTCATTACTCAAGCTTAAAAATTATTTCCAAAAATGATCTTATCATTTCATTATTTTCTCTCCACTTTAGCCAAATCGTCATGAGCTCCCTCTTAGCCTCTAAGTGCTTGTCCTCTACAACACTGGCCCCTCCCCACTGGTGGCCTTTCCAGGTTGGAGCTGCAAAGCTAGCTTCAGTTTGTCTTCCTCCACAGCTCCTTCTCCAGGCCCCTTAAGGGGAGACCTCTGTGAGGCACGGCAGGGCTCCATACAAGGACTGGCACTGGGAGAAGGGCAAAATTTCAGAGGCAACAGCATACACCAATCAGGCTGATATCTTTAAGTTGCTAGAGAAAGAAGCCTCCTGCAAAATCAAGGTCCATCTTCTTAAGAAGGATTTCACGTCTATGGCCATACCACCCTGAACATGCCCCATCTCGTCTGATCTTGGAAACTAAGCAGGGTCAGGCCTGGTTAGTACTTGAATGGGAGACTGCCTGGGAATACCAGGGGCTGTAGGCTTAAAGAAAAAAAAAATTAAAAAAAGAAAGATTTCATCAATCTGAAGCAATGGAAAGTACAGGAGGTGGGGAGAGGCACAGAGGATAACTGGAGCAGAGATACGGAGTTTCCAAATGGGAAAGTTAGGCTGGGTGTGGTGGCTCACTCCCGTCACCCCAACACTTCAGAAGTCCAAAGCAGGAAGATCACTCAAATCCAGGAGTTTGAGATCAGCCTGGGCAAGGTAGTATGACCTCATCTCTATAAACAAGCAAACAACACAAAACAAAATAAGAAAGTTGCTTTCTATTGTGTGGTCCAAGAAGTACGATCAGGACTCAAAGCAGGAGGTAGGTGAAGAAAATAGGAATCACTTAGACAAAGGGAACTTAGAAAAGGGAACTAGGGAATGGGTGGGGTTACAAGTGTTGTGATAAGGACAAAGAATAAGAGAAGACACACAGCGGGATGCAAAGGACCAGTCAAATCCAGCCACAAGTTGATGGCTAGGTCTGCTTAATGATAGATGAAGGCTCTGAGTAATTACCTCTCCCCTCCACCTCAGCATCCCTGCTTGAAGTTAGAGGGATGTGGATAAGACAGTCCAGTTGGACATTTTCTCCTACCGCGATGCTTTGCAAATGCACTATTTGTAGGCAGGGACAGGTTGTCAAATGAAGATCATTGCAAGGTCATTCTCCCCACAGAAATAAGAAAGCTCACAGGGACTGTCTCTAGAAATGCCTGAGCTTCTTTTTAGGATAAGGCATTTGGTCTACAGTCATGAGTCATATCCCATTTGGGATTCTCTTACTGCCTGGCCTCACAGGGGTAAGACTTTAAAAGAATTTGATAGCTTGAATGCCCAGGTCATCATGACTTATGGATAGCATCTTTAAAAGGCTGAAAGCAAATTTACAAAGTCTGAAAAGTGGTCAGCATTTCAAGCATGCAAAACCTCTATGGCCAGATCTCTAGGGAAAGCATAATATTAACCTAACTGTGCAATGCAAGGAGTCATGAATATTTTACAAACTACTGTTACTGTATAAATAAATGTTCATTGAATTGAATGGAAACACTGGTAATAAATGTAAGGAAGAAAGTAATGTTTACAGAGTACTAAACTTGGTCCTATGAATTAAACAAAACTCTTCTTGCTAGCAGGGCAAGGCATCAACATAACCAGGGTAGAAATTGCTAAATAAACAGAATGCTGGACTCGTCCTGTATACTTTTTTCTTCTGTGGAATTGAGGCTACCCATGGGAGAGCATTTGCTCCCATCTAGGCTTCCTTCACCAACATTACGAGTTTCAGGCAGAAAGGCAGGCAGAAGTAGACACACTCAGGCCACCTTCACATAGCTGCTCTCCTCATCCCATCAATATTTGCCAATGAAGTCTAGATAAAGGGCATTTAACAGCAAGTATTGATATGAAATAAAGGAGCAGGCCATCAAGAATCTATCCATGAACAGTGAGAGGCAGATGGCTCTGAAAGTGAGAGGGTGGCTTTTCTGATACAGTTGGTGATGAATTACATATGATATTGACCTGCAATCCCATGCATTCTAAGCATAAGACAGCGCCATAGCCTCTTCTTGTGGTTGATCTCGAGGATAATCCCTTGCATTTTGTGGAAAGAGAGTGCAGTGAGAGGCCACATCCTCTGAACACAAGAATGTGACAATGCTGAGGCCTACCCACAAAAGGCAAAGTCAATGAACAGAACTGCTTCAGACCTACATTGACACCAAAATCTCATCCCTAGATAGATATCCTTCTGGTCTCTGGCCTTCCCATATTCCTCACTGAGTGATGAGAAGAGGAGATTTCTAGATTTTCATTCATTTCCAATACTTTATTTTTTTGTCAGAGTGGGTCTAGTCCCCAGAAATGCTAAGTTGCTGTTTTCAGATATCTTAGGAAATGGATTGGAGAACTTATACTGAGTGCATGATAAAACAGAAGGATGACTGCTATGTCATGAACTGCTATGCAGGATGGAAGAAGCACAGCTCAGGAAACCAAGGGAATCTGAGTTTGGGTCCCAATTCAGTGCCCAATTTCAGTTATGTGATTTGGGGCAAACTATTTTATTCATGGCATTGGTTTGCTCACTGGTAAGGTTTATAATTATTCACATGATTACTGATATTGTTATAATTTTAAAAAGAGAAGTAAAGCATTTGGTGAGTCTCTAACTCCTAGATAACAAGCAGTAAGCCCTCCATCCAATGCCACTTTTCCCTTCGTCCTTCCCTTTCCTCACACTTCTTACTTTGTGACCACCAATAGATCTAACACAAGACAGAGAGAACCCAGGTAAGAAAAAACATGAAGCCAGAGCAGATAATTATGTGCCTGAATTCTGTTCTCTAAGAAGGAGCAGAATGTATTGTAATCTAGTAAGACTAACATACTGAGAAATCCAAACTCTTCGACTTTCTGCTTTTTCTTCTCAACAAGACTTCATTTTAATATATTCTTCAACACATTCCTTATCAAACTTTCCCCATTCTCAGGAGAAAAGTGTTGTAGAGTGAAGATTCTTTATTTTTAGTCAAATTACCACAACTCTCAATAGCACAATGGTTTTTCAAGTTCTATTGATTCTAAAGAAGTTACAAGAATAACATGGATTATGTCATGTGTAGTACAACAATCCCCTGAAATGTCTACATCCTCATCCCCAGAACTTGGGACTATGTTGGGTTATGTGGTAAAGGTGAACCAAGGTTGCAGACAGAATTGAAATTTCTAATCACATGACCTTAATACAAGATGATTATCCTCACCTATTCAGGTGGGCTTAATGGACTCACAGGGGCCCTTAAAAGTGTAAAAGAGATTCTGAAGAGAATCTCCAGGAGAGAAGGTCACTATTGGAAGCTGCATAAAGCTAAGAAGCCAAAGCCTTCAGAAAGAAATGTACGCTTCGCACACCTGGATCTTTACTTAGATCTACTTCAGAATCTCTACAGAACTGTAAGAAAATGAATTTGTGTTGTTTCAAGCCACTAAGTTTGTGATCAATTCGCAATAGAAAACTTACACAAAATATAACGTATGAGCAGGAGGTACAGAAAACTTAGAACTCCTATAATGATTTCACAAAATGACATTATTGACTGAGAAATCCTAGTACTTGAGAAAACGATTGATTTTGTGTTGTGCATGCCAGCTCAGGTGTTGAGTCGGGTGACTGACAGAAGCTCTTCATTGACATCAGTTATTTCTTTCTTTGTCAGTAGGCAGACTATGCACTCTTTCATGACACATTTCCAACATACAGTGAGAAAAACCTTTGTATAGTTATGATTAGAATGAGTTACTGTTAGGACTAATAAGACATGCATGGAGTCATAAAATAATTATAATTTATATTTATATTAAGACATTTATATTTATATATTAAATATAATGTAACTATATTTGCAAATTATAAATATGTATTATGTAATATATATTTATGTATTATAGAATTTGGTAGAATTCATATTTACATATTATAAACATATTTATAAAATATAAGTATATTAATAATGTATATTTATATATAATGTTATTTATACTTAAAAGTAACATAAAATATAGAACTATGATTATTTTATGTCATAGCCAAAAATATTTGTGGAGAGCACACACTCAGTCTAGGAAGCAAATAAAACTATGTCACAGGCAAGTAAACATCTGTTATAAGGTAAAAATGAGGCCTGCAGCAGGATAACAAATTTCTCTTTGCTGGATATATTTCCGGAATATATTAGCTTAAAAAGAGACTATCTTCATACTTTGATACTTTTAGAGAACATGATCTAAAAACTTTGGTTAGGCAATTCTTTGTGGGAGCACATTGCTATAAATTGAAGACTATTAGGTAAATTGTTTTAACTTTTCATTTATGGACCACCACAAATCTCTATACACTTCACTTTTAAATCTAAGAGCTTGTATTAAGTAGATAAACCTATGAAAACAGAATATATTAAAAGTTTCAATTTCGTGGTGTGAGTCCAAGATAATAAACCTGCCAAATGTCATCTAAGTGTTCAATCTAAAATGAAGAGAAGAATCCAGATTTATTTCTGGAAGTCATTCCAACCACCAATCCTAGAAGAATTATAGCTATGTATTCAATTATTGGGTCTATCTCCATGGAATTTCAGACAATCATTTTTAATTTCCCATTAGTATTCAAATACCAAAAATATGTATTCATTTAATTTAACTCCTAAGTTTTCACGATGGAACACATTGGGGTCAAGATACGTACTTTGAGATAAAATGAAACATGTTAAGTTTGTATGACTATGCCCTATATATCAGTTGGTAAAAAGTTATCTGGATCATTTGTTTTAATTTACCATTTAGCATTATGTGAATTGAATGTTTGATGTAGACAATGTCAAAACACAGGATACACAGCAGAAAAAAATAGAAAATACTTTAATTCTGCAACCAAAATGCAATAACATTCAATATTTTTGTGTATATTATATATTTTTGATGTACATCATACTGAGGCTTCTACATCTTAACTAAATGTGACTAATTATGAGGGTTTTTGTTAGATATTTGGGTTGTTTTCTCTAAAAGAGAAAAGCTATTATAAATAGCAGTGTATGTTGGTGAGAGTGTAAATTAGTTCAACCATTGTGGAAGACAGTGTGGCGATTCCTCAAGAATTTAGAACTAGAAATACCATTCGACCCAGAAATCCCATTACTGGGTATATACCCAAAGGATTATAAATCATTCTACTACGAAGACACATGCACACATATGTTTACTGCAGAACTATTTACAATAGCAAAGACTTGCAACCAATGCAAATGCCCATTAATGATAAACTAGATAAAGAAAATGAGGCACATATACACCATGGAATACTATGCAGCCATAAAAAAGGATGAGTTCACATCCTTTGCAGGGACACTGATGAAGCTGGAAACCATCGTTCTTAGCAAACTAGCACAGGAACAGAAAACCAAACACTGCATATTCTTACTCATAAGCGGGAGTTGAACAATGAGAACACATGATCACAGGGAGGGGAACAGCACACACTGGGACCAATGAAGGGGTAGGGGCAAGGGGAGGGATAGCATTAGGACAAACAGCTAATGCATGCAGAGCTTAAAAGCCAGATGATGCGGTGATGGGTACAGCAAACCACCATGGCACATGTATAGCTATGTAACAAACCTGCATGTTCTGCACATGTATCCCAGAACTTAAAGTAAAATTAAAAATAAATCAATAAACAACTGTGTAAAAACCTCATTTAGATAAATCTTAGTCATTGGCAAAATGCTTCCATATAACTGGTTTCAAATTTCTGGTGAAACTGCTGAGCCAGAGAAAATATACAATGAAAAATTTTAACAGTTAATTTCAAGCTATTTTCGCTAGAAATAAGAATTCATGGATTGGGTGCCGTGGGTCACGCCTGTAATCCCAGTACTTTGGGAGGCCAAGGCGGGTAGATCACCTGAGGTCAGCGGTTTGAGACCAGCCTGACAAACATGGAGAAACTCCATCTCTACAAAAAATACAAAATTAGCCAGGCATGTTGGCACATGCCTGTAATCCCAGCTACTTGGGAGGCTGAGGCAGGAGAATTGCTTGAACCCAGGAGGCAGAGGTTGTGGTGAGCTGAGATTGCACTCCAACCTAGGCAACAAGAGCAAAAACTCTGTCTCAAAAAAAAAAAAAGAAGAAGAAGAAATAAGAATGCATATTCATATATCTGTAATTCAAATAACAGTAAACTATTATTAAATTCCCTTTTATGTTGTTTTATTTTGTGAATTGTTTACTCATATTCCCATGTCCATTTTTCTACTGGGATTTTTCATGCTTTTTATTAGAAATTCTAATAATTATGTATGTTAATGGATATTGCAAGTGTTTTCTAAGGCATTACATATGTGTTTTGGGTGATTTAAAATACATATTTGACATCATCATATACAAAAAAGTAAAATGATAACTCTGATTTTTGCCTTTTTTGTTATTTTGTGTGTGTGTGTATAAAGAGAGACAGAGAGAAACAGGAAGACAGAGACACAGCCTTTGAACAGAGCCAAGACTGATGAATAGAACAGATCTGCCATCTAGATACTTATTAATAAATTCTGCTAGGCCTATTCTTTAGTTCTGGACCTTGAAGTCCACTTCGTTTTTTAAGTAATTCAGATATTAGATCTGTATAGTTATAATCTTGTCTTTTGAAGCATGCATTGTTCCTCATTGTCAATATTTTCACGACCCTGCTCAAATATTTACCCTTCCGAATGGTTTCTGCACTTATCAAGAACAGAAAAAAAAAAAAGTTATTGAAAGTTTGGCTGAAAAAACAACAATATGGTAAATATAAATTTAAGGAGCATTGACATGTTTGAAAGGTGATGCTTTCTCATAGGAACATAATATGCCTCTCTATTAAATCAATTCCCCTTTCAGTCCTTTAGTCTTCATACAGTACTGTTTTTGAATACTGTAAGCTGTCCTTTCGTGCATGAAGCAAAACAAATTCATTTAGCAGAAGGAGTTTACTACCCTGAGAGCCCCAGCATAATCAAGAAGACTTTCTGTCTTCAGCAGATCCCTCCCAAGCGGATCTCTGGTCCTGCTGCTGGGGGAGGGTCCGCTGTGCTCACATCCTGAGGCTCTGGTGGTCACCTTTCCCCTTCTGCCTGCAGGATTGGGTCTGCGCAATTGCTTGTGTTGCTGCCAGTCACCTCCAAATCCCTGAACTACATTAGTGACACCCCAGTGAGGGCCTTTCCCATAGTCAACCTCCCCTAAACTCTTGGTTTGCCACCCTCTGCAGCCACCGCAAGTCAGCGGAAACATTATCTCCACCTCTGGCAGCAGCCCTTTCAGAAGGGCTCCCCAAAGGTGATGCAGTACATTTTCTTGTAATGCAAGGTTCCAACCACTGGTAGGGACATGGCAGGGGCAGTACGAGTTGTTCAGTAATGTACGAAAACAGTTGCCCAGGCCCTGGTGGCCTTTCCCTCTGACATCAAGGTCTCTGGTGCCGTCTGTCTCAAAGGGCAGGGTAATGGCCCTCACCTCTGTTGCCTGCCTTCCATCCTCTCCTTTGCTCAGATTCTGACTTGCAGGGAATCACAGCCCATCTTGATGGTTCCAAATTCAGGCTCTATCTCCTGCCCCTAGCCAAAGGCCTCTCCCTAGTTTTCTCTCCCAGGGAGCAACCACTGTTAATGTTCTTCCAAAGATATTGCTTTCAGTCTTGTATGTGAACTTTCATATATAAAATGTTTCCAATCAGGTTTTTCTTGCATTTATATTAGCCTACTATGCCACATTTTGTGTTTTGCTATTTTGTGAAAACACAAGTCTCTCCAAGATGATAACTGCATTACGTCTATAGGATAAAAAGCGCCATCATTGTTTAACTCCTGAATATTATTCCACTGTAAATACGTTTATTCATCAATCTCATGTTGACAGGATTTTATGTTCTTTCCATGCTTCACTGCCATAGACAAAGCAGCACCTTTAGGAACATGTGCTTTTTCCACTTTTAAATCCCCATCTATGGGATGCTGTGGAACTGGCCTCCAGAAGGATCACTCTGCTCACCCTCCAGTCAACATGCAGTTACTTGCACACCAGGCACTTGAAGATGTCTATCTCGTTAAAGCTTTAACTTGGATTTTCCTAATTATGAATGATATTACTGCTGTTTTCATATTTAGTAGGCCATTAAGAATTCCTTTTCTGTAGGATGTCAATTTATGTTGTTGTTGGCCTACTTTTCTACTAGAATCTTTCTTAGCTTATTAGTCGTACAGCTTATTAGTTTTGGAGACTTACATTTTATCTGAGATCAAATATTTTAAAATTTCAGCTTGTTATTTTTATTTTAACCTTTAAAGGGTGACCTTGGCCAATTATCTCTGTTGATTGTCTTTTAGTTTTACATTGTAAAATGTATTGACATTGGAGTGGTTCGGGAATTTGTGTCATGGTGAGGAAAACGTTTTATAATTTTAGCAATGCAAACAAAATCCCGTGGTTTTAGTAATTTATGTTTGCATTTCTTTTTTTATTCCACATGATGCTACTTTGAAAATCTGTATATTATATGAATATAAGATCTCTATTTTTGTTTGTCAAAGAACAAATATAGTCAATTTTGTATGGTTGACCATAACACACACACATGTTGTAGGCCAAATTAGCATCATGTTAACTAGGGTGGAAATGAGACTAAATATAAATATGCTTATATCCGTTATTAGTTTTTCATTAAGCACTTTTAAATAAAAAGTAGGTATTGAAGTGACTCAAAGGCTTTCTCAGCATTTAAGCTAATCAGATTTTTCCTTGTTTGATTATGACTGTAATGAATACTTTTCTGGCTTTTCCTTTTTAAGTATTTTCTTCCTGGTTATAAGCTCCATCTGTTCTTGGCAAATTACTCCTCTGATATGCTGCTTGTTTATGTCTACCAACATTTTATTTGGAATTTTTAATCAGTGGTCGTAATTAAGATTTTAGTATGGTTTTTATGAATTTGAACACTTAAGTATTTTGCTTTTCATATCAAGATCATGCTTCTTTCATGAAAACAGCTTAGAAAGATTAGGGCCATGTAGCTCAAATTCATCTGTGAAATGTGGATCTTCTGCATATTTATTTCTTTGATAAAATTATTGCTTTTATGATCAATTTTTGATATGTCAGCAGTAGACTTCCACCGTTTTTCACTATGTTAGAAAACTCACCTATTAAACCAGCTTTGGAATTATTTTTGGAAATATATTTCCATTTCCAAAATGTCAATCGTTATTCCTGTCAGTTTTCACTGTTTCGTATCTTGAGTATTTTGCTTATTTGTACTTAAAAAAATTTTTTTTCTCACTAGTTTCCCTCAGAGTGTATTTCATGTCAATTTTCAAAGAATAAGCTCTCATATTAATACGTATCTGCTTTATTTTTTTGAAATGAGATCCTTGAATTCTTCCAGAGGGTGGCACACAGGGTCTGAATTCACAGAACCCACCAATCTCAGGCCTGGTTCTAGAACATGAAATTTTCTCTCTCTTTCTCTGTCTTCTTCATCCCTTCTCTTATTGTCTTTTAAACTATTCCTCTTTAGTATAATTCTGAAATTAGTTTACACTTTTGCAAAAGAACCCAGGAGTTGTCAATTTGGCCTTCAGTCCTGGAAATATCTTTGAAACAAGGAAACAAAAAAGGTCTAACTACTTTATTAGAATGAAGGAACGGTACTCAAATTTACAGAAAAATTAACATCTCACTAAGATAATCTTGCACATTAATTTTGTCACAACACATTAGAAAAATATCCATATTTACTTTATTCTCTATGTCAATTTATATTCCTTGAAATTATCAGGTTCCTATAAATTAGAATTTGTCTTTTTATACAACCGTAATATCAGTGTTTTTAAAGATAATTTGTGAACATTTGTGATTTCCATTTTCTGTACTTAATCATGTCTCATTTTTCATAGTTCTCCTTGGCAAATTTTTGGTAGTTTGTATTTTTCTGGAAAAGTCTTTCAATATGCTATAAGCTAAGGAAGTAGACATAGTATTTTTTAGTTCAATCAAAAAGTCACATTTATTTTCACATCTCTTTAAAAAGTATATTGATGCAATTCAAATATTATAGATCAGTGAGAACAAATATATTTGTACAGGTCTTGCTATGGATGAAAGGCAGAAATCAGAGGAAGGAATGGTAATCAGTGAAGCAAGACAGAGGAAGCTTAGGTGAGAACAGATGCATAGCAGAGTGCCTGGGGCAGATGAGAATAAGAGAAGGTGGCTTGCAGAGACAGAGAGAGGAATGAGGCTTAGAGAGGTTGTTATAAATGTTTGTAAGAATGAATCAGGACTATAAAAGGGGAGTTCATAGAAACTCAATATTACACACAGAAGGGTCAACCCTGGCCCTGTCTCCAGCCTACTCAAAGCACAGTGGATTGCCAGCTAGTGATTTACTGTGTAGGCAACACACTGAAAAATGTTTCTCTAAAGAAAATGAATCAACCCTTTGGGGGGCAGTCCTGGAAAAGATATTGAGGCACTGGTACCCTAAATCAAAGATTGTCACTCTCAACAAGCTTTTTAAAAAGCCAAACACTAGTTAAAGGTAATAAAGACAGATCTTATTTGTTGCTAAGTATTGCAATAGAGGTTAAAACCCACTGTATGCCTCTAATCTCAGTGACTATAGAGGCTGAGGTGGAAGCATCACTTGAGCCTGGAATTGTAATCCCTATGTGTCAGGGGAGGGACCTGGTGGGAGGTGACCAGATCATGGGGCGGATTTTCCTCATGCTGTTCTGATGATAGTAAGTTGTCATGAGAGCTGATGGTTTCAAAGTGTGGCACTTCCCCTCTTGCTTGCTCTCTCCGGCTGCCTGGTTTCCCTTTTGCCCTCCGCCACGACTTAAAGTTTCCTGAAGTCTCCCCAGCCACGTGGAACTATGAGTCAATACTTTCATCATAATTACATAATTCATCAGTCTCTGGCAGTTCTTTATAGCAATAGGAGAATGGACTAATACAGTTTGCTGCTTGGCGCTTTATAGAGGAGAAACAAACATCTCATACCTTCATGACACGAGGTAGTGATGCAAGTTGAAACATGGTGACCTCTGAGATTAGGCCCTTCTGCTCCCTCAGGGACTGGGAGAGCGAGGGAGAGCTACTCCTTGAGTGTCTGCATTTCAAAGAGGTGGCTCTCAGGTCCTTGAGGAGACAATTCTGGACAGCAGAAGATTTATATCTCAAAGGGGTGGAGAAAGGATTTAGAACTGTAAGCTTTCTAAAGGAACTGCTCTGAGAGGTGGTCCAGGGGCTTATCTGACCATCGCTGGGTTTGGCTAAAACCAAGAGGAAATTCTTCCAGCAATGTTGAGGTTTCTCAATTGGGCACTGAAGGGCAGATAAGGTCATCCTAAGAATGTGGCCTGAAGCTGCTAGAAGTCATGCTGGAGTTTGGTCAGGTCTCTTAGTGCAGGCATTTGGGCAGAGTCATTATATATTAAATGTGAACGGTAACCAACATATTTGAGGAGAGCTGGCATCTGGGAAGAGAAAGATGAGTTTAAAACAATGAGGAGAAAATAGGCCTTGAACAAAATAATGATGCAGATTCAGGGTACAGAGGAGAATTAAGCGACAGCAGAATGAAACTAGGCGAAATCAATCTTACAAACCACTAACTGGCAACATTATAGGCAGACATCTATACATTTATACGAGTACAGAAACACATCAATGTGTATATGTATATATATAAAACAAATGAATTTAACTCAATAGAATATCTTTAAAATAATGTTGAAGATTATTATCTCAAAAAACAAAACAAAATAACGAGATAAAGATTTAAAATAGTTAGAAACATTTAGATGTATGAGAGACTAGAGGATGAGTTCGAAGGGGAGTATCAGTGCTGTCAAGGTCATCAGGCAGCAGATTGCATGGGTGCAGTGAATGCCCAGCATATTTCTTGAGCAAAGGTCCACAACTAAATCCATAAGTGTGAAACCTTAACACATCATAAAAGCTCTTAGAATGTAAATAAAAACTCCTAAGAAGGAGGAAGAAGTACTTGAATATCAGGCTTCTCTTTAGCACTCAGCCAGAGGTTGACTGAAGAAGGCCTTTACATACTGAGGAAATTTTTCAAACCTAAAATATTAAATCATCTCTGAAAGCAGAAAATAAATGCAAAGACAGGATAAACAAATTTGCAACTTATCTATTAATTCTAATTAGAGCACACTTCTGCAAGAGTCCAGAAACACTCTTGGGAATGAGGGAAATAAAATGTTTCAACTAAATGAACTTTAATCAGCCCAGAGGTTATGAGGAACAGCAGAGTGCAGTGCAGGAAGCTGTTCACATTTGCATCCAGAGCAGTCTCATCTGAAAGTCACAGGGGTCGTGACTTTAGGCCTAGAGAAAGGAAAGCATAATCACAGTATGCAATTTGCGTATTAAATAAACCACGTTAAGTAGTGATAATTATGTCCCAGTTGTTTATTTTTAGAATCAGTCTGCAAAATCAAATATTGTTATGCTTAGTAATATGAGTAGTACCAAAGAAAAGATTCAGAGTTTAGGAGGCGGAGGTGATGGGAAGGATAAAATGATCTAATAAGAAAAGGAAATTTGGGCCGGGCACGGTGGCTCATGCCTGTAATCCTAGCACTTTGAGAGGCTGAGGCGAGGCGGGTGGATCACTGGAGGTCAGGAGTGTGAGACCAGCCTGGCCAACATGGTGAATCCACTTCTCTACTAAAAATACACAATTAGCTGGGCATGGTGGCACGCATCTGTAATCCCAGCAACTCTGAAGGCTGAGGCCGAGAATCACTTGAACCCGAGAGATGAAGGTTGTAGTGAGCAGAGATCACGCCACTGCACTACTCCAGGCTGGGCAACAGAATGAGACTCTGCCTCAAAAAAAAAAAAAAAAAAAAGAGAGAGAAATTTGTTCTTTGACTTTTTCTATTGGGATCTGAAGAGCTAAAAGTATCCTAAGTTGTGGGAAGACAATATGGTGGAGAGGACACTGGAGGAGGTGGTGAGAATGCACACTCTCATTTCAGTGTCTCTGAGATACAGAAATTGCTTTGTGTATTGGTCTCGGCTTTATGAGGTGAAGCCCAGCAGTATTAGGGCATAAAGACGGTAGCTTTTCATCCATTTTGTTCCATCTGCAGAACAGGGAAGATGAAGCCAGTATTCTGCCATGAGAATAACTGGCAAGTTTATTTTTTAGAGTTTTATTTTCCAAAATTTTATCTTGATTGGCCTGTTTTATTTGGAATTTGGAAGAGGTTTTATGAAGGCTGTTTGCCAGTGGACATTTTGTACTAGAATTCTCTTGATAGATCTGAATCAGTTGCGAGTGCTGGCCTTTCCAAAGACCTTTTCCTGGTGTGGAAGAATTACAATCAAGAAACATATTTTCACTGCTGAGGTTCTAGATAAAGACACAGTTGCAGGCCAATAGAGAGGTATTATTCATACATTCTTCCTCCTACTCTTCTAGAGTTTGTCTTATGCTATTAAGGTTACTCATTTTCTGTGTTTTCCTTTTATCTTTGCAATTTTGAAAGTATTTAAGTATAAAAATTTGCCATTTGGAAAAGCTTCAAAATATTTTGTGAAGTTTTCACACACACAGCATCTGCATTATTGTCCAAAAACTTACTATTTGGGCTTGAATTTCCCCTTTGAGTCAAAACAATTTCAGGAATGTACATTCAATTTTTCAGCGGTTGAATTTGTTCTGATATTTTTATTGGTAATATGTAGATTTAACCAATTGCTACCTCCACCCATGATTTGTCTGGAACATCTCCACCTACATGCCTGAGTGCCGTTTCAGGTTTGACGTGGCTGGAATAGAACTCTAGATTCCCCTCCCCTCCCCAACCTTTTCCTCTTCCAATCTTGTCCAAACAACATTGAGCAAATGGCACTACAAGCCATTTATCACTTCAAATACTCAGGCCAAAACATAAGCACTATCTATAATTCTTAGTGTGTGCATCTTCAATGTCAGATCTGACAGCCAGTTCCATCTTACCTGTGCGCATTCTTCCTGTGCTCACTTCTCCCCCCTCTACCGCTACCTCCTTGCTCCACCCATAGCCACCCACTCCTTGTGCTACTGCATGGTACTGTCATTTGTATTCTCACTTCTGTTCTTTCTTTTTTATAATCAAATCACACAGCAGCCAGTGTGATCTTAAGATAGAAAACAGATCTTGTCACCCTTTCATTGTATTTGACATAAAACCCACGCTCTTTGCAATGGGATAAAAGCCTGCACATGAACTGGTGCCTGCCTAATTTGGAGGTCTTGGCTCTTCCCTCTCTTCCACTCATTCCCTAAACGTCTTTCTGTTCATGCACTTCTCAAGCTCATTTCTAATTTAGGACTACTGGAAGTTCTCTGTGGCTGGAAACTCTGCCTTGCTTCTTTGCGCACCTGGCCGTCCACATAGAGACCTCTTTTCATCACCCAGTATAAATTGGTCCTCCTTATCCCTACTTAGTTACTTTCTGTCACATCCTATTTTTTTCCTTCTTATGTTGTTGCTTACCTTTTGCAACTAAATAAAGCTCACAGTATTGAAGGTATTAATCCTCTTTTAATTATAATATTGACTACCTCAATTAATATTTAATTGTCTAATGGCAATTTAATATTTGTCTCAAATTATTGCCATCATTTAAAAATGCCTAATACAACTCTATTAATAATTTTAGTAATATATAAAAGACATTAAATGAGTCTTGAGAAAATACAGATAAAATTATTCACATATTCTCAAAAACCAAATCTTCAAAAACAAAAGTAGACCAGGACTATTAAAGCAACCATAAAGACTTGAATGAAAATTTCACTCATCACAAAGATCTACATGGGTAATGCCAAAGACCTTAGAGCAGTTTTGCATGGAAAAGTTTTTATCTTTAATGGTAGTACTGACAATATTCTTGGGCAGAAATCATACCCCAGTTACAACAGAGACATAAAGCTAGAGATGGACCGCTGACAGGCATTGATTGTCTCTTTCTTATTGTTGCCTGTTGCTCATTGGTTTGAAATTACAAAGCAAAACAAGAAAAGAGTTATCTGATTCCCTTTGGTCCAATTCATGAAATAATGACCACAAATGGATTATTTTTGACACCATGGCCACCTTAAAAATAAAGTATAGAATAATCTGCAACCGAATGCAACATCTGCATAAAATTAATGGGAAGAAGATGAGCTGTGTGATGGTCAGGAAGCAGTCAGAATTTCAGTAGGCACAGAGTATGCAGTATGGTTCATTAGGCAACTGGAATGCCATTTGTGTACATACACAGACACACCCACATAGGAGTCTAACTTACACACGCATGTGTGAGTGACAGAGAGAGAGAGAGAGAGAGAGAAGGTCTAGCTTAGAAAGCAAAGATTAAATCAAATGCCTTATACTTTGTGTAATGGTGACTAAAGATCACTCCCCACCCTCATATTAGAAACCAATCCCCAGGAGAAATCCTCTGCCCCAGGACCCAGCTGGCATGAAGAAGTGAGCTGTATGGCAGAGGCGTTCTCCAGGGTGCTGCAGTTGACCCACACATTTTGCTTCTCCACCAATGATTTCATCATCTATCTTTATCGCACCTCTAGGGGATTTCAAACATCTTTCTACAGTTTCTCATGCCACCAATACAGCAGCGGATGTCGTTATTTTAGGCATTTGTCATTTTAGACAATGTTCATCTTGACATTTTTTCTTGGTAAGCATGTATTTATCAATAGGCACATGTATTTTCTCTTAATCTTTGATAAGTAATTTATCAAGGTAACATATGAGAAATGTAGGCATTTGTATTGTACTTTCTCCATAAATTATGTCTGTTGCTGCCCATTGAATCACCACTATCATTTCTGTCCAGTTTCTCACTGAGGCTTACTGGGTATATTTTGAAATAAAAACAATCAATCAGGCTTTTATTATGCGAGTGCCATAAATGAATACACATATCATGTTTTTTAAAAATTGACTTGGAAGCTGGGTGCAGTAGCTGACACCTGTAATCCCAGCACTTGGGGAGGCTGAGGTGAGTGGATCACCTGAGGTCAGGAGTTTGAGACCAGCCAGGTCAAGACAGTGAAACCCCATCTCTACTAAAAATACAAAACTTAGCTGGGCATGGTGGTGCATGCCTGTAATCCCAGCTACTTGGAAGGCTGAGGCAGAAGAATGGCTTCAACCCAGAGGTTGCAGTGAGCCGAGATTGTACCACTGCACTCCAGCCTGGGCAACAAGAACAAAACTCATCTCAAAAAAAAAAAAAAAAAAGAAAAGATAAGATAAAGAAAGAAAATATTGACTTGGAGCAGAACATACATCTTTTGTGTATCTAATGAAGTACAAATTACAACAGTTTAATTGTAGGCAACAGAGAAGATGGGATAAAGCAAATTCTTTTTTTTTCTAGCCTGCTGTTATAAGGTGAAATAAAGCAAAATCTGGATTCACATAGGAACTCTGGTGAAAAAGGTGCTACAGTAATACACCAAGCTTTAGCAAGGGAATGAACGTTACCACTGAAGAGGAGAAAGTTGTCCACATTACATTGTGTGACCACTGTCAACAGGGTCATGGAACTGACATTTTTACCTCCAGAGAGAGTTCTCTAAACTCTAACACTCTGTCACACTGAACCAGTGTTTTTCAACCTTGTCTACACAGTAGAATTATCTTGGGGTGGTGTGTATGTGGTGTGTGTGTGTGTGTGTGTGTGTGTGTGTGTGGTGTGGGTGTGTGGTGTGTGTGTGTGTGTTTAATGCCAGTGTCCTATCTTTAAAGTCTAATTGTATTGAAGCCCCATTTTGGGAAAAGCTTCCTTGTGATTCCAATGTGAAGTCAAGTATAAGAAGTTAAGAACTGGCCAGGTGCGGTGGCTCACGCCTGTAATCCCAGCACTTTGAGAGGCTGAGTTGGGTGGATCACAAGGTCAGGAGATCAAGACCATCCTGGCCAACATGATGAAACCCTGTCTGTACTGAAAATACAAAAATATTAGCTGGGTGTGGTGGCACACATCTGTAGTCCCAGCTAGTCGGGAGGCTGAGGCAGAAGAATTGTTTGAATCCAGGAGGCGGAGATAGCAGTGAGCTGAGATCGTGCCACTGCACTCCAGCCTGGGTGACAGTGCCAGACTCTGTCTCAAAAAAAAAAAAAAAGTTAAGAATTATACTAATTTTTGTGATGGGGAACCAAGGAGAGCCGTCAGTGCCCACAGCCAATGCTTATGACTTACAGTTACTATTCTCAAATTTTGATCTAGTTGTTATAAGTAAAATTTTGATGCCGCAAAAGAAATAGCACTCAAAGATAAGTCCTCAGCAAGGCAGTTTACTTCTTTAGAAGGGTGCAGCTCATGGATGGAACAATGGTCGTCACATGTTTGGACAAGGGGGAAGGGGTACTTATGCCTGAAGGAGGTCGCCCCTGCTACTGTGTTGTCCCCTATTGGCTAGGGTTAGACTAGCTAGACTAAACCCGATTGGCTATTTTAAAAAGAGCAGGGGTCCAAGCTGCAGTGGCAGGGTGGGTGTTTTGGCAGGAAGGACGGTTACAGTGGGGTCAGAGCAGGTAGCCAGGGGTGATCAGGTAACAGGGATGAATCAGGATGGAGCCGGGAGGAGGGGGAGCAGATGTGAACTACTGATTAGAACTGGTGGAGAAGGTTCTTTACTGAAATTACAAGGAAGTTAAACTTTAAAATTGAGAATTAAAGGATAAGAGAGCTGAACATACTGACATACTGATCTTCTGCTTGATGTAGAAATTTTTACTCACATTTATTCTGATGCCATATAATCCAACTCCTGTCACTACCAACTTAAACAAGCAAAAGCAGATACGTATGGAATCTAGTAGGAACAGAATCAGATATATATAGCCAGGGTATTTGCATGTCAGCAGATAGAAGTGACTGGGCATGGCAGTTCTTCAGGAGGCTCAAAGACCATCTCACGCAGTAATTGGGGCACAGCATTGTCAGTCACCATTGTGCACATGGAGCCCAGCATAGAAACAGAAATCAGAGGCAAAAGCTCTATCTGAAACTGGTCACACAGGTGGATTCCCCTGGCTCTGGCTTTGGCAAATGGTTTATTTTTTTCAAATGAGTTTTTTTTTTTTTTTAGCTTGGATAATTGAGTGTGCTAGTGCAAGACCACTGCTCAAAATGATTACCAGAAAACTGTGCATGTGTCAGTTTAATTACAGGCTATAGTTGTTCTGTTGGATTATGGGAAAAAGAAAACACCAGTTCAGAATGGCTGGACTGTAGGCACAGGGAAGCACCCAGGATTGGCTGCAGCTATGGCAGTAGGCACCTCTGCTGTCTGGGTGACTAGGGATTGAGATTATTGTCTAAGGGGATAAAGCACTCTTCTTTATCTTGGAGGAATGTCTTCATTAGTCCTAGGTACTATGATTCTGGTAACAAAAGCCCAATTCCTAGGTCACAGGGCAGAATTAATAGGATTCCTCATTCATCTCCAAGGGCAGCTGGTGACTTGTTTTTTTAACTGTTAAAACTTGTTTTGTGGATGATTAGCACTCTTGTATTCTAAATTCTTGATATTCTGGTGCTAGCCACCACCTTTTTCCAACTTCAAATATGTTGCTCTCCCTCCCCAGCAAAAAATAAATTCTGGTTATGACAAACTAATCAACCATAAGGCCTCTTTTTATCCAGGAAATACATCTGTGGTCTATATGAGCTAAGGGCATCCTGCCTGACAATGATAAATGACCCAGGAATTTCATTCATCATAATAGCAATTATACCAGACTTACACTGATATTGTATCTAATTTTTAAGCCTCATTTAGGATCTATGTCTGACTGAACTTAATACTTTACAGGAGTAACATTAATTTTTCATTTGACTATGGATGATATTTCTTAACAGGTACACTGGTGTTTATTTCAGTGTAAGATCTTGACTCTTGATTTCCTACAATGCAATTTGCTCTTTGGTGCCTCCAGCAAATAGTCCCATCTACAGTTACAACTCTTGGAATCAGATAATAAAATGACCCTTGGGTCAGTGCAGTAAAGATGTTTTGACATTGACTGATGCTTTAATAGCTTGTGATGACTTCTTGTGAAGAGGATCCCTTGGAAATGGTCTTTCTTCTAGCACTTTCCACTCTTCTTTTTCAATTTAAGGTAGTGAATTAATGGTGCTTTACTATTGTTTAACTGTGAGCCTTCCTTTCAGTTAAGTGGTGTTTTATGATGTTTTGCCATAAAAGATATTTTATGAACCATCCCTAAAGCATTCACGGGGCTTGGAAAAAAAGTTCCCAAGTTTTGGATCTATTAAAATAAAATCTCCCCAAATGGCAAACTATATTAAACCTATTAATTGCATCCCCTACCATGAAGAAAGCTTACCCCTCCCTTAACACAAATTTTATATGCTACGCTCCACATGAAATGTTCCACGGGGGTTTCTACTCTGCCTAGAAGAGCTCCCCACTCCTTTCATAGCACTCTTGGGTCTCTATTCTCTGGCAATTAGGGAATTCAGAAAGGACTGGACATTACCCTCCTATTTCTTCCCATTGACCCACATAGCTAGCACTCAGTGAGTGCTCCTGAGCTGCCTACAGTTTTGTTTCTCGCTTGGATTAAAGCATGCCTAATGTTGAATTACTTACAACATATAAATTTAAAATCAGTAAAATCACTTTTATTTTGACTTCAGTATTTACGAAGGTACATTACTGAATATTTCTTAATAACTCAATAAATGACAAAAATATATCAGTATAAACTGAATCATTATATATATATATATAATGTCTATGTATAATGAGTATATATTTACTTCAGCATGTTTTCCATCTAAATATGGAAAAATTTATATTATTTTAATTCATACATCAATACAACTAGAATTTTAGTAATAAAGGAGTAACAAACAAAAACAAATAAATTTTGTTACTCCTGTGTTCACTTTTGAGTAAATTAATGTTACTCCTGTGTTCACTTTTGAGGCTGAATTTTCGCATATTTTGATTTTCCCAGATAGTAGTCCCATTAGCAAAGCATTTCAAAGGAGACCAGCTGGCTAAGATAATCCTTGTGTTCTTTAAAATAAAAAGAAGTTGGACCAGGCACTGTGGCTCACACTTGTAATCCCAGCACTTTAGGAGGCCCAGGCGGGTGGATTACAAGGTCAAGAGTTCAAGATCAGCCTGGCCAAGGTGGTGAAACCCCGTCTCTACTAAAAATACAAAAATTAGCCAAGTGTGGTGGCGTGCACCTCTGGTCCCAGCTACTCGGGAGGCTGAGGCAGGAGAATCATTTGAACCCGGGTGGTGGCAGAAATTGCAGTGAGCCAAGATTGTGCCACTGCACTACAGCCTGGGTGACAGAGTGAGACTCTGTCTCAAAAAAACAACAACAAAAAAATAGTTTAAATTTTTAATTCCAATAATGGCATTAAATTATTTTACCCAATCTTTTTGCAACACAGAATTTTATTGACTCTAACACCATTATCTCTCACTTTAAAAAATATTTTAACTCTAATTTTATCTTCTAGGATGTGTCATTTTTCCAAATACAATTATGTCATTCTGAATATCCCTTATTAGAAAACATATGTGACTGGTTTTTGTTTGTTTGTTTGTTTTTGTAGGACTCTCCCTAAATGTCTTCTTTCTACAATCACATTTTCTCAAAAAAGCCATAATCCTGAATCTTTAGCTCCCATAGCTCCCAAGGTTACCTGTCTGCGCAGTGTGTCTCTCATCTGTGCAGTCATTCATTTGTGCCCATCTGTATGTTTTCATTTTCTAAGTCAGGTTAGAATATCTCTCAATTTTATTTCTCCCTTCCCCTCCCCTCCCCTCTTCTTTTTGAGATGGAATCTCGCTCTGTAGCCCAGGCTGGAGTGAAGTGCTGTGATCTCAGCTCACTGTAACCTCTACCTCTCAGGTTCAAGCAATTCTCCTGCCTCAGCCTCCTGAGTAGCTGGGACTACAGGTGCATGCCACCACACCTAGCTAACTTTTGTATTTTTAGTAGAGACAGGATTTTGCCATGTTAGCCAGGCTGGTCTTGAACTCCTGACTTCAGGTGGTCCATTGCCTCATTCTCCCAAGGGGCTGGATTACAGGTGTGAGCCTCTGCACCAGGCTAGAGCATCTCAATTTTCAATAATATTTCAATATTTGTTACTAGCCATGTATAAAAAAATTACTCTCCCTGCCTAACTTTTGCATGTTGGAAATGTTCTAAATTAACTTTCTGTTAATTTTACATTTTTTTTTTTCAAGATCATAAAGGATCTGAAAAATTCCCACTGGTTTATGAAAGAATAATTTACTTTTTCTCATTTAAAGAATTTTTTTTTTTAAGTTTCCAAGCTTTGGAAAAAGAAGCCTGGGCTCTGACAATAAATTTTCAGGTGCTATTTTCTCCTGAAATATTTGTGGGGATACTTATCATAGTGAAAAAGTGAATGCAATTCTCCTTGGGGAAATACAGCCCAATTCCCTGGAGTCCTGTAGGTTACAGATATTAATATGCTCAAGCAATATAAAATGATCTTGAAAAGACAGTGAAATTAAAATGGCTGTATTTTATTTTTATGTGTATGCAGGGAATGCTTTCTGGCCTAGAGACTTGACACCAATCTCTGTGTGTGTGCTTGTGTGATTTTTCTGTGTGAAGCGGGTGCTCTGGCCTGGAGAAGCCCATTCAGCAGCCATGTCATCTCCCCTGAATTCTCTCTTTACTGGCAGTGGCACCAGACCCAAGGGTCACCTCAGTTCTTCGTGCTGGTTAAACAGCTTTGCTGTCCTTTTCCATGACCTTCCCATAAAACTTGACCATCAATAAATCATGATTATTACTTACTCAACCTATCTTCACGGTTGTGTCTATCAAATCTTCAATTCTGCCTTTGCCAGCTCATAAAAACCACTGGGAAATAATTTTTTTAATATAATTGTCCTTAGCAACAATAAGAAAACAAGATTTTATTAAAATTTTAGGACCTTACCTTACCACTAACTTCACATGGTACTCCCAAGGGGGAGCCTGAAAGACACAGGATGAGGTTTTCTGTATTCAGAGTTTATATAAATAGGCATGCAGTTCAAAAATATCTCCAAATATACTCTTCCAATTAAGTCACATCTTTTCACAAGCTCATCTTTTGAAATTATCACCTTCCTATGAATAATTTAATCAAGTGATCAGATTGCCTAAAGCCTAATTTAATTCTACGATGTTCCATAGGAGCCAAAGGCAGTTCTGGTACATTGGAAAATTCCTAGAACAGATTCCCAAACCTTTGCAATGGACTTTCTAAAAGAGACTCCACAGTTGAGCCGTGGATGAGCTGCCCCTCCTTCTCTAAATGAGTCACACCAGATTGGATGGAAAGGGACTCAAGAGGACACACATCAAAACAGGCCCCCATCACTCAATTTCTAGAGGTAGAAGAGCACAGTCCCTGAGGTTGTATGTTGCTTCTTGTCTCTTCTTTCTTATGACACCCAGGCATTCAATAATTGAGAAATTGAATTAATTTAAACACTCACTCATTCATATTTCCAACCATCCAACAAGCATTAATCGTCACTCTATAGCACACTCCCAGCTTATCGCTCAGTGGCCAGGAGTGGTGAGGTCTTAGAAATTCAGCATCTGTTTTAGAATTGGCTCATAATTGTCTGAGGAAAAGGCTCACCACCTTGCCCTGTTTTCTTGTGTTATTTTCATTTAGATATTTCTCTTGCCAAGAGATACTTTGGGTTTTCATTTTTACTCTTTGTCTTTATTTTGGGGAATTTTATATGGTCTTGATTAGTAAGATTTTATGTCATAGTAATAGTATTACTGTTGCAGTTTTATTTTGCCATCTTCATCTCTATCTTTCAATCTTTTATAACTGGAAATGTGTTTTTAATCCAACTAACAAGTGATTAAGAGAGACAGTGAGAAAATGAAAAAGTGTTGTCGGTTGTGAGACAGAGAAAGGAGGTCTCCTAGGCTTCCTGGTATCTGATGCAGGTATCTAAGAGGATGGTAATAATGATGAATTTGCTGTGAATATGGTGCATTTAAGGAACCATCCAGAAGAAGATATTAGGCAGTTTGTGACAAACTGCCAAGACCCCTGGAAAACAGATGTGGACTTCTGCCTTGCCAAGGTTCTTCCTCCCCCCATCTTCCCTTCTAAAATATCCCTCCCAAACTGCTGCCACAGATGGTCGTTTCATAGATTTTAGGGGCAAGATATAGGTCTGCTTATAATACATCTCAAACATTACATAGTAAACAAAATGATACCTTAAACTTTAAAAATAATAATAGTATTGGTTTATAGCACAAATAACAAAATAAATGCCATAAGTCTATATGGTATAAATACATGCTTAAATGCATAAACAAAGAGAGAAAAAAGAACAAATCTTTTTTACAGAAGAACTCCAAATACTACATGTAAAAGAAGGAGTGAAAAAGAAAATCACTGTTAGAATGCCTCCATAATAATTGCAACACATCCGAAGATAAATACTAAAATTAGTAGGTGAAGCCTGAAGGAGAAACAGGATATCAGCATAGCCTCAGAATAGTTCCCCTCAGATATTTAGTGACTTTAAGATATGTCCCCAACTTCTTTAATATTCTTCCTTCTGGGAGGCAGAAATTCATTCTACCCCTGTTAGGTGTGAACTGGACTTAGGAACTCATTTCTAAAACAGAAGATACAGAAAAGGATAAAAATGATAACTTTGTAGCGGAGAAGCCTGGAAAACAGCACCAAGTGACCAAGGTTAACCTTTCAAGGAATCACTTGTGTTGATATGATGTATCCCATTACATGATTCAATGAGAAGGGCAATTTGGTTTAATCTGATATTTGCTCATGATTAGACTGGGGTTATACGTTTTTCAGAAGAATATCGGGTAAAACCAAATTGAATGACATGCTCTAAAATATCTGATCCATCTCTACAAGACTGTCAAGGGCAAACAGACACACAGAGTGGACTGAGAAACCATGACAATGAAATGCAAATCAATGTCCTGGATTGAGTCCTGGAACAGAAAAGGCATCTTAACAGAAAGACTTTTGAATAGTTTCTGTAGTTTTGTTAATGGTATTCTAAAATGCTAACTCTTTAATTTTGATAAGTTTACCATGGTTATACACATTATTAACATTAGGGAAAGAGGAATGAAGAGCATACAAGACCTCTCTGCATTGCCGGGCTCGGTGGCTCACGCCTGTAATCCTGGTACTTTGGGAGGCCAAGGCGGGCGGATCACGAGGTCAAGAGATCAAAACCATCCTGGCCAACATGGTGAAACCCCTTCTCTACTAAAAAGTACAAAAATTAGCTGGGCGTGGTGGCAGGCGCCTGTAGTCCCAGCTACTCGGGAGGCTGAGGCAGGAAAATTGCTTGAACCCAGGAGGCAGAGGTTGCAGTGAGCCGAGATCAGGCCACCGCACTCCATCCTGGTGCCTGGTGACAGAGCAAGAGTCTGTCTCAAAAAAAAAAGAAAAAAAAAAAGACCTCTCTGTATTATCTTTGCAACTCCTCTGTAAATCTAAAAGTATTTCAAATAAAAGGTTTTTAAAATGTAATAGAGTAAACATTACTCCTGTTGATTATTGTAAGGTCAACAGACATGCAATTTAAGATCCTGTAGCACCAATCAAATAAACGTAGGAAATGAGAGTAAAAGCCTTGACTATTCCTACAAAAATTAAACCTCACAAAAGTCATCCAAAATCATTTACCCTTTGCTGCTTTCGGAGGAACTGTGATTAAAAATAGAAAAGGGGAGGTGAAGTAGGTCATGTAGCAGAGATGGCTGTTTTTGGCACCACATAATTTGTTAGGATGAAACAGTTACAGACACCAGACACCATGACCTTAGAATAGCCCTGTGGACAGTTCTGAGTGTGCGATGGTAGAGGAGACTCTGGTAGGAAGACAGATACCTTGTTGACTTTCTTGAGCTCTGAGCTGACCCCACCATGCACAGCACTGTGGCTACTTGATCTCATCAGCCTGGAGTAGGTAGCTTGGCCTGCAGCATGGGGCAGAGTATGGAGAGAGGGTCAGAGGGTGTGGATCACAGCTTTCGAACTAAACTGCAGGTAACTATGGGCAAGAGATAAATGTAACAATGGGCCTGTGAACAATGACACAGAACAGGGAAGGCCACATTGGATTTGTGACATCAGCAACACCCAAATCACCATCTCTCTCGGGGACACAGAAACAAACAACATCAATCCTCACATCTATAGGTAGAAGAAATTCAATGGATGGGAAACACACATAAATTAAAGTGTTTGTCAGCCGGGCATGGTGACTCACGCCCGTAATTCCAGCACTTTGGGAGGCAAAGGCGGGCAGATCATGAGGTCAGGAGATCGAGACCATCCTGGCTAACACGGTGAAACCCCATCTCTACTAAAAGTACAATTAGCCAGGTGTGATAGTGGGCACCTGTAGTCCCAGCTACTCAGGAGGCTGAGGCAGGAGAATCACTTGAACCCAGAAGGAGGAGGTTGCAGTGAGCAGAGATAGCACCACTGCACTCCAGCCTGGGTGACAGAGCAAGACTCCATCTAAATAAATAAATTAATTAATTTTTAAAAAGTTTTTGTCATGGTTTATACGCTGTTGAGAAATTCTATGACTATGTACCCCTTGTGTCTTATTCTTGTCATGGGTCCATTTTGTCTTTAATAAAAGGATTTCCATTCATCACTCCATCCCAGTTTCCTCTATTCATAGACACTTTAGGTTAATAATACATTCTTTATGAAAGGAGGTTCATCAACATCTCAGAAGAATGTTCATTATATCTCAAATATCTGTCAGAGCACCCACAAAAGATGTTCTGAATTTCTTATTCCTAATTCTCAGTGTTCCTGCAGCTAACATAAAATATTTTCCTATCCAAAGGAGCAGAGTGGCTGTTTCCTTTCCTTCCCTTTCTTCTTTTCCTCCTTCTGTTCTTATTTTTATTTTACCCCTTTTCCTTCCTTCCTTCCTCTTTCCCTCCTTGCATCTTTCATCTGTGAGAAGCTTTATTGTTGTTATTGTGATTATTATGTACTGGGAACAATAAGTGTTGTAAATGGAAAGGAATTCTGGTTTAAACAATTGATGAGTGATGCTCAGTGGCTTATTCAGCATTTAGTGTGAAGACTATGTAGGACTTCGAGTAACACACTCTTGACTTCTCAGCTACAAGTTGAAGATACAATTATGACATTGAATCAGTCTGAGCTCTCCTTTTTGTTCGTCTATTTTTATCTTAACATTTTATAGGAGAAACAGTTGGAGTGTATCAAATGCATAAGCAGGAGAACATTACAAGTTAAAAACCAGAAGCCACTCAGAGTAATTACCTCTAGTATGGCAATCATGACTGTCTTATAAATAAAGGTTTCTATGATGTCTAATACTCTTTTCTGACAGAAGGTGAAGTTCATTTCTGTCCTCTTCTTTGCTTCAATATATTCTCAGTCATCCTATTAACTGACACTGAAGGAGCTTATTAGTTGTTTCATTAGTCACCATTTCCCAGGGTAGAAAAGTGATTAAGATGTATGAAATACAATCATTGATTATGAGGAGGAAAGCTGGATTGGAAATAACGCCTGGAATTGAAAGACCAGATAAACTGACTAAGTAGAAGAAAACAGTTGAGACAGAGCTGAACAGGCAAGCCCTAGGAAGGTAGACAACTAAAGGCAGAGATTTCAGCCAAACAGCAGCACCAACCTCACTCTATGTAGTCTACAGACACTGGCAGCCCTTTCTTTCTTTCCTTCTTTCTTTCTTTCTTTCTTTCTTTCTTTCTTTCTTTCTTTCTTTCTTTCTTTCTTTCTTTCTTTCTTTCTTTCTTTCTTTCTTTCTTTCCTTTCCTTTCTTTCTTTCTTTCTTCTTTCTTTTCTTTCTTCTTTCTTTCTCTTTCTCTTTCTCTCTTTCTCTCTCTCTCTCTCTCTCTCTCTCTCTCTCTCTCTCTCTCTCCCTCCCCCCCTTTCTTTCTTTCTTTCTTTCTTTCTTTCTTTCTTTCTTTCTTTTTTGAGACGGAGTTTCACTCTCATTACCCAGGCTGGAGTGCAATGGCGCGATCTCAGCTCACTGCAGTCTCCGCCTACAGGGTTCAGGCAGTTCTCCTGCCTCAGCCTCCTGAGTAGCTGGGATTACAGGCACGTGCCACCATGCCCAGCTAATTTTTTGTATTTTTAGTAGAGACGGGGTTTCACCATGTTGACCAACATGGTCTCGATCTCTTGACCTCGTGATCCACCCGCCTCGGCCTCCCAAAGTGCTGGGATTACAGGCTTGAGCCACTGCGCCCGGCTGGCAGCCCTTTCTAACACGAGCTTCCTGCACCAGGGCTGCCGCTCTCATTCTCCCTGTCAGTTACCTGCTGCTTTGTTTCTCTCTCTGGCAGCAGGCATTCAATGTGGACACATGGAGAGATCTCAAGGGAGTCAGGAGAACAAGCATTGTTGTCTCTTTCATTTTGAATGCCTCAGAATTACTGGTGGAATACAAAGCAGCTCCTGGGAGCACTGCACTTTCCTGTTGCATGACTGCCACCTCTACGCATCCTCTGAGGTGTTCAAGTTAGCCTCCAATTCTCTGGCGTAGACAGATGAAAAGTTGATGAGAAACGACAGGTGAAAATTTGCCTGCAGAGCAGGTCATTTCTCTGTCCTATCACCTTCCTCTTTAAAACGTGGTTGCAGTGTTCCATCAGTAAGTGGAAGCCTATGCTTGTCAGACAGTCTCAGAACCATCAGGCACTGTCCCTATGCGTACAGTCTATCGTTTTCCTACCTAACATTCACTGAGGTTGCCAGTCTCCATGTCATTGCTTGTTCTGTGTTCTCTGCCTTCTCCATCCCTCTCAGAATTCTAATCATCTGAAATGTTGGAAGTCAACTGTTAGCCTCTTAATCAAAGGCTCCTCTGCACTACTCTCCACAACTGCTGCTGTCCATTCTCTTTGTCATGATGCTCTGCTGTACATAATTACAGGCACATCATCCATTCTTAACTCTAATATTATATCCTAAGCTCTTAAATAAAAGACCATGTGACTCATCTGTGTAACCTTTTTAGCATTTATCACACTTCTTGGCACATAAGCATCTCCTAATATTCATCATGAAAGTCACCACAATGATCATATTTTACCTTCAAAATGTGTTTCCTCCTATCTAGAATCAAGGAACATATATATTTTTTGTCTGTTGTATGGAGGAAAGAAACACTGCAAATACGTGCCAGATATAGCAGAATTCTCTGGATGAAGAAGGGACCAGGCATACTGGCTGCCCTTAAAAGTTCACAGTGAAAGAGCTGGGGCAGACACGAGGCATGTCCAACACAGTGGCCGGGTGTCAAGGGAGAGATTTGTTCTCAGTGTTGTGGGAATGCAAAGGAGGAGGTTATTGGTTTTATTGGAGGAAAAGAGGCAAGAGGATCAAACATTTTAGAGAACAATTATGGATGCAAATCTGGCCCAACTGAGAAATGAGAGAAGGGAAATCCAGGCAAGAGAAGAATCCATGCACAGCATGGAGTTGAACCGTGAAGACGATCATAGACCAAGATTACAAAGAGAGATTCCAGTAATAATGCAAAGTGGCCACCACACCGATGTCTCCAAACGCTGTTTGATAGCCACACACTTTAGCAGATAAAATGACTTGGCATAAGACATTAAAGGAAGGATATCTCACACCTTAGATTTGAGTGGACGGGTATTTTGGTGGAGGGGGTAGACTTTGAGCAGAGTCTTCAATGACTAATATAATTTAAACCAGGCGAGGAAACAGAAGGGAGCCTTATAGAATGGGACTTTGGTTCGACCAAAATCTGGGGTTCATGCCTGTAATCCCAGAACTGGATATTATAGTATATTTAAACATTGCAGAAATAAATTTGGCTAGAACAGAAGATATGGCAAGTGACATCAGGAGATAAGCTTGATAAGACATTGAGAGCTTGAAAATTATCCCAAGATCTTGGAATGTATTCTGTTTAAAAAAACATTGAAGGCCGGGCGCAGTGGCTCAGGCCTGTAATCTCAGCACTTTGGGAGGCCAAGGATGGTGGATCATGAGGTCAAGAGATTGAGACCATCTTGGCCAACATGGTAAAACCCTGTCTCTACTAAAAATACAAAAAAAGCAATTCGCTGGGTGTGGTGGCATGCGCCTATAGTCCCAGCTACTTGGGAGGCTGAGGCAGGAGAATTGCTCGAACCTGGGAGGTGGAGGTTGCAGTGAGCTGAGGTCGTGCCACTGCACTCCAGCCTGGTGCCTGGTGGCTGAGTGAAACTCTGTCTCAAAAAAAAAAAAAAAAATTAAAGATTTCTGAGCAAGGAAATTATGTGTTAGAAGACAGGTTAGATGAATAGATACACAAAATGTGGTAGAAACGTACGATAGAATGATCATTCAGCCTTCAGAAGAAAGGAAGTTCTGACACACATTACAGCATGGATGAACCTTGAGGACATCCGGCCAAATGAAACAAGCCAGTCACCGAAGGGCAAATACTGTATGATTCCACTTACATAAGGTAGCGGGAGCAGTCACCCTCATAGAAATAGAAAGTGGAACGCTGGTTGCCAGTGGCTGGGGAGGAGGTAATGAGTTGCTGCTTCAGAAGCCCAGAGTTTTGGTTTTATAAGATGAAATGAGTTAGGAAAATGGATGGCAGTGATGGCTGTGAAGCAGGAGTGGTGAAAGGCAAACCTCTCAAACAGTGAACTGAGGCAGGCAGTGGCTGTTCATTGGGCCAGGGGCTGAGCGGGCAACAATCTCATTTACCGAGCTCCCCGAGAAGCAGCTTCTTTCCCCTTTTATAGGCTTACAACGCTAAAGAGGAAACTGATGTGAAACTATGTCATTGTCCATTGGCTGGACATCCGACCTTACAATCTTTTGGCTTCATTGATTTGCTAGTTCATATGCAGCGTGAGTGGGAACAGGCAGGGAGGCCGCTTACAGAGAAAACACAAAAAAAGTAAATTATTAGTTGGCAGAGGTGTTTCCAGAAGGGAGTCTGGGCAGTGCAGACATGGGGGCGTAACCCAGTGCTGGTCTCCAGCTGGTAGGGATAACACTTATTTGCAATTCTTTCAAGACTTATAGATAGCGGAGATGCTGAGAACCAAAAACAGAGTATTGTCCCAGCTTTTTGGTATTTTATTTCTTTTTTGCACCCTCCTCCCCATCGAGAGGGGAGGATGAGGTGGAGGCCAGGAAGCGAGAGGAGGAAAGGGCGTCTCCCCTCTCCTTTGCAAGATATTATGGACATAGTATCACTGAATTTTGCACTTTGTATGGTTAAGATGATAAATTGTATATGGCTGTACCACAATTTAAGTTGATAATAGTAATAAAGAAACTTATTCTGAGTGAGAGCTTCCAGCAGGAAAATCCTCAGCGCTGTATTATTAGCAGGGGTGATGTGATGCCCTGATGATGGAGGACTGTGGCAGCATCCCATCTTCAGCTCTCTGGGCATCAGTTTTCTTACTACCTGCCCCACAGTGTTGTGAGTTTAATTTTTTAAAAAACAAATTTAGGCTGGGAGCGGTGGCTCATGCCTGTAATCCCAGAACTTTGGGAGGCTGAGGCAGGTGGATCACCTAAGGTCAGAGTTTGAGATCAGCCTGGGCAACATGGCGAAACCCCATCTCTACTAAAAACACAAAATTTAGCCAGGTATGGTGGAGGGTGCTTGCAGTCCCAGCTCTTTGGGAGGCTGAGGCAGGGAGAATGCCTTGAACCCAGGGGGCAAAGGTTGCAGTGAGCTGAGATCATGCTACTGCACTCCAGCTTGGGCAATAGAGTGAGACACGGTCTCATAAAACAAAATAAATAAATAAACAAGAAACAAAGAGAAGAAGACACGCTAAGTAAGATTAATCCTGAAGTAGTAGGCTTCATTTCCATGTTAAATTATGAAAACATTTTGGGTGATGGCTTTGTGACAAGTACTGTGCTTGTGTGCCAGAGAGAGTGCACGGAGGAGCAGCAGCGCCTGGCAGGATGAGCAGCATGAGCTGAGGAACGTCACAACAACGGCGGATGGATAAATACTGTGGACGTGCATGTGCCACAGTTCCCCGTGCTGTGCCTGCCTGGGTGATGGGGGGAACCTCTGATGGCGTGGATAGCGTGTCCCTCGATTGTTTTGTGGGACGACCACAACTGTTTTGTGGGACGACCACAACCCTAAGTAAGCCATCCCCATCCACACAGTATTGTCAGGAGACTGTAGGGTATGCCAGCATATGAGGTGAACACACAATCTAAAGAGCATCTCCTTTTTGGCCAGCCTGGCTGTTTCTTGGCCATGTTCCCCCGAAGAGCACTGTCTCCCACGGTGCCGCTGCTTCACCAGGGTGCCTGCTGAAGCCCTTACTGAGTACGCTGCCATGGGGCACTGGTACGCTGCTCTTCTCAAAATAACTATAGTGTGCCAAGCTACTAATGTCCACAGGACATCGATGGATGCAGCAAAACTACTGAGGATATGTTGGAGAAATGGAGGAGATTCCATTCTCTGACCTTAATGTCAACTGTATTCCACCGGCCTTCACAGAATGCCTTCTTGTAAAGTAACATCTCACAATGATTTTTGTGAAAACGGACCTGAAATTTCTCTCAAAGCCTCTTTCCCTCAAACCCTGGTAAATGTTCGAAGGGACTTGGCAGGAGGTCCATCTGCTGAGACAGTGCTGGCCTCAGAGCAGCCTTACCCTTTGATTTTATAGGTCAAATGCACTTGCCTGACTTTTACTTCCTTTATGAAGAGTTCTTTAAAAATAAGTCTGCGCATGCGGACAGACCCTTGGTGAGCGTGTGCCTCCTCCAGAAGTGCTCATTTATTAATCCCAGGATGACCTTGGTTGAAATTCAAACTGGGACAATCTCTACCTCTGGCTGAGAGAATAAACACATACAGCAAACCTAATGCTGGAGGTCCCACGAGGAGTGACCCACACCCAATATGTAGCCACAGCTATCCACACTTCTACTGCACCATAAGCACAACTGACCTCAACTTCAATATTGTACTTTTAAATATTTATTTAATTTCAATATCTCAGAAACAAGTTTAAATCAAAAGAAAATGGTATGCATCATTGCGGGTATAACTAATCAGTAAGACCATCTCATCTTGAATAAGCATAAGTGGGCAGCCAGCTAATGTTGCATTTCTGAGGGCAGAAAGACTGAGTGATCTTTGCTCACCAAAATGCAACTAATTTCCCAAAATAATTTAATAAAGGAGACATTAATAACCTTCAAGTTTGTCTCACTACATTTATATATATATATATATATATATATATATATATATATATATATGTATTTTTTTTTTTTTTTTTTTTTGAGACGGGGTTTCGCTCTTGTTACCCAGGCTGGAGTGCAATGGCGTGATCTCGGCTCACTGCAACCTCCGCCTCCTGGGTTCAGGCAATTCTCCTGCCTCAGCCTCCTGAGTAGCTGGGATTACAGGCACACGCCACCATGCCCAGCTAATTTTTTGTATTTTTAGTAGAGATGGGGTTTCACCATGTTGACCAGGATGGTCTAGATCTCTTGACCTCGTGATCCACCCGCCTCGGCCTCCCAAAGTGCTGGGATTACAGGCGTGAGCCACCGCGCCCGGCCAGATTTATATTTTTAAATGTCTAAGGTACTGTTACATACCTAACCAGCACTTGTCCGACAGACAGTCATCTGTAATGTAAGGACTGCTCTATAGGACAATGGCTCTGGTGCCGCCCTGCTCCCCGCCCTGCTCGCCGCCCTGCTCGCCGCCCTGCTCACTGCCCTGAGGCACCGTGGAGTGCTTGCAGGGCTGCCTGGGGAAAGGGGAGGCTGAGCTCACAAGGCAGGTTGCTTTCACCTGCTCTGAGATTCGCTCTCCTATTTTTCTCATATATTTAATTTCTGCAAAAGTTTTTTTATGCAAAAAAAATGCTGTTTGAACAAAACAAAAGTAATGCAATGTTTCTGTCTAATAAATGAAGAAAATACTAGTAAATCAGGTATTTGGACACTGTGTCATAGAATAAAAGGCCTTTTGTTAAAAAGGAAGGGAGGGAGGAAGGGAAGAAGGAAGGAACGAGGGGGGAGGAAAAGAGAAAAGAAAAAAAGAAAAAGAAAAGAAGAAAAAAGAAAAGAAAAGAAACCAGCAGCCCAGAAGCACTCTGCAGCGGTGTTCACCCAGGGGATGGCAACCCATGGGTCAGCCCACATGGCCATTCGGTGTCCAACTCCAGCACTAAGCTTGAAAACTCTGTTTCTTCTGATTAATCCATGGCCCATAGGTTTTATGTCATGAGGCATCCATTTAGTTCATTATTAATGACTGTACTTCATCTTCAAAATTGTTTCTAATTATAATTCATTTTTTTTTACCAACTACACTCCACTATATGTTATATGAACAAAAACATCCTCCTACAGAACCAAAAGCATCTGTTTTATATCATTTACATCATCCTATCTAGTATTTTTTAAAATTTTTTTGGTGAAAAGTAAATTAATTCTTGTATGTATTTGATTTACTGGGGCTTGTATTAACAGAAAAGGTCACCCTAGCTATAAAATGCTGCCATGTATTACACATCTTATAGACCAGTATATGGCAGACTTCTTTGTTCTGATTGTTATTTAATTGGACACATTAAGTTCACCATTTTCACACCAGACATTAAATAATCAAGGACCCAGCTGGGTGCAGTGGCTCATGTCTGTAATCCCACAACTTTGGGAGGCCAAAGTGGGTGGATCACCTGAGGTAAGGAGTTCAACATCGGCCTGGACAACATGCCAAAACCCAGTCTCTACAAAAAAATACAAAAATTAGCCAGGCATGGTGGTGCATGCCTGTAATCCCAGCCACTCAGGAGGCTGAGACAGGAGAATCGCTTGAACCTGGGAGGCTGAGGTTTTAGTGAGCCTAGATAGTACCACAGCACTCCAGGCTGGGCAACTAGAGCAAAACTTTATCTCAAAAATAATATTAATAATCACCCAGAGTCCAGTGTTCAAGAGCTTAACTCGCTGAAGCAAAGACATGTCCTCCCCTTATGCTATTGTTGGTTCAGTTTTTCTCAGCATCAAACTCACCCTGTATTCTGTGAGGCTGAGCTAGGGAGCTACAAGCCCTCCTTCCCACACCCCCTGACAGTTGACTTCCTGCTGCAGTGGAGACCTGAGAGGGAGACTCACAGCTGGGAGAAGGGAAGGAGGCACTTCTTTCCTGTGTCTTATTCCTGGAAAGGATCCCTCAGTGTCAGATTCTTATGCCTGTTTTTTGACCTTCTAAGTACTTGACGGAAAATGGGTCTCCTTAAAGGTCTAAGCCTCAGCTGTGCTGTCCCCTTGTTGAGTGTTCAGCCTCTCAATGCCTGTGTCTCCATGCCCTGCACTCAGCATCTCCTATGAATAATCTAGAACACCAGTTCTGCTGTCCCGACTATATCTGGACACACACAGCTTTCAATCTCGGAAAAACAAACTCATAGAAGTTAAATTGTTTCTAGTCTCCAACCATCATTCAGCAAACTGACGCAAGAATAGAAAATCAAACACTGCATGTTCTCACTCACAGGTGGGTGTTGAACAATGAGAACACAGGGACACAGGGAAGGGAGCATCACACAGGGGGGAACTAGGGGAGGGACAGCAGGGGGTGGGGAGCTGGGGAGGGATAACATGGGGAGAAATGCCAGATATAGGTGATGAGGATGGAGGCACCAAACCACCTTGCCATGTATGTACCTATGAAACAATCCTGCATGTTCTTCACATGTACCCCAGAACCTAAAGTGCAATAAAATATATAAAAATAAAATTAATTTAATTTTTTTAAAAAGAGGTTAAATTGTTTCCAGTCTCATGGAAAGCTAAAAGATTATAGAATTCTAAGGTTGAAATGATCCTCACAGATCATGGAATTTTCAGTTTATAAATGAGTTCTGCATTTTAAAAGTGTTAAAAGTTAGGCAATTGACACAATATGATTCAGCCAATAAATGGCAGAGTTAAAACTCAAGTTGATGTTTTTGGTACATACTTTCATTTGAATTTCATTTTTATGTTAAAAATGCATTGTAGAAGATCCAAAATAACATGCTTTAAATAAAGCTATTGTCAATGAGAAGTAAGTTGAGAGTTTTGGATGGAGAAAAAGGAACCAGTTTCTTTTAATTCCTATCACTTTGTACATAGCAATTAATTAATTATCCTAGTCTATTTTCCTTTCAACATGGCCCAAACTGGCCTTTTTTAGTGCAGAGATACATTGACACATTCTCCAGAATCCCACAGATGGAAAAGCAGAACTTAAGAGATCAAATTGGGCTGGATGCTGTGACTCAAGCCTATAATCCCAGCACTTTGGGAGGCTGAGGCAGGTGAATCACAAGGTCAGGAGTTCAAGACCAGCCTGACCCATCTCTATAAAAAAAAAAAAAGAAGAGATCAAACTGAGCTGAAAATGAATCTATCTCTTTAATGAACATCTGACCAAATGTTTCCAGGTCTCGTCAATTAGACCTCTTGACCTGTGCACTTTTTATGCTTAACAAAGCTCCCTTAAATTCATTGCTCATTAAGCATGTCTCATCACCCTGAAGTCTTGAACAGACAAGTCACATGAACAGACTGCATACAAGTTTTCGATGTTAAGCCCCACTAAACATATGCTTAATGTCTCAACATTTCAAACCAATTTGTAGTAAGCAACGTTTCATGGTAAGTTTGTATGTCTGACAGTAAGTTAAATCTTTCTTTTTTAGATTTTCTGCTAATGTTTTTTGACCTTGAATACTAATAGCAAAATGGTCTTAAATCACTATATTATTTTTAACTAAAAAATATGCTTCAAATTGAAAATAAGCTTTAAAATAAATTTGAGTGTCTTTATAACCTAATTGAAAGGAAAAATGAATGTTTGATTTTCCTAAGAAAATGAGTACCTCTTATTTTTTATGGATATTTCAATAGCTTTAGCTCACTTTTAATTTATTTATATCCAGAAAGGCAAGACATGATTTTTATTTGCTACCATTCTTTTCACTTAAAAGGGATAAAACTGATGCAAACTAAATCCATGCCAGAATCATAATGAAATTGAGATTGTAGTTTTGCTTTTGATTTGTTTTGTTTTTAGATATGAGAGACTATCTCAGCTTAAGAAACATAATTCAAATATTTGAAATATCAAATGAACTAAATTCATTGAAAGATTTTCAGGAGAGAAAAACTGTCACGACTTTCTTAGTAATAAAAGTATGCTTATTATGGAGGAGGCCTATAATCCCAGCACGTTGGGAGGCTGGTGTGGGTGGATCACTTGAGGTCAGTAGTTCAATCGCAGCCTGGCCAACATAGCAAAACCCCATCTCTATTAAAATTACAAAAAGTAGCGGGCATGATGGTGGGTGCCTGTAATCCCAGCCACTTGGAAGGCTGAGGCAGAAGATTCATTTGAATCTGGGAGGCTGTGAACCTCCCAGTGAGCCAAGATCACACCACTGCATCCTAGCCTAGGCAGAAACTTTAAAGAGTCTTTTGATATACAAAGGCTGATACAATACAAGTAGAAAGTGAAGAGCTAAATTTCTCTGCTTAATAAAGAGAACTGACAGCCAACTGAAATAAAGCAAGAGGGAGATTAAGAAACAGGAATGGAGGAGAATCAGAAATGACCATGAAACATAGAAACCACAAAGGAGGCTCATGCCTGTAATCCCAGCACTTTGGGAGGCCAAGGTGGGTGTATCGCGAGGTCAGGAGATTGACACCATCCTGGCCAACAGGGTGAAACCCTGTCTCTACTAAAAATATAGAAATTTAGCTGGGTGTGGTGGCACGTGCCTGTGATCCCAGCTACTCGGGAGGCTGAGTCAGAAGAATTACTTGAACCCAGGAGGCAGAGGTGGCAGTGAGTCAAGTTTGTGCCACTGCACCCCAGCAGACTGGTGACAGAGCAAGACTCCATCTCAAAAAAAAAAAAAAAAGAAAGAAAGAAAGAAAAAGAAACCACAAAGGAACTGTGTAATACATCCAATTTGATTTGAAGTTGCAAAGAACAGGGTGACCTTAGCTAACACCTAGGTTATATTAATACAATTGAACTATCTTATCATGACATGTACAGGCTAAGCAAACCGTTCTCTCCATAGATTAAAAAACTGGGAATTGAGACTATTTGTCTTGATGTGGTGAAAGTCGCAGGCTCTTGGTCCCCTAAAGTTTCATTACAAATCACTGACATGAAACAGATTGATTACAGAAGAAAAGGTATACAAATTTATTTAACATGTATACACAGGAGCCTTCAGAATGAAGACCCAACTTCCCAATGAATTACAGAATCTTATTTTGAGGTCAAAAAAAAAGTGGAGGAGCTTAGATTCTGGTAAAACAGGTCGTTGGAGAAAGGAGAACAGGCTTGGCTAGCGAAGGTGGCCATGTAATGCAGATGAAGACTTCCTTAGAGAGAATAGAGGGAAAATGTTTCTTTTCGGACTTTTAAAGATGTCTGTCATACTCAGTCTCTCCTAGATTCAGGAAAAGCATAGAAAGGGGATACCTGGCTGCATTGATGGAGATTCCCTACAAATGCAAATTTTCCCTTCAAAAGACAACTTTGCAGGGCCACTTCTGCCTGCTGGCCAAGTGACAGCCATGTCAAAATATGTCAAAGAAATATATTTTGAGGTAAAATATTTAAATTTTCTTCCATTTTTTTTTTTTTCTGAGTTGGAGTCTTGCTCTGTCACCCAGGCTGGAGTGCAGTGGCACAATCTCCGATCACTGCAATCTCCACCTCCTGGGTTCAAGTGATTCTCCTGCCTCAGCCTCCCAAGTAGCTGGGACTACAGGCGCACGTCACCACGTCTGGCTAATTTTTTGTATTTTCAGTACAGACAGTGTTTCACCGTCCTACCCAGGAAGTTCTTGATCTCCTGACCTCATGATCTGCCCTCCTCAGCCTCCCAAAGTGCTAGGATTGCAGGCGTGAGCCACAGGGCCTGGTCAGTTTTCTTCAATCTTTAGTAGGAACAGGTTCATTAGAAAGTGGATGGGAGTTAATGCATTTCTTTTCCATTAGTTATTCATGTACATGTAATGGCCCAGTGGATGTGTCTTGCCTACTTCACAGATAAAACCAGTTCACTCAGATAACAGTATTGCAATAGAGAAAGAGTTTAATTAGCACAGAGCTAGACAAGCAGTAGATGGAAAGGTATTATGCAAATCAGCCTCAGAACACTCAGAGGCTAGAGTTTCTCAAGGATTTTTTGGTAGGCAAGAAGGGGCTAGAGAATGGGAACTGCTGATTGGTTGAGTTTGGAATGAAACTTCAGGAAGTCAAAGCTAGCCTCTTGCACTAGTCATTTCCTGAGGAGGAGGTCACAATACCACTTGCCCCAGTTTCTCAGCATGAGTGACCAGTCCATGTGGGTGGCACCAGCTGGTCTGTCAGAATACAAGTTCTGAACAATACTGCAAGGTTTTACAGTAGTGATGTTTCCTTCAGGAGCAACTGAGGAGGCTGCAAACTTTGAGACCTCTGGTTATATAACTGAGCCATCGTTTTAACTTTGTGGCTAATTTGTTGGTTTCACCAAGGCAGTTTCAGTCCCTGAGCAAGGAAGGGGTTAGTTTAGGGAAGGGGCTGTTATTCATCGTTGTTAAGTTAAACTATAAACTAAATTCCTCTCACAGTTAGCTAGGCCTGTGCCCAGGAATAAATGAGGGCAGCTTGAAGGTTATAAGCAAGACAGTGTCAGTTAGATCAGACTTCTGTCATTGTCATAATTTTTCTATGTCAAATTTGTCTGACTGTTAATAATTTTACAAAGGGAGTTTTATATGTGGGTAAGATTAATAAAATCAGCATATTCTATAATTCAATATAGATTATAGTACTGTTAATGTAATTCTACTTCTGTAAGAATTTATGTTTTTAAATAAGATTTAAAATATTTACTAGTTAATAAAAATATATTTTATAAATATTTTAAATAAATCATAATTTCCTTTTTTTCTGGAAAAAAGTTAATTTTTACGTATTTGAATCTTGATGCTCTTTTTACATTACCTTGTACTATTGTTATATGACTTAATAATGTTTAAATGTTATTAATCAGCCCCTTTTTTTAATAGTATCTTTTGAACTTGTTTTTGTGAAAAAGAGAACAAAAATGAAGTTCCTCCCACTTTATTTCTATTCGGCTAACTATAAACTTTCTAAGTCATACTAACATTTTTATATTACCTAGATTAAAATATATGTTATTCTCTAATAATAACACAAGCTTTTTGTGTTATAGGTTTATTGTGGCTTTCTTAACTCAAAGAAACAATATATGTAGTCATTTTATTGTGTTAATAGTAAATATTTTATTGTGTTAATAGTAAACAGTAAAACAGTAATGTAAGCAGATGGATAAGATAAATCTATGCTATCAAGTCCTACCCCTAGAAGAAAACAAAATAAAGATCAAACCTTAAAAACTTCTCATCTGTTCATGTATCTCATGAAAATAATGTTTTTCTACATTTCATTCTAATTTTGGTCGAATATTGAACACATACACAAACACGTGGGTGTAACTTTTAAAATTCTAACAATATGCATGTATAAAAAACACATATTTATGGCAAACTTAACTGCTAATTTAAGTTGTTATAGTAAAAATTGTATTCTCTCAGAATTTTGAAGGCCTTGCATTTATGTCTTTTATCCAGTGCTACTGACAAGAAAGCATCTGTAAGTTGATTTTTCACTCTTTATATAAACCAGTTTAATGCTGCTTTGGCTGTTCAGGACTTCAATGGCTTTTGAAGATGCCCAGTTCAGGTTGCATCATGTTTCTGCCCTATTGGAGAGGCCATTCTCACCCGAAACATTCTCTACCACAGGGCAAGTGGCTGCTCTCAGATCTTTATTTATTCCTCGCAGATCCTTATGCTTTTCTTTCTAAAACTCCACTTTTCTTAAAATTTCTCAAATGTCTGTCTTTGAGACATGATGTCCATGTGTATCACTCTTTAGGTTCTTGGAGAAATTCTTTAACTTGATTATTTAAATCACCAGTCTGTTTAGCTCTATTTGTTCTATTATTTAATCCATCCACTTATTTCTTCTTTAATTTGGACAAAAATATATTTATTTTGTTTTGCAGAAACTGTTTTGTGATGTCTAATCCCTTTTCATAACAATCTATCTATGTTTTATAGATCTAATAATTTTTTGGGTCATTCCAGTTCCTAGTCAACTCCTCTGCTTGTGATAGATTGATTTCTCACTAGGTTCATTCACTGACTTGAGAGTTTCAGGGTTGGCTTTGCAACTGGAAAGCTATAAATGGAACCACCTTATATTATGGCCTGTGGACATGAAGAAGCAAGCTGTGAGACATCCCAGTCCCACTCCAGGGAAAATTACTCATGTCCGTCCTAATCATTTTCTGCTGTCAGTTTCTAGGAGTATGCCCTGGGGAAGAGGTGGACACCGTTCCCAATGTATCTGTTTCTGGAATTGGCTGATAGCCTAAGGTGTGCACAAAGTTTCGCCCCAGTTGGTGTCCTTCGGACTAACTTTGCTTGGGTCAGTTACCAAGACCTTACGAGGACACTGTGTACAGTCTGTGAGCTCCTAGTCCCAAGTCCTACCTCCTCTCTGAGCTTCCAACTACTGAAAATCAGTGTGTTGCTTCTGTGATTGGTGTAAGCAGATGATAGCTAAGTGTGTAAACACAAGATACTAAACAATGTTTTCCTCAAACTGTTACAACGTTATTATGGGTTTTCTCAGTGTAAGCCTATGTCCATTATGTCCATGACTCCTTTAGGCTAAATCCCTGCCTCTTACATGAATTTATGCCATAATTTGAATTTAGATTACAATCTTTTCTATCTTCTATCTTTTCAAAGTACTTTGATACCCCAATAATTTCTTTTTTTGTTGTTGTTGCCCAGGCTGGAGTGAAGCAACACAGTCAACCTCACCTTCCGGGCTCAAGTGATCCCCCCACCTTAGCTTCCCGAGTAGCTGGGGCTACAGGAGTGCAACACCATGCCCAGTTAATTTTTCTATTCTTTTGTAGAGACGTATGTCACCCAGGTTGGTCTCAAACTCCTGAGCTAAGGCAATTTGTCCACTTCAGCCTCCCAAAGTGCTGAGATTATAGACATGAGCCGTAGTGCCTGGCCAAGAAAATTTTAAACATCACAATGCTACTCTGGAAAATTTTTGATAAAAATAAAATTTTTCAGATGAGAGGTCTCTTAGGACAGAATGGGAATAAAATTATATTTATTAATCTGCATTATTTTTATTATAATGAGAAAGCTCCCAAATGAAATTCAGATACCAAAATCACTTTCTTATAAAATTATTTAAATAAAATAAAGATGTAAAACATTTAAATGATTTTTTTAAATTATGCCAAATGACATGTTGAAATTAGTGGTCTTTAGTTTACTATCCATCCTCCTCAATCTTACGTGTGTCACTTTTCCTCTACCTCTACCTTTTTCCAATCCACTCCCTCCTTTCAACACAGCCAGGAATCCTAAAGCTCAACAGGTCCTTATATTTAAATCTCTTTATAACAGGCCAAGTTCATCAGGGAGTTTTTCAGCCCTGGTCTCACTCTGGGCTCAAAGCTTATGTCAACCACTTTCTGCAACACAAACAAGATAAACAGATATATACAGATAAATTTGGAATATCCTTAGAAACATATAATATCTGACTACCAGATCTATATTGATGATTTTAGATGTTAAAATCTAAAATGAAAGAGAGAGAGAGAAGGAAGGAAGCAGGAAGGAAGGAAGGAAGGAAGGAAGGGAGGGACAGAGGGAGGGAAGAAAAAGACAAAAGGATGGAACATCTAAGTGGGGAAATGCTGAGAGATTGCAGAGAAGGTCAGAGAGACTTGGAAAAGCTGTAGGTAGTGGCCAACATTTTGGAGGCTACTTCCAAAGTCTTCTTGTACAAACTGGACACTAATCCAAATGCTTTAGAGGCTTTAAGGATAGGGCCTTTTACAACTTTATAGCAACATCTAAGTAGCTCCTGAAGCAAACATAACCCCAGCTCTTTCCTACTTTTATAGAAACACCTTAAGTCAGAAATTGGGTATTTAATATGTAAACTGTACAGAAATATAGAGCCCTGTTGCCAATCTCTTCACAGAACACTTTCATACAATTTTACAACAAAGATCAAAAAACAACCAAATAACAACAACAACAAAAACTTCTCAATACACTAACGGCCTTACAAAGATAGTAAGTAGATGATCCAACGTAAGTCATTCAGCACCCGAGGAGGGAAATGCTTGATTAAAATATCTGCGAATACTGTAAGCAAATAAAAAAGAACATTAGCAAAACAATTGCCCCATACTAGCTAAAAAACAAAAAGAGGAAAAAAATGACGCACGTGATGATTAATGAAAAAGAAAAGAAAGTTCAGTTTCATATTTCACCCTGAAACTCACAAGGGGAAATTTATCTAAATATTAAAAGAGACCCTTACGAAGTTCTTACTTCTGAGAGTGCTACACCAGTCCTGCCACCTCATCACATAACCTGTTCGTCAGAGCCCATAACTGCCACCACTGAACACTCTCTGGGAAGCTTTGCTCCTGTGCCCCCACACCTGCTCTCTTTATAGTTTGGGGTTTACTATGCAGATGGAGTCTCCCAAACAAATCCTCCACCAATGGCATTTTTGTCATTTAAATGACAATTTAAAGATCTCCATGAAATTTGAGACCTTCTGTAGGGGAAAAAATTTACGATTTCACCTTCAGTGCTACCTAAGGCTGAATATTCTATCGTTGTAGATCTTTGTACTGCTTTTTTTCAGTTGCTTTATCAAGAGAAACAGGGCTTGCTTGACTTTTTCCATAAAATTCAAAACTTCACCTGGACAGTGAAGCCTCAGATGCTCACTGAGGCAAAGATTACTAACCAGGACTACAGGGATCTTAAATGTAAATTTATCTGTGACTCTAACTTTAAGTTATACATTGGTAAAATACCATATTCCAAACATCAAGTGACCTCTGAGATTTATTCCCCCTCTCTATGCATGTTTTATACTGTTTCAAAAGAAAATTTACAGTTTTGTCAGGAAAAGTGTATCAGATGGGCCATGATTAATCCCAAAGAATTAAATACCTCCATTCTGAGAGATCATCAGCCACTCAGAATTTTTCTTGAATGCTCATCAAGAAACAATTCGGAATTTTCTAGATTTCACTGTCTACTGTAGCCAGAGGGTACCCAATTTCTTTATACTCACCACATATGAATGGCATTGCAAATTTCTGGTAATTTAACTTCTCCCCAGAGCCCAAATATGAAGGGTATTTGGTGACTTAAAATCAAGTCTTCAGTGTCTCCCCACTCTGGACGTTTCTAAATATCATAAATCTTTCCACCTGTTTGTACATGAGTGATCTGGGTAAATGTTTGCTGTTCTGACTCAATTCAAAGGAATATTAATAGACTAGATTCTTACTTCAGCCTTTCTTTAGGTCTAGAGGGAATCCTGCTCGCCGGGTCTAAGCAGCAGCACCCAAATAAGTGAAGACCTCTATTGACTAGATATTAAAGTGCCTTTGACGCTGGCACCTTAGGCTGTGTGATTCTTCTTGCTCACATTTTTCAGTATTCAGTTTTAGCTCTTAAGGAATTGAATTACTGTATTCTCAGTACATTTCTATCAATTGTGATAACACTTCAAATTGTGATCCTCTTTTTCTTTTACCCTAAGAAAGGAAATCTGAGACTCTCTCCTCTGAGAATTGACTATCTCAAAAAACTATCAGACAATGCTTAAAAATTCCAGATTTAATCATGTTTGCTGACAGGTCATATCTTAAGATTGAAATGGAAAATTGTCGGGCAAGATATGCCTTAACAGATTTATTTATTTATTATAGCCCCAACCTGAGTAAAAGTTGCCCATATGGCAAAACCTATTTCACTCAGAGCAAACTGCCAAATGAGATGAGATAAAAGAGTTATAGTATAAAGAGATTAACAAGTCTGACTTTGAAGCAGTCCAAGGTTTGGAAATGCTATGGAAACAAGAGTATTTAGCCTCAGCAGGAAACAAATTAAAAATGGTCAACATATTAATGAACTGTGAAATGTTCTGATGCTTTTTAAGATGGTGACTATCACAAGAGCTTAGACAAAAAAGGATAACATTTCGCTAAAACAAAACGTCCTAGTTTATCTTCTACGAATTGGAAACTCCTGATCCAACTCTCTTGGATCCTGTAATATACTAAGAAGTCGGATATTTGAAGAGGTTCAAGAGTTTATTAGAAAGTATCAGTTATTGACTCTGGAATCTGAGAGTTATTGGAAATTTTGGTTGAAAGCTATCTGATAATAATCTCTGAAACTTTCATGAAAGCTACTAAGTTGTGTCAGAGAATCCCAAATCAAATTTGGCAAAGATTCTTCAGGAAATTTACCAATCAAGCAAGGACAAATTGGCTACTATTTTCAACATTAATGGAAACATTTTACAAAGATTGATGAAAATGTCTCTTTCTCAAAGCTCAACTGTTATAAGCATGTGATAAAACTAAGAAAGTGGGGTGGGGCGCGGTGGCTCATACCTGTAATCCCAGCACTTTGGGAGGCTGAGGCAGGTGGATCACAAGGTCAAGAGATCGAGACCATCTTGGCCAACATGGTGAAACCCCGTCTCTACTAAAAAATATATAAAAATTAGCTGGATGTGGTGGCACGCGCCTGTAGTCCCAGCTACTCGGGAGGCTGAGGCAGAAGAACTGCTTGAGGCAGAAGAACTGCTTGAGGCAGGAGAACTGCTTGAACCCGGGAGGCAGAGGCTGCAGTGAGCTGAGATTGCATCACTGCACTCCAGCCTGGTGCCTAATGACAGGGCGAGACACTGTCTCAAAAAAAAACCCAAGAAAGTGGGAAGTAAACAAGAACTGAAGCCTCAGTTGCCTCTGCAAACACTTCCACATTTCTTCTTTCAATGGATCTTGACTCTTCTTGGCTTATTCTCAAGGCGGATAGAAGCTTTTCTTTGCTGAAAAGATACAGCTCTGACATTAGGAGAAAAAATAAACAAAATAAAAAAAATGTATTTTGTTTATAATATGGGAATTCCAACCTCTAGTGACTTAGCCACTCTTTTGGCTGGCACTGGTATTAGAGAACTTTTCAAAGCCTTGCCACTTACTCAGAAACCATTTTGAGTAAATCACCCCATCACCCTCAATCCTCAGGGACAGCACAGACAGCCCAGTCATTTCAAAACTCAAATGATCAGAATGACAACACGATCTGTAACTCTCCGGCTCTGTTGACTGAGACTGTAATGCCTTGCTCTCAGGACCCTAGGAACAATACTCCAGACCGCATTGACCCTCACATGTACTTGTTTCTGGTTACCTTATAAGGTTAGATATTTCTCTCTTGATTTTCAACTCTACTTCATTTCAGTCAGACATGGTAAAGTACTGCAACCAACTGATGGAACTGTATAGGTCTCATTACCAATAAGCACAAACTGTCTTTCCTTTAAGTCCTTTCAAGCAAACTTCTGCCCCAAAATCATGATGAAAAAGACTTTGTTTCTTTTTACCTTTAGTACAACCATTAAATGCGAAGGTGTAGCTTTCTGGATTCATGTCTCCAAGGCAAAAAGATACGATGTTACACCTTCAACACTGGGAGTGCCATTTTGTTGTTGTTAGGGAGGATGTACAACTAAAAAGTCTAAGAATACTTCAAAGCACACAGTCTAGCTTCCAACATATCTGCAGGTGGAGAGGTTCTAGGACACAAAGCGTCCACCTAAAATCTAAAGAACAAGATCTGGACAACTAACTAGAACCACTGATTGTCATCTGTGTTTTACTTGTTTATTTCTGTTTTCCATTTTTCATGCTTTTGTGCTTGATTTTTGTAGTTATTTTCTTTAGTCTTTACTGATTTAAGGTTTTGGATTATAAACTATTTCTGTTTCAACCATAATCCTTACAAGATCTTGATCCTTAGTATTGTTTTTTGCATTCTCAGATATTCCTTAGTATGAGTCCAGAATTTACCTGCAATTTTCTTGCAGTTTGGTTAAAATAAATAAGATGTGCATGATGGTTCACACCTGTAATCTCAGCACTTTGGGAGCCTGAGGTGGAAAGATCACTTGAGTCCAAGAGGTTGAGACCAGACTGGGTGATATGGTGAAACTCTGTTTCTACAAAAAATACACACAAAAAAATCCCCAAACATTAGCCAGGCATGGTGACACATAACCTGTGGTCGCAGTTACTCAGGAGGCTGAGGTGGGAGGATTACTTAAGCCCAGGAGGTGGAAGTTCAGTGAGCTGAGATCATGCCATTGCACTCCAGCCTGGGCAACAGAGTAAGACCCTGAGGAGAGAGAGAGAGAGCAAGAAAGTCCAGAATTAAGACGAGTCATGTGCACACATTTTCCTCTAGTGCCCAAAAACTTTTTCTATTATCAGTGCTTTATAATTATCTCTTTGACTTTATCAGTGCCTGAGTTGGCTTGGCTTGCCATAACAAAACACCACGGACTATGCAGTTTAAAGAGTTGTATTTCTCATAGTTATGGGTGCTGGAAAGTCTAAGATCAAGGTTGTGGCCAATATAGCCTCTGATGAAGGCTCTCTTCTTGGTTTGCAAACAGCCATCTTCTCCCTGTACTTACCTGGCTTTTCCACAGCGAGTGTGAAGAGAGAAAGAAAGAGGACGATCTCTAGTATCTCCTCTTATAAGAGCATTAGTCTTCTCAGATATGGTCCCTACACGTATGACCTCATTTAACCTTAATTGCTTCATAAAGGCTGTGTCTCCAAATATAGGCACATCTGAGTTAGAGCTTTGGTTTTGTATTGCAAAGCAGAATCACAACTGTAAGGGTTATTGTCTTGTGAGGTTTATTGCCAAGTTAAAAATAAGGAAACTGAGGCCAGCACAAAAGGATCCAATGCCAATTTATTCGGCTCCCAGGCAAGGTTCTGTCATCCCAAGGAAAGAGGCCAGAGAAGTCATGCCAGACTCTTCTAGGCTTGGGCTTTTTTTTTTTTTTTTGACGGAGTTTCGCTTTTGTTACCCAGGCTGGAGTGCAGTGGCGCAATCTCGGCTCACTGCAACTTCCGCCTCCTGGGTTCAAGCAATTCTCCTGCCTCATAGGCTTGGGCTTTTATAGGAAGTGAAGGCATTTGATTGACTGTGGAAAAACAAGACATGGACGTGGCAAGCTGCTATAGGTAGGTAGGCGGGATTTCCAGACGGGGCAATGTGCTATTGGGCAGTTTTGGTGGGGCTTTTCAAGGGTGGGCTAGGTGCCAAGTGCAGAGGGGATTTCCAAGGGCGGGGTTGAGTGCTGAGTGCAGAGGGGATTTCCAAGGCAGAGTTAGATGATGGGCATATTCTGCTGATGTAATTTTCAGGCGGGGAGAGGGATGGGCGTGTCTGAACTGCCCGCGAGGCAACCAGCCTTACAACTTTGCTGTTTTCCTCAGTTGGATACTAAGTATGGTTTAAAAAATGCATATGAATCTCAGGTTGATGAGTAGCGAAATTGTGATGTTTAAATTTATGTGTCAAATTGACTAGGCCTCAGGTTGACTAAATATTTGGTCAAATATTATTCTGGATATTTCTGTGAAGATGTTTTTGGATGAATTTAGCATTTAAATCAATAGGCCTAGTAAAGCAGGTGGCCCTCCCTAATGAAAGTGAGCCTCATCTGATGAACTGAAGTCCTGAAAGGAACAAAAAAAAAAATTGACCCTGCCTTGGAAAGGTAAGAGGCAATTCTTCCTACCTGACTGCCTTTGAGCAGGGATGTGGTTCTGTCTCTGAAACATCTCCTCTTCCTTGCTCTGGTTCATGAGCCTGCCAGCCTTTGGGCTGGAACTACATTTTCAGGTCTTCTGGGCCTCCAGCTTGCCTACTGTCAATTCAGGGACTTTACAGCTTACATAATGCTGAAGGCCAATTCCTTCTCTCTCTCTCTTTCTCTCTCTCTCGCTCTCGCTCTCGCTCTCTCTCTCTCTCTCTCTCTCTCTGTGTGTGTGTGTGTGTGTGTGTGTGTGTGTGTGTATCTCATTGATTCTGTTTCTCTGGAGAACCCTGACTAGTGCAATCAGTAATTGGGCTCAATCACTAATTCACTTTCTATATGGCAGATAATATCATAGGCCAGATACCTAGAGATATAAAGCTACTTGTGACATTACATCTAAGGAAAAGTGGTTTCAGGTTCCTCCTAAGCAATGCTCAGAAGCCGTTTCTAAAAATTAGACTCCGCAAAGAGACTTTGGGAGAGCAACAGTCAGAAAAGGACAGAAAATAGATTCCATATATTTAATACTTGACTATGTGTATAGAACTTACAAGAAATGCTCACTATGTAGTTGAATCTTCTGCTTCCCTATATAAAATCCAACCCTTCATCTGTTTTCATCTATTTCATTTTTCTACTTTACATTCTCTCATCTGACACTTGGGCACCTTTGAGTCAGCATCATAATTATCAACATTAGAATTTAAAAACTTCTTGGTGGATATGGAGGTATTTCGGCCAAGAGAGGTCATGGAAGAGCCCCAAATGACTTTACTCAATTTGCGGTGCAAAGGTTTCATCAGTAAGAAGATCTTTGTACTTTTAACTTGATATGTATCTTTGGGATGGTTTCTGATATCACTCAGGGTACATTTTGGCCTACTCTTTCCTCCTTATGGAAAAATAATGCACTGGAAAAAAATTAATTCAAGAAAGAAAAAAAGGCCTAATTTTGATGCACACACTTAACCTTTCAAGAAGACTTTCAGATGATGTTCCACTTTTTAAAAATCACTTGATACTGTAAGAGTCATAGAAAATCAAGGCAATCCCAGCTAGCAAGTAAGTTAGACCACAGTGGGAGTAAGGCCATAGAAATATCATCTGAAAAGTTAATGAGACTTTTTAGGTATTGGTTCAAAATAGAGGATTCCTAGACACTTATCAAAGAATCATACTCTTCATTTTTAATGGGAAAATGGGTATTTACAATGTTAGTAATTTTTTTCAAGATATTTAATATTCCTAGAAAGATCAATAAAATAAATTCAAAAATTATAACATTAGTATATTACTCCTATATTTGTTTTTTTGAGCTTTTTGTACTGAGGATGACATCTTCTCTTGCTTGTTTGCCTGTTTAATTTGGAAGCTCCAGGTCTATGAATAGGAAGTTGAAGAAAGTTCTGATTATTGCTCTTTTTTTTGTATTTGTTAATATTACAGTATCTGTGTATTTAAGAATAGATTTTTAAATAATGTTGCACAACCTCAGATGGTGAAATAAGTGAAAAAATGCTTGCTCAACAAAAACAACAGGAAAATCTAGTATTGATATCAGTTGACATGACCACCACCAGAAACCAGACATACTGTAACGGTTTTCCAAACAAAAGTGGTATCTGTTAGGGCTGTGGTAAGAAAATAGCATGGATTTTGTGTCTTAAACAACAGAAAGTTATTTTCTTGCTATTATGGAGCCTGACATGAGCAAGGTGCCATGGTGATTGGTTACCCGTGGTGGTCCTCTTCTGGTTTGTAGATGGCTGACCCCTCACTCTATCCTCAGGGCCTTCCCCTGAGCATGTGTGGAAGGAGAGCCAGATATCCCTGCTGGTTTTTCCTTTTCCTAAAGAACACAAGATCTGTTGGATTAGGGTCTTACCCTTAGGACTTCCCTTAGCCTTTATTACCTCCTTAAAGGTCCTATCTCTCACTTTAGGCATACTGGAAGTTGAAGCTTCAACATAGGAATGCGGAGGGCACAATTCTATTCATAACAAGTATGAATATGAACTGCAGGTCTCCAGTGACAACAATCCATAAATCAATGTAAGCTGAAAAATGACTAAAAGAGCACTGAGAACTGAGATCATCTGTGTCAACAGGGCTGAGCTTTAGGAATAAAATGACTTACATCAACATTATTTTTTTCCAGGAAGCATATGTTTAAGAAAGAAGAAGATAAACAAATAAGTAACTTTATGATTTGCTTCAGAAATTTTCTGTAGATAAATGTATTGGACAAAACCATTTACCCACCTGAGTTAACCATTCACACATCAAACAACAGTCTACTTCACAAACTTGTTTCAAGTCTCTTTCAGCTCATTATCAACACACCAGGGGTTTGGTCTCTGTCCTGCTGCTCTCCCCACAGAAAGCCAGTTACTGAGACAAGTATTGCCAAGAAAGAGGCTTTAATTGGGTGCTACAGCCAAGAATATGGGAGCTCAGCCTCAAATTCATCTTCCTGACTGACTACAACTAGGGGTTTGCACAGTAGGGAAGAAATTTAACAAAGTATAAGAAAACAGGAACTAGGGATGGTCAAGGAAGTAATTATGATGAATGAGGCCCATCCCTTCCCCCCACCCCCTCACCCCTACATCTGGTGCAGTGATCTGGTGAGTTTTAGTTTTTTGATACTTTGTTGTGAGGCATAAGTTTCAAGCTTTAAGGTAAGTAGTGTCCATTTTTTGTTAATTTAAAAAAACTGTAGGACTATCAAGTTCATTGTGCCCAACAATCCTAAACTAGCATATCATACAATTGCTCCAGTTCTAGTTATTAATTCTCTGGATCAAAATACCTGCCTTAAACCACTTTAGCCCAGATGCTCAAAGCCTTACAACTTCTCTATGCTTCACTCTCCACTCTTGAGATCCAGCTAACACTCTTTTTAGGTTGTTTAGTTGGTGTCACTACTTATTGTTTTACTAATGATTGCTGAAACTATTTGTGTTGGGAGGAATTCTAATCCTTTAAGAGTATTTTGAAATTTTTCCATGATATACTTTAGCTTCTAGTTTAATTAAAATTTCCAAATCATGACATTTCTTCACAGCATATGACAAGAGCACATTGTTATGACAACAACATATCTATCTATCACTATCCATTAGTAGCTTTCAACTCTCTTTTTATGGCTCCAAATCCAGAGGATTATGGATACTGTCTGAGATTAGTATGAAGACAATAACAAGTTTTTCACTTCTACCTGTCCTCGTACCTCAGTTTAAAATACCTAGGTTCGAATCGATCCTGAAATGCTGAACTTAGGAAGTACATATTGCCATATTATACTTATTTACAGCCAATTGAAAAATCCATAACTTACTTTGAAGCTCAAAGTAGTACATAATGACTTAAATTACAGTTCACTTACAGACTTTAAACTTACCAACAGGAGCTGGGCCTCCATCTTCATGCAACATTAATGCGGAGAATGTGGGTGGTGGGAGGCTGCATTAGGCAAAATTCTACTTTTACCCTCACCTGCTCTAATGGCAGTGGGACCCTGATGGGACCTTATCTAATAACACCTCCACTCAGAGGCAAAGAGGTGGCGAGAGTCGGAGTCCAACATTTACCTGATGGTATCAGTGCAAACAAGGAGGGACCTAAACCTCCACCCGACTCATCCACTGAAAGCTGCCATTAATTAATGCCTCATTTTGTCGGCATGGCATCGTTGGAGCCCAATAGAAGATGAGCATGAAGCATCACCCCCAAGGTCTCGGGCAACACCTCAGTAGAAGAACTACTTGAAAACATTTAAAAGATTAAACAGAATATAAAGTTTTATAATATATACAAAAAGTTCAGGATAAAATTGAGTAAAATTTCTTGCCTTACCAAGAATCAGGAAAATTTCAACTTTAGTGAGAAAAGATAGCTAACAAGTGTCAAGACTAAGATGACATATTGGAATCATGCCACAAGTGTTTCAAAGAAGCCATCATGCAAATGCTTAAGCAATCAATTACAAGTCATCTTGAAACAAATCAAAACGGATAAAATATCAGCAAAAAATAGAAGTTATAAAAATTACTAAATAAATACAGTGGAACTTATATACTAGCCAAAATTAAATTTAAATAATGAAAACACCTCACCAGATGGGTCTAATAGTAGAGTGGAAATGACAGAAAAAAAGAGTCATTAAACTTGAGGACAGATCAATAGAATTTACTCAAATTGAACAACACAAAGAAAATAGAGGGGAAAAAAGGTCTCAGGAATCTGTAGAGAAAATAATTAACATTCCTATTATCAGAATTCATCAAGGAGAGAGAGAGAATGAGACTTTTTTTTAAGTACATAAAGAAATTTTGCAAAATTCCCCAATTTGGCAGATGACAAAAATCTGTAGATTCAAGAGGTTGACTATACCCTGAATAGGATTAACCTAAATAAATCCACACAAAAAAATCACAATTGATATGCAGAAACTAGACAAACTAAACTCATGGAAGTATTCAGAGAGAAATGAGGCATTACTTATAGGGGAATATCAGTTTGTATGACAACTGATTTCTCGTCTAAACTATTGAAGCCAAAGGAAGTAGCACAGTAGTTTTCAAATGCTGAAACAAAATTGCAAAGCACAAAGTCAATATTCAGTTGCAATACCTATCAGGCATTAAGAGGAAATAAATACAATCTCAGACAAAGGAATCTTAGGAGAATTTATAATTAGCAAACCTACCCTTAATGAAAGGCTAAAGCAAGTTGTTTAAACAGAAATGGACTGGTAGCAGTAGAACTCTTGGATCTTCAGAAATCAAAGAAGAATATGAGAATGTATAAAAATTGGTACGAAAATATAATAAACATATCTTGCTCATGAATTCTTAAATCATGGTTGACGGTTGAAGCTAAAACTATACTACTATCTGATGTGGTTCTGAATATATGTAAAGAAACAATGCAAGAAAGTTATGTTTTAAAAATACAGGCGATAAAGAGAACTAAATGGAAGTAAATTTTCTACATTTCACACGAAATGGTAAAACATAGGTAAAATAGGCTATGATGTTACACAGATACAATAAAATACCTATCTAAATTGCAGTTTATTTATAGAGTTTCAAGCAACTACTAAGAAAATTATACAAAGCAATAGACTTAAAAAAATTCTTCATAAATCAACCTGGGAGGCATAAATGTATTCATACAACATATTGGAAAATTAAAAGAACTTTTAAAAAAGTGAAACAGATAATGAAATAAAATCGATCGCAAACAATAAAGTGACACACCAAAGACACAATATATTAAGAATTGCCATAAATTTAAATGGTTTAATTATTCCAGTTAAAATATATATATAAGCAGAGTAGGTTAAAAAAAAGTAGACTGACTTTATGTTGTTTACAAGAAATTCACTTAAAGCACAATGACATAGATAAGTAGAAAGTAAAAAAAAAAAGTATACTGTGCAAAAATTAATAAAAAATAAACAGAAATGGTTATATATTTTTTAAAAAATTCACAAAAGTGGCCCTATTAATATCAGGTACCATAGACGTTGAAGCAAAGAAAAGGATTAGAGAAAACAATTATGTATAATTACAATAAGATGAACCCAGCAAAAAGGCAAAAGGAAAATCATTATATTATAAATGTCTTTGCAATGAACTACAGAGCTTCAAAATAGTTAAAACAAAAACTGATAGAGATGAAAATAGAAACAGATAAATCCTTAATTATTGCTGAAGATGTCAACACCTCACTGTTAGCATTTAAAAGAATCAGTATTCTGAGACCATCCTGGCCAACATCGTGAAACCCCGTCTCTACTAAAAAACACAAAAATTAGCTGGGCATGGTGGCACATGCCTGTAGTCCCAGTTACTCCGGAGGCTGAGGCAGGAGAATTGCTTGAACCCGGGAGGCGGAAGTTGCAGTGAGCCGAGATCACGCCATTGCACTACAGCCTGTAGCCTGGCGACAAAGCGAGACTCTGTCTCAAATAAATAAATAAATAAATAAATAAAAGAATCAGTATTCAGAAAATCAGCAAAGATATAGAACTGAACAGCACAATCAACCAATAGGTTTAAACACACTTATAAACCCTCCACACATCCACAGCACGACGCACATTTTCTCAAAATACTGACATAATATTCACCAAGTTGGACCGTATATTGGGCTGTAAAATAAACCTCAACAAGTTTTGGAAAACTAAAATTGTATTAAGAATGTTATTTGACCATTAGGAAATTAAACTAAAAATCGAACATAAAATAAACAAAAAATAACCACTTGAAAATTAACAAAAATAGGCCAGCTAGGTGGCTCAAGCCTATAATCCCAGCACTTTGGGAGGCCAAGGTGGATGGATCATGAGGTCAAGAGATCTAGACCATCCTGGCCAACATGGTGAAAATCCGTCTCTACTAATAATACAAAAATTACCTGGGCATGGTGGCGGGCACCTGTCATGTGAACTACTCTGGAGGCTGAGGCAGGAGAATCACTTGAACACAGGAGGCAGAGGTTGCAGTGAGCCAAGATCACGCCACTGCATTCCAGCCTGGCGACAGAGGGAGACTCCATCTCAAAATAGGCCAGCGAGGTGGCTCAAGCCTATAATATAAAAAAAAAGAAAGAAAGAAAATTAACAAAACTATGTCAAAGAGGCAGTCTGAAATATACAAAACTGAATGAAAATAAATATATAGCATATTAAAATATGTATGATACACATAAGGGAAAGTTACACACCAAATGCTTACAATGCAAAAGAGGACAGATCTCAAGTTAATAATCTAATTTCCTGCCTCAATAACTTCAAAAAGTAGAGAAAAAATACGAGCTAAGCAAAGAGAGGAATGGAAATAAAGAACAGAAATCGGTGAAATTAAGAAAAGGAAAATAATAAAGAAAACAAATATACCAAAAAGATTTATTTTTAAAAAATCAATAAAATAGATAAATCTCTAGTAACACTGGCAAAGATTAAAAGAAGACAGAAATAGCTATTTTTAAGAATGAAATGGAAGCTGTCACTACATCCTGCAGCTACTGAAGGGATAGTAAGGAAACATTATAAACAACCATACGCTTATAAATTTGACATCTTCAAAACTTTGATCGATTCATCAAAATTCATAAAGTACCAAAACTCAATGAAGATGAAAGAGGCAATAAGCTAAGTAATTGGTCAAGGGATAAAACCACATCTAGGAGAGCCACTGCAATTGGGGTCTTCACCTGGTTAAACTCAGGAAAACACACTGTCATTCTCTAAGATCTATCCATCTTCTGTACAAGCCAAATAGAAACACTGAGTGGAAATACAAAGGGAATCACCACCCTTGTGTCTTTCAAGTCCTTGATATGGCACTAATTTCTGTCATCCCTCTGAGAATGCAGAATTGCTCCTGATTTACTATGTATGTTACTAAGTAGAGGCAGTTCCAGGGGGTTCCAGGGCCTCTCCCACCATAGTAGCCTTCACTTAAGAGGCCAAGAGACCCATGCAAGGGTTCTGCCAGCTGCTCAGTATGTCTGCTCCAATTGTGCATCTAGAATTGGAGAAATGATCACAGGATGAGAATGGGGACCCACTGGACTGGACCCACCATGAGGTGTGTGGTGGCAGGCACCTGTCATGTGAGCACCTGTCATGTGAGCACCTGTCATGGAGTTAAAATTGTACTGATTGATTACCTGCCCTCCTTTCTTTTCCAAAGAGTCACCTCACATTACCAGTAGACATCCTGCAAGTCTGGGAATTTAATTCATCCAATCACAAGTTCAGGTACTCTATTTGATTTTCAGAAATTTTAATCCTGTAGCTACAGAAGATAAGACTCTCAATCAAAAGACACCTAGAAGATCTTAGGTTATATATGTGGCACTTGAGCTGAGAATCTGATTCCCTAAGCTCATCTTTTATCTTCACCACCTTGTCCAGTAACACTAGGAGCAAACAAGCAATGTCATCGTCATTGTATTTCTTAGTTTTGAAAACAATGTTCAAAACTAACGTCAGAGTCACTTAGCTCTTTATTTCTTTTAATAGTTGATTATTAGAATGTTCAGTGCAGGTATTTTACTATCTCTATAAACACTTCACACCATGGACTATCAGTGTTTCTTTACTACCAGAGTTATTGATGTCTTTAAATCTAATAAGATTGGAAAGCCAATTCCAGAAAACCCAGAGCCAATTAAGAAGGTGCATTTTAAAAATTCTATTCCTTTATAACCACTCATGGTACCAATATCTATATTAATAAGGTTTCTTCAGAGAAACATAAACCATACTAGATATATGTGTACATTTATTTTTTTACTTATAATGGGAATTGGTTCATATTGGTTCATGGTGATGCAGGCTGAGGAGTCCCATGATCTGCATGTGTAACTTGGAGAGCCAAGAAAGTCAGTGGTGTAATTGGATCTAAAGCCCAGAGTCTAAGTCTGAAGGACTGGGACTCATGAGAGCTGCTGGTGTAATTCAGTCTGAGTTGGAAAGCCAGAGAACTGGGACTGCCAGTGTCTGAGGCCAGGAGAAGACAGATGCTTCAGCTCAAACAGAGAGAGTGAATTCACCCTTCCTCCCTGCCTCTTACCTCTATTTGAGTCCTCAGCATATCGGACAATCCTGTCCTCATTAGTGAGGGCGATCTTCTTTCCCTGGTCTATTGCCGATCAAATGCTCTTCTGAAAGTGCCCTCACAAATACACCCAGAAATAATGTTTTCCCAACTATCTGGGCATTCCTTAAGACAGTCAAGTTAACACACAAATATCACCACAACAGGTTTAAGATATGAAGGAACAGTTCACTGAACAGTGTATACAGATGACACATGACAACAAGTTCAACATTGTTAGTCATCAAATGAATGCAAATCAAAACCACAGTAAAATACGACTGCACATCTATCAGAATGGTAAAATATATACAGTAAGCATTAACACTGCACGCCAGTTGTAGAGAAACTGGGTCACTTACAAATTGCTGTTGGGAATGGTATAACCACTGTAAAAAAAAAAAGTTAGGGTAGTTTTTGTTTGTTTGTTTTATTTTGTTTTGTTTTTGAGACAGAGTTTCACTTTGTCGCCCAGGCTGAGTGCAGTGGCACGGCCTCAGCTCACTGTAACTTCCACCTCACAGGTTCAAGATATTCTCCTGCCTCAACCTCCCTTGTAGCTGGAATTACAGGTACCCACCACCATACCCGGCTGATTTTTTGTGTGTGTATTTTAGTAGAGACGGGGTTTCACCATGTTATCCAGGCTGGTCTTGAATTCCTGAGCTCAGGCAATCCTCCCATCTCATCCTCTCAAAGTGCTAGGATTAAAGGTGTGAGCCACAGCACCTGGCCTAGGGTAGTTTCTAAACAAAACTAACCATTTGCTTACTATACAGCCCATACATTTTGACATCTTCTTAGATAAATGAAAATTTATTTTTAAAACTGTGCTCATCAATACATATAGCACTTTATTTTAGATAGCCAAAACCTGGAAATGCAAATGTTTTTCAATGGGTGAATTGTTAAACTGTGGTCCACTCATTCCAAGGAATACTACTCAGAAATTAAATAAACTTGACTTTATATAAATAACAACTTGGATGCATCTCAAAGGAATTATTCTGAATGAAAAGACTGAATATCAAAATGTGACTCATTGTATGATTATATTGAGTTCTCAAAATGACAAAATCATAGAGTAGGAGAACAATTAGCAAAGGACACAGGCTAGGGAGGAAGGTAGGAAGGGAGACTGAAGGGGGAAACAGAGGCAGAAGGGAGCTGTGACTATAAAATTGTAGCATTAGAAATCTGAGTGATGAACTCTGCTGTGTCTTGATTGTGTTGGTGGTTACATGAATCACACATACAAATGAGTACATGTAAAGCTGGCAAAATTTAAAGGTAAATGGATTTTATTAACATCAATTTCCTGGTTAGGACAGACTATATTTTTGCAAGATGTTGCAATTTGGGGAAATAAGGATTTGAGTGAAGGCACATAGGCTCCTTCTGTATTATTTCTTACAACTGCATGTGAATCTACAACTATTAAAAAAAAAAAAAAACCTCTGCATTAAATATCAAATCAAGGATTTGACTGTGTCCAGTGTTAAATTCTCAGAATCAGTAAAGCTGCTGCAAAAAGAAGAACGAATTAGATTGTGGCATTCTTCTTCTTCTTTTTTTTTTTTTGCCTGTTTGTTTGTTTGTTTGAGGTGGAGTCCCACTCTGTCTCCCAGGAAGCAGTGCAGTAGTGCAATCTTGGCTCACTGCAACCTCTGCCTCCTGGGTTCAAGCGATTTTCCTGCCTCAGCCTCCTGAGTAGCTGGGATTACAGGCTTGTGCCACTATGCCTGGCTAATTTTTATATTTTTACTAGAGAAGGGGTTTCACCATGTTGATCAGGCTGGTCTCGAACTCCTGATGTCGTGATCCACCCACCTTGCCCTCCCAAAGTGCTGGGATTACAGGTGTGAGCCACTGTGCCCAGCCTTCTTTGTTTGTTTGTTTGAGAGGGAGTCTCGCTCTGTTGCTTAGGCTGGAGTGCAGTGACACGGTCTTGGCTTACTGCAACCTCCACCTCCCAGGTTCAAGTGACTCTCCTGCCTCAGTCACACGAGGAGCTGGGATTACAGATGGCACCACACTCAGGTAATTTTTGTATTTTTAGTAGAGGCAGGGTTTCACCATGTTGGTCAGGGTGGTCTTGAACTCCTGACCTCAGCTGATTGACCCACCTTGGCCTCCAGAAGTGCTGGAATTACAGGCATGAGCCACTGCATCCAGCCAAATTGTGGCATTCTTTAAACTTCGACTTCATTTCGTTAGTTATCAGTGGTATTCACAGTCATCCTTAACTGCTGGGGAATCTATGGAGTAGAGATTTACCTAAGCATAGTGATACTCTCACCAATAACAACAGCAACCACAACTGAGGAGAAAATCAATTCCATAACTCTCATTAGGAACACTACATTTGACCAATAAGCCCTATAGATTATTCATAAAGCCTATCAGAGCAACATTAATAATAATAAACTAGAGCTCATTAAAGAAAGTAATAGCATTCCAACTACAGTTATCAGCAATTGTGTGCTATTAATTAATACTAGTTTTAGTAACAAAAACAGTACCTCCCAATGTGCCTGATACATTTATTTCATATATATATATGTATGTATATATATGCATATATGACGACATTTGCTTGCAGTCATTCATAGTTTATAGAAAAAAGCCTACCAGATGGTTGAGTTTAATTTTTTAAATGTATTTCAATCTTGACAAATTAGATACTTAAAATCCATTTCACCAATAACCCCCCATAAGTTTTAGAAATGATATAATTAGGAAAAATACTAGTAAATACTCTCTCAACTGTAAGAAAACAAACGTACAAGCAATAAAATTAGAAAATGGTCAGAAATCCTGATGAGACATTTCACCAAAGAGGATATACATAAGTCAAACATGAAAATATGTTTACAATCATTTGCTATTTTGAAAAATCAAATTTAAAACAAGTTAAAATTGTGTTAGATATCACAACATACCTAATCAGAATGCTAACATATAAAGTATTTTGATCAAAATACCATAATTCTGTGAAGGATGCTGAGAAACTGGATTACCCATATGTTTACAGCCACTCTGAAAGAATATAAGGCACTTTCTGACAAAGTAGATGAGAAACCCAGAAATTTCCCACTTGGATATTTATCTCAGTGAAATGAAAAACTATATTTATACAAAAAACTGTACATAATGTTCACAGTACCTTTACATTTAACAGCTAACACCGGAAATAACTCACATATCCTACAAGAGATTAATTGTTGAACAGTGGTACATTCATACTATGAAAACTCACTTGGCAATAAAAGGAAGTAACAATTGATCAATACTTGGACATATCTCAAGAGAATTATGCCAAGTTAAAAATATGTGCCAATTTCTAAAAGGTTACATACTATGTGAGTCTATCTACATAACATTCCAGAAATGACAAAATTAAAGACATAGAGAAGAGATTATTGTTGCAATATCTGTTGCCAGGGTTGATGGAAGCACAGAAGACTGTTGACGATGGAAATGTTCTGTGTCTTAACTGTGGTAATCAAAGGAATCTAAACGTTGGATAAAATTGCACAGAACCCGAGTACACACAAACAAAACACACACACAGGAGTATTTGAAAGACTGGTACAATCTTAAAAAGGCAAGAAAAGTGTTTCAATATCAATTTCCAGTCAGCACTATTGTACTACGGTTTGCAAGACATTACATTAGGAGAAAGTAGATAAAGACTGTATGAGATCTCTTGGTATTATTTATTGTGACTGCATGAATCTAGAAATTATCTCAAAGTGAAAACTGAGAAGTAAATAACGATCTTTTTTTCTTTCAGAGTTTTTTTTTCTTCATTTCTTCTTTTTTATTGCATTTTAGGTTTTGGGGTACATGTGAAGAACATGCAAGATAGTTGTATAGGTACACACGTGGCAGTGTGATTTGCTGCCTTCCTCCCCTTCACCTATATCTGGCATTTCTCCCCATGCTATCTCTCCCCAACTCCCCAACCCCCGCTGTCCCTCCCCTATTCCCCCGAACAGACCCCAGTATGTAGTGCTCCCCTCCCTGTGTCCATGTGTTCTCTTTGTTCAACACCTGCCTATGAGTGAGAACATGCGGTATTTCATTTTCTGTTCTTATGTCAGTTTGCTGAGAATGATGTTCTCCAGGTTCATCCATGTCCCTATAAAGGACACGAACTCATCGTTTTTGATTGCTGCATAATATTCCATGGTGTAAATGTGCCACATTTTCCCAGTCCAGTCTATCATCGATGGGCATTTGGGTTGATTCCAGTCTTTGCTATTATAAACAGTGCTGTAATGAACATTCGTGTGCATGTGTCCTTATAGTAGAATGATTTATAATCCTTTGGATATATACCCAGTAATCGGATTGCTGGGTCAAATGGAATTTCTATTTCTAGGTCCTTGGGGAATTGCCACACTGTCTTCCACAATGGTTGAACTAATTTACACTCCCACCAGCAGTATAAAAGCGTTCCTATTTCACCACATCCTCTCCAGCATCTGTTGTCTCCAGATTTTTTAATGATTGCCATTCTAATTGGCGTGAGATGGTATCTCAATGTAGTTTTGATTTGCATTTCTCTAATGACCAGTGATGATGAGCATTTTTTCATATGTTTGTTGGCCTCATGTATGTCTTCTTTTGTAAAGTGTCTGTTCATATCCTTTGGCCACTTTTGAATGGGCTTGTTTTTTCCTTGTAAATCTGTTTCAGTTCTTTGTAAATTCTGGATATCAGCCCTTTGTCAAATGGGTAAACTGCAAAAATTTTTTCCCATTCTGTTGGTTGCCGATTCACTCTAATGACTGTTTCTTTTGCCGTGTAGAAGCTGTGGAGTTTGATTAGGTCCCATTTGTCTATTTTGGCTTTTGTTGCCAATGCTTTAGGTGTTTTGGTCATGAAGTCCTTGCCTACTCCTATGTCCTGAATGGTTTTGCCTAGATTTTCTTCTAGGGTTTTTATGGTGTTAGGTCTTATATTTAAGTCTTTAATCCATCTGGAGTTAATTTTAGTGTAAGGTGTCAGGAAGTGGTCCAGTTTCTGCTTTCTGCACATAGCTAGCCAGTTTTCCCAACACCATTTATTAAACAGGGAATCCTTTCCCCATTGTTTGTTTTTGTCAGGTTTATCAAAGATTGTATGGCTGTAGATATGTTGTGTTGCCTCCGATGCCTCTGATCTGTTCTATTGGTCTATATCTCTGTTTTGGTACCAGTACCATGCTGTTTTGATTACTATAGCCTTGTATTATAGTTTGAAATCCGGTAGTGTGATGCCTCCCGCTGTGTTCTTTTTACTTAGAATTGACTTGGCTATGCGGGCTGTCTTTTGAGAAGCCCTCATATGAAGTTTAAGGTGGTTTTTTCCAGTTCTGTGAAGAAGGTCATTGGTAGCTTGATGGGGATAGTGTTGACTCTTTAAATTACTTTGGGCAATAACAATCTTAAAAACTATTTTTTAAAAATCCTCTGCTGGGCCTGGTGACTCATGTCTATAATCCCGACGCTTGGTGAGACTGAGGCACGTGGGTCACTTGAGGTCAGGAGTTCGAGGCCATCCTGGCCAACATAGTGAAACCCTGTCTGTATTAAAAATACGAAAATTAGCTGGGCCTGGTGGCACACGCCTGTCAGAATCCCAACTCCTCGGAATGCTGAAGCAGGAGAGTCTCTTGAACCTGGAAGGCAGAGATCGCAGTGAGCTGAGACCAGGCCACCACATTCCAGCCTGAGTGACAGAGAAATACTCCATCTCAAAAATCAAACAAACTAAAAAATCCTCAGTAAGGCCTTTCTGACCCAATGGTGATTTGAGATGTCCTGGGATGAGAAAGTATTTTTACAGAACAGAGCAGAAGTTTCCAGAGGAAAAGTTCCTGGTTCTCTGCTTAGTAATATTAAAGCTACCAGTATTTTTGTTGTTACTATTTATTGCATTCTTCCAACTCACTCACATAAGTAATGATTCTATTACACTCAGAATCATACTACAAAAAATAAGGAAGCCTAAGCTCATTAAACATCTATACCATGAAAAGATTGAAGGCATATTTTACTGAAATATATATGTATATATATATATGCCAGTATAATATCATATGTAATATCACACATAATATGTAATCTTATATACAATATATAATCTTAAAATATAATTTCACATACCTGTATGATTTTGAGCTTCCCACCTGCTTACTGAAGGATTCAAAAGTTGTCTTGAAGGCTTACTAATAGATATAATAAGATAAAATGTCTTAAATGCTTAAGATACATAAGATACACTGTAAGCACTTGATAAATGGCACTATTACTCTTAATTTTTTCTATATCTAAATTGACTTCCCTAAAATGGTGTGTATTTCTTATTCTATCTTTTGAGTACAGCACACCTAAAATAGATCCATGATCATTGATAAATAGGTGGATGAATGAACAGATAATATCTGAACTTTATTAGATTTTAATAGCTGAAATAATATTTAAATTAAACTAAATATATGACATTGAAAATTAAGCTTCCTAGGCCTATTTCTTTTTTGCTAAAATAAATAAAACAATAATTATTTCAAGTATTTTGTAATGAAAAATAATGTTGACTGTCAAATAATTAGCATTACCTGAGCTAAGGATAAAGAAAATTAGCAATTTTGCTATTATTCATATTAACACACAAAAGTAACTTGTTAACTACTATTACTATTCTTTTATTCAAAATTGAATCTTTTCTATATGACATCTTGCAAAAACATTCCTATGGATCCTTCACACGCATGATTCCTTGGATTTATGGTTTGACTTTCCAGATTTGACTATATTCATACAGTCTCCTGCAAAATATGAAGGGCTGGTACTAACCTAAATTATGAGTTTTCTTTAACTACATACAAGAATTCTGGACAACATTAAGAGTCACTAGTCGATTGCATAGTATGTTGGTATATCATCTGACTTCCAATAACTCCAAAACCACAAATTAAAATTTCTATATTAAAAAGGGCATGTCTCCTTAGATTGGAAACAAACATAATAAAAGGTTGCAAATACTACATGATACTTGCGTTTGGGAAGACAAAGTGATTTTGTTCTAATATCTGCTTAGCTATTTTTAATACCAAATTTTGGAACTACACATTAGCAGGGATAATTATTTGTTGATTTACTTGAAAAATATACTACATCTATAAGCACATCTTGAAAAGAATGCTTATAGATGTAGTATAAGCTTATAGATGTAGTATAAGATGGTGAGATCCAGCCATCAGTATTTTTCAAACTGCAATGTGACTCTAAAGTGCAGCAATGTTTTAGAACTACTGAAATACAGCATGCTGTTTTAAGAAGTGATTTTAATTTCAGAGTAACCAGAAATCAGCTTCTTATTCAAATTAATGAGAAAAGAGAAGCAGGTGCCAATTTCTCCTCATTTAAAAAACAAAGGAGGTATATCATACCGGAAATGCAAGAGAAGAATCTTGGCCAGAAGTGACCAGTAATTGAAAAACTCAATAAAGCATTAAACGTAATTAATTTCAAAGTTGAGGAGATTGAGACTCTGAATTAGAAAGTGTTATATATGCCAGAGGCTGATATAATTCAATGTTAGTGCCGTTGGGCTTCTGAACTTGCAAGAAGCGGGCTTGCCCAGTCTACTTCTGTAGAAATACAGAGTTCTTTAAATTACTGAAAACGACTCTCTTCTTTGTCTTCTTATTACTGCAACACTATGCCATGAAAGGTTTTGCAAATTTAGAACTTCCTTACTTGAAAGACTTATGGAACAAGTGGAAAAAAATTGTTCTACCAAAAGAAAGGACCAATGCATGTTTTCAGATGCTGATAGCAAAAGACAAGCAAAAACAATTCTACAAAATTTATTTTCATACCAACTTTCAATGTGATTGTACGGTTTTGTTCACTTCCATCACTAAAGTTTTCCTTCGATGTGTTTTTGTCAGAAAAAAATCTTGTTTACAGTGATATGTAGCCATACACAAAGAGAAAACACAAAGCCTCCTAGTTTGAAATACAGGTTGGGATCCACGTCTTAATTGACTCCTGTAGGACATTCTGCTGTTTCATGCTCCTTCATGTCCCCAGCAATAATCAGTTTTCTGAAATCAGTGATAATCATTTTATTTTATTGAGAGTGTTTTTGTAGCTGTAAATATATTGCTCAGTTTTTCCTGCCCTAGAATTTTAAATACATGAAACTGTAACATATATATTATTCTGTGACTGGTTTCTTCTGCTCAGGGCAATATTTATGGTGTTCATCCATTGATTGTTTTAGAAATAGTTCATCAATTTGCACTTTTGTACAGTATTTCATTGTGCAAACAGTGAAATTTATTTACAAGTTTTACCATTAATAAATTTATTACCATTGTTTTTGGAAAAATCTTACTTTATAGCATACACACACACACACACACACACACACACACAATTAGACATGGATCATAGACTTAATGGTGAAAAGTAGAAATATAATTATTTTAGGAGAATATAGATGATGAGATCCTCATGATCTAGAGTTAAAAACTGTTTATTAAACACGACATAAAAGTCATAAACTATAAGATATATTAAATATAAATTAAACATAAACATTTAGCCAACCATTAAATAAAGAAAAATTGATAAATTAGACTACATTTAAACTAATAATTTTTAAATATTTTTTTCTTTTTCATTACAATCAACAGGGCTAATAAACTAATAATTTTTGCTCATTAAAGGACACCAAAAAGACTTTAGCTTTTGGCCAAAAGGTAGTAACTGATGACCCCCTTTCCTGACAAAGAACTACAAAACTGGGAAAAATATTCTATACCTTGATCTGGGTGGAAATAGATAGATGATAGATGGATAGGTGGGTAGTCAGGTAGGTGGGTGGATATACAGATAGATGGCAGATAACTAGATAGATAGATAGATAGATAGATAGATAGATAGATAGATAGATAGACAGACATTCCCACCCAACAATGCTAGCTTATTCATTGTACTTTGTGTAAATGATAACTAAATAAAAATCTTCTTAGAAACAAAAAATGCTTTTTGCTTTTCACCATGAAATGTCATTTTGTTACAGTATTTTTTTTTTTTTTTTTTTTGAGACGGAGTTTCGCTCCTGTTACCCAGGCCTCCTGGGTTCAGGCAATTCTCCTGCCTCAGCCTCCCGAGTATCTGGGATTACAGGCACGTGCCACCATGCCCAGCTAATTTTTTGTATTTTTTTTAGTAGAGACGGGGTTTCACCATGTTGACCAGGATGGTCTCCATCTCTTGACCTCGTGATCCACCCGCCTTGGCCTCCCAAAGTACTGGGATTACAGGCTTGAGATATTCTTTATCAAATTTTAAAAGGTGTCTTCCTTTATTAGTTAGCTGCATTTTTATTATTAAGATACATTGCACCTCATTAAATGTTTCTTCCGCCTTTGTTCATATCACCATTCCTGTGAAGGGGGTAAATTATATACATTGACTTTCAGGTATTAAGCCAACCTTGAAATCTTGAGGTAAATCTAATTTGGTCTTTATGTTTGATCTTTCTTAATACACTAATGGAACTTGGTGTGATAGTATTTTATTCAAGATTTTATTCTCTATGTTTGTAAGTGTTAGCACATTGTTATTTTCTTCCTTATGCCTTTGTGAGTTACAATACCAAGAGTATGTCAGCCTCACAAAATGAGTGAGAAAATGTTACCCGATTTTTCTCAAATACGAAATAATTTTGAAATTTTAATTTACTTCCAATGTTTCATAGAATTGGCCAGAAAATTATTTCACTTTGAAATTAGTTTTTGTGGGAAAATTTTAACGAATTTCTTATTTTTTGAACAAACTACTTTTTAAATTTCTCCTTTTTGAGTACATTTTAGTGAGTTTTGAACTTTATACAAACTTCGTATAGCTAAATTGGTCGCTGTTTCTGTGGAGTCTTGAGAAGATGGAAAGAATTAGCAGGAAGAGATTTACTAACCTAACACCTGCTAAGTGAGACACACCACAGTCACACATAAACAAAGAGACAGACAGCCGAAGCCCATTGAAACACGGGCCTTGGGACCACATGGACAAGCATGTGTGTTAGGATTCTACTTACTGTTAGAAGGTAGCTTTGAAGAAGTTAATCACAGGCTCTGCTTCCAATTTCCTCATATATTAAATGAGAATAGTAATAATATTTACTGTAAGTCTAGCCCTCGTCTGCCCAAGTCTTATCAGTATTAGTGTGCAAAAAGTCTTAACATTAGTAATTATTTCCCAAATTCATAAACTGTTACCACCTGATTTCAAACTATAGTGTTTCCAAAGGCCCTCAGTTTTTACTCTGCCATTTCTTGGAATGCACAGCGTTATAAGATATGAGCCAGTAAGTGGACTTCTCAAATTCTCTTCTTTCCCTGCCTTTGGAATTTTTTGCCTTTCAGACAGATAAGGTTAGTGCCTAACCACTCCCACTTAGTGACTGATGTGTCAATTTTAAAATCTGCAACAAGGGCCTATTTTTCAGAGCTGCTGAGGAGATAAAAAACCTCCAGGGTACAAACAGGGCACTGTGTCCCTGGAGATTCTCATTGTGCTGAAACCATATGAATTTTCATAGAGGAATTGAGAAGAATGTGTCTTTTTTACTTACATCAATGCAGTCATAACATACCTCTGGGTCTCCCAGAGGCTTTAGATAAACAGATTGTTCAATTAGTCTCAGAAGCATCCTCTTTATAGGGCTAGCTTTAGAATCAGGCCCTTGAGAGAACACACACTGCCTCCCCTCTCCTTTCCTATATCACTTGAGATACTAATTAACAGAAAGCCAAACATGACAAAAACAATCATCCTATAGTCAAAAAACCCTAATCAAAATGAATTTCCAACCAGGACCCATACATGCACTAAAGTAAGTCTAAATCCCACCTCAGGCTCCAACTTGTACACTACTGCATAATAAGAATCCTGTAAAAAGAGCACATTAAGTGCTGACCTAATAAGGGACCCTAGTCAATGTTTCTTATTAAGGACTTTGGTACGAAATTCAAAATATGAAAGTCCCTTAATGCCTTTTTTTTTTCATTTAAGAATTACAGTTGAGGTAGTTTGGAAGAAGACAAGATAGATGGAAATTTGTCAAAATAGACCACCTCAAATGATGGTTGCAATTTCTATTCAATCACCCCCATCCTTCAGGGCATCAATTAAAACCATTTTAATCTATTTTAATTTCAGGTCTGCTTTAATCTATTTACAGAGGTTCAAATGCCACAGGCTCATTGGAAAGCAATCATTTTGTCAAAAAGTCAGTCAGATTGAGAACATGGAATGATGCTAAACCATTAGTGATAATGTTGTTGGACGCTGTTGGAATATAACTTTTCTGGGACCAGTGTCATGAGTTTTCTCTCCAAAATAACTCATTAGCTTCACACAGAGAAAGCTCTAGTCCTTGAGTTGCTGACTGGACTATTGACCTCAGCCGGCTGCCTGACAATCATCTGCTACCAGGCATGAGGGCACAGGCTCTGAGAGGTCAGCCCCGCCCACTCCACTATATGAAAAGTAATTTGCTTCATTTGATTTACAGGTGACATTGAAGCTTGTTATTTATAATTTTTGTATTAAAAACAGAATTTCAGGTCCCTGTTTTATATAATTAATAGAGGGAAAACACTATATATGTGGTAGTGTGTCTTTATAGGTAGCAAGTTTTGCTGATTTTTATGAAGATTAAAAGTTACATTTTGGAATAAAATGTTTGCCTCTAATAACGAATCCTTAGACTGTTCTAGACGATAGAGGGTATTGGAAGAGATTAGAGATCTAACCCTAAAATAACGAAAAGGAAATTGATAGTAGATAAAAGCTGAATACAAATAACCCCAGTGAAGCAGTTGAGCACATGGAGTGGTTAACGTTTATTTCATACCCCACCCCTTGTGCTCCACGGACCGGGACAGAGCTCTGTGTACTTTCCCACCATCCAAAATGCCCGAGGGGCCCCTGGCTTCAACTCTTAGCTGTTAGGAGTGTCTGAAATTTGAAAAAGCTAGCCAGGCTTCCTGTGGACAGCACATGTATGCTGTGAACAGCACACGTATGCTGTGAACTTTACAAGGGCAGTTGTCCAAATGTGCAAATAATTAAACAGAATTAAAGGTATACAGTCAGTTTGAGCCTGTGTTCTGCCCATAGTAATTGTGACAAATAAAGTTGCTTTCTGTTAATTTTATAAAATAGAATACATTGAAGAAAGATGAGTTACATCATTGACTTTGTGACTTATTGCAAATACTCGATAATACCTAATATATAATGCCCACCAAGTGCTGCAATGGAATAGCAATACAAATTCTTAAAAATATATAAAAATAAGTAAAGATATAAAAATTGTGTATGCTTATGGCATAAAACAAGAAGAAAAAAATATGTAGAACATAGAAGATTCCAACATTCTTAAGTAGGTATAATTACTAAATACTTTGCAATGCTTAGGTAGAATATATATGTAATTCTTTGCTAATGAAAATGGAATATTTATGAAATTTGGACACCTAACAAACCAAAATAAAAATTTTAACAGTTATATTATTAGAAATGCATGCTAAAAATTTCAAAAAATAATTATTATAACAATTATTAACCACTCATTACTAATCACTTTTATGTTGTAAAATTATCATTTAAATTAAATTGAATTTAACCACAACATTAAATAAACAGCATTAACAATTAGTTAATTAATTAATCTTCAATTAATAGTGACAAGAAAGTTTTTTTTTTTTTTTTTTTTTTTTTTTGAGACAGAGTTTCACTCTCGTTACCCAGGCTGGAGTGCAATGGCGCGATCTCGGCTCACCGCAGTCTCCGCCTCCTGGGTTCAGGCAATTCTCCTGCCTCAGCCTCCCGAGTAGCTGGGATTACAGGCACGCACCACCATGCCCAGCTAATTTTTTGTATTTTTAGTAGAGACGGGGTTTCACCATGTTGACCAGCATGGTCTCGATCTCTTGACCTCGTGATCCACCCGCCTTGGCCTCCCAAAGTACTGGGATTACAGGCTTGAGACAAGAAGGTTTTTATCAACTCTTTTGAACCACATGTTCAGTGGTCACTGGTGAAGCCAAGAACCAAGAATATAATCATAATCACAGTAACACATTAGATAATATTAGTAACCACTACTGCTATTAGTAATCACTTTAGAATAAGCATCACTACGTAGTCTAAAGACTGAAACCTAAATAATGTTGAGAACAAGTCAAAAAGTTAAATATTTTTCCTTAAGAAGAAAGAAAATATGGCCAGGTGAGGTGGGTCATGCCTGTAATGCCAGCACTTTGCAAGGCCAAGGTTGGTGGACCACTTACAACACTATATAATGTGGTGGTTTAAGGGTCAGTTCAGTAGTCACGTAATTTTTTTGTTGGCTTGTTTGTTTCTAATCCTAGTTCCTTTATTAATTTTGGCAAAAATCTTAATCTTTCTGGGCTTTAGATTTCTGTAACTGTGTAATGGTGATAATAATATATATCTTTCTATGTTCTTTACTTAAATTATATGTTATATAATGTTCATAGCCCAATATTAATAAATAGATAAAATAGGCTGGGTGTGGTGGTTCACACCTGTAATCCCAGGACTTTGCTAGGCCGCAGACCACTTGAGGTCAGGAGTTCAAGACTAGGCAGGCCAATGTGGTGAAACCCTGTCTCTATTAAAAATTCAAAAATAGCCAGGTGGGATGGTGGGCACCTATAATCCCAGCTACTTGGGAGGCTGAGGCAGGAGAATTACTTGAACCCAGGAGGTGGAGGTTGCAGTGAGCCATGATGACACCACTACAAGCCAGTCTGAGTGATAGAGTGAGACTCACCTCTCATAAAAAATAAAAATAAAAATAAAAAAGTAAAAATGAATAGTTTAGTACATCTAAGCAAAGGAACATTTTTTCTTTTTCTTTTTTTTTTTCTTTTTAAAAGGAGTCTTGATCTGTTGCCCAGACTGGAGTGCAGTGGTGCAATCTCGGCTTACTGCAAACTCCACCTCCCGGATTCAAGCAATTCTCTGCCTCAGCCTCCTGAGTAGCTGGCATTACAGGCACCTGCCACCACACCTGGCTAATTTTTCTATTTTTCGTAGAGACAGAGTTTCACCGTCTTGGCCAGGCTGCTCTTCAACTCCTGTCCTCGTGATTCAACTGCCTTGGCCTTCCAAAGTGCTAGGATCATAGGCATGAGCCACCGCACTCAGCCAGGAACAATATATTTAAATGAGTATTATGACTGAAGAATTAGAAAATAAGAAATAAATGGTTGTGTCTCTGCCAGGTTTTGGTATCAGGATGATGCTGGCCTCATAAAATAAATTAGGGAGGAGTCCCTCTTTTTCTATTGCTTGGAATGGTTTCAGAAGGAATGGTACCAGCTCTTCCTTTTATCTCATAGAACTCATCTACTCTGGGCTTTTTTTGATTGATAGACTATTAATTACTGCCTCAATTTTGGAATTGTTATTGGTCTGTTCAGGGATTCAACTTCTTCCTGGTTTAGTCTTCGGAGGGTGTATGTGTTTAGGAATTTATCCATTTCTTCTAGATTTTCTAGTTTATTTGTGTAGAGGTGTTTATAGTATTCTCCAATAGTAGTTTGTATTTCTATAGGATCAGGGGGATATCCCCTTTATCATTTTTTCTTATGTCTGACTTTTCTCTCTTTTCTTCTTTATTAGTCTGGCTAATGGTCTATTTTGTTAATCTCTTTAAAAAACTAGCTCCTGAATTCCTTGATTTTTTTGAAGGGATTTTCATGTCTCAATCTCCTTCAATTCAGCTCTAATCTTAGTCATCTATTCTCTTATGCTAGCTTTTGAATTTGTTCGCTCTTGCTTCTCTAGTTCTTTATTTTTTAATACTTTAAGTTATGGGGTACATGTGCATATCTTGCAGGATTGTTACATAGTTATACATATGCCATGGTGGTTTGCTGCCTCCATCCCCTCCCCCGACCATCACCTGCATTAGGTATTTCTCCTTAAGTTATCCCTCCCCAATCTCCCCACCCCCCATTCCTCCTCTAGACCCTCTACCACCTACAGACCCCAGTGTGTGATGTTCCCCTCCCTGTGTCCATGTGTTCTCATTGTTCAACAGTCAGGTGTGAGGGAGAACACGTGGTGTTTGCTTTTCTGTTCTTGTGTCAATTTGCTGAGATGATGGTTTCCAGATTCATCATGTTTCCATGGCCCTAGGTCATGAACTCATTGTTCCAGTTTCCATGTCCCTAGGTCATGAACTCATTGCTTTTTATGGATGCATAGTATTCCACGGTGTAATATGCCACATTTTCTTTATCCAGTCTATCACCGATGGGCATTTGGGTTGGTTCCAGGTCTTTGCTATTGTAAACAGTGCCATAATGAACATACGTGTGCATGTGTCTTTATAATAGAACGATTTATAATCCTTTGGGTATATACCCACTAATGGGGTTGCTGGGTCAAGTAGTATTTCTCTTTCTAGTTCCTTGAGGACTTGCCACAGTGTCTTCCACAATGGTTGCACTAAATTATACTCCCAACAGTGTAAAAGTGTTCCTTTTTCTCACATCCTCTCCAGCATATGTTGTCTCCAGATTTTTTAATGATCGCCATTCTACTTGGTATGAGATGGTGTCTTAATGTGGTTTTGATGTGCATTTCTCTAATGACCAGTGATGTTGAGCATTTTTTCATATGTTTGTTGGCCGCATAAATGTCTTCTTTTGAAAAGTGTCTGTTCATATCCTTTGCCCAATTTTTAATGGGGTTGTTTGTTTGTTTTCTTGTAAATTTGTTTTAGTTGTTTGTAGATTCTGTATATTACCCGTTCGTCAGTTGGAAAGCTTGCAAAAACTTTTTTCCAATTCTATTAGTTGTCGGTTCACTCTAATGATTGTTTCTTCTGCTGTGCAGACGCTCTTAAGTTTAATTAGGTCCCATTTGTCTATCTGGCTTTTGTTGCCATTGCTTTTGGTGTTGTAGTCATAAAGTCCTTGCCTATACCTATGTCTGTATTGCCTAGGTTTTCTTCTAGGATTTTTATGGTGTTGGGTCTTATGTTTAAATCTTTAATCCATTTTGGAGTTAATTTTTATATAAGGTGTAACGAAGGAGTCCAGTTTCAGCTTTCTGCACATGGCTAGCCAGTTTTCCCAACACCATTTATTAAACAGGGAATCCTTTCCCCATTGCTTCTTTTGTAATGTTTGTCAAAAATTAGATGGTTATAGATGTGTGGCATTACTTTCAAGGCCTCTGTTCTGTTCCATTGGTTTATATCTCTGTTTTGGTCCCAGTACCATGCTATTTCGATGACTGTAGCCCTGTAGTTTAGTTTGAAGTAAGGTAACGTGATGCTTCCAGCTTTGTTCTTTTTGCTTAGGATTGTCTTAGCTATGTGGGCTCTTTTTTGGTTCCATTAGTTGATGCAGTTTCTTCATAGTGTCAATGGTCTTTACAATTTGTTCTCTTTTTGCAGTGGCTGGTACCAGTTTTGTCTTTCCATATTTAGTGCTTCCTTCAGGAGCTCTTGTAAGGCAGGCCTAGTGGTAACAGAATCCCTCATCGTTTGCTTGTCTGTAAAAAAATTTTATTTCTCCTTTGCTTATGAAACTTATTATGGCTGAATATGAAATTCTGGATTCAAAAATATTTTATTTAAGATTGTTGAATATTGGCCCCTACTCTCTTCTGGCTTGTAGGATTTCTGCAGAGAGAGCGGCTGTTAGTCTGATGGGCTTCCCCTTGTGGGTAACCTAACCTTTCTCTCTCGCTGCTCTTAACATTTTTTCCTTCATTTCAACCTTGGGGAATCTGAAGATCATGTGTCTTGGGTTTGCTCTTCTTGAGGAGTATCATTGTGCTGTTCCCTGTATTTCCTGAATTTGAATGTTGACCTGTCTTGCTAGGTTGGGGAAGTTCTCCTGGATAATATCCTGAAGAGTGTTTTCTAGCTTGGACCCATTCTCCCCATCTCTTTCAGGTACATCAGTCAAACATAGATTTGGTCTTTTCAGATCATCCCATATTTCTTGGAGGCTTTGTTTGTTCATTTTCATTCTTTTTTCTCTAATCTTGTCTTAATGCTTTATTTTGTGAAGTTGCTCTTCAATTTCTGATATCCTTCTTCTGCTTGATCAATTTCACTATTGATACTTGTATATGTTTCATGAGGTTCTTGTGCTGTGTTTTTCAGCTCCATCAGGTCATTTATGTTCCTCTTTAAACTGGTTATTCTAGTTATCAATTCCTCTAACCTTTTACCAAGGATCTTAGCTTCCTTGCATTTGGTTAGAACATGCTCCTTTAGCTTGGAGGAGTTAGCTATTACCTATCTTCTGAAGCCAGCTTCTGTCAATTCATCAAACTCATTCTCTGTTCAGTTTCATTCCCTTGCTGGCAAGGAGTTGTGATACTTTGGAGGAGAAGAGGCGTTCTTGTTTTTGGAATTTTCAGCATTTTTGTTCTTGCTTTTCCTTGTCTTTGTGAATTTATCTACGTTTGGTCTTTGATGCTGGTGACCTTCGGCTGGGGTTTTTGTGTGGTCATCCTTTTTGTTGATATTGATGCTACTGCTTTCTGTTTGTTAGTTTTCCTTCTCACAGTCAGGCCCCTCTGCTGCAGGTCTGCTGGAATTTGTTGGAGATTCACTCCAGACCCAGTTTGCCTGAGTATCACCAGCAGAGGCTGCAGAACAAAAACGATTGCTGCCTGTTCCTTTCCATAGAAATTTTGTCCCAGAGGGGCACCCACCAGATGCCAGCTGGAGCTCTCCTGTATGAGGTGTTTGTTGACCCCTGCTGGGAGGCGTCTCCCAGTCAGGAGGCATGGGGATCAGAGACCCACTTGAAGAGGCAGTCTGTCCCTTAGCAGAGCTAAAGCACTGTGCTGGGAGATCCACTGCTTTACTCATATCCAGTAGCAGGAGCATTTAACTCTGCTGAACCTGTGCCCACAACCATCCCTTCTCCCAGGTGCTCTGCCCCAGGGAGATGGCAGTTTTATCTATAAGCCCCTGATTGGGGCTGCTGCCTTTCTTTCAGAGAAGGCCTGTCCAGAGAGAAGGAATCTAGAGAGGCAGTCTGGCTGCAGCGGCCTTGCTAAGCTGCAGTGGGCTCCACCCAGTTTGAAATTCCTGGTGGTTTTGTCTGCACTGTGAGGGCAAAACTGCCTACTTAAGCCCCAGTAACGGCAGACACCCCTTTTCCCACAAAGCTGGAATATTCCAGGTCAACTTCACACTGACGTGCTGGCAGTGAGAATTTCAAGTCAGTGGATCTTAGCTTGCTGGGCTCCATGGAGGTGGAATTCACTGAGCTAAACCATTTGGGGCTCTGGCTCCAGCCCCCTTTGCGGAGGAGTGAACTTTTTTGTCTCACTGTTGTTCCAGGTGCCACTAGGGTGTAGAAAAACTCCTGCAAAAATCCTCAAAAAATACTGGCAAAGCGAATTCAGCAGCACATCAAAAAGCTTATCTACCAGAATCAAGTTGGCTTCATCCTGCGGACGAAAGGCTGGTTCAACATATGCACATCAATAAATGTAGTTCATCACATAAACAGAACCAATGGCAAAAAGCACATGATTTTCTCAATAGGCACAGAAAAGTTCTTTGATAAAATTCAACACAGCTTCATGCTAAAAACTTTCAATAAACTGGGTATTGATGGAACATATCTCAAAATAATAAGAGCTATTTATGACAAACCCATAGCCAATATCATACTGAATAGGCAAAAACTGGAAGCATTCCCTCTGAAAACCTGCAAAAGACAAGGATGCCCTCTCTCACCACTCCTATTCAACACAGTATTGGAAATTCTGGCCAAGGCAAGTCAATCAGGCAAGAGAAAGAAACAAAGCATATTCAAATAGGAAGAGAGGAAGTCAAATAGGAAGAAAGGAAGCCAAATTGTCTCTGTTTGCAGATTACATGATTATACATTTAGAAAACCCCATCGTCTCAGCCCAAAATCTCCTTACACTGATAAGCAACATCAGGAAAGTCTGAGTATACAAAAATCAGTGTGCAAAAGTTACAAGCATTCCTATATACCAAGAATAGACAAACAGAGAGCCAAATCATGAGTGAACAAACTCCCATTCACAATTGCCAAAAGAGAGTAAAATACCTAGGAATACAACTTAAAAGGGATGTGAAGAACCTCTTTAAGGAGAATTACATACCACTGCTCAAGGAAACAAGAGAGTAGACAAAGAAGTAGAAAAACATTCCATGCTCATGAATAGGAAGAATCAATATTGCAAAAATGGCCATACTGCCCAAAGTAATTTACAGATTTAGTGCTATCTCTATCAAGCTACCATTGACTTTCTTCAAAGAATTAGAAAAAAAACTACTTTAAATTTCATATGGAACCATAAAACAGCCCATATAGCCAAGAAAATCCTAGGCAAAAAGAACAAAGCTGGAAGCATGATGCTACTTGACTTTAAACTATATTACAAGGCTACAGTGACCAAAACAGCGTGGTACTGGTACCAAAACAGATATGTAGACCAATGGAAGAGAACAGAGTTCTCAGAAATAATGTCACACATCTACAGCCATCTAATCTTTGACAAACCTGACAAAAACAAGCAATGGGGAAATGGTTCCCTATTTAATAAATGGTGTTGGAATAACAGGTAGCCATATGCAGAAAACTGAAACTGGACCCCTCCTTTACACCTTATCCAAAAATTAAGATGGATTAAAGACTTAAATGTAAGACCTAAAACCATAAAAATCCTAGAAGAAAACCTAGGCAATACTGTTTTGAACATAGGCATGGGCAAAGACTTCATGACTAAAACACCAAAAGCAGTGGCAAAAAAAGCCAAAATTGACTAATGGGATCTAATTAAAGAGCTTCTGCACAGAAAAAGAAACTATCATTAGAGTAAACAGGCAACCTACAGAATAGGAGAAAAATTTTGCAATTTTACAAAGGGCTAATATCTAGAATCAACAAGGAACTTAAATTTACAAGAAAAAAAAAAACCCCATCAAAAAGTGGGCAAAGAATATGAACAGACATTCCTCAAAAGAAGATATTTATGTGGCCTACAAACATATGAAAAAAAGCTCATCATCACCAGTCAGTAGAGAAATACAAATCAAAACCACAATGAAATACCATCTCATTCCAGTTAAAAAGTCAAGAAACAACAGCTGCTGGAGAGGATGGAGAGAAATAAGAACACTTACACTGTTGGTGAGAGTAAAAATTCAACCATCCTGCAAGACAGTGTGGCGATTGATTCCTCAAGGATCTAGAACCAGAAATATCATTTGACTCAGCAATCCCATTACTGGGTATATCCCCAAAGGATTATAAATCATTCTACTATAAAGACGGATGCACACGTATGTTTATTGCAGCATTGTTTACAATAGCAAAGACTTGGAACCAGCCTAACCCATCAATGATAGACTGGATAAAGAAATGTGGCACATATACACCATGGAATACTATGCAGCTGTAAAAAAGAATGAGTGTCCTTTGCAGGGATATCGATGAAGCTGGAAACCATAATTCTCGGCAAACAAACACAGGAACAGAAAGCCAAACACCACATGTTATCACTCATAAGTGAGAGTTGAACAGTGAGAACACATGGACACAGGGAGGAGAACATCACACACCAGGGCCTGTCAGGGGGTGGGGGACTAGTGGAGAGGTGCCATTAGGAGAAATGCCTAATGTAGATGATAGGTTGATGAGTACAGCAAACCACTGTGGCATGTGTATTCGTATGTAACAAACCTGCACGTTATTCTGCATATGTTCCCCAGAACTTAAATTATAATTTTAAAAAAAGAAAGAAAAGGGAAAAATATTTGTTGTTATACTTTGAATGTTGTTATGTAAAATATTCACCTTCTTCATACTTATCTGTCGAAGATGCCATGTTACTGTATATCATTAGCACCTTCAAAACGTGTGGAATGAGCTAGTAGTCTTCCAAAGAAGAAATACAGTCTTCTATCAAAATGGCAAAAATAAAAAAGAAAGAAGTATAAAGAAGGTTATTTTAACTGTTTTTAATATCTTAACTTTTGGGAAGTTAAAATGTGAAACAAATTGAAGATTAATTATAAGCAGTGATATTTATATGGTAAGATATTTAAAAGCCTAAATCTAAAAATACATTTTAAAATTTTGATAGTGTTTTCAAATAATTATGAAGATATAGTTTTAAATTGATAAGTAAGCTATTTCAAACTTCAAATCAAGAAACAAAGACCTTGAACATACACAAAGCAAAGCTTCCTATGACATTCTGCAAATTAAATATGGCAGTGAATCCAAAATCTGATAAATATGCCACAGGAAAAAAAAAATCTACTTGTCAGCGAAACAGCAAAGGAAAATATAAACAACTAATAGAAAGCACTTAATTGAATGAGTAATTCATCATGACCAAACAGGTCCAAGTTCAGAGACGCAATGGTAGTGTTGAAAGGCATTCATACACTTCAAACACCAGTACAGTAAACGGGGTTAGGAGACAAATACCAGTTTGTGTGAGCACAGGGCACTGTTCTTCAGTGTCAGCACACAATTTTCGGTAAGCATGGGTCAATACTTTCCTCAGAATGGTGTGAAAATAGGCACAGAATTTAAAATGTATTCCAGACTCTAACTTGCCATGAATTAGAACACTTAAATTTAGCTACGCTGAGATGTTCAAAACTTCCTGTGCTTGCTATTTATTTTAAAATCCCAAGTTTTTTACAAGCTTTTATTTTTACTCAAATATCTTCTCTGCCACCTCTCCACAAGCTGTCCCTTCTGTGGACTCCCACCATGTTTTGTCATCTGAAAAACATTTCGTTAAAAACAAAGAACAACAACAAGAACACAGCCTGTTGTTATAAAGCATGATCTAGGTATGCAACTTACTGGAAGATTAGGGCATACATTTTGGGTGTTTTCACCACAAAGAAATGATACACTTTTGAAGTGGTAATACACTAATTACTTTGATTTGATCATTTCACAGTGTGGACATGTATCAAAATGTCACATATTATTCCATAAATGTGTACAAATATTATGTGTGAATTAAAAATAAAATAAAACTTAAAAGGACTCCAGCATTAAGTGGAAAATTTTTTATTGTCTCTTGAAAGCAGAAAAATCTATGATTATCTAATTGTAACTTGAAAGAATACAAGAAGATATGACAACCCTTCCCAAGTTAAGTTATAAATTTAACACATTTCCAATTAAGAGCCTAATGAGATACTTTATGAAAGCTGACAAAATGATTCTAAAACTCATTAAAAAATAAATGAGTAAGACTGCTTAATAGATTCTGGAATAAAAAGAATAGTAATGAAGGAATGGAGATCTTACCAGATATTAGCACCTATCATATATCAAAAATGTTAAACTTGTAGTGAAGGAACATAAAACTCATAGAAAAAAGTAATTGAAACAGTGTAAAATATAAACCAGGGATGATATGTGCAGGAAATAGTTTAATAATTCTTAAACTGAGCAAACAGTTCAAAAAGGAGATAATCGCAGTGTTTGTTCTTCATATAACCGAATAGCAATATAATTCCAAACTATAGTATGATACAGAATATAAAACTTCATCTTCCTTTTATGAAGCTATGGAGTTTGATGTTGTTCATTATTTTATAAGGATGAGCTACAGATTGTGGTCCTGGGAAGACAGTCAGGAAAATGCGAACTGTGACCAGTACTGAGTCATCTATCTATTATCTGAAAAAGTAATTGTGATCTACAAAGACAGATAACCAGTATTTGTATTAAGTTCCTACCTAATGGAAATAAGGAAATGCAATCAGTTTTCCTGGAGCATTTTAACACCATTTCAGTGTCATTAGTCTTTATGTATATACATTATATTCAGAAAGCAATGGATGTGTGGCAAAACTAATATATGCAAATTTAATCATAGCTTCAAGGCCAACAGTACTCTTCGTTATAAATATGTTTTCCCTGGACTTTACATATACTGCACCATTCTTAATATTTGCTTTTTCCCCCCTCTGGTAATAGCCAAATGGGAAAATATATACAAATACATACATACTCATCCTGCTATAATTCCTGGCATTAAAATTTTTCTATGTGCAACCAAAGTGAAAAAAAATGGTGATGAAAGTTTGTGACTATGAACCCAAAAAACAAAAGTCAAAAAAATTACTGAATGCTACAGATTAGTGAGACAATGGGATGAGAGGCCAACAGATGCATGTCTGCTGCCGTAAACACAGAGCACAGAGATCTCTTAGTTTCTCTTTCCACAAGTTCACTCACAGATCATGTAGGCCCCAGTACCATGTCTCTTCCTACTCTTTGGAGCCTCTCTAATCAGCCAGAGAGGATCTATGCCCCTGAATAAACTTGAGTCAAGAGTCTCTTACACCTGTTTTATGCTCCAAGTCAAACCACAATGTGCTCTAAATCAAAGGACAACTGAGTCCATCCAAGGAGACTAAGGTCTTCATATGTTTAAGAACACTGTATAACTGTAATTTCTGAATGTAACATGCATGCCTGTAGGCTCATGGCATTACTCTTATATTGTGCATTTGCCTGATATCATCTCTATGACATTTCAGTGTAATTTGTATCAACCCTCCCATACATTGCATGAGAATCATAAAGGAATGAACTCAAGAAATGTGGAAGTGCTGGACCAGTTGAATATATATAAGAAGAACATGGTTTGTAAAAAAGAATGAAAATAGTCAAGGAGTGTGAAGGCAGACAAGATCATTGCATTTTATCACACAAGAATTTGTCTGGCAACTCAGTCAGTGAAAAGTATCCAGGGTATTAGTGCACATGTGAAAAGAGAATATAGAATGTTTTGCCAGCTGCCAATTAGATGATACAGGTAGACATGCTGAACACAACCAGAGAGAGGGAATCAACAACATCTGGAGTGTAAGAAATTCTACAGCAGCGCTGCCTACTGTGGGAAGGACCAGTTTGTTTGGGTACTTAGTTGTAATTTCTAATCCATTTTAAATTTCCAGTAATTTAAAATATAAACACACACACACACACACACACACACACACACACACACACAAAATCATATATTTAGATTGTAAAATGGCTAAGAAAGGTTTTTAAATCCTAATTCTTTTTAATATTGCTTATTTTGAAATTATACACACAGCAAGTTCTAAATATTGCATGGGGATAATGGAACAATGTTTTCAACTTATATAAAGTTTGAATTGTGTTGTACTATCACCCTCCCAAAAGAAAACAAATCTATATGCTATAAAGTATCAAACATACCTTGTATAAAACATATAATATTGACATTGTTTCCCAAAGGAATAATACTTATTATTTCTAATATATATTAATTATATTGATATTTTAAAATGTGTGTGTGTGTGTGTGTATATATATATAATATATATATTATATATATACTCAGTATATATAATATATATATGTATATGTACTGTATATATATATATATATATATATATATATATACTGTATATATATATACTGTATACTTTTTATTGTAAAGACACAGTATATATATACTGAGTATATATATACTCAGTTGGTATTTTTCCAAAGAAAATATACTGTTTTTTACAATGTACCTATGTTTTCACTCAAATAGATATATAAATATTAATCAGAAGTCAAACTATCCCTGTTCGCAGATGATAAACCATACCTAGAAAACCTCATAGTCTCAGATCTGATAAACAACTTCAGCAAACTTTTGGGATACAAAATAAATGTACAAAAATCAGTAGCATTCCTTTACACCAACAATATCCAAGCTGAGAGCCAAATCAAGAACACAATCCTATTCACAATAGCCACAAAAATAATAAAATACCTAGGTGTACAGCTAACCAGAGAGGTGAAAAATCCTACAATGAGAATTACAAAATACTGCTAAAAGAAATCAGAGATGATATAAACACATGGAAAAACATTCCATGCTCATAGGTAGAAATAATCAGTATTAGTAAAATAGCCATGCTTCCCAAGCAATTTAAAGATTTAATGCTATTCCTATTAAATTACCAATGATATCCTCCATAGAATTGGAGAAAAATATTTTAAAATTCACATGGAACCAAAAAAGAGCTCAAATAGCCAAGACCATCCTATGTAAATGAACAAAGCCAGAGGCATCATGCTGACTAACTTCAAAATACATGACAAGGCTATAGTAATCAAAACAGTATGGTACTGGTATGAAAACAGATATATAGATCAATGAAACAGAATAGAGTGCTCAAAAATAATGTGGCACCCCTACAACTATCTGATCTTTGACAAGCCTGACAGAAGAAAGCAATGGGGAAAAAGGACTTTCTACATAATAAACAGTGCTGGGTTAACTGACTAGCTATATGCAGGAGCTTGAAACTGGACCCCTTCCTTTCACCATATACAAAAATCAAGATTAAAGACTTAAATTTAAAATCTACGACTTTGAAAAACCTGGAAGATAACCAAAGGTATTCCATTCAGAGCATAGGAACAGGCAAAGATTTCATAATAAAGATACCAAAAGCAATTGCAAAAAAAAAAAAAAAATTGACAGCTTCTAATTAAATTTAGGAGCTTCTGCACAGCAAAAGAATAACAGATACTGGCAAGGTTGAAGAGGAAAGACAATGCTTACATACTGATACAGGAAATGTAAATTAGTTCAGCCACTGTGGAAAGCATTTTGACAATTCCTGCAAGAGTAATTGAAATTTGGCAATTCCTCAAAGATGAATTGAAACAGAAATACCATTTATTTAACACAGTAATTCCTTTATTAGGTATACATCCAAAGGAACATAAATTATTTTATTGTAAAGACACATGCACTTATATGTTAATTGTAGCACCATTCACAATAGCAATAACATGGAAACAACCTGAATGCCCATCAATGGTACACTGGTCTAAAAAAATTGTGGTACATACCCACGAGGAATACTATGTAGCTATAACAATGAAGGGGATCGTGTCCTTTGAAGCAACAGGGATGGAGCTGGAGGCATTATCTTAAGCAAACTAACACAGGAACAGAAAACCAAATATACAAATTCTCATACACATGTTATAAGTGGGAGCTAAACAACAAGATCACACGGACACAAAGAAGGGAACCAGGCCAGGCACGGTGGCTCACACCTGTAATCCCAGCACTTTGGGAGGCTGAGGAGGGAGGATCATGACATTAGGAAATCAAGACCATCCTGGCCAACATAGTGAAACCCCATCCCTACTAAAAATACAAAAATTAGCCGGGTGTGGTGGCGCGTGCCTGTAGTTCCAGCTACCAGGGAGGGTGAGGCAGGAGAATCACTTGAACCTGGGATGCAGAGGTTGCAGTAAGCTGATATTGTGCCACTGCACTCCAGCCTGGAGGCAAACCAAGACACTACCTCAAAAAAAAAAAAAAAAAAAGAAGAAGAAAGAAGAAGGGGGAGGGGGAAGAGGTGGAGGAGGAGGAGGAGAAGGAGGGGAAGGAGGAGGAGGAGGAGAAGGAAGAGAAGGAGAAGGAGAAGAAGGGGAGGAGGAGAACCAAAGACACTGAGTCCTAATTGAGGGTAGAGGGTGGGAGGAGGGAGAGGATAAAAAAATCTATTTATTGGGTACTATGCTTATTACCCAGATGATGAAATAATCTGTACATCAAACTCCTGTGGCACACATTTTACCTACATAATAAACTTGCACATGTACCTGTGAACCTAAAATAAAAGCTAAAGAAGATTTTAAGAATTTAAAAATAAACATTAATCAAAGAGATTACTCTAAAATTATGCAGCTATTTCTAAGATATTGTAATTTGGGCTCTTTATTTGTAATCTGTTGAACAAGTATCTGAGATATATTCCTTTGAATAGTATTACTGAAAAAATTAAGCAAATTTTTTACTGGAATTTGGGAAATGTTATTTCTATGCAGTTCTCTGAAAAAATGGGAACATTTTATGACAGTAAAGATTTGTTCATTTACCTAGAGCTTGACCAACAATGGATTTTATAACTAATTAAATATTTAATTTAATAAACACTTATTTTGAAATGTTATGTACAAATAAATAAGTGAGGCATTGAGGAAGTGCTGTATCTCCATGTATGTACATCATCCAACATGCCTGTTGATCTCTACTAGATTATTAAATTTGGAAATTCTTAAAGATCAGTCCTCTCACTTCTTTGCTCAGTGAATATTCTCCTACAATGTAAACTTATCTCTACACATGGATTCTTCAGCATATATACATACATAGTTGATTCTCTCTTTTTTTTTTTTTTGCAGTAGTTCTGTTCTACAAACTTGCATCATTATTAGTGAATAATGATGCATGGCTTTGAGGGGAAGCATAGGATTAAGTACTTGTGAGCCTCTGATCACATTTCCATCAACCGATCAATACAAAACCTTGTTTTACGCATCTGTTTATGGACAACATATTTAATATGTACTGTTGATGCATTAACATGAAACCCCCAGCCAACAGCACTGTAACTTGTGCCTTCACTAAGTTTCTCTAGCACTTGTGTTTTCTCCATAAGGCATGTCACAGTCATACTCTCTGCAGGTATTCTAAATAGCAAAATTACCAACAAAAGCAGAAAATGAAAAAATATGCCACTAAGGAGCCTGTGACAAGGCCCCTTGCCAACATTATGAGAGCTGAAACAAGAAAGCAGAGCATGGCCTGGTTGCCCTCAGCAGGGAACATCTGTACCAGGAGGCTTGGAGCTTTTCCTGCTCTGGGTGTGTCCATGAATCACCACAAAAGCACCATGGGTATTGACTTGAGGGTTACAAGCAAATTTTAGCAAATAGGTAAACTGAAAAATGTGAAATGTGCTAATAATGAAGATTGATCATGTTGAAAAAAATAAAAATTTTATCTCCATTTCAGCTTATCATCTACTACGTATTTTATGAGTATAGAATACTCAGTTGTCCAAAATTACAATCATGGCTTTCCCCCATACACATTTCCATTGTAAGTGACAGGTAACATCCTCCACCCCTCATGGCAAGCAGGAAACTGGCAGTCACCCTTGGTAACTCCCAAGCTGACCCCTCGGTCTTTGATCACTCCCCCAGGCCAGTTGATTATACCTCCCAACTATTGCCACAGATTGTCTGCTCTCCATCACCACTGATGAAACTGATATTTATGCCAAAATGATCTCACCTGGTTATTTGCAATGGCCATATTGACCTTCTCAATTTGTTATCTACTCCAATAATAGAGTAATCTTTTAAAGCCCAAATCAGACATATCACCTGCTTTATACTTTTCAGAGTTTTCCACTGTAAAAAAAAAAATATGTCAATAGCATGGATTTTAAAATTATATACATTTTAAAATACATCAATTACTTTAGATATAATTGGGTGAAGCTGAGATGCTTGGAGCTGCTATAATCATTATTCAAAAATGAAAGCAAAACTGAAAAGTACAGCCAAGAATCTGAGGATGACAGAGCAAAAAGATGGATAATTAGGTGTGGATGTGTGCATGTGTGCATGTATGTTATCATGTGTCTTGTAGCAGATTTACTGATTAATTCACATGCTACAAAAAGCCCCCTAGATTTTCCTTTCCAAGGGAGGTAATTGCTTTGTTTCTTGGTTTCTTTCTAGGAGTATTCTGGGTGGCTATATAAACACATCTTCCTTTCCAGTTGCAGATATGAACATTGTAATACATCTTTATTTGTTCACTTGATGTTCAACTTTTGGAGGTATTCCACCTCAGAATACTGAGGTCTATTTAATCTTTCTAACTGGACACATCACATTACACAGAATGCCTGATGTCATTTATTTTCCTAGTCCTTTACTGAAAGACATTTGTGTGAGTATAGACAAATTTGCATAGTTTACATAATTACAAACAGCGATGCCCTGAGCATCTTCGTACTTACGCTCTTGTTTTAGTGGAGAACAATACCTGTGGCAATGCTGGATCAATACAGGCATAAGGATGTTGATTTTGACCAGTGAACAAAGAGTCCTTCTGGAGAAGTCCTGCCAGTGAGCAGCATGCACTTGCGGTACTGAGTAAGAATGCCTGTTTCCCACGTTTCCCTCAATGCCATGCATTATCTGGCCCACCCCTGCCAAGACTGGTCACCCATAGAAAAAGCATGGCAGCCACACTGGAAAGGTCAACAGAAGCATTATTGGAGTCACAAACTCCCGCCCTGTTAAATTTACAACCTGTCAGCCTCTCATGGATCAACTCAGCAATGTCCTGATGGGTCCCTGTTTCTAACCTCTCCAGATTCTTGGACTTGTCCTTCCGAGGACCCATCCAGGCTTCCAGGGGTCAGATGGACAGGGTCATTTCCATGATGAAGGCTTCACCTAGCTGTCGTCCACTGGGTAGGGTTTGGCTGAGACCCCATCTTTTCCAGGACTGGTTCCGTAGTCAGGCAACCCTGTGTCTTTCAGTTTCTGGACTTCTCTTAGATGCTTGATCTTTAGCTTTTTATTTCCCCTGTCCTTGCTTTTGATCCTTTTCTAAGAAATCTTCACCCACAGACCCTCTTCCTCCAGCTTTGAGTTTGCTGAGTTAGCTGGCTCTAAAACTGTTTTGTCTATATCTTCTTGTTCTATGAAAGAATAACTCCTTCATTATTCAACTGAATGTTAATCATGTTTTCTGATATCTGCAGTGGCAACCATCCAGAAACCTAATATTTAGAACTAAAAAGAGGGTTTTGCAGTAAGTTATCAGCAGAGTGAAGTCATGACACCAGGATGATGTTAACCTGAACTAAGCTCTAGGGGAAAGTGGATCCTGATAGAGCCAGTGGGGGTGAGGGGACACATTAAATTCCCTTCCTCATGACAAGGGGCTGGGTCCAGAGCAGTGTGCAAGACACAGGGCTGTGCTCAGTGCTGTGGATTCACACTTCCTGAGAAAAACCAGATTTGAAAAGCAGTTTGCAAAACAACAGCAACAAAGTTAGCTCCAGCGGGGCTGAAAGATTTCCTCCCGTGGAAGGAATTACGAGATTAGAAAGCTTCGCAGCTTTGTGGCTGCAAGAGAAGCGCTTGCTGATGGCAGAAATGTTAGGAGTGAGGCAGAGTGAAGATCAGAAGTAAGAAAGGCAGGACTGGTCTGGGGAATCTGGCCCCTGGGGCCCTGACCACCTCCATGAATAGCAATGCCCCCTAACTCTCTGAAAGCAAGGCAAGAAAACAATAAAGGGTATGCAATTAGGAAACAGGAAGTCAAATTGTTTCTATTTGAGACAGCATAATTGTATATCTAGAAGACACTGTCTCAGTCCAAAATTTCCTAAAATGATAAGCAACTTCAAATGATAAGCACAGTCAAATCATGAGCACACTGCCATTCACAATTGCTACAAAGAGAATAAAACACCTAGGAATACAACTAACAAAGGATGTGAAGGTACTCTTCAAGGAGAACTACAAACCACTGCTCAAGGAAATAAGAGAGGACACAAACAGATGGAAAAACATTCCATGCTCATTGTTAGGAAGAGTTAATATCATGAAAATGGCCATACCACCTAAAGTAATTTATAGATTCAGTGCCATCCCCATCAAGCTACCATTGACTTTCTTCACAGAACTGGAAAAAAACTACCTTAAACTTCATATGGAACCAAAAAAGAGCCCACATAGCCAAGACAATCCTAAGCAAAAAATGCAAAGCTGGAGGCATCACGCTACCTGACTTAAGACTATAGTATAAGGCTACAGTAATCAAAACAGGATGGTACTGGTACTGAAACAGAGATATAGACCAATGGAACAGAACAGAGGCCTCGGAAGTAATGCCAGACACCTACAACCATCTGATCTTTGACAAACATGACAAAAACAAGGAAAGGGGAAACGATTCCCTGTTTAATAAATGGTGCTGGGAAAACTGGCTAACCATGTACAGAAAGCTGAAACTGGACCCCTTCCTTACACCTTATACAAAAATTAACTTCAGGTAGATTAAAGATTTAAACCTAAAACCTAAAACCATAAAAACCCTAGAAGAAAACCTAGGCAATACCATTCAGCACATAGGTATAGGCAAGGACTTCATGACTAAAACACCAAAAGCAATGGTAACAAAAGTCAGATAGACAAATGAAAGAAAGTTCTAATTAAACTGAAGAGCTTCTGCACAGCAAAAGAAACAATCATTAGAGTGAACCCGCAACCAATAGAATGGGAAAACATTTTTGCAAGCTACCCAACTAACAAAGGGCTAGTATCCAGAATCTACAAAGAACTAAAACAAATTTACAAGAAAAAAAAAAAAACCCCATCAAAAAGTGGGCAAAGGATATGAACAGACACTTCAAAAGAAGACATTTATGTGGCCAATAAACATATGAAAATATGCTCACCATCATTGTTCATTAGAGAAATGCAAATCAAAACCACATTAAGATAACATCTCACGCCCTTTAGAATGGCAATCATTAAAAAATTTGACAACAACAGATGCTGGAGAGGATGTGGAGAAATAGGAATGCCTTCACACTGTTGGTGGGAGTGTAAATTAGTGCAACCATTGTAGAAGACAGTATAGCAATTCCTCAAGGATCTAGAAATAGAAATTCCATTTGACCCAGCAATCCCATTACTGGGTATATACCCAAAGGATTATAAATCGTTCTATTATAAATACACATGCACATGTATGTTCATCATGGCACTGTTTAGCAAAGACTTGGAACCAACCCAAATGTCCATCAATGATAGATTGAATAAAGAAAATGTGGCACATATATACCATGGTATACTATGCAGCCATAAAAAAGGATGAGTTCATGTCCTTTGCAGGGACATGGATGGAGCTAGAAACCATCATTCTCAGCAAACTGACAGAAGAACGGAAAACCAGACACCGTATGTTCTCTCATAAGTGGGTGTTGAGCAATGAGAACACATGGACACAGGGAGGGGAACATCACACACTGAGGTCTGTTGGGGGTCTAAGGGAGCAATATCAGGGCATGGGGAGGTTGAGAAGGATAACATAAGGAGAAATACCTAATGTAGGTGACAGGAGGATGGAGTCAGCAAACCATCATGGCATATATACTATGTAACAATCCTGCAAGGTCTGCACATGTACCCCAGAACTTAAAGAATAGTAAAAAGTATATACAAATTTGGAAAGATGCATATCTTATTTTTTTTGTAGTGTGTTTCATTTTACAATAACAAGTCCCCCCCCCAAAAATAAGCAAAGTTAAAAGACAAACTGGGAAAAAATATTCATATCTCATAAACAAAGGACTAATTCCCCCCCAACACAGAAATTGCTGAAAAGATCAACAACCCAGTAGACAAATAAAGCAAGTTCCCAGAACAGGAAACACATGTGATCTTTCAACAAACGACATGGGGCACAGACTCTCCTGGTGAGACAAGAACCTGGAAGGTCTAGTACTAGAGTTCCCTTAAAAATCTAGGCCAGGGCCGGGTGTGGTGGCTTACACCTGTAATTGCAGCACTTTGGGACACCAAGGTGTGGCAGGATCACTTAAAGGCAAGAATTAGAGACTAGTTTGGGCAACATGGGGTCAACGCTCTCGGTGGCCTGTGCCTGTGGTCCTAGCTACTCCTGAGGCTGAGGCAGGAGAATCGCTAGAACGTGGAAGTGAAGGTTGCGGTGAGCCGAGATCGTGCCACTGGACTCCAGCCTGGTGACAGAGGGAGACTCCGTCTCAAAAAAACAAACAAAAAAACCTAGGCCAGATTGTTTTCACTTCCTGGTTTAGCCCTTGCCAACGGCTGTCCATGGACTCCGGGGTTTGTGTTTTTCTTGGCTCCAATCTCGGTGTCCTGACCTGTCAGACGAACACGTGTTTCCTCTGGAGCAAAGTTGGGCTGCACACTCCTTCCCGTCCTTCCCCACGGCCCCCAGGCCCCGCTGCCTCTATGCAGCCCCCCGGTGCCCTAGGCGGCCCGCCCACGAATGCGCCCCACGTGAGCGGTCCCGTGGGGCCGAGGCCTAACCAGAGCTTTCAAAGCGGTGGCTGTCAACACTCCTCAGTCCGCCCTCCGCAAACTTCGCACCTACCCATGGGGGCCGCTTCTGCCCAGGGACGCCGAGTCGGCCTCGGCTGGGGCGGGACAGGGGCTGTGTGCGATGGAGAGGCCAGGGATGACGCGGCCGCGTCCCACACCTGCTGTGTCCGCCCCGCCTCTGCATACTGGCCGGCAGCCGGGACGCCACGTACCTCAGTTTCTCCCGGAGCCCTGGAGCTGTCTTGGACCGCCGCCCCTGCAGTTCTGGAGGCCGGGGACGCCTGCGGGTGCTGCAGGCCATCCCGGAGTCGGCCGGGGGCTGCCGTAGACTGTGAGGGACCAGGATTCCCCACCAGGCCAGGGGGTGCCAGGGCCTCACAGAAATCCAGATCTGAGGTCCTTGTGGAGTCGTTGCGCCTTGCGGGGCGCCAGCTGGGCACCTGCACTCACCGCCCTGTGCCTCTGGAGTCCGTCCTGGCCTCGCCCGCATGAAGCGGACCTGGGCGCAACCTGAGCGGACCTGCACGGCTCCGCCAGCAGGGCCCAGGCTCCACGTGCATTTCTGTCTCTGGAGGCCTGAGCGGCCTTAGGAGTTCTTACTACATCAAGGGCTCTTTAGGGAGCTCCATGTAAATAAAAACTTTCCTGGCCAGGCGCGGTGGCTCAGGTCTGTAATCCCAGCACTTTGGGTGGCTGAGACGGCCGGATCACAAGGTCAGAAGATCGAGACCATCCTGACCAGGACGGTGAAACCTGTCTCTACCAAAATCCAAAAAAAAAAAAAAAAAAAAATAGCCGAACGTGGTGGCGTGTGCCTGTAATACCAGCTACTCTGGAGGCTGAGGCAGGAGAATCGCTTGAACCAGGGTGGTGAAGGTTGCAGTGAACAGAGATCGCGCCACTGCACTCCAGCCTGAGGACAGAGCAAGACTCCGTCTCAAAAAAAAAAAAAAAAAAAAAAAAAAAAAAAAATCTTATTGTGTAATTAAATTTTTAAATAAATTTTTTAATATGCTTCTCTTTCTTGTAGATGTCTAAGGGAAGATACATATTGCAAGTTGGTTCAAACTTATGTGGTAAACACTTTGTTAACAGTATTGAGGAATTTCTATGGAACTCACACAGCTGAGTGCCATTGTCATCAGGCACAAAGTGTAGCCAAACTTTAATTCACTTAGTAAATATTTATTGAAGGCCAAGAACTGGGATATGGTGATTGGGGAAAAAAAGAAATACATTTTTAAATAAAATGGCTTAAGGAATTAAAAAGTAAGTGCCATATTGGCTCAGGAAACAGTTCTTCCATTTGTAGATGTTGAATAATGCATAAGCTGGGGAAATAAAGCCTGTGAGTTAAGGGGAAATTCATCTGTGACTCTAGAGCAGGGTCTCTATCTACTCCTTACTGGGACTCCTGCTGTCTACCTGCTTGACTCCACCCTGCACACGGAATGCTGAACACCTGCCCTCGTGGCTGGGTAGGGCAGTGGGACCAGCTCTGGTCAGAGGATTGTGAACACAGAAGAACATATTTTCACCAAGCTAAAGCATGTCATTGCTGCTCCAAGACCCTGCATAATTCTGCCTCCACTTCCTAGCCTATGTCCCTAAGCAATTAGAAGCAAAGACTCCTGCTGACCTAGGATAAACCTGTAAAAGGATTGCACAGTAACTCTCTGTTATACTAATCAGCTGAAAAGTGGGAGTTATTTGTTACCAGAGCAAAACTCTGTACCTTGACTATTCTGACGGATAAAACCAGCCAGGAGCTGGGGTTATTGTCAGTTTCGTCACTATACCCTTGTCCTCTTGTAAGTCATCTCACTGGCCATTGCTGGCCTTTGCCACAAGTTTTGGAATACCATGAAAGCAGGGATGATAGAAGAATATTGTGTTGCTGTGTCCCCGGCATATGTATGACATGAAGCTTAGCATGATGTTAGCGTAAAATATACACTTGTGGATGAATTAATGAATATATAATAGAAACTGTTTTTTTATTCTTTTTTTTGAGGACTTAAATTCAGAGAGTTATAACTAAGCTACACATCTTTTCAGTAATCATATTTTCGTGGTTTTTTTTGTTTTTCTTAATTTTTTTAAGAGAGAAAGAAAGAAAAAGAAAAAGGAATGAAGAAGAGGAAAAAAGAGGAAGAGGAGGAGAGAGAACAGGAGTGTTGCTTAATTGCCCAGGCTAGAATGCAGTCTAAAAATGGGTATTGAAAACTTCCCTTATACCATCAATTGTGCTTAATAATGGCCAACCAATATTTCATTTAAACCTGTGAGTAGGTGTGATGTGGTACTGATAAGAGTGCATATCTTGTGTGTTTAAAGTGGAGAGTTCTATAAATGTTTATTAAGTTTACTTGTTCTGGATCTGAGTTCAAGTCCTGGATATCCTTGTTAATTTTCTGTCTCATTGATCTATCTAATACTGATGTTGAAATCTCCCACTACTACTCTGTGGGAGTCCAAGTCTCTTTACAAGTCTTATGTATCCTATATTGGGTGCGTACACATCCAGGATCGTCAGCTCTTCTTGTTATGTTGATCCTTCTACCATTATGTCCTCTTTTGATCTTTGTTGCTTTAAAATCCATTCCATCAGAGGCGAGAATTGCAACCTCTACTTTTTATTTATTTATTTTTTGTTCTCCATTTGGTTGACAAATCTTTCTCAGAAACTGTTAACATACGTTCTCTACTGAATGAAATTACACGTCATATAAGGAAATAACTCCTTGGACATTACCGGGACTTAAATATAGATTTAAAATATGTAAATAATAGTGTTACATAATCTTAAAATTCTAAGTTACACATGGCTTTTGTTTTACCAGACTTTCTGAGAATAAAGCATGAGGCAAAACTCCTTTTTGGATATGACACGGAAGAGGTCAAGGCCTTGTGTCGAGGATGTGTTTGAGCTCACTGGTCTGGTAGCTCTGTTCCTGTTGAAATACCATCAGAAACATCAGAATTATCGTCTAAATGCCCATGTTCACAACCATAACATTAAACGGTGTTTTCCATTATGTATCCCTCCATCTCCATTACACCTTTCTCTCCACCAAACATCAATTTCCCAAACTAAATGTAAACTGCCTCATCCCTGATCCAGATTGAAGGCACATGGGGAGACCTCTGGAATACTAATCACGGCAGCTCAACCAGAGCAGCACCCAGCTCTGGGCTCTGTGGATGCCGCTTCCCCTAATATTCTGGGAGAGAGGTCTCGCATGCACCTCACCACAGGTGGGAAAGCAAGGGCATAACAACAGAGATTTGAAAGCTTTTCCAACTGACGCAACACTGGGATGTTTTCAGAGTTATGTTATCTCTGTATTAAAAATCTATCCTGCTTCTATTATGTTGGGACAAGCAGGGCAACTTGCCAGTAACTTTGGGCCTGTGGCATGGGCTTTGTGAAAAGAAGGAAAAGCAAGATTGATCACCTAATAGAAACTCGGGCGGATGCCACAATCCTGCCTGCCAGTTGGTCAATTTTCCACGGTGAGCCATTTCTTTTGAATAAGTATTCCTGCACCTTGTAGATAGGAAAAAACAAAGACCATACGCTCTTAAACTAGACTCATATCGGAGTTACTCATAGCATATGTTAGCATCGTGCTTTTGGCTAATCTGTGCTGTTTGCTGTGAAGCAAAATAAATAGCTCTAGGCCTAGCCTAGAAATGGTTAACATTTCCTGCTAAGGGTTTTGAAGACATGCTTGTTTTCATATCTATAATTCAATATATCTTGTGAGACTTTCTTTTTTAATCATACAAAAAGATTATTTAAGAAATAACTTTTGCAAGGTTAAAATTGTTCTAATTTTGACCAATGTAAGGCTGGTTATTTTGAGCCTAAACTAAGAAACACTGTGCTTGTGTATTTCATTAAGTAATAGTTGGCCAATTATTGTTTTAGAAAAGTTAACTCAGACCCTTTTCTTCACTCAGAGTGTATATGCACGTTCCCCCATAAGATACAACTGTTAGTTTGTATTTTACTAGAATATTAAATAAAGAGAAAATTAGTAGTCTTGTAATTTGTCACCCAATGTCCAAATTGTTTTGGTGATTCAAAATGCTTCTAGAGTCTGAGTAAATAATGATACATCAAAGGAAGCTAAAGGAGTGAGAGGTCATACTGAGCAATCTGATGTCTTCTAGAAAATATATAAAGCAAGCTGCTGTGAGAGTAATATTTTGATTGGGAAAAATAGCTTCCTCATTAATTTATTTATTCAGCAAATATTTGTGCATCTTCTGTGGTCATATTTTGCTGGTCCCAGAAGGGAAATACACAATAGGTCCCTTGCTTACTATAAGCTTTCGATATCCACAGACATATTATTCTCTTCATATCATGGGATTTGGTGACAAAAGATGTGTAGTATAAAAAACAAGGGATGCAGCAAGGTGGAGAGTAGATCCACCTGTTTGGCAGATCCGGTGCAGTTAGTGCCTGCTGCTAAGGTTTCTACTACAGATGCGATCAAAAGAAGTGTTCTGATGCTTTCTGTCTGTCTCAAAGGCAACCAAGATTGAATGGGGAATATGAGAGAAGAACGTGGTAATACAGGAAAAAACACGGGCAGAGAATTTTCACAACTCAGAAATAACCTTGTAAAGAGAAAAAGCCCACTACTGTAACTTACTGTTGAAAAGAACATTATCATATGCCTTTAGTAACTGTAGTTTGAAAATATATTTATCTCTGCCATTTCATTCTTTGAGAAAAGCATTTATCATATATGTACGTGTGTGTGTGTGTGTGTGTGTGTGTGTGTGTGTGTGTGTTTATAAAATTTCATTGCAGGTATAACAAAAAGTGCTACAAGGAAGGTTTCAGAATCTTAACCCTCTAATTAGTATTTGTATGTGACAGTTAAGATTTTAAAAAGGGAAAATATAATGTTCAGAAGCTTTTTAGTACAAGTTTCCGTGTGGTCTTGTTTCTAAAGCATATTGATTTTTATTATTTAGATTATAAAGAGAAAGTAAAGCTTAGCTTATTTGCCCAGATTTGTTTCTTTTCTTGGGGAGAATTTATGTTGCTTGAAAGGATCAATAGTTCTTGCAACCAAAATCCTATATTTATCCAGAGAACAATGACAGAATGACACAATAAATAAGTGCTACTCTGAGGTGCGACCTCTTTCTGCTCCAGAGAGCTGTGGACAGTGCTTGCCTTTGGCAAGACTGAAAAGTAGCACAGTTCTGTGCCTGGTGTCCCTGCTTCTTTAGCAGAGGCTTTTGCCCTCGTAGCTTGCCTTCCTAAGGCACTGCCAGCTCTTACCCTACCCACACATAGATCAGACTCTCAGAGGGGCTCTACAATGCAGCATGACATCCTCCAGATATGCTATGCCCAGCTCCCTATGTGACCATAGCTTGGAAAACCTCTGACAAGGGCCTACCTACCTACTCTTCTCAGGGGAGTCTGCATTTGGCAGAAAAATCTTCCAACTTTATAAAGTACTGAGAAATGGCTAGCAATTTTTGATTGTCAGAGAGCTGAGTAAAAGAAGTACTCAAGAGAATTTCTGTGAGCCAAACTGGACCTCCATCTGAACGCTGAGGGAAATAAGTTGGGTGGACCCCACTGTGCCTCCTTGCAGGAAACAGCACATCCTTCTCTTTCTGTCCTCTGAGATATACCTTTATTCAATGTGACATTTCTGGTGATATGCTGTGCTTCCTTTTATCTCATAACTGCATAGTTATGCACAGAGAGTTTTAAATATGCTCCCTTGTCAGTGCTCAAGTGAGTTTTGGAAACTAAATTAGACTGAGGAAAGTTAAACCAGTTTCTTCACTGCAGGAATGTTCAGAACACTCGAAAGAGTAAAGCACTATGCAAAATAATTACATTACAAGACAGTTTTCAAAACTGTGTTTGCCATGGTACTCATTTGAGTGTGTGTGTTTGTGTGTGTGTGTGCATGTGTGTAGATGGAGGTGTGCATGAGTGTGTTTTGTGTCAATTAATCTCTTAGAAATGAGCTTATGTGAAATGTGAAGCAGTGAGACAAAATCCAGGTAGATACAGGTAGATGTTAAAACATTCTTTTCCAGCTGGGTGTGATGGCTTATGCCTGTAATCTCAGCACTTCGGGAGGACGAGGCAGGAGGATCATTTGAGGTCAGAAGTTCGAGACCAGCCTGACCAACATGGCGAAACCCTGTCTCTACTAAAAATACAAAAGTTAGACAGGTGTGGTGGCACATGCCTGTAATCCCAGCTACTGGTGGGCGGGGTGTGGGGGAGGGCTGAGGCAGGAGAATCACTTGAATCCAGGAGGCAGAGGTTGCAGTGAGCCAAGATCATGCCCTTGTACTCCAGCCTGGGCGACAAAAAATATATATATTTCCATCTTCATTTTTACTTTTTATGATCTGCACTGTCTTTGTATTTGCTCACTCACTGATGATGAAAGTGGCAGAAAACACATGGCTGTAAGCAATACCTCTGCTAGCAGGACCTCAGAAATGCAGATTTTCCAGGGAGGAGTCCGTGGAATTAAGAAGCACAGAAAACTGAAAGCTTCCAAGAGAATCACATAGGAGTCCTGAGAACAAACCTCCCTGAATCATGGGTGACAGTCGTCTTTGTAAAGCATCTGCTGCCTTTCTTGATGATGGTGTCTCTGTTTGTTGCAGACTATGGGTTGTTATGGTGATGGACTCTGGAGTAGGCCAGAAAGGTTAGAGTAATACGGATAGGGGATTTGGGGCTGTGAATACTCACATGTTTGGGTGTGGCTTACAGCAGCGCAATGCACAGCAAATTCACTGATGTGGGAACTATAAACAAAAAACTTCCTAGGATGATGTGCAACAGACTGGCTTCTTTCTTCACTTTATCACTTTGTATCCCCGAGGAGGTCACGATTAGAAAGTCAAGCATCCCTCTACTAAGACTAGAACACTGAACCTCGGAAATGCAAAACTGGGACAGAGATTTGGTTTGGCAGATGGGACAGTTTTGCAATTTTCAAATCACAGCACATGGACAACATCAGCAGTATGACTCTACTTCCATTCTTTTTTACCTTGACTTATGTAATGCTGTGTGGTGATTATGTAAATTAAGGACAAGCTAAATTAACATTTGTTGGTGGGAAGACATTCCACAGGAATAGGCTAAATGAATGTCTTGAAATGTTAGTGATGATGATATCTTTGAACTTCAAAAAATTCAATTGAGTTTGACTTTGTTATATTTGGCAGCAGACAGGAAAAACCTTTAGATACAGTCATCAGAAATAACATTCACTTAACATTTAACTATATGCTAGTTTTGATTAGAGACAATTGAATGTCCTCTAAAAAAATACCATGAGTATTCATAGGTTCTGTAGAGGTTAAACCCACCTACACAAAGAACATCACAAATGTAATGTGAAAATTTTTGTGCCTCTCCTTTAAGAAAAAATAACATCGAAGCACATATCACAATTTCATCATCTATATATGCAGAATAAGTACATCTAAACAGAAAGTATTGAAATTTGTTTCATACTCAATACTAAAAAAACTTTTACTAGGTGAAGAATATAAGCAAAATGTAAACTTAACATATACCTTTTAAAACATCTGTCTAGCTGAATGGCAAGCAGGTATTTTACATTACGACAACTGTGTTCTATGGATGTTAAATGGAAAACAATGTAAATTAACAAGATAAGATTCCTTTATAAGAAATTCAGTCTGTGGAGTGAATAATACGTATTTAGTTAATTACAGCACTTTAACACCTATATGCCATACGCTTTGTTGAAAACAATAAAGATGGACTCTATCACTGGCTAGTTGGATAGCCTCTCTTACGTTTCTTTGTTTCATCAGCACAAAGGGTACATTTTACTTATTTTAGGTTATTGACAGGATATAGGGCTTTTTTTTGCTGTTGTTTGTTTTTGAGACAGGGCCTCATTCTCTCACCCAGGCTGGAGTGCAGTGGCATGATCTCAGCTCACAGCAACCTTGAATTCCTGGGCTCAAGTAATCCTCCAACCTCAGCCTCCCCAGTAGCTGGGACTAGAGGCACACACCACCACACACAGCTAATTTTTGATTTTTTTTTTGTATATAGAGACGGGGTTTTGCTGTATTGCCCAGGCTGATCTTGAACTCTTGAACTCAAGTGTTCTACCAGCCTTGGCCTTCCGAAGTGCTGGGATTACATGCATGAGCCACCATGCCTGGCCAAGAATGTATTTTAAAGTGTTGATGTATAAATGCAGTTCCAAATACCAATTGCCACTACTTTCATTCGAGTAAATATCTATATGTGAGGATGCTACAGGAGTGCCAATAATAGAATTCCTAAATAGGCAAACAACTTTGAGGAACTAACTCAAAGATGGCTTCACAAAGGAAAGGATGTTTAAGCTAAAACAACAAAGATAAAATTGGAAAGAGTTTGCAACACAGATAAGCATTTGGAGGAGAAAACTCATGTATACAAAGCAAGAATCACAATTCCTCAATATTTTCCTATTCAGTTAATTCAAGTTAAGTAAATACATGTGGAGAACATTCACTAAGTTCTCTAAAGAGGAGTGCGGTGAAGAGATGCCTGGCAGCAATCTGCTTGGCTGTGGCTGCGGCTGAGCCTAGTAATACCCCGGGAAACAGAGATGACCAGGGAGCTGCTCCCTATGACCCCTGAGGAGCAGCCAGGAGGGCCATCTCAGCCAAGGAGCAAGGAGCCCAGCAGAGGGGTGACTGAAGTAAGTAAAGGCTATGTGCTCAGCAAATCTTTACCCTAGCTCAGAATTCCAGTTGCCTTTGAACTATAAAGGTACATGGGGGACTCACTAGCAGGGGAACCACATGCTTAGGATTGACTTGGATGAATGTGGTGAATTATGAGGGCATGAGATAGCTCTAGCTGTATGTCTGCCTGTGCAAGAGCTGCTAGCGGTAGGAGGAGGGTTGGGAGAATAAGTTTAGATGACACAAACATCTATACCGAATTCATTTACTTCTTAATTCTGTTTCTTAAAGATGTTTACTTCTTTCAAGATACATCTTGGATCAAGCAAATGGGACTGATGCCAGTGAAACTGACTGGAAGATCTGTTAGTGTGGCTTCCCCACCTTTTCTGAATAACCCTAGTGTGTATCACCATCTTTGAACAGTTAGATACAATGAAAACAGTTGCATTTTAAAATTATTTATTTGTTTGTTTGTTTGTTTATTCATTTATTATTTTGAGATGGAGTCTTGCTCTGTTCCTCAGGCTGGAGTCAGTGGCGTGATCTCAGCTCACTGAAACCTCCGCCTCCTGGGCTCAAGCGACCCTCCTGCCTCAGCCTCCTGAGTAACTGGAACTACAGGCATACATCACCATGCCCAGCTAATTTTTGCATTTTTAGTAGAGACGGGGTTTCACCATGCTGATCAGCGTGGCCTCAAACTCCTGACTTTGTGATCCGCCCGCCTTGGCCTCCCAAATGCTGGGACTACAGGCATGAGTCACCAGTCCTGGACCTTATTTATTTATTTATTTATTTTGAGACCGAGTATCACTCTGTCATCCAGGCTAGATCACAATGGTGCAATCTCAGCTCACTGCAACCTTCACCTCCTGTGTTCAATCGATTCTCATGACTCAGCTTCCCAAATAGCTGGGACTACAGACATGCACTACCACAACTGTCTAATTTTTGTATTTTTAGTAGGGATGGAGTTTTACCACATTGAACAGGCAGGTCTCAAACTCCTGACCTCAGATGATCCACCACCCTTGGCCTCCCAAAGTGCTGTGATTACAGCTGTGAACCACCGTGGCCAGCCTAGTTGAATGCTTTGATTGACCAATTTTCTGACTTCAGCTTTACGACAGTTTGCACTACTGGATGTTCACTTATTTATTCTGTGAGCTCTGCAAACCTTTCATCTGCAGGTTGTAAGTTATAATATTTAGCTAATAAAAACCATGTCAAATAACTACGTTCTTCTGGAACATTCCAAGTATGAGACTATCAATTTTTCAACAATTACTTCCAACAAAGGGAAGGATCCCTCAACAGTAATTCCAGCCTCCATAGCTATTAGCCTTGTGCTGCATTTCCTTGTCAAGTCATTTAAGAGACCATCACACATTTTCTATAGAGAAATTGCTCATAACAGTTTAAGAAATTCATTGTCTCCTTACCATCCTCCACCTACTACCTGTCCCCAACTACAATGCCACATGTTTTTTAAAAAAACTGAATGGTATTATCCAATTCTAGAGTCAGATTTCTGTTTTAGTCATCTGTTGCCTAAAGAAAACCTCCAAAACCAGTGACTTAAAATAACCGTGACTTACAATTTCTCAACTTGGTGGTGTGACTCATGGTACCTCCTCTGAGCTTGAACGTTCAAGATGAAGTTGCTGACTCAGTTCTCCTTGAGTAGGTCTCTTATTCTAGAACTCCAGTAGCTTAGGCCTGCTGCCATGCAGGACTCCAGGATTCCCTGGCTTGCAAAGTGATCAATGAGAAAATTCTATATCAGTGAGTAACTGTGTAATGGGTCACAGCAGGAAATCTATGGGGCAGATCCTTAAAATGCTGTGGCAGAAAGTCACTTCACACATAGCCTATATAGATACAAAAGTGATTTCCAATAACTGAAGCAAGTCTAAGTACCTGAAACATAGCAGTCAGACCAGGAAGAAAGAAAAACAAGCAAACAAAATGAAAACAACCACTTGCCCAGCTTTGGTCTCTGCAGGTAGAGAAGCACTCTACAGTGATTAAAAGGCTGGAGAAATGCTCCATGAACCAAAGTTATCTGACCAAATGATTTTCCTCAACATTTCTTCTAAGACCAAGTTTCACCACAGTATGATGGCAGTGCTGGGGAAGGAGAGGGACACAGAGTGGAATCTGCAGCAGAATGGGACCGAGACTGAGAATGTGGCTGAGAACAGGAGCCCCAGATGCTCACACCTCACATTTCTGGGCTTATATTTCTCCTTCCTAGATAGAAGAGTGCTAGAAGTTAACTGTGGCTGAGGTCAGGAGTTTGAGGCCAACCTGACCAACATAGCAAAACACCGTCTCCACTAAAAATACAAAAATTAGCTGGGCGTGGTGGTGGGCACCTGTAATCCCAGATTCTCAGGAGGCTGAGACATGAGAATAGCTTGAACTCAGGAGGCCAAGGTTGCAGTGAGCTGAGATGGTGCCATTGCACTCCAGCTTGGGAAACACAGAAAGACTCCCTCAGAAGAAGAAGAAGAAGAAGAAGAAGAAGAAGAAGAAGAAGAAGAAGAAGAAGAAGAGGAGGAGGAGGAGGAGGAGGAGGAGGAGGAGGAGGAGGAGGAGGAGGAGGAGGAGGAGGAAGGAGGAAGGAGGAAGGAGGAAGGAGAAGAAGAAGAGAGTAATTGTGACGAATGAGTGCCAAAGGGAAATCAGTGGAAAAAACACAATCTTACAAATTACTGTATTAATTAATAATTAAATAAAATAATAACGAAGTAAATTTTTACAGAAACAATTTAGAAAAGCTAAAAACAAGAAAGGATTCCTGGAGAAATAAAAGAGAAAATTTTCTTTTAGAAAATAATTATCATAAAACTTTAAATTTAACAGATGCTAATCTTTAAAAATAAGATAAAGTAGGTCAACCTCAACTAAATCTAATCAGAAATATAAGAAAATATACTAAACACTAAATGACAAAGAAAATATAAGTAAATATAAAGAGGGCATTTAAATTTAAGAGATTGTTATGCAGAAGTATTTGCCAATAAATTTAAAAACCGACCATTTTCTGGGCAATTAATTTAGTTAAATTAGAAATAAGATGAATAAGCTTGATTAGACCAGTAACCATGGAAATGTATAAGTCATGTTGACAACTTAACTGTAAAAATGCTACATGTACATTTCATAGCTAAAGTCCATCAAGCAGAGACACCAAGAATAAAAGTGCTGACCAATCCTCTCCATTAATGTAGAAACAAGAAGACTAAATGCAATCCTGGCATGTGATTCCCAGTATACATTAGGGATTAATGCAGCAGAGCTGACCGAGTGGGCAGAGCAGCTCAAGAGTGGACAGCTGCATGGTTCGAAGATATCAGTTGAGAGACTGATCATTGGCATTTACCCCTCTCCTGTGAAAATCAAAGTTGGCATAAGTCTGGCCCCTTTTGCTGATGGAAAGTGGATGCCAGGAGCAAGTGGGGGGATGCTTTTCCTTTCTGATGTCCAGAAAAGAGAGGAGGGCTCACTTCCTAACTGTCAGCTGTGATTAAATAACTTACTTAGTTTCTAGAACCTTTCCTCACTTTTGTTTGGCCAGGATTGGGTCATATGTCCACTTCTGACCTAATACTTCATGGAATGTGTGGAACTCTCCTTAGCCCAACTAAAGTCACACCTACATGAGATCATTGTGTTTGGGATGTCAATTAATAAAACGGGGGTTTCCTTACAAAGAAAAGAAGCAAGTTTGATACTCAGTGGGCAAGTACCAATACTGGGCTTGGTTTTTTGTTTGTTTGTTTGTTTTTGTTTTTTTGCAGTGGTGGTGGTGTTTTAGCTGCCTGAATCCTGGTCCCAGCTGTTCTCTCTCTGAGCTTTGATCAACCATTACCTGGAAAAGAGCTCCTACACGTACAACAGAAGTTATCAAACAAGACCAGTATTATAGATAACTTTATGTGGCAGAGAGGAACTGGAGTGTAGCAAAATTCAAACCCAGTGGAACTGTACACTAGAGATGAACTTCCTGAAACGTCTTTGAAAATTACCTGACAATACAGAGTTCTCATCTAAGGCATTACATGGCACCACATTCCTCTGTTATTTTGAGATCTCTCTTTTTTACGCTCAAATCTGTTGTAGAAAATTCAGCTACTTCAAGTCCCCTTTGTGTCTCCCTCTTCTTTCAGAACAGAGTTGTATAAGGAAGTGTTGTTAAATATCTACTGGTGAGGGCAGATGATGCTATTCCCCTAAGAGGCTTAGTGGAGATGGCTAAGAATTTGTGCTGTTGTTTTGTTTGTTTGTTAACACATAAAATACATACCTCGAAAAGAAAACTGCAAAGAAGGACATGGACACGTCAACAGTGGTTAATTTGTAGGGGTGGAATTAACAGTCATATTAATTTTCTTCTTTGAGTGCTTCTGCACATAGTAGGTATGAAACTGTTGACAACTTGGATGTGGAAAATATAATTTAAATTTTCTAAGATTAAACTTAAATTATAGTAATTCTGAGAGACAGTCTCACTCTGTCACCAAGGCTGGAGTGTGGTGGAGCAATCTCTGCTCACGGCAACCTCCGCCTCCTAAGTTCAAATGATCCTCCTGCCGCAGCCTCCCAAATAGCTGGGATTACAGGCACATGCCACCAATCCCAGCTAATTTTTCTATTTTTAGTAGATACAGAGTTTCGCCAGGTTAACCAGGCTGGCCTCGAACTCCTGACCTCAAGTGATCTGTCCACCTCAGTCTCCAAAGGTGCTGGGATTACAGGTGTGAGCCACTGCACCCAGCCTTAATTTACATTTTAAATAGTTACTTCTCCAGAGTAGTTATAAACCTATTCTTTAGTAAAGAAAAGAGTCCCTTCAACCACACCCCAATATGTAAGATTTTATCTAAATTCCAGAATATTAGGGAGGGAAACCAAAACTCTTCCTCAACTGTATACGTCAACACAAGCACCTGACGTTTGGTCACATGCCTGTGGTCCTGTCGGTTCTTTGAATCTTATTCTGGACCCTTCCAGGGGCAGCTTGTGCTCACCTGCTCCTGTGCTCGTCTGAAGAGCTAGAATGAGAATTATGCTGAGAATTCTGGGAGTTCACCTCTGGATAGACTCACTAAGCAGCTCCTTTCCCATAACTGGGGTTTCTTACCCTGGAAATGGTTTTGCCTGAGGAACAAAGAGTAGGTCCTTTACCTGTGACATCCAACAGACCCATTCCATTTGCTTAGTTATCTCTTCTCCCTCTTCTGGGCCTGAAGTGTTAATTTCTTATTCTTATTTTCTCACTAGTAAGTGAAGATATTCTCAAATACTCAGTCTGTGCTATTAATCTGTAAGGATGTACACATTATGGAAAATAAAAGCTGGGCTGAGATCTCAAGATGATGTACCTCCTACCTGCTGTATATTGGACCTCCCTGGGCGAAGTGAGGAAATGGGAACCTGTCCCCAGTAAGCTACAAGTTATCTACAGAAGTGGTTGTATTTGTAATGCAGTTTGTAGAATGTTAGATGTAAACAGAGTGTGAAAAATGTGACCCAATGAGGGACTGTGGGAGTCTGTAAGGCATATCAGCTTTCCCTCAGAACTAAGCTTCCTGGGTACTGGGACGGGGAGAAGAGATATTTTGTGCTTCTTTTTTTTTTAATAAATACGTTATGCAAAATTATCTGCTTTTTCTGTCTGTATGCATTAGGCCAATTCCTATGGGCCAGTTGCCCTCTCTTACTTCTCTAATCATTAGTAGTTCTTTATTTTTAATTAATTGTATTCTCTTAAGAAATATATTGAGTGTCCCTTCACAATGCAACTTCAACTTAATTCAGTCTGTCCCTGAAATTCAGTGTTCATTTTCTGCCAGATTAATGACCCTGAAACAGTTAACCATTTTTAATATCACTGACAGTTTCCATGACCTTAAGAAACAGTTCTATTAAATAGATAATTAAACTTAAATATTGTCACCCTGATTTTAATGCCTTCTACACAACCCTGTCTTATGTCAAAATACGTCTTGCTTCAAGGCAAATTTATTTGAGTGACGTTAGGAAGATTTGCTAGAAGGAAAAATAAAAGAAAGTGTTCACCTTTGGGTGGATTAGAAAGACGCACAAAGAAGGAGAAGCTGTTTAGTTACAACTTAAAGGTTGTGACTTGTCGATGTGAAGGAGATCACAGGCTGCGAAATACCTTAGCAAAGGCGTGGACCGGGAAAGGAGTCAGATAGGAGAGGGGATCTGCTCGCCATTGGCTACTAGGAAGGCTCTGGCAGAGGAAGGTTTAGTGGGTAACTTCAATCCTGATTCTGGCAAGTGCCCACTCCAGCAGGTTTTCTGAAATTCCATTGTCAAGAGCAGCAGAGACTCATCTAACCCTAACTGACTTGCTTCTGGAGAGGTAGTTTACTAGGGTGGCTGAGATCCAGGGTTCAGGAGTTGGAACACTGAGGCTCTTATCCCAGTCTGTCAACTGCTAGCCATCGCCTTGGGTAAGGTTCCAAACAATTTACCTCAGCTTCTACGTCTGGAAAAGAGGATATTAACAGTGCCTGCTTCCTAAGATTGTTGTGATGAGTAAAGATGTTCTATGCACAAAGCACTCAAAGCAGTGCCCGGCTTATTATTCAGTAAGTCTGTTCCTTCACTGCTATAAAAAAAATACCTGAAATTGGATAATATATAAAGAAAAGAAGTTTAATCGGCTTGCAGTTCCACAGGGCTGTGCAGGAAGCATGCCTAGGAGGACTCAGGAAATTTACAACCATGGTGGAAGGTAAAGAGGAAGGAGGCATGTCTTCACATGTCCGGAGAAGGAGGAGGAACATGCAGGCGGAAGTGCCACACCCTTCTAAACTACCAGATCTCATGAAAACGCACACTTCTAAGAATAGCCAGGGGGAAGCATGCCCCTGTGATTCAATCACCTACCACCATGCCCCTTCTCCAACATTGGGGATAACAATTTGACATGAAATTTGAGTAGGGACACAAATGCAAACTATATCAATAGGTATTAGCTATGATCATGGAATTTTCATCTCCCCTACAGACTATAATGACCCTCAGGATAAAGCCTATGTAGATATGTTTTCTTCAGCCTAGTGCATTACATGAGTGAGGCATAGAATACGTGTTTAAGAACTGCATCCTTTTCTTCTATATAACATAGCAATGCAAGTGAAAGCAAAATGCATCATAGAGAATATGGCATTTGTCCACATTGGCTCTGATTCTTTTTTAGGATCCAGAACTAAAACAGAATCAAGACTCATGAGAAAAGAAAAGAAGAATCTGGGAAAAGAAATAGCGCCTAGATGGTCTTATAACTTGATGAGATAGGCACTTCAACTGTATTTGGCTCCCGCTGAACTATTTTCCCTTAAGAAGATACTTAAGAAGCTAAATTTAAGCACGAGTTAAATCAGAAACTGGAGAGCCACCTACTGAAGTATTTTCATACCACTTGACTTCTCTAAAGATATTCAGCAACTTTATGGCTATGGATACCCAGACTGGGAATTCAAAGCTGAACTCTAACTTGAGGTGAATAAAGATACGGAGGTCATTCCCCCTGTATACAGAATGACGGGGATTCCAATCTCAGGGTCGATATTACTGACGCTGATTTTCTCCTGATGTAGATGCCTTAGAGATAGCTGTGATGTTAGGAGGTAAAAGAAATGGGACATTCACGAAAGAAATGTTATCTGTTAGTACTGTTAAGCTAAGAAATATTTATGTTCTGTAAATGAAATGAGCAAAGGCTACAGTATGGTCTGTAAATCAAAATCAGCAAAGCAGTCTGAAGGGACCAGACAGGCTCTCATTCTCTTTGTCTGTATGTTCATGAGTGTGTGTGTGTGTGTGTGTGTGTGTGTGTGTGTAAACTCTGTTGGCTTGGGCTGGGAGCAATTGTATGTCTACCCTTTGCAGCAAGGGTGTGGGCATGGCAGAGTTCTTAAGAGTGCCCAAGGAAGGCTCAAGACCCTAGCTCACCTTTCTCACCATCTCCGGTGGGACACAGACACACATCAAAATCAAAAAAGTTCACCTACAGTTGGAGAAACCTTTGAATTTCAATGCTGCTATTAATTCCTTTCTGGTGTTCCAGGCAGCCTGCTGAGTAAGTGAGGTCCTTAGCAAAGCAATAAGATGGGTTTTTTCCAGTCCAAAAAAAGCCATTAGGCTGCTGCAGAGAACCTAAACTTCTTTTCACTATACTATAACTTAAAATTGAGTAAAATTCCTGTCAGGCTGTAGGATTTCAGCCCATCAGCTTCAAAACAAATGGCGCAACATTAGCATAAACTCTGTACATTTTCTAGAGATAATTGAATTTTCCACACTTAATCCTCAAAACCAACTGTTCCTTGTTCTGGTCACAATTTTAATCAGTTATTCCCAGTTTTTTTGCGAGGAGAATGAAGGACCTTTTGTGGATAGAGAGTATTTACAGATTTGGTTAGCAGATGTACTCATGAAAATATTTCTGATCATGACACTGCCAGAAAGTCCCATGGAGGGGCAAAAGTATAAATGTATTAGCTATCTACCACTGTGTAACAAACTACCCCAGAATACTACTCAGTTTCTGTGGGTCAGGAATTTGAGAGCAGATTGGCTGGGTGGCTCTGACTTACTATCTCTCATGAGGTTGCAATGAAGATGTTCTCTGGAGCCAGGAGTCATTTGAAGGTTTGACTGGGGCTGGAGCATCCACTCCTAACATAGTTTTTTCATAAGCCTGGCAAGTTAATATTAGCGCTTTGCAGGAAACCTTAGTTCCTGCTAATGAGTGTCTCCAAAAGGCCACTTTAGGGCTCCCAGAGGAAAAACTAGAAGCTGTGATATCTTTGACCATGCAACCTTGTGTGGCCGTCAGCTTTTAAAATGGCTCCCAATCATCATCACCTGCTGGTGTTTATCTCTGATATAATCCCTTCTCTTTGTGTGTGGGCTAGACCTTGTGACTTGCTTTAGTGGCTAGAGTAATGGGATGCCACCTCTTAGGTTAGATTATAAAATAGTCTTGCATCCTGCTTACATATTACATACGTTCTCTCTCTCTCACTTCCTCCTTCTTTTTTTCTTCTCTTTTGCTCTGCTTCTCCTTCTTCCTTCTCCCTTTCCTTTCTACCCCTCCATCCCCTTCTCCTGGCTTGTTTTGATAAAACACACTGCCATGTTGTTAACTGCCCTGTGGAGAGCACAGCAGAACACGGAACTGTGAGATGCCTTAGACCAACAGTGAGAAACTGAGGCCCAAGTGAGATGCCTTAGACCAACAAAGAGAAACTGAGGCCCAAGCCAAACAGCATGTCAGATTCTGAAAACTATCAGCAAACCCTGGGTGAGCTTAGAAATGAACCGTCCCAGCTCCATCAAGTCTTAACTCAACATCAGCCTTTTGAGGGACTCACAGCCATAAGAACCGGTTAAGACACTCTTGATTCCTGACCCACAAAAACAGGGAGATAATGTGTATTTGTGATGCAAAAATAAACAACAATACTACTTGAACATTCATCTTTGCTATGTCCCATAACTTACACAGGCCAGCTCTCTTCGTGAAAAGAAAGGTGACTGTGGTTTTCTTCTGTCCAAAGATGACAGGGCGAGACACTACAGGGCCTAGCTCCATTTTCAGTTACCTAGAATAATTACCACATCATAATTACCTGGAATAACTACCACATCATAATTCTGGGCTGGTTTATAACCCGCTTGCATGGCAAGGAAGGAAAGAACAATTTCAGTGAGGTTCTGGAGCTCCCTCTGCAGAGGTCAACAAACAACAAGACTAGGGCAGATGTCTCCAGAGCTCTCTTGGAGAACGCATGTCATTTACTCCAGTGCAGTGATGGCGAAAAAACATTAGCAGCTTCTTGAGAGCTAAGTGCACCCCTTGAGTTGCCATCACTAAGTGGCAGTCAGAACTGGGCTTTGGTGAGATTGTAAAGGCAGAGGAACACACCTACTGATGCAAGGAGGAACTTGGATTTATGCAGGCTTTCCTACGTAAGGTTCCTGTTAAGTATTCCTTTGTCATGTAATATAAAGTTTAATAGTTGTTCACTTTTCATATGAACTCCACAAGATCTATTATATATGATCTGATCTCCCCTCCCAGCTTACTCTTTTCCTTCCATCGTTCCTATCTCACTGCAATGCCATATTTCCATTGCTCAGTTTCTGCCCTTGGAAGCAATCTATAGTTAGTTCTCTCATCAATTCCATTAATAAAACATCTTCCATTCTACCTGCAGAGTAGATTCAGATGCTGACCAGTATCACCACCTCTTCTCCCACTGTCCTGCCCTAGCCACCCTCTGCGTTCCCTTGGACTATTGTGATCAACCTTGGAACTGGTTTCTCTAAGTCTACCCCAATGGCTCCACAGTGCATCCTCAAAAGTGCGTGAGTAATCCTTATAAAATATTCTGTATCATATCAGTTTGCAGACCACACCTCCTTCATGGCTCCCATCCATCACACTCAGGGTAATCCCGAAAGCCCATCAATGACTGCAAGAACTCACAGTCCAGCCCTCTAATACCTCTCCAAGTTCAATCAATTCGATTTGCCTCCTTGCTTTTCCTACAGAACACTAATTATGCTCTCGCCTCAGGGCCTTGATCTCACACTTGTATCTCCTCTGGCAGACACAGTTCCCTCACCTTCTTCTCACCATTACATAAATGTTTCTGTGAAATTTTACCTCCCAACTCCTCATTCCCTTTACCAATTTGATTTATACCATGTGATTTACAATATCCTTTTTCTTATTTGTTTGTTTTCTCTTCCACACACTACAATGTAAACTACGTAAAAACAGTTTTGTCTGTTTTGCTTGACTGATGTATATCTTATTTGAATAGAATAGACACAATTTCAGGTATTGATTTCAGGTGCGACATTCAGATGCTTGAATGTAAGCATCACCTTAGCAGTGTTGATGAGACAACCGATTTATACATACATATATGTATATGTATAAATTTATTAGACATACATATTTATATATGTATAGGTATAAAATTTATACTGAATTTATACATACTAAATAGGTATGTATAAATTTATACACATATGTGTAAATATGACATGAGGGATGTGTTTAGTATAAATACTAAATGTTTTTTAGTATTTAGTATAAATATAGTGTTTAGCATATTTTTTAGTGTTTATGAGTCCTCTCTCATACTAAATTTATACATACTAAATATATATAAATTTATACATATACATATACATATAAATTGGTTAAATATCAACAGTGATAAATGTGTGTGTGTGTGTGTGTGTGTGTATATTCATAAAATGTTTATAACTTCTACTGCTGATCATCAATATTTAGTTGGGCAAATAACCATGAGTTCCCCCACAGGCAGGCAGCAAAGACTCCAGCTGAGAATAGTTTATTCTTTATATCACTCTCTCTGGGCCAAGAGTTATCACACCGGTGGGGCCTGGTCCATAAAAAGTCACTCATCTGGAATTATAGGTGGCAGGAGAAAGGTAAAAGAGGGCTTTTTTCTTCCATTTCTGCTAGCATTACTGGTGCTTTTGTTTTAAAAGCCCAGACATCAAGTTTGGTTAATTTAAGTTGCCTCTTGCAGTTTGGGAAATAGAAGAAATCTCAGCATGCCAGGGAGAATCAGGGGAGAAGCCTCCAGCATTAGGTGATCACCAAAGAACCTAGAACATTTGCCACTGGGATTCTACTGCAAGAGACAGGCTGTTGTTAGCCCACGCGCATGTTCAGGCTTTCTATGTCACACATGTGGGGACAGCTAATGAAAACAGCATCAAACCAGTTGGCCAGCCATCAAGTTGACTGGCAGGATGGAGGCCACCCAAGCAGCTCTTCAGGCACCAGTTTACCAGAATTGAGTCAGCCAGGACAGCAGGGAGAATGAGGGCCTGGGCAGCACCTATTTAGTGATTGCAGTAACTACAGCTAGTATGGATGTGTTTCAACAGCTGGTTCAGATGATCATTAGCCTAGGTCATAGGGTCATAGTAAATAACAGCATGGACGGTTGTATCCTGAGCCTTCTCTCCAGCAACAGCCCTCAAAGGGTGACGAGAGGATTGCATCGGTAGGCGTGAGAGCTAGTGCACATCCAGCCTGGCATCCTGAGGCCCGAGACATGCTAGGCCTCATCAAAATCCACGTGTCTGAAAGGAATGAAACAGAGTGAGTGAGATTTGTGTGGAGCTTGGTCCCTCTTTCCGATGAGATTCCTGGTGGAGGTCTAATAAGCCACACTCCTATATTACTCTCTTCCGCCTTGGTTGGTACAAGCAGCACAGCCTGCATCAATATAAGTTCCCTGGAGGGATCATCCTGGGTACGAATCTGATGTTAAAGAAGAAACATATCCTGTCAAGACTGAATGAAGGGTGGACTGACACCTTTTCCAGCTGGTTTAGGAATTAATGAGCTAAAATGGAGTTCAAAGGCTCATCCTATATTTTTCTTCTGAGTCACAACATGTTCCCTCTGATGCTTATAAGAGATTCCTAGGTAAGATATTTATGACAGGGTCTGAATATTGGTGATTTTGAAAAATCACTGAAGAATAGAAGACAGGAAAACAATCGCGGCTTGGATGGTTCTCCTTGTCATTGACTTGGTTCAGACACAAGCTATACCTTTACAGTTATTTGGAACATACCTGAGCTCCGAGGATTTCATTTTATTTTCAAAGGAGGCTGCACTATCTTTTCTATCCTTAAAAAATGAAGGAATACAAACAACAGAACTTGACTTCCCAAAACACTTACCTTAACTGATAAATGCCCACTTTTCTAACAGCGTGGACATTACCACTCACAAATCTAAACCTATCCCTACAGCTTACTATCTTTCACCTAAAATCTTAAAAAATAGTAAAGTAAAATAAATTTTAAAAGAATGTATCCTTTATCAGCTCTGTATCTAAAGGGAAATAATATCTGCATGTATCTTCCTGAACATGAGTTTTCAGGCGGGAAGATACCTTACCTATTATCTTTCAAGGTCATTTATAGAGTTAAATAAAATATTAAATATTAAATTACTTTTGACCTCCAAAATATTGAGCAAGAAAACATATTGGGCTGTTATCCCCAGGGTGATAGGAACTGTGCATAGCTAAAAGTAAAGGAAGGGAAAGTAGGTACTTTAGTGTGGAGGTGAACTAACAGATAAGCAGTAATTGTAGGAGTCTGGGCAAGAAATGGTGAACTGTGAGCTGCGCACCAGCAATAGAAATGCTATGTAATTGTCTGAGATGATAGCTGCCCTTGACTGTCAGCAAGTCTCAATTACCCAAATCCCCAGCCGTTCGTTCTCTTCAGGGTGATGTTTCTGTTAGGATGATGTTCTCCAGCATGCAAGGGGAGAGAGGCGCAGCAGTGTGACATGTGACATTTCACTCTCATCAGATGTTCCTCGTAAATGGATCACAACAGCTGCAATGCCCCGTAATGACATTAAAATGACTGCAAATCCTAAGTTGTTTCCTTCCACAGTTAGGAATCTTCTCCTAGACATTTTCTGGCGATCCCACAGGGTTTTCTCATATTGCATTTGCCTCTGTGCACTGTCAGACACTGGTTGAGAAGAGCCAGAGGGCTTTTCACACTAAATATAGTCTTTAAAAAATCCATGACACTTGACAAATTGGTTAAAATTGAAGTCCTTTCTACATTTTAGGGGAGAATAGTTAGCCGATTACATACTGTAGCATACACAAATGCTGCAAGACCTCGAATTGGGCATATGGAAAGAAATAACTCTCATTTCTTCTACATTTAATAACAGGATAAAAAGCTGGCAAGTAAATGATGGCAAATCGGAGAGAAACCACATAATAAGAATGAACTAACCCAGGAGACATAATGAATTGTGCAGAGAGCTTCCTCCAGGAAGGACACTTGCAAAGTAATGGAAATCACTGCTACGAACGACTTGGTTTGTGACTTTGCTTCCCCAGACAAAAGAAGAGGCTATTAGCAAGGCTGCTGTTGATGCCATTGAGGCCATTTATAATCTCAGTACTCAGGCCTGCTGCAAATCCCCGCTTTTCCCATAGTCCCAGCATCTTCCACTTGTCATTCTTCACAATTGTTATTTCATGCCATGAATAGAAGGCACATTACAGAGAAAGCCGCTCTTTCTGCTCCGCATTGTCTTATGAGTGAGGGTTGCAGCTCTCTTACTTTTTGGTGTCAGATTCAGTTGATTAAATGTAGCATTATTTTAACAACCTGTGACAGGTTTCATAGAGAGGATTTATAGAACATATCCTGGGAATCCATCCTCCAACCTTAAAAATGGTGCTTGGTGTGAGGCTATTAGTCAACAATGCAGTAGGAGTACTAGCTACAGCACAATGTAGTAACTTAATTTGCGATATTCTTAATGCGGCACAATTGTTTTAGAAGATAGATTATGTTATCATGTTATTTTTATCAGTGTTGCTAATATTCTGGCTTGTGTTGTTCATCTTTGGTTGCCAGTATTCTAGAAAATAGTTGCAAGCAAGTGAGTCCAGAAAAGGAGCTCTCTTGGGTTATAAAAATCTCAACTTCTTGATCGTGAGAGTAACCAGTGACATGTCCTCTAGAAGATGGTACAAAGCTTTTCAGTATGACCCCTGCTCTTTTGCCAACGTTCTAATTAAAATGAAGGGAGATTTACAACCAAGAAATTTCAAATGATTCAGGTGGCATTTCTCATAAGGTGAAGCAATAATGACAAGAAAGTCAAACAATGGATGTTGAAATACACAGTGAGATCTGTGCCTGAAGGAAAGGCTGGGCCACACCTGGTACAATCTCGTCAGTTACATGCCCACCTCTGCAACCAAATGCATAAACCCTGGGATTACCTAGATTAATCTTTCTCTTCATACAAGTTGCCAGCAGTTAGGTTGAGAAGAAAATTAAGAAACCCATCCTTTCGAAAGGCCTTTGTATTTTGCTTCCATTCTCCCCTCGAGTTTCTTCATTTATCAAGAAGGCAGTCATTCCTGTCAATCCTTAAAATTAAGGGTGATGAACACAATGCATCAATCAAAATTGTTTCCATTGAAACTTTAAAGATTCCTTTTGAGACGGTTTATTTGGTATGTTCAACAGCAGATTGATAAATCAGTTTTTGTCTCTTGCTATTTTGTGATTTATGATTTGTTATTCTAATGCATTTGGAATTCTAGGTCTCATCAGCTAAATTATATTTTTGGAACATAACAAAGCATTAAATTACATATTAAGAATTAAACTGATCTCTCCTTTAATCATATTATGACTCACGGTCACTTTTATTTTGTTTTTTTTGTTGTTGTTGTTGTTGTTGTTGTTGTTGAGGGGTTGGTGGCGAGAACAAAATGTGAAGAGCCAAAATGTTCACCTTCCTGAGAATCCCTTACACTAGAGGCACACCGTTTTCTTTGTATCTGAAACAGGGCAGACATCAGGGCTCCATTTGCACAGCAGGTAGAGAGGTTGTAATCGACAGGAGAGAGGCTCAGACACTGTTCTCCTCCCCTGTCAGGGACTCACAGCAAGCTCTCAGAGGAAGCCCATGTGTTTGGCCAGTTCTGCCTCCTTACATGGAGGCTATGAAGGCAAATTTACAGGCAGAGATGTTCTCTTGCAAGTCCTCAACATGCACACAGATCTGCTCTAAAGCAGAAGTCTGAATCAATTAAGAATAAAAGGCATACGTGACTCTATAGTTGGGAACTTGCCCTGTTTCTGACAGGTTCGTTCCAGTAGATTGGTTTGGTAATTTTGCCTAGCATGGCTCTGATGGCTCGTTGTGACCCCTTTAGTGCATTTTTTCTTTTATTCAAGTATGTTTTAAATTTGTTTGAAATTAATTTTCTAAAATTCAGAATAGATTTTTTTGAAGAAGGGTAAAAACAGATCCTTATAATCAGCTCCGGGTTTGTTCCTCAGGTGTGTCTGCCTGAGCAACGTTTTGCTTTTTCTCCATGTATTGCTCTCTCGTTTTACCTCAGGAGTTAAATATCTCAGTCATTGGAACTATCACCTTGACCTCTATGTGTCCTACATCCCATGCCACCAGAGGGACAATTAAACAATTAAGCAACCATCACATTGCATCGTTCACCCATTTCCCATCCTCCCTCAAGATGATTCCTCATATAGGATGATATAATATATTATTTGATTATATATAATAACATATGACCAATCTGAACTCAGAATTTCATTTTGAGTCCATATTGTGGGATACTCTCTCTTAACAAATATTGTATTAGTGAGAGGCTCAAGATAAAGCATACAGTACATGAAAAATGTAGGACTTTGAGGAGCATTTGCAAATAAAGGGACTCCCTACAAAGCCTGGAGTACAGGGTACACAATGATAGTGCAACACCCTGGAACTAACAGTGGCCGAGCCGTTGCCATGCCTGAGCCCAGAGAGATGATGGGACGGAGTGGCTGCTGGAACCCAGCAGGAGAGTCACTGCTATGATTAACTTTATGTGTCAACTGGGCTGGGCCATGGTACCCAGTTTTTCATCACACACCAGTCTAAATGTCACTGTGAAGGTGTTGTTCAGATGAAATTAACATTTAAAGCAGTAGCCTTGGGTAAAGTATATAACCCCTCATAATGTGGGTGCTCCTCCTATCAGCTGAAGGCCTCAAAAGTAAAGACTGACGCTCCCCAAGGCAGAAGAAATTCTGCCTTCACATAGCCTTCAGATGTGAGACAGCAAGATCAAGTCTCCCTAGGTCACCAGCCTGCCAGCCTGCCCTGCAGATTTCAGATCTGAAAGCCCCCACATTCATGTAAACCAATTCCTTACAACCAATCAGCCTCTCTCTCTCTCTTTCTCCTCTCTCTCTGTGTATAATCTATATAATATATACTATATTATCTATAATGTCATTATATAGTACATTATATGTTAATATATGTAATGTTATAATACTTCTATATGAAAACAATGATAGAATATGTTATATAAAATATAGACATATTACATATTATCAACTATATAATATATATAATTTAATGTTATATAGTACATTTATATTTTATTACATTATACATAGCATATAATATATATATGGTGTGTGTGTATATATATATATACTTACATGTATGTGTGAACCTATTTCATCTGTCTTTCTGGAGCACACTAACTAATACAGTCTTCAATGAATCGTCCTTAAGAAGAGCAGTGACTTTCGGTCAAGGGACTCAGCACAGGTATCCCAGGTGAAGGGACTCAGGTAACCTCCTCAGGGAGGAAGCCAGGCTTATGGATACTCTGGCCTCTCTCTACTGATTCCTTAAATTCCTGGTAGAGCTTGCCTTTGGCTAAACTCAATGAGTAAGACAGTCAACCCTCAGTTCATTTACCCCAGCTTTCCAGGGTGACCAAGGGAGAAAGGGGGAAGTCTATGGTGGGGGTGACACTATCACTTGTACTCTACCCTTCACTTGCTCAGCTCTGAACATCACTAGTAGACTGGAGTAGAAAAACCTGGACACACGTGGTCTCCCTTTATTTCCTATGGGAAAGCAGCATTTTGGAAGCAAGTGCTTGCTGCTCCTCATGCCAGACTTTGCCATATGCACAGAACTGGTGCATCCTTAATAATATTAACACAACCTTAACAATATCAGTGAGGGTATGTTCATTTCCCTTTCCACTAATTTGGCTTATTTCTCTATTTACAACTTGTATAGGAAAAAGGAGTCCAGTTAGTAATAATAATAATAATGGCAGTAATGAGATATTGGTCATGTTGTTCTACTAATTACCATTCAAATGTTGTTTATGTAATTATTCTACAATTGTATGTGTTCACCTTATTTCCATTTTACTGATGGCAACTTGAAACTTGCAGTGTGGTGGTGATTTCCCTTGAATATTAATTAGAATCCATCACTTTCTAATTCCAAAGTCAAGCTTTTCCCAATAATATAGCACTCTCTTAGCTTGTAACACAAAAATAAAATCAAGGAAATAAAATAAATTGTATTTAGAAATTGTAGCATCGACTGGGATTCCTAGATTCCTAAATAGTAGAATCCAGTACATTCTACTATTGCTATAGTTTGGCTCTGTGTCCCCACCCAAATATCATCTTATGGCTCCCATAATTCCCATGTGTTGTGGAAGGGACCTGGTGGGAGATAACTGAATCATGGTGGTGGGTCTTTCTAGTGCTGTTCTCTTGGTAGTAAGTCTCATGAGATCTGATTGTTTTAAAATGGGAGTTTCTCTGAACAAGTTCTCTCTTCTCTTGTTTGTTGCCATGTGAGACGTGCCTTTCACCTTCTGCCATGATTGTGAGGCCTTCCCAGCCACGTGGAACTAATAAACCTCTTTCTTTTATAAATTGCCCAGTCTCGGGAATGATTTGTCAGCAGCGTGAAAACAAACTAATACAAATATATTCCTTTGCATACAAATTATACAAAAAACCTGAACTATATTTTCCATGGAGGCTACAGTAACAGCATCAGATAAGCTGAGCACTGAAGACAGAACTAGGTCTATGCTGTGTTCATATTATATCTAAATTCCAGTGGAATAATCATGATTCATTTCTTATCTTCATATACAGCTTTTCCAGAAGGAAAATAGTGATACCTTAGAAACATGTGGAAACTGAGGGGACACGCTGAACTCACTGCAAACTGACAACCCAAGACTGATATTTCCTGGCTTTACATTCCTCTCCAACTCCTGTTTTCCTCACCTAGGGTAAAGCATGCCTCACTTTCATGATTCAAGGTGAAAGGGATGTCTCATATGGTGGCAAACAAGAGAAGACAGAGCTTGTGCAGGGAAACTCTTGTTTTCAAAACTATCAGATCTCATGACATGTATGCAGTACCATGAGAACAGCACGGGAAAGACCCATCCCCATGATTCATTATCTCTGTAGTAAGGTAATTGAAGACAACTATGCTACATCTTGGATGGATTTCTGATCATGTCTTTAAACTGATTTCCATGAATGTTTTGACCAAATCCCCAAGAGGATGGGTAGCACTGTTCAGATGGAAATGTTGTGAGATAAGGGACCCAGGAAGGACATCTTTGGAAGAAGCCCAGTCCTCTGCAGAATTGACAGATTTAGGAGAAATAGGCACAAGATGTCCCAAAACAATCTGAATTTTAGGGAAATAAAAAATAGCTTTTTGATATCAGTATGTTTAATGCAATATTTAACTGAAAACATTTGTTATTCATCTCAAATTCAAATGTAACAAGCATCTTGTATTTTCTCTGGTGACTCCGGTTCTGTGGCAATGACAAATTGATAATCTCTCTTGAAATGAAAATAATCATCAGCCTGTTAGAGGGCAGCTTTGGCTTCCAGAGATCGGCAATGCAACAATGACTCACCAGTCAGAATAAGGCCTTGGCCCCAACCTGTCTGACTATAGGTACCATTGGAACATGGGTTCTTACTGTGGTTGTTTCCTCAGTCCCAGGTTGCAGAATTCCCATGTCAGCTCTCTGGCCCTGGGGGTGAAGGTTGTTGTGATAAGGAGAGTGAAATGGAAGCCCTCTGACACATCAAAATAAGAAACCAAAAGTAAGACTACATCCCTGGAGAATTTCCAGAAATACGTGTTGCGTTGAAGACCCATTCCTACCACATCTTCATTTACCAGATTAGCCACTATAAGCCTGAGGTGTGTGGTGAAGGATGACTGTGGATGGTCATAAACTGAACCAGGGGCTGATGATCAGGAAGGCTGTCTTATTGAATATGTTTACTGGAGAAACCAACACTCTGCCCCCATCATGCACTCACACATATGGCAGGGCTATTGGCCTAGAAATTCTTAGGAAGGGAATTCAGAAGCAAGTTTCAATAACATAGTAGAGACAGCAAAGTAGCTTCATTGTCTTGCTTCAAGACTATGACCACTATCCTGCTAGTTCCTGAAATACAACTCAGAGGGACTTTGGTTACCTTCACATCCCATATCATTTATCCTATTCTGGTTTATTATATTATAGACATTATTCTACCTTGTTCCAGTGAATAGGAATTAGTAAGCACCAGGTACTGTGATAAGCCTGCCGAAGATGTGAGATAAATCCCACAAAACTTTAGGGCTGTGATACCATGAAGTTTCTTGAGTGATGGTGTATTAGGATAATCTATTCTAACCATACGGGGGGTGGATGACTTTACCTTGTATCTTCCACAAAATACAAAGTTGCAGCAAACTTGGGGAGGTCTGGGGTGTGCTTCTCCCACTCACTTTCCATGGGAAGCGATAGCCTGGTGGTTTTGAATGGGGAAAGGAACAGCATCAAAGAACTTCTGGGCAAGTCCAGGAAGCTGCGCAAAGTGTCCTGGGACTTAGGAGCTGGGACGTACAGGACCATTAGTGTTAGCGGTGTCTGGAGCAGACACAAATGCTGTTTGGAGTCTCTGAAAAATGGCAGCAGGAGAAAGAAAGTGCATAATCCCCCACAGGGATTATGGAGTCAGGCTCTGATGTCCTATGCTGCCAGCAATTCTCTAATCGAAAACCAGCTCCTGACTTGCAACTGGGCCGTGGAAGAGACTGACCATGGACACCAAAACACTGCAGGACCCAGAATGTCCACCATGCAGTGGGTGCGGCTAAAGCAACAAACTGCACAGGTGGACGTTCGGAGCAGCGTGCCCTATGACATCATATTTAAAAGGCAGGTATGTCAGCTCAGTTCCAGGCAGGTCCTGAAGGAGGAATAACCTGCATGAGGAGGCGGGAGGCATTCCAGTGGCCTGCTTCTCTGCGTTGCCACAGCATGGGGCACCCACTCTGTGTCCTCAAAGGAACTCCCTGCAACAGGCACCCGGTGGGGAAAGGCCATGGAGCTGTTTCCCCACGCTGGAAGGCAGCCGGGCCAGCAGCCACTGCTTTCAACCCCACACCATGGAAGCAGGAAGTCTGCTCAGTGAGCAGGATTTGGGGCCACAAATTCGGTGGTTCACTTTTTGTGGAAGGATATGTTAATTGATATTAATAATCAGAGAAGCAGAGGAAGATTGAATTGTGGTTAAGCTAAGTTTTAAATCTAGTGGAACACCTCCTAGTACTTCCTTCCCTAATCATAATTTTAATAGAAAACTACAGCTGTCTAAAAATTATGCAGCAGGGACTTAGCAAGTGTTTAACTTTGGACCCAGAACTTACCTTTGTCTGAGAGGAAAATTCCCCTACATGCTATCGCCTTTCTACAGGAAAAGCACAGGACTCTGCTGTTTTCTTTTAACATTGATAAGTATGCAAAGTGGCAGCAGGTTTTGTTGGGATGGACTCTTTCTCTTACATATTCAAGACCAGTTAGTTTCTGTCTCTTCAAGGCATGTATTTCTGGCATCCAAGTTCTGAGCTATTAACAAAGCATGATGACTTCCTTGGGGGACAGAGTGCTGTGTTGCAGGACTCTTGCTACAGATCTGTATAGGGAATCTACGGAACTGCCATGAACCATTCTAGGGCAAAGACATCTACATACTAAGGAATTCTTCTCAAAACTACATGATTAAGCAACCTAGAAATAAGTAGAAACCCTCCCGTGTCCTGTGGACAGGCCATGGGAATCCCGACTTAGTATTTCCCTCCTTGCTGTAACCACATAGTATTTCCTTCCTTGCTGTAACCACACGATGGAGTTTGACTTTGGTCATACCGTCAGCACCAGACTATTTAGCCTGGGCAGAAGAGAACCTTAAACTTTGAAGTTTAAACAGGGTAAATATTTTCTTCTGGATATATGTCCAAAGGAAATAATATCAGTCTGTTGAAGTGATATTTGCACTCCCATGTTTCTTGGAGCATTATTCATGAAAACCAAGACGTGGAATCAATCTAAGTGTCCATCAATGGATGAATGGACCAAAAAACTGTGGACCAGTGGAATATGATTCTACCTTATGAAAGAAGGAAATCCTGTCATTTGAGACAACATGGATGCATGTGGAGGACAGTAGGTTAGGTGAAATAAGCCAGAACAGAAAGACACATCTTACATGATCTCACTCATATGTGAAATCTAAAACATTGAACTCACAGGTACAGAAAGTAGAATGGTGGTTGCCAGGAATAGGGGGTTACCAGGAATAGGGGTTAGGGAGATTTTAGCCAACATGAAGAGTTTTGGTTAGATAGGAAGTTCTGGAGCTCTATTGAAGAGCGTGGTAACTACAGTTAACAGTAGTGTATTGTTTCCTGTAAAATTGCTAAGACAGAAGGGTAGGAAAAGTTTGCACCACACCAAATGATACAAAGGTGAGGTGACGTATCTGTTTATTAGTTAGATGTAGTCATTTCACATCTACCTATATCAAGACATTTTGTTGTATATCACAAATATATACAATTTTGATTTGTGAATTAGACCTTAATAAAGTTGAGGAAAAATGGTAAATATTCTGTTCGCTGATATATATGAAGCTGGTATAAGAAAGTATCTTCAGTCTATAACTGAAGCACCACTTCTGATGTGCCTGGTTAGGTAAGGCACCATCTGCACAGTAAGTCTTAGTTCTGAGGCTGCCTGCGTCTGAGGAACCCAACTCGGTAAGGACTCTGACCAGAAGCCATAGCACAAAGAGCTCCAAGGGCTCTCACAACCAGGATAGCTACAAAGGCAGAACTTTGGAGGCAGCCACGCAGCATGCATTCAGTAAGAAAAACTCTCTTGAACTGTGCCTTTGCAGAAGCCCCTAAAACAAGGCTTGTTTGCTGAGGCCTGAAGCTTATCTCTTATACACATTTGATTCAACAGAGGGTTTGCACCACATCACCAAAGAACCATTATTTGTCTTTGGGCAAAGCTGTAGTCTGGTATAAAGTCATTTGACTATGTCTTAGGGCTTGAGGTCTTGTATCTAAGCTAAAATAGAGAAACCTAGTCCAATATTAGCCTCCCCAATCCCCCAAAATCCCCCAGTGTGAAAATATCCTGCCCATACAGTAAGTCAAGGGCACAATCACCTGGGAGCTGCAGAAATCTCAGTAATTCCATGTATTATTGTTACTCCTCCACATTCTATGGTATTCCTTGATTTTCCTGGTGCATACACCAAGTATATACTGGGGATCTTTGAAGGGCTAAATAAGTAACATACCTCATTTGTATTTGCATTCTGAAAAAAATCAGTAATTAAACTATTGATGGCTTGATGGACAAAATAAAACTGCACTTCTATTCTTTGCCTCCTTTATCTTTCTCGAGTTATTTTCTGAAATTAGATACTCCATCAGTGAATACATCTCAATTCTTCTTGATATTTGATGATTCCAAAATTTGCAACCTCTCTCTTCTGCACTTATCCATTGTCTGAGTCTACTTTGTGTTGTTGTAACAGAATACCTGAGACTGGGTAATTTATACATGTTGTAACTGGGCATGGTGGCTCATGACTGTCATCCCAGCACTTTGGGAGGCTGCAACAGCCAGATCACCTGAGGGCAGGAGTTCAAGACCAGCCTGGCCAACATGGTGAAACCCTATCTCTACTAAAAATACAAAAATTAGCCAGGCATGTTGGTGGGCACCTGTAATCCCAGATATTAGGGAGGCTGAGGCAAAACAGTTGCTTGAATCTGGGAGGTGGAGGTTGCAGTGAGCCAAGACTGCACCACTGCACTCCAGCTTGGGTGACAGAGCAAGACTCCATCTCAAAAAACATAAAAAGCAAAAAATAAAAATAAAAAGGTATTTAGCTCAGGATTCTACAGGTTGGCCACCAGCATCTGCTCAGCCTCTTGTGAGGACCACAGGCTGCTTCCATGCACTGCAAAGAGTGGAAGAGCAGACACCTGGAAAACAAAGAGATTACATGGCAAGAGGGAAAGCAAGAGAGAAAAGCTGAGAAACGCAGATTCCTTTTAACAGCTCACTTTTGCTGGAATTAACCCATTCCAGCAAGAGTGTGAACTCATGCACCCCCGGGGGAAAGGCAATCTATTTGGGAGAAATTCATCTCCATAAACCAAACACCTCCTACTGGGCCACGCTTCTCAACACTCCCACAATGAGATAAAATTTCAACGAGTTTTGATGTGACAAACCACGTATAAACCACAGCATTCGTTCATTGAAAATATTTATGATGGACCTATATACACTAACAGCTATGTTTTAGGAATACAGAGTAAGCACAATCAGGAGAAAACACTGCCTTCATGGGATTTGCGTTTCAGTGGGGAAGATTCAGATAAGAAGGAAATAGGTAATTGCATTAAATAATAACAAGACATTTTTTTCCTGGAAAGGTATATGATAGAGTTGGACTAATGAATGCTGAGGAATATTTAACTATAAATAGAACATCAGTGTAGCCCCACTCAGAGTGTGACATTTTGTCAGCAACGTGATGAAGCACATGTGGTTATTGGGATTTTTCAATCCCAATATACTGGCTATGAGACTGCTCCAGGGAGAGTAACAGTCCTACCTGGTGTTCTTGAGGCAGAACAAGGACACAGGTGTGACTCAAGAAGGGTGAGGAGAACAGAGGGAGGACAAGACAGGAACCACAGGGGCAAGCCACATCAGGCCTCCTTGGCTTTACTCTTAGTGACAAGTAGGGCTGCTGGATCCTGCTGCACAGAATATCAACAAGCTCTGACACATTTTCAAAAGAACATTCTGGTTCCTAGGTGAAGAAAAGACTACAGGGTCAGGTTGGAATGCAGGATCCCAATCAAATGGCTCTTGCAATTATCAATCAAAGAAATGATCATGGCTAGTGGCACTAGATATCATTGGATGGAATTTGTGCTCAGAAGCATAGGGAAGATAATAGTGTTTCTTATGCTCACCTGCCATCATTGACAAATAGACATTGGTGTGTGCAGCCATGGAACGCTCGTGTTTGGGCTCTCAGTTGTGTAATGCTGGGCCATGATACTACCTACACATGCTCCACCGGAGAACCACAGCCTCGCACAGTCTCCAGCTCTCTCTATGCTCTATATAATTTATGGACCCTAAATAACAGGCAGCACTTTGCTAGTCCCAGTTCTCACAGCTTTAAATAACAAGTTTCTATGTAAATATAGATAAAAACATTAACTTACATATCAGTTATGGTAGGACCCTCCATACAATCTGAACTAACCAACAGTCTGAGTTAGTTCAGTTTTGTCATTTGATAAATTTAATTGCATGCATTTTCCTTTTAGCTTGATACATAAACATATTTCACAAATAACTGCACCAATTTTTCAAATCCCAATATATTGGATTAGATTCTTTTTCTAATTTTGTCCATCATTAAAGCAACTATTTCTTTATAGAATTTGCTTAGTTTAGTTCCCCATTCCATTAAGTCAGCTTGTATTTTTCATCTTTCCTAATGTTGCCATCCCTCATTACCTATCAACAGAAAGTTGCATTTACTTGAAGCTTATCCCTCCATCAAATAATTAATTAAGAAGTTAATTAATAGCAGGCATATTGTTGGCCTCTGTGACAGTTCATTAAATACTTCCTTCCTAAAGACACTGTCATTTATTTCAGTTGTTATTAATGGTCTTCAAACTTCAGTTTTTTTAATGTCAAAACTCATATTTAACCCGTATTGAATTAATTTTGCAGGTGAAACTTCAGTCAAATATTATTGTATTAATTATTGACCTAAAGTGTTGTATTGCCTTCTAATATGTGGGCTGAGTTTGTTTTTGACTGCCTTCAAATTCCAGACACATGAATGACAGTTCAAAATTTGCCAGACATTTTCTTTCCTAGCTATCATTATATATTTTATAATTTGTTCTTTAATGTAATGAGCAAACTCCCCTTTGGTTATGACAGGTTTAGTGGAAATTCCCACTACCTTTTTGACTTTACAGAAACTTGATTACTAGGTATACCACTTCTATATACTTCTCTTTATACTAATACATATATAATATTTTATATACATTTAAATACTGCTTATCTTTCATTGGCTTACTATCTCTTGAAATTTGGGGCAGAATTTCGGTTTTTCTCTATTGCTTCTTCTAAGAAATACATGTTTCTCCTTAATCTCTAATTCATTACTCCACTAAGACTTACACTTGTCTGCCACTCCAATTCCCCTGCTATAGGTCATTACAGGAATGGCCATAAATGAATCACCTCCTGCATTAGCCTGTTCTCACATTGCCATAAAGAAGTCCTTGTGACTGGGTAATTTATCTTAAAAAAAGAGGTTTAATTGGCTTATGGTTCTACAGGCTGTATAGGAAGCATGACTGGGGAGATTTCAGGAAACATTCAATCATGGCAGAAGGCAAAAAGGAAGCAGGCATATTTTCATATGGTGGATGAGGAGAGAGAGAGAAGGGGGAAGTGCTACAGTTTAAAAAACCAGATCTCATGAGAACTCACTCACTATCATGAGAACAGCAAGGGGGAAATCTGCCTCCATGATCCAATCACCTCCCACCAGGCCCCTCCTCTAACACTGGGTGTTGACATGAGATTTGAGTGGGAACCCAAATCCAAACCATATTATTCTGGCCCTTCCCAAATCTCATGTTTTTCTTATATTGCAAAATAGAATCCTCCTTTTTTAACAGTCCCTCAACATTTCAACATTAACTCAAATGTCCATATTCCAAAGTCTCATCTGAGACAAGACAAGTCACTTCTGCCTATGAATCTGTAAAATCAAAAGCAAGTTAGTTACTTCCCAGATACAATGGGAGTACAAGTAGTGAATAAATACACCCATTCCAAGAGGGAGAAATCAGTCAAAACAAACAGGCTCCATGCAAGTCCAGAATCCATCATGGGAGTCATTAAATTTTAAAACTTGAAAATAATCTTCTTTGATTTCGTGTCTCACATATAGGTCACACTGATATAAGAGGTGGACTCCAAAGGCTTGGTCATTTCCACACCTGTGGCTCTGCAGAATACAGTTCCCTCAGCTGCTTTCATGGGCTGGGGCTAAGTGCTGTGGTTTTCCAGGTACTTGTGGCTTTTAAGCTGCTGGTGGGTCAACCATTCTGGGGTCTGGAGGGAGGTGGCCCTCTTCTCACAACTCCACTAGGTTGTGCCCCAGTGGGGACACTGTGTTGTGGCTCTGACCCCACATTTCCCTTTAGCACTCCCCTAGCAGAGGTTCTCCATGAAGGCTTCACCTCTGCAGCCAACTTCTGCCTGGACATCCAGGTGTTTCCATACATCCTCTGAAATCTAGGTAGATCTACCATTCTGGGGTCTGAAGGACAGTGGCCCTCTTCTCATAGCTCTTAGGCAGTGCCCCAGTGGAGACTCTGTGTGGGGGCTCCAACACCATATTTCCCTTCTGCACTCCCTTAGCAGGGTTTGCCCATGAGGGCTCTGCCCCTGTAGCAGATTTCTGCCTGCATATGCAGGTATTTCCATACAACCTCTGAAATACAGGTGGAGCCCCCCAAACCTCAACTCTTGCCTTCTGCACACATGCAGGCTTAACTGCACATGGAAGCCACCAAGGCTTACAGCTTGCATCCTGTGAAGCAGCAGTCTGCAATGTTTCTGAGGCCCTTTCAGTCATGGCTGGAGCTGGAGCAGCTAGGGCATAGGGACAAGTGTCTCAAGGTTGTGCAGGACAGCAGGGCCCATAGTCCAGCCCACAAAACCTTCTTTCTTCCTATGCCTTTGGGACTGTGATCAGAGGGGTTGCCACAAAGGTCTCTGAAATGCCTTTTGCTATGGCTGTTGACATTTGGTCTGTTCTCACACTGCTATAAAGAACTGCCCAAGACTGGACAATTTATAAAGGAAAGAGGTTTAATTGATTCACAGTTCTGAATGGCTGAGGAGCCTCAAGAAACATAAAATAATGGTGGGAGGTGAAGCAAACATGTTCTTCTTCATGTGGTGACTGGAGACAAAGTGTAGAGTGAAAGAGAAAAGCCTCTTATAAAACATCAGATCTCATGAGAACTCACTCACTGACATGAGAACAGTATAGTGGGACCATGCCCATGATCTAATATACTTCCCACAAGGTTCTTCCCCCAACACAAGGAGATTACAATTCGAGTTCAATTCAAGATAAGATTTGGGTGGTGACACAGAGCCAGACCTTATTTATTTATTTATGCAAATTTCTGTAGCCAGCTTGAATTCCTTCTAAGAAATGGGTTTTTCTTTTCTAACACACAGTAAGGCTGTAAATTTTCTAAACTTTTATGTTCTGCTTTCTTTTTAAATGTAAGTTCCAGTTTCAGATCATTTCTTTGCTTACACATATAATCATATGCTGTTAGAAGCAGTCAGTCCATATCTTGAATACTTTGCTGCCTAGGAATTTCTTCTGCAAGATACCTTAAATTATCACTCTCAAGTTCAAAGTTCCACAAATCTCTAGGGCAGGAGGACAATGCCTCTAATCTCTTTATTAACACAACAAAAGTGACCATTGCCAATAGGTTCCTCATCTCAGTCTGAGACCACTTCAGCCTGGACTTTATTGTCCATATCACTATGAGCATCTGGTCACAACAATTTAACAAGTCACAATGAAGTTCCAAACTTTCCCTCATTTTCCTGTCTTCTTCCGAGCCCTCCAAACTGTTCCAACTTCAGCCTTTTACCCAGTTCTAAAGTTGCTTCCACATTTGCAGGTAAACCTATAGCAATGCCCCACTCCCAATACCAATTTTCTGTTCTCACATTGCTATAAAGAATTGCCTGAGACTGGGTAATTTATAAATTAAAGAGGTTTAATTGACTTATGGTTCTGCAGGCTGTACAGGAAGCATTGGTAGAGTGGCCTCTGGAAACTTTCAAATCTTGGTGAAGGTGAAGGGGAAGCAGGTACATCTTCATATGGCAGAGCAGGAGAGAGAAAGAGAAGGGGGAGGTGCTACACACTTTAAATAACTGGAACTCATGAGAACTCACTCACTATCAGCAGAGCAGCAAGAAGGATATCCCCATAAACACCGGCTCATGGGGGCTTGTCCTGTCTCCTGCTACTCTTATAATTGAGTTGCCATGTAAAAAAGCCAGCACTAGACGGCTGGAGGTATGTGGCCCCAGCTCAGCTGTAACAGTTCGTTACATAGTTAATCATATCAGTAAGGCTACTACCTCATTCACCCCAATTGATTGACTTCCCAGATAGCTATATCTGCACATTGACACAACATAAGGCTAACAGAAGAATGGCCTAGAGAAGCCCAGCCCAATTTACTTACCCACAGAATTATGAATTAATAAAACAGTTGGGAGTTGTTTTGAGACACCAAGTTTTCTCACTCATCTGCTAATGGCCAGGTTTCGTATTTTAATGGAAAACAGAGGCAACAAATAAAAACTACTTTTTTTCCTTCCATCAAAATGAATGAGGTCCCTGGTGTCTGTAGCACCCTTTTCTCTGTGTCAAAATTGAGATAAGCATAATTGCTCCTCTAAAAACTTGCTTCTCTGTGGGTTCTATGCATCCCTTCCTCTATTGCCTTCTCTCAATCTTCACATTTTTAGTTAAACTAAACCTTCCTTCTGTATCACCACGTTCTCTTATTCTACTTAATAAATTCTGGAATCTTATACATGTATAGTTAGTCCCCACTTCCTTAAATAGCATTCCTGTCTTTACCCTTCATTCCCTTGTAACTACTACTCATTTTTGGTTAACCTTAAGAATATCCTCCTTTAAAGACCTGCCCCAAGTAATCTCTGAACTTTTTGATTTACTGATTTCTTAAAGCACCACAAATGGCTTTTTTCCCACCACATAACCAAAACTGCTTCTTTTTCTATCACCAGTAACTGTTCTGGCAGCTCTACAGCACAGTCCACTCCGTTCGTCTACTAAAACAGCTTCAGTGTGGCAGCTTCAGTGTGGCAGACACATGCTGTTTCCAAAACAGCAACCTATTGGTTTCCCCTGGATTCCTCCCAGCTCCTGGGATCTTGGTCAATCTCTTCTTCTGGCTACTAGGTCTTACTGCTAAATGTTGTACATTCCCAAGCCTAACCCGGTACCTCCATCCTCTTTCTCTTTTTTTCTCACCATAGGTTTTCTTGGCCATTTTCTTGGCTTAATTAGCAGCTCATGTTGGTGTTCTGATTTCTCTGTCTTATGTATGTTCAAATTCTATTTAACACATCCACTTGATGTTCATGGGTATATAAAAATAGCATGTCCAAAAGAGAATTCCTCCATCATACCCTCAATCTCAACCCATTCTCATCCCTGCCTTCTCCAATTCTAATCTGCTAAGCTAGTTATGCCCAAAACAGAGACATAATCCTTTATGCTCCTTCCTCTTACCTTACAGTCAATTCTTCGAGTCCTGTCATTTCATAAGATCAAGAAGATCTCACTTTGTATGTTATTTAAATTCATCCACTATCAAATTTTCCAAGTACATCACCATCTCTCAGTGAATTGGCATAATAACCTTACTGGATTCAGTTTCCTCTTGTGTCTCTCAGATCTACCCTCTACATAGACAACATAACAAGTGAAATTGTTTTAATTAATAAATTGAACAGTGAGGCTTTGACTTAAAACCTTCACGGGGTATCATTATATTAATAAAATCCAAAGTGATTATTGAGACAAAGAGATATTTCTTTGTTATCTGACTCTTGATGAAACCCACAACTTCATCTCATATCTCTTCTCCTCACCTGGTGGTCTTCTGCTATGTGGCCTGCTTTCAGATGCATCTCCCCTCCCATTTCTTCACCCGTTTCTTTATCTTTGACTGGAACATTCCTTCTCATCCTTTATACTTCAGCTTGCAGGCCATGTTATCAGACAGCTCTTTATCCACTTTAGACCCTTTGATTAACTTTTATAGCTCATAAGTTGTCACTAAAATATTTGTGCTTTTTTTTTGGTATGCTTTTTATTGTCTGTCACTCTCATAGAGTATAAACTTCATAAGATCACCAGCTGTGTTTCTACCGTCTACCACTGCATATCCAGTGCAGAGTGCAGTGTCTGGCACATCCTAGATAGTCATGAAATAACTGTTCAATGAATGAAGAAAACTATTGTAATTATAACGTTAGAGATAAAATTTAGAAAGACGTAAGAAATATTATGTTGTAGCAACATTCTTGGCACTTATCTCACTTAATTTTCCTAATAATTTTGGGGAGTTGTGTGGTTAATCCCTTCTAAAGATGTAGGCCTATTATTCAATGCATACCTGGGAGAGAGCAGGCACAGTACCTACCACTTTACATATGTTCTCTTCATCTTTTATAACCTGGGTTTGGCTATTTCCGTTTTACAGAAATAGCCTCAAGGAAGTCATGTTAATTATTTGAGTATATACTCAGTGACAAAATGGCACAATCAAACTTGTAATATACTCAAGCTTTCATCCATGACCTACACAGCCTCTTATTCATCGAAAACTCTGGGACCCTACATCTGTTTCCTAGGGCTGTTGTAACAAATCACCATAAACTGAGTGGCTTAAAACAACAGAAATGTACTCTTTTACAGTTCTGGAGGCTAGAGGTCCCAAATCAAGGTTCTGGCAGGGCTGTGCCCCCTCTGTAGACGCTAGGAAGAGCCCTTCCTTGCTTTTTTCAGCTTTTAGTAGCTCCACGATTTCCCCAGTTTATGGCAGTGTCACTTTGTTCTCTGCTTCCATCCTCCATTGGCTGACTTCTGCCTGAGTTCTCCAAATATCTCTCTCTTTATAAGGACACCAGTCACTGGATTTAGAGTCTAATCTAAATGATGTCATATTAATGTGATTGCATCTGCAAATAACCTATTTCTAAATAAAGACATAATCACAGATGCCAGAGGTTAAAAATTTGACATATCTTTTGAGAGAACCACAATTCAGCTTAGAACAGAACTCTCAAAATCAGAAAACATCCAGAAACGCAGACAGTGCTCTAGCATAAAACTTTCTTTCAGCAGGAGTTTCCTTGACCTGTGTAGGTCCTTATCAGGCAGGACTCGGGGTTCGCAGAGTTAACCCAAATGCCATTAATTCCTAACATTCTCAGCCTCCAGACCAAAGGCAGCCCTGGTACAAATGTAGGAAATTTTTAAGGACAGAAACACAAGATTCAAGCAGGATCATCCCAACTTCTCCAGTTCATTCCCTTTGGATAGTACTTAGATGTCAATACTTACAAATTCTCACTGATACAACCTCATACAGGAGTCCCCAACCCCAGGGTCGCACAGCAGAAGGTGAGCAGCCTCAGCAGCAAGTGAGTATTACTGCCTGAGCTCTACCTCCCTTCAGATCAACAGAGGCATTGGATGCTCATCGGAATGTGAACCCCCTTTTGTGAACTGTGCATGCAAGTGATCTAGGTTGTGTGGTTCTTACGGGAATCTAACGCCCGATGGTCTGAGGTGGAACAGTTTCATCTAAAAACCATCTCCCACCCCCGCGAGTTGGTGAAAAAAATTGGCTTCCTTGAAACTGGTCCCTGGTGCCAAAAAGTTTGGGACCATTGCTGTAATAGGAATATAAGCAGATTGAGAGAAAAGCATGTAGATCAAGAAATATTTAACCTAGAATTTTTCAAAATCAGAGCACAGAAAAACCCTGGAAACACTCACCTTGGGGGAAATGACCAAGCTCCACTCCTATTAAATGAGTGAAATGACCCAAAGGCCACAGCTCCCTTTCACAGGGAAAGGATACCACGCAAGGAGATGGAGTCACCTGAGGCAAGACACTTCCCCAAATTGCCAGAACGTGGTTCAAACACCATTTTTCTAAAAAATGATGAAGGCAGGGGAGCGCTCCTCCATCTACACATTTGTGACAAATATCAGGCAATGAAGATGATGCCTAGCTGTCATACTGCAGCCGGGAGAAGAATAGGCCTCAGCAAAATGAGAAGAGGGCAAATTAAAGTATGTAAAATGCCTAAAAGGAGCTGCCAACATGAAGCATGAACAAGATGAAAAGAAACAGCTTTGTAATTACGCACGTATATTACAACCGAGAGGAAAGCAGCTTAGCAGGCATACAGCAATTAAACAACCATTCTGTACTCCCTCTATACATATTCTGAGTGAAAAAGAAAGACGTGTAACAAGTTCTTTTTAATTTAGCAGTCCTGAAGAAGACACGAATTCAATAAGAACAAAGATTAAAAGGTGAAATAGTGTAAGAAAATTAAAAGGGAGATCAAAAGGGGTTTCATAAGAAAATAATTTGAGGACCAAGGCAGATCATGAGTTAGAAATAACTCAGCAACGTTAAACAACAGACTAGACAAAGCTTCAAATTGAAATCCTCTCATAGCTTGAATTAATTCCATTAACTGAAAGACATAAAGTAAAAACAAAAACAAAAACAAAAGAAGAAGAAAATATAGGGTGAGGGTATTTTAAGTGGAAGGATATTGAACATACATTAAATGATGTTATGGGGGTCAATTCAATAGAATTTTAAGCCCTGAGGTGAAGAAACCAATGAATGAAAGGTAAAATATTTTTTAAAGTATATTTTTTCCCCTAAAACAAAGAAATAATTAAATCTAAAAATCAAATTAGTTTCATCTATCCCCAGAACAAAACAATTCGATACTCAATATTATGAATTTGTGAGCAACCTTGAAGAATAAGCACAGAATGCTTCAGTTTATAAACAGAAATAACTTCCACAGGAAGAAGATATTCAGAATGAGCTGAGCCTATTCAAGGCAGCTTTGGATCCAGGGAAAACATACCTCCCTTCCTAAAGCTTGGTGTGTGAGTGCTGTCAGAGGAGCTCACAGAGTGTGTGGACTGTGGCCATTACCAGTCTTTCATCAGCAACCTCAGCTGCGCCTTGGCTGCTGGCTCTTTATCTCTTTCTCTGCTTTCATCTCTTCCCTCTTCTTTCCAACCCTCCCCTTCCCTTGTGTCCTTTTTCCTCCTCCTCCTCTCTCTCTCTTTCTCTGAAGAGGGATGATCATGTCCCCTCCTTCACAGAGAAAAACTAGGGCTAGCAGGGTTTAAGAAACCTCAACTTCCTATCCCTAAACATGTAGGTTCTAATAAATGTATTTATCCTTAAGATGCCCACTTCCCTGGTGAAGGCTACTGTGCCTTCAAGTATCCCTGCACTCGTGTTTTCTTCGGCTCATAAATGCTTATAGAGCAATGCTTCCCCCATGCTCTTTAGTCTGGAATGAAAAGTCCTCCGTCATCTCATTCCCGCCTTTCTCTCCCAGCCCCTCATCAACTTTACCCTCTCCCCTTCCCACACACACATACTCCCATCCTCCGCAAATCAATCCACGTAAAGATGCCTTCATATGCGATCTGTTTCTTAACACTACTTTCTGTCCTTGAAAGTCCAGCTCATATTTATTTTCATAATTTCATTCAAGGGTCATAACTCTATAAAAACCTGTTCATTCTTTTGGTTGGTATCACTTTTATTCATTGTATTCTGCTGAACTGATACATAATTGTATCATACAGCATTAGTTTTTACTACCCATGGCACATTTTGTTTGAAAATCTAACCTGTCCTACTGACATCTGCAGCCCTAAGCGTAGCGTAGGGGCTATTTAGTGTTCTTTGATTCACCGAGGTCTGTCATAGTGGAGGCCACCTGCAGGAAGTCATTAGGTATATGTTGAATTGAGTGAGATAAAAGTGGGCTAAGTAGCAGGGTCACAAATCTAGTGTGTGACAATGTCCATGTTCCAGGTTAGGCTTCTGAGACTGTAAAGTAAGGGTTCCTTACACTGTGCTGCAATCTCACTGAAAGAAAAGTATTTCTTAATATTTGTGGTTTCTGGTCCAGGTGCAGTTCAAATACAAGTGTTATTAGGGAAAAATTTAAAGCAAAAAGCATGAGGAGGCGGGAATCTCACTCTAGTGCAGAGAGATTTCACACCTTCCCTGGGCATCAGCCTCTGTGCCAGGCACAACCCACTTTCTGTACAAAGGTGATTTTTGTTTTCCTTTCTGAAGGCAGTAGACTCGGGACGCAAAAAGGTATATGTTCACACACTTTTCAATGTCTTTTAGTTTAGGGAGTTCACAGATGTTTTATTGATCATAACTGGCAAAAAACAAAAAAACAATTTCAAGGAAAGCTCATATCAATATCTATTGAGTTATAAGCCACGAGTTATAAATCTCTGTTTGATGAAAACAAAAATAAGCTCTGAGTCTTAGATATTAGAATGTTCAGAATATTTGTTCAACAAAGATTTACTTGTTGAGGAGGTAAAATATGAATTCGAAATAAAAAGGGAGAAAATTCAAGGAATATTGGATATCTAATCACAATGCAAGGAGAAAGAATTATGGATTATTTGATAATTGTTTCTGATTTATCAAAATTAGGTGATAATACATCTTTGCTTTTTCTAATGTTTTATTTTAAAAATTATTTGTAAAAAATATTTGGTGAATATCTTACATCTTTCATTTGTTTCCTTATGTTTTTACTCCTCCCATAAAATCTTTTTATTATCAAATATTCTGGTCAGCTACACAATAATCCAGTCGATCTTCACTCTGCTGCACAGAGTAGAAAAGCCTGATGCTATGATTGAAACCATTGTTTTTAAGCAATTCTTGCGTATTATCCAATTCACCCTGATATTTGATGCGTAATGGGATTGTGAGGCATACAGATTTATCCACAAATGTATTTTTTCACTCCAGACATTGATATTCTCTTGCCTCGGGCAGTGGTTTAAAGAGGGCTTCCGCAAACCTAGGTTCAAAGCTTGATTTCACCAGATGCTTCTTTTGTGATATCACAACTGTTTCTAAACACTTCAGCTCTGATTTCAACAAAGCTTTTAAAGCGTTGTCTCCCACACAGGGTTGTCATGAAGATTAAGTGAGAGACAGACAGGTAGTTGAAGAGCAAAAACAAGATGCACGCTGGACTTCTAGGATAACTTTGAGTGCAAGTGGTATGAGGTAAACGTGTGGGTTCGAGGCAGGAAGCTGTTAACGCATTCTTCACCCAGCCCCCTACTGGCTGTGTGTCAATAACTTTATATATCTATCAAATATATTACAGGTTCGGCCCAACGCAGTGGCTCATGCCTGTAATCCCAGCACTTTGGGAGGCTGAGGCAGGGGGATCATGAAGTCAGGAGACAGAGACCATCCTGGCCAAGATGGTGAAACCCCGTCTCTACTGAAAGTACAAAAATTAGCTGGGTGTGGTGGCTCATGCCTGTAATCCCAGCTTCTCAGGATGCTGAGGCAGGAGAATCACTTGAGTCAGGGAGGTAGAGGTTGCAATGAGCAGAGATTGCTCCACTGCACTCCAGCCTGGTGACAGAGCAAGAATCTGTCTCAAAAAATTAAAAAATAAATAAATAAATAAAAGAAAAAGGAAAAATAAATGTTTTATATATATATATATATATTAAACAGGTTCATTCATCTTTAAAATACAGCTATCATTAGTACTCTTTCGGAATGAAATTGGAAGTACAAAAGTTTGAATATAATAGATGTTCCCTCATCACTGATTATGTCTCTATTCATTCAAAATCTTTAGCTCCCTTATAGTTAATATGTGAACAGTGCATTATTTAGGCCTTTCAGGAAAATTTAATTTTTATTGTATCTGATTAATGATATATACTGTTCACAAAAGCCCTGTGAATATTTATAAAGACTTTGTTTTATCAAAATTCAAGATAGGAAATTTTTGAAGACAAAAATAATGACTTTGAATAAACAAATGAGATTTTTGAGGCTGAATTTATTAGTAATGGTGGAATATCTCTCATAAAATAGATGCTCCATAAATAGTTGCTGAATAAATGAATAGTAAATAAATGTATGCATTCCAATTTTACATTTAAATTGTTTTGGGGGAAAGGGTCAGAAAACTGGTGAATAATCATTTTATTCCTCAATTATTAGTAAGTCATCTAAGCTGAACCTAAGCTTCCAGCTGCCAATGTCAGAAAGTAGAGTCAAAGAAAGAGAAGGAGAGCAAGATCATTCTGATGAGACAAATTTCTATGCTCACTATTAACTGAATTTACAGAATATGGTCTTCCAAGTACTTGACTGTCAGCCTCATTGCTTGTTTCTGAATTCCTCAAGAATGGGAAATAGATGCTGTTCATGACCTGTGAGATGTCCAGAACATACTCAAGAGATGTTGTAGAAATTGCTGAAATAATGCGACATAAGGAAATGCATGAACTCTTCATTAAATACATGTTACAATTCTGTGCATGTTGGTCTTAGGTATTCAAGCAAGGGCAAGAAGTGTTTCTGTATTTCTGGAATACACTCTTGTGCCTAGAGAGTGGCTCTTTTATGAGCCCTCTCATTATAAAAACATGTTTAAATTATATTCTCCATTTACTTTTAAACAAAAAGAAGATAGCCTCTTATGCTTGACCATTCAGAAAAGGTAAAGAAACAGACAATTGTGATTGTATCATTTTTTTCCTAGAGGATAGATATACTACTAATTCCAAGGTAGTAATATTTCAGTTAATTACAAACTTCTGAAGTTGATTGAAGTGAGATCTTTACAAAGTAGATTCTAAGCATCTAACTTAAGTAAAAAAAAAAATGTCTTTTAAATTCCATCTTCAGATAGCCCTTTCTCCATACTTTAATTTGGCTGATTGAAATTTAAAGTCTAGATATTTTATACATGTTGACTATGACTATATCAAATAACTTGAGAAGGACTATGTTTTTATGTGTCTAAAATCCAAGCTTGATTGGTATCACACAATCATGGAAAACTAAATTTAGTTAGAGTGCTATTGCTTTCTTTGATGGGCTCTATTACTTTTGCTTTGATATACTTTATTCGTGAAGTAACCTATAGGGTTCATTGACCAAATTAAGTGTTTCTAATGAGAACTGTGGTATAAATTCCTACATTATTCCTTTTTAAAAATTCTTTGGAGACCAGTAATATGCCCAGATAAAAATATCCTCTTACCGACATTCTCCTGTAGTTAAGGATGGCTCTGTGTACTGTAGCTGACTGATAAGATAAAACAGAAGCCCAGGGTATGCCACAACTTAAGTGTTGGTCTTGAGATGGCTTTACTGATGTAGAGGATTTTACAGTGGATATCGGTGAGACCCTCAGATTAATTCCTAATGCAAAGTTTAATGTTAAAGAGGTTTTTGTGATGATTGTAGAGTCAAATGCAGCAGCGAGAAGTAATTAACAAAGACTGTGTATTCTCTGAGACAGCTCACCCCAGGTAACATCCTGCATCCCTGTAGTAAAACACCACAGTCAGGAAATTAACAGATACAGTCCATCTACCTTCCTCAGATTTCACCAGTTTCACATGTATTCATTTGTGTATCTTTGTGTGGATGTGTGTGTATTTCATTCTGTGCAAATTTATCTCATGGGTAGATGTGTGACCAACCAACACAGTCAAGATATAGAATCCATTTCGGATGTTTCTCAATCTGTGATTGTAGATACAGTCCCTTCCCTCCCTTTCTACCTGCCTAGCCATTGGCCATCACTAAACTGTCTTACAACTCTATAACTTGGTTGGTTTAAGAATATGGAATGACATAGTACATAAACTTCTGATATTTCCTCTTTTTGCTCAGAGTAATGCCTTTGAGTTGTTGTATATATCAATAGTCCATCCTTTTCACTGCTGAGCCGCATTCTATGGTATAGATGTGCTACAGTTTAACTGTTCATTACTTGAAAGGCATTTGGTTTGTTTCTAGTTATGGCTATTAAAAATAAATCTTCCATAACATTTTCGTATGTTTCCTGTGGGAACATAAGTTCTCATTTCTCTAGAATTAAATGTTTAACTGTGTAATCACTAGGTCATAGGGTAAGTGCATGTTTAGATTTGTAAAAAAAAAAAAAAGAAGAAAAGAAAAATCCAAAATATTTTCCAGAGTAGCAATATCATGTTACATCCCAACAAGCAATGCATGAGTGACCCAGTCTCTCCACATCCTGACCGGCAAGTAATATTAGACTATTGGTCATTCTGATAAGTGTATAATCATATCCCAATGTGGTTTGAATTTGCATTTCTTTAATAGCTAATTATAGTAAACATATTTTCCTGAGCTTATTTGGCATATGCATATCCTTTTGGTTAAATATTACCATGTTCCTTGCCCATTTCCTAACTGAATTGTTTTTGATGTTGAATGATGGCTGTTCTTAATGTATTCTAGATACTATTTGTTATTTATGTGGTTTTCTCCCAATCTGTATTGTGTTTTTCTATTCTCTTCATATATGCTTTCCCAGAACAAGCATTTTTTTATGAGGCCAAACTGACCATTTTTTTCCTCTTATGGATAATGCTTTGGTGTCAAGTATAAAAATTTTTCATCTAAGAGTAGAAAAATTCCTAAATATTTTCTCTATTATCATCTAAAAGTTTTATAGTTTTCTTCATTGAAGTTCATAACCTATTTTGAGTTAATTTTTTTAACGTTGTTAGATTTATGTCATGGTTCATTGTTTTGCCTGTGGATAGCCAAATACTCCAGGACTATTTTCAGAAAGGGCAATACTGCATCTTGTCAAAAATCAATCTGGCACATTTGTGGGAGCCTATCTGAGTTCACTGTTTTGTTCCATTGATTTATATGCTTTTTTTCTACAAAAATAACATATTTTCTTGATGACTGTAGCTTTATGTTAACGCTTATCATACAGTAGAATGATTTGTCCTATTGTCCCATTTCATTATCATTTTTTTTTTTTCTTTTAAGACAGAGTCTCACTCTATCACCCAGGCTGGAGTGCAGTGGCACAATCTCAGCTCACTGCAACCTCCACCTCCTGGGCTCAAACAATCCTCTCACATCAGCCGCCCAAGCAGCTGGGACTACCAGCATGCTCCACCGTGCCCAGCTAATTTTCACATTTTTTGTAGAGATGGGGTTTCACCATGTTGCCTAGGCTGGTCTTGAGCTTGTAGGCTCAAGTAATCCACCCACTTCGGCCTCCCAAAGTGCTGGGACTATAGGTGTGAGCCACCTTGCTTGGCCTTACTTTATTTATGTCAACATTTTTTGTAGCTATATAGAATGTGTGTATTTCCATGTAAATTTTAGATTAATTGCGTCTATAAAATTCTTAGTAGGATTTTGACAGTTATTGTATTATACTTAAAGAGCAATTTGGAGAGAATTGACACTTTTACTATGACAAGTTGTCCACTCCATGAAAATGGTATGCCTTGTCATTTATTTATGTCTTCTATCATGTGTGTTATTGGTGTTTTATAATTTGCAATGTATAGATAGGGTAAATGGCATCATAGATTTAAACTTATTTATATTATTTTCTTGGGAGCTATTATAAAATGGTATTGTCTTCTGAGTTCAGTCACCACATATTTGCTATTTATATATAATGTTGTGATTATTTTGCATGTATTGAGTTTGTAGCTGGTAATGACCAATATTTTTTATTAATTCTAGAATTTTTTGGCTAGAGTTCTTGAAGTTTTTATGTAGTAATCGTGTTATCTACAAATGACAACAATTTTATTTCTTTCTTTCCAATCTATATGACTTTCACTTAATTTTTTTGTAAATTTTTACTTAGCATGTTAAACTGCTTTAACATGCCAGCAAGAATTTCCGTGCTATATTGAAAGATTAAGAGCATGTATTCTTTTCTTATTCTTGATCTTAAAGAAAAGCATTCAGTCTTTCATTATTAAATCATATTATCATTTATTTTTTAGATGTTCCTTATCATGTTAATGAAATCTATTTTTTCTAGTTTATTTAAAGTTTTTTATTTTATTTTATTTCGTTATAGTTGGGTTTGGATTCTGCAAAAACTTTTGACATTAATAGATATGCTTACATAATCTTTCTTTTTTAGCCTATTGACAAAAATATTCAGATCATCATTTTATCTTGGCTGAGTTTTGATAGTTTGCAGTTTCAAGGACTCAGTCTATTTTTACTAAACTGATGAATTTATAACAAAAAGGTATTTATAGTATCCCTATGTTTTATGAAAGCAGAATCTGAAGTGATATATTCCTGATAATGGTGATTGGCATGTTTACCTTTTTATTTGCTAGTCTTGCTAGCATTGTATCAATTTTATTGCAAAAATTGATTTTGTAGTATTTTCTCAATTGTTTTCTTGTATTTTGAAGAATTTTGTTGATTCTCTAAACTTTGTTGGTTTTTTTCCTTTGTGCTTTACAATGGTTTATTTTGCTTTCCTCTTTCTATTTCCTCACTATAATAACTTAGATGGGTGCTTTGAGACCTTTCCTTTTTTAAATATAAGCACTAAGTGCTATAAAAAGTAATTCCTCTCAGCACGGCTTTGGCTGCTTCTCATTTACTTGATATAATTTATTTTCATTTTCATTAAGTTCTATATTGCTTTAAAATCCCTTTAAGCTTTTTTTTTTTTAAAAAAAAACATAGATTATTTAGATATGTGTCAGTTAATTCCAAGTGTTCAGGTTTTGTGGCTTATTTCTGCTATTATTGATTTCTACATTGATTATATTGTGGTCAGATAATATATTCTGTGTAATATCTAATCTTTCGAATTTTGTTTTGTGAAGCAAGGTATGCTCTTGCTTGGTATATGCTTCATGGGTTTTTTTTAAAAAAAACATGTGTTCCTGCTGTGGTGGTCTATTCTATATGTGTGTCAATATCCTCTTGGCTGACTGTACTGTTCAAGGGTTCTATACCCTTGCTGATTTTCTGTTGATTAGTTCCTCTAAATGCTGTGGAGTCCCTAACTCTTAATGTAGAAGTGTTTACTTCTCTTTTTATCTTTTAGTTTATGTTAACCTTTCTGTTGGGCTCTCCAGATACTACTAAATGAGAGCGTCATGTGCCCATTATTCCATAGGACCAGGGCCTGGGGTGAAAAATCAACTTTCCATTTGGTCACCCAAGAACTTCAGCAGGGGCAGTTTTTATTCCATTGGTACTTGGTTTGAGTTAACCAAATGTTGCCAAACAAAAATTTCTGTATTTTAGTCTACTACTTTTCCAGTCCTTCTGCTAGGGATACAGGCTTTTGTGGAACAATTTCTGTATATGCTTTCTGGCAGCTCCAGTTTGGAGACTTTTGTTGTACCTGCCTGGGATGTAGGAGGAGAAATGAGAAAACCCAGGAACGCAACGTCACTGCATTTCTCAAGTCCCAAGACCCTCAGGCGGCTTACCTTCTTCTTCCTGCTTTTCAGTCTTCTGTGGAGGCTTTCTGCATTGTGTTCAGGGCTTTTATTTGTAAAAGGGAAGACTTGGGAAGAAGAGAGCTACTCCATCTTGGCCTGAAAAACTATATCCTTTTAATATCACTTGCGTAATTTTGTTTTTTGTAGGTTAGGGGTTAAGATGTAACTAGCATATGAAGCTCTGTAATTCTGCACCTGTTTGAGTTGCTCTATCCCAAGCTTGTCCAACCCATGGCCTGCAGACCATATGCAGCCCAGGATGGCTTTGAATGAAGCCCAACACAAATTCATCAACTTTCTTAAAACATTAGGAGATTTTTTAAAACATTCATTGAATGAAGCCCAACACAAATTCATCAACTTTCTTAAAACATTATGAGATTTTTTTCACAATTTATTTATTTTTTACCTCATCAGCTATCAATAGTGTTAGTGTATTTAGTGTGTGGTTCAAGACAATTCCTCTTCTAATGTGGCCCAGGGAAGCCAAAAGATTGATTTGTCCCTGCTCTATCCCTTCTCAGTCCTTCCTGTAAACCAGCCACCCTTTCTTTGAGCTCGTATATTACAGTTTCTTTTCAACTGCAATTTGTTGTAATCAACTCTTAACATGTATGTTCTGTTTGATCAACCTTTTACTTAAAATTACAGATTAATTGAATACATTATCAGCCTTCCAAGATATCCCAGGCAAGAGCTTCAGCAAATGTTTCCCACTGCAGACAAGGGTCACCATTAGGCCAGCCTCCAACATACCTTTCTTTATTACCTGCCACTGAGCATGAAGTCAGTGTCTCACATATTAGGCCTCTATTTCAGGCACACAGAAGTCATCCAAAGCCAACTTCTAAATTAATCAGGTAACGAACAGTTCCCGAAAGTCTGTCTGAGAACAACACAAACTATATCTTTTTGTTATTATATATTCAGCACGGCCATCAGGAACCTCTGCTTCATGTCACTCTCCTTTTAGACCCAGGTTGATGCACTAACCACCCTCTTGAAAGTTCCCTTTCTTATGAATAAGAGCATGCAGTGTTTGGTTTTCTGTTCCTGATTTAGTTTGCTGAGAATGATGGCTTCCAGCTTCATCCATGTCCCTGCAAAAGGCATGCATTCATTATTTTTTATATCTGCATAGTATTCCATGGTGTATATGTGCCACACTGAACAATGAGAACTCATGGACACAGGGAGGGGAACATTACGCAATGGTGCCTCTCACCGGGTAGGGGATAAGAGAAGGGAGAGCATTCAGACAAACACCTAATGCATGCAGGTCTTAAAACCTAGATGACATGTTGATGGGTGCAGCAAACCACCATGGCACATGTATACCTATGTAACAAACCTGAACATTCTGCACATGTGTCTCAGAACTCAAAGTAAAATAAAAGTCCCCTTTCTTGTTGTGACAGAAAGAAAAGGAGCACATGGCGAAACACATACCAGCTCTTATGGCAAACACGTACTGGCTCTTATGGCCTTAATCCAGAAGAAGTAACATGTTACATCTCCTCACATGTCCTTGGTCACACAAAGTTTCGGTGGAGAAGTTCAATTCTATCACATGTTTGTCAGAGGAAAAAAACAATTTCTATGAAAAGGCTTAGTAATTTGACTTCCATAGTAACGTTCCAGAAAAGGCTTCTACAATCCAGGAATGTGTGTTAAGCTAGATGCAGTATGCAGATGAGATTGGAGGGTTGTTAGCTCTGGGGCCAGAATGACTTTGTACTGTGTGTGGGAAGAACGGTGGTCATGGGCATTGCTGATACAAGGGTTGAGGTAGGCTAATCACTGATGGTTGTTTGAAAATAAGCATTCTATTCTTCTCTAGTTTCTTATTACACAAAGTTTCAATTTTGGTTAGAGAACTAATGTCCTAGTTAATAATAAGAATGGGGGCAGGGTGCAGTGGCTCACACCTGTAATCCCAGCACTTTGGGAGGACGAGGCGAGTGGATCACGAGGTCAAGAGATCGAGACCACCCTGGTCAACATGGTGAAACCCGTCTCTACTAAAAATACAAAAAACTAGCTGGGCATGGCGGTGCGTGCTTGTAATCCAAGCTATTCAGGAGGCTGAGGCAGGAGAATTGCCTGAACCCAGGAGGTGGAGATTGTGGTGAGCTGAGATTGCGCCATTGCGCTCCAGCCTGGGTAACAAGAGTGAAACTCCATCTCAAAAAAAAAAAAAAGAATGGAGAGATTATGTGTGCTGGCATTAGATGGTGCTGCTTTCAGAATCATCATTGTTATCTTGATGAAAAGGGTCTAATAAGATGATCAAGCAACCATTGATTTTCCCATTTGCTTCTTTTTGCCTGGTAATGGAACAATCGTGTGAGCATGAAGATAGAAATAATCTGCAAAATATAGCAAATCAGAAATATAGAAGAACCTAGGTATATAATAGTATTGCTGAGGCAGACATTGAATCCTGGACTGCCAAAATTGAGACTTTTATTGACATGAAAAAAAATAAAAAGCTAAATGATTAATCCATCTTCTCTCAATTTCAGTAATATGCATCTAATATAATGTAAGTTTAACTGCTACAACAATTCAGAGGCATACCTCTCTGATTCAGTCAATCTAACAATATACATATATAGATAGAATCTATCATCTATCTATCTATCTATCTATCTATCTATCTATCTATCTATCTATCTATCTATTGAAAGACAGAAACAGATAGAGACAGGAATTATGTAACTTGTCCAAAATCAACATCCAGAAAATGGCAGACCAGAGAAATAGTTATTTCAGTTTAAGTCATTTAAGTCTATAAGGCTATAAGTTATGTTCTTTCTGTTAATAATTAAATGCTTTCTGTGATTTTACTGTCAAATGTTTGCTTTCTAATTCCCTGAAAAATTTTCCTAAATTACTTGAAGTTTCATAGAAATACATAAAGTACAGACCAGCTCTTCTTTATCTCTAACTCCTCAATGTTTCCTCATAGTTTCAAATGGCTAAATATTAAATTTTAAAGAGTATATGAACACCATGTCTAAATCAGGCACTGTTCTCCAAATAAATGCCATTAAACATTAGAATCCATAAGAATGTTTAAGCCTCTTAACCATGCTTACCACTGTTCTAGATGGCAGGTAAACTTTCATAAAAATACATAGACTTAATAACTCATTTCAAACAGCAGCAATTTATCTAATTTTATAAATTTTCTACATAAACAGTTGTATCATTGGCGAATAATGGCAGTTTTTAAAAATCATTTTATCTTTCATTTCTTTTCTTTGCTTCACTTAATAAAAGAGATAGGAAAGACAGGTTTTTTTATAATGGTTGACCTTTCAAAAGAACATTTTACAAATTTTTCCATAAAATATTGTGATTATTATAAGTATTTTTGAATACTGTTTATTCACTAAGAAAGTACCTATATCTATTTCTATGTTGCTAAGTGTATGTGCTTTTTCCCTTAATTTATAAAATTTATATTTATAGTAGTTTTAGGTTTACAGCAAAATTAAATGGAAACTGCATGTTTGGATATGTGTCCACAGCTTCCTTTATTATTATTTTAATTATTTCTTCTGCCTACTTTGGATTTAACTGGTTTTCTGTCACCAGTTTTTAGATCTTTCTTCTTTATGCATGCATTCGATGTTGTAAATTTTCCTCTAAGCACTGCTTTTGCTATATTCTACAAAATTTGGAAAGTTCTATTTTCATTTTTACTTATTTCAAAATATATCTTCTTTAACCTATGTGTTCCTTAGAAGTGTATTGTTTAATAATCAAGCATTTGTAGATTTTCCCACTATCTTTCTGTTAGAAGCACTAGTTTAATGTCCCTGTGGTCTGAGAGCAGACACCTTATGATTTCTATTGTTTTAAATTTGTTGAGCCATTTTCTGTGGCCAGAAACATGGCAGTCTATGTTTGCGAATGTTCTGTGTGAGCTTAAAGAAGAGATGTATAATCTGCTATTGTTGGATGAAATCATTTAGAGATGTCAATCATAACCAGTTGATTGATGGCAATGTTGAATTTAAATATTTCTTTATTGATTTTCTGCCTCTGTAACTGTCCATATCTGAGAGAGGGATGTTGAAGTCTCTAGCTATGACAGTTGATTCATCTATTTCTCATTTCATTTCTATTTCTTTTTGTCTCTTCCATTTGGACATCATTGTTAGACACATACATATTAAGAACATTATGTCTTCTTGGAGTATTCACCCTTTTATTATTTTATAATGTCTCTGTTTATACATAATAGATAATATTACTTGCAGTGATACCTTCTCTGTATGAAATGAACGTCACTACTTTCACTTTCTTTTGGTAAGTATGAGATGGTATATTTTTTCTTCATTTGCTTTTTGAACCATATATTTCTTTATATTTAAAGCAGGTTCCCTGTGGACAACATATAATTAAATCTTGTTTTTTCAATCCACTCCTACGATCTTTGTCTTATAATTAGCATACTCGGACTGCTGGCGTTTGAAATGATTATTGATGTAGTTAGAATTGCATCTGCCGTAATTGCTATCGTCTTTATTTGCTGGCCTTTTTAGTGGTTGCCCCAGTGTTTGCAATATACTTGGATCACTATATAACTAATCCAAGTCCACTTTCAAATACTACGAGACCAAATCACATGGAGTGCAAGTGCCTTATTATAAAACAAAATATTCCTCATTTCTCCCTCTGGCCCCTTGTGTCATTGTTGTCATTCATTTTATTTGTATATAAAATATGTATGTTCATTTTATTTAATTATATAAATAGATATAATTTTTATATATGCAGTCAAATAAACTGTGGTTATTACTATTTTGAATGCACAGTTATCTGTTAGTTAAATTACAAATAACAGGAATTAAAGTTAGTTTGCATTCTCACGTTCATTTTCTGATGCTCTTCCTTTCCTTATGTAGATCTGAGTTTCTGACCTGTATCATTTTATTCTAGTCTGAAGGACTTTAAAAATATTTCTTGAAAGACAGGTTTGATGGCCGCAAATTCCCGTAATTTTTGTTCAGCTTAGAAAGTATTTCTCTTTCACAATTGAAGAAAAATTTTGCAAGGCCAAGAATTCTAGGTTAGTGGAGTTTTTTTTACTCTCAATGAATAAAATATTTCATTTCACTCTTTTGCTTACATTGTTTCTGGGGAGAAGTCAGATTGCTCCTCAAGATAAAGTGTTCCTTTTTCTCTGACGTCTTTCAAGATTTTTTTCTTTATCTTTTTTTTTCTGAAGTTTGGATATAATACATGTATGTGTAGATTTTTTTGACATTTATTCTGCTTGGTATTCTCTGAGCTCCCTGGATCTGTGGTCCTGTGTCAGAAGTTAAACTGGGGAAGTTATTAGTCATTGTTTCTTCTATTCTTACTTCTTTCTTTTTTTGAGACAAAGTTTCGCTCTTGTTGCCCAGGTTGGAGCGCAGTGGCATCATTTCAGCTCACCGCAACCTCTGCCTCCCGGGTTTAAGCAATTCTCCTGTCTCAGCCTCCTAAGTAGCTGGGATTACAGGCATGTGCCACCATGCCTGACTAACTTTGTATTTTTAGCAGAGACAGAGTTTCTCCATGTTGGTCAGGCTGGTCTCAAACTCCCGACTTGAGGTGATCTGCCCACCTCGGCCTCCCAAACTGCTGAGATTACAGGTGTGAGCCACCATGCCCAGCCTCTTCTACTATCACTTCTATTCTTTTCTCTCTTTTTCTGGTATTCCCATTGTGTGTATGTTACATGTTTTGTAGTCCCAGTTTTTGGACATTTTGTTGTTTTTTACTTTACTTTTTTTCTCTTTGCTTTTCAGTTTTAAAATATCCTCAGGGTTATTGGGATAACCTCAAGCTCAATGACTCATGCTTCAGTGGCATCCAGTCTTCCAGGGCACCTATTAGAGGCAGTCTTCATTTCTGTACAGTGATTTGATCTCAAGCAATTTTCAGATTCTTCTTTAGAATTTTCACCTCTCTGATTACATTGTCCACCTGTTTTTAGATGGTGTCTAATTTTTGGGTTAAAGCCCTTAGCCTGTTGATTATGGTCTTTAAAAATCCGTGGTCTTATAACGCCATCATTCTTGTCATATTTGACTTTGGTTCTGATGCTTGATCAGTCTGTTAAATTGGCTTGTTTTTTTCAGTTGGTTGGTAATTTTTACCTTATGGTTTACCTTACGCCTTACGGATTTTCCTTGATAGCAAGGCATGATAAAATGGGTGAAAGAAACTGTATAAATAGGGCTCTAGTGCTGTGCTAATGAGGTATGAGCAGGAGTAACATTCTACAGTCCCATGAGCAGGTCTCATCCTGTGGCGAGGCTGTGCTCCTGGATTGTGAACTTCAAACATGTGTCTAACGTTTACTTCACCATTATGGTGGGACAAGATGGCTACAGGAGGCTGGTTTGGGGTCTTTTCTTTCCCCCAGGAGGTTAAGCTCTGAGTTTATCCTGACGTAGGCCTTGTTAAGAAAAACAGAATGGTCTGGAGGATTTAAAAATTGTTTGCTGGGTTCCTATAATCCCAGCAATTTGGGAGGCCAAAGCAGGTGGAGTATTTGAGGTCAGGAGTTTGAGACCAGCCTGGCCAACATGATGAAGCTCTGTCTCTACTAAAAATACAAAAATTAGCCAGCCCTGGTGGCAGGTGCCTATAATCCCAGCTACTCGGGAGGCTGAGGCAGGAGAATTGCTTGAACCTGGGAGGCGGAGGTTGTAGTGAGCTGAGATCGTGCCACTGAACTCCAGCCTGGGGGACAGAATGAGATCCTGTCTCAAAAAAAAAAAAAAAAAGATTATTTTTTTTTCTTTCTCTCTTTATCAGAAGCAATGAAAGAATTTTTCTTATTTACTATGTGGTCCTGGTAGGCCTCCTATGGGTAAAACTCACAAAAGCAGGGACACTCTTACAACTGGACCCTTTGAAATTTTAAATCTGAGACTTGTCCACTCTATATCTGCAGCAATTCATCTGCCACAAGTCAGGATTTTCTGCCCCAGCACTGACACCCATGGAGGTTTGTGCTCATGGGTTCCTCCTCCAATAAGCTAATTCTTTCCAGTCTTTTGAACAGGATTTTATATTGTGTTCTTACTTATTTGATGGCTCTACAAAGAGTTGTGATTTTTTTTTTTTTTTTTTTTTTTTTTTTGAGACGGAGTTTCACTCTTGTTACCCAGGCTGGAGTGCAATGGCGTGATCTTAGCTCACCGCAACCTCTACCTCCTGGATTCAGGCAATTCTCCTGCCCCACCCTCCTGAGTAGCTGGGATTGCAGGCACGTGCCACCATGCCTGGCTAATTTTTTGTATTTGTAGTAGAGACAGGCTTTCACCATGTTGACCAGGATGGTCTCAATCTCTTGACCTTGTGATCCACCCGCCTAGGCCTCCCAAAGTGCTGGTATTACAGGCTTGAGCCACTTTGCCCAGCGAGTTGTGGATTTTTTTAACCTGTTCAATATGTGTCTTTTAATGCTACATGCATCTTTTTTCTTTTCTTTTCTTTTTTTTTTTTTTTTTTTTTTTTTTTTGTTGAGACAGAGTCTTGTTCTGTAACCAGGCTGGAGTGCAGTGGCACAATCTGGGCTCACTGCGACCTCCACCTCCTGGGTTCAAGCAATTCTTCCGTCTCAGCCTCCCAATAGCTGGGACCACAGGTGTGTGCCACCACGCCCAGCTAATTATTTTTTTTTTTGTATTTTTAGTAGAGATAGGGTTTCACTGTGTTGGCCAGGGTGGTCTCGATCTCTTGACCTCATGGTCTGCCCGCCTCAGTCTCCCAAAGTGCTGGGATTACAGGCGTGAGCCACTGAGCCTTGTCACATTGTTTTTCTTATTTTCTTGATACTTTATTTATAGTCTGCACATACTACTACATTTTATAATGTACTCTCTTACATTATAAAAGATTCACTACATTAGGAAAGATTCATTATTATAATCTTTCTGTTAAGATTGAACAGGCTTAGATACTTGAACTTGAAAAGGCACTTATCTATTGTGTTTTATTGTTCTTCATTCTTTTCTATACATCTGTCACAGCTCTCCAGAATCAATAAGGGATAGGATGGATAGATAGATGATAGATAGATAGATAGATAGATAGATAGATAGATAGATAGATAGATAGGTAGACAGATAGATAGAAATGGGCTTATGTCATTTTAGAGGCTGAGAAGTACTAAGGTCTACAGTCACAGCTAGCTGGAGACCCAGGAGAGCAGAAGGTATAGTTCTAGACCAAAGCCTGCAGGCTTGAGGACCAAGAAAAGCCAGTGTTTCCGTTGAAATTCACAACCAAATAGAGGTTAGATCCTAGCTCAAGATCATCAGACGCGGGGATTTCCTTTAACTTGAGGAAGTGTCAGTCTTTTTGTTCTTTTTTTTTTTTTTTTTTTTTTTGAGATGGCGTCTTGCTCTGTGTCCAGGCTGAAGTGCAGTGGCGCAATCTTGGTTCACTGCAACCTCCGCCTCCTGGGTTCAAGCCATTCTTCCGCCTCAGTCTCCCGAGTAGCTGGGACCACAAGTAGAGACGGGGTTTCACTGTGCTGGCCAGGATGGTGTCAATCTCTTGACCTCGTGATCTGCCCACCTCGGCCTCCCAAAGTGCTGGGATTACAGGCATGAGCCACCACACTGGGCCAGAAGTGTCAGTCTTTTTGTTCTATTCAGGCCTTCAACTGATTAGATAAGGGCCACTTGCATTAAGGAAGGCAATCTTCTTTACTCAGTCCACCAATTCAAATGTTTATCTCATCTTGAAAAAGCCTCACAGACACACAGTAAGGTTTTACCAAATAGTTGGGCAGTCCATGGTCCAGTCAAGTTGACACATAAAATTAACCATCACAATGTCCATGATTCTCTTTGAGATATTTCTTGCTTCAAAACTACCTTTTAGTCATTCTTGTAGTGTAAGTTTTGCAGGTCATAAATTTTCTTTTAAGCACTTAAAAATATCTTTTTATTTCTTTCTTGCTTGCTTTCATCTTTTTATGTTAAGTAGTCAGTTACCAGCATAATTTGGAAAAATTCTGTGATTTTCTTCAAAATTTACTTCTTCCTTTATTTAAAGGCTGCTCAATCTTATAATAACTACCTCTGCATTATATAGTTTCCATCTCTACATTTTTAAAGTAATTTTTACATTATTGTATTTTTATTTGCATTAAGAGAATTAATAACTGCTTGTTAAAGCATTTTAATCATGACTGCTTTAAAATCTTTGAATATACTAACATCTGATTCATATCAGTGTTGACATCTTCTTTTGAATAATTTCAACTTTTATTTTAGATTCAGGGAGTGCATGTGTAGGTTTGTTACGTGCTTATGTCCTGTGATGCTGAGGTGTGGGACAGAACTGACCCTGTCACCTGGGTAATGAGCATGGTATACAATTGGTAGTTTTTCAAACCTTGCTCCCTTCCTTCCTTCTCTCTCTACAAATGGCCAGTGTCTGTTATTGCCATCTTTATGCTCATGAGTACCCAAAGCTTATGCCCATGTGTAACAAAGCTTAGCTCCCACTTATAAGTGAGACAATGTGATACTGGTTTTCTCTTCCTGTGTGAATTCACTTAGGATAATGGCCTCCAGCTGCATTCGTGTTGCTGCACAGGATGTGATTTTACTCTTTTTTGTGGCTGCATAGTATTCCATGGTGTATAGGTATGACATTTGCTTCATCAGCCCACCACGGATGGGCACCTAGTTGGGCTCCATGTCTTTGCTATTGTGAATAGTCTTACAATAAACATGGGTGTGCATGTGTCTTTTTGGTAGAATGATTTATTTTCTTGTGGCTATATAGCCAGTAATGGGATTGCTGGGTCGAATAGTTCCATTTTTAGTTCTTTGAGAAATCTCAAAATTGTCTTCCACAGGGGCCAAACTAATTTACATTCCCACCAGCAGTGTATGAGCAGTCTCTTTTCTCTACAGGCTCGCCAGCCTCTGTTGTTTTCGACTTTTTAGTAATAGCCATTCTGACTAGTATGAAATGGTCTCTCACTGTGGTCTTGGTTTGCATTTCCCCAACGACTAGTGATGTTAAGCATTTTTTCCAGATGTTTGTTGCCTACTTGTATGTTTTCTTTTGAGAAATATCTGTTCATATGGCAGCACATTTTGATTATATTTTTTTCTGTTAGGAATGTGATTCTTCTTCTTAGTATATAGCAAGGAAACTCTTGTTAGCACAGCAACAGGTTTTTCCTTTTTTAATTGTATCCCGGATATTTTGGGTATTACAAAAACCCTGATATTATTTAATCTTTATTTTTGCAGACAGTTCCCCCGTTAAGTTGTAGTATGAAAGCCAGGTGGTTGTGTGTGGTAGTTTTCTGCTGGCCTTGCCAAAATTACCTAAACAAAAGTGGGCACTGCGTTCCACTTCCTCATTGTTGATGAGAACAGTGGGCCTTGATCTTCCCCCTGTGCCCCATTAGTGCCAAGGAGGGGGAAAGCTGACGGCTGACTCACATTTCCTTTTGGCTACAGGGAGGACATAAGCCCAGCTCCCACTGATTCTATACATAAGGACTGGTAGAAGTGGTTTGCTTACCAGCCCCAAATCCCATGACCTTTATTGTTTTTTTAATTCATTGATTGCTAAGTGAGGCTGGAGGCTCAGCTTCTCAGTGAGCCCTGCTGACATCAGGCACCAAGGGGAAATAGCCTTGCTGAGCCCAGATGCCCACTGCCACATTCAGTCTCATTGCTGCCTAGAGGTGTGGAAGTTCAGCTCCCACTGAGCCCCGTATCACTGGGGAGTCAGTGTGCTCCAAGTGGTGACTGTCATTCCTCGCACTGCTTTGTTACATTGTTGCCATCAGGTGACTGTGGAAGCTGAGATTCTGACAAGACTCTGCTGACCTTATCCTGGTGGGAGAATCAGAGAACTGTGTGCTTCTGCCAAGCATGGGCGGAATATTACTTTCCTACTCAGCCCCACTGACACGACTTCAGCAGCTGAATTAAAGCATTATCTTCTTCCAAGAGCAGTGGAGGAAGATCAGCTCCCTGCTCTGCCCTTCTGATACTCCTCTTCCACCACAGTTGGAGCACTACTCATGTGCGCTGAGTGAGGATGAAAGAATACAACCTGCTCATTCCTGCTGAAGGCACCGAAGGGAGAACTCCGAGGGCTGCTGCCCACACCCACGGCACAGGGATTGGATAAAAAAAATCGCTTCTCCTCTCAGCCCTATTGGAAGCCCAGTGGTGGTGGAGGGCAGTTTTCCATTAGTGCTTGTATGAAATAAAGTGGATACTGACAAAAAGCCTTTGTGTTTTGTGATAGAAACAACCCTTTTCCGAGTTCTCTGGCTAGAAAAGGGTGACTTTTCTTGGACTGCTTTGTCCTTGCCTGTTTGTGCTTCCAATTTGGTGGCTGCTGGTCTGTTCAAGAGGCACGAAGAAAGCCCAGTGAACGTGCTTTCATGTTTCTCAAGTCCTGAGCCCCCTAAACAGCTATCTGTTCCTTGCCACCTTTCACACTCTATGTTTGTTACGTCCAGGGACTTTTACTTGCAAGAGAGAGATCTGGGAGAAATAAGACAACTTCACACTGACTGGAACGAGAAGTACTCACTGTTTCTTAAAAGAGAGAGAGGGAGAGGGAGATAGAGAGAGAGAGAGAGAGAGAGACAGAGAGAGAGAGAGAGAGAGAGAGAGAGAGAGAGAGAGAGAGAGACAGAGAGACAGAGAGAGACAGACAGAGAGAGATCTGTCTCCTCTGTAGTTGTAAATTTGTTTGCATCAATCTTTGGCCTGGAGTCATTGCAGCACTTAGGAACCTCTGCTACATTCACTTTTGCATGTTCTATATGGTTTCCCACATTGTGAAAATTTAGCAAATAAGTTTTGAATGAATTAACAGAGTCATCCTCATGGTATCTAAGGTTGATGAAATTTACAGAGCTTCTTTTAAATGATAATTTTACTATGATATTTTTAACAGGCACACACGCATTTGCGTAACAGGCATAAAACTATAGATGCTTACTGATCATTAGATTCTCATACAGAATCACAAAATAATTCACTTGTAAGGTGAAGATTTATAGTTAGTAACATTCATAACTCAAAAGAAAAGGGGAAATATTAAAAATATTTTCCACTCTTGGAAGGAGGACAGCAGGGAACCAGGGACAGCAGGTGCAGAGAGGTGGAGATACCTATGGAGCTAGAAAGCAAGGTACACGTGGGCCTATACCGGAAATACGGACTTCAGAATCGGGGGGATCTGAGTCTGAATCCATCTTTACTGCACTTTAATTGCATGTAGGCAATTTATTAGAGCCTTCAGTCCATTTTCTTCATGTGGAGAATAATAATTTGAAACTCTTTGCATATGGCAATGTTTTATTCCCAAATCCATACTCTCCTCACGAATTCAACATTGCATTATGGAGAAAGATGGGTTACCTCTGATTTAAGCTCCTGCTCTCCTTCCACCTCCACTCTTCCACCTCCACTCTTCCACCTCCACTCAATCCTACCATCAGGAGAAAGGTACTGGCAGCAGCAATACTTGGAAATCAGCACTCCCGAAGAAGAAGACATAAATATGTAAAGCATCTTCCTACACTATGCAAATTGCACCTAACATAAATTCCTCCCTTTCCAAGATTCTCCCTTTAACTAGTTTAGGAATGAAAAACATCTTGTGTTTTATAACTACATTTGTTATTACAAAAATATGTGACTCTATAAAAAATAAGTGCCACACACCCCTTTCTTTAACAGTTCTTTCCTGCAGTCCAGGAGGCTTTAGCACAGCACTGATAATAAAGGCAGAGCTAGGCTCATTTCCAGTAACTTAATGAGTTTTCCCAGCTGCTATGACTAGCAGAATGCCCTTAAATAGGAAGACAGAGTTACTTTGAAAGCCTATGCTGATTTTTATCTTCTGACTACTCTTCTGTAGTGCACACTAACACATTTTCTCAGATGGCTCCTTTATAGCATGTAAATTATGACCATTGAAATAAATGCTCACTTATAGTGCTATTGGCTTTCCTATGTTGAAACAAGCCCTCTTGCAACTAATACTATGATGGTTTTAAATAACCACCTACAGGTCATCTGACAAAGTTCCACTTGCTACGTTATTACCAGTTGCAGGGGTCATTTTTCAAATGCTTTTCTGGTTTAACATTCTTTCCTCTTCCCTTAAAAATGCCCAAACATAAAAGGGAACAATAAGTACTCCAGGCTATAATAAAAACTTAATTTGCTCATTCTGAATGTAAATGTACATAGATTACTGAGATAAAATTGACATTTTAATTATAGATTGCAAAGGAAAAAGGCCATATTTCATTGAATATTTTCAAGTTATTGCATTTAAATGGCATTGAACATAGAGTAGCCCAATCAGTCATTGCTGGAGGCTTGATGATCTTGGATAAATGTGGAAATTTGCACTTCTAAATAATTAGTTTAAGTATCATTAAACCTTTTAAAACTCATTTCTGCTTATTATAGTTTACATATTTCAATGTATTTACTGAGATTTTCGATTATTTCACTAGTTAGAGGCAATAGACTAAAAATATATTAAACAACCACTCTCTCAACTGATGCAAGCTTCCAGCTGTCCACCTGTCTGATAATGCTGACTTTCCCCTGGCCCCTGTGGCCACTCTTCCTTTGTACTATGGTATAAAGATAGTTGTGAGTATATATGATATAATACAGAGTCTATATAATTTCTGAGCATGTGGTCATGTTTCTGTTCAATACCTGAGACATGAAAAACAAACTCTGCAAAGAGATTCGTAGGTCAATATGTGTTCAAGAACGCTAACTAGTTGAGACTCCTCCACTGGCTGAGGTTCATTTGCATATCATCATGTATGTTCCTATTGGCTGAGTACTGAGCCAGTGCTGTTCCCACAGACTTAATCGCTTCTAGCTCAAAATAGTATCTGGTTAAAAATTTCAATTCCAGTCCTCTATGTTTTCACTAAAAAGCCAGGAAAATATCAAAATGTAAAAACTCACACACTTGAAACTGGAGCTATCTGGCATGAATAAATATTCATAAGACAGATGAAAATAATATAATAAAAATTCTTCAGATTTTAAATCATAAAAATTATACCTCTATGGTACTATAGAATAATACTATAAAATGATCTGTATATCTCTATCATCAGTGCTGTAATTATGAAATTTGAAACCAATATCAGCAGCACTTGAAATGTTATTCTCAGATACTTTAGGGCTCCAAGATCATCTCAAGCATGTTCACGGGTCAAAATTATTTTTATGTCAATACTAAGTGTTTGCCATTTTCCTGTGTTGACATTTTCTCTGATGTGAGCAAAGCAGTAGTGCATGATTTGTACACCTCAGCATAAATCATGGCAGTAGCAATAAGCTTTACAAATAGTCATTATTTTCTTAACTGCTATCTACTTGGAATTTTTTTTTTTTAAATGTCAATTTCACTTAGGAATGCTTTCAATCTTGATGAAGCAGGGAAAGATTATTTTTAAAAAACATCCCCAAGTATATGTCTTTTTATATATTTGGTGTGACAAAATGGGACTACAGACAAAACACTTCTGCTGCTCCATGTCCACCTCCATGAAAACACATGTAGACCAAGCTGCAAACTAGACTGGTTACTTTTTTTGTGGAATACTACTTTTAACTGAAAGAAAAAATGGCAAATAAAATAAGACCACTCAGACTTGAATATTTAGAATAAAAAATATGGCTGTCACTTTTTTAGAATAAAAAAAATTAGAATTAAAAAATGAATGTCACTTCCAGAAAAAAAAACTGACAACTTTCTTTTATTTTTTTACAAATGATAAATTCTAACTACCAAGGTAAAATTATAGAATTTTTCAAAATTTGAGTTGACCACCTTGAACTCAACGGCTTTCTAAAAGTTATGTCTTTCTGATGATAGTGGTAATGATATTAATAACCATAGTATTTTATACACATATTTTGAAATGAGTCAAAATTTCAGAGATGAATAAATCAGTAAATCAGTATTTCCCAAATCACTAATGAATGAAATTACCTAATTGTACATGAGTAAAAGAATCCACTCAAAATGCAAAATATACACTGAATTTCAACATAACAGAGTGTGAAAAAGTTATTGATATGGATTTAAATTCTACAATACACCTTTTAAAAAACTACCACCTGCTGTGTTTTGGTATAATCTCAAAGAAGAATAGCCAAAATATCAGACAAATCCAATAAAATATTCTTCCCCTTTTCAACTACACATCTGTGTGAAGCCAGTATTTCTTTCTATACAGCCAGTATTTCTTCCTATACATCAATGAAAGCAATACATAGCTGAATGTAGGAACAGTTATCCGAATAGTAGAGCTGGACTCAGCTCTACTATTTAGCCAGACATTAAAGAGACTTGCAAAAATGTTAAAAAAAAATTATATTACTTTTCTTTAGGATATTGTATTTATTTTCAATAAAACATGCTAACATTAACATATAAACAGTTTATTATTATTTTTAGTGATTTAACACATATTTTTAAAATTATATCTTAATTTTATATACTGGCAATATTAGAACTATAATTTGTGTAAACAAAATCTCCATAGGTCCTTAATAATTTTAGAAATGTAAAGTTTGAGAACAGCTAGCTTATAACAAGGCTGGTCATAAAAATGAATAAAATAATTTACTTAACATTCAATTGAGATGGGAAGAGTTATGTCTGCCATATTGGTTAGTGTCTATGCTACCATTTGGTCATATTCTTACCTGTTGGTAAAGACTCTCCACAAACGAACTGTCACAAAATTATCAAATCAGAATAAAGTTATTTAAAAAATAGACTTCAAACTTTTGTTTGTATTTCACAAGACTAACAGAAATGATGTTCAGCCAAAATGAGACAGTGTGTAAGTCTGAAAAGAATCTTGTCCCGTTGGGAGTTCTAGAAAGAACCAGAAGAAATTTCAACAAGTGGAGAGAAACGACAGAATGTCTGCTATACTTGAATACATCTGTAGAAAACGCTAGTAATTGGGAGAGGGTTTGAGAATGAATTCATAAGTTATTTAAAAAGCCAAACAAATTTTCAAAACTGATTACTAAACACCAGAGAAAATAAAAAGAGCAGGAATAAAAAGCGTTAAACCCTAAAAGATGCCACTTTTACTATTAGTATTTCATAGTCCTGATGAAATAGAAAGAACATGAAATTCCTCTTGGTCTCTCTGTCTTTCTCTCTTTTTATCTTTCTCTCACTCCCCCCACCATCTCTTTCTCTCTCCCTCTCTCTCTGTCACTCCTCTATATGGGTGGTCAATGGAAAATGCCAGAATAAATAAATGAATAAAATTTGTACCAGTTCCAGTGTGTCACTTAGAAATATAGTAATAAATAACTTTTTAAAATGTATAACAGCTGAAAGAATTGAGCATATTTGCGCTGTGGAATGTAGAATGCAGGATGGTATCAAGAGGTGTCTGTTATTCATGGTTTTACTTAGTTTGTTTTTTAATCTTGTGAAACTCTTCAATTCTAAATTGTAGGTAAGGTATTCCTTAAAATAAAAATTTTAATTAAAGTTGATAAAAAGATGATAAAAATGGAAACTTCTTTATTTCATGGAAATAATTCACTTGATCATGACAATGAGAGAAAGAAAACTGTCAAAAAATGATTTTGGAAAAAACAATACATGTAACCACCGGTATCTATAAAAAATACTCTTTATATCATCTCCAACTAGGAAAAAATGAAGGCAAAGAAAACGATCAACAAAGCCTTAAAAATGGGAAATTGAAAAATGCTGATTATTGAATTGTCAGTTGTAAAACTAAATTTTAATTGAAAAATTCTATTAAAAAACAAAGAAATCTTTTGATTTTTTTAAAAAGAATAACAGAATTCAAACACATTCTTAGTTATAAGAATTTCTTCTAAAGTTATATAAAATCATTTCTCAAATATACAAAATTAAAACTCTATCTTAAGTTCCCACCTCTAACCCCAGCACTTTGGGAGGGTGAGGCAGTTGGATACCTTGAGCTCAGGAGATGAAGACCAGCCTGGCCAACATGGTGACACCCCGTCTCCACTAAAAATACAAAAATTAGCCAGGAGTGGTGGTGGGTGCCTGTAATCCCAGGTACTCAAGTAGCTGAGGTGGGAAGATGCTAGAGTCCAGGAAGCAGAGGTTGCAATGAGCAGAGATTGTTCACTACACTCCAGCCTGGGCAACAGAACGAGACCGCCTCGAACAAACAACAACAAAAAGACCTCTATCTTCCATATTGTAAGAAAAGTAAGGTATTATAATTATAATATTCTTTAAAGAAACTGACTGATAGAAAATCTGAGTAATGTAAAAAAGGATTATGTACATCTACATTTTTATGTGTAATTATGCATAATATAAGCAAATAGTACATTTCTTTTACAAAACCCACAGCACATTTACAAATTGACAATCTGTTGGCTTCATAGTTGCACAAAGTAGATAACCATTACTTATATTGAGAATATTTAGCATTTGATATAACTAAATAAAGGTCATATCTTGGAATTGGCCACACCATCTGGCCGAAGAAATATCTTTATTTCTAATGTCAAAGTCTAGGTAAGGAAGGTAAAATAGTCAAGACAAAAATGACTACCCACTTTTCTTCCCGAACCTTAGAAAGAAAAGGGCCAAAGAAACATGTTTCTTTTTTGAGGGCTACGAACCAATCAGCTGTGGAACTGTTTATAGTAGACAGCAGCACACATGTGTGTCAGGGGCTGGTGCCTGATGGCGGAAGACAAGAAAACACTGTCAAGAAGTGGGTCTGTAGTAACCACATTTTTTTGGTTTCTGCTACAATACAGATTCTTTCCCCTCCTAAAAGAATCTGGGAACCGAGAGTGTAGAGGCCAGCGTGGTCAGGTGGTATGAGAGACCTCACCCACACTGTGTCCACATGGAGACAAAATGCTCAAATCAGTGCAAGGCTTCTAATGTGGAATGAGTTTGCAGAGGAAGGAAAGCAGATGAGCAATGATTACAATATTTCCTTTCTTTTCCTTTATTTTTCTCCTACAAAATACAGATGACTATCCTTATTTTTCTATATCTGTTTTGCCCGTAAAAAGTAATGCCTTGTATTAGCGTGGTATATTTGTAGTAATTGATGAGACATTTGAATACATTATTATTAGTTGAAATCCATTGTTTACATAAATGTTTACTCTTGGTGTACAATCTGTGGGATATGACCAATGTATAATGACTTGTATCCAACATTACAATATTAGTGAAACTACATTACAGAGTAGTTTCACTGCCTCAAAATGCTCTATTTATTCCTTCCTTCAACTCTTGGAACTCCTGGAAAGTACTGATGATTTTATTGTCTTCATGTATTTTTATCCTCCAGAGAGTCAAATAGTTGAAATCACATAGTATGTTTTTCAAATTGGGGTTTTCACTTAGCAATATGCCTTTAAAATTCCTGCATGGTTTTTTGTGCCCCTGTATTTTTTCATCACTGAATAGTATTATATATTATCAACATACTAGTTATTTTATCCATTCCCCTATTAAGGAACATCTTCGTTGCTTTAAAGTTTTGGCAATTACGAATAAAACTGCTATAAAAATACCCATGCCCATCTTTTTGTGAGGACATAAGTTTTCAGCTTATCTGGGTAAATACCAGAGTCTGACTACTACTGCATTACATGGTAAGAGTATGTTCGTTTTGAAAGAAACTGAAAACTATCCCACAAAGCAGCTGTACCATTTTGCATTCACATCAGAAGTAAATGGAAAGTTCTTGGTGAACTGTATTCTCACCAGCCTCTCATGGTATTAGTGTTTTATTTTAAGCCATACTAAGAGGTATGTAGTGGTATGTCTTTATCCTAACTTACAATTCCCAAATAGTATATGATGTTGAACACTTTTCATATGCCTCTTTGCCATCTACATATCTTATTTGATACAATGTATCTTTAGATCTTTTGCTCATTTTTAAGGTTGAATTTTTGTTTGCTTATTGTTTAATTTTAAAGGCTTCTACATATTTTTGATAGTCCTTTATCAGATATGCTTTTGCAACAATTTTCTCTCAGTGTTTGACTCAATATTTTTTTTCTCTTAAAGAATGCTTTTGCAAGGCAGAAGCTTTTAATTTTAATAAAGTTCAACTTCTGTATTTTCTCTTTCATGAACTGTGTTTTTTATATTGTATCCAAAATGTCATCACTAAAATCGATGTCACTTAGATTTTCTTCTGTTGTCGTCTAGTATGATTTATGGTTTTGCATTTCACGTTTAGGTTGACAATCCATTTTGAGTTAGTTTTTGTGAAAAGTATAAGGTCTATGTCTAGATTTTTTTTCAGTTTTTCATGTGTATGCCCAGTTTTTCCAGAAACATCACCATTTATTAAAAATATTGGTTGAGTGTGGTGACTCACACCATATTTTGACAGGCTGAGGTGGGAGGATCACTTGAGCCTAGCAGTTTGAGACTAGCCTGGGCAACATAAGTCTATATACCCATTGCCACAAAAAAATAAAAAATTTAAAAAAGATTAGCTGGTCTTGGTGGTGAATGCCTGTAGTCGCAGATACTTAAGTAGGCTAAGGTGGGTGGATTGGGTGAGCCCGGGAGGTCACACCTGCAGTGAGTTGTGATCATGCCACAGCACTCCAACTCTGATGACAGAGCAAGACACTGTCTCAATAGTAATAATAATTATAATACCTATCTTCATTGAATTCCCATTGCACCTTTTGCAAAGATCGATTGACGGTAATTGCATAGGCCAATTTCTGGGTTCTCTATTCTGTTCCATTGATCTATTTGCCTTTTTAAAAAACTAATAATATACTGTCTTGATGTCACATGCTGTCAGTCTTCTGTTTTTCCTCCTTCAATGTTATTAACTATTTTTAGTCTTTTACCTTCCTAAATAAACTTCAGAATAAGTTCATCAATATCCACAAAATAACTTGTTGGAATTTTGATTGAGAGTGCATTGACTTTATATATGAATTTGGAAGAAAGAGATTATTGACAGTATGAAGTCTTCCTGTGGATGTACATGGAATGTCCTTCCATTTATTAAGTCTTTTAAATTCATTTCATTAGATTCTTGAAGTTTTTTTTTATATGAATTTTATATATTTTTCTTAGGTTGCCAATATATTCTTATGTATGAATGAAAAGATAAAGCACATTTAAACTGCAGTAATTATAACTGCTAACTGCTATTATAGAGACAGTACAATGGTATGTGCCAGCAAGCCTAGATATATATTCAAACTGCTTATAAGAATTTAGACTGGGGCCCGGGCGCAGTGGCTCACGCCTGTAATCCCAGCACTTCGGGAAGCTGAGGCTGGCAGATCACAAGGTCAAGAGATTGAGACCATCCTGGTCAACATGGTGAAACCCCGTCTCTACTAAAAATACAAAAAAATTAGCTGGGCATGGTGGCGCGTGCCTGTAGTCCCAGCTACTCAGGAGGCTGAGGCAGGAGAACTGCTTGAACCTGGGAGGCTGAGGTGGCAGTGAGCCAAGATAGTGCCACTGCACTCCAGCCTGGTGCCTGGTGATGGAGTGAGACTCTGTCTCAAAAAAAAAAAAAAAAAAAGAGAATTTAGAATAAATTGATAAACATAGAATTTTAAATATGTAAAGAAAACTTGCTTTTATTAAATATAATTTTTTTAGTTTGTTTTGTGTCTTTTCATTCTCTTTTTTTTCTTTCCAACTTTCATTTTAGGTTCAGGGGGTACATGTGCAAGTTTGTTTCCTGAGGAAATTGTGTGTCACGGGGTTTTATGTACAGATTATTTTGTCTCCCAGGTAATAAGCATAGTATGGAAAAATAGTTTTATAATCAGCACACTCCTCCTACCCTCCACCCTCGGGTAGGCCCCAGTGACTATTGTTCCCTTCTCTGTGTCCATTTGTACTGAATTTTTAGCTCCCACTTATAAGTGGGAACATGCAGTAAAAAATGGTATTGTTAAAGATAGAAAATTTTGTAGAAGGATTTTTATCCCAAACTCTGTAAACATAAAATCTGTAAATTAAATTTTTTAATTAAATGTTTTAGTTAAAAACAAAGATATAGACAGCAACAAAATACACAGTCTTCCCCAATGCACATGAAGCATTCCCCAGGATAGACCATGTGTAATGACAAATTAAGTTTCAATCAATTTTTAAAAGATATATATGATTAAATTATCTTCTCTAATCACAACAAAATAAAGTTATACATTAATAACAGAAAGAAAACTGGAAAATTCAAAAATATGTGAAAACTAAACAACACTTTTTTCTTTGAGACAGAATCTTGCTCTGTCACCCAGGCTAGAGTGTAGTGGAGTGATCATGGCTCACTGCAACCTCAGCCTCCCAGGTTCAAGCAATTCTCCTGCCTTAGCCTCCAGAGTACCTGGAATTACAGATACACACCACCATACCTGGCTAATTTTTGGATTTTTTAGTAGAGACGGGGTTTCACCATGTTGGCCAGGCTTGTCTTGAACTCCTGACCTCATGATCCACCTGCTGTGGCCTCCCAAAGTGCTGGGTTTACAGGTGTGAGCCACCACAGCTGGCCAACAACAGACATTTAAACTCTCAGTGCATCCAAGGAGAAATCACAATGAAAAATAGAAAATACTTGCAGATTAATGAACATGAAAGCACAATATATTAAAACTTGCAGGATACAGTACAAGTGGTATTAAAGAGTAATTTATAATGATACATGCTTATATTAAAAGAAAGAGAGAGAGAGAGAGAAAGAGAGAGACAGAGAGAGAGAGAGAGAGAGAGAGAGAGAAAGATCCAGACCTAGCAGAAGAAAAAAATAGCAAAAGTAAGAGCAGCAGTAAATAAAAGAGATAATAGAAAAATAATAGAAAAATTTATGAAAACCAACGTTCATTCTTTGAAAGATAAAAAAATTGACAAATATTTAGTTATATTGATTACAAAAAATTAAGCAGTAAAGACTTTGATTATTAAATCAAAAATGAAACGGCATTATTACTGAGTCTATAGATACGTAGAAAAACAGATTTTGAGACATTACTGAGAAGAATTACACGCCAAGAAACAAAATAACCTAGATAAAATTGACAAATCTCTAGAAATGAAAAACCTACCAGACTTAATAATAACAAAATAGAAATTCTTAATAGACCAATAACTAGTTAGAAGACTATATCAGTTCTCAAGATTATCCTGTCAGTAAAAGGCCCTGGACCTGAAAGCTGCACTGCTGAATTCTATCAAACATTTAAGGAACTAATATTATTCTCAAAGTTTTTTTTAAATTAAAGAGAAGGTAATACTTCCTAACTCAATCTATGTAGGCAGCATTATGCTAATACGAGTGCCAAACAAGGATATTATAAGAATAGAAAATCATAGACCAAGTTTCTTTATGAACATCAATGTAAAAGTCCTCTGCAAAATATTAGTAAATAGAATTCAATGGCATCTTAAAATGATTCTACACCAGTTGAGATTTATTCCTGGAATGCAAGTATGATGCAACACATGGAAATTGATTGGTGTAATACATCACATTTAACAGAGTGAAAGGAAAGAAAAAAACATGATCAACTCAATTAACACAGAACGAGCATTTGCAAATATTGAACACTCTTCTGTGACAAAAACACGCAATGAGCTGAGAGTAGAAGGAAACTGCCTCAACACAATAAAAGCCATATATAATAAACCCACCATGAACATCATACTCAATGGTAAAAGACATGAAACATTTCCTCTCAGATCAGGAACAAGGTAAAGATGCTTATTTTCACCACTTATATTTAACACTGTACTGGATGCCTAGCTGGAACAATTAAGCAAGAAAAAGAAATAAAAAGTATATAGAGGAAAATGAATAATTAAAATTACCCGCATTAACAGATGATATAATCTTATATGTGGAGAACTCTAAAGATTACACACACACACACACACAATGAGGGGGTGAAGAGAAACTGTTAGAACTGATGACTCACTTCAGCAAAGTAGCAAGAAACAAAGTCACATGCAAAAATCAGGTTCATTTATACACACTAGCAACGAACAATCTACAAAGCAATTAAGAAAACAATTCCATTTTCATAACATCAAAAAGAATAATATCCTGTGAAATTAGCTTAACCTTGGAAATAAAAGTCTTGTACTAAACACTGCCAACAGAAATTAAAGAAGGGATAAATAAATGAAAACACATCTTATTTTCATGATTTGGAAGACTTAACATTGTTAAAATGTCAATATTGCCCAAAGCATTATACAGATTCGATGCAATCCTTATCAAAATCCCAATAATGATTGTCAAAGGTTTAGAAAAATCTATCATAATATTTATACGAAATGTCAGGAGACCCTGAATAGCCAAACAAATATTGAAGAAGTAAAGAAACTTAAAAGACTTACATTTCCTGATTCCAAAACTTATTACGAATCTAGAGTAATGAAAACAGTGTAGGACCAGTACAAAGAAAGACATAAGGACTAGCAGAATGGGCTAGAGAACCAAGAAATATGTGATTAAATAATTTTCAACAAGAATGCCAAGACAGTTCAGAAAAGAAAGGTCAGTATTTTCAACAAATTGTGCAGAACTGGATATGCACATACCAGAAAATGAAGTTGAACATTTACCTAACAAACCATATAGAAAAATTAAGTCAAAATGGATAAGAATCTAAACATATGAGCTAAACTATGAAATCTTAGAACAGGGTGTCCAGTCTTTTGGGTTCCCTGGGCCACATTGGAAGAAAAAGTATTGCCTTTGGCCACACATAAAATACACTAACACTAGCAATAGCTGATGAGCAAAAAACAAAACTTCAAAAAAATCTATAATGTTTTTAGAAAGTTTACAAATTTATGTTGGGTCACATTCAAAGCCATCCTGGGCTGCAAGCAGTCTTTAGGCCACAGGATGGACAAGATTGTCATAGAAGAAAACACAAGGAGAAAGCTTCACTACATTGGATTTGGCAATGATTTGTTGGATGTGGCACTCAAGGTACAGGAACAAAAGAAAAAGTATTTGATTTCATGAAAATAAAAAAACTCTGTGCATTATAGGACATTACATCAGAATAAAAATGCAACCTTTGAAATAGCAAAATGTGTTTTCAAATCATGTCTGACAAGGGATTAATATTTAGGATATAGAAAGGACTCCTAAAATTCAACAACAGCAACAACCACAAAAAACCTGATACAAAAATTGGCAAATTGCTGAATAGACATTTCTTCAGAAAAGGTATATAAATGGCCAATAAGCATATGAAAAGATTCAACATTACTAATTATTAGGGAAATGCAAATCAAAACCACAATGAGATATCATCTCATACCTATTAGTATGGCTACTATATATATATATAAAAAAAAAAAAACAAAAAAAAAACAGATAAATGTTAGTGAAGATGTAAGAAATTAGAAACCCTGTGCACCATCAATGAGAATGTAAAATGTTATAACCACTGTGGAAAATGGTATGGTCATTTCTCAAAAAACTGAAAATTTAATTGCTGTATGATCCAGCAATTTCACTTCTGGATATATACTCTGTATTAGTCTTATAGTTCTTCATACTTCTATGAAGAACTGACCAAGACTGGGCCATTTATAAAGGAAAGAGGTTTAGTTGACTCCTACTTCCACATTGCTGGGGAGGCCGCAGGAAACTTACAATCATGGCAGAAGGCAAAGGAGAAGTGGGCACTTTTTTCACAGAGTGGCAGGGCAAAGTGAGTGCCCTCAGGGGAAATGCCAAATGCTTGTAAAACCATCAGATTCTTTGAGACTCACTCACTATTGTTAGATTTATTGCCAAGGTAAAATAAGGAAACTGAGGCAGGTATAAAAAAAAGTGAGAAGCCAATGTATTCAGCTCCTGGGCAACCTTAGTGGTCCAAGAGGGGCCAGAAAAGTTGCACCCGGTTGTTTAGGGCATGGGGTTTTGTGGGGTGTGCAGGCAATTGATTGGTTACTGGAAAACAAAGAGAAGGCATTTCTATTGGCTGTTGAGGAGTAGGAAGTACATGAAACTAGCTGCCATTGGTAGGCAGGTGGGACTTTGGGTAAGTGGGCCTTGATTGACTACTGGGAAACAAAGAGAAGGCATTTCTATTGGCTGTTGAGGAGCAGGAAGTACATGGAGTTAAAGTAGGAAGTAGCTGCCATTGATAGGCAGGACTTTGGGTAAATGGGCCTTGATTGACTATGGGGGAAACAAAGAGAAGGCATTTCTATTGGCTGCTGAGGAGCAGGAAGTACATGGAGTTAAAGTAGGAAGTACATTAAACTAGCTGCCATTGGCAGGTGGGCAGGACTTTGGGTATGCGGGCCTGCTGGGGTCATATGGGGCAGGCTGTTGCCGGGCAGGGAAAGGTGGGGCTTCTTTTAAAAAAAATTTCTCTGCAGGGTTTTTTAACAGCGGGCTGGTGGTTAGATGCATAATTTAGTGCTGAGTGTGGGCTTGGGCATGGTATGCAGAGGCGGGTGCAGGGAAGCTTTGTGGGGAAGCCAGATAATGAGCTCGGGTGATGACGCAGTTATCAGGCGTGGAGAGTGATGAATGTGTCCATTTGACTCCCGGCAAGGCAACTGGCCTTACAACTATCACATTGCAAGAACAGCTTGAAGGAAACCATGCCCATGATCCATTTACTTCCACTTGGTCTCACCTTTGACAGGGGATTATGGAGATTACAACTCAAGATGAGATTTAGGGTGGGGACACAGCCAAACCATATCATACTTCAAAGAGCCTTAAGCAAGGTATCAAAAAGATATTCGCATACCGGTGTTCATAGTAAGATTATTCATAATAGCTAAAGCATGGGAGCCACCCAAGTGTCCATGACAGATGAAGCATAAGTGAAATCTGTTGTATGAATACAATGGAATGCTATTCATCCTTTAAAATGAAGGGATTTAACATACCCTATGACAAGCTTGTTCAACCTGTGGCCCAAGATGGCTTTGAATGGGGCCCACCACAAATTCATAACCTTTCTTAAAACATTATGAGATTTTTTGTGTGTGTGATTGTTTTTTCCTTTTTAGCTATTGTTAATTTTATGTGAAGCCCAAGAAAATTCTTCTTCCAATGTGGCTCAGGGAAGCCAAAACACTGGACACCCCCATCCTATAACATGGATGAACTTTGAGGACATTACATTAAGTGATATAAGTCAGTTACAAAAAAACAAATATAGAATGCTTCTCTTTATGAGATAGAGTAGCTAAAGTCATAGAAACAGAAAGTAGAATGGGGATTGTCAGGGACTGGGTGGGGGGTGAATGGGGGGGGTTATTGCCTAATGCCTTCAGAGTTTCATTTGTGCAAAATGAAAAGAGCTCTGGAGGTGGATGTATGTTAGTTGTACGACAGTGTGAATGAACTCAGTATCACTGAACTGTATACTTTAAAATGGTTAAGGTTGCAGATGTTATATTGTGTTTATTTTATCACAATAAAAAATAGAGGCTGGGTGCGGTGGCTCACACCTATAATCCCAGCACTTTGGGAGGCCAAGGTGGGTGGATCATGAGATCAAGAGATCGAGACCATCCTGGTCAACACGGTGAAACCCCGTCTCTACTAAAAATACAAAAATTAGCTGGGCGTGGTGGCACACACCTGTTGTCCCAGCTACTCAGGAGGATGAGGCAGGAGAATTGCTTGAACCCAGGAGGCGGAGGTTGCAGTGAGCCGAGATTCTACCATTGCATGCCAGCCTGGGTAACGAGCAAAACTCCGTCTAAAAAAAAAAAGAAAAAAAAAAAAGAAAAAGAAAAATACCAAAGCTATGGTATTAATATAAAACTAGCACATAAATATCTATCTATTTGATTCTGGGGATTGAATAAATGTTACCAATAATACAATGAAGTAAAATGAGAAAAAATATTGATATATTAACTATGAAAAATATTTATTTTGCATATCAAAGTGTACATATTCTTTGTTTAAAAAGAGATTTATAAATAAGAAACAATACAAATAATTAGCAAAGAAAATTCACTGGTAATTCATAGGAAATAAAAAGATTATTAGTTGAACAAACAGAATATGCTAGATACATAAATTATCTGGGCAATAACATAAATACAAATTATAATTAAGTTTTGCTATTCTAGCTGAAAACAGTAATTTGGTAACCAATGAAGAAATGCAAGGTTATTAAAGGCTTAGACAATCTAGGACTAATTGCTGTGAGTTAGATTTACCAAACCTTTATTAATGCAGTTGCATTTTATGTCAAAAGTCTTTACATTTTACTTGCCCTTGACCATTCAATTATACTCCAAAGATTATAAGCCAAATAAATATTTAAAGATTTGTCTGCCACTTACATGCAAAAATGTTAAGTGCAACACTTTTACAACAGCAAATACTTGAAAACTCCTGAATGTTGATTGATCAGGATTGAAAAAGAAATCATGCTACTGCTTTGTAATATATCATCTACTCTTTACAAATAATGTTTCTAATCATAGTGTTTATATGGCCTGAAATTCAGAACTAAGCAAAAAATGCTATTTTGAAGGAGTATTTGAGTAGGCCCCATTTTAAAACTGCTATATAGATGCAAACAAAGTATGCAGGCATTCGTTGACATTGAGATTCTCCAAATATTGAGATTGTGTTATTCATCTTTCTTGCTTTTGCTCATCTTTACCTTGACATTATATTTATCATTACAAAATTGTCATTTCATAATAAGAAAATTTTTATATTGGAAAATAAATTAAACTAGGGCAGATTTCACTTCCCAAAATATCATATGAAATTTAACTGTATTATGGTTGCTTTCTTTGCTGCTGGTATTAGTCTTAGAAGCAGTGCTGTTTCACAGTGTTATTCTTATGTTGTATTTATGTTAACTAATCTTTGAAGATACAATTGTTTTTAATATATTGTTTTCTCTAAATGATTTTTTTTGGAAATAATTCTCAAAGTGGAAGGAAATTTCAACCTTCTTTTTTTTTTTTTTTTTTTTGAGACAGAGTCTCCAGTCCAGGCTGGAGTGCAGTGGCATGATATAGGCTCACTGCAACCTCTGCCTCCTGAGTTCAAGCAATTGTCCCATCTCAGCCTCCCAAGTAGCTGGGACTACAGGCACCTGCCCCAATGCCCAGCTAATTTTTTTGTATTTTTAATAGAGATGGAGGTTTCATCGTATTAGCCAGGATGGTCTCCATCTCCTGACCTTATGATCCACCCACCGCAGCCTCCCAAAGTGCTGAGATTACAGGCGTGACCCACTGCACCTGATCTCAACATTCTTGTGAAGGTATCAAGATTCATCTTAAATTTTACAGAATTTAATGCCAGTGTGTGTATTCTGACCAGACTCATCATGTTTGTCTCTCACTGTTCTAATAGAGATACCTTTTGGCAGCTGTCTCATAATTCATTAGATTGCTTCAGGTGAAGGTAAAGGAAAGCCTTAAAATTTAATATTGACTCTTACTTAGCTCTTACTAATATGTTTTAAACTAGTGTGAAATAAAAGGATCTGGATATCCTATAAATGCTATTTTTATATTCAATATTATAAATGTAATTGGAAATATAAGGTTATATAGTGTAATATAAAAAATGAAATAGAGTCAGAAAATATTTTTAGGAGTTTAATGTTACCTAAACTTTCTTCTGTGGAACACTAATTTTGAGGAAGGCTAATACGTTATATTGGAGATCGAAGAGACACGTGTTTTTGTTATATATTCTCTGAAAACAAACTACCCAAAATCTCAGTGGCTAAAACAGCAGGCATTTTATGGTATTTCTTGATTTCGTGGATCAGGCATTTGGGCAGTGTTCTGCAGGCTGATTCCTTTGTTCCAAGTGATGTCAACTGAAGTCACTCATGAGTATCAATGAGAGAACAATGATGGGATTGCTTCAGTCACAGGCTTAGCACCTTCGCTTGAGAACTTGAAGGCCGGGTTCAATAGGAACCGTCCCTAAGAACACCTACATGTGGCTTCTCTAGCAGGGAGCCTCAGACTTCTGTATCTCAGGGATCCCAGGAAGAGGATTCTATGAGTGAAAGTTGAAAGCCCTTCCTATGAGAGAGCTTCAGATTCTGTTCCTTTGTGACGTATCATTAATCAACAAGTCACCAAGTTTAACTCAGACTCAAAGAGAGAGGAATTCTATTTCATCTCTTAGTGAGAGAAGCAGCAAGGAATTTGTGGCCATCTTTAATCTATCACACAGACTTCTAGGTCAAAATGTTTTGACCAAAGGTAATTGTGATTTTCATGATTGCAGGTTTGTTAGACATATTAATTCATGTGTAAGACATTGGAATTAAGTGGACTTTGGGGTATGCAACTTACCTAGACTTCTTTGAGAAAAATATATTTTCCTGAAAATCTTTTCTGGAATGTCTTGTGCTTTCTTAAAGGTACATTTCTAAGTACTATTAGTCACTGACACTTGTTCTTTACGTAGATGTTCATTTAGTTTCTATTACCAGGTTATTTGTTCATTAATTTATAATCATTTACAAATGTAATAAATTAGTTTTGGTTTTAAGCATTGGTTTTTAAACAGCAAGTTTAAATATAATTTACATATTGTAAATTTACCCATTTAAAGTGTCATTCACCCATTTAAACCAACTCTATGGATTTTAATATATTCACAAATATGTACAACAGTGACCACAATTTTAGAATAGATTGTCGTCTTAAAAAAAAAACACTATACTCTTTAGCCATCACACTCCTGTCACCCCTCCTCCTCAACCCTAAGAAACTAATAATCTATGTTCTGTCTCGATGAATTTCCCTGTTCTGGATATTTCCTGTGAGTTGATTCTTATACCATATGGCTTCTCTCATTAAGCATAATGTTCTCAATGTTTGTCCATGTGGTTGCATATATCAGTATTTCATTCATGTCAATGAGCAAATAATAATGCATTGTATAAATATAGCACATTTTTCATTCATTTTTTCACTGATGGAAAATTGTATTGTTTCCAGTTTTCAGTCATTATAAATAATGCTGCTATAAGCAGCCACATATTCCAGGGGTATCCATCCAATCTTTTTGTTTCCCTGGGCTACACTGGAAGAAGAATTGTCTTGGGCCACACATAACATACACTAACAATAGCTGATGAACAAAGATTGCACAAAAATATCATGTTTCAAGAAAGTTTACAAATCTCTGTTGGACTGCATTCAAAGCCATCCTGGGCCATGTGTAGCCCTTGGGCTGAGGGTTTGGTAAGCTTGACATAGATGTTTTTGAGTGAATGTATGCTTTCATTTCTCTTGGGTATGTACATAAGGGTGCATTTGCTGGTTCACATGGTGGTCATATATTTAATTGTTTAAGAAACTGCCAGACTATTTTTCAAAGTGGTTGGACCTTTTTATATACCCATCAACAGTATATGAGTATCCTGATTTCTCTAAATTCTCACCAAAACTTGTTATCTAACATTTAGATTCTAGCCATCTTAATGAGTATCAAGTGGTATTTTATTATTGTTCAGATTTGCATTTCTATAACTCATAATATCAAACATTATTTCATTGCATATCTTCATTTGTGTATTTTCTTGGAAAAAATCTATTTAGCTATTTGTCTGTTTCTTGAATTGGGTACCTTTTATTATTAAACTGTAATAATTTTTTATATATTCTAGATGCAACACCCCTATAAGATATATAATTTGTGAATATTTTCTACTATTTAGTGAGTTGTGTTCTCACTTTCTTGATGTCCTGTGAGACACAAAAGTTTTAATTTTGATGAAGTCCAATTTACCTATTTCTAAGAATACTTTATCAAATCCAAAGTCATAAAGATTTATGTATGTTTTCTTCTAAAAGTTTTATATTTTTAGCTCCCACATTTAGGTCTTTAACACAGTTTTACTTAATTTTGTATATGCTGTGATACAAGGGCCCAAAATTATTATTTTGTCTGCTGTCTATTCAATTGAGCCAGTACCATTTATTGAAAGGGCTCCTTCTGCTTTCACTGAATGGTTTTGGCAGCCTGCAGAAAATCAGTTGACCATGGATGGTTGAGTTTACATCTAGACTCTCCATTCTATTCCATTTATCTACATGTATTCTTGTACCAGTACCACACTGTCTTGCTTACTGTTGCTTTGCAGTAAGATTTGAGATCAGGAACTGTGAGACCTCTTATTTTGTTCTTCATTTTTAGAATTGTTTTGGCTGTTCTGAGTTCCTTCAATTCCATATGAATCATGGAATCAGCTCATCAATTTTTACAAACAAGTCGGCTAGGATTCTGATAGGGTCTGTTGAATTTGAAGATCATTTGAGGGAGAATTGCACTGAAGCTCTCCATGCTCTGTTCAAATGAAATTGCTTTCTTTGTGAGTAATTCATGGCTGGCTTCTCCTCCTGGGTGACATCTCTGAGCTGGAGCTCTGGAGCTGAGGATTCTTTCTGAGTGACACTTTGCTCTGGGAGCTCAGCACTTGGTGAAGAAGGTAGGAGGGATATCAAGCAGCATAAGGCTATCTCAATTTACATGGAACTACTACTCCCTTATGAGATCAGAAAGAGCTGTCAGGGCCCCAGCATTCTCAGCAGTGTGGACTGGGCAAAAGAATGGTATCCCCCTCTTCATGCATTTGCCCAGGGCTTGCCTCAATAACTGAGGGTAGGATGTGCAACACTGAAATTCTGCTATTTCAGGAAGAAAAGGTCTGAAAGTGTGAAGTGGTAGAGGAAGCCCTAGGCGCTTAGCTGCCACAATCCAGACTGGAGTCTCCCGTTCAGGAACTGGGAGGGGTGAGGAAAGGAGTGTTTTTGTTCAAATACCACAGATTCTACCTTTCTTACCAAATATTATAGATTTTATTGAGTAAATATTTTTTTATTTGCTGTCTGCTCTTAGGATTGTTTCAAGATGCTTTAAATTGTTTTTTTCCTCCGCTCCCTGTCCTCCTCTCCTCCCTCCCTCCCTCCCTCCCTCCCTTCCTTCCTTCTCTTTTTCTCTTTTCACCAGATTCACCAGGGAGTGGGGTCAACAAAGTTGCTCATACCGTAATGCCGGAAGAAAATCTGAGAATCCGGGTGATTTCATTTTACAAGGGCACTGTCTACACTCCTGAAAATGAGAAGTCCTGAACACAGAAAAGACATTGAGGCAGTGGACTCGAAGGCCTTCTCGCCTGTAGGGAGTATAGACTCCAGGGTGGAATGGGAATGGACCCTCCCCACAGTCCCTGAACTGCCCACCTGGGTGTGACCACACCCACTCCTAATAGGGTCAGTTCCAGTTTCCTCCCAATGTAATTAGATTTTTTTACCTGAACTTGTTTTTTTTGTAAAAAAAATAGATGAACAGCCCATTAAATGGAAAACGACCTTTATTTACAGGGAAGGGATATAAATGCGTGACATGCCCAGAATAAGTAATAAAGTTTCCAAACCTAAGTTTTTTGTTTTTTGGTTTTTTTTTAGGAAAGGAAAAGAGAGGAAGAAAAAGAGGGAGAGAGAACAGGAATATTGCTTTATTCTATAAATGGGTATTAATAATGGCCGATCATTATTTTGTGTATTTAAAATGGAGAATGTATATTTTATTTATCTAAAGTGGAGAGCTCTACAAGTGCTTATTAAGTTTACTTATTCCAGATCTGAGTTCAGATTCTGGATATCCTTATTAATTTTCTGTCTTGTTGACTCTAAATCTCTTTATGGGTCTTATGTATCTGGGTATTAGTATGCATTAATCCTTATACCACTCTATCTTTGTTGGTTTGAAATCTGTTTTATCAAATGCATGAATTGCAACTCCTTTTTGTTTATTTATTTGTTTTTGTTCTCTATTTGGTTGGTAAATCTTTCTCCAACCCTTTGCTTTTAGTCTTTGTGTATCTTTGGATATGAAATGGGTCTGGATATAGTATACCGTTAGGTTTTGGCTGTGTCTTTTGATTGGGGAATTTAGTCGATTTAAATTTAGGATTACTGCCATTTGATGTTAACTGGCTATTTTATCCATTTGTTGATGTAAATTCTTCTTTATGTTGATGCTCTTTACTTTTTGGTATATTTTTAGAAAGGCTAATACTGGTTGTTCCTTTCTATGTCTAATGCTTCTTTCAGAAGTTTTTGTAAAGCAGGCCTGGTGGTAATAAAATCTCTGAGTACTTGCTTGTTCATAAAAGATTTTATTTTTCCTTCAATTGTGAAGCTTAGTTTGGCAGGATATGAAATTCTGGGCTGAAATTTCTGTTCTTTGAGGATGTTAAATATCGGCCCCCACTCTCTTCTGGCTTGTAGGGTTTCTACTGAGAGATCTGCTGTAAGTCTAATAGGCTTCCCTTTGTGGGTAACCTGACCTTTCTCTCTGGCTGCCCTTAGTATTTTCTCCTTCGTTTCAACCCTGGTGAATCTAATGATTATGTGTCTTGGGGTTGCTCTTCTTAAGGAATATCTTTGTGGTGTTCTCTGTATTACCTGAGGTTGAATGGTATCCTGCTTTGCTAGATTGGGAAAATTCTCCTGGATAATATCCTGAAGAGTATTTTCCAGCTGGGATTCATTCTCTCCATCACATTCAGGTACACCTATCAAACGTAGATTAGGTCTTTTCACATAGTCCCATAATTCTTGGAGACTTTGCTCATTCCTTTTTATCCTTTTTTCTCTATTCTTGTCTTCTCGTTCCATTTCATTAAGTCAGTCTTTGACCTCTGATATCCTTTCTTCTGCTTGATCAATTCGGCTGTTCAAACTTGTGCATATTTCACTAAGTTCTCGTGTTGTATTTTTCATCTCCATTAGTTCATTTATATTCCTTTCTATATTGTCCATTCTTTTTAACATTTTGTCTAACCTTTTTTCAAAGTTCTTAGTTTCTTTACGTTGGGTTAGAACAAGTTGTTTCAATTCCCAGAAGTTTTTTACCATCCACCTTCTAAAGCCTCCTTCAGATACTGGAACACAGTCCTCTTCCATTAGGGCTTGTTCTGTTGCTGATGAAGAATTACTATCCCCTGTAGAGGGAGAGGGGTTCTGACTTTCGGTTTTCTCGGCCTTTTTAGGCTGTTTTTTTTCCTTTTATTGTGAATTTATCCATCTGATGTCTTTACAATTAGCGCCTTTCTGATTAAGTTCCTGAGAGGATGTCCAATTTACTGATTCCCAGCGCTGGAATCCGAGAAACCCACTGCGCTGGCCTAAACAGCAGCGATAAGACTGATGGTGCTCTTCTGCCTGGGAATCTCCGGTCTGGCTTCCTTCTTGAGTCTAAGTTTTATAAAGGAATTTTATAAAAAATTCCTAAGTTTTTTTAAAAAACTTAGATTTTATAAAGGAACTTTGCAGTAGTTCATAATTTTTATAAAAAGATGCTTTTGAGTCTATCGTAAATTACCTTATCTTTCCATTTATTCATTTTCACCTGCAAAATACTCTCAGCTTCCCCACATCATTATGGATCATGATACCAAATTGTATAGATCAGGAAGAAAAAGGAAAGCTCTCTAATGAATTCCTCAATGGATTTGATTACAAACTGTGATTTCTTAATATAATCTTTTCTGCAGAAAAACTTGTCAAGTTAAAAATAACTGAGCCTTACAATATGTTCTTCTATTAATATGAACCCAAAATAAGTTATATCATTTTACAGTCAAACTAAAGAAAAAATGAATCTGACATCAAATATGTGGGAAAAACATTGAGCTTTTAAATGACACTACTTTTGTTTCAGAAAGTAGCCAAATATTTGAAATCCAATATTTTCCAATTGTGGAAAATCTTCAGGCAATCGGGAAATAAATACAAAAATTACATAAAAATTACTGGAGGTAAATAATATTTTTATTATAGTTTTACAATAGGCTATATTTGCTATACAAAACCTGACCATATAAAATGTTAAACTTTTACCTCTGGAACCAAAAAGATGGCAGTTTAACATGGTTGTTCATGTAATGATTTTATGCATTTATATAAAGTTGTATGTGAAGAGTCTTAACCATAAAGGTATATAACAATTTAAAATATGTACTCAACCAATACATTATGTTTCAGATTCAAAAGATCTAAAGCAATCCAGAGAATGAGAGAATATTTGCAAATCAAATATCTGATTAGAGATTTATATTCTGAATCTATAAAGAATCCCTAAAACTCAACAACAAAAGACCCAACATCACTCAAAAATAGGAAAAGAGCTTAAATGGACATTTCACAGAAGATAATAGACAAGCACATAAAAGGGTGCTTAACATCACTAATTATTAGGGAAATACAAATAAAAGCCACAATGAGATACCATTTCACACCCATTAGGAGGGCTATTATCAAAATGAACGCATGAACAAACAAATAGAATATACCTGTTGGTGAGGACTTGAAGAAATTGAACCCTTGTGCATTGCTAGTAGATATGCCAAATGGCACAGCTACTATAAAAAATAGTGTAATGGTTCCATAAAAAGTTAAAAATGTGGTCCAGCAATTCCACTTTTGGGTGTATGCTGAAACAAATGAAAGCAGGGGTTCAAAGACATATTGTACATTATGTTCATAGCAGCATTATTCACAATAGCCAAAAAACAAATGCAGCTCAAGTGTCCATCAGTGGAGGAATAAATAAGCAAAATTATGTGTGTGTGTATATATGTATACATACGCAGACATACATATATGTCTGTACACATATATCCATATGTGTGTATACATATATAAATATATTTATATATACGCAGACACACACACACACACACACGCATATACTTGAGGCAGAAGAATAGGGTCTGGAGGCAGGGAACTTAAGGCCAATTCATGCTGAAACAGGGAAATCACCAAGGTCTGGGTCCAGGGAATCTAAGCCAATTACTGCAAACTTCCTAAAGCTAATCCAAAAAGAAAAACGTTTCACCCCATGCTGAGTAACAAAGGATCAAAGGCTAATCTTGCTACAGCCCTCCCTTACCACCAAGTCTCAAAGGGAAAGGGAGAGTGCCTTGGATTGGCTGCAGGCCGAACAGTGACCGTCCTTTATATGCACAGGGCACCACTTCACCCCAGCCTTAAATTAGCTGCAGACCAAATCCTTCATCCACGTAAGAGATAGCTGATCATAACCTCAAAGGGAGTATTTAAGACCCAGAAAACTTTGTAACTTGGCCCTTGAGCTGATTGCAAGGGCCAGCTCTCACCCTGTGGAGTGCTTTCTCATTTTAATAAATCCCACTTTCAGTGGTTTGTTCCTGCATTTCATTCCTCCGCTACTTTTTTTGTGCATTTGGCTCAATTCTTCTTTTAAAACACCAAGGACCTGGACAACTCATAGTCAAGCCCTAGTAACATATTTATGCATATACGCATATATGTATATGTATATATGTGTGTGAGTATATATATACATTTTTTTGCTTATGCATATATATGTATGTATACATGTATGTGTCTATATATACCTAATTTTGCTTATTGATTATAAGCAAAATTATAATTTAAAAAATACATACAGCTAAAGGAAGGAAATTCTGACATATGTGATAGCATGGTCAAGGCATGAAGGCATTATATCAGGTTGTATCAGTCAGGATTCTCTGGAGCGACAGAGCTAATAGGATAGATGGACATATATTTGAAGCATGGTTTACTAAGTATTAACTTACATGATCATAAGGTCCCACAACATGCTATCTGCAAGCTGAGGAGGAAGGAGAGCCAGTCTGAGTCCCAAAACTGAAGAACTTGGAGTCCAATGTTGGAGGGCAGGGAGAAAGCTGTGGACTGGGAAGCTAGGCCAGCGTAATTTTTCACATTTTTCTGCCTGCTTGATATTCACTGGCAGCTGATTAGATGGTTCCCATCCAGAGTAAGAGTGGGGCTGTCTGCCCCGGTCCACTGAGTCAAATGTTAATCTCCTTTGGCAACACCTTCACAGACACATACAGATTCCATACTTTCTATCCTTCAATCCAATCAAGTTGACACTCAGTATCAACCATCACATAAATGAAACAAGTCAGTCACAGAAGTACTTGTACTGTGTGTTTTCACTCATCCAAGGTACTCAGAGTAGTCAAATTCATATACACAGGCTGGTTGCCAGGGGCTGGCATGAGGGGAGAATGCGTAGTTATTGTTTAGTGAATACAGAGCTTCAGTATTGTAAAGATGAAAAAGTTCTGTGGCTAGATGGTGGCAGTAATTGCTGAACAAAGTGAATATACTTAGTGCCACTGAACTGTACACTTTAAAATGGTTAAAATGTTTAATTTCATGTTATAAATATTTTACCACAATTTCCAAAATAAATTTAAACTTGTCTTATTGGAGATTTTAGCACAAATATCTAAGTAAAAAAGTAGCACACAAAACATTAAGATGTAAACAACCCAATTAAAAAATGAGAGCTACCTGACAGAATGTACATTTTTCTCCGTTGCATACAAATAATAGGAAGTTTGGGTCATATATTATATGGTGACATAATCTTGGTCACAAAGTGTCAACACACTTAAAGCATTGAAAACGAATATACAGCACTTTCTCTTACGCAATAGTATACAGATAAAATCAATAAATCAAAAAAAGCACTTTAAATCTTTTCTTTGGAAGTTAAGTGATGTCTTTTAAAATAATCCATGAATCATAAAGGAAATCACAAAGGAAGTTTGAAATCATTTTAAAATTAATGATAAAGAAGTCGTGACTTATCAGTTCCCTAAGCTAAAGGTTTTCTCCGAGAGAATTTTATAGAGTAAAAAAATCTGTGATCTAACTATTGTCGGGGACCAGAATCTGCCACCCCAATATGTGCTTTATTGGTTTGAAGATTGTTGAGCTGAAGGCAATAAGAGGAAACAAATGCAGGAACGTTCTCTGCACTCTCTCTATTTGCCCCATATCTGGACATAAAGATCCTCTCCCCCTCCCCTTACTACCAGTGTGAACCAGGGCTCACCACGAAACAGCTTTAGGCCTTTCTGGGTCCAGCTTTTATCTGCGTAATTTTTTACTTTTTTGCCTTGCCCCAAGTTGCCACCCCTAGACCTCAAGGTTCTTTTCCTCTTTCTTGCCCCTCTCTAAACATGCCCTGTTCTTTGATGAAGATGCCACATCAGCTGGAATTAAATGCCACCTTTTTACACTTCTCATTCCCTGAGTTTGTCCTAAACTTCTTTTTGTTTTTCTCTTATTAATGTATTTTGTTACATGGGTCCATTTCAGCTGAGAACTCATGAGGGTTAAGGAAAATAAATATTTTTCTTCTTCTACAGTAACCATTTTTTTCTTCCCTTTTTTTGCATTATACTTTAGGTTTTGGGGTTTAAAAATTAGGAAAACAAATTATGAAATTGACTCCAAGTATCACTTATGAATGAAACTGTGGTATAAATCTGAGAAGAATGCTATAGTCTATTAAAGATACTAACTGTGAAAACAGGCATATATGTTCTAAAATTTCTTAGAATAAAAAGATAATTCCATATTTATATTTGTGCAAATAATGTAAAAATAGCTGTCTTAAATAAACAGTGCAATTAATCAGACATCAAAGAAAATGACTCATTTACTATAAAGCCAACAAAATCAATTGTAAATCTTTCATGAGAAACACTTAACGATATCAACAAACATGTAGAAAAAACTTGAAAATCAAAAGAAATACTATCTGATAAATGCAAAGCTTCTATAAACAATAGACAAATATTATTGCTGAGTAATCTATTAACTTAATATACTCTTGAAAAAAAATCTAGTCCAAGGCAAGCTGATGTAAATGTCATATAGAATATTTACAAAAATTATTTGAATAAGAATAAAGAGAGTAGGTCTTCTAAATATATATATATATATTATATAAACATATATATATAATATATATATATAATTACTATATATGTGTAAGGATTGGAACAGTATGCTTTGTATAGCACTACAACAGGAGTGTACAAATCCATCAAAGGAATCATATTTTACATTTAGTAAATGTATTAGAACAACTATGTGTCAGTATTTTTTTAAAAAAAGCATTTGACTTTTGTAACACTTCTCATACCAGAGTGAATTCCAGAAAGCTCAAGACTCTAATTTCTGTAATATGTAACTAACTTCATGAGAAAAAAATAACTCGATAGAAAGTATGAACAAAGAGTAAGAACATATATTCACAGAATGGGAACTATGAATGTCTCTTAAACATTACTTACATGTGTCTAATTATAATGAGATCTATTGTAATTATGAGACGCATGTACTTGGCAGACCGTTCGCTCACCTACTGTATTGGCAAATGTCGAAAAGCCTAAGAACACCCTCTGTTGATTGCTGGATGGGCAGTCAATTTTACATCTTTACGTTGGAAACACAATTTGGAACACAACCTATGAAGGGTGATTTTTATAATAAAAGAACCCATTTACTACAGCTGAGAGACAATTTGCAAATTTTACCTGAAAATTTCTTAAATATACCAATAGGCACAGTGATGTTAGAAAAGAAAATTGGAGTCTAATTTGGGTATCAAAATTTCAAATGTACACATCCTTCTCTTCCCTCACATAATTCCAGTTGTAAGCATTCATTTACAAATAAAAATGAAGATCACATGCATAAAGATTACTTTTAGTTATTATGTATAATTGAAGAGGTTGGGAATATCATAAAAAATATCTGTCAAATTACTTAATTAAATTATGATATATCCAAATGAAATAATACACAGCCATAGAAAAAAAATGAATTTTAAGTAGTCATATAAAGTGACCTCAAAGATAGTTATGCAAATAAATAAGCAAAGTGTAGAATAATGTGTAGGGTGATTATATGTACATATTAGTTTAAATATTTTTTAAAATTGTCTGCACAAAACCAATAATCTGTACCCACTGGCTCCCTCTTGAAGGGGGGAAAATGGAGGACTAATTATCTTGTGTTATTCTGTAGTAACAAAGAACTCTAAAAGCTCAGTGCATCAACACACAAAAACATTGCTTTTATTTTTTTGTACTTTAGGTTCTGGGGTATGTGTGCAGATCATGCAGGATTGTTGCATAGGCGCATACATAAACAGGTGGTTTGCTGCCTCCATTCCCCCTTCATCTATATTCAGCATTTCTCCCCATGTTATCCCTTCACATCCTCCTCCCCACCCCCACTGTCCCTCTCCTAGCCCCCAACAACTGACCCCAGTGTGTGGTGCTCCCCTCCCTGAGTCAACGTGTTCTCATTGTTCAACACCAGCCTATGAGTGAGAACATGTGGTATTTGGTTTTCTGTTCTTGTGTAAGATTGCTTCTTTCACATACAAAGTCCACAGTGGGTCTCGGGGCAGTTTCCACCATGGAGGCCAATTTAATCTTGTTACTTTTCTGGCTAACTAGGAGGCCTTCTCCACAATCATGCCGGCAGAAAAAAGGCTGTAAAATTTGACAAGAGTATTTTGCTCCCTCAGCTTGGAAACGATCTGTACCACATTTTATTGTTCAGAAATAGGTCCCTCTGCTACTCATGTTGAGAAGACCGGGTCACCTGGCTTCTGCACCTGGGAGGGGAAGAACAGACCTGGGCAGCACCAGCAATGTCTGCCACGATGTTTTTGCTCATTTTTAGGTTTGACCAAGAGAATTTATTTTTTTCTCAAAAGACAGGTATGTAAACATTTAATGAAAATATGAATAAATAGAAATGAACAGTCTTTGATTGTACTCACATGCAACTCTACACCCATCTATTCATAGCACCACTCATGGTAATAGCAGACAATAGGATCGGGCAATCTATCCTACCACAACTTCAGGGAAGATTCCCGAAGTATCTAGAATTAAAAATAATTACATTGAATACTGCATTTTAATCAACATAATGTTTTTTATCCCCATAAGACCACCATATTTCCAAATATTATTTCATAATATGATTAATATCATAAAAGTAATATTTAAAATAATACATACAATTTGAAATAATACTATTTAAAAATAGTACCTATGAGTATTCTACTTCAAAGGGTAAACAAGAAATTAGTTAACTAGCAAAGAAAAATGAATTCAAAGAAGACGAAGAAGAGGTAACGCTGCTCTCTACTGTCCACACTTTGTACTTTTTAAACTTTCTACTACAAACTTACCTTAATTATTTTTAAAGAAATTAATTGGTAATGAAAATGTGAACTAGTCCCATTATCAGTTGAAACAAAACAGCACCACGGTCAGAAGAAAAAAGAAAAAAAAATAACCTAGTAAAATATGAAAATTAACACGGAACATTTTATAATTTTTATTGCATAAATTATATATGAGGTAAAGGATATTTTGGGAAGAAACATAAATTGACCAGGCGCGATGGCTCATGCCTGTAATCCCAATACTTTGGAATGACAAGGCGAGCAAATCACGAGGTCAGGAGTTTGAGACCAGCTTGGCCAATATGGTGAAACCCCATCTCCACTAAAAATACAAAAATTAACAGGACGTGGTAGTGGGCACCTGTAGTTCCAGGTACTTGGGAAGGTGAGGCAGAAGAATATCTTAAATCCAAGAGGTTGAAGGTTGTAGAGCCAAGATTGTGCCTGGGCAACAGAATGAAACTCTGTTTCAAAAAAAACAAAAACAAACAAACAAAAATAAAACCATAAATTATGTTTATTACAATACTTATGATAAAAATAGAAAGTAGAGACATACTTTTTCCTGTACAGTTAAATATTTTGAATGCTTTTTTTTTTTTTTTGAGATGGAGTTTTGCTCTTGTTGCCCAGGTTGGAGTTCAATGGTGCCATCTTGGCTCACTACAAACTCTGCCTCCTGGGTTCAAGCAATTCTCCTGCCTCAGCCTCCCGAGCAGCTGGGATTATAGGTGTGCACCACCATCCTCAGCTAATTTTTGTATTTTTAGTAGAGATGGGGTTTCACCATGTTGGCCAGGATTTTCTCGATCCTCCCAAAAAGCTGGGATTACAGGGGTGAGCCACCGTGCCTGGCTTGAATACTTTTAATATCAAGATTTTTCCAACTGTCAAACACATTGACTCGTAGAGTATGAGTGATCATCGCTAATGCAGTTCAAATGCAAGAGACATTTTCAAATATGCTTTCAAACCATATAAAGTTATCATATTCTATATTGGCTTTTCTTTTAAAAGCACTTAAGATACTTTAAATCACTTTTTAAGGCATAAACTTAGAACATATTTCAAACATTTTATATGTGATCACATTTAGGGATTTTTGTTAACAAAGAAATATATTTCATGCCTAAAAGCATATAGCTATCTGGATATGAATCCTCATTTAATGCCTCCACCTAGAACACGAGTTCTTTTTTATCTAGGTGTTACTCAGGGAAGAAGAGGGCAACAGGGGTCTTTTTTCTCGGCTCTGGAATGAATTTTTCATTGTATCTTTGGTTTTTGTTCCCTGATCCAAAAAAGCAGATTTGCTCAACTGTGATTTTTAAAATAAATTTTTACCAAAGTGTCACAGGCTTAAAGTACACAAATCATAAGTGTATAGTGTGATATAATTTACCAAGTGAGCCCAGCTCCAGGGTATCAGTATCCAGATCAGGAGATAGACTGTGACTCCCCACCCTCTAAACCCTCCCTGGCTCTCACGCTTCATGTGCAATATGAGGCTCTAGGTGCCCTGGGTGCAGCTGCCGCCCTCCACCTGCTGCTCAGCTCACGCGCCTGGCTGCTGTCAGCACTACCCTCTCTGTGTACTGCCACATCATGCTGGGGTTTCACCAAGTATGGTATGCACGCCACAGTCCCAGTGGGGATTTTTAACTCCTTTATTTCATTACTAGTGCCTTGGAAATCTGGCTGAAATCATAATTGTACCTTTCTGCCTCATATTTCACTCCAACTTATCTTCGGATTATGACTCTGTGCTTCTACTTCATACAGTTAAAATCTTGCATTTTCTTAAGGATGACCGCTTCCTAGAATTTTATTCTCATTCCTCTAAAATTTAGATATCCTTCTAACCTGGAAGGATATTCTAACCTTTAGAATAAAACTCCTTTTGGGTTTCTACCGTGTTTTCTTCTTGGCTCCCCTCGAGACTGTTGCACCACTCCCTGGAAAGAGTCTATGCAGACCAAATGATTACCAACAGACGCAATGCTGGCTGTGTACACGTTAGTGGTTTCCTTCTCTTGCCAGACAGAGGCCTTCACGGAAGTCTGCTGTGCACAGCCTTAAATCTGTTCTCCATATCTAACAGTCTTTCATTTACTAGAACTCCACGGGGTTGATTCCTCCCGTCTTGATTCCCTGCTTCCCTAACAGTGCAGATTGATGTCATACGTGAAAACCTTAAAGCCCTCCTGTGGGATGTTGTCAGACTTCCTCTTCTTCCGCCGTCATTTTATTTCTAGCAAATTTACCTCCCAGCTTATAATAATATTACTTTTCTACCTCTTACCTCTCTACTTTCTGGTTTCAGGTATTCAGAGATTTGAGTTTCTCTGAAGGAGAAACATACTATACATATGTGCATGTATAGTGTGTGTGTGTGTGTGTATATATATATATGTCACATACATACACATACTATATATGTGCATGTATAGTATATATATATACACTATATATACATAGTATTTTATATATATATAGTGTATATATGTATACTATACATGCACATATTTTATATATATGTGCATATATACATACATATATACACATATATGTATGTATGTGTATATATGTGTGTATATATGTATGTGTATGTATGTATGTGTGTGTGTGTGTATATATACGTATGTATGCATATGTATGTGTGTGTGTGTATATATATATGTATGTATGTATTTGTTCCCTATGGAAATGATACCTGGGTAACTTGGCCAACTGTGTGACTCTGACTAGCCCTGTTTTTCCTCCTCATGTTCAGCCTCATTTGCCGGATATTGGGAGATGGCACTGCTCTCACTCTGAAGCCTCAATCTCAATGGGTCCAAGATGTCAGTGCTGCTGGAATTTTGGACAGGTCATTCAACCATTCTTTTGCTGTCTCTAGAATGGGGATAGTAATTAGCATATCTACCTCAAGGCCTGTGGTCAAGATTAAACTTAATAACTCAAAAAATACTTAAGAGACTAGACAGCAATAAGTCAATACCCACTAAAAGTTGTTGTTTTTGTTCACTGTGGTAAAAATTGCCTGACGCATTCTAACACAAGGCTTTTCATTTTCCCTTAGTGCTTGAATCCCTGAATGACCCAGAAAAACAAAAATGTTGGCCACCTCTTTGGAACTGGCTATAGCTGTGGTCCCAGTGTCTGTGTTCCCCCAAAGGCATGCACTGAAACTTGATCCTCGGCATGATGATACTAGAGGTGATCAGGCCATCAGGGCTCTGCTCTCATGAAGGGGACTCGGTGCTTTTATAAATGAGACCCCACATTACTGGCTAGTCCCTTCCTCCATGTGAGGATGCAGAGAGACCGCACCATCTGTGAACTGGAGAATGAGCCCCCACCAGCGACTGAATCTGCCAGTCCCTTGATTTTGAACTTTCCAGCATCCAGAACTGTGAATGAGAAAGGTGTCTTGTTTATAAGCCACTCAGTTTATGATAAATTTGTTGTAGTAGCCCAAATGGATTAAGACAGTGTGTGATTAAATTCTAGCCAATTATATCATGTGCATAGAAATAGTACATGAGAGCTTTTGGAATTGGCCTCAATTAAAGGAAGGCTACACTTACCTCCTTTCTTCCACCTACTGGTTGGAATGTGAACTTAATGGCTGGAGCTCCAGTAGACTTCTTGGACCATACTTAGAGCTATATGGATGCAGTAAAGCAGTGAGATGAAAGAGGCCTAAGACTGCTGCACCTGCACCGCACGTCAGGTCTGACAGCATATTTTCCATGGAAGAATACAATCTTCTGTGTTTAAGCAACATGTTATGTTGGCTTTTGGTCACATGCAGTACCTAACCTAATAAGCTATAATAGTACTTTCCTTTATGCCTTCTGGTCTTTGTATTTACACTATAATTTTCATCTAAAGGCTGATGACTCAGCTGGGTGTGGTGGCTCACGCCTGTAATCCCTGTACTTTGGGAGGTTGAGGTGGGCGGATCACAATGTCAGGATTTCGAGATCAGCCTGACCAACATAGTGAAACCCCATCTCTACTAAAAAGACAAAAATTAGCTGGACGTGGTGACATGTGTCTGTAGTCCCAGCTACTCAGGAGGTTGAGGCAGGAAAGTCACTTGAACCCAGGAGGCAGAGGTTTCAGTGAGCCAAGATAGCACCACTACACTCCAGCTTGAGTGACAAAGTGAGACTTCAAAATAAATAAACAAATAAATAAAATAAAATAAATATAGACTGGTGACTCAGTATCCTTTAACCCCATTCCAGCCCTCTTTACTCAGATACGAGCCCATGGAACTTCAACAAACTTGGCATGTGCATGTACATAAACATATGCAACAAAGAACTCATGATTTCCTTTTGTGTTCCCAAATCTGGTGTTGTTCCAGGTCCCCTATCCTAGTTTATGGCATTCCATCATCCTCAAGAAACTAGAAATCTAGGAATCCATGTGAACAGCACCCCCTAATTCTCTATATTTAAGAAGATACTTTATGAAGTCTTGTTGATTCTATATACAAAACATCCTCACCTTCTCCACAATAATTCACAGGTTACCATGGATTACAACAATCATAAATTGCCCTCCAGATCTCTGATCTTCCTGTTCATAATCCTATCCTCCACAGTGTAGTTAGTTGACATTTGTAATAAGGAAATGCCTTTCCAAGGTTCACAAGATAGACAAGTACCATCATCCTAGGCTGCCCCACCCTGTCCACCCTGCATTCTCTGGTGCTCCACTCTCGGTCTGGCTCACCAGGTGCCCTGCTTTGCCTCACCCTCGCACGCCTGAACCTACCGGCCTCTTTGTTCCCAGAAAATGTCACGCTTCTTGTAATTATGTTTGTATTGCAACTGTTGACTCTCCCTACGGGGAATCTTTCCAGTTATTACTATGGAAATGTGTTGAAATACAGTAAAAATCCAAAACGAACAAATACAGCCAGTATACAGGAATAAGGAACAGGAGAGTGGGAGCCACCTGCCCAAGAGAACACAGGAGAGCCCTGAGGTTCCCATGCTGAAGAAATGGATCAATCTATTCGGGTAGGAATATAAATGCTGGATGGTAAACGGGCTCCCAAGAGCAAAACCCTTGTGCTATTTAGCAAGGTGGCACTGAAATTCATAAGCAAGTCATGCCCATATTCATAGGGGTCTCAGGGACTTTTCTCAGTGAAGACCCAGCCCAACACAAATCTATGTACCCAGCAGCAAAAGGAGCAAGAACTGTGACCTGTATAAATACATAAACAAAGACCAGCAACTACATGAACAAAGTTAGCAGGTGAATTAGAAAGACCAAATCAATAGATGATAGTGGAGATCAATCGAAAAATCAAAGAGGAGAGAAGCAGTTTATGGGAGACTTGATATTGTTCATCTCTGGGGCCCACAAGGTCCCTGGGGAGCCATGCAGTCACAAGTCCAGGCTTGGATAGAATTGTGCCAGGAATAAGTAGGATTTTTCTGACAACTATATGCTAAAAGTAGAGTTTATGAAAAATGAATATTCAAGCAAGTTTTCCTATCATGGTTCATTGAATCTCAAGCCCAGCCTTTGGGTTTCATTTATTGAACCAAATACATGTCATCAACATGGTTGATTCTTCTAGCCCTCAGCCAAACCATTTTTTTCTGATTCTTCTACTGAAAAAAAAAAAAAAGAAGATTGTGATACAGAGCAGGATGGATAAGACCACTTCCCTCCAGGAAGAGGCAACTGGTGGATTATAATAGGGGTTATTGTTATCTGGCTAACCAGATAACAATACTTAGTGGTCATTGGGAGGTGCAGTGCTGCTGGTGAGAGTTCACTAATTACTCCCAGGGCTATGGCTTACCACCATGTTCCATTTCACTTGCCTGTGTCTCTGCATTTGCTTGTACTACCTTTAGCTAAAGGCCAGACTTTGCTTCCTATAATAACCAGTTATTTTAGATGTCCTCCTCCTTGCAGATGCAGTCAATGAGTTACACTTTATGTTGTTTTATCTCTTCCGTTGCTATGTTTCAGTTTTCCTGAAAACTTGCCTCCGTCTTATGGAATGCAATTTATATCCTCAGCAAATAGCCACCTTAGCCTAGCAACCTGATATTTTTCCTACCGTATCCCTGAAGCTTCAGCTTTGGTAGAACCCATTTGGGGGAGTCCTCTCTGCCTTATCTCACTGCAGTTAAGTCAATTCCATGTGAATTTCATCGCTTTCAAATACAATAGTAATTTCAATTTCTGCTGAGCCAGGAGTTTTTCAGTTGCAAGTAAGAGAAATCCATCACAAACTAGTTTATGCAAAATGAGAATGTTGGGCTCATATAACTGAAAAGGCCAGAGATATCTAGCTTCCTGTCCAAGTGGTCCTGAGTCCTCCCCAGATGTCATCACGGGACTGGGAGAACTGAGATTCCATCACTTGACCTTCCACTCCTCTCTTGTCTTGCTGACTTGTACTCACTCTGTGCTGGGAACAATGGTCCTGAGCAGACTCAGGTGAGGGGGATCTTTGTAACTATGAGGCCAGAAAGGCAGACATTCTTCTGCTTTTAGCTATCATATTAGTCTGTCTAAAAGGACTTTGCTGTAGTTTGAATTACAGAAACCAATTCCCCTTTATCAGTCACACTCCTGTGGGTATTGGAGTATGTGGTCCAGCCTGCTCATTTGCACCCTTTCCCAGAGTGGGACCCAGCTCCGCAGTGATCACATCTAGCAGGTGAGAAGCATGCCCCCAAATTGTGAGGCAAAGACATGAATTGTGAGACTTAACAGTACGAGTGGGGAAGTGTATTTCTAGAGTTATAGGGACATCTACATAAATGAGAACTACCAAAAAATTTTTTTAAGTGTTGCCTCTGGAAACTGGGAAGAAATGCAAGAGACAGAGTGGGGGTCTTTGCTTTATAAGTCCATCTAGTGATAGTGGACATATGACTACGTGTATGAGCTACCTCGATAAACATTTTAAAGTAGAAATAATAAATGGGAGATTTGGGAGATGTACGTATTTGCAGGATCAAATAGGCATTCATATAGTCAGATCCAAGTAAGCACATATCCTTCTATTTCCCAATGCTAAATTTGATAAACACTGGAGGAATTTAAGACCTATGTAATTTAAAGCAAAATGTAAATTTGAATTTTGATTTTGGCTTTTAGTTTTACCAGGAGCAGCACATTAATATAAAGCAAAGCTCATTCTAAACTCTGATCAAGAAAGTATGAAAGTAGAAAATGAATCAATCCCAATTAGGATTACAGTTGTAAAAAAAAAAATTAAGATACAAGAAAATTAAATTCAATGATATATTAAAAATAATCTGCAGATACTAAGTAGTATTTAGGTCAAGAATGCATGGTTAATGTTATATTTAGAAATCTTTTTCTGTAACACAACAAAATGACAGATATTGTACTCTCAGAAGTCATTAAATTCTATTAAATGCTTTTAAAAAACATGCAAATATCTTTTAAAGGTAAAACACAATGATACTTCCCTTTCAAAAGAAGAAATATATACCTTCAATTGTTATCATTTTATGACAAGATGTTGGAGATAATAGTACTCTAAAATTTTAGTACCAATAATGATTAGTTTAAATGGTTCAGGAATAGATAGTAAATTAATAAGATATGAAATTAATATAAGACATATGACCATTACAAGCAGAAAGAAAAAACAATAGATTCAGATAATGCAATTTTCTGTCTGCAAAACCCAGAAAATTAACAAAAATGGGATAAAATTTAAATTTTGAAATATACAAACCATAAAAATTATTTTAAGTCAGAACTGCTGAGTATCTAAAATAGGTCATTTGTTACAAATTAATTTAGAATTTTGATACTTTTTTATAGTTCTATTTATTTTTGTTTTTAAATCTGCATCAAAAATAAATCCATGTAAATGCAGTTCACATCCTTAGTGAAGTTACCTGGGGTACTTGTTAATAGGATTTTTATTTTCTCAATTGCAGCTGCATTTGGCTACATTTTCCAGATTGTTTCTTAAATTATAGCACAAGTAACAAAAATTATTTGAGCATCTTAAGCTCAAAATCTTACAACCTTTCTAAAAATTTTTATGAATATATTTTGAAATGCAAAGTCAAACCCTCTACTTTCTATTTTCTGATATTCCTTCTCTCTTTTTCTTGAGAGTAAGATGCTAAAATTTTGCTGTTTAAATGTTTCATGAGCATTCCTATAATAACAGTCTACTTAAAACGTGTTCTAGAACTGTAGACAGTCTTTTTTGCTAGTCTAATAGAAGCTAATGCAGGCATGCAGTTAACTAAAATCATGATATACCTTTGTAAATACAGCATTTTTAAACGCTGAAATATATATTTAAAGGTCTCCTTTTTACGTGACCTGAACTGTGATATTTAGAAATTTCTAGTGTGGCCTGTATGGCTGGCTCTTTAAACTGGTACATTTGAGTTAAGCAGTAATAGATATTTTAAAACTCTGACAGAAAACCTATATGAAGGAGCATTCTGGAAGCTGCAAGTGTGATAAGAAAAAAACATGCATCAAAACAAACCGCTTCAGAAAGCAGGGATTGCCACACTGCAAAGGTTGGCTGCAGCCACCCCTTGTGCAGAAATGCCAGACTGGCTCCAGTGCACCTGCGGAAAATGTCAAGGGGCAATTCTAGGGGGATGTTACCATTACATTTAGAACTCAGTGCTGCATTTCACGTGGAGAAACGGGAAAAGCTATTTCCAACAGGTTGGATAAGAGGGGAGTGTGCGTACCCTAATGCATGTCACTCACTTGAAGGTCATAACTTTGGATTGACAGTCAAAGAAAAAAGGGGGATTACCCGTAAAGAGAAATTACAGACCAACTTTACCCAGGTTTGCTAAATAAAAGGAAAACACACATGATAAAAGCTTAACAAACTTATTCAAACAGCTTCTCAGTATGCACTTTCTAGTTATGCAATGCAGGAAGAATCTACTGCCACCATATGACAAAGCTCTTGGAAAAGAAACTTGAAGATTTAAGAAGTTAAAAAATAAACTCTGAGAAGCTAAAGGAATATTTGAATATTCAAGTATCTACTAGCTTATTTAGTATATGCCTGCTATTGAAGTAGGTACTGAATGGATACCAAAGACTCCGAGGACCCTTCAGTGTGGCAGAAACACACTATTATTTGGAAACACAAGCTATTTCTGAAGCAATAAAGCAAAAATGCAAGGTGAGTGATGAGAACAATAATTAAATCCAGAGATGGGAAAATGAATCTGGAGTGTGGGAGGCTGTAGGAGGCACTGCCTAAAAGAGAATTGCTGTGAGGATGTTTTCATGAAAAGTTGATTTGTTCATGGGTTGACTTTATTGGTTTTAGGAATTTGTTTTAATATATTCTTTTCTGCAGTAAAATTATCTGTGCCCTGTATAAGAAAACACAGAAATATTTAGTGACGAAATATTTTATTCACATATCAAATAATAGGATGTATTTTGTATATCATAGCAAACTTTTTATTTTAGAACCTTTAAGGTTTAGAACCCTAAGGTTTACAGAAAAATTACAAAGATGGTGCAGGAAGTTTCCAAATACCCTATATCCACTTCCCCTTATTAGCATCTCACTTTGTGTTTGTCACAAGTAGGGAGTAGCCATTGACACGTTGTTATTAACAAATGTGTATACTTCATTCAGACTTCCCTTGTTTTTTTCTGATACCCTTTTTCCGTTTCAGAACCCCACCAGGATCCCACATCGTATTCACGTCATGTCTCCTTAAGCTCCTCTTGGCTGTGACAGTTTCTCAGACTTGTCTTGTTTTGATGGCCTGGACACTTCTCAGGAGGACTGGTCAAGCGTCTTACAGGACAGTCCTCTACTGGAATTTGTCAGGTGTTTTTCTCATGATTAGAAGGTGGTTGTGGATTCTGGTGAAAAGACTGCTGAGGTTAAATGCCATTTCCATTACATTGCATCAAAGTTATGTACTGTCAGCCGTCTGTGTGACTGTGATGTCACCCTTCATCACCCAGCTGCAGCAGGGCTCCTCAGGATTCTCCACTGTGAAGTTACTCTTTGCTTGTCCCTTTCCATTCTTCACTCTCTGAAAAGACATCTGCTATGCATAGGCCACCCCTAAGGGGTGGTAATGTGCTCTTCTGCTTCTGGGTAGAGTATCCATACACATCGTTTGGACTTCCGTGCAGGAAATTTATCTATTCTGACCCATCTACTTCTTGTAATATTTTATTTATTTAAGTACATAACCAATTTTAACACGTTGTATTACATTCAACACAATTTTTCTCCAATTATTTCAGCTTTGGCCATAGGGAGTTCTTTCTATTGGATCCTGGGTACTTAACATGCCCCCCATCATTGTGGGGGTTTGTTTTGTTTTGTATAGATAGATACACAGAATGAGGTGTAGATACTGCTGTAAAGTTCAATGGGTTTTGATGAATTCATGTCTCATTTAGTCACCGTTACAATATGATAGAGAATATTTTGTCTTACAGAAAACATCCTGGCTGTGTGCTTCAGTTATTTATTTAACTACTTCCCTTCTCTGGACTTCCGAAAACCACTGATATGTTTACCATCTATTTTGTCTTTTCCAGAACTTCATATAAGTGGAATAACATAGTAAATTGCTTTTTTTCAGAGTAATTTCTTTTACTTAGCAACATGCTTTTACAACTCATCCATATCTTTGTGTAGCTTGGTAACTCATCCCACATTTGTTGCAGAGTAATATCTCGCTTCATTGATGTATCACAACTTGTTTATCCATTTGCATCTTGGTTGTTTCCAGTCTTTGGAGATTATAAATAAAGCTGCTAGAAGCATTCACATATAGGTTTTTGTGGGGACATACATTTTTCACATCAATTCGGTAAATGCCTGGGAACACAATTGCTGAATTGCATGGTGAGACTGTATTTAGTTTTGTGAAAAACCACCAAACTTTCTTCCAAAGTGACTGTGGCATTTTGCACTCAGACGAGGGATGGATGAGATTTCGTGTTGCTTCCCATCCTTGCTAGTATTTAGTACTTTACAAATCCCCACCCGCCTCTTTTGGCCATTCCAGTATCTCAGTGTTGTTTATTTCTCCTAATGACATATGATCTCAGGTGTACTTTCATGTCCTTATTTATCTGTACATCTTCTTTGATGAGGTATCTGTTCAGATCGATTGCTCACACAATTATGTTGTTTTATTTCTTAACTGTTGAGGCTCATGAGACCTGTGCATATTTTGGACATACACTCTATGCCAGGTAGGTGTTCTGCAAATATTTTCTCCTATGTATTTATTTTCGTATCACTCTATGTAACAGATATGTTATATTTTACTGAACGGTTTTCATTAATCAGTGCACAAACTTCTACCACTTGATTACTTGTAAGGCAAGCCCAGTTTAAACTATTGATTAAATATTTTGGTAGAAAGGAGAGGAGGAATGAAAGAGGAAATCAGCAGATACATTGCATTTTTAATGCCTTGGGATTATTACCCGTATATCTCACCAGGCTCTCTTACAGGGGCCTGCAGGAGCCAGTAGTAGACAAAGTTGAATAGGACCCCAACCAACCATTCTTACCATCTAAATTAACAATTCATTGAGAATGCCCCAATCCCAAAAGGGTCTGACTTCACCCAGGTGCTGCAACATGGTGAACGTGGCTCCCAAGAAAGCTTCACTACATGATCCAAGAACAGAAAGACAACATAGGAAGACCTTTGTCTATGCTCAAATTTGGGACCAAGTTCCCACCACTCATAGGCTCCAAGCCTGCACCACGTGAGACCTGGACTGATGTAGAAGCAAGACCTTTGTGTATACCTCTGACTCTAATAGTGTGTTTGTGTCCTCTGGGTCATCCCAATATTACCTGTATATCCATGATCTAAGTTTTCCAATAAGCTTTGGGGTTAGTAAACTTCTATCAAGATGCATAGCTGCTAGTGGGATATAAAACAAGGCTAACTGGAAAGGCAGAGCATGTCTTTTCTGGATTTATTACACTGAGTCAATTTCCCCAATTCTGGGTCACCCAAATGTTGCAGTGATGTCCTGCAACTTCATATCTGGAAAATATTGGCTTGATTTGTTTTTTATGAAACGTTAAAGCTCAAAGATATCCTCACATTCCAGGAGCCTCGTCACGGAGCTCCTGCTTCTGCTGAATTGAAGGTTAGATCGTTTTGCTGTCCAGAACATTCATTCTTGTTTCATACGAGCAGAGCTCAGGTGGCGAGCGAAACCCCTTTCCCTGATTTATACAAGGGAAAAATAAACAAGAAGCAGTACCACAACCACATACAAACTAAGCATTCTGGAGAGGAGCTGGTTTTGTTGAAGGTGGCAGGACTTGGAGTGAATTTATACAACAGCAAGAAAAACAACTTAAGTATCAGACATCCTTTGCCTTTACAGCCCTTTTAACACCCAGGACCCAGGATATTTTACTGTCACGTCAGCTAAGGTGTGGCCTCCCCAGTCTCTTAATATGGTGTTGGCTTCCCATGCCTGCTTCTCTGTTCTTTGATTTTCTTTCTCCTTCTCCACTCACCGCCTCCCATGGGTCCCCACCAACTCTACTAAAGTTTTCATCTTCTATTATGCAGCAAAAGTCAGCTCACATCTCTAGGATCGTGCTTTCATCTCTAAATCACTTGAATAAGCTCGGAAAAACAAAAACACCTTTTATTCATTATTTCAGGAACGTAACGAACCAGCGGAAACCCAAAGTTGCCTCTAACTGGCTACTTCAACAGGATCCTTCCTCCTTGGGAGGCATTTGTGGGTTTGAATATGTTTTCTTCACAGGAGAAAACATATTTGTGTTGGCAGTAGCAGACTGTGTTTAAAGTGAGCTGAGATGCAGCTTCACTCCCTCTGTGTCTCTGTCCTCTAAATGGAAGATCCTAAAGGCAACGGCACTCGGGTGAGGGTGCTGCTCTCTGTTCCTCCGCTAGGGGGCACTAGGTAAGTTCCCTGTACCCTATTTATTTTCCTGTGGTCTCATGGGTGTCCAGAAACCCACGCACTTATTTCCAAGGCAAAAATATCCTTTTGCTGTGTTGAATCTCAGACTGTTTCTTCTGGTTGTCTTCTCTCGTGAATGAAAACGTACCCTCTTTTAATCATCCAAGAACGGCTCAAAGACTCAGGGTACTGATGGCAATGTTCTGTGGTTTCCAAAACACTCTTATAACTACACACACACACACACACACACACACACACACACACACACACACACACACACACACACTTTCTCTCTCTCTCTCTCTCTTCAGTTATTTCAATGAAAGTGCTAAAGAAAGTGACATTAACCTGTGAGCTGAAATTGCTTTTTATTAAAAGCAAAAGGAAATTTAAGCAGCAGTGTACGGTAACAGTATAACTTTCAATCATATAAGTTGAAGCAACTGTGTACAGTAACAGTTCAATTTTTAATCACATAAATGAAGACGTCATCATTTTAGTTCTAAAATGTTCATTGATGGATAACTTTAAACAGTGCTGTGAATTTAAAACATTTATTAGATTTCTAAATTTAAATTAGTATTTGTTTCCAGGATCCAAATTCTTGCAGAGAGTAAGGCATGACTGTGTAATACATCACACGACAATTCAAAGAAAAAAAAATGTTCTCACATCTGCCGTAGTAATTGCTCTGAAAATTATAATACAAAGAAGCTGTTACTAAAGAATATTTATGGATAGGAAAACAACATAAGGCTTTCAGGATGGCCAACTTTTGCCAGAGACTCTATTTACACATATAAATCTACTATTAACACCAACTAAAAGCAGCTAAATTCATGAGGATAAAGTCTGCATCTTTTCCTATGTTATTATTGCATAGCCAGTGAATTTGAATGTTCCCTAAGAGGAAGCAGTCTGTGAGATATTGTCACCTTTTCCTGTTACTGTGTACTGAAAGGTAGAATATACAGCAAGTATTTGTAAATATTTCTATACTTATTATCCTATTAGGTTAGAGATGTGAAAAAGCAAAAATATATTTTAAAATGCAGAATTGAGTATTATACACCTGTTAAAATCTTAGGTTTGAGAGAAGATTCAGAGTTTTCCAAATATAAACAACAGGAACAACTTAACTATTAAATGAACAAGTAAACTACTGCATCAAAAGAAAATTAGGCTGGATGTGGTGGCTCATGCCTGTACTCCCAGCATTTTGGGAGGCCAAGGCAGGCAGATCACTTGAGATCAGGAGCTCAAGACCAGTCTGGGCAACATGGTGAAATGCTGTCTCTACTGAAAATACAGACATTAGCCAGGCATGGTGCCTTTTGCCTATAATTCCAGCTACTCAGGAGGCTGAGGCGGGAGAATCTCTCTAAGCCTGGAGACAGGGTTTGGAGTGAGTCCAGATCACGCCACTGCAGTCCAGCCTGGGCAAAAGAGGAAGACTCAGTCTCAAAATAAAAAATAAGAAAATAAGATATCGAGACCATCCTGGTCAACATGGTGAAACCCCGTCTCTACTAAACATACAAAAAATTAGCTGGGCATGGTGGTGCATGCCTGTAATCCCAGCTACTCAGGAGGCTGAGGCAGGAGAATTGCCTGAACCCAGGAGGCGGAGGTTGCGGTGAGCCGAGATCATGCCATTGCACTCCAGCCTGGGTAACAAGAGCGAAACTCTGTCTCAAAAAAAAAAAAGAAAATTAGCACAATTATAGCACATGACAAGTGAAATTCACTGGGGGATAAAACAGACTACGCCAGAAAAAAAAATTAAAATGTCTACAGAAGTAGGGAAGAAAATAAAGTCATTGAAGGAAGCTGAAAATGTTCCCCGGTTAGTGGCCTTTAAAATGACCACTTTGCTGACCACCTGAGGTAATTACGAAATATTACTGGACGTGCAACCATGTCAGTGGGAGCATCATCTAATTATTTAGGCACATGTGCTGAAGACTGAGTACTCATTGCAAATCCAGGCTCTGATACTAACTTTCAACATTAAGCAAGCTGTACATCCCCTTGCATCCTTACTACGTATAGATGACAGTGCCCCTCACTGGAGGTTGGGGCACAGACAGGATAATGTAATGTATGTAAAATAATTGTCATAATACCTGGCTCCTGGTACCATACGCTCAGTAAAACTATTATTATTTTTGTGGAAATGCAATATTTTGTACTTGCAATTGACATGAAAGTGCCTCAAGCAATTTGACAAAGGAGTTTTTATTAAAAATCTAGTCATTTTTTTCTTGTTTGGTTGTTCTCATTACTTATGAATAACTCATTCAGTCCCAGATGTTTACTGAGGGCACTTGCTAGGTTGTGTGGACATCACCAAACTGGAACACTGAATTTGTCTCCATCAAGACACACTATAAAACTGAGAATAAAAAGAAAAAAACAGGTCTAATACAAGAGTTCATCCAACTGCTAATGACCTAAAGAAGGCAGTTTAGTCTACCAACCTCAGTCTCATGAATCACACCACTCACATGCAGAAATAGCCGTTGATTCCAGGATGGCAGATACTATAGATACAACATTCCAACTACTTAGCTTTCAAGGATTCATATTTTAATTTGAACCACAGAATAATTTGGTTTTTTCTCCTTTATATGTAAATAATTGTTATTATAAATCTAATATTTATAATGTAGATATGTGTTTCTTGGACCAAAATTAGATGTTTCTGTTAAGCCCAAATTCCCATCTTAATAACGTTCTAAGCTTCCTAATGCCCCCTCTCCACAGGAAACAGCTATCAGTTAGACATTCCTAAGGGAAAACTGCAGGAGAGTGGGACTTTCTGCTGATACGGAAATACTGTATAGAGCTCTTGGGCTGCTGCTGAAGAAGAAAGATTTGCTGAATTTCAGTGGTTATTCTCACCTTGTGAAGTTAATTGTAGAAGGAAGATAATGACATTTATCTTATTACATTTAACTTATCACATTGGAGAAGTTTTGAGAGGAAATAGATTCTATGTGCTTGATGGTAGGCATCAGGAGATGGTCAGGACAGAATGGGAGTGAGTAGCAGCAGTGCTTGGCCAGAGGGTTAGTGGAGAAAACATGATTCCTTCTTAGTGCATTTTAAGTGAAGCTATATTAGAAGTACTGGTATGGTGAAATCCAAAAACACTATTGGCTTGTTAACATATGTACATTTGGGATGATTTGGAAAACAAATTTAAATTGTTTTAGGTGTCAAAGGCAGAAAAAGCTAAAATATAAACATTCTCATTCTTCTGGTTATGTCTTCGTACCATAAAGACAAATAATTGTTACTTTGAACAAAAATGGAACTACTTTGAGAAATAAGAAGTGAGCTAACACTGATTAATCATAATTTCTTTCTTTCTTAAATAATTTTAGAAAATAATTTTCTTAGAGGCAGGGTCTTACCACATTGCCAAGGCAGGACTGGAACTCCTGGGCCCAAGAGATCCTGCGTCAGCCGTCTAGGTAACTAGGACTACAGGTGCACACCACCATGCTCAGATATTACTTTATTTTATGGAGGAAGAAAATAAAATAGAGAAAAAAATAGAAAAAGTAAACAGAGGGTGTCATAACTTGAATTTCTTTAAATATTCATTTCTTATCAAACCATAACACTGTCATGAAATTTGCATATTTGGTATTTTAATTTTGTTGATGTTTATTGCTCAATTAATTTATACTTTTGCTTATTTCTGAAATTGGCACTGTGTTTTATATGCAATTGAGTTATTGTATAAATACAAAATTTTGGGAAACTATATTTACTTTAAAACTGTCATTGCTGTTGTGGGCTCTCTCTGTTAGGTTCTATCTTATGCCTTTTACTATTTTGGAAAGCCTATTTTTATTTTTACTTAAAAATATAAAGATGGACAACTCTTGCTTAATAGAGGAATAAATTCCTAAGTATTTAATAATAGTTATAGCAAAATAGTTAATATTTAATGTATCTGTGGTAGCAATCTAATTGACTATAAATGAGGCCTGACATGATACATGCTATAAAAATTTGTACACTTCAGAATAAACTCAGACTATGTACCGTACTTGAAAACACTAAAGAATTCAAGACATCAGTAAAAGTGCTTACTTTATCATGACAAATAGGTATGTCACATCATGTCATAACCTTAAAGGGTTGATGGCTACAAGGAAATATATCATTTATATCCCCTTTCTATTAGACTTGACATTTGGGAAGTGGCAAATATATCTTTCATGTGAAAACTATGATGGCAAAGATTTTCCATCATAAAACAAGTGTGAGGTTGACATTGTTATTTCTTCTGAGAGGACTGAAGCCATCTATTCATCTGGATCCAGCAAATGTTAAGATACAAACATGAAAAGCACAAAAGCCACTGATAAATTGCTGGGCAGTGATTTCCCTCTCCATTACACAGAATAGACTTGAGATGAGTGTCATTGTAGCTCAGCAAGCATAACTACAAAAGGAACGATAATTAATTTTTTAAAAGTTAAACACATTTTTTACAAAGCAAATTCTGGGGGGTGGGTTTGGAAACGTTGAAAGAATTTTGAAGTGGCCACCAGATCCCTCCTTGGAAAAGCATCTGAGGAAGTGCAGAATGGCAGGGATGGCTGCTGGCCAGGGGGTTCCACCTTGACCTATGCCTTAGTGGGGCCGTTTTCATTGGTCTGATGATTTCTGAATCTCGTTTGTCTCTGTGTACTGGTGGCTGTCTCTGGCACCTGCAAGATGCATCCTATATGTGATTGAGAATTTTATTCAGCACCTTTCTATAGGACTGCGAGTTAAAAAGGCCACCAAATTGAAAGGACAAGCAACTAGAAGAAAAGCCGGGAAACAACAAAGTAAAGCAACAGAAGTCAGTTAGAAACAGACCAAATCATGACTTAATGGATTTTGATTAAGAAACTCTTTCATGTTCCAGCAAAATTTATCAACTGTGCTACTTCTGTTGGCTTTAATATACTACACTGGGACAGAGTTTTTGTCTAATTTTTATATGTAACAATGAAATTTATTTAAGAAGTTAAACGTTACAGAGAGTATGCTAAGTGCAGCTACAAATTCCATACATTTACATTGTGGTTAACTTATATATGGACAAATATTTCAAATACAAAGTAGTATTTACCTGAAATCTCACCACCAGACAGAGGTATTAGTAATTTTGGTATGATTACGCACACATACACACATACAGAGTAGGACTGGGACTCACAATCAGAACCTTAATATGCAAAAATATGTGTAATTTCATAACTGTGTTCAACTTTCTTATGAGCTCCTATAACTTCTCAATAGTAAAACTAGCTAATTTTCTTCAAGCTAATTTAGTCATTTCCAAATTAAATCTTAGTCTTGTCCAAGTTAATTTGCCTGTTGACTAAACAGCCAATTTTTCCTGATTTTTTTCTTTCTTTTTTTTTTATTCTTTTGGCCTTCTCTCTTGGTGCATTCCAGGGAGGCTCACATATCACCTGGTAAGAGCAAAGAGTGAGGAGCTCACACTGCCTCTGTGCAGGAACGCACACGTGTTCTCAGAGGTGCTGGTGTCCTGACTGCAGGGGCAGCTATTCCTGCTGCTGTTGCAGCTGTAAGAACCAGAGTTGAGGTTGAGAAACTGGCTGATCAGTCAGGAGATGGCCAGAGCATCATAGGCTTATTCTTCTGCAGAGGCAGGACAAATATATCTGACCACAGTTGTGGCTCTCTGCTTTGCCTGCTGAGCAGGTATGGATTTCATCTGTATTCTCTAGCCGAGAGTCTTGTCACCAATAACTGTCCAGTTTAAGACCTTGTGATCACGAAAGCCTCATCAACCTTCAGCGTCTTGAGAATACACTTCCTCTCGGTCCTGCCATCCCTTCCTATGGTTCACACACTGACATTCCACTCAATTTACGTACACATTTCATATATTATTATTTAAATTTCCATCTACTCCCTATATTTAACCCTTCTTATGAGTTTCATCCGTACTGCTTGTCTCTTTGATGTCAGAGGTAAACTTTCTCAACTAGTTCAGCAAACATACATGATGATTAACTTTTTAGCTAAATGTTTCTCTGATACTAGCCCACTGATACATTTCTGAAGATTGTAAGGTTTAAAACATGTTCTCACTATTTTTAATCTGTTTTTGGAAAAATACCTGCAATCCTCTTCAAAGTTACAAATTATGATAAATGGTGACAGAATGTCAAAATATATCAAAATTGAAAACGTTGACAGCTACATTGACTCACCTCTGTGGCCCACAAGAAAAGTGTTTTCTTTATGAAGGCTGAGACAACTCATGAGCTTAGGAAGTAAAAGCTACTAAATGGAGGAAATGCTCAGTTCAAATGCTTTTCTTACTGAATGTGTAAATATTTCAACTCAAATGTTTATACATATATATTTGATTATCCCCTTTCAGAAAACCTATTTTTCATATATACTCTAATTTCACAACAAAATTTAGCAGAAATGTTATCTATTTGTTCTTCAGTCGGCTGATTCAGCAAATTTTGAGGTTTTGTAAAATTATAGACCTCTCAAATTAATTACATTAAGCCAGAAAACAGAAATTACTAAATTAATTATGAGCATTCTATCAGAAGATTGTTCCTATAGATTCCAAACTGTTCTTTAAAAAAAAAATAATACTTGTCTATCACCTGTGCTGTATAACTTAATTTGTTCAGTTCCTCTGTTGCTTTGTGTGTTTTTTTGTTCAGTTCCTCTGTTGCTTTGTGTTTTTTTTTTTTTTTCTGAGGTGGGATTTCACTCTGTCACCCAGGCTGGGGTGCATGGCTTATTCCTAGGCTCAGGTGATCATTTCACCTCAGCCTCCCAAGAAACTGGGACTATAGGCACATATCAACATGCCTGACTAATTTTTTTTTCCTTTTCTTTTTTTATAGGAACTCCTGGACATAAGTCATGTGCTCTCCTCTGCCTCCTAAAGTGCTGGGATTACAGGTGTGAGCCATGGTACCTGGCCTTCTGCTGCTTTTTTTTTTTTTTTTTTCAGATAAATTTTAGTACTTCCTCTTTTTGGTATTTGTTTTCAATAATTACACTTTTCTAAAGCTGAAAGTATATGGGCTTTTAGTTATTTAATTATATTACTTCAGTTTCTCCACAGAATTTAAATAGTATGCAACCCAATTTTGGAAGACTTTTATTAAATACAGTCCAATGCCATTGTAGACACCTATACACGAATAGATAAGTCATATCTATCTATCTATCTATCTATCTATCTATCTATCTATCTATATGACTTAGTGTAAGTTTCATTATATGCATTTGGTAGTTGTGTAGTTGAGCTACAATAAATGTGTGTGTGTAATATATTTATATAAACTGTGGAATTTTTTTATTGATAGAATTATCAATAAAAGTTCTGTGTAGCTGGTTTGGACACAGAATGAATTATATCTTTATAACAACCAATTCAAGTGCCTTTCTGCTCCAGAAGTTTTTTACTATAATAAGAAAAACATTTATTTTATGATGATTTGAATAACCGAGAAACATTTGTTTTTAAAAATATGTATATTGAAGTTTTGTCTAAATTTACAATTGCAATATCATTCACAATAATATTAATTATTTCACTTCAGACAGAACAAGCACCAAAAAACTTTCTAGAATCACCTGAGAAAAAAATGAAAGCATTACTAGAATTGACATTCTATTTGAAGCAACTGATGATGCTAGTATAAAAGTTATCATTTAACTCTGCCTTTTTTATAGTAATGGAGCCTACACAATAACAGGCCCTGTTTTTCTTTTACCCGCTCAAGAACACTTAGAATAAAAAATCAGCAATATTTATCTAGAAGAATACTGCACAGGCCCCAGCAAACATGTCTCTTATAAGAAGAGCATGCTGGGGCCTTTCTCATGCAACTAAGTGTGCACCAGCATAAGCAGAGGGAATGACTGGCACCTAATGGCACATGGCTGCCTCCCCCAGCCACTTGGTAAACAGCCTATAACAACTTACTTGAATTCAACAACATAATACTACATATATATGTGTGTGTGCGTATTTAATTTACAACAAATGCTAATATGAATAGAACCTGGAACAGCAAAGGTAAACCATGATATAGAGTCACTCTAGTTTTAATGAACATGAGCAGATGTTGTATCTGGGGCCCTATATAAAGCTGCCATCTTAATAAGAACTAAAATACAAATAAGGATAATAAGAAATAGTAATAATCCCACAAAGTAAGGGATCAGGAAAACCTGCCCATCTCAGCCTTGGGTGGAGAAGGGGAAACAATCCCTACTGGGGAGCCACACCACAGCCTTATACAAGGTTGGAGCATGAGTTCACAACACCTGGGTGATCTCAACAAGCAAATAAACAAAAAACAAGCAAAACAAATAAGTCATTTAACATAAAAACAGTTCCAAATTGTTATTTTCCAAATGTAGCCAACAAGAAGAAATTTTCTTAACACATTTATTAAACCATTTGTACATAAAAATGATATTGCTTATGAGTTCACAATTAAAATCATAGAAATTATAGATCAGATATTGATAGTCATCAACAGCAAAATCTAGCGTTTTTAATGCCCACAAATTTTGGAATTATAAAGTATAGAATTATAGAATATAGAATTATGAAATATGGAATAAAATATATATTACATATATTTAATGTGTATTTGTAAATAAAAGACAAAATGAAAACATTAAAATTAGAGATAATAAAAGATGCCCAGGAAGAATGGGAAAATCACTAAATAAACTGTATTGAAATGGGAAATGTGAGAACTGACATTGTATTTTCAATGAACATGTTAAACAACAAAATACATACATATAAGAAAAATCAATGAACAGGAATATGCACCCATTGGGGAAAAATACCCAGAATGTAACACAGAGAGACAAGGAGGTGAAACAGAACACAGAATACAAAAATATAACATGCAACTTATCAAATTTCCTGCAGAAAGGGACACAGACATTGAAGGGGGATAGGGGACAAAGGATAATGACTAAACTTTTTCTAGAAGTAAATATGGAAAAATTCACTTTGCAGATATGAAATATGTTAAATTTTATATATTTGAAATGAAGTAATTTCAGGAATATGTAGACAGACAATTGAAACAGAATTATAAAATAGCCTCATTCTTGTACGAAAACATGAAATATAACAGAGAGGGTTTTGCAGATCAGTTGGGACAGGATGGGCTGCTTCAGTAATGATGTGACAATTACTTCTCCATTAAATCCGAAACAAGTCACAAGCATTAGACTGTCACAGTCACTTAACTTTATGGGAAAAGAGAAAGTGAATGTAGACCCATGGCTAACAAAATACCTAAAAATATATTCAGAGGAATAAAGCCAGAAATGTAATTGTACCATTTTTATGCATTTTACTACTATTCTGAGAAGTGAGATAGGAAAACATATAACTGGTCCTGTAAAGCATACCTAGAAATGGGCAAGGTGCAAAAGTTCCCTTCAGATTAGACTTCAAGGTTGACAGGGCATTAGCCTAGCAGAGACGGCACAGCAGGGTGCAGAGTCTTCCTGGGAGAGGGATGGACACATGCAAGCTGTCACTGGGGAGGAGTGAAACACATACCTGAACCAGAAAGTGTTTATTTTTTAAATGTCGTGTCCATTTGATAAGCTATAAGAACTGAATGATTTTATTTGTACTTCACTGATTCCTCATGCTTTTCATGTATCTCTGAGTCATTTACATTTCTTTTTTGATTCTGAAATATCCCTTCCTGATTCTACTCTTTTTCCAATACTTCAAGAAGAAGACAAACCTTTAATATAACAGTCAGATATAAGAAGGGATGCCCTCTTTTGAGAGTTTGGGGTCGACCACTAAAGATGTCAGGACACTCTGCTGGCATTATTCACATCTCTAAGTGTGAAGGACCAGTAAGAGATCATTTCCGGAAACTGTAACAAACAAGGGTTTATCAAAGAGATGGTTCTCTGAGTTTGAGTTTATGAAGTTGAAGGTGGTCACCAAGCTAGAAAATTTGCTTGAAATTCCAGTTAGGTATATGAGATTTGAACGGGGCATTGAGAACTAGAAAAAGTTAAAACGTATTTTGAAATTTGATTATTAGTTTCACTGGTGTTTTATCGTTGTTGTCTTCCTATTATTCCAGACTTCCTTGATTTCAAAACATGGTAACATCTTCTCGAAGAATATTGTGTTGAACATTTGTATTAGTCGGCTAGGGCTGCAATTAAAAATCATATAAGTTGGGTGACTTTAAAAAAACAGACACCTATTTCTCATGATTCTAGAGGCTGAAAGTCTGAGATCAAAGAATTAGCAGAATGGTTGTTCTCTGGACAGCCATAATCAACAGAAGTAGTTACAGTAGAAATGGAAGTTCAAGCCCCAGATTTCACGTGGGGGATAACCTCAAGTCTGCCAGTATTTATGCACTAGTTCATGTGTTTTTAGATGTTGTTTTATTTTTTAATAGATTTACCATTTTATATACTGCCATACTTTTATTTGTGTTAGTCTATGTTCTCTTCAGTAGGTACATTTTGAGTTTAATACTAAACTATTCCACTTCCAAAAACTCATCTGCTATAGCATTAAAGAAAACACAAGTATTTATCATGTGCTTTTAGAAAAAAACACCTTGCCAGGCACCATGGCTCATGCCTGTAATTCCTGCACTTTAGGAGGCTGAGGTGGATGGATTTCTTGCCTACCCTGGGCAAGATGTCAAAACCCCATCTCTACCAAACATACACACACACACACAGCCAGGCCTGGTGGTGTGTGCCTGTGGTCCCAATTATTTGGGAGATTGAGGTGGGAGGATCAATTGAGCCCAAGAATTTGAAGCTGCAGCAAGCCTTGACAGCACCACTGATTCCAGTCTGGATTATAGAGCAAGACCCTGTAGAAAGAAAGAAAGAGAGAAAGAAAGAAAAGAAAAGAAAAGAAAAGAAAAGAAAAGAAAAGAAAAGAAAAGAAAGAAAGAAAGAAAGAAGAGAAAGAAAAAGAAAGGAAGAAAAGAAAGCGAAAGAGAGAAAAAAAGAAGGAGAAAAAAAGAAAAAAGAAAGGAAGAAAGAGAAAAAGAGAGAAAGAAAGGAAGGAAGGAAAGGAAAGAAAGAGAAGGAGAGAAAGAGAGAGGAAGAAAGACAAAGGAAAGAAAGAAGAAAGAAAGAAAGAAAGAAAGAAAGAAAGAAAGAAAGAAAGAAAAAGAAAGAAAGAAAGAAAACCGTATTCTATTATGAAGTAAGTTAATGTAATCACTATGATTATATAGCTCAGAAGTTCCTGTAGAATATACCCCTTTCTAATTCAATAGGTAATATAAACGTTTTTCATGAATTTACTCAACAAATACATATTCGGATTCTACATTCCATGCTAAATTTGATTTTAAATAATTCATCCCTTTAAAATGTTTTTCATATTTTATATTAATGAATGTAGAACTGCAGAACCAATTCTTAATTATTCCATTCATACTGCCTTTTCTTCACTGGTTGGGGGAAACAAGTGAAAATAACACAAATACTTCAAAAATACTTCCTTTTGCAGTGCGTTATATTTGAGGATAGAAATGTGGCATAGAGAGTTAATGGGCAAATCTGTCAAAACTCTTTTTGTTAAAGAAACTACAAAGTCAGAACAAGCAGAGGGATCAGTAATATTAGCACAGGAAAGTGAAAACCTTCCTGGCTTAAAAGCTTTCACCAGCAGGGGCACAATGTGGGTGACAATAGCATAATTGTCCCCCCAAGACTGAGTCCTTCTGCATATGTTTGGAGCCCATTGTCCAGATAAGTGCTAGAACCCCTCACCTGCCCCAGGAGCACACATCCATTATGGACTTAGCCAGTGCAAGCCTCAGTGTTGTGCAAGCTCAAGGTTGAGCATACCTGCTCCACAGCACGCTGACCCCAGGGTGCACAGCAGAACAGAGGCTATAAATTGGACATTGTTGACATCCCTGGAAGAGGCTTTAGACCATCTACAGTTGTTCTTCTTTTACTTCCCAATACAACTCTTGAAGTAGATGTTATACCATTGGATGTATGTACCCCAATGTATTCGTGTTAAAATTTCTCAGTACTTGGCATTTTATAGTTTATAATGCATTACCTCTGAAACCGACTGCACATAAACAAGTTTTACTTCATTAGCTTGATAACTGACTAGAAGACTCATCAATTAAGCATTAAGCCATTTCTGGTTCATAACTTCAGACTCTACCTGGGAAGCACTTGGAAATGCTCAGGTCTCCCAGGCAAACAATTACCACTCATAAATCATGTATTTTGTCAAATTTCAAGATTCTATTTGTGGAATCAGCAGTGCATACTAAAAGAGTATTAAAAAAAATCAAAGTTTATAACACTGATTCAAGTTAGTTTATCTAGCCTGTTTTTGGCAATAAACTGATTATTGATTACTGGCTATAGCGATTTCCAATACCAATCCCCAGACCTATTATTTCTTCTGGTATTTTCTTTTGCCTATGTAAATATATCAACTTCATGGGAGTATGCCATTTTTTAAAGAATTTAATCACTTAGCCGATCTTCACTATGTAACAGTACTCCTTATAAAAGAAGTATACCAACACTAAGAAATCCTGACACAAAATTTACGACATTGCATTTGAAGAAAAATGTAGTGACCTAGTTGGTTAAGGAAGGTGGTATTTTACAAAATATTTTAAAAGACTTTATAGATTATTTCTAATACTGAACTATATTTCCCATAATTTAAAACTGTCACCCTCTGATCGTGTGTTAAGTATGGAAAGCCTGAGTAGCTGTTATTTGTTCTACCATTCAAATGCCTAAAAAGTGAAAACAATGATTTGAGCCTCTTGTATAATCACGCTTTTTTCTAAATTGTAACAGAATATTTCCCTTCAACGCTCATGCTCAGTGTGAACTTACTACCGTTTGTAAATAAGAAACTAATTTTAGAAATATCTTTTTACTAGCATCTAGAATATTCCCTGTTGCCTGTAGACATATGTGCAATTGTCTTCTCTGTTAATGGCTCAGAAACGAAGCCGTCCCTCAGTGGATTGAAAGTACACCATGAGTTAGCAGAATGTGGTTCATAGCAGACCAGGAGATGGGCAACAGGGTGTCCAGTGCAACGCTTGAAAATATCAACCACGAAGCAATCAGCAATGTTGACACTTACAAAGAAAAGAGATATATTCAGGTACATGGTGAAATACACCTTGCCCCCCAAAAAATAATAAAAGAGGAACAAAGCATATATGTCAAGGAAATTGTTCCTGCAAATATCCAAGGTGAGTAGGGAAGAGGTATCGGCTCTTCTAAGAAGTAGCCTTCATCTTCCTCCCCCAGAATCAAGGAATACACGGCCAAGATACAGTCCGGATCCCCTTCTTAGCACATCGAGTATAATAATAGTTTTAAAATTTAATTTAAAAAAATACTTAGTACGTGCCATGCATTCAAAGTGAGGATTACGTTGTTTTTTAAAAACTTACTCTCTGGGGGAGCATTTTATTATTTGCCATAGCTTGCCAGGCCATGAGGATTGAAAATGCGGTTGTGGTGTCTCTGCCATCTTAGATTCCAGGGTTTCTATAGCATCCGCTGCCTAAAAATACTTGTGGCAAGTATTTTTCGGGAAATCCGTGAGTGCTTTAAGGTTTGATGATCAAATCTTAAGGAACTTTGGCTTTGTTCAGATTGCAATTATCATCTAACAGGATAAATAATTCCTGACACTTGCCACTGAAACAACTGTATTTCTTTCCCTTTGACATAATTTCTAGATTACTTTCTGTTTTTAGACTTTTTGGTAGTATGTGTTGACAGAACCTTATTTGATCTTGATTCCTACAAAACGAACTTTTCTATTTACAGGGACCCTATCTCTGTGAATACCTTTTTCTTTAAACTTCTATTTTAAAACAGAACATCATCCTAACTTTCAAAGATACCAGTGGGGCAAATGTATTGCTTCATATGGTTTTGTATAATGTGTTATTCATTTATAAATGTCACTCTACAAAACTGTTAACAAACTCTTCCCTTACACACATTTAGAAAATAATCAAATGAAGTTATATTTAGTGAGTGTTATGTTTTTAAAAAGGAGTTAGTACTACATACCTCCTTAACTTTCTGGAAACAGGGATTAGGACCACTGCATATTTGAATCCCAAAATTGTTTAGAAGAAAGTTTTGCGTAGGTGAAAATATCAGCTCTTGTCAGTAGTAAAACTATATTTGTTCATTCTGTGTTTTCTGAACATCCGATATAAGGCAGGCACTCTGTTCTGGTGAAATAGCAGTGGGCAAAATAGAAAAATGCCTTTATCCTGTGGATTTTGCAATCCCGTGTGAAATAGATTATACAGTAAGCAGGGTTTATTGTGTGCATATTTTGTGCCAAGCACATTTTTCAACATTCTATGCTACTAACTTGTTTAATTCCCACAACGGGAATATGACATGAGGACTGCTTTATCACCAGCTTTCTGTCAAGGGAATAGAGAGGAGATCCATAACTTACCCAAACAAGTGTGTTATGGAACATGGTTCTGTAGCTAGGCAGCCTGATTTCTGAGCTTGACTCCTGACCAACTGCTCAATCGTGCCTCTTGTTTAGAAACACATTTCTTATTGATACCCAGGCCTGCCTGTCTGTTTGTAGAATTTCCCTTGGTCTTTCGTGAAGAAGACTTCAGCTGCTGAATTGTGATAGGCACAGGAGTAGACAGTGTTGGATTCTGCCTGCTGCTTGTTTTGATGGCACTTAAATGGTGACAGGTATGGGCAGAGGGAAGTATTGAAATTGAAAGTATATTTGCTGAAGAAACAGAGTGTGGGTGCTTGATGGATGAGTTGGAATGCTGGGGTGAAACCTCATGGCAGAAAGTTAGTGAGGTCTGTGATGCTGCTCCTGAGAGTTGTATGACCGTGGGTACCAATCAAGCACCTCGTGCTCAGACTACCCAAAGAAGAAGACCCTTATTGGTATAGTATTGACATTTACTAGGGGATATAATCATTTTCTTTGAATAAAGCATCACTGATTAACCAAGGTGAAGGTCTTCAAGAAGGGACAGTGGATATACATTTTCCTTTCCTAACTCACTTTTTATGGGCATGGATTGCTACTGAATTACAGTTTTTAAACTTTGTTCTTAACTCAATTTTCTTTTATGCAGTGCAACACTGCATTTTCATAATTCAGGAAGTCATCTGAGGACTGAAGAAACGTAAGTTCTCTTTCCTATCTTTGTGCCCTGGAGCAATATATATACCTTCAAATTCCATAGTAAATACCAGGCATCCAAAACCTTTTGGGGCCCCACCAAATTACTATTGCATCAATATGGTCCTTTATGATACTTTGGGACCAATTCTAAGCCAAGAGTAATAAAAAATCCCAGCAAGGAATCACTGTTGCCTAGGCATGTTTTTACAGCAGAGTCTTTAACAATGAGGATGCAGTCCCAGGTAGGCGGTAGGGGAGACCCCAGGAGCAACATGGGTTAGATAGGATGGGGTAGTAAATTCAGCCCGTGGAACATCAATTTGGAGCTTAATTCTTCATGACACAATGTCCTACCGTCAACGTCTTTGGCAAATGCAGCTCTCCGCCTAGTCATTAATGAATACTCTCTTCTATTAAAATATCCATGTTATGATCAGACTTCCCTATCCCCTAGCAACTTACTGTTTGTCTCTGACTTCCACTTAGCTGGACCATAAGCTGAGTAATGGTGTGCATTTGCTCAAAACGTATAAGAGAAAAGATGAAGGTTTTATTATTTCTCTATTTAATTTTTTACTTGGGCTGTTTTGCACAAGAAATCACAGATGCTTCCCAGTAGGCAGTGGGTGTACCTGTCTGGACATTTATCCCAGGGACACTGAATCCATATTATAAAACTGAAGAGTAAGCAGTTAGTTCATCCCTGATGACTTACAGCTGCCAAGGGAACTAGGAGGTAAGAGCGTGTTTGCTAAACAATTTTACCTCCGTGAACTCTTGTCTCTGATCATGGTCTGTAACTTCTAATTTTGTAACAGAATTGATTAACACTCACTTCGAGTGCACTGAATTATAATCTTTATAGCATGCTTCACTCAGCTCCTGTCTTGTTATTAGTCAGATTGTCATGAGGCTTCCAAGTTCCAGAGACTAATTGAAAGGGAACATTTAATATATGAACTACCTTACATTAATTTATTTGAATATATCACAGGTTTTAAAGTACAAGTTAACAGAAATTGATTCTCAGAGTTGGCAAATGTGATAATCCTCAAATGTTTAAAGTGAGAAAATAGTGGACTTTATATTCAAGCTGGAAAATCTTAACTTATTTTAAAATGGGATCTGTTCATAGGTGCTGATAAAATAATCATAAAACAACAAAAAGGAGAATATGAACTCAAAATATCATGGAAAAGTTGCATGAACTGTCGAGTGGGTAATACAGAGGTCTTTCTACGGGGCTTAGCATTTTCAATATTGGCACAAACTCGAAGGAAAAAGATTGCCTCTTTCCTTTGACAAAGCTTGATATGTTTATTCAGATAAACTCTCTCTGGAGTCTAGATCCAGAATTCAAATATCCATCACTCCTACTGTTCAAAAGGTCCTAGCCATCCTCTTGAAATTGAAATGTGTCCTACCCTGTACTATGAAATCTCTTTAGCCATCACTATATTTTATCTGAGCAATTATGGTCTTCTGTAGTACCATATAGTTGATATTTCTGTTACAGTTATTGTTTATTGCTTATTCTCCTGCTAAAACGTAAGTTCCATTAAGATAAGGATTTTTGTCTTCCTTATTAATGCATATCTTACAGGTGCCTAGCAGTGCTTGGCATGTAATGGTTATAAAATACAAAGTTATAGAATAAATGAATGGCCTAGTACTAGAAGAAAGAATATGCCTTCGCTATGCTGGCTTTGCCTGCCAGCGACCTGCCAAGCCCATAGGCCAGTGTCATCAGCATCACCTGGGGAATTATTAGAAATGCAGAAATTGGGATCCATGCGTGCTTTGTTAAGTTAGGATCTACATTTTAACATGCTTTCCAGGTTATTATTAAAGTTCAAGTAGCATTGTTTGTGTCTCTTGTTTCATGGATGCTCGGATGCGGCTTAAGAGAGTAACCTCAGAGAGTAGGGAATTTTACCTCTACATATCTGCCCCTGGCTTGATGAAGATTCTGAATGGCTTGTTCCAGAAAATGGACAAAACATATGTTCAGGTGGAACATGGTTACCCATAATAGATACCACAAAATCTGGGCAAAACAAAATTTTAAATGCTTTTAGCTAGTTGGCAGTGGTCTGATCATGCCCAGAATAAAAAGCCACCTTACATTCAGCCATTTGAAACCCAGAGAGCCTGTGGGCAGGACCTTGTCTGACTACTCATCAGTGGTCTCATGTGAGATCGGTACAACATAAGACAAAACAACCATTTCCAATAAATACACGTAACGGGTACATGTGGATATAAGGATGGAGAAAACAGACTCTGAAGACTTCAAAACAGGAAAAGAGGGAACGGAGAGAAGGGTGAGCGTTAAAAAGTTATCTATTGGGTACAATATTTAATACTTGCATAATGGGTATGTCAGAGGTGTGTGAACCAGAGCAACTCCATCTTACACAGGAGCTGAGTAAAATTAGGCTGAAACCTACTAGCCTGCTTTCCCAGATGCTTAAGCCATTGTAAGTCACAGGATGAGATAGGAGGTCAGCACAAAATACAGCTCATAAAGACCTTGCTGATAAAACAGTTCGCAGTGAAGGAGCTGGTCAAAAGTCACCAAAACCAAAATGGCTCTGAGAATGACCTCTGGCCATCCTCACTGCTACAGTCTCACCAGCACCTTGTCAGTTTACAAATGCCATGGCAACGTCAGGAAGTTACCTCATATGGTCTTAAAAGGGGGGATATGAATAATCCACTGCTTGTTTAGCATATCATCAAGAAATAACCATAAAAAGGGGCAATCAGCAGCCCTCAGGGCTGCTCTGTCTATGGAGTAGCCATTCTTTTATTCCTTTACTGTTTTAACACACTTGGGTTCACTTTGCACTGTGGACTTGCCCTGAATTATTTCTTGCACAAGATCCAAGAACCTTCTTTTGGGGTCTGAATCGGGACACCTTCTCAGTGACAGGTACGCTGCAAGTCAATGATTACAGACATTGCAAAGTGTATATTGTGTGTCAGGCCTTGTTCTAAGTATTTTATCGTGCTTCTGTTTCCATGTCAATATTGCGGCATTTGTTTCATAGATTACCTTGGTCCAGATGGACTTTCTCAACAAGACTTTGTCAACCTACAGGGCAAAACTCTGTAAAACATTTGAGGAGGTTATTCTGGGTCAGATATGAAAACTATAACACATGACACAGCTTCAGGGGGTCCTGATAACATGTGCCCAAGGTTGTTGAGATACAGCTTGGTTTCATAAGCTTTAGAGAGACATAAGACAGTAATCAATACACGGAAGATGTGCACTGGTTTGGTCTGGAAAGGCGAGACAACTCAAAGTGGGGCCTTCCAGGTCGCAGGTGGAGTCAAAGATTTTCTGATTGGCAGTTGGTTGAAATAGTTAAATTATTATCTAAAGACCTGGAATTAATACAAAGGAATATCTGGGTTAAGATAGGGGATTGTGAACCAAGGTTTTTATCATGCAGATGAGACCTCTAGGTGGCAGGCTTCAGACTTAAAAAGGTGCCAAGCTCTTAGTTAATTTTCTCTTGGATTGAGGAAAGGCCCTGGAAAGGAAAGGTGAATCTCCACAAAACACAGAGAGCTCACAAGAGAGCTTTGCAGAACCATTTCAAAATATGTCAGAAAAGGACATTTGAAGGTCAAATGCTTTGATTTCTTTCAGGGCCTGCTCTCTGTCATCCTGGTATCTGGTTGTCATAAAGCATCTGTTTGTCAGTCTTAGGATCTTGGCTGTAACGTTAATGTTGATCAGTTGTACCTGAAGTCTAAAGGGAAGAGGGTATAATGTCCCACTCCCCTACCTATCACGTCCCACTCCCCTACCTATCACGTCCCGCTCCCCCACCTATTACGTCCCACTCCCCCTACCTATCATGGGCTGAACTTGATTTACAGGTTATCTTTGGATTGTCTTTGGCAGGAGAGGAGAGGCATATTCGGTTAGGGAGGGGTCAACCTTCTGTTGAGACACCCCATGGCAGTCGGGTGCGCAAAAGGAACAGATGCCTTACTTCGGCACCTGGAGGACTGTGGGTATAAAGTGTCTAAGGAAAGCCCAGATTTGCCAAAATAAATAAATAAATAAATACAATACAATACAATATCTGAGGATCACCATCCGGAAGGGGGACTGCAGCCTAGAAGCAGAGAAAAAGCGAGCCGTTTACGACCTGCCAGAACCCGAGGCCAGAAGGCAGGTAAGAGAGCTCCTGGGAGCCGTGGATTTTGTTTCCAGACTTCGCAGTACTGGCCAAACCCTCACACAGAGTGACAAAGGCGGGAGGGGAAAAGACAAGAAACCCTATGAATGGGGCAAAAACTAAAAGGGGAACTTCTGTCAGCCCTGGCTTTGGGGCTAGCCGGTTTAACAAAGCTTTTCATGCTGTATAGGTCGAAGAAGAAGAAGAAGAAGAAGAAGAAGAAGAAGAAGAAGAAGAAGAAGAAGAAGAAGAAGAAGAAGAAGAAGAAGAAGAAGAAGAGGAGAAAGAAGAAGGTGGCCGGCGGCTAGGGGCAGTGGCTCAAGCCTGTAATCCCAGCACTTTGGGAGGCTGAGGCGGGTGGATAACGAGGTCAAGAGATCGAAACCATCCTGGTCAACATGGTGAAACCCCATCTCTACTAAAAATACAAAAAATTAGCTGGGCATGGTGGCGCGTGCCTGTAATCCCAGCTACTCAGGAGGCTGAGGCAGGAGAATTGCCTGAGCCCAGGAGGCGGAGGTTGCGGTGTGCAGAGATCGCGCCATTGCACTCCAGCCTGGGTAACAAGAGCGAAACTCCATCTCAAAAAAAAAAAAAAAAAAAGAGGAATGGCAATTAAAGATGCCAGCCTCAATTCTGGGAAGAATTTAAATATGAAAGCATGCACCCCGCACCCCCACAGTAGTGACCCTAATGAATACCAAAGGACATCACTGATTAACAAATGCTAGGCCTGCCAAATACCTCAGCCTGCTAAAGTAAAAATCTCTGCATTACCATTAGGGTCTGTGCAATACCCTAAACCCTGCCACTTTGCCCCTGGTGCCAGGAAGCCCATGAAATAACCCACGTGCTGCTTCAAGATCTCATTCCTAGGTTTGGACTGCCACTGCGCATCAGATGAAACAACGGTCCAGCATTTGCAGCCAACTTGGCCCAGAAGACAGCAATGGCCTTGGGGTATTATTTTGGAAACTCCAGGAGGCCTGTTGCCCTCAGAGTTTGGGAAAAGTGAAAAGAATAAACTGGACCATCAAAAATAGTTTAGGGAAAGTGTATCAGGAAACAGGATCAAAGTGGGTGCAGGCACCTCCCTTAGGGTTATTCAAAATTAGATGCACTCCCTTTAGGAAGACAGGATATTCCCCCATAAAGTCTTATGTCATAGGCCCCTCCCCTACTCCTGGCACTCCGGAGATCGGGAGTGGGGAAAGATTGAGTGAGGACTCTAGTTACCAGCTTTAGGGAGAATCACTCAGGATATTTCAACCAGGATAAATGACAAATGTCCTATAAGCTTATTCTCCCCAGTTCACCCTTTCTCACTAGGTGATCACGTGTGGATAAAAGGACTGGAGTACAGCCCCTCTAAAGCCACGGTGGAAAGGACCTCACACCTGATCCTGACCACCTCCACAGCTGTGAAGGTGGAGGGAATCCGAGCCTGGATCCACCACAGCCGTGTAAAAACCCAGCAGCAGCTGAGACTTGGGAAGCTACACGAAGGCAATGACTGCAGAATCACCTTAGAAGGGACAGCAAGCCCTGGTCCAGCCACATCTCCACAGCTGAAGCATGAGGAGATTCATCATGGGACTTGTTCTTCTTAATATCTGGAATTGTACAGTAGGGACATTAACCAATTTTGAAGAATGCCCTCAGTGTGTACACCAGGTTACTAAGGTAGGGCGTAAAGTTACTGCCATTCTTTTGTCCTACAGTTATTATAAATGTTCAGGGACACAGAAGGGAACATGTTTATATAATGGTACTCAGTATAAGGTGTGTAATCTGGGGAATAGACAGCCTGATGTCTGCTATGACCCCTCAGAGCCCCCTACACATACAACTTTTGAAATTAGACTCCTGACAGGGCAATGGAATAGCCCTGTGGATATTAAACTAAACTGACAGCCAAGAGAGAGGGTAGGGGAAGCCCAAAGCAGATCACCCTACGTTCTATGCTTTTGCAGCCATCAATGCCTATCCTTCTTGGGTGGGGGGGAGGTTGTGGTTCCCTCCGATGGAAACAAAGTGATGCCAAAGAGCATAAATACCTTTGCCAGAAAACCTACTGACGCTCTGACTGCCCCTATTGGTCATGTGTCACCTGGGCCACTTGGAAAAAGTGGTATAAATGATCCTGTTAGCCTTGTAAACGGAGGGACACCATTCCATGGGGTAATGTCCCCTGTGTCTCAGGACACTATAACCCAGTGGAATAATCACAAACCCCCAAGATCCCAAATGGGGAAAAGGGGAAAGTGTGGTGCTAGGCATTGATGGAAAAGGATGTGACCCTGGAGTCAGTATCCAGATTCAGAGAAAAATCCAGAAACGCTCAGCCCGGCCAGTGTCCCAGCACTTTTATGATATATTAAATAAACCAATACTGGAGCTTTCAAAAAAGACAAAGAACTTGTTCTTCCAACTTGCTGAAAATGTGGCCCATTCCCTCAATGTCACTTCTTGCTATGTATGTGAAGGGATGACTATGGGTGACAAGTGGCCATGAGAAGCCCATGAGTTATTACCCCTGACCCTGTCCTTGACATGACCTCAGTTCAAAGGGTTCAAACCAACAGTTTCCGAGTTTTAAAGGTCTCAATTATTGGACAATACTGTTTGGCCAGAGAAGGAGCAGGCTTCACTATTCCGGTAGGGAAGCTTAGCTGCCTAGAGCAGTGACTATATAATGAAACAGTGGGCACTGTAACCTGGTGGAGCTCAAACTATACAGAAAAGAACCCCCTCCTAAAATTTCCAAAATTACAGGATGCTTAGAATCATCCTGGGTACCAGAGAGACTGGACAGCCCCTCCTGAGTTGCACTGGATAAGCGGACATAGAACATATGTACAGCTGCCTGAAAGATGGACAGGTAGCTGTGTCGTAGGCATCATTAAGCCTTCTTTTTTTCTATTATCTGTTAAGACAGGTGAGCTGTTAGGGCATCCAGTCTACTCTGCTAGGGAGAAAAGAAACCTAAAGATAGGAGAATAGACAGATGATGAGTGGCCACCGGAGAGAATTATTGAGTATTATGGGCCGGCCACATGGGCGGAGGATGGCTCATGGGGATACCAGACTCCCATTTACATGCTCAACCGGATCATCCGGTTGTAGGCTGTTTTGGAAATACTCACTAATGAAACGGGCTAAGCTCTGTCCATTTTGGCCAGACAAGAAATTCAAATGAGAAACGCCATTTATCAGGACCGGCAGGCCCTAGATTATTTGCTGGCAGCTGAAGGAGGAGTCTGTGGAAAATTCAGTCTAGGCAACTGCTGTCTACACATAGACAACCAGGGTCAAGCAGTTGAGGATATTGTAAGAGCCTTGACCAAACTGGCACACGTGCCTGTGCAGGTGTGATGTGGATTTAACCCTGAGTCCTCATTTGGAGGTTGGTTCTCATCCTTGGGGGATTCAAGGCTCTCCTCAGAAGTGTTATAATAATGATAGGCGTTTGGTTGTGATTCCCTTGCTACTCCCCTCGTTCCTTCAGATGATTGGGGGATTCATCACTACTGTAGTTAGCCAAAAAATGACATCACAAGTATATTATGTGAAACATTATCAATCAGTTTCTTCAGAGGATCTGGAAAGTGAGAATGAGAGTGAGACGTCTCACTGATATTATAGAGTGGTGAGGATCTCAAAGGTGGGGGTGAGGAAGGAGACCCAGGCATCTGGGATCACCTCCCCCTGGACTTCCACACTACATTTCAATAGAAGAAAAGGCAGGCCCACTGGCACCTCCTGATACAACTTCCTGTAAATAACATGCTTGGTATTGGGGAAACTTTCCGGAAGACACTGTCTTTACTTAAAACAAGATCAAACCCCCACCCGACTCCTCTGTCCGGAGACCAGAGCCTTTTTACATATGATTTCTAAAAGTGTAAACCTGAAACCCTTTCATATGTGATTTCTAAAGCTGTAAACCCAGAAACATTTTCACATGTGGCTCCTAAAGCTGTAACTCTAAAACCCTTTTTAATCTAAGGCTGTAAACCTAAGATTCTTCAGTGCTGAACAACTAGAGTGTAAACCTATAAAGCCAGAACCTTCCTTTGTTAAATGAGCTGGGTTTAGACAAATCATCGCCCGGCTCCCGGCCATAATAAACCCCTTTTCCTTCCCATTCGATGTTTGAGAGCTCTGTTTCTCATGGCTGCTCCTGCTACAGTAGCACTAATAAAAAAATCTGTTCAAGGAAAAGAAAATGTCAGGAAGTACCTAAGTATTAAAATACAATATATCTTTCTGTCAAGAAAAGTAGGCATCCTATATATATTTGTTCCATGAGTTAAGGCAGGTTCTAAAATGCATTATTTTCGTTGGTGAATTCAGTCCATTTCTCTAACTCATCCTGTCAACAGATAGTTCTGATTTCCATGCTACAATTTTAACATCTTCAGCCCAAGGCAAAGTAGGAAAATAGGAAGTAGGGAAATTATTTTTGTTCTGCGTTTTTCCTCCTTCTCTTCCCTGACTGCCTCTCCTTAGGCATACACCCATCAAATGTTTGCTTCTTATCAAACTAGCTCAAAGAAAGCATGAAATTCAACCTGTCAAGGTGCAGTGGTTCTGGCATCGCTGCTAGGAGTGATTTGCACTTAAGCCAACTTGAAAAGTTTAAGATAAAGACTGTTCTTCCCTAGTGGAATTCAAGTCATCAAATCAAGTTGAGGTCTCTTTAGGGGAGTTTTGGTAGTAAATTCTAATACACCTCAAGTCAAGTCACCCTGCATCCTAACGGGTATACTTTGCTTCAGTTTAGTCCCAAGTGTTCACATTCCCCTCAAAGACCTTTGCCTTCAGAGATTATAAATACCTTACTGCTCATGAATTTTAACCTCTGAAGTTCACTTAAATTCACTGAAGTCTAATTTGCTTAAAAGAATCAAGCTTGTTAATTGTAGAATGTAAGTGTTGAGGACTATGCCAAGTTCTTCTGGATTCTTAAACTTTGGACATTCAAGAATGGCAATTTAAAAATCAATATGGGTTTAGGAATGTTAACCAAATTAACATTGCACTCCTGTTCACACCCTGCCTTTAATGAGTCTTTTTTATTTTCTACAAGGCTGATCATTATAATTATTTATGCTCCAATTAGTCAGATAAAGCAAATTGCTTTTGTTCTATTAGGCTGTATGCTGGATTCAACTCGCATTACTAATACATCTTGCACTCAGTGTTCACTTGCAAAATAAAAGGCAGCCACGTTTTTTTTATTCCAGTTTCCTGAAACCCTATTTACTTTCAAAATTTACTGTTAACTGTTTTTCTCAAGAAGATTTCCTCCTGGCATCAACATCTTGTGAAAAATCCACTACTTTGAAATTCCACATTTAGTTTTCTTTCAGGGTCTTTCGCTAATTTCCCGAGGCGAACACGATAAACTATGAGGCCTGCAAAAGGTCTAACGTGCAATCACTATACTTCACATACCTGAACCTGTCCACTGCAGTGGAACAGTGTAAGACTTAAGGAGACTCTTTCCCTGACTTTAAAATGTTACTCATATTTAAAGAACTCCATTGTTTCAGTTTAGAATTAAAACTTATTACTATTAAATTAAATTTCACCCAGAATCTATACAGAGCCATGGATTTAATCAATCTTGATTGACTTGATATCTAACAAACTCCAATAATAGCTTCTACTGAAAGTTTAATTAACAGTAAGAAAATATTACCATACTTTGGTGCTCAGCTCTTCTTTACAACTGAACAGAAAAAGGAAGTGGTCCTTATTTTAGTTTTTAATCCTGAACTAAACCATATACAACACTTTTAAGAAAATGACTCTTTTAATATTTAAGTTATGTTGCAGGACTAGTAAGATCACAATCAAGACAATTTAACTGGAAATGAATCCTATGCTATTTAACTCACAGCTTTATTAATTAAAACAAGGGTCTGATATTTAAGACTATATTATTTGGTCAATATTCTCTCTTTATTGTTGATCGAAAATAAAGTTCCATTTCCTGACATTACATATAAACCTCTCAGAACAAAAGTACTGTTACTTGATACAATTTAATTAAGCCAGAGATTGTTTTGACACATTTCAAATTTGAGGAATTTAAATTGTGAAGTTCCAGTCTCATTCCTAGCGAACGCCGAAGTGGCTTTTGTCATAATCAAATGTACGCACATGCACACACACCAGAAAACATTTGCAACCAGAGATTTCAAGCATTTGCTATTTATGGCAGCACCGCTCTAGTCCACAAAAACCTGGCCTTTGTTTTTATTTGACCCTTATGAGCTTTCTCTCTTACAATCATCATGGGAGTTTGACAAAAGAGTTAAAAAAAATTCCTCATTGCGAGGCACTCTGAGAGATGTTGGTGTGGGATAATAGATTAGCTAAGGTTCTCTAGAGAAACAGAACCAATAGGATAGGCATATCCAAAGAAAGATTTATTTTAAGCAATTGGCCTATGTGATTGTAGAGACTGAAGGGTTCTAGTTTGAAGACCGACAGTCAGTGACCCGGGACAGCCCCTGGTGTGGTTGTCACCTGAAGGCTATCTGCTAGAGAATTCCCTCTTGCTCAGGAAGCCGGTCTTTCTGTTCTATTTAGGTCCTCAACTAATTGGATGAGGCCCTCCCATATTAAAGAGAAGAATCCGCTTTAACCCAGAATCTGCTGATTTAAATGTTAATCTTATCCAAAAACACTTTCCAAGTTGACACGTAAAATTAACCTCACAAATCCACCCCTTGGCAATGTGGCACCCAGAGGCATCTCCTTAAACCATGCTTAATCTCCAAATGAAAACAGTAACCGCCGGGCGCGGTGGCTCAAGCCTGTAATCCCAGCACTTTGGGAGGCTGAGGCGGGTGAATCACGAGGTGAAGAGATTGAGATCATCCTGGTCAACATGGTGAAACCCCGTTTCTACTAAAAAAAATACAAAAAATTAGCTGGGCATGGTGGCACGTGCCTGTAATCCCAGCTACTCAGGAGGCTGAGGCAGGAGAATTGCCTGAACCCAGGAGGCGGAGGTTGCGGTGAGCCGAGATCGCGCCATTGCACTCCAGACTGGGTAACAAGAGCGAAACTCCGTCTCAAAATAAATAAATAAATAAATAAATAAATAAATAAATAAATAAATAAAAAAGAAAGAAAACAGTAACCATGTCATACCTGCACCTAAGGCGATACAACTATAAGGGTAGCCGAGAGAAAGGAGAACAGACCCAAAGTCAGGCAAGCAAGTTTTATTAACCTGCGGGGCTGCTCTGTAACAATCGGAGGAGGCAGCCCTGAGCTTACAAAATCAGGAGTTTATATGGGGTGAGAGGGCATAAGGGGGCTTTAGGACTGAGGTAATCTATCCGCTGGTAACAGGTATGGAGACAGTTTGTTAACTTGTAACAGACCTACAATACATTATCCTGTATTTTGGGGGCTGCAGTCTTTTTAAAAAAGAGAGAAACCAGGAGTTTTTTACAGATATGTGTCAAACAGGAATTTCAGGTTAGGGGTAGTTTTAATGACTTCCACCTGCCATTTTCTTTTCTTTTTTCTTTTCTTTTCTTTTTTTTTTTTTGAGACAGATCTTGCTCTGTTGACAGGTGTCAGGCTGGATTGCAGTGGCACAGTCTCGGCTCACTGCAACCTCCCACGTTCAAGCAATTCACCTGCCTCAGCCTCCCAAGTAGCTGGGACTACAGGTGTGTGCCACCACCCCCAGTTAATTTTCTTTGTTTGTTTAGTAGAGACAGGGTTTCACTATGTCGGCCAGGATGGTCTCGATCTCTTGACCTCGTGATCCGCCCATCTCGGCCTCCCAAAGTGCTGGGATTACAGGCGTGAGCCACCACGCCTGGCCCCACCTGCCATTTTCACAGTAATAGTCCCCATTTCAAAGATCACAGAAGAATGTGGAGATTCTGCACGTTGTTAAATCTGTCTATTCTAATTATGCATTCTGGAACTTCGGAGGTAAAATGTGGGTTTGAAGGCACCCTGGGTGCACTATGAGATGAACCCTAACTAATAATATGTTGACCTCTGTAAGCCCCTACTGTGATTGGAGGGCTACATGATGCTTTGTCTCTCCTAGAATAGTGTCAGCTCAAACCCAGTGTTTTAATATAATGTTTCTATAATTTAAAAACTTTATGTAAAGAACAAAGATTCCTATGTTTCCTCCCTCATTTTCTAAAACAGAAATTATAACTGATGTTGTATACCTCTCAGAGAATAAAGAAAGAAATTGCATCAGGTTCGACCTCTCTCAGGAAATGGGGATTGCTTATTTCAGAAACAAAATCAAAAACATAACTTTTCTGGTCACTAAGCAGCCTACTAAGAATGTTTAGGAATAAGAATGTGAAAAAGTGGAATACATGAATATAGATTTGCGCTTGAAAGTGACAGAATGGTAAGACAGGAGCTGTGAGGGGACTGCAGGCACAGGAGGCACAGAGGGAGGCAGCACCACAGCCTGGCAGCACGTTGCCCCTGTGGGGAAGCTCTGGAGGCAAGGATTAAGCTCAGAAGCGGGCGATAGGGTTCTTTTCCAACCGCAAATCTCATGGATGGCACGATGACTTCTAATCCCAAATAACATAAACTTTCTACCAATAGTAAAGTTAAACACTTTGAAATTCAGTGCATTACCTAGATTCATAGTTTTATTTCAGCGTGCTGCTTCACATAACTGTTGAATAAGTATAATCTTTCCAATAGACAGGAATCTGACAGAGATTTAAAAAAATATTAGTAAAAGGATCTGGGAGAATTCCTGTAGCAGAGTGGCTGGGTGGCTGTGGGGATGGAAGCAAATTATTTAAGTTTTTGGGGACCCTCATTTCTCAAAAGTGAAATTTTGTTTTCGGAAGGAAAACACTTTTACAGTAACCTCTGGGATTGATAAATGCCTAACAGCACTATCACTAAATTATATTTAAGTTATATTTAAACGTTTCAGACTTTTGTTAATATACATCTAAAACCACAAAGTTGGAAGTGCCACTGAAGATCAAGTAGTCCAAAGGCTTACCTTTCTTTGAATTTAGCTAACAGCATCTCTGACAATGGCGACTGAGCAGGGAATTTGTGGTTACCAACAACCCTGCTGCAAAGAAGCTGTGATCTCTTAATGAGGAGGTTCCCAACCTCTTGTGTAAATCAACTCATCTGTGCAACACAGTCAATTTACAGAGGCCCTGAGTCCCCCCTACATTGGCTGAATAGCCAGGAGAAAAGACTGGAGCAATTCCTTTATTGTGGTGTTTTTGTTCCTGACAATTTTTATTTATTTAAGATACTCTGTTTTTTAAAAGATTAGGTTCACAGCAAAATTGAGAGGCAGGTATAGAGATTTCTATACTCCCCGCTCCCACTCATGCATAGCCCCCTCCCTTAGCAACATTCCCACCAGAATGGTACCTTTGTTACAGTCAGTGAACCCACAGTGACGCTCCATCATCACCAGAATCTGTAGGTTTCATCAGGCTCCACTCTTGGTGCTGTACATTTCATGGGTTTTGGGAAACATGTCATGACACATATCCACCAAGGTGGCATCATACAGAGTGGTTCTACTGCCCTGAAAGTCCTCTGTGTCCACAAAAAGATGCTTTACAATCTTTTTACTGTCGGCATAGTTTTTACTGTCTGCATAGTTTTTTATTTTCCAGAATGTCAGTTTTTATTTTCCAACCATTCAATGTACCTTTTCCGAGAGGTTTCTTTCACTTTATAACATGCACTTAAGGTTCCTCCATGTTTTTTCATGGCTAGATGGCCTGGTTGGTTCCTTTTGATTAAACTCCATCTGTGATTCTGGTGTACACTGAAGACTGTACCACTGGACATTGTCACAGGATTACAGTAAGCTAGATAGTGCAGAAGTGGGACTGCTTTTTGTTTGTTTCGAAGAGGGCAAGGATACGCTTGCACAACACAAGCTCCTCCACGCTTAGACATTAAAAAGGGCTTTCGAAGGACCAGACGCAACCCTTCTACCACTGCTGGCCATTCTCGTCCCATTTTTATTATCATAAAGCCAAGGGTAGGAATGAAAATAGTTTCATTTACTTGGGAAATCTGAAATGTTAAATTATTTTTTAATAATTCCCTGTTGAACTCACTAAGGAATTCCTAACTCACTTAGGAATAAGGAAGGTCAGAGAAACAAAAAGGATTTTGTAATTAAGTTTCTTCACTCACACAATCACTTCTTATTTAATGTTAGCTATGTGTTTGGCAAAGCTCTGTTTATTGTGGAAACTAAAGGGATGAGAACAAGAAGTTTCCTGAGAATGTAGAGACTAAGTTCCAGATAGAAAAGGTGGACAGATAAATGTGCAAAATGAGTTTAAGTAGTGAAAACTGCTATGAGGGATGCAACAGTGTGGCAGAACCAGAGTGCCTGGGGATAAAGTTGAGGGTCTGTGGAAACTCGGATGGCCAGGAAGGTGTCTAAGGGGAGCTAGTAAGGAGGTCTCTGTGTGCTGTGGGAAGAGTGTTTAGCAGAATCTATAACACAGTAGTGACAACCACGAAGAGGCCAGACACCATATTGCAAAGCAGTAAGATGGAGCACTTACTGGGGTCTTGGGAACTGCAATTTAGTAGACACAGATGTGACTGGAAGCCAAATTGTGTTCCAAAAAAAAAGATGGGGGATATAGGGATTTTTACAAGGATGCTGGGGTGTTCAATCATGGTTGCTGTTCAGGAGTTGCAGACCTGGAGAGATTTAGCTGCTTTCTAGGATATTGCAGGTGTGGTAATTTTGGCCGGTTCAAAGGTTCGAGGCAAGTTCCTGTTTTGTCAGTTTGCAGGTTGTGCAGGGAGTCCTCTTTAGAAGAGATTCCCACTTCATTCTAGAGCTCTGACCCAGAGTGGTGCTGTTTTGTAAATCACATTTCATAACAGAAAAGATGGAGTCATTGAGAAGATTACAAAATAGGGCAAGTGGTAGAAGAGGTCAGAGGAAAGGTGAGTGCAAATCACGTCTTTTAGGTTATTCTAAGCAAAAGTGGATTGCATTTTATCTTTAATTATCACTCTTCTCCAAGGTAAAGATTGAATTGAAGATGGGGAAATAATGAAATAGTACAAGTAGAAAAACCTTTTAAGAGGTTGTTTCTCGGTTCACAGTTCTTATTGATGAAGTTGTGAGGCAGCAGAGGCTGATACATCAATTTCGAATCTCGGTTACCTTGAGCCTGTTCATATTGTGTATGTGTTTCCTATACTTACCCATTTCCCACTTCATTGTGCCACATTTACAAACTATTGAAATTAACATTTTTGGCATATATCCTTTCCCACCTTTTTATACTCTATACCTCTCTTACCTAACTCAATATGTATACAAATCACTATGGGACTTAATAAATTATAATTCCATAAATTATATCTAAATTTAATTAAACTTCTAAAATTTACACAATCTTGAGAAAATCTTTGTGTTTTATCTCACCGTTGAGTATATAGAATAATTTATTAACACCATTTATAGTTTAGAAATGGATATGGTTTGGCTCTGTGTCCCCATCCAAATCTCACCTTGAATTGTAGTTTTCATAATTCCCACATGTAGAGGAAGGGACCTGGCAGGAGATAATTAAATCATGGGGGCAGTTTCCCCCATGCTGTTCTCATGATAATGAATGCTTCTTATGAGATTTGATGGTTTTAACTGTCTGGCATTTCCCCTGCTGGTACTCATTCTTTCTCTTGCTCCCCTGTGAAGAGGTGCCTTCAGCCATGATTGTAAGTCTCCTGAGATCTCCTCAGCCTTGTGGAACTATGAGTCAATAAAATCTTTTTTTTTAAAATAAATTACCTGGTCTCAGGTATTTCCTCATAGCAGCATGACAATGGACTGATAGAGTAAATTCCTACCAGAAGTATTGGTGAGCTGCTATAAAGATAGCATGAGAATGGACTAATACAGTAAATTCATACCAGAAGTATTAGTGTACTATAAAGACACTTGAAAATGTGGAAGTGACTTTGGAACTGGGTAACAGGCACAGGCTGGAACCCTTTGGAGAACTCAGAACAAGGCAGGAAAATGTGGGAATCTTTGGAACTTCCTAGAGACTTGTTGAATGGCATTGACCAAAACGTTGATAGTTATATGGACAATACAGTTCAGGCTGAGGTGGTCTCAGATGGAGGTGAGAAACTTCTTGAGAACTGGGGAAAAGGTGACTCTTTTTATGTTTTAGCAAGAGACTGGTGGCATTTTGCCCCTGTCTTGGAGGTATGTGAAACTTTGAACTTGAGAGAACAGACTTAGGGAGTCTGATTAAAGAAATTTCTAAATAGAAAAGTGTTCAAGAGGATTAAAAAAGTTTGGAAAATGTGCAGACTGATGATGAAACAAAAGAAAAATCAATTTTCTCCCTAATTTTCTGGGGAGAAATTAAAGCCTCCTGCAGAAATGTGCATAAGTAACAAGGAGCTGCATGTTAATCACCAAGACAATGGGGAAAATGTCTCCAGGCCATGTCAGAGATCTTCAGGGCAGCCCCTGCCATCACAGGCCTGATGGCCTAGGAGGAAACAATGGTTTCCTTAGCTGGACCTGGGGCTCATCTGTTATGTGCACCCTGCAATCCAGCCACTCTAGCCATGGCTAAAAGGAACCAAGGTACCGTTTGGGCCATGGCTTCGGAGGGTGCAAGCCCCAAGCCTTGGCAGCTACCACATGCTGTTGATCCTGCAAGTGCACAGAGGTGAAGAATCAAGATTTGGGAATCTCTGCCTAGATTTCAGTGGATGTATGGAAATACCTGGATATCCAGGCAGAAAGTTGCTGCATAAAATGAAGCCCTCATAAAGAACTTCTGCTAGGGCAGTGCAGAAGAGAAATGTGGGGTTGGAGCCCCCACACAGAGTCCCCAGTGGGGCACTGCCTAGTGGAGCCATGAGAAGCAGGCCAACATCCTCCAGGCCTCAGAATGGTAGATCCACTGACAGATTGCACCATGCACCTGCAAAAGCCACAGGCACTCAATGTCAGCTCATGAAAGCAGCCTGGAAATGGACTATATCTTGCAGAGGCACAGAGGTGGAGCTGCCCAAGGCCATGGGAGCACACCTCCTGCATCAGTGTGACCTGGATGTGAGACATGGAGTCAAAGGAGATCATTTTGGAATTTTAAGGTTTAATCACTGCCCAGTTGGATTTCAGATATGAATGGTCCCTGTAGCCTCTTTGTTTTAGCCAATTTCTCCCATTTGGAATGGGTGTATTTACTCAACGTCTGTGTCTAGGAAGTAATTAACTAGCTTTTGATTTACAGGCTCATAGTCCCTGAAATAAGGGACTTGCCTTATTTCAGATAAGACTTTGACTTTTGGGTTAAATGAGTTAAGACTTTAGGGGACTGTTGAAAGGGCATGATTTTGTTGTGAAATGTGAGGACATGAGATTTGGGAGGGGCCAAGGGCAGAATGATCTGGTTTTGCTCTGTGACCACCTCCCCGCCAAATCTCATCTTAAATTGTAGTTTCCATAATCCCAATGTGTCATGGGAGGGACCCTCTGAGTGATAATTGAATCGTGAAGGTGGTTTCCCCCATGCTGTTCTTGTGATAATGAGTGAGTGTTACAAGATCTAATGGTTTTATAAGTGTCTGACAGTTTCCCTGCTGGCACTCATTCTCTATCCTACTGTCCTGTGAAGAGGTGCCTTCTGCCTTGATTAAAGGTTGCTTGAGGTCTCTCCAGCCATGCAGAACTGTGAGTCAAGTAAACCTTTTCCTTTATAAATTACCCAGTCTCAAGTATTTCATTATAGCATCCTGAGAATAGACTAATACAATAAAAAACCATCAGATGTTCAGAAAGCAGTTTGGCAAACTACTGTTTAACTTAAATTGATTTTGAAATCCAAATTAGCTACTCAAATGAGTTATAAATAAAATTAATTTGGAGATATTTCAAAGTTGGGTCAGGTGATTATAATGTGGTACTTCAATGATCTGAACTTGAATTATCAAAATATTTTACTGAGACAGGAAAAAGAGACAGGAAGTAGAGATAACGTACTTTACCCTGTCCAAATGGCTGCTTCTAAGAACATGAAGTTTTGAGCACTCACAGAAAAGCATTACACTGCATATATTACTCCAGTGAGTCAAGGGAACAGCTGGGAGAAGCAATTGTATAGTAGTCCATATGTGACAGTGGCCACAGTACAGCCTAATTTATTTATTACCTCATTATATATTTTACTGTACAATTAACTCAAGCACATTACAAAGCATGTAAAAAAATGTGTAAAAGTACAAAGGAGGAAAATATTATCTATATTCTCAGCACTGAAAGAAGATATTCATTAATATTTTGAGATACTGATTTCTGAAAATTAATTTTACCTAGACCAATATTGGTTTACTTCCTCCTCTTCTTCTTCTTCTTATTCCTCCTTCCTCTTCCTCTTCCTCTTCTTCATGTTGGGGAATTGAGCAGCTTACATCACTTTATCCTTCTATACATAAATTTGCATCTCATTTATCTCTTGTTTTATTTTGTTTTGTTCTAACCATTGAGCAAACTCAATTTCTCTTACTGTACTGTCACAGTATACTTCTGACACAAGATATGGTGGAATTTCTCCCCACCGACAAACAAGCAAGCAATGCCCTCTAATTCAGTTACATTCTGATACTATCTATCTGGAGACAAAATTAGATTTTACCTAACCAAAAAGTAGGAAAGACCCAGATGTCTATAGACTAAAGAATGGATAAACAAAAGGTGATAAAACCATACAATAGAATATCATTCAGTTATTTAAAGTAATGAAATACTGATCTGTGCTATAACATGAATAAGCTTTAAAAACAGTGTTTTAAGTAAAAGCTGTAAAATACAGATTTTTATATAGTTCCATTCACATTAAATGTCCAGAACAGGGAAATCTGTAGTGACAGGAAGCAGATTAGCAGTTACTTAAGACTTGGAAAACAAGTGAATGGGGAAGTGATAATATATCCAGATTTCTTTTTGAGGTAATAAAAAACTCTGAAATTGATTTTTTAAAAATTTCACAACTAATAAATTATTGGGTTTTTTAAAGTTCACAAGTGTGTGAACTAAAAAAAGTTTAACTTCACATTTTAACTGGGTAAATTTTATGGTGTGTGAATTATATATCAACAAAATTGTAACCAGAAAAAGTGAAATTTCTTAAATATGCAAAATGAATGACTATAATGGGAAAATTGAATTAAAGGGAAGAAGGTGAAAATGGAATCATCTTGAAGTCTTTAGCTTAATCATTTATTTTTCATTACCATTACTGCCTATTATTTTAACAAAGTCAAGATTGCATTTTTCATTTCTATTTGCCAAATCTAGCACAATGTCTAATGTACTGATAGAATAAACATGAGTATCGAAATCAGATGCTATAGAATCATGATTACTCAAGAGTTTATTTCTATCAAAATTAGCTTATAGCAAGGGATTGCTGGCTGTGTTCTATTCTGCATCTACTCTAAAGGAAAGCCTCTCATCAATCTCAATAATGAGGGGCAACCTTGAGGGAAAGTTTACTGTTGTCCTTACACCTTATTTGCTATCATAGGTTGAGTTCAACCTACCACTTAACAGAGTGTCTTGCGTATGATAAACATTTCCTGGTATTTACTAAGTGGATGGATCAACTACCACAGAAAAGCAAGTGTTACTATGTCCTTGATTTCTTGCACATGCAGGACAAAAGAGGCATCTCCTTTTTTCCCTTTAATCGAGAATATAAAGATTGACAATGAGTAACTTCACTTTTTTTTTTTTTGAGAATGGAGTTTCACTCTTGTCACCCAGGATGGAATGTGGCTCACTACAATCTCCAACTCCTGGTTTCAAGTGATTCTTATGCCTCAACCTCCCAACTAGCTGGCATTACAGGCACCTGCCACCAAGCCCAACTAATTTTTATATTTTTAATGGAGATGAGGTTTCACCATGTTGTCCAGGCTGATCTTGAACTCCTGGCCTCAGGTGATCCACCCACCTTGGCCTCCCAAAGTGCTGGGATTACAGGCATGAGCCTCTGTGCCCGGCCCTTCAACTTCTAATAGGGCTATCATCCATCAAAGAAAGGCTGTGTTTCCATTTTGAATGTGATAGCCTAAAATGCCATTAGCCTATATAAAATTCTATTAGTCTATTCTCTGGTCTAATTAAATTTCATTTACTAAGCATTGAACAATAGGCCCATTCATTCACCCTAAGAATCATTTACTGATGATACCCCAAATCATCACTTTTTCCCATCTCTCCTTCTTCTACGAGAAAGGATATATAGGCATCCGGACATCATTGAGTTATTGGGTAATCACTGTCCTGTGATTTTTCCCCTGTGCATATTAAATAAATTTGTATGCCTTTTTCTCCTATGAATCTGCCTATTGTAAGTTCACTTTTAGCTAACCTTCAAAATAGGATGGCGGGAAAGCTTTATCCCTTTCCCTTACAAATCACGTCATTTTCATTCTGTCTTGGTTTCCAGTGGTGCTTTGTGGCTGTCATTTGTTGATTTGGTTTTAACATTCTTTCAAACTATTGATACATAAGGAATATGCAAGAACCTAAAGCATGTTTTTCTCATAGTTTGGCTCATTTATATTTCATTGATTTTTGGACCCAAATTTAACATTATTTGCCGTCTAATTTTATTTGCCTTGGCAGATTTTTTTTTTTAATGCTTCCAGTGTCAACTTTTCTGACTCATCAGGATATCTCAGAGCTGAATGAGATTTACCAAGTACAGAAACACAGAAAAGATGCCTGAGATAGTTATGGTGAGTTCATGCATGGCTGAAGAAAATTGCATGGAATTTTGTATCAAATATTTCACAATTGTAGAGTTGGACATTTAATAAATCAATTTTTAGATGTTTTACAATATGATACTCCAGAATTCCATGAAGAACCTGTAATTTATTATTTGGAATATAATATCTTTTGTTTTACACTGACACCAAACTGTGGAGGAGGAAAAAATAATTTTCTCTCTACTCTCACAAGTTCTTAGCTAAAAACTCAATAATAAAAGATTAAAGAGAAAAACAAATGTGTGCTAAAACATATGTCTCATATACATGAGAGATACCCAGAAAGTGAGTAACTCTTCAAGAGGTGGCCCAGAATTCCAGCTTTTATATGATAACTTCAACAAAAAATAATCAATGTTTAGATGAGTGATAAGGCAAAGAAAAGGACCTTGAGCCTCTAGGGATGGCGAACTGTGGAAAAGCAAACATAGGGTAGATTATGGTCAGCTAGTAAGGTTTGCTAATAAATTTTTCTGGTGCGGCTTCAGGCTCAAATGATCTAAAGCTATCTCTGTGATAAACCTTTGTCCTTTCTGGTAGAAAGAAGAGAAGGGACACCTTTACTTTTGCCAATTTATGCCCAAGACAAAGAGCTTGTCTTATATCTACTTCTTCCCAATTGCCTTCAGCTCAAAATAATCCTCATGCTAAAGTGGCTTATTTTGGGGTGGTATATTCTGCTATTCCTCAAAAACTGCTCAAGACAAATGTATGTAACACAGTGATACACACACGCATTCATATCATAAAAATTAAAGAACAAAATAATTTAGACCATGTTTATCATCACTGAAATGGAACAGTAAAATAAGAAGCTTTTGTTTCTGCTTTTCTCCAGTGAAGGATCATCTTATACTATCAAACTAATAAAGCTGCCAAACTAATATAAGCCCCTCTTCTCTAATGTAGAGATTAGTCCTGGATTCCACTTAAATTAAAGCAATATATTTCACTTCTAAAATTACTAATAAGCTTAGCCTATCATGGACAAAAGCTCTTCTAATTATCTTCCAGAGGTGTACTTGGTAGGGCTTTCTGAAAAAGAACCAGATTCATCGTCTGGTTTGCAATTGCTTAGGCTGAAAGAAAGCTATCTTTGATAACTTTAATCACATAATTTATGCTTCACATTTTAGTAGTTGCTATGGAGACTTCAGAATCAGTTTCATATGTTAAATATAGCGTTCTTTTACTTGTACCTAATTTGCATTTTAAAGATCTAATGTCTATCATTTCTCCTCTAGTACCCTTGATGATAGTAGCTTTTTAATGTGTTACCTGACATCTTCAACACTGTCCACAACTTTTTTCTTGAAAACTGATTTTAGGACTCACAAAAAGTAAGTTTGCTAAATTACCATTAAAAGGGTTTACATTTTTAGTTCTTCCTTAAAAATAGTATGCTATTTACAGCATTCACACACGCAAAGCATTATTATTGACCAACTATCTAATGATTTCATTTTAATTCCATCCCTTTGTAACAAACATCATAATTATGCATGCAAAAGGACACAGTGGAAGGATGACCACACATGAAAGATGATATAGCTTCTCCCTTTGCCTCACTGATTTTATGTACATTCAGCTCTCTCTAGGATCATTTTATTCGCTGATAAAATTAGGTTAATGTGCATTGTATCAAGCCTACACGATTTTGTAAGCACTGCAAACTAAGTTCATGAAAGCACTCTACTTAATGGAAAAGTTTTGTGTAAATGTCACCCATTATATACTTCCTGTAGATTCAGGTAGAAAGAAATGTATATGAGTATTTAAACAAACAAATATGGCAGCTAAATGAGACAACTGAGGAACCCGTGTACTGCAAATTTCGTAGGACCTGGTTTACATTAATGTGTGATACTTTGTGCCCTCAGATACTGTGCTTCTGCATATAGTAGTTTTATTCTGTTCCGGTATGCTTGTGACTTGAAAGACACTGGGATCTCTTGCTGTGCTTTAAAATGCCTTATATTTATGTTGTACAGAAAAGAGCGATAAGACGTTTTCAACCGAAGTGTGTTCCCTTTAAATAAAATAATAATAATAAATGAAAAGATGGGACAGCAATTTCAAAGTCACAAAGATTTGCTATTGAAGCTTAAGAAAACCTGTCACAGATATTGCACTTTTTACTTATGATTTTACTTTCTTCTTTGACTCAAATTGGTCACCGTATTTGATATTTAAAAGAGAAAATATATGTATTTGTTGAGTATGATTTTTCTGCAGAAGTAATTACTTGTCTTAATGATTCATCCAGATACATTGTCCCCAATTAAAAAAAAAAGAAATTGAATTGTTGCAAATATTGGAGGATAGTGGCTTCTTTAAGAGGTAGAAAAGAAAAGAGAGAGAATATTTGTTGCTGTGTTTCTTATTTTTATTGTTGTTGCAACTTATAAACATAAGTTGCAAGAAATAGTTCATTTCCTTTGGGGGCATGGTACTCGAAGGAAAATTTAGAATATTCTGGAATGCATGTCCATAGGAAATAGCAATCTCGATTACTGTGGAAAGTTAGGACTAGAATAACATATTTAAGAAAATCAGCATTTAGATGATAGCTAAAGGTCTGGGAGTATGAGCAATTGCCCAGAAATAGTGTTTATTTTAAAAAGGAAGATGTATCAGGAAGAAACTTTGTAAAATGCTAACACTTAAGTTGCAAAGAAAAAGTTGAAGTGGATATAGAGATTTTGCCAAGTCAGGTGAGGAGGTAAACTTGCGGATGTCTAATTTAAGTTCTTGGCTCACGTGTGTAATCCCAGCACTTTGGGAGGCCAAGGCAGGCTGATCACTTGAGGTAAGGATTAAAGAATGGTTTTGTAGAAACCCTGTCTCTACTAAAAAATACAAAAATTAGGCAAGCGTGGTGGCTTGTGTCTGTAGTTCCAGCTACTCAAGAGGCTGAAGCATGAGAATTGCCTGAACCCAGGAGGTGAAAGCTGCAGTGAGCCAGTGTTGTGTCACTGTACTCCAGTCTGGGGAACAGAATGAGACTTTACCTCAAAAATAAGTAAATAAATAAATAAATGGAATAATGATAATAGTAATTTAAGTTCTGCTCTTTATCCTGCGTCTCAGAATAGGGCTGCACACATCAAAGAACTGGGGTCTCTTTCTAATTCGTATGCAGATTCCATAAGGGTTAGCAGCATCTGTGTTGGGAAACGCAAGAAAGGCTTTAGGAAATACACGGTTACAATGGTGGGAGACACAGACAAAGCCACGCATTTCAGTGACTCAGAAAGACTTTTTAAGAGGACTGGTGAAGAAGCCTACTTTATACCTAAGTGAGATACAAGACACACAAAGAAGTCTCTGAGAGACAGAGGAGGATCTTGCAGATAGAAGCCTGCCAATGGTTCAGTGCTGCTGCCTCTGGATAGTGGTATTTTTGCTTATTCATGGAGAGCAATGGAGATTGAATATGATTGCCAAACTTAATTGTGAAGGGGTCAGGACTGAATAAGCTGTGCTCTAAGCAGAGCTATTGCTCTGCCTGGCAAATTTAACTTTTCAATATTCAAACTTCTGTTTTTATTTACCAAGAAAATCAACCAAAAAAAAAAAAAGACAAAGGAAAACTTTTGAGGGACAGTAACTAAATATGTTTTACCTAACAATATGATGATGAAAATTTGTAAATCCAAGATAACATCATTTTTTCTCCTTGCCAAAATCCTTCCCCGGAAGTGTTTTCCCTGGTGCTCAGGCTGACAGCAAGAGCAATGGAGGATTTACATCAGATCAATTGTGCACGAAGGTTTTGAACATTGTGTGTGGGACTTTGACTTTAAAAAAAGATGATATTTCTATTTATAATAGCATCAAGGTGCATGGCATAATAAAATCAATTTTGAAAAATGGCTATTGCATCATGACCACTCTCTTAAAATTTATTAATATATAAAGATAAATTGTTAGAGTTTTAGTTCAGGACACAATGGAATAAGCACACAGTGTCTCTCAAATTATGCATGACTAGAACTTGGAAGCAATGCTAGAGCAAGGTGTTTTAGGATTCAAAAGCAAATAGCATGAGGTTAATTAAAGGAAAAGACCAGAATTTAAAGTGCCACCTAAATGGCCATGAGATTAACATTTTTTCCTCCTTTTCTATCCCTGGCCTAGTCTCAACATAGCTCCAAATACTGGAAATTGGCAGAGAAGCCCTAACATTTTGTCTCAGAATGAAAGCGAAGCCCTCATGATCAGATAAAGGGAAAAATCCCACCACCACATCCCCTCAAGCTTTTTTTTTCTTAATATTTTCTTCTTGGGCCATTGTCCTGAAAAAATTCTGTGACAGTAGAAGTAATGGGAACCCACAAGGCTCAAAATTCTTAGGGAGCTGAAGCTTCTTCTCACACCAGAAAAGCTTTGGTCCCAAGATGGAGGAAAAGCCCACACTAATTTTTTTTTCTCTCTCTGTCTTTCAGGCACTTGTTCCGGGTTGTAGGCACAGTCACAGCAATACGCAGCACAGGGTAAAAAAAGCCCCAGCTCTCTTAATGGGGAACTAAAAGAGGAAACACTGGGAACTGGGAAACACTGGGGAGATTATGGAGAAAGAAGAACTCAGGGAAACAACCCTCTAAAGTTGCCTGTGAATTCCTGGGCTTCCCTGTAAGCTATTCGTGTGTAGATCTGCTCCTCCTCGGCATACTAAAGAATGAGAGACCGGAAATAAAAGGCAGTTCCCAAGGGCCAGACTGGATACAGAGTGGCATGCACATGAGACAGTTCAAAATAACACTTGCAGGAATTTGAAAGCTGAAATTATGTTGAAGCCAAAGACCACAGAATGCATGATGGAACTTGCAACTTAAACCTAATATGTTGACTACCTGCTAGACGAAAAAAGTCTCTATTTTCCATAGAATTTAAACAAGGTTCATAAAACAGTATTAAACTATCTAAGAAACAATAAAAATTCTACAAAGAAGAAGGATTACATCAACTTACATAGGGAAAGACATTCGATAAATGTCAAAGATAAAACAACATTGATGTTTGAATTATATCACAAAGACTAAAAGCAACTATGATAAAAATGAGTCAGAGTTGTCATTGGAAGTAATTTTGAAATAACTGGGGAAAAAAGAAGCCCTCAGCAAAAAAAAAAAAAAAAAAAAAAAAAAATTACAAGTTATAACAATGGGGTTGAGGGGCTTAGTGGTGTGAGCCTATAGTCCCAGCTTCTTGTGAGGGAGAGGTGGGAGGATCACTGGAGCCCAGAAGTTCAAGGTTAGCCTGGGCAAAAAACAAACAAAAGATATAAAGATAAAGTAGATAGAAAATTCAAAATTGCAAATTGCAATAAGCAAGAAGACAGGAAGGCAGAAAGAAGGAGGAGGAGGAGTGGGCAAAGAGGAAGGGGAGAGAGAGGCAGGAGAGGACTTCTAACTGGATGGCACAATGCCAGAATAGTAAGCAAGAGAGAGTCAGTGAAAGTAAAGGTAGATCAAAGTAAATGATTACTCTCAATTACAGAGAGTAATTTCTCTCAATTACAGAGAGAAATATAGTTTTAAAAATGAATGGAACCTCAAGTACTTGTGGGATAATAACATATCAGCAGAGGGTTGTGAACACAAAAGTATTTGAGATGGGTCTCAGTCAATTTTGAAAGTTTACTTTGCCAAGGTTAAGGATACACCCATAAAACAGCCTCAGGAGGTGCTGACTACATGTGCCCAAGGTGTTCAGGGTACAACTGGCTTTTGTACATTTTAGGGAGGTGTAATACATCAATCCATACATGTACAATGTACTGTTATTCCCATCCAATAGTACTGAATAGTAAACGCATTTAATAAAGAGATCTTCCAAACATGCTTTGTGTGGGCCATAAGGCTGTTTTATTTCACGTTTGGGTGCAAGCTAGCCAAATCCGAGAGAGGACAGGCGAAGGGAGTAAGGGTGGGAATTGCTGTTATAGGTTGTAGCAATTTGGGGGGGGCAGGGGTGTTACAGAGTAAGATCAGTTACAGTGGTGGGGGGTAGGGGCAAAGGGTATACATTACCATAAGTTTAGTTACAATGGAAGGTGGGGTAAGGAGGAATAGTAGTTAAGAAGGCAGGGTGGGGCGAGGAGTATTCATATTATCACAAGAATAGTTAAGATGGCAGGATGGGGTGAGGAGTATTCACATTATCATAAGAACAGTTAAGATGGCAGCATTGGGTGAGAGATTCCTCTTAGGGAAGCTCCCACTGGGCGATGAGGAATAATGGCAAATGCAGGCGGGGGTTTGGGGGGGCGATCAGCTGAGTCAGGCAGGACTTCAGACTCTCGGAGTCCAGGCTTGCACATGGAGACCTGACATGTACATTGATCAAATCTGGAAAGGCAGGATAATTTGAAGTGGCTGTTTCTAGGTCACAGATTTAAGTTCATAGATTTAAAGACTGTGATTGGCAATTGGTTGAAGGAGTTATTATCTAAAGATCTGTAATCAATAGAAAGGAATGTCTGAGTTACAATAAGGGGCTGTGGAGACCAAAGTTTTATCATGCAGATGAAGCCTCCAGGTAGCAGGCTTCAGAGAGGGTAGATTGTAAATGTTTCTTATCAGGCTTAAGGCCCATATTGATGTTAATGCTGGTCAGCTAGTCCTGAACCCTGAATGGGAGGGTACTGTTATGAGGCATGTCCAAGGTCCCCTTCCATCATGGCCTGAACAATTTTTTCAGGTTAATTTTGGAATGCCCTTGGTGGAGAGAAGGGGTCCCTTCAGATGGATGGGGGCTTAGAATTTTATTTTTGGTTTACAGTGGTACTGATTAGCACACTCTTCTCATACTGAGATCGCTGCATTTGTCTGAGTACCATGAAAACTGGCTGATAGTATAGAGGGTCCAAATAGCTGTCTTCCCCTTTCCCCATTGACTAGCAAAAGCAACTTCAGCAGATATTTAATTTGCAAAGAATAGGCTTAGTTTGCATGTTTTATTTTCAAATATGTCAGTTTTGCAATACAACTGTTAGGAGATTATTTCCAAGCAGGTCTCATTATGTAAAATTTTCCCACATTGTAAGGTTATAAAATTTTTTATTTTGGTGTTGAAACCATCAAACACCCACTATGCCTGGATGATGATAACTTTTTTTTTTTTTTTGTAAAACTGAATGAGTAAACACACAAGAGAGCTAAGTTCTTCTACAACCCAAGGGTGAAACTGAAGGAAAATAAAGGTTGGAGCTAGGAGATGTTTGCAGGCTGAGTGCAGGAAGAGTGGCCAGGGAGAAGACCCAGCTTGTGAGCATCTAAGGACATCAGTAAGAACATGAGACAGGTCTAATGGATGTTTTCTACTTTTTTCTTTGTTGTTCATAAAAAAAAAAATTCTGTGTGCCATCAAAACCTCATCTTAGACCCCTTAAAAGTTTTGCATAGGTGGATTTTTATAATTAATATGGTCAAGAACTTAGTCCTGCCTTACCTAGGCACAGGAGTCAGCGCTTTGTGATCAGTTCAATTTAGGGAGTAATGGAGACCCCCTGTGACTTCCTGAGACTCTTTCAGATCGTTCTCAAAGTCAAAGCTATTTTCATGACAACATTAAAACATTATTTGCCCTTTTCACCTTTTCGCTCTCGTGAGAATGCAGTAGAGATTTCTAAGGACTCTATAATGTCTTATATCACAGCAGATTGAATTCAGAAGCAGATATGAGAGTCCAGCTACTTGAATATAAGGCTGGCGCTAAAGACATTAAGCAATACCACTTGTCAAAAGACAAAACTACAAAAATTTAAAGATCTCAATTGGCTTCACTGTGATTCTAGAGTTGGGCAGTACTTTTCTTCCATAAAATAGAATAAAACTTCCAATAAATAGAGCAGAGAAGTTTGATTTTATAGAAAGAAAATGCTGAAGAAAGCAGAAGCAAAGAACAAAAAGCGGATTGGTTTTTTTAAAGTTACTTTCCCCGTGAAACAGGAACAGGGAGACTGAGCAATACAGAAATAACTAATTGCTGCACATCAGGTTACTTAGGTTAAAAGAGAAGGACCTTCCTTATCATGCTCACTGAAACTGGTCTGTTTGGTTAATTAGGCTTTTATCTCGCTCTTGTGATTTCTCTGTAGGTCAGATAACTCATTTCTGGTCTGGTGACATGCAGCTTTAGCATGGGTGACTCCATTTTTATTTTTGTTTTTAATCTGGTCCATTGGAGCTTAGTCCAAAATCATGCTCTTCTATAATGTTTACTCAATACACTCTTCTCACTAATTTCTTTGTTTTACCATTAAGCACTTTGATTCTTATCATTCATTTCTTTGTTTTTGAAACTGGGTTTTTTAATGAAAATGTTAATTATATTAACTTAAAATGGCTTATTAATCTTATTTTAAAGGAATTGATTAATAAGAACTTTTAAAATATCTTAGTACTAATATGGTAAATGTTGATAGATGCAACTCACATCAACGAAAACTCTTTTGGTTTCAAATAATTTTAAGATGGTCCTGAGATAAGGAAGCTTGAGAAGCACTAAGCAGAGGAAGAAATCTGAGCTGCCAGGTTACCATTAAAGGCAGACATGTGGGTCATGGTTGTATTGGCTAAAACCAGAACCACTGAGGAGGAGGAGCCTTGAAAAAAGGACTTGGGAGCAGCATGGTGCTTCACAGGCCTGAGCTCAGGAGGCTACTAAGCTGGCGAAACGGCTTTGGAAGATACCAACATAGAGAAAAGAATTAAAGCGGGGCCGGGCGCGGTCTACGCCTGTAATCCCAGCACTTTGGGAGGCCGAGGCGGGTGGATCACGAGGTCAAGAGATCAAGACCATCCTGGTCAACATGGTGAAACCCCGTCTCTACTGAAAATACAAAAAAATTAGCTGAGCATGGTGGTGCGTGCCTGTGATCCCAGCTACTCGGGAGGCTGAGGCAGGAGAATTGTCTGAATCCAGGAGGCGTAGGTTGCGGTCAGCCGAGATGGCGCCATTGCACTCCAGCCTGGGTAACAAGAGTGAAACTCCATCTCAAAAAAAAAAAAAAAAAAAGAATTAAAGCTCAGGCAACCCAGGGACAGTGCTAAGAACAAAAACTGTAGTGTGAACCCCGAAAATCTGAGACAGGTCTCAGTGAATTTAGACAGTTTATTTTGCCAAGATTGAGAATGCTCTCCCAGGACACAGCCTCAGGAAGCCCTGATGACATGTGCCCAAGGTGGGCGGAGCACAGTTTGGTTTTATACATTCTAGGGACACATGAGACATCAATCAACATAGGTAAGATGAACATCGGTTTGGTCTGGAAACAGGAGACCACTCAAAGCAAAGGCAGAAACTCTAGAAGCTCAGAGGGGGCTTCCAGGTCATAGGTAGGTAAGAGACAAATGTTTGCATTCCTTTGAGTTTCTCATTAACTTCTCCAAAGGAGGCAATCAGATATGCATCTATCTCAGTTGATCAGAGAGGTGACTTGGAATAGAATAGGAAGCAGTTTGCCCTAAGCAGTTCCCAGCTTGACTTTTCCCGTTAGCTTAGTGATTTTGGGGCTTTAAGATTTATTTTCTGTTCCCAGTAGGGTACTGAAAACGAGACCTTCCCAGTATCAATGTTTCAAGAGTAAGAGTGAAGAGGGACTTGAGAGGATGTGGTGAGAGATTCCATAGCAGGGAGTTTTTTTGTTAGTAATTATCTTTTATTACCCAGTGTCACTTTAAACAAAATGATACTTAGACCTACTATTATTTGTAATGGTTATATACATAGATATAGTCGCAATCTCACCTAGTGTGTTGAACATTGTGAGTGCATGTGTATATGTGTGTGTGTGTGTGTGTGTGCAAATTTCATGCAGCAAATGCTTTCTGTTTTTCTTACTTTGCTTTTTAATCTGTTTTCATCCATATTTTGGGCCGATTTCAGAACCACACAACTTCAAGGCTGGCATGTGAAATGGATTAATATTTCAATTTTAAAACAAATTATTCTCTGTATTGTTTAACTTCCAAATCCTGAAGAATGGAAATGTCACTTTGGAAGTGTCAGCAGGCAGCTCACAATTGCAGCACTTAGCTTGCAACTGGGTATTCCAGACAAATGAAACAACCACCCCGACCTTTAGCAGCACCACAGAAACAATGCCGCTATGTGGGAGCGCAAATAACTTGAAGGTTTGGTTTTCCGTTTTTTACTGTAAAGCACTGCAGTCTAGTTGTATGGGGTCTTAACTCTTTTGTGTCCCTCGGTGATATGAGGAGCACGGTGTAAGGCACTGGCTAATGTTGTAATCTAATTCAACATCAGATTGATGGTTGATGTTTATAATTGAATTCAACTTTGTTTAAGGACTGTTTTTTCAGCCTTTAATAAAAGATAATTTTCATATAAAGAGTTAAGAATTCTTTCACTTTATTCTCAGAGGTCCCTTCACCTCTTATTTCCTACCCCGTAATATCAACGCTGTTATGTGCATAGAGCCTTTCACTCCTGTATTGTTTGTCCTTGTTATGCTGATTGATATGTTAATTTAAGTGACAACTATAGAGCAGTATTCACACGCTTTACATAAGAATAGAGGAATAAAAGTATGAATGCGACACACTTGTTCGCCTTGTTTCACTTAAGAAAGGTGAAAAATTGAATATGAAAATTAGAAATTGACAAAAATAAGAGTATTTCTTGTTTACAGAACTTTTGTTCATCAATTTCACCTCATGTTTTGTATTCATCATTCAAGATATCCTTTTTGGGGTTTGTTACCTTTTTTGTTTGTTTGAGAGGAGTTTCTCTAACAGTATAATGTGTACGTTTTCTCTGCAGATGTTTTATAAAATGCTAGGAAACGGTGTTTCATGATGACAGATCTCCTCAATAGGAGGAAATCTTTGTCACAAATGGAATATCCAAGACATGTGACGCTCTCTTATATTGTATGAGGCAAAATGCACAACAGGTAATGCCTCAGTGAAGAGTTATCTAGAGTTTGAAGTAACAGCTCTGTTTCCCTTCTGAGTTATACATGATTCTGGGAAGTCGTGGAGAGAGAAAGTTCAGTGACATGATCTGCTCCCAGAAACACTGTAAAAAGCATATGCCTCATATTCTAAGATGAATGAATCAAGAAAATACTAGGAAAGCCAAACATACTATACATTTGGAATGAATTACAGTCATGCACAGCATAGCAACATTTCTGTCAATGACAGTTCAGGTGTATGATGGGGTCCTATAAGATTATAATACTATATTTTTACTGTACCTTTCTATATTTAGAATGTTTAAAGACACAGATATTTCCCATTGTTTTACAGTTGCCTACAGTATTCAGTACAGTAACCTGCAGTGCAGATTTGCGGGCTGGGAGCAATAGGCTGTACCATGTAGCCTAGATGTGTGGTAGGCTGTACCATGTAGGTTTGTGTAAGTGCAGTCTGTGATGGTCATACAACAAAACAACCTGACATCGGTGCTCAGAACACGTCCCCTTTGCAAGGCAACATGTGATTTTAATCCACTTCTACTTATCATGTACTTTTAAGCTAGTTCATGACAAATGTAGGCACTCAGTAACGGCCTTTATATTTTGTAAACACATTAAAATACAGATTACAATACTTTCATCTTTTAAAACAGATCGAAAGAAAGTGAATAAGTAGTGCTCTCACTTCTACAGTGTGGAAGAACTTGTAAAATTTTGGAACCTCTGTGGAATTCCAGTTTAAATTTAGTACCATGCTTCTTGGTATGTCAATATAGATAATCTCATCTTCATGAATAAATGTAATTCAAGGGAAAAAAATAGCACAATGCTCAGCGGAAATTTAGAGAGAAAAGAGAAAAACTACTTCTGTCTGGGAGTGTCTGCACAAGACTGAAAACCTAGTATTTGTCAGTAACTGGATGGATGCTGGAAGGTAGCATTTAAATTACTCTATGTAATTGAAATTGGGATAGTCCATATTTTATATTATTGCATTAAAAATTTGATTGAGAACATATTCCAATATTCTTATATTTATTGAAAAATATAATATTAATGGCAGCATGATGTTAACTAAATAGATACATTTAAAAGTGATTTTTCAGGTTTGGAACATTGTTTATTTTGTTTTTGTTTTTGGATTTTTTGAGTTGGAGTCTCTCTCTGTCATCCAGGCTGGAATGCAGTGGTGCGATCTTACCTTGCTGCAATGTTGCCTCCTGGGTTCAAGTGATTTTCCTGCCTCAGACTCCTGAGTAGCTGGACTACAGTTGCCCGCTGCCACACCCGGCTAATTTTTCATTTTTAGTAAGGACAGATTTCACCATGTTGGCCAGGCTAGTCTTGACCTCCTGATCTCAGATGATCAGTTTATCTCAGCCTCCCAAAGTGCTGGGATTACAGGCATGAGCCACCATGCCTGGCTTGGAACATTAAGCCTAATAAAAATGCTATGTCATGTCCTAAAACAAAAATTGAAACAAATATTTCTTCATCCCTTATTATGTTCTTAGCAAAAAGAGCTTACTAAGTAAAAAATGAGAATACATTAAAGCTCTTAAAATAGGTGAATAGATTGGTTTCCAGAAGGGATAGAACACATTAATCTTGTATTTATTTTATGGCACAGTACATAGTCAACTTCAGTAACCATGCCAGATGTACTTGGAAATCACATCCTGAAGTTTTGAATACAGTGTTCTATTTAGGTCTATTAGGACAATTATTTATTTTACTCAACTTTTCTCAGTGGTTACTGATTGTTTTATCTGGTTGTTCTATCAGTTACTGTTCTATTAGTTATCAGGTATTAAAACCCTTATAATAATATTACATATCTTCCTTTTTTATTCTGTTAATTTTAGAAATGTAGTTTGACACCACATTATTATGATACCACATTATTATGCATTAAAATCATTAAGATTTAGAATTGTAAGATAGTGCTGGTTATATTAGGCTTGTTGGTATATTTCCTGTTCATTTTGCAACTTAGAATTGAACCCTGGCTATTTACCAGGACTTCTCTTCCTGGATAGGCCCTGGCAAATAAAATCTAGCCTAAAGTTGTCTCCTTAAATATTTTGTGTTCAGCCTAAAGGTTTCTCTGTACACAGTAAACTGTAACCTAAATGGAGGTGTAAACAGACTGAACATACTCTTGTGCCAGTTACTGAGTCTGGCCAACCAAAGGGTGCCAACTGTTCAAACCGTGTTCGAATAAGGCAAATGTCAAGCTTTACCAATCTGGCTGTTGCTGTACCTCACCTCCATTTTTCTGTACATCATTTTCCTATTTCTGTCCACAAATCTTCTTCCGCCACATGGCTGTGCTGGAGTCTCTCTGAGCCTACAGTGGAGGCTTGCCTGATTCAGCAACCATTCTTTGCTGATTTAAACTCTGTTAAATTTAATTTGGCTAAGGTTTTTCTTTTAACAGCTGAAAACTTCAGTCTTTGTTTTCCCTGTTAATTTCTTTAGAGCCTCTCAGACAGCACATTCAGAGTAGACAGCTGCTTCAAAGCGACAAGAGGCTACAAATAGGGGGCATAATATGGTCTTCTGATATCCTCCAGATCCTCAACCTTTCATTCCTCACTGTCTTAAGAACTCCAAACCTATTTTATTGTAAGCCATTTTATCCAGATTTGCTAGTTGTTTCCAACAGAAGGGGTCTACAAAATAATCAATTTTTTCATTGACAGAAACAGAACTCTAGTTTGAATCAACGTAAAGCTCTATGTTGAGTAATGCTACAAATTCAGTGTCTAATTTATTATCAGGCTGAGTTTCAACATTTCACTTTTTATCACGAGTTTATACTTCTCCAAGAAATAAAGTAATAAATACTGATTAGTATTATAAGCCAATGCATAAAGTAGATTTCACCCTAATACCCTTGAGCTATAAAACCAATAATGCTCCCATGAATCATTTAAATTAACCTCGTTTTCCTACCCATGTAGAATTATAAGTTTTTGTGATAGGGAGACATGTTAATGATAATGGAAATATTCATAGATTTATATTTTCTTCCTATTCCCTGGGTATTCTTCAGGATGGCTTCATGGTCATTTAGGGAGGCCTCCCTTATCTGTGTAAGCTTAAAGGGATGTCTCCTATCTCCTTGGTGTTCTTGTGGCCTTCTTGTGTTGACTGCAGATTGAATTTATCCTGCTGGATGATCACTGAGATGACGTTGAAGCAGGAACAGCTACAGGAAACAGAACTCTCGGACAACGAACTAGAAAAGGAAGGGGTTTTATTATTATGGCCTGGGAGCAAGGCTTTATGTTTTGTCTAAACAGCCAAGCTCCCCTAACAAAGAGAAGCTCTGCCTTTCTATAGGCTTACACTCTAGATATTACACTTGAAAGAATTGTAGGTTTACAGCCTTAGAAATTACAAGTGAGAGGGTCTTGGGTTTACAGCTTTAGAAATCACATATGAAAGGGTCTTGGGTTTACAGTTTTAGGAATTACATGGGAAAGGGTTTCTGGTCTCCGGATGGAGGAGTAGGGTGGGGGCTTGATCTTTTTTAAGTAAAAACAGTGTCTTCTGGAGAAATTCCCCCATACCATGCCTGCTATTTACAGGAAGGTGATTCAGGAGGTGGCAGTCGGACAGCCTTTCCTTCTATTGAAATGCAGTGTGGAAGTCAAGGGGGAGGTGATCCCAGATGCCTGGGTCTCCTTCCTCTATTGCTCCTGTCTCTCTAGAGACGTGTTTTCACCCTGGAGTCTGAAGTTCCTGTCATCTGCCCCAGTGTCAAAGTCTCTGGACCCTGCTTCCAGAAATTAGTAAATCTATCTAATCTTCCAGTATCTCTGTAACCTTTCAGAAGGGTTCTCAGAGAACCTAGTACTCTTGAATGCACTGCAGAGCAATTTAAGATTGCTTTTAATCCAGATTCTGCATCTTGCTTAGCTTGCAGTCTTCCCTTTGCCAAGGCTGTTCTAGACAGTAGCATTGCAATAATGCAAGACTATTTCAGGGATTCCACGTGTGAATTGGACTCAACTGCCTGCCTTCACCTTTTCCTTCAGCCTAATGAACATGTTGCCCCCACTGAAGACTTGATCCCAAGGAAGAGAATCTAGAACCCTTTCTTTGATTACACAGTTTCCCTATTGAAAGTGTGGTCAGGGGCCAGCAATTTCCAAACCACAGGCACATTAGTAAGGAATGTAGAATCTTGACGCATAATCGGGAAGTAAATCCTAAAAAGGCCAAGAGTACAGACATTTTAGAATTGAGAAATATTGCCCCGAGTCATATCCAGAATTATCTCCAAACTTGGTTATTGTCATTACTGAGGCCAATTTTTCAAATCTTTCATTTTAAAAGAATCTCTCTGAATTTACTGTCTTATCACAGGTTGAAAAATATCTACTAAGAGTATCAGAACTTGAGGAACAATGCCTCTCTTTGCATTTCTGCTATGAGAGCTGCATCCATCAGGCTTTGACCAGAAAAGAAGAATCAGAAGGAGATATATATTAAGGGATTTATCACAAGAAACTGGCTAAGCAACTTCAAAATCTTTTGAGCAGGCTGTCAGTAAGAATAGGCTAAAGTTGCTGTCCACAGAATTTCTTCTCTCAGAAAAGCATCACCCCTGTTTTAAGGTTTCTCAACTTAATGAATCAGCCTCATGATATTATCTAGTCTCCCTTGCTATAAGTCAACTAATTATGGACTATAACTTCAATCACATCTGTAAAATGTCTTTATGACAACACCTGTATTAGTGATTGATTAATAACTGGTGACTGTAGCCTGGCCACGCTGAAACATCCAAAGACAATCACATGATCTCTCTTTTCTGAGGCAACAGATACCTCTGCAGAAACTGGGGTGGGAGTAGAAGTCAGGCTGAAAACATTGCAAAAGTTACAGTAGGTTAACACTGTAAAAATATAATGCTCATAAAGAAAGAATTAAGCTCCTTTTAAGCAAGTGAATAAGGGGTGAGAGAGAGAGAGGTTAATAATGAGGAAGGACAGGATCTATTAACTTAAATATCAGGGTCCTAATGTTCACTGCAATGTTCTCTAACGTTTAGCATCAGCTGTCAGGTTCAAACTGTAAAGGGATGACTTAAGCTCTGCTGTTGTGGTTACTGGAGGCTATTTCTTTAATAAAGGATAACTGATTTCCTGGGTTTTCCAAATTACTGGGATCACATGTTGCTTCATCCCATACAGGCTAGTTAATGTTCTCAATCACTTACTTATTTAGAGGGGTAAAGGGGTGTGTCTGTGTGTGTGTTTGTAAGTGTGTGTGTGTGAGAGAGAGACAGGCAGGGAGAGAGAGGAAAGTGAGAGGAACTTATTTTCATGAAGTTGGAATTTACGTACATTGGTATTTAGTTCTTTCACTGCCTAGTACTTATTTGTGCTACCTTACATTTGAGTGTTAGTGATTTTTAGTTTATTGCTTTCATACTTTAATTCCTCTCTTAGACACAAAATTTTCTTCTGAGCACACTCATGTATAACTAAGTTTATAGGCATACATTTCCCTATGATATTCCAAAGGTTAATGTTAAATATTAATATTTAATGATATACTTTTTATATTGTTTGGTAATCAATAACAAAACCCGAAAAACAGAAGACAATGGTGCAAATCCCACTGAAAATTTGTAGCACAAATGTGGGAAAAAAGCCAAAGCTACATATATGTAAAGGCTGTAATGGGAGAAAACATTTCCATATACAACATACACAATGAAATATGCAAATCATATGGTACAGATACATAAAAATTAAAACAATACATGTAAAAAATGCAATATAGGAAAAATTTAAATATATAACATGGGGAACATTTCTGATGATTGACAATTAGTAGTTTGAGGATGTGTAGGGAAGTTTCCTTGAACTTGAAAAGAAGTACTAATATTTACTGGGTTGTTTTCATGTACATGATCTCATGTTAAGCCCTTATAGCACACTGTAATTTAGCATCAATTGACAGGAATTTGACTTCAGAGAAATTAATAGATTTAACTGAAAATGAGGGCAGACCTGAAATTCCAAGCCAGATCTAGCTGCACCTGAGTCTCAGATGTCCCCATCCTCTTCAATGTTTCCTTTCTTTCAAGGAGCTTTAGAAGAGTAATAGGCCAGGTGCAGTGGCTCACGCCAGTAATCCCAGCACTTTGAGATGCTGAGATGGGTGGATCACAAGGTCAGGAGTTCGAGACTGGCCTGGCTAATATGGTGAAACTCTGTCTCTGTTAAAAACACAAAAATTATCTGGGTGTGCTGGTGCACACCTGCAGTCCCAACTACTTGGGAGGCTGAGGCAGGAGAATCACTTGAACCCAGGAGGTGGAGGTTTCAGCAAGCTGAGATTGTGCCACTGCACTCTAGCCTGGGAAACAGAGCAAGACTCCATCTCAAAAAAAGAAAAGAGAGTAATACAGAGAGTCAGGCTTAAAATAACTAGCTAGAAAATAACAAATCCTTTTAATCCCTTGAGGATTTTTTAAAATGTATGTGAATTTTGCACTCCCCATTATACATGTATGTTTTATAACAAAAATATGAGATTTCCTTTTCATTTATTTTTATTTTTAAAATTGTTTTGGCCTGTGGAACTGGGAAGATGTAGTGAGGCAGGAGAAAGTCCCATTGGAGGCCAGCTGAGGGTGGAAGTGGGAGGGTCAGCCTGGGGAGCCCAGCCCAGAAGATTCCAGCTGAGCTGGTAATTTCAAGAAGTAAGTGACAAGGAACTCCCTGGGCAAAATATGAGATTTTCAATGAGTGTATCAAGGTGGAAGGCTTTTCCTGATAGAGGAACACCTCAGAGGCAGTTTTTTTGTCCTGCAGTTTGACTTCAGAGGTCCACCCTTTACTGCCTTATCAAGCGAGAGGCAGAAATAAATAATACCATAAAGAAATACAACATAATTGAAGAACTGTACTTACAGGATTGGAACATATGTCTTTGAAATGACTAGGAATTCAGTTATTCTTCAGCCATGGATCTCATACCAGGATTAATTTAATCATGTATTAGATATCTTATTCTCTTTAGGCTGCTATAGCAAAATGCCATGGACAGGGTGGCTTATAAATAACAGAAATCTATTTCTTCCAGTTCTGGAGGTTTGAAGTCTAAGATCAAGACATGGGCAGATTCAGGGTCTGGTGATGGCCTATTTCCTGGTGATGGCACCTTCTGGCTGTATTCACACATGATGATGAGGTAGGTGGGGGACTCAACTCCAGAAGTGAGGATTCAGACACTGAAACCAGACTGAGGACTGGCTAAAAAGAGGCTGAGGCAGAAGCAGCTTTCCATGTCAGGCCCACCAGTGTGCCATGTCAGTTTACCTACCACTGACATGGCAACACCCAGAAATTACTGGCCCTTTCCATGACAACTTGATGACCCAAAAGTTATTACTCTTTCCCTAGAAATTTTCACATAAACCAACCCTTAATCTATGTGCAATTAAAAGTTGGTATAAATAGGCCTAACAAAATGACCCTGAGCTGCTACTGTTTCCCTACAGGGTAGCCCTGCTCTGCAGGAGCAGTCACAGAAATGTAATATTGCTGCTTCCATAAAGCTTTCTTCTTCTACCTCTCGCTTGCTCTTGAAGTCTTTCCTGGACAAAGCCAAGAACCTTTGCAAGCTAAGCCCCACTTTGGGGCTCACCTCTTTTATATGGGAACTTATCCCCTTCACGAGTACTGAGCCCTCATGACCTACTTACATCCTAAACACCCACGCTGTTTAATATTATTGCATTGAGCATTAGGTTTCAACATATGACTTTGGGGCAGGTACAAACACTCAGAACACAGCAGATAAGTAGGAGTGCAAACTCAGTCCACATGCAAAGCAAGAGCTGGAGACGGTCATGAAACACTAGTCCATACAATAAGAGTATTTTAGAGAGAGGCTCAAATGCTAGGATCCGCATTTGGGATTTCATGTGTAAATGAACAATCCTTGTGGATGCTCAAGATGAGAAACAAAGATGCAAAATGTTTTTAGAAATGTTAGTTTGGAAGTGTGTTCCAAAGTTAGTAATATTGAAAGTCTGGACATATATACCTCAGGAAACATGTTGTCTACCATGTGGGGAGGAGCGGCCAGTGTGGATTTCCCGAAAGGTGCCCAATACCTCCCGTCCAAATCCCATCTCCCTTTGTTCTTTCAAAGGATCATGTCGGGACTACATTTCCAAAGCCTCCCTTGGCTCAGAGTTGATACATGTCCCCAGGAACAAAGGGAAAATTTTTCCCCTTCCTTAAGTTGTTTTCCTTGCTTCCTTGCTCTTTCTCCCTTTCTCTCCACTGAAATAGTGAAGTCAGGAGGGCTCTGGAATCTGTGTTTTTTGTTTTTTTGAGACAGAGCCTCACTCTGCCACCCAGGCTGGAGTGCAGTGGTACACTCTCGGCTTACTGTAAGCTCTGTCCCCTGGATTCAAACGATTCTTCTGCCTCAGCCTCCTGAATAGCTGGGATTACAGGTGCCCGCCACCATGCCTGGCTAATTTTTGTATTTTTAGTAGAGACAGGGTTTTTCCATGTTGGCCAGGCTGGTCTCAAACTCCTGACCTCAGGTGATCCGCTCACCTCAGCCTTCCAAAGTGCTGAGATTCCAGGCCTGAGCCACCATGCCTGACCGGCTCTGGAATCATTTGCTGGAGTTTGCTGGGCTGCTCCATCTGTGGGTTCCTGAATGGCTTGCATGGACAAGTACAACCCAAGGCCCACCTGCCTTGCCCAGACCCACCTGGATAGTTACATGAGAAATAAACAAGTGTGTATTACATTTGAGCCACTGTATTCTGTGGTCTGTTTCATTTCAGCAGTTTAACCTACCCAACTGAAAAAAAATGTATACAAAATGCAGAGGAAAGAAATATTTTTAAGAAGTAGGGACAGAAAGAGATCCTCAGGATTAAAAATAGCAATTAAATTGTGACTTGTGAACACCTAATGAGCCCCAGAAACATTTTCATATATTATCTTCTATTCCAGAAACAAGAGCTGCCAGAAGGAACTTCTATTTTGCCCATTTCTTCAATAAGAAAAGTGATGCTTCCTCTGGAAGCATCAACTGCAGGAGAGAAATGTCTCCAAAGAAAAATTAGAAATGGGTGCTCTTGTTTTTGCCTTAGCCAGTTTTATGTCAATGGGTAAGTTTCTTTCCATTTCTGGGAGTCTTCTTTGGCATTAAAAAATGAAGGGGCTAGGTCGCATGACCTTGGAGCTTCCTTTCACTGTTGATATGACATTGAACTGCAATCTTCAAGGGGAAACCTATTTACTGTTCATAAAGGGCTGTTGCAAGCACTAAGCTATTAAAGTTGCAGATGAAGTGTTGTGCTATAAAGCTAGCAAGTGAATAAGTGCCTCGAAGGCTTTGCTTTAGGACCTATGCTTTTTCTCTCAACTGAAAGAAACCTCAGTATTTCTATATTGTAAAACCAGGAAAAATAACACTATTAACGATTAAAACCATCCAAGATGAGAGTCACTCTCTCAAGCATTGTGGGTATTCTTAAACCTCCATTAAATTTCCCACTCTGAAAGACCCAGATGCTTCAGAACAAACAAGGTGTGTATTCTCTGGCAAAAGCTGAGTGGAACCTGCTCTCACAGGTGTTTATAGGAGATGTCAATATGGTGTGTGGGAAAGCATGTATTGGATATCCGAATTAAATCAAGTGTGTTTCCTTAACTCAAACTTAGTCAAATCCTAGAGTCAAAACCAATCTTAAATTCTGGGGAAAAAAAGAAAGCAAGATGTAATGATAGATTATGTAATGCTTTCTATTTTACTGTATTCAATTTTCCCATATTTTTCTTAGAAAATGTTGCCTTTCTATTCATGACAAACATTGCCATATAATTTTCTTTTATTATGTTGTATTTTCCAAGACTTGGTCTCAATGTTATGCCAATTTCAAAAAATTGTCAGAAAATATTCCCCATTTTAAATTTTGTAGCAGATTTCTTTGTATTTTTCTTCCTTCAATTTGTTCTTCAAAGTCTTTTCCTTAAATAACAAATTTGCCAGTGGTGCATTCTGAGTCTCTAATTTGCTTTATACAAAGTTTATAATTAAAAATTAAATTTTGTATGAATATAGGACTATCAAGATTGTGGGTTTTGTGGGTTTTATTTTTTGTTTCTATATATGTTTCAGTAGATTTTTTTTTTTGCCTATCAATTTGAGCTTCTCATGTAAATAAATACATTTGACATTTCTTGCCATAAAATTGTTCACATCTCTTATTATGTATTTTTTAGCACCAGTAATCAATTTCATCTGCTTTATTAATACCTAGAAACTTCTCTATTTTTAAATATTCTTTCTTAATATCAATTTTATACGGAACATTAAAGAAACATTTTTGACTTTAATTTCTTTAAGCTTCTATTTTATTAATTTATTTCATTATTTTTGGATTGTTTTATTCTTACATTATTTGGATTGAATCTGATACATAGATGCTTACTTAACTCACTGATTTCCAACTTTTCTCCATATATAAACTCATTGGTCAAAATTTCTATAAGTAGGCAATTGCTCTTCATCAGTTACTGAGAGAGATTTGATATATTTTTCACTATGAATTTGGATTTTATGGTTTATCATTGAAATCCATGGCTTCATTGTTGTTGTTATGTATATTTTGAAGCCAGATGATTAGGTATATGCAAAATAAAAAATGTTAGCTATTGCATTTCAATAGAAACTATTGTTACCATCAAATATTTATCTCATTTCTAGAAATGGACGTCAGTTTTTAAGACTCACTGCATCTTATTAGTAAAGTTATTTTAACTTTATACTTGTTTGTGTTTGTGTGCAACAGTTTTCCTCTTTTTATTTTCAACTGCTCTGTGCCTTTGTATTTAAACGGGATTTCTTTGAAGAAGCACATCACTAATAGTGTGACTACAATTGCTTTTTATGGGAAGGCTTTAGTTCATTTATATTCAGTGTAACTACTGATAGATTAGAATTTGAGTTTTTTATCCCAAATGTTCTGAGTCTTTTTAACTCCCGTCTTGCCCAGTTGTGGACAAATTATTTGTATTAGTTATTATTTTGCTTCCCCATTAATTTCCTTGTTTCTTCTATAATTATTATTTAACACTTTTTTTAAAAGAATTTTTAGATTCACAACAAAATTGAAAGGAAGGTACAAAAATGTCCCATAACACCCCTGATTTCACACATGCACAACCTTTCTCATTACCAGCATCCCCCACCAGAGTGGTACACTTGTCATAGCTGATGAGGCTGCACAGACGCATCATTATTACCCACTGTTTACAGTTTATATTAGGGTTCACTCTTGATATTGCTCATTCTATGGGTTTAGACAAGCTTCTAATAACAGGTATCCACTGTTACAGTATCCTGCAAAGTTGTTTTACAGCCCTAAAAATCTTTGCATTCCTCCCATTCATCCCTCCCTGCCTCCCTCTGATCTCTGACAGTCACTGATCTTTCTTGTGTCCCCATAGTTTTGCCTTTTCTCAAATGTTCGGAATTGTAAAGTAGGCAGCCATTTCAGGTTGACTTCTGATGATTGTTTGGATATTTGCCCCTGTCCAAATCTCATGTGGAATTTTCATACCCAGTGCTGGAGGCGGGGCATGGTGGGAGGTGTTTGGATCATGGGGACGAACCTCTCATAACTTGGTCCTGTTTTGTGATAGTGAGTGGGTTCCTGTGAGATCTGGTCATTTAAAAGTGTGTGTCATCTTCCCTGCTCACTCTCTTCCTTCTACTTTGGCCATGTGATGTGCCTACTCCTGCTTTGCCTTTCACCAGGATGGGACTCTTTCTGATGCTTCCCAGAAACAGATGCTGCTATACTTCTTGTACAGTCTATAGAACCCTGAACCAATTAACTCTCTTTTCTTATAAATTACCCAGTCTCAAGTATTTCTTTACCGTCAACGCAAGAATGGCCTAACACAGCTTCTTTCACTTAGTAATATGCATTTAAATTTCTTCCATGTATTTCAATGGCTTGATGGATCATTTCTTTTTAGCACTGAATAATATTCCATTGTCTGGATGTACCACAGTTTATTATTTTGGTTGCTTCCGAGTTTTGGCAGTTATGCATAAAGCTGCTATAAACATCCATGTGCTGATTTTTATATGTACATAGCTTTTTAACTCCTTTGGGGAAATAAGGAGTGCAATGCTGGATCGTATGGTTAAGAGGATGTTTAGTTTTCTAGGAAACCGCCAAACTTTCTTTCAAAGTGACTGTGCCACTTTGCATTCCCACCAGGAATAGCTTAGAGGTCTGCCTGCTCCATATCCTCCTCATCAGCATCTGGTGTTGTGAATTCTCAACTGGGGCCATTCTAATGGGCGTGTAGTGGTATCTCACTGTTTTAATTTTAATTTATCTGTTGACACAGGATGCAGAGCATCTTTTCATTTGCTTATTTGCCATCTGTATAACTTCTTTAGTGAGGTTTCTGTTAAGGTTTTTAGCCCATTTGTTCATCAAGGTATTTGTTTTCTACTTCTGAGTTTTTTTTTGAGACAGAGTCTCCCTCTGTCACCAGGCACCAGGCTGGAGTGCAGTGGCGCGATCTTGGCTCACTGCAACCTCTGTCTCCCAGGATCAAGCTGTTCTCCTGCCTCAGCCTCCCAAGTAGCTAGGACTACAGAGGCATGCCACCATGCCCAACCAATTTTTATATTTTAGTAGAGACGGGGTTTCACTATGTTGGCCAGGATGGTCTCGATCTCTTGACCTCATGATCCACCCTCCTCGGCCTCCCAAAGTGCTGGGATTGCAGACTTGAGCCACCATGCCTAGCTACTGTTGAGTTTTAAGTGTTCTTTGTGTATTTTGGATAATAGTAATTTATCTGATGTGTCTTTTGCAGTATTTTCTCCCAGTCTGTGACTTTTCATTTCATTGTCTTTTCAATGTCTTTTGCAGAGCAGAAATGTTTAATTTTAATGAAGTCAAGCTTATCAATTCTTCCTTTTAACAACATGGATTGTGCTTTTGTTGTTTTATCTAAAAAGCACCAAACCAAAGGTTTGACTTCATTGTCTCCTTTGCTGTTTTGTAGTTTTACAGTTTCATGTTTTACATTTAGGTCTGTGATGCAATTTGAGTGAATTTTTGTGAAGGGCCTAAAGTCTGTGTCTATACTTACTATTTTTTTTAACATGAGAATGTCTAGTTGTTACATCACTATTTGTAGAAAAGACTACCTTTGCTCTGTTGGATTGCCTTCACTTTTTTATCAAAGCCATTTATTGTATTTATCTGGGTCTATTTCTAGACTCTGTATTTGATTCCATTGGTCTGTTTGTCTGTTTTTTCACCAGTACCAGAGTGTTCTGGTTATTGTAGCTTTACTGTAAGTCTTAAAGTTAAATAGCGTAACTTTGTTGTTTCCGTTCAATACTGCATGTTTGCATTTCTTGAGGATCTGGTACTCATGCCTACTTTTCTCTTAATTGTGCTTCTTGGTGAGCCTAAGAATTTTTCTTTTGAATAATGGAAGTTCTTGGTGATACTTATCTTTCTCTAATAAAGTTATGCTTTTGCTTCCTGCAGGAAGTTGTTATACAACAAGATCACTTAAAATCAGTTATTGAGCTACTCTAAAGATGGGTTCCATTTTTAAGAGAATAGATCTACATCTGGTTTTAGTTTTTCCTACAGTGGGGTCCTTCTGTGGTACATCATGTCTAACTGGCTTCTACCTGATCTTTCTTCTCTGCCCATCCCTGGAATTTAGTTTTTTGTTTCCCAAGAGATGGGTGAATTCTTTCTAAGTGTCTCTTCATCTTAGATATTGCTTCATGATCATCTTTTAAGCCTTGTTACTGCCTTATAACTACCTGTAAATACAGTGAGGGAAAATTATGGAATATTGGATTCACCTCAGTACATTCTCTTTCTCTTTGGGATTTTAGCAAACTCATGCTGCTGCATTGGTGAAACTCAAATTTGTGTGTGTCTGTGTGTGTGTGTATGTGTGTGGTTTTTTTTTTTTTTGAGATGGAGTTTTGCTCTTGTTACCCAGGCTGGAGTGCAATGGCACAATCTCGGCTCACCGCAACCTCCGCCTCCTGGGTTCAAGCAATTCTCCTGCCTCAGCCTCCCGAGTAGCTGGGACTACAGTTGTGCACCACCATGCCCAGCTAATTTTTGTATTTTTAGTAGAGACAGGGTCTCACCTTGTTGACCAGAATGGTCTCGATCTCTTGACCTCATGATCCACCCGCCTCGGCCTCCCAAAGTGCTGGGATTATAGGCATGAGCCACTGCGCCCGGCCTGTGTGTGTGTTTTTAAGCCATTTTTGTGGTAGTTTCCAGAAGGAGGGTTGGGCTGATGTAAGTTATTACTTCATATTTGGAAGCAGATGTTACATGATTTAAACAGTATTCGCATTACCAAAGGACACTGGACAGATGCAAAACGAACTATATTTTAAGATCACCTAATTATCTTGTGAGTAACATAATTATACTGAATTTGTGAGTTTGTTAAAAAGTGACATTATTTGGCTAAATGTACACAGTTTAAATAAACGCCGAAAGACTTTCACTTTTGGAAAGTGAGAAAATCACAAGAAAGTATTCCTTCCTTCACAAGAATAAAAACAAGTGAGGTAGTCTAGAAAATGTCAAACTTTGAACCTAGCAAAGAACTTAGGCTTCAGGGTTCTCTCAAGAACTAAAAGCCAAGTGGTGATAAGCTCTTTCAAGAGAAGAAGCTACTCAAAATAATTTAAAACCCTTGGCAACAAGAGAAAGAGAAATCATCCATATATGTAGACAAAAAGAATCAAGTTCTAATTTTTCAAGGTGTGTATGGACTGACCTGAGAGTTCAGGATCTCTGAACATGAAGGGAGGCTAAAGATCTCTGATAGGAATGGTCTCTTCCTGCTTGCAATTGCTTTTTCACTAGACCTTCCTGAATGTAGGCAGAAAGACTTCTTCTCTGCCTTCAGAAAGACTGTAGGCAGAGCAGGGCTGAAAGACACTCCTCTGTGGAGCAAACCTTCCTGAACCTCTCAATCATAGCTGAATTCCCTGTCTGATAGTTTTCACATTCTCCCTGGTCAGTCTGGTTCTGATGATTGTTTTGTCTCTGCACATTTCTATTTCTTGCTTATTTCTATGCTTCATAATTTTTCTGTTGACAGTCACTCACATTTTACGGTATTTAAATAAATACTTGTTATATTTTAAGATAAGCAGGCATTTTCTTCTGCTGGCCCTTTGCTCTGTGGGTTTGCTAATCTACTCAGGAGCTGGGCTGAGTTCAAAGTTCATTGTTGCTATGGTTACCCTCAGTGAGCCAGAGCTTCAAGTCTCTCTAGGGATAATGAGTATTTCTAGTCTGGGAAAACTTGCCATAGAGGTCCTCACAGTGTTTATGTTGGGCTGGGCGGACAGAATTTGTTTTTGCTGTTCTTCTAGATAAGATTTTATTGTGAGTTTTACTCAATGCTTGTAGGTGTGGCCACTGGGGAGGAATGGGAAAATTTCCTGATGCTCTAAGCCTCAGTCACAGGCAGGCACTGTCAACCTGGGTGTCCAGGTTTGGACTTCATCAGTACTTCTGCTCCTTTGTAATGTTGGGTTAGTACTTGTTCCTACCCCTCCTTTTCCTCTCTCAGTTACAGTGCATTTCTACTGTGTCCTCAGTCAGTGTTTTCATACATTGCTGTTCCCCTTCCTCCTACATACCAAGGCTTTTTTTTTGTTCCCTCTGGTGGGATGGGGAGATGAGTCTGGGATGGTATGGGGTGGTGGGATTCTTGCAGGTGTGGCGGCTGCTGTCCTCTCCCAGGTAGCGCCTGGGAACAGCTTCCCCCGGATTCTCCACAGTCTTCCCTATGAACATCTGGTGAAGTCAAACCCATCTGGAGAAAATCCTGCAATAAGAAACGAACCTCCCTATAATCAGTGGGCAACAGGGTCTTCATACTTTCCTTCTAGCTGTCACTAAACATAGACCACATTGCTAAAGATTTCTGGCTGAATCTTCCCGTGGCTAATATGGTATTTGATGATGTCTGCCCAGGTGTGCAAATGCTCAGGTCCTGTTTCTTTCTCTAGGTCCCCAGGTCTCCATGTCTCTAGAGTTCAGGTTATCTGTTTGCTCTGTGACATAAGATTTCTGAGAAGTCCAAGGAATGTGAATGACTTGTAGTTTGTCCAGCTTTTTGCTTGTTATAACAGTGGAAGTGACAAAGATTCTCTTCTGGACCAAACTCTAACTAGGCTCCCCAATCCCCATTCTTGAATAGCCTCCATCTTGGCCTTCAAACACCTAAATGTTTTAAGCACTAAGGTAGTTTGTAATAGCTCAAGGCCATATCCCTGGGATGAAGCTAGCCCCCTTGAAGTGCCTGCCTGAGAAACCCAAGGCTGCCAACATCATTTATTGTTTACTCCAGCCAACACTTGAAGACAGACCGTCTCTCAGCCTCTGTGGGAGGCCAGAGGCCTAATTTTCATAAGCACCAGGGAAGAAACCCAGATGAAATTCACATGGACCAACCCTTCCTCTTGCTTTCTGTAACTTTTCACTTCCCCCTCCTGCCTTCAGCTAATCCCCATTCTTCCTTTAAACACCCATCACCTCTGAACAAATCCTAGCGTTTAGTTCATGCTGCTCTTTTCCTTACTGCAGTAGCACATTACTGACGAAATCCAGCTTTGCCACTTAGTGTCTGGCCTTATCTTTAACAGGAGCAGCAGCTTTCCACTTCTCCCTATCTCTGAGCTGAGACTGCAAGTTTATATTGTAGCATAGATTTATTTGTGCTTGAATGCGGTGCTTTTCCTGTTTGGTGGTTGATCCTATATTCCAGTTCAAACGTTCTTTACTGTCCACTCAATGACAGTAGCGGAGGATGCTCAATAAATTAAATGTGTCAACAGTATCGCCCCAAGATTTAAGAGGTGTGATTTCTGAGTGTATAACTGACCCATCAAATAATAAGCAAGTGCAAATAGGACTAACGCTTTGAGTGACTTTAGCTCATTCTATGCTGTCAGTCTCCCTACTGATCCCACCAAAGTAGAAGGGGAAGGTCATTTCTAAACTTACTTAATATCATTCATTTTCTAACTAATACAGAAAAGGGAAGCTTTATACTTCTTGAACACAAAAGAAAATGACTTTTATTTTATTTCTAAGATCCATCAAAGTCAGCTTTCCAATCCGATGCAGAAGAGTTATATCTCTCTGTATATTTACTGAGAGCTTAAATCTTAGACTTGTGTTTTTCACATCTGAGTGGCTCTCAAAAGACCAGTGGTTGATGAAGTAAAATGCTGCATTCAGTGACTGGCAAATATAAAACAAAATGCTTTCAGGGAAGTCAACTGAAATGCCTGCATTACCTACATGATCACTCTGAGGTTGGAAAACTAAAGTTAATCAAAGTACAGTGGAGGGTGGCCTGCTGTGCTCGTTGTTTTATCTGTGTGGAGCCTGGCCTGTGCACATACAATAAAGTATCATGTTCCTTCCATTATAAATTCCAATTTATATGCGTTTATAACTTAGCTCTGAGGGTTCAAAATGGCCTCCAATTTCCAAAGCGGCATCAGCCCAGGAGCAAGACTTAAAATGGCTTGTCTTTGTTACGGAATTCAAAAAAGGGAAAGAATGAAATAGAAGTTTTCTTAACAGCATGTCTTTTTTTTCCCCGATGAAATACATGTGATATTGAATGCAGTATTGCAAGTCATTTCTGTGTATTGTATGCTGCAGGGCCCTTGGATATCATGTTAAAATAAAAGCTTGTATAATAATAAAACTCAGAATAGCCTCAAACCATCAATAGCAAAAATCTTACTTTCCTGTAAACCTAATAGCATAATAGCTTATGAAAAATTAAGGTGACATATAAATTGTATATTGTAGCTTCTTAAAAATCTATGTATAGCTATGTAAAAAATGTGAACACATTCTTAGAGTAAAACACCAAGCTTGAAGGAAGATTGCTTAATTCTAAGAGCAATATTATTCTTCCATGAACTGAACCACAGCTACATAAATTTGTCATGCCCTATCTGCAAAAGGAATTAATCTGTACACAGATAACCAGACTCTGAACATGTTGGTAATTAGGCAATATAATGATCAAATCAGCAAAGAAAAATAACATCAACCAAATCTACTCTTTATGTTGAATTTCACATAATTACTTTAAAGGCAATGATAAAAAATACTAATTAACGTGAGTTCATAACTCTTTTAGGAATAGATTTGGTATACAGAATCACTTAAAATATATATTTCTCCTCTATTGATCTTATGTATGAGAAACCAACACTTATAGATCTGTTTGTCTTCTCTGTGTCTGCCTTTCAAAAATATACAATGAATGAATGTCCAAACTAACCCACATCATCCAGATGTTTTGGGTGCCGGATTGTTGGTATTACAAAGAACACTTTTAATTGCTGTTACACACTCATTTATATTGAAGAACATTGTTGCCTTCCTTTTCATCATCTCTTACTTCTTTGCTCAAATATCTAAAATATATTTTGGAAGAATCATGTGGACAATGTTTTAGCCCTGACTAAAACGCAGGTGTACCTAGATTTATTGTGCTTCACTTCATTGTACTTCCCAAACATTGCACAAATTGAAGGTTTCTGGCAACCCCATGTCGAGCATGTCTGTGTTGAGCAACCCTGTGCTGGCGCCATTTTTCTGACAATGTGTGTTCACATCACGTTTACTTCAGTAATTCTCATGGTATTTTAAATGTTTTTATTATTATTATATCTGCTCTGGGGATCTGTAATCAGTCATCTTTGATGTTAATGCTGTAATCGTTTTGGGCACCATGACTGTGCCCATATACGAGGGTAAACTTAATTGATGCATTGTGTGTTCTGATTGCTCCGTTGACTGGCTGATCCTCCGTCTCTCTCCCTCTCCTCCGGGCTCTCTATTCCGTGAGACAAAATACTGAAATTAGGCCAATTAATAATCCTACAGTGGTTTCTAAGTGTTCAAGGGAAAGGAAGCGTCACAAGTATCTCATTTTAGTTCAAAAGCTAGAAATTATTAAGCGTAGTGAGAAAAACGTGTCTAGGCTAGGCCCGGTGGCTCTTGCCTGTAATCCCAGCACTTTGGTAGGCCAAGGTGGGTGGATCATCTGAAGTCAGGAGTTCAAGACCAGCCTGGGCAACATAGTGAAACTTCGCCTCCAAATAAAAAAAAAGAAAAGAAAGAAAAGAAAAAAGCATGTCTAGTCAATCACTGCAGCAAACTTCATTGTTGTCTTCTTTTAACGGATTGCCACAGCTACTCCAGCCTTCAGCAACCACCATCCTGATCTGCCAGTAGCCATCTACACCGAAGCAAGACCCTCCACCAGCAAAAAGATTAAAACTCAGTGAAAGCTCAGATAATTATTAACATTTTTTTACCAATAAATCACTTTAAACTTAAGATCTGATTTTTGTAGACACAGAATAACATAATGTAAATAGACTACAGGATAGTGTAAACATAACTTTTATATGCGCTGCGAAGTCAAAAAATGTGTGTCACTTATTTTACAGCAATATTCCCTTTATTGCAGAGGTCTGGAACCAAACCTGTAATATCTCTGAGCTATGCCTGCTTATAATTTTTAATCCCAGAAAAATCACTTACTTCATTTCATGATTCAGACTCACTTACTGTACATGGATTAATTTTTTTAAACAACTGATGGAGAAATGAAATTCTGAAAAATAGAAATCTGTATCAAGGTGGTATTCTCCCATAAAACTAAAATACAGAATTCAGTTATTAGAAAACAAAGCAAAGAGAGATTTAAAAATCCCCATCTGTTCAAGGTCATGGTGAGTGAGTGTAGCAGTATCCTATATTCACACCGTGGCAACTCATTACATAGGCAAATGAATAAATACAGAAATAACATCTGATTCTGCGTATGTAGGTAGCTGGATCTTTATTGTTCATATTCTAATTCTGACTGGTATCTGTTAACATTAGCAGCAGACTGTCTTTTTCAAATGTTGCAAAGGCAATTTTACTGCTTGGAATTATTTTATATTTCTGCTATGCATAGTCTTTTCAAAACATCAAATAGCACTATTACTGCTCAGAGATAATCGCCTACAGCATTGGAAATGTTCTGAAAAATGGACAGAAGAGCGTGGCAGCAGGACCTCGCGTGGAGCAGCCCCAGCCGTGTTTCCTTCCGAGGCACTTTGGCACCGTCACGAGCGTGGCAGACTGAGCCAAAGGCAGAGCCCTGCAAGGTCTGAAAACCCCGTTTCTAACAATTTCACAACGAATGGCGATCGTCCTCCCGGGGCCTTGGCTCCAGGGCCCTTCCTGCCGCATCCTCCAGGCCGGCGGGGTTCGCCCTGCTGCAGGAGAGGCTGCCCGCCCTCAGCTCTCTCCCTGGAGGAGAAGACACAGAGGCGATGGTCTGGAGGCGCCCCGTCCCCAGGGTGGGCCTTAGCAGTGGGCGGGCCCCGCAGGTCTGAGAGATTCAAACCCACGGGAGGCGCGCGCAGCTGGGCATGGGAACGCCTCCTGCTTTCCAAAAAGGCCATATAGGGAGCCCCCTGCCTTTTTCCAACCAAGCCCCCTGCTGCATTAGGGCTCTTCCCGAGTGACACAGCTGCGTAGATGCTCCTGGCCCCTCACCCTGCCATTGTGCACACCCTCAGTGAGGGGGGTCCCTCTCAGCGGAAGCTGGTCTGGGTACCTGCGGTTACTGCCCTGCAGGCTGCCTTGCTGCGTTCGCATCTGCACCGCCCGTGCGTGTTTGCATCCCACGGACACGACGCAAAGCAGCTAATAAACCTACCTTCCATATGTATATGTTTAACGTCTCTTGGTTTTTCCCTGAGCACGGTGGCTCTCGCCTGTAATCTCAGCACTTTGGGAGGCTGAGGGGGAAGGATCATTTGAGGCTGAGTTCCACACCAGCCTGGGTCAAAGAGCAAGACCTAGCCTCTACAAAAAAATTAAAAATAAAAATAAAAAATTAGCCAGGCGAAGCTGAGGCAGGAGGATCACTTGAGCCCGGGAGGTTGAGGCTGCAGTGAGCTGTAATTGTGTCACTGCTCTTCAGCCTGGGCACAGAGTGAGACCATCTCTTAAAAATAAGAAATAAAAATTCTTGTAAAAAATATTTCAGGTTATGTTGTTAAAAAAAAATAAAAAAAGAACCTGACTAAGCAAGTGAGGGGTCATTTTGTGTCTACACACCTAGACCCAAGGTATTTAGCTAGGTGATTAACAAAGACTTCCTAATTACCGTGATCTTTGTTCCCTGAGGCAATGCTTCTCTTCTATCAAAACTCTGCATGCTTAGGAACAATGGCTTCACTCTTTTGAATTTTAGTTTTTTGTTTGGAAAATGAGATTCATAATTTTTAGTTTATACTTCACTTGTTTAGAAAAATAAATAAAATCTTTTAAAAGAGCTGATATAGTACCTGGCATAGAATAATACCCTGAGGAATGTTAGATACATTTACCTTTTTTGTGACTTTTTATTATATAATATTTGCTAATATTTGTTAATCAAGAAATCTCTGGCCATTTAAACTTAAAGATGATTTTAAATGATTACAGTTCATGATGAAAATATGTTTCTTGACTTTTTTTTTTTTTTTTTTTGAGACAGTCTTGCTCTGTCTCCAGGCTGGAGTGCAGTAGCATGATCTTGGTTCACTGAAACCTCCACCTCCAGGGTTCAAGAGATTCTCCTGCCTAAGCCTCCCGAGTAGCTGAGACTACAGGTGTGAGCCACCATGCCCAGCTAATGTTTGTATTTTTAGTAGAGATAAGGTTTCACCATGTTGGCCAGGATGGTCTTGATCTCTTGACCTTGTGATCCACCCACCTTGGCCTGCCAAAGTACTGGGATTACAGACGTGAGCTACTATGCCCGTCTGACATCTGACAATTTTATCCACCTATAGACATGCTTCACCCAATTGGTATCAAAAGCACGGAGGAATTCTGAGATCTGGCAAGATTTTACACTATTTAAATGTTTAACACATTAGTTTCTAAAAAGTGGGACTCTCCTTTCTATTTATTCTCATTTTTCACTGATGTCCAAACACATTCCTTTGGCACACAATGGTAATTCACTTCCATTAATCTTAGCAGATTTAGAAGCTCCAGCCCTTGCCATAGTTACATTTCCATTCAGCTGGGGACTGCATTATTACAGTGTTTAAAGGCTTCATTTTTAATCAACTCTGCCAGACTACTCAAGTGCTTGTAAGACTTTATTTTCTCAAAGTCAAAATGCACAGAGTCTTCCAAGGGTATAATGACACCAACTATCAAAAGATAATTTTTCTGATTTGGACCGTGATCCTCCTGACTCAACTTTCAATCTCGAGATTTTACTTTTTTTTTAATCAGAGTCTCATTCCTTCGCCAGGCTGGAGTGCAGTGGTGCAATCTCGGCTCACTGCAACCTCCACCTCCCAGGTTCAAGCAATTCTCCTGCCTCAGCCTCCCGAATACTGGGAAAACACTCTGTAGAATACTAAGTTTTTACAGACTGCTTGGGTAACAGGAAGACAGCAATTTAAAACTTTAAAGCCTCCCTTTCCTTATTTATAAAGCAGGATCAATAATCCTTTCTCCTGAGAATGAGTGTATGACAAACATCTGATAAGGTAGGTAAGGAACTCAACATACTTCATTGGCAAATATTCGTTCTTGTCTATTCTTGTTTTTTCCAGATTTCCTTTTTCTAGAAGCATGCTGAGCCATCCTTACCCTCTGGACTGTGGCCTGCATGCTAGTGGGAGACAGCATCTGAAGGCCTTTATCTGGGGACTGTACTTCTTCTTCAATTTGCTGTAGGCTCAGAGGTCAGTTTTGTAAGCCAAAAATAAAATAAAAGTCCCCCAACTGATTGAATGGATCCCTTCTCAAGGAAGGAGATTTGAAAGAAACCTGAAAAACTAATTCAGGCCATGAGAGGGAAGGGTGGGGTGAGGGTTGGACATACTTCATTATACCCTCTCTCTTATGGAGTTCAGGTACATGTGACCAGCATTAACATTAAAACAGATCCTAAGACTGACAAAACAGATTCCCTGTAGGAATAAGATACCAGCTTCAATGTGACTCAAGTATAACATCACATGACAGGTAACAGGCCTAAAGGAAATAAAAATATTCTACTCAAAAATATATTTCTTTGACATATTTTGCAGTGGTTATGAAAGCCATCTCTTATAGGGAAACTTTGCATTCCATAGTGAATTCTCTTCCCTTTCCAGGTATTTTCCTGACCCAGAAGAGAAAGCTAAGGGTGTGACACATTTTAAGGTCTGAGAAGACATTTACCATCTATTCTCTCTAAAGCCTACAACCTGGAGGCTTTGTCTACATGACAAGAATGTTGGCTTTCACGACCACCCCCTGTACCCATCTTAAACCCAAGCATTTCTCTTCTTACTTCAACTCTTTAGGCAAAGCTTAGCTCTTTCAACCAATTGCCAATCAGGAAATCTCTGGATCCACCTATGACCTGTAAGCCCAACCCTGCTTTGAGATGTCCAGCCTTTCTGGACTGGACCAATGTGTACATTCCATGCATGGATTTATATCTTCGCCTGTAACTTCTTTTCTTCTAAATTATATAAAACCAAGTTGTAATTCAATCACCTTGGACACATGTTCTCAGGATCTCCTGAGGCTGTGTCATGGCTCATGGTCCTCACATTTGGTTTAGAGTAAACCTCTTCAATTATTTTGCAGAGTTTGCTTTTTTCATCACCACTCTTTTACACTTGATGATTTCACATTTACAGTTCTACCTGATCTTGGAAATGCACCATGTGTTATTAGATTAAAATACTAAAAACATAAGAAAACAGCATGTTTTCTACTGAAGGAAGCTATTTTATTGTTTATTTCATAAATTGTTGAAGACGTTCAACCTTTTCTTCATAGTATTAAAGAAAGGCGTTCTTAGGCAAAGACTGTTGGCAAAAATGTTCTACTCCTCTTTCAGAGTTTATATTGCTATCTATATATCTTTTTCCTTTTTCTATTTATCTGTGTATAATCTATCTTTTACAGACACATAAAAGACAAAAAATGCACAAAGTTAAGTAAATGTACAAATTAGTTGTATCCATATTATTCATGGGTTCCACATTCCACGTATGTAACTAATTTATAAATCCCTAATTTAACATGACTTTTAGTCACAATTTGCAACTGTGTTTTTAGTTTTTTGTGTTAGATTTCATCATTGATTGCAAACTATAGTTCATTCTAAATTTCTTCATGTATCCTGTGAATTTTTTTTATTTTTGAAATCATAAAATAATTGTATAAACACCATATTTCTTATCCTGATATCAACACTTCAGCTATTCACATTCAACTTGATTATATAAATAATTAAGGCAAATGTGACTAAGTATTTAAATAATTGATAAAGAGGAAATTGTGCCTGAAACTAATTTGTTCTCTGTATGTCAAGCCTGTCTAAGCAGCCGTCCTCAGTGTTTCTCTGTCTTTTGATGTTTGAAAATTCTGAATAGGGTTTACAAAGGCAGTGTAGGAGTTAGCAACATTATGTCTCAGTGTACCCAGAACAACACTACTTTCTTATCCCAACTTAGTCATGAATCGAGCTTCCTTGTTTTTTGCAAAGTCTGAAAAACAAATTACACATTGACATATTGTTGGTGTTGAAAACTCCTTCCTCAAGATGACATTTTCAAAAGCAAACTGAATTCATAAGAAGTATGAATTGAAAAAGCATCCAGGTATATTTAGGTGAATTCTCTAGAAAAGCTCCTAACAGAAACATAAAATTCCTATTGGGAGAAGCAGAACACGAATATGGGAAGATAAAGTAAGGATATATTTGGAAACTTTAAATTCCATGTTATGAAGTATGCAGCCTACTTTTTAGCAGTAGAGAGATATTACTATATATTAACAGCTTAATATGTTGAGCAGTTTTTGAGAGCTATTTCAAATGTTTATTTCACTTAACAGGAAAATCATAATTTAAGTTTTGTTTCAGTAGGTTATAAAGGAAGTGAAGAATGAGATATAATTAAGAAGTGCAAAGGAGGCCCAGACAGTTGAAAAGGAATGCTTGACTGCAAGGATACAGCCATAAGGTATTAATGCTTTAGTGTCCCCCCAAAATTCATATGTTGGGACCTAATACCTAATGTGAGAGTATTAAGATGTGGAACCCTTGTAAGTGACAATTCATAACGGTTGCACTCTCATGGATGGGATTAAAGCCCTTATAAAGGAGGCTGAAACACATACCCATATCCTCTTCTGCCATATGAGGCTGCAGTGAGAAGGTACTATCTATGAAGCAGAGGTCCATCACTGGACGCTGAATTTACCGATGCCTTGATCTTGGACTTCCCAGCCTCCAGTACTGAGAACAATAAATTTCTCTTGTTTATAAATTACCCAGTCTAAGGCATTTTGTTATAGCAGACCAAATGGACAATACAGGTTCCATAATGCTAAACTAAAACGGAATAGCAGCGCATGTTACAGTTTAAAGAGATAAATCAACTTTTTGGCTTGGTGTGGTGGCTTACATCTGTAATCCAAACATAGGAGGATCACTTGAGACCAGGCGTTAAAGACCAGCCTGGGCAACATAGCAAGATCCTGTCTCTAATTTTAAGAAAAAGAAATAAACATTTTATTAAAAGAACAAGGAATGTATCATAGACTCTGAACAACTGAGTTATGTATACAAAGGCCAACACTTACTTGAGCCTCAGGAAGAAGTGTTATCTGGAATTCTAATTCTCACGATGCTTTTTCTTTTCTTTTTTTTTTTTTTTAGGTATTCTGATTTAATTTTTGTTTCTTGCTGAGAAGGATTTCTTTACCATAACATACAGAATATGCTCATCAACTGTTCCTGTATTTTTCATCTTGGGCTTCAAGCACTAGCACTAGATATACAAGCTTACTCTCTTGGTTCACTTCCAAAACTCCCAGAAATGGGTTTTCAGTGTCACATGAAGCTAGTGTGACATGGATGCTCTGATAACAATAAATACATATTTAGGAAATGGGAGATGAAAATGTAAGAAAGAGGTTTATGTTGATAAATATATACATATCCACTACAAGCAATCATGGGCATGGGAAGCCCTGGCACGCCTTGTATGATTTATTTAAGAAATATTTACTGGCTGGGCACAGTGACTCACACCTGTAATCCCAGCACTTTGGGAGGCCAAGGCAGGTGGATCATCTGAGGTCAGGAGCTCAAGACTAACCTGGCGAATATGGTAAAACTCCGTCTCTGCTAAAAATACAAAACTTAGCTGGATGCAGTGGCAGAAGCCTGTAATCCCAGCTACTTGGGAGGCTGAGGCAGAAGAACCACTTGAACCTGAGAGGTGGAGATCGCAGTGAGCAAAGATTGCAGTGAGCTGAGACGTAGCCATTGCACTCCTGCCTGGGTGACAAAGACTCAGTTAAAAAAAATTTACTGAGTGCCTATTATGTCACGTACCATGATAAGCAATGGAGATCCCATACCACATAAGACAGAATCCCTGGCACAGCATATATTATATTTAGAAATCACACTGCATTATGTCTATACTTAATTTTTAGGGTTGTGGAAATTAAATGAGTTTATATACGTAAGTCATTTAAAGTGCCTGGCATGGCAAATACACCTCATGTGATAGCTAATAGTGTAGGGATTAATATTAAAATGACCAAATATTCAGCAAAAGAAATTTCTCTCTCCTATGAACCTGGAGAGATTCTGAGAGATCTCACTTGGTTTCAGCCTATACTACCAAGCCAATCATTTCTTATCAACATCCTTTTAGTTTCCAGGGAAGGAAAGTTGAATAAAATCGTTTTAGTTAAAAGGCTGAAATTATTGACCCATTTAACACATTGTGCTATGTTTTATGTATTGGTAGGAATCTTTGGTTACAATAAATAGAAATGCACTTCCAAGAACTTAAGCAATGTGGGTACTTGGGAGACATGGAGCTCCTTATAACTAAGAAAAAGCTGAAGAATGAGAACGCAGAAAGACCCAGAGCAGAACATAAAATCTGGGTAAACAAGCTAGTGGAAAGGGTCTTGAGGCACTGGCACACATCAGATTGAGTCAGCCTGGCCCCTCTTGCTGCCAGTGTCTCGGCTGAGGTGACGGCTTCTAAAGGGAAGAATCAGATGTGCTCAGCACCCCATCCATGTTCCTCCTTGGTGGCCAGGGACCCTCAGTGGAACCAGTTCCCAAGAATATGTTGGGTGGCTGGGGCAAAAGTAGGAAATTTTATTCTTTCTAGAAAAACGGAAAATGATTTTGTAGCAAGAAAGTGAGAAATTATCTAGTATAATATGTGAAGATTCAATGTCTGAGATTCTGTAAGTCCTGTAGATCGTATGAGAAAGATCACACTATAATAACATCTAATTGCTTTCTCAAGCATATTCTAATTAATGCATTTCTTCCATATTCCTAAAGTATAATTATTGATGGTTAACATTTTTACGTTTTATTTTTAAGAGCTGTCCTTTTGGAAAAACAAAAGTCGCTAAATTATAACCTAAATCTCTTATATCTGCTACCCATGTCTCTAAGAACACAATCTGAATGGCTCGTACACTAAATGAAGATCTGGGTGAATAATTTATATGTGGAATTAAAAGCAAAACCATTTTTCACAGTGCGTTCTATACTAAATGTATGCCATTATTAGTAACACATACCAGTTTTCACTTATCTGTATGGAAACAGGTTTTAGATTCTTTTATAACATCTCTTATGACTAGGCTGTCATTTTTCAAAACAAAACTGAAGAAAATTAAAAAAAGAAGTTTATGTTCACTTGCAAACTTTGAGTTCAGCCCAGATTCTGAATTTGGTTAAATGTGTTTTCCCTTCTATCACCTAGAATACGTTCCTTCAATAACTATTAGCAGATGTTACTTAGTATTCACACGTAGCAGTTCTTCTGAAAAATGATGGTTTTAGTGTTTTCCATTTCACTGGAATTTCTATTATATAGCTGCAAGAAAATGCAAACTCCTATGTCATGATAGATGACTCAGTCAATCAACATTAAGCACTTATGCACTCAGATAAGAAACTGAGTTTGTACTTGGGTAGAGATGCGACTGGCTTGCCAACCCAGTGAGTGATGATCAAATCCCTCTCTGTCTCCCTAATGCCAGGACTCAGAAAGGAGATATTGACCTGTAACTTTTCTGATTCCAGACACAGACAAAGGTGGTTTCAAGATGTGATGTGCATACCCAAGTTTTCACTTTTCTTTTTATATTCAATTTAATAATACCTACTGTGTCTCTTACCACAATGGCAAAAAAGTATCTAAAGAGTACACAGACCCCCAGGCATGAGCAAAGTTAGCCTTTAAGATGCCATAAAATCTATATGGCTCCAGACATTTAAAGCATCTCTGGGGTAAGGAAAACCTCAGAGCAAGATTAAAACCATTCACTGAATCCTAAACATTTGTTACCTGTCTGTACACCGTTGCTCTGTCCGAGTTTCACACCCAATAGTTCTTCTCTTGTTCCTGGATCCTGAGATCAAGCAGGAGAGGTCAAAATTACAGAGGAAACTGAAATGACGTGGAATAAACACAATAGTTGATCAACAAAATTTACTGAGAATCTACTCTGCCAGGCTGTAATGAAAGAAGGAGCTATGACCTCCCTATAGTTAATGGGCCAACCAGAAAGACTATGTAATAGGAAACTGTGTAATGCAACGATAAATAACACAGACTGCTGTTTACACGTCTGTCTCCAGGGCATACACAAGGACAATCATCTGGTGCAAGAGAGGAATAACTTTTCCCAGTTGGAAGCAATGAGACATTGTGTCACAGAGGAGCTTAGATTTAAGGATGGTCAGAAATTAACTAGGTGAGCTAGTTTGAGAAAAATAATTCTGGTGAGTAGGAAGGGCATGGAAGGGGTTATGAATACAGAAGACGACGATGAACCTAAAGCCTTGGTAGAGAAAAGAAAAACGAGAGTTGGCCTCAATTTGCATTTGTGTTAGAAGCCAAAGAAGCACATAAACCAAGAACACTGATGAAATCAATGTGATTGGAAATCTACAAAGATAAAAGGCCAGGCTCAGTGCAAGCAGAAATAAGGTAAGCTATGGGTACCATTATTTTTGAACCAGGAAGTTAGACTTTTGTATCTGGAATTTTAGCAACTGCAGGCTTTTCACATGAGATACCTGATCAAGCAGAGGAATGACTAAAAAGGCACCCTTGAACCTTATGTCTTCTGCCAGTACCATATTAGTCTTTTCCATCTGTATCTAAGCCCTTGGAAAGACAATCTTTAGAAACTGCATCAATGATATCGACCCCATGTATTCTTCATTTTATTTTGAGAGAATAAGAATATGCAAAAATGCAAAGACAATTGGAAAGAAGATGGCAAAGAGGTAGGTGGCTTAGGGGTTGTAAGTAGCTGGACCAGTTCTGGTTGCTGCTTCAGATCTGTTCTCCTTCTCCCACCCAGCTCTGTAGCCCTTGGCTGAACTGTATGCACAAATCAACAGAATCCTTCCCTTTTGGCTTTTGCTTAGGTTCAGTCTAAAAATATCATAAGCAGAAAGGAGACACGTTGAGGTCCACATTTCCATTCTTCTTTCACCCTCCGTAACGGGTCACCTCAGGCTGGGTTCTTTGACCAAACGTCACTGATTCTATCAAGTATTGATAGAGTATTAAGTATTCTCTTAAATACCCATACACTAACCCCTCTCTTCCTCTCTCTTTGCTGATAACTACTCTCTCTCCCGGCTTCTAGGCTTGGGATGGCGATGGCGTGTGGTGCCCCATTCCTTCCAGTCCTGGGAAGGCAATGCTTTGTGGTTTCCTTCTCCCTTGAGAACCACTTTATAAATAGATTCCTGATTCTTCTCAAATCATCCAACACCATCTGTTATCTTGTCAGGACCCTGAGTAACCAGTGATTGGTTAGTCATTGGTCATTGGTACGAGGAGCGGTGTGAAGAAAAAGGCTTTTAGAGCATTCTGTGATTGAGTTCATCCCCATTGGAGATACTCAGGGTAGCTGCCTGGTTGGACGGGAGTAGGGCACAGACATCCTGTCCCGCAGTAGAGTCTTGTTTGGGATGGAGAGCAGGAGGGGCCCATGGCCTGCGGAGATGAAGCGCCTGAGGCCATTAGTCACTCTGGAATTCAAACTGATTGTGAAGGCAGAGCCTCAGCTGGTTTTCATGGCTCTATGATGCAAGGAACTAAGAAATGTAAAACTGTTGAGCATTTGACTGATAATACTCAGGAAATAATTAATAACTTTCCTTGACAGATTTGAAAAAGTTCCTCATCCCCCTCAATTTGAGGATAAACACAGGAAGACCAAGCTGAAGGCCTGATGAGGTCATTTACACTGGGAAAATGGGCACTGGCGGGGCTGAGGTGAAGGATGGGGGTGTGTAAGCAGACACCAAAAAGTCCAGGAAATTCAAACCTTGTCTCCCTGGAGGAAGCAGCACTCTGCGTAAGAGAATTCCAACTGTCTTTCCTGCGTACTTGCTCACAGGAAGCTTCTGGAGACCCAGAGCTACCACCCCTGTTTCCTTGAGGCCCATGGTGAGATTTGGATCCCTTCATAAGTCAGGGAGGAAAGCATAAGACCTTCTGCAGGAGGAGCTCACCCACACTCCATAAAGCCTGTAGTCCTGTATAGATTCTGTATAGATTCAGCAGTCTGCAGAGTATATATGGTAACAGGCCCTAAAAAAACTACGGAAACAGAAGGCCTGATGTGACTGGATTAATGAAAATGAGCACATTCCCCTTGGATGTAGGGTTCAACGTGTTGACTGAAGCCCATTATGGTGGCACTGATTTTCTACAGTTGCAGATTGAAACCCAGAAGCGATGCTTTCATTAAAAAAAAAAAAAAAAAAGTAGGCTGACAAGCTGAGACTTCTCTAGTGTACTGCACCAAAACGTCGAAGTTTCTGGAATGTTAGCAACCAGGTTCTTTTTTGCCTACATGCAACAAACCAATTACTGTGGCCACCGGTTTTTGCAAAAGAGAAAATATTTTATTCACAAGGCTGCCCTTTGAGGAGACCCAAGAACAGATCTGAAATCCACCTCCCTGAAAATAGGGCTCGGAGGTAGTAAGGGCCACCAGGTAGTCTAGAGTGTGGGCAAAGGTGATTGGTGGGTAGGAAAGGTGAGATATTAGGGGTTTCTGTGCAAGTGTAATCAAGCCACATGGTTTGTCACAGGATTCAAGTGCACGAGATAGTGGCATAAGCATGACCTGAGGGTGGCATTTTTGGCCCTCTGACATTAAAAGGTCAATCTTTAAGCACCCCAGCAGGTCCAGTTAAAGGTTGGTGATCTCAAGAAGCTTAAACTGGACAAGAGCTGTCCCGTAGTTCCTGAAAAACAACTTTGAGCAACTGTTTCTATAGTAACCCACAGTCAGGTATCTATAAGGAGTGGGAATTTAGGATCAAGTAGAAGTATACAATTAGAAGCAAGCAAGGCGTGTTAGCTCTGACGGCTTAATCAGGTGAGCTTTTGGTTTCAGGAGAAGTCATTGTTTAAAAGGATTCCGTGCAAACTTGTCATGCATCCTATAATCACAATCTTCAAGAGGGTTTCAAAGGCACTCCTGTCTTCATTGACGCAAAATGCTTTAGTGAGGAGTGTCCTAGCATTCTTAAAAAGGTCTTGTCTAGGGTTTTTATGGTTTGGAGTTTATTTACATTTAAGTCTTTAATCTATCTCGACTTAATTTTTGTGTAAGGTGTAAGGAAGGGGTCCAGTTTCAACTCTCCGCATGTGGCTAGACAGTTTTCCCAGCACCATTTATTAAATAGGGATCTTTTTCCACATTGCATTCAGGACACAGGCATGGGCAAAGATTTCATGACAAAAACACCAAAAACAATTGCAACAAAAGCCAAAATTGACAAATGGGATCTAATTAAATAAAGAGCTTCTGCACTTTTTATCTGATAAAAGTTTATTCTGACGTTGACTCACTTGTCTGGCTAGAGCTGGGGATGGGGATTTTTTTTCAAAGGGTCTGAGGCCTAACTGAGTTTCAGAAATACAAGCCTTGGCTGGGGTCACTGTCATTAAGTCTAAGATTAGGGACAAAAAACAAGTAATTTGTTGGTCCCTGGACTGGTATTTCCTTTTTCTGTCCTGGTGACATCTGTACTGGTGTGACGGGGAGGCAGTGAGTAATTCACTGGTCATTTACCCCATCTTTGACAGCTTACACTGGAAGAGATCAGTGAAGCTGTGGAGATGGGCCTGGGAGACCTGGCTTTCTGTGGCTAGGAGGAGGAAGGGCTAGTGGGAAATGCTGGAATGTAAATAGATTTTCTCTTTGGTGTCAAGGGATCATGTATTTCCTCACATGAATTGTAGTAAGTTCTAGCAGAGAGTGGTATTAATTTCATACACAGAATGAGGCCACTTAATGCCATATTTTTATTTTTCAAGACTAACATTTATGTGGTTCAAAAATCAAAATGATATAAAAAGTATACATTGAGAAATTTTGCTCCCACCTGTCTCCCTATGTACCCCACCCCATCAAGTAACCACAGCAAAAGAGACTAGCATCAGAGTGAATAGGCAACCTACAGAATGGAAGAAAATTTTTGCAATCTACCTATCTGACAAAGGTCTAGTATCCAGAATCTACAAGAAATTTGAACAAATTTATAAGAAAAAAACAACCCCATCAAAAAGTAGGCAAAGGATATGAATAGGCATTTATGTGGCCAAAAAAACATACGAAAAAAATCTCATCATCATTGTTCAAATCAAAACCACAATGAGATACCATCTTATGCCAGTCAGAATGGTGATTATTAAAAAGTCAATAAACAATAGAAGCTGGTGAGGATGTGGAGAAATAGGAACACTTTTACACTGTTGGTGGGAATGTAAATTAATTCAACCACTGTGGAAGATAGTGTGGTGATTCTTCAAGGATCTAGAACCAGAAATTCCATTTGACCCAGCAATCCGTTACTGGATATATACCCAAAGGAATATAAATCATTCTACTATAAAGACACATGCACATGTATGTTTATTGCAGCACTGTTTACAATAGCAAAGACATGGAATGAACCCAAATGCTCATCAATAATAGAGTGGATAAAAAAATGTGGTACATAAACACCATGGAATACTATATGGCCATAAAAAAGAATGAAATCATCTCCTTTGCAGAGATGTGGATGAAGCTGGAAGCCATCCTCCTCAGCAAACTAATACAGGAACAAAAAACCAGACACCACATGTTCTCACCCATAAGTGGGAGTTAAACAATGAGAACATATGGACACAGGGAGGGGCTCATCACAAAACAGGATCTGTTGCAGGGTGGGGGGGTCAATGCATGTGGGGCTTAAAACCTAGGTGGCAGGTGGTGCAAACAACCATGGCACATGTATACCTATTAACAAACCTGTACACTCTGTACTTGTATCCTGGAACTTAAAGTAAAATTTTAAAAAACGTTGTCGTATATAGCTCACAAGGAGAAATTAATGGTGAGCATGCTAAAAGTGGAGTTAGATTCTATAGTTGGAAATAGGGTCGCTGTGAACAGATTACCAATCTGTAATTTCTACCACTTGCCTGCATTCAGTGAGACAGAACACTCACACAACCAGTTAAGGAAGTCACTTCATTCCTCATAGATGGAAAGCAAGAAAGAAAAGAAGCCTAGAATTTCTAGCAAGTCAGTCCTTCAAGGCTCATGAAAGATGCAGGGTGAATGGAGTATTGTTTATACATGCCCCATGTCACACTGCAACTAAGTGACCCTGAATGCATTCCACTCTAGGTTTCTATACCCTGAAGTTATTTGATTCAATGGACTAAAGCATTTCAAGACATAGTTTTCTCGAAGGGATAGGAAGGGATCCCAGGTTGTTCTGGACAGACCCTCCATCTCAGGCTGTTTCATGCTCAGCACTTTTTATCATTGTTCTTAGAACTCCAAGTGGGAAAGGCTGACTTATGTGAACATTAGTGGACTACCTAGTATTCTGGCTTCTCATTTTCTTTAGCCAATAAGAGGTCAACCAGAAGATAGGAGGGAGGCAGGAGGCTGAGCTATTGAATTCCATGGTCTTCTTCTAAGTGTGTGACTCTGAGCTGGCTGCACTCCTCAGCCAGGGTTAAAGTTTCTGTTAGGCACTCCTCTGCACACATCTGTCTTTCCAGGAGCTGGCATCTGCTCCTTCCAATCCCTTCTGATCTCCTGTGTCACAGTAACCCTACGATACTGCAATATTTCTTTTGGTTTCTCTGTATCTTGCATACCTCTTTAGCCCCTTAATTAAACTCTCCTCAAATTACCCAGTTTAAATGTGATGACTGTTCTGTTCAGTTTTTCAGAATCTATGATTGCTACAAAGAAATAAGCCAGCTGATTCCTGACTTCCCAGCAGGGAAATCTGAAAAGCATTGATGTATAGAACATAGTCCTCAAAGACCCAGGAATTGGCAGGAGCACTTACCAGTCAGGTTAGTATTGATGGGTGGGGATGAAAAAGTAAGTTAGAGAGGGTATAAATGGCTTGAAAGGATTTTAAATGCTAATACCCTCCTCCAGTTCCTTTTAGCTAAGTGACCTGCCAACCCCTTGCCAACCCTGAATTTTTGATCCCTCAAGGGAACAGAAGGTCTCTAGGCTGAAGAAAAGCTGACACAATTGAGAGTGCTGATACCATGACAGAAAAAAAACAGGAGTCCTGGGAATTTTCCTCAACTGAATCCTTAATATGGAGCCCCTCTAGGCCTCTACCACCATGCTCCCCAAGCATGCTGATCGTCAGTTCTTTATCTTTGAGTCAAATGCTGTAAAAATTTTTCTCTGCATAATGTAACCATTTGAAGGGGAAAGAATAGCAGAAATGAGAGTCTGCTAACAAATAGCCCATGCTTACCCTTTCACAGTAAGTCTCAGGTAGGACAAACTGCACGTACATGATCTGAGCTGACAGCCGTTGCTTTGCTGCCCTCCAGTATAAATTATGATGAGCAGTGAGACAACGATTTCCAGACATTGGAGAAAAATGCCTAAGAGAAAAAACAGACAGAAAAATGCTAAATTGAACATTCTTAGCAGAGAGAAAAAACTTCAACTCTGTCATTAATATCTTCATAAATATAAGTGATATAGCATCCACAAAACAGAAACAGGAGTGTTCAGGCAACATAAAGGTGCCCATGGAATTTAAAAGCATAACAGCAGAAATAAACACCTAAATAAAGAATTTGGAAGATAAAGTGAATATAACTCCAAGGAAGTAGAGGAGAAAAGATAAAAAGATGGAAATTCTGATAAAATAATTGTCCAGGATATCTGAACACTGAATAATGGGGAATTTGGAATGATAGAACTTTTTTAAAAATATGATACAGATGAAGATATTATTAATAAATTAATTCAAGAAAATTTTCATTTACAGTAAAAAAAAATCCCGAAGTGTGCACACATTAGAAGAAATAGATCCATAGCGAAGTATATCATTAGGAAATTTCAAAATACTCATGACCAAGGAAGATTCTACAAGGTTTTAGAGAGAGAAAGAGAAAGGCAGAAAAAGAGGGAGAGAGAATCTTTAAACAGGTGAAGAGCAGCCTTGGAAACCAGAGGACGATAGAATTCTCCTGACAATTCTAAAGGAATATAATATTCAGCCTCAAATGACATGCCCAGACAAATTATTAAAGAGTATGATGGTAAAATAAAAATAGTTTTAGATATTTAGAGTCTCAAAATGATTGCCAGGGATTGCACCATTTCTGAATAAGGTACAAAAGGATGTACAGACAGCATGTGAGAGCGAGTCAAGGAAATGAATATACAGGATCCAGAATGAATATACAGGCTATTGAGTGCAGAATGGAGGCAGAGGTCTCTCTGTAGTGCCTCTAAGAGGCTGGTAGCTGGGCCCAGGAACAGTGGGACTGCAGAGAGAGAAGGTCAAGAAATGTCACCAAGCCACTGGACTACTTTTTAACATGTAGAGTGAAGTGGATTATCACAGGTAGCAACTGCACCTCAGGTCAAAAAACTGAATATTGCCAGCATCCAGAAGCCTCCTGAAGTCCCTTCACAATCTCTGCTCATAGTTCTTCTCAGAATGTATCTGACATCCTTCCTTTCAACGCTTTAGGTTAGTTTCCTCTTTATTTGATGATTACTTAAATAGAATTAAAAATTCGTATCCTCTTTTGGCTTCACTTGTTCAATATTACATCGTGTGTGGTTATTGCACATTCATTTTCATTGCTAAATTGCATGAACGTGTCCTAATTTGTTTATCCAGTCTACTGTTGGTGAACATTCGAGTTGCTTCTTGCTTTGTGCTATTATAAACGATTCTGCTACCAGTGATTTTTCACTTGTCTTAGTGCCTATGTGCATGCATTTCTTTTGGATATGTATCTAGACTGTAGGGTAAGCTTATGTTTAACTTTCATAAACAATTATATATTGTTTCCCAAAGTGACTATAGCAAATTCTGCTCCTACCAGTAGTGTGCGAGAATTCCTTTCGCTACGTATTTTCACCAACATGAGTATTTGTGGTACTTTTAATTTTAGTTATCCTGGGTGTATATAAGGGTTTCCTATTGTGTTTCAACTCAGCTACTAAGTGACATAATCAATAGTATCAAGGATATAGGACTGCAAAGTGTGATCTCTACTCTAGAGTTTGATGTACTAATTACATGAATCTTGTAAAATTGGCCATGTGAAATTTTTTAATCTCATATTTCCTCTAAAACAGTATAAGTAAAGAGCAAATGTATTGTCAAGTATTCATTTTTTCCCTTTAAATTTCTACTACCTAGGGATAGTTTATGCAAACGGTGACCTAGCTGCAAGAAACATTATTTTTAAGAAAGAGAGAATTTAATGCAAAAAGAAAGAAGAAAGGAAGAAAAGTGGGAAATGAAGAAAATGAAAGAGAAGAAGGAAAGAAGGAAGGAAAGAAAGAAAAAAGGAAAGAGAGAAAGAAAGAAAAAATAGAGCTGCTTCTTTTTACTGTTGATGTAGTTACCTTGCCCTTTACTTTTAACAACAAAATTTTCTTGAACAAAATAATGATATTATTCAAGAAAACTGTTTAAATTTTGTTTGTCAATATAATCTGAGCTTTGAATAGATGAAGCCTAGAAAAAATGAAGTACACCTTCCCAGCTACTCGGGAGACTGAGGCGGAAGAATCACTTGAACCCAGGAGGTGAAGGTTGCAGTGAGCTGAAATTGTACCACTGCACCCCAGTCTGGAGACAGAGCAAGACTCCGTCTCAAAAAAAAAAAAAAAAAAAAAAAAGAAATATACCTGTTTATATAGCTTTATATGATAATATATATCTATATTAGTCAGCGTTCTCCAGAAAAATGGAACCAACAGGATCTCTATCTACTGATCTAATTGTGAGACTTATGATGATGACTTGGTTCACATGATTACGCATGCAAAGAAGACCCGCTTCTTTGGTTTCTATCTATTTGGAATTTTGGAATATTTTGATTCTTTGGTTTCCGCTCTCTGAATACTGGAAACCCAGGAAAGCCAGTGGCACAGTTCCAGCCCAAGCCCAAAGGCCTGAGAACCAGGGAAGACAACAGTGTCAGCCCCAGCTGATGCGTTGAAGACCCATGACCAGCTCAGCCAGTCAGTTTCCCTCTTAGGCAGTCTTTTCCTTTTATTCAGGCCTTCAGCCAAGTGGATGAGGCCAAACCACATTGGGAAGGGCAATCTGCTTCACTCAGTCTACTCATTTACATGTTAATTTCATCCAGAAACACGCTTATAGAAACAAGTTTTAACCAAGTATCTGAGCACTCTGTAGCCCCGCCAAGTGGACATGTAAAGTGAACCATTGCAATATACAAATGTGGCTAAAGATCATGAGGTTACCTGGTGCACAGACATCTTCCTGCTATCATGGAGTTCTAATCCCACGCTTCTCTGTGGTTAGTGTATCACGGTGGGCTTCTGTGTGGTGTTTGTGCTCCCACTCACTATCCTGTGGTATGTGCAGAACTGTGCATGCAGATGTGGGTTTTTTCATTTTTAAGATATAACAAAATTGCCCCCAAAATTGTGATAAAGTATTTTAAATATACTTTTAAAAATATCTTTTTTTATCAACACTAGTGAAATACCAGAAGTCAAAACAAAATTCCAAATAGATAGAACAGTATGATAGAAAATCTTAATCTAAGTATCTAACCAACACAGAGAAATGAAAAAGATTAGATTTGATACGCTCATAATTCCTGTAGAAAAACATAACAATAATTCAACATAAAGAATTCTATCTAAAATAAAATATTTTAATATCAATTATTTACTAAGAAAATTATTACTGACAATGTGTGAACAGGTACACTCAGTAAAAATGTTTAGTAATAAAACTTATATATTTTTGTGTAAGTATTGAGATATCTAGAAGCATTAAATGTGAGTAAGAGACTTCGTTGCTCTAAGAATTGCTGGTGATCAAATGTGGTCCTAACACTAACACTACATTGACAAGGACGTTTTGTCATGCTCTCTTCTTTAATTGCCCCCTAGAGTGAGCCTGAAATCTATGCTTCAGTAGAAATGCATTGGAATTAACTACACATTTTACTTATTTATCCACACAGCCATCACTATGGTTTATGAGGAGAGAAAGAAGGAAAGAGAAAAACATGGTAACTGGTTCTTAAACTTCTTAAGACTCTACAGTAGATTACATAGTTATATGTTCCATGAGAAAATATCTTTCAAAAAACACACCCTAAAACTAATGAATATTAAGTAAATAACTGAAAAATACAAGGTATCATATCGTAATGAGGTCATTCCCAAATTGATATGAAAATTAACATAGTTTTTAAACAAAATGAATAAGTGACAGAAGCACAGAATCATTATGAAACTCAAAGTAAACTATTCTTACATATGCTAAAAATGGTTTCGTTTAGCATTTTTAAAATAGTGTGAATAAAACGTGTCCTATATTTGTTGTGCATCTTTAAATTTTCGGCCAGTGTATACAGGCACACATGTTTGTGCACGCACACACACACACACGCACACAGAGATGGAACCATCTGCATCTATGAAGGGACTAGGGGAACCCTGAGATGCAGCCTAGCTGTCCAGTGCGGTGGGTGGTGTGGGCTCTCCCTCCAATCTGTCTCAGCAGAACTGCACTTCTGTACTCATGAGCAGCATTGAATGGATTTCTGTGTAATAGATATCTGGGGAAAACCAACATTTGAGATCTTATCTAACTGCTCACTGGGCAGATCTAAAGTAGTAGACCTGTGGTGAATATTTTGAGATTGATCGGTCAGAGGTAGGTCAAGAAATTTTAGCAAATAATTGTCTAATTTCACCATCATCATCATCATCATCATCATCATCCCATTGTTGTGTGGTTATTGTCACCATTATTAATCATAAAGAAATACTACTTTCTTCCATGGTACTCTGAAAAATACCTGCTACTCTTAATTTGCTACCCCAGGAATGACCCACACAAGGGCAGAGGTCCAGAGCTTTCTCTCCTCTCCCTGTTGCTTTCCATTGTTTAGTGTTTCCTGACATTTAAATTTTGACCACCACATCATATCACATTGAACCTCATTGTGGTTTTAAATTACTATTCTTTTGATATTAAAATGTTTGCTATTAAGGCACTTTTAAACAGTTTCAAGTCCTCAAGATCCTAAACTACGTTATATTCTGAAATTGTTATTATTTTGAACTGATTAAGTCTATAATCATTCTGAAGTTCACTGCCTGCTGTAGACGTCCAATGTCATTTTCTAATACACAAATACTGTTCATCTACCATTTGTTGAAAGATCCGTTCTTTTTTTACTCCTCAACCATGCACGTCTGCCATACACCAAGTGTATGAACTTCCTTAAATGACCAAAACTACATTAAAACTATATGGCAAGGTGTTCAACATCATCGTTATCATGGGAATGTGAATGAAAACTAGTTAGCTGCCATAATAGGAGCACAAGACTACTAAAATTAAAAAGGCTGACAATAATAAGTGTTTCAAGGATATGGAGTAACCAGAATTGAACTGCACTACTACAGAGAATGAAATGGATCTAATTACATACGACAGAATCTTATAAATTTAAAAATATATTGTCATGGCCTGGGTTTCATATTTGCAGAATCTGAGGTAAAGATTAAGTTTTAGTTCACCTAAAGGCAATATAATTCTCCTATTTCTTTATTGGATCTTTTGCATTTTAGATCAGTAATGATTTCCCCTAAGTACTGTCTCAAGTTTGGGGCTAGTTCATGTAATTCTGCTTTGATTACTGCTGAACACATATTCTGTGCACACATGCGTGCATTTCTGGAGGTTTTATTCCTAAAGGTAAAATTTCTGGGCCATAGGGTATGTGTATGATTGGATACAGATATATATACTTCTTAAGTTTCTCTCAAATGCCTCCTTACTGTTTATATGGCTTGGAGAGCACCTCAGTAGTGTCATGTTCTTCTGCTATGTTAAACCTTTGTACTGGAGATAAAAGTGTTGGGTATTATTTCTGTATCTATTGGATAAAATGAATTTGCTCCTAATATGTCATTCTTTTTTATGCTACTAGACTCATTTTGCTAATTTTAAGTGTTGACTCTACATTTACAAATGAGATTGGTCTCTAATCCGTAGTTCCCATGATGCTCTTGCCACATTTGTATGTCCAACTCATGCTGGACTCTCCAAATGGATCCAAAGTGCTTCCAGGTATTTCTTATTCTCTGGAAGAATTGGTAAATATTAGTGCTGTTCTTTCTTAAATGCTTACTACACTTTATTATTGAACTTATTATGGCTTGGTATTTCTTTGAGAAAGATTTTAAAATAAGATTCAATTTCTTTAATAGATATAAGCTACTCAGATTTTTTTTCTGTTTCATTTTTGGTAAATTGCATTTTTCTGCAAAGCTATATATTTCATGTAATTTTTGTATTTTATATGTATAAATTTGCTTATAACAGTCTCTTTTTCCCATTGAAATATCTATTGTCTGCTGCATTATTCTTTTTCATTACTGATATTTGTCATATTTATCTTAATTAGTTCTATTTTTCATCTTTTCCAGAGGTTATCAGTCAACATTGCTTGAATCAATTATTAAATTGGATATAAAAATAATTATTTTTCTGATTCTTTCTATTATTCAACTTTTACTGGCTGGCATTTTTCTTGTGTGTGAAGATAAAATATTCTCTTATTTTTGTTTTCTGAAAGAAAATGTTCTGTGGCCACATTGCATTATTCTTTTCCTGCCTGAAATGTGTAAGCAGGCATTTCTTTAAAAGTCTCATTTCCTTTTAATAGGAAATATATTTCTAGGCTAATATCTGGTTATTCTGATTGCTAATTGACTATCATTGCTTCTCAATATTCTGAGTAGATAGAGCTACTAAATACATTTAAAATTCTTATTTTCATGACACCTTGAATCTAAACATAACACTATTATGTTTTCCTCATATTTTCTCATTTTGCTTTTCCTTTCTCTTATAATGATAATACTGGTTACAAAAAAAAATCAGTAATTTTACTCCTTTGCTGTATTTTACAATACGTACAAAACAGTTTCAGAATTATTATACTCTAAAAAATTAGAAGCCTACCATATAAATGTCAATATTTTTGTCGGTTTTGGCTTTTTCTTTTCTATTTTAGAATTTCTATGCATGTATTTGGTGGGTTTATTTTAGCCATATCATCTTTAGAATAAGTTTTACTAGTTTAGAAAGAAAAGTTTACCATTTTTACAGCATTACACTATGTTGTAGCTGAATGGAGACATCTTCCCAGTATGGAAACTTTTGTCTGTTTTTCTTTGATTACACATTGTAAGTAATTTCATAAAATGCTTAATAAAATAATGAGAGCAGACATCCTTACATCGTTTCCAATGTTGGTGACTATATGTTCAATATGGTACATTTAAGTATTATAGTAACTATAGTTTTTTTTTATAGCTGCTATACAAAATCACTAAAAAGATAGTACCTTTTAAAAATATATTATTTTAAAATTATTTAGGCCGGAAATCCTACACACAGGTCTCACTGTTTACAGTCAATATGAGGGCTGTCAGCAGGGCTGTGTTCCCTTCTGAAGACCCAAGGGAAGGGGCTGTCTGTTCCTTTGTGTTGTTGGCAGAATTACAAAAGCCCTTTGCTTTTAAGGGTTTAGATGATTACATTAGGAAACCCAGATAATACAGAGTAATCCCACCGTATCGAGGACCTTAGTGATAATATCATTTGAATATTAATTTTTTCCATATAAGACATTATTCACGGGTTTTGCAAATTAGGGCATTATGACATGGGAGTCTTTGGGGGTGCTGTTATTGTACTCGCCACATTGCTTTTTCTCAAATTAGGAAAATGTAATCTTATCCATAGGTTGTGGAAAGCTTTATTATGAGTGGATGCTGAATTTTAATTTTTTTTTAAAAGAGCATAACTCCCCCGACCCCATTCTTTAAATGCAGTGAGTTATCTTGATTTTCAAACACTGAGAAAGCATTGCATTGCCGGGTTAACCATCACTTTTTTATGATGTGTTATTCTCTTTATATTCTTCTAGATATGACTGCTATTATGTTTTTGAAGATTTTGTTTGTTAGTGTTTATAAAACATACTGGTTTATACTTTTCTATTCTTGTAGTATCTTTGTTTGATTTTGGTGACCAAATTATGCTATGTCATAAAAGATGCTGAGAAAATTGTCTCCTGTTTTCTGAGAAAGTTTGTGTGAATTGGCTTTATTTTTATCTTATTGTTTTTATGTTCTACCACTGAAAACATCTGAGCCTGAAGTTATCACTATGGAAAGATATTGATTATATATGTAATTTAAAAATAAATATGAATGCGTTAGTCCATGTTAACGCTGCTGTAAAGAAAAATTCAGGGCTGGGTAATTTACAAAGAAAAGAGCTTTAATTGACTCACAGTTTTGCATGACTGGGAAGGCCTCAAGAAACTTACAATTTTGGTGAAAGGGGAAAGAAACACATCTTTCTTCACATGGCAGCAGAAGAGAGAATGACAGCAGAGGGAAGGGGGAATTCCCTTATAAAACCATCAGATCTCTCATGAGAACTCACCCACTATTGTGAGAATAGTACGAGAGAAACCGTACCTATGATGCAATTATATTCACCTAGTCCTGCCCTTGATACGTGGGGATTATTTCAATGCAAGGTGAGATTTGAGTGGAGACACAGAGCCACTCTGTGAAAAATAGAATTCTATTTTTGTGTGAAAAATAGAATTCAGAAATTCTATTTTTGTTCAGGTTTGTTCTGCTGTGCTCTTCAGTGAATATGTCTATTTTGCCGAGATTAACAAATTTACTGGTAAAAAGTTATTCATAATATTCTTTTTTTCTTTTAATTTCTGACATACGTGGTAATATTTCCTGCTTCGTTACTAATATTGATAACTTGCATTTCTGTGTAATCTTAATAAGTCTAATTAGAATTTTGTCATTTTATTTACTTTTTCAAAAATATGATTTAATTATTTTTTTCTTTTCATTTAAAGAATTTCTTGTCATAATTAAAATAATTGTTTTTATCCTATTTCTGTGGGTTTAATTTCTTCCTCTTTTCTTAGCTTGTTAAGAAGGAAATTTATATCATTTTACATAAACATTTCTTCCTTTTGAAATCTCAGATCTTTATAAAGTTCTATCATATATCTCGGAAAGAAAGTATTTAGCTGTTCATTTGTAGGAAGAAATACATTTTTCTCTACTTTTCATAGTTTTTACTTGGAATGGGCCCTTCAACAACAGATATATTAGCAAAATAAAAATAAATGAAAGTTTCATATGTGTACATCTCATGTACATGTGAAAGATACTTTGAGAAATGAGGACATCTCAAAGAAGTGGCTTTGAATTCAGTCTTAAATTCCATTTTCAACTGAAAGAAGGAAGGATGTTTGGGGTGAGCAGTAAAGGGGAGGTGACCAGAAAAAGCATGGCAAATAAGGGTAAAGTTTTTATGCTGATGTACGTGTGCATTCTCCATTGGCAAGATAATCTACTTACAGGCATCCTTCTCTTCCTGGTACAGAGAGAGATGCTCTCACAGAAGATTTCCTTTAGAGATGTAAATTGTCCTTACAAAATGGTATCTTCTACTTTATTTTCAGAACTTCTCTTGTGTCAATAATTTTTTAAAATAATCAGCTCAAAATAATCCTTATGCCAAAAGAGGCATGTTTTCGTGTGGCATTCTTGCCTCCGTACATCAATTCCTTTTCTTTTCTTTTTGTGGTAGAAGATACTTTAAAATGTTTTCTTATATAGGTTTTGCATATTTCTTGTTGTAATTTCTGCTCCCAGCATATTTTAAAGATTTTTGTTGTTGTTGTTGCACCTATAACAAAGGACAGGTTTTGTTACTTTATTTCACGTTAGATTTTTATTTCGATCATATAAAATCTGTTGATTTTTTAATAAACTTTTTAAAATTGCTAAAGGAATTTTTATCATTGAATTTCTAGTTTTTTTTCAGTTATGCTATTTTATCAGTAAGTACAAAATTTTGAAGATTTAATTCACATTTTTATAACACTATTTTCCTCATATCTGAATTTAGTAGCTAAATTTTTGAAAATAATGGCAAATCATGATGGACAGTTTTGCTTTAAAAAATGGAGCAAAAAAGCCTAAGTTGCTGACTTTGAGCTAGGCATATTAACATAATTTATTATGTTAAAGAGTTACCTTTCCACTTCCATTCTATTGATGTTTTAAACATTAATAAGCATTTAAAGTTTTAAAGGCTTTTTCAAGTTCTATAGAGATAACTGTACTATTTTGTCTTAGATGAATTAATATGATGAATTATACTAATGATTTCCTAATATTGAGACCGTTTTACATTCCTAAATTCCTCTTCATATTGGTGTATTTTTTATGCTATTGGATTATGTTTGCAAATATTTTGTTAAGGAATTTCGCATTACTCTACAAAAGCGTGATTTGTATGAAAGTTTATTTCTTGCTATCCTTACTGGAGTAGAATGTAAGTATTTTGCTTGTTTATGCCAATTTGAATTTTCTTCACTTTTTTGATCTCTGAAACACTTTGTGTATTATTAGAATTGTCTGTCTTAGAAAAGCTTATAAAATTCTTGTGGAAAAAAATTCTGGGCCTACTAATTTTTTTGTGGCTGTTCTTGCATAACGTTCTCAATTTTTTTTTTTTTTTTTTTTTTGTAGAACATGTCTTTTCTAAACAGAGTCAATTATCGCATACTAAAATTTCCTAAGAAATTATCAATTTCACCTGTTTCCAAATTTATTTTCAAAGAATTACTAAAATTAATCTAATATTTTAAAAATATTTTCCATTTTGAATCATTATTTTCTACTTAGTGTAACAGCATCTAAATATTTGTGTCTTTCCATTTTTGCTTCCTTACATATTTAAGGAAGTGGCTTATCTATGTCGTTGAAAATTTAAGAATCAACGTTATGATTTGTTTTATAGTTCTGCCAATTTGCCATTCTCTTCCTCATTCATTTTAGATTTTGCATTTATTATTTTCTTTTTCATTTTACTTTTCTCTTTTGCTCCTGTGCTTTTTGAATTGAGCATTTTCTTTCTCTGTTTTTATTTTTTTATTTGTATTTCTGTATCTAAGGCTATGCATTTTATTAAGAAGCTGTCTTATTTTTATCTCAAAGAGTCTGACGTGTAGTATGTTATGGTTGTTGTTTTATGAAATCTGGAAATTTGAATTTTGTAAATCTTTTGAACCAAAAGTTGATTCATAGAGTTAGAAAATCTTAAAATATGTGAATTTTTTTAAATTTTGTTATTCCTTTCTTGTTTTACTGAATGTGATAACTATTTGATTTTTAATCCCATGGAATTTGATGAGATTTCCTGCATACAAATGTATGATAAAAAAAAATGTTTGTGTGTTCTATTAAAATCTTGAAGTATTATTTTGAAAACAGTGGTATATTTACTATCATTAGAATACAAAGATCTTTCACACACATACACATAACTTCAGTCTTATAGATTTTTATTGTTTATTCTTTTATATTTTAGTTATTTGTTGGCTTGTGTTATCTTGTCATAATTGCAATTAAAAGTCCAATTTTAGTGTTTTCATTTTTCTATCATCTATTCTTTCAGCTTCTAAAATGCATGTTGTGTTATGTGATGCATAGATATTCACAAATACTTTATCCTCGATGTGAGATGTGGCCCTTCAACAGCAGCATATGCTTTGGATTCTTTGATGTTCTGGCTCCCTTTTCTGATATCAGGATTCCATCAAATGCTCTCCATTTGTTTGCACTAACTTCTACAGTGTTGTCCATCCTATTTCAGTTTTTCTCAATTTGTGTTAGATGTGTTTTTTTGTAAATAAAATCAAATTTGTTTTTGAGCCAATTTTAACACTTTTTTTGCTTGTGAGTTAAGCAAGTTAGCATTTATAAATATAACTGATATAATTAGCATTAACTGTATCATAAATATGTTAGGTCCCTAAATATATTGTGTATTCTATTATATTTATTCTAATGTTTTCTTTATATGGTTTGCTTTGTTTGATTTTTACTTATAATTTTTTTTGGTGTATATGAAGCTATAGGAAAAGCATCCCCTCAGTCCTCTGAAGGTTCACAGAAAATGAACTGACAAAAGGAGAAAAATCCATACAGAATTTCAATGATGTGCATGAGGGAAGATCAAAGTAGAGTGAAACCCAAAAGCCCAATGTGGTCCGGATGCTTATAGAGTCTTCTTCATAGAGGAAGGGATATAGGGTGTGTAGGAATAAATTATTTTTAGGAGAAATGAATGAGCCCAAAGAGGGGCAAAGTTATTTGAGCCCTGGGGGTGGGGTGGTGGCCGTGGGAAAGTGAGGGGTGAAACTTCACAGTGAACAAAGGCTGTTTTATATGCAGATAGAGCCTCCCAGGTAATCTCTCAAGCTGCACTCAGAACAACAAATGAAAAAAATCTGGGTATAGTGAGGACTTTTAGTTTCTTCTCTTTTCCAGTGGGCAATCTTTTCTGGTTATTTGATGAGATTTCTAAGGAAGAAGTTTTAAGACAGTTATGTTACTTTTGGAAATAAACATTTCAGTCAGATAAGGACAGGGACTCTGGTGCTTCAGGAAAGAAAGAAGATCAGAGAGAGTGGGGCAGGAGAAGGTCACAGAGCGACCTTGGTTCTAAGACTTATTTCTGAGGCCTTTCACTTTTCTTTAATTCAAAACACCCAGCATATCAAAATGCCGTATTTTAGGGTATTGTTTAGTGTGTCCTAATAAAGTTTCATCTATTTGTTCAAGTAGTAAGCCTTTAATAACACCTTCAATAATGTACTGAGGCCTTCTTTTACTTTCTATTTTTTGTTTAATTATCTTTAAATACATTCTTTGAGTGTCATCTATCATGTCATAAATTGATATGCTTATATAACCTTTTCCTCTCTCATTATTTTCCTCTGAATTTAAGTTGCTATTTCTACTTAACTACACCATGTATCATTTATATACCACTTTTCTCCCTTAGACAGACTTTTTTAAGTCTTAGATTTACAATTCTTTTGAAAGCATTTTCCTGCCATTAGGGAAATGCAAATTAAAACCACAATGAAATACCCCACTACTCATATATTAGAATTGATTTTTAAAACACTGGAATTAGTGACCTCTGGCAAATGGGATTGCAAAATGGTACAGCTACCTTGGAACAATGTTTGTCAGTTTCTTAGAAAATGAAACAAGCACTTATTACATAACCCAGCAAACACAGTCCGAGCCATTTACCCAAGAGGAATGAAAACCAATATTGAGAGACAATTACATGTCTCTGCCATTCTTTGGCATTTGATTTTCATATAAAGTTACGACGTTTTTGTTACTTTTAATACATTTAAATCAATCTGGAGATAAGTAATTTTTTTATATTACTGAACCTTCATTTAAAGATGTGACTTTTAAAAAACATGTCGTTCTGCTTATTAGTATCATATAGATACTCAATTTACATATGTTTTTTACCTTGTAGACAATAAACTTGGCAAACTAGCAATGTCTTATAATATATAAAGAGAAGGTTTTTGAGTTTTCTGTGTACATATGTATGTCTTCTGTAAAACTAGGTTAATCAAAGCAGGGATTGATTTGCCTGGAAGCTGTGTTTCAAAACCTGTGAGGAAAGATCTATTTCAAATAATCCTTACCCTTTTGTAGCTCGAAGTTAATGTTGGATGATAATTCCAGGACATCTCTCCCTCCTTGTGGAGAATAATTTTTGTCTCATTAGCCTCACAATGGGGGGTAACATCTGCACTCAGCCTGTCAGCTTCTCAATGCCTCCTCTGGAAACAGAAGCCAAAAAGCAACACTAGAATTGTCATACGTTTCTATAAGAAATATGATTTCAATGATGGGCTCATCTTCCTGGGTTTTCATTTCTTTAGTACTTTAAAGCACCTTTGTTAAACTTTTAAATTTAATACAATTAAATTTGTATTACTAATTAGAGGTAATCAAACCTAATGTAACCAGATGGACTGCAACAAAAAGATCACAGTATCCCATATGGAATGTTCTTGCTAAGTTCTAGTATGAATCAAATCATGAGAAATAAAAATGAAAAATGGGAAACATTCTGCAAAACGACTGGCCAGTAATCTTCACAAGTGTCATGGTAAGGCAATCCCTTATATATACTTGAAGTGATCAATGATATTCTTGCTCTATCATGGCTGAATGTAATAGTAAGATAGACTTTACAGTTTCTAAAATCACACCATTTTGTGCATCCAGAAGAAATCCTTCAAATTCATTTTATGATGAGCCCTCTGGAACTATCTGGCTTGCAGAGGAGAATTTGTTCATTAGTGATAACTTGTCAAATGACTTTTCATATAAATACATTCATAAGGCAGAAAAGGAAGTATGACAATTTTTTTTTTTCAGACAGAGTCTCACTGCATTGCCAGGTGCCAGGCTGGAGTGCAGTAGCACAATCTTGGCTCACTGCAACCTCCACCTCCTGGGTTCAAGCAATGCTGCTACCTCAGCCTCCTGAGTAGCTGGGACTACAGGTGCATGCCACCACGCCCAGCTAATTTTTGTATTTTTAATAGAGACGGGATTTCACCATGTTGGCCAGGATGGTCTCCATCTCTTGATCTTGTGATCCACCTGCCTCGTTCTCCCAAAGCGCTGGGATTACAGGCTTGAGCCACCGCTCCCGGCCTGACAATATTTTTAAATATTTAGTCGGTAGTTCATTAGAAGCAGGGTACCATGAGAACTCTCAGCTTTTGCACAAGTTTCTGACCTCAGAATCAATGAATCATAGTGATTTCTTGTTTTGTGTCAGGGTGGGATCCAATATCTGGCTGTCCATCCAAACATTAAAAATACTGAAGTTCACTGCAGGCAAGTCCCAAGAATTAGCTACGTCAAGACAGCAACTTTTATTGCAGACAATTTTTATTTTCACATAAATATAAAAATAAATCCACAATTACTTTTTTATAGGTATAGGAAGTGTTAGCATTGATATGAAACTGAACATGAGAAAAACTAACTTGTTTGCCAAGAATATAAAAAAGATTATGTAATTTAGAACATTTACATGAACCCAAAGTTTCCGAAAGCAGTGAATAAATGATCAAACTCGGTCTTCTCCTATAGAGGATAAATGAATAACTGAAAATGCAGAGTGGATAGTGATAATGTAAGTATTGGCCATTAAGATTCATTTAATTTTATCAATTTTTTTCTTGAAAGAGTTTTCAGAATGCTAATGGCTAGCTAGGTCAATATTGCATTAATTATGACAAGTGTAATAGCCATAGTAAGTGTGGATTTCTCCTAAGTACTATGCCACAAGTAACATAAGGCACAGATCTTCCAAATGAACAAGTAGCAAGCCAAATAATTGGACAATTCCAAATTTAAATATGTATATATACACAGTATATGCACACACACACACACAAACACACACACACACATATCTTATACTTGACATTTCTCTTACATTAAAAATGGGAAACTGCAAAAAATACACAGCTGGGCACAGTGGTTCATGCCTGTAATCCTAGCACTTTGGTAGGCCAAGGCGGGTGGATCACAAGGTCAAGAGATCGAGACCATCCTGGCCAACATGGTGAAACCCTGTCTCTACTAAAAATACAAAAATTAGCTGGGCATGGTGGCACGTGCCTCTGGTCCCAGCTACTTGGGAGGCTGAGGTGGAAGAATAGCTTGAGCCCGGGAGGCAGAGGTTGCAGTGAGCCGAGATTGTGCCACTGCACTCCAGCCTGGCAACAGAGCAAGACACCGTCTCAATAAAAAGAAAAAGAAAAAGAAAATACACATAGAGTAATTTTAAATTGCACATTAAGAAAGGCACAAATATCTTTGCTGACAAGTAATACTTTAAAGAGTATAAGATAATTTTTAGGAAGCCATTTTTTAGTATAAAGTAAAATGCGTGCTATGTAGAAAAATCAGAGAGTAGAGAAACTAAACTAAATAATCCTACCATCCAGAAATAATTAACGGAAGCATTTTATTTTGTTAGGACACATGTACCTATCTTGAGGTATGACCTTAAAATAAAAACACCTTAGATCTATTAACTCCTCCCATTCATGCTTTCTTTCCCTCACAATTTATTGTCACACTCTTTGTTAGAAATATTTGTCTCTTGTGAATAGTGCTGCAATAGAAATATGTGTGCATGTATCTTTAGAGTAGAATTATTTATAATCCTTTGGGTATATACCCAGTAATGGGATTGCTGGGTCAAATGGCATTTCTAGTTCCAAATACTTAAGGAATCACCACACTGTCTTCCACAATGGTTGAACTAATTTACACTCCCACCAAGAGTGTAAAAGCTTTCCTATTTCTCCACATCCTCTCCAGCATCTGTTGTTTCCTGACTTTTTAATGATCATCATTCTAACTGGTGTGAGATGGTATCTCATTGTGGTTTCGATTTGCATTTCTCTAATGATGAGTGATAAGCCTTTTTTCATATGTTTGTTGGCTGTATAAATGTCTCTTTTTGAGAAGTGTCTGTTCATATCCTTTGCCCACTTTTTGATGGGGCTGTTTGATTTTTTCTTGTAAATTTGTTTAAGTTCTTTGTAGATTCTGGGTATTAGCCCTTTGTCAGAAAGAGAGGTTGCAAAAATATTCCCCCATTCTGTAAAAAGACTTGGACCCAACCCAAATGTCCATAAATGATAGACTGAATAAAGAAAATGTGGCACATATACACCATGGAATACTATGCAGCCATCAAAAAGAATGAGTTCATGTCCTTTGCAGAGACATGGATGAAGCTGGAAACCATCATTCTCAGCAAACTAACACAGGATCAGACAACCAAACACTGCATGTTCTCACTCATAAGTGGGAACTGAACAACGAGAACATATGGGCTGAGGGAGTGGATCATCACACACTGGGGCCTGTGGGGTTTGGGGGGCCTAGGGGAGGGATAGCATTAGGAGAAATGCCTAATATAGATGATGGGTTGATGGATGCAGCTAACCACCATGGCACATGTATATCTATGTAGCAAACCTGCATGTTCTGCACATGTATCACAGAACTTAAAGTATAATTAAAAAGGGAAATATTTATCTGTACAAAGTGAGATCTTTGAGAAATTGCATATTTACCAACCCACTCCTAGTCCTCTATCCCAGAAGAGAACCATATTTTTGTGGATGAAAGAAGGTGGTTATAAAGCTAAGGTTTACAAAAGATTTAACTTAACATCTTATGATTATTTAAGAAGTTTATGTATATTTACATATTCCAGATCAAAGAGGAAAAGTAATTTTCATGGTAAAGAGAGAGAGAGAGAGAGAGAGAGAGAGAGAGAGAGAGAGAGAGAGAGAGACAATATAATGGTAGTAGAAAAAAACTGTCAATCTAGAATCCAAGCCCATCACAAATATATTTCCAGAATGAGGATAGAAGAAAAAAAATTCAGATCAAAATAGTAATAAGAAAAAATGTGTGACCCACACACCTGGTCTGAAGGATATAGTAAAGGTGTTTTTTGGCAGAAGAAAGATAATCCTAATGAAGCATTTAAGAAGTAGAAAGGAACAAAAAGAGACAAACAAACAAAAATAATCTTTGCAGCCCTATGGGCCTTAAATGTTCGTCTCTAACTTCCTGTTCCAGTGTTCATGCCAGAACTCCTCTTGGCAGCTGCTCCTGAAATACTCAAAGACGTTATATCTTCTCATGTCTTCCATGTAAGCAAATCCTCATTTAGATTCGTTCTGAGGCTTGAGAACTATCACAATCTGTATTTTCTTAACATGTGGTGATAGTCTGTTAATATTATTAGCATAGCCAATCATATGTTTTCTTCAGCACTTAGGTCATTTCTTCTCGAAGTTGCTACTGTGAGGTCAGATGCGATTGATTTTCCTATTTTACAGGATATTGCTAAAACTTGCCAAATGATTTGAGGATTTTTCTAAGCCTATCCGTAGTGTTTGAGGCTCAGTTAGCATTAGAAAATATAGGAACTGAAATTCTAACCTGCTGTCAGCTGGATGAAATCTTGTCAGAGTACTGGCTAATTAATAAAAATGCACATCTCTAATACTTATCAACCCTATTTCATGTCAAATACTGATTTGTTGGCATTGGAGGCTCACTTATTCTGAAATTTGACAGAATGCTTCCATTTCAAATATGGAGACAACGGCAGAAATATGCTAATTTTTACTTCTTTCTTACACACAGACTTCTTTATCATATGCATGACTTAATTATGTCAAAGTGAAGTTTTCCTCTACATAAAAGTAGAATAAGTTACAGTGTTTAAGGTGAAATTTGGTACTTCTAAAACAACATTTTTGCTATTTTGGCCCACCCTAGTGATTAATTATCTTATTGTACCCCTTAAAGGTAGATGAGAAATAATAAGAAAAAGAAAATGCTTTCATTGGACAGAATTTTAATTTTATTCCTCCAAGGTGCTTTTTCCATTTTCAATAGAAAGACTGAGGTGTTTACCATCTACGCCTTAAACATAAAAACATCGATTTCCCAAATATCACCTAAAGTGATCTGTGTGGTTGTATTAGTTCCTCATCAAAAAATAATGATTTCTCACATTAAAAATGATGAACTGGGATAAATTGATATTATCCTTTTAGCTTTGCTTATTGTAACTTCATTTATCACTAAAAAATACAAGGTCAAAAGTGTGTTTAATTTCCCTGCCATATCTCCACCAAAGGGTTTATTATTATAAATGTACAGTGGGTAAAGCTCTGACTCCCCACTTCATCTAGGGAAGTCATTTCCGTCAGATACATGTTTAGGTACTTTGAAGATAATAACACCCTTTTTCTCACATAGATTCTTCCAGTACTGTTAGAGTGATTGCAGGAAACTACATAGAAGGGAAATAAATATAGATTATTACACTTACAAAGAAGAATCCAATACAGAGAATCATATTTGCAAACTGAATAAAAATGTATCAATCTTCAGATTTAATGAAAACCTTTAAATACACTATGGCCTGTGGTTTATACAAAACTCATGTAAGTTTCATAGAATCACCCCTAGGGCCTTAAACCCTCAGGTTCCCATATAGCGTTGACTCTTCATACATGTTTCTTCAGTATCCCCTAATAATGCAAACCTGGGAGGACCATATATTCAGCCTTCATAATTATTTAGAGTGCTTTAGCTCACAAGAGTCTATGTAGGTGTATATTTTTTCCTATTACCATCATAGAACAATTACACTCTATTCTGGTTTTTTTTTTTTTTTTTGATATGCATAGTACAATATATATGTGTATGGGATACATACCTCTCCTCAACATTAGCCAATACCTCAATTATGAAGCTAATACCAACAGAGGGTTAGAGGGTTGTTGAGGGGCGTGTAGCCCATACATCTGCCTTACCTGTTCACGTTCTAGACCTTATTCAAGACTCAAGAGAGATAAAGCATATGTGGATTTATCTGTTTGTGTTTGTAGGAGTTTCTGCTTCTTTGATTTAGTATGCTAAACCTCATTTGGGGTTTGGCGCCATGCCGACTTCTGCAGAAGAACACGTAAGAGACACATAACAACATAAAACGTGTGTCTATTTTGGGGATGCTGTTTTGGTTGTTATCTACTATGTCACACTGCTCCTCTCTTATGAGGACTCAAGGGAGTAATTTCCCTTCAAATTTCTGTGTTCCTTTCCTGAGAAAATGGTTTGTTCTTCTCTTGAGGACATATTTTATTTGCTCTTCCATCTATACCAATTATATAAGGCCTTATGATAGTGTTCACCTTATTATCCTTTACCATGAATTTTCTCTCAACTTCTTAGACTAATACCAAACTGTAGTTATTTTTGTAAGTTATACCATACCTTTGTTTTTCAACATTTTGTCATTAAGATAAAGAAATAAAATACGTTTATCACCCTCATCATATTGTTGGAATAAGTATACCCTGGAGATGTTACTGAACATACCATGTTGGTAAGGCTGCCATAATTAAAACCCAATTTAAATGGTTAAAAAAAAAAAAAAACCCTTCCACTTCTGCCTAGGAAGCTGGAAAGAACAGCTACACTGTTAGCAACTTTTGAGTTGCTGGATATTCTGAAAATCATAACATACTCTGAATCTAGCAGAGAGCTGAGGTTACAGGGCCGTCAAATAGCCTAAATTCCAAGGAGAGGCAAGATAGCAGAGTGAAAAACTGGTGACACGGTGCAGGAGTGAAAAACGGTTGCCTTATACATGGGCGAAAAGAAAGCAGCTGATATTTTAAAGAGTTGCTGAAGACTGTCTGTTTTCCGACAGAACAGTTAAGAAACTCCAGGGAACCCAGACACAAAGGGAGCTGACGAGCACTCAAAAGCTCTTTTCCATTGGTCCTCTACTGGATGCTCACAAGAAGAATAGGGGTAGAGCTGCGGTCCAGAGAGTCTTCTGCAAGGATCAGTCACCATTGTAGGAAAGGTATGACACCATCCCTATTTCAGCTCCTCTATTTAATATAGAGCAAACAAACAAATTAAGCACAGAGCGGAGAAGAGTCAGACTTTGCCATGTGAAGATCCATCATTGATGGGAAATGGCAAAATAAATTTCCTTCCACCCTTAGAGAAGGAACCGAAATACTTCTGTGACCCAGCACCTATACTAGTGCTGTTAGAGGTTTCATACCAGCAAGGGAGAAGCAGGAAACTCCCACAAAAGACCAGCCCCAAATACTTAGCAATGTTTGTTTACCACAGAGAAGAGGGGGAGAAATGATGAAGGAGCCTCACCTTCAAGGAGCAAGCACAAAAAATAACAAAGCTGCAGGTGGGCTAAGACAATCCAGAATCCCCCTGCCTTTCACTATGAGGCTATCAAGCAGTGACTGAGTTAGCAGCAGATATATCATTTCCAGTCTGACATGTAAAGAATTTGGAGATTGTTACTCCCATTCTCACAACAAGAAAAGCAAAAAGCTGAACAAGGAGAAAATAATCAACTCTCATATCCACCAGACAACTGAGATCACAGGACAAACATCTGCCCTCAATATTGGGGAAACAGGTGAACAGAGAGCCACACTCACCAGAAACAGAAGTTTGTGAGCAGAAGCAAACTGCTGGCACCTGTCAGAACACTTAGACTGCAATTCATGAATTTCTGCAGACTCAATGTGGAGGAGCTTGAGAATTATAAAGTCTGTTTGAGCAATCAAGATGCACTTCAATAGGTAAATGGATGAACAAACTGTGGGAGGTCCATACAAGGTAGTAGTACCAGCAATGAAAAGAAATCAGCTACTAAACTATGAAAAGACATGGAAGAATCTTAAAAGCATATTGCTAAGCAAAAGAAGCAAATGTGAAAAGGCTATATACAGTATGATTCCAAATATGTGACATTCTAGAAAAGGCAAAACTATGGAGACAGTAAAAATGTCAGCAGTTGCCAAGCATCTGGAGGAAGGGAGGGAGGGACGACTACAAGGAACATAGAGGATTCTTAGGACAGAACAACTGTCATCATCCTGTAGTGCCAGAGATCTGTCCTTACACATTTGTCAAAACTCACAGAAAGTACCAGAGAATGAACTAATGTATCAATATTTGCCCATCCATTCTAACAAATAGACTGAACTGATTCTAATAATAGGGGAACTGTGTGTATTTGTAGTATGTGTGTGTGAAATGTGTGTTTATGTGCACATGCTCATTAGGGTATATGGGAACTCTATGCTTTCTGTTCAATTTTTTGTATACCTAAAACTTCTCTGAAAAATAAAGTTTATTTAGGAGGAGGCAAGATGGCGTCATAGAGGCAACTCAGGATTGCAGCTCTCAGTGAAGGCGCAGAGGGTGAGTCCTAGCCACATTCTCGGATGTTCCTTTTATGCCCACAGAGCGTTGAAAGTCCCAGGTGTGGGAGAGACACGGGACACTAGCGCAGCCGGCTAACGCAGCCAGCTCCCACCGCCTCTTCAGCTGGCGCCGCAGTGGGACCCGGCGCGGAACTCACTGGTCTGGGTGCCCTGTTAAACCGGCAATCTGAGATTTGGAAGGGCAGATTGGCATGTTCATCTGATTGAATGGGACTTGGACAATAAGCCAGACCAGGAGTTTCCTTGGAAGCGTGATCTGAGCCGGGGTAGTGGGCAGCGGCACGGGAGATCGCACGGATCCCAGTGCCCTATCAGCAGGCTACTGGGGCGCCAGTGAGAAAGTCGACCTTTCAGCTTGGGGAGAGGAAGAGAGAGAGAGAGAGGACGGACTCTGAGGCAGGGAGCTGGGTGATCGGGCTCGGGGGGTCCCACACTCACGGGGACAAGCAGGGTGTCGACTGGAGGTGCTTGGGGCTGAGAGTTTTGCTGCCAGCATCTAGGACGGTGCAGCCCGGTGAGGGAGGGGCGTCCACCATTGCTGACGCAGTCCACCCCCACTGAAGTACCGCCCAGGACTGACGCAGCCTGCCGTTGCTGAGGCAACCTGCCACAACAGAGAGACTCTGCCAGGAGCTGGGAGTGCTCCACAGCAGAAGGGAGCCCAGCAGCAATAGGGTGGACCCGTGCTAGCAGGTCAGAGCCCTGGCAGACAAATAGTGAATAAACTGCCACCTAGTGGGGCAGGACAGTGCAACAGATACTCATAAAGAAAGCCCCAACTCCCTGAGACAGAGCATCTAAGGGGGAAAAAAAAGGGTGGTGTTGTATGAGTTCTACTGCAGCAGACATAAACAACCTCTCAACAACCCTGAATGAACAACAGAGCTCACAGCTCAGCACTGGAGCTCCTATAAAGCACAGACTGTCTCCTCAAGCAGCTCCCTGACCCCTGTATATCCAAGGAGTCACCCCAGAAAAGGACTAATCAGACTGACATTTGACTGGCATTATTCTGGAACAAGGACAGCAGAAGAAGAAACTGGTATCATCCCTCACTGTTCCACAGCTGCTGCAGGTATACCCCAGACAAGCAGAGCCTGGAGGGGACCTCAGCACTCATACAGCAGAGGGGATAGACCATTAAAGGGAAAACTAAGTAACAGAAATACTTCATCATCAACAATCTCAGTGTCCACACAGAGACCCAATTGAAAAATCAGCAACTACTAAGATGACAGGTGGATAAATCCATAAAGTTGGGAAGAAACCAGCGCAAAAAGGAGGAAAGCACCTGAAACCAAAACACCTCACCTCCAAAAAAGGACCAACACTCCACACCAGCAAGGGAACAAAGCTGGACGGAGAATGAATGTGACGAAATGATGGAATCAGACTTCAGAAAGTGGATAATGAGAAACTTCAGTGAGCTAAAGGAACATGTACTAAACCAGTGCAAAGAAACTAAGAACCTTGAAAAAAGATTTGAAAAAAGATTCGAGGAATTGATAACGAGAATGGACAACTTAGAGAGGAATATGAATGAATTGAAGGAGCTGAAAAACACAACACGAGAACTTCGCGAAGCATGCACAAGTTTCAACAGCCAAATTGACCAAGCAGAAGAAAGAATATCAGAAGTTGAAGATCAACTCAATGAAATAAAATGAGAAACCAAGATTAAAGAAAAAAGTACAAAAAGGAATGAACAAAATCTCCAAGAAATGTGGGACTATGTGAAGAGACCCAACTTACGTTTGATAGGTGTACCAGAATGTGACAAAGAGAATGAATCCAAGCTGGAAAACACTCTTCAGGATATTATCCAGGAAAATTTCCCCAACCTAGCAAGACAGGTCAATACTCAACTCCAGGAAATACAGAGAACACCACAAAGATACTCCGCAAGAAGAGCAACCCCAAGGCACATAATCATCAGATTCACCAGGGTTGAAACGAAGGAGAAAATACTAAGGGCAGCCAGAGAGAAAGGTCGGGTCACCCACAAAGGGAAGCCCATCAGACTCACAGCAGATCTCTCGGCAGAGACTCTACAAGCCAGAAGAGAGTGGGGGCCAATATTCAACATCCTTTAAGAAAAGAGCTTTCAACCCAGAATTTCATATCCAGCCAAACTGAGCTTCATAAGTGAAGGAAAAATAAAATCCTTCACAAACAAGCAAGTACTCAGAGATTTTGTCACCACTAGGCCTGATTTACAAGAGCTCCTGAAAGAGGCACTACACATAGAAAGAAACAACCAGTTCCAGCCATCCTAAAAGCATATCGAATGCTAAAGACCATCAACAAAATGAAGAATGTACATGAACCAATGGGCAAAACAGCCAGCTAGCATCAAAATGGCAGTATCAAATTCACACATAACAATATTAACCCTGAATGTAAATGGGCTAAATGCACCAATCAAAAGACACAGACTGGCAAATTGGATAAAAAACCAAAACCCATCAGTGTGCTGTATCCAGGAAACCCACCTCACACGCAAAGATACACAAAGGCTCAAAATAAAAGAATGGAGGAAGATTTACCAAGCAAATGGAGAGCAAAAAAAGCAGGAGTTGCAATTCTCATCTCTGATAAAATAGACTTTAAAGCAACAAAGATCAAAAGGGACAAAGACGGTCATTACATAATGGTAAAAGGATCGATACAACAAGAAGAGATAACGATTCTAAATATATACAGACCCAATGTAGGAGCACCCAGATATATAAGGCAAGTTCTTAATGACTTACAAAGAGACTTAGACTCCTACACAATAATAGTGGGAGACTTTAACACTCCACTGTCAATATCAGACAGATCAACCAGACAGAAAATTAACAAGGATATCCAGGACTTGAACTCAGACCTGGAACAAGCAAACCTGATAGACATTTACAGAACTCTCCACCCCAAATCCACACAATATACATTCTTCTCAGCACCACATCACACCTACTCCAAAATTGACCACATAATTGGAAGTAAAGCACTCCTCAGCAAATGCAAAACAACGGAAATCATAACAAACAGTCTCTCAGATCATAGTGCAATCAAGTTGGAACTCAGAATTCAGAAAATAACTCAGAACAGCACAGCTTCATGGAAACTGAATAACTGGCTCTTGAATGTTGATTGGATAAAAAATGAAATGAAGGCAGAAATAAAGAAGTTCTTTGAAACCAACGAGAATGAAGACACAACGTACCAGAATCTCTGGGACACATTTAAAGCAGTCTGTAGAGGAAAATATATAGCAATAAGTGCCCACATGAGAAGAGTGGAGAGATCCAAAATTGACACCCTATCGTCAAAATTGAAAGAGCTAGAGGAGCAAGATCAAAAAAGCTCAAAACCTAGCCAAAGACAAGAAATAACTAAGATCAGAGCAGAACTGAAGGAGATAGAGACAAGAAAAACCCTTCAAAAAATCAATAAATCTAAGAGCTGTTTTTTTGAAAAGATCAACAAAATGGACAGACGACTAGCCAGACTGATAAAAAAGAAAAGAGAGAACAACCAAATAGATGCAATAAAAAACGATAAAGGGGAAATCACCACAGATTCCACAGAAATTCAAACCATCATCAGAGAATACTACAAACAACTCTATGCACACAAACTAGTAAATCAGGAAGAAATGGATAAATTCCTGGACGCCCGTGTCCTCCCAAGCCTAAACCAGGAGGAAGCTGAAACTATGAATAGACCAATAACAAGGTCAGAAGTCGAGGCAGGAATTAAGAGCCTACCACACAAAAAAAGCCCAGGTCCAGATGGGTTCACAGCTGAATTCTACCAGACACACAAAGAGGATCTGGTACCATTCCTTCTGAAACTATTCCAAATAATCCAAAAAGAGGGAACCCTTCCCAAATCATTTTATGAGACCAACATCATCCTGATACCAAAACCTGGCAGAGACTCAACAAGAAAAGAAAACTTCAGGCCAATATCCATGATGAACATAGATGCAAAAATCTTCAATAAAATACTGGCAAATCGATTGCAACAGCACATTAAAAAACTTATCCATCACGATCAAGTAGGATTCATCCCGGGGATGCAAGGCTGGTTCAACATACGCAAGTCTATAAATGTAATTCACCACATAAACAGAAGCAAAAACAAAAACCACATGATTATCTCAATTGATGCAGAGAAGGCATTTGACAAAATTCAACAGCCCTTTATGCTAAAAACCCTCAATAAACTTGGTATTGATGGAACATATCTCAAAGTAATAAAAGCTATTTATGACAAACCAACAGCCAATATCATACTTAATGGGCAAAAACTGGAAGCATTCCCTTTGAAATCCGGCACTAGACAAGGATGCCCTCTCTCACCACTTCTATTCAACATAGTACTGGAAGTTCTAGCCAGAGCAATCAGGCAAGCAAAAGAAATAAAGGGTATTCAAATAGGAAAGGTGGAAGTCAAATTGTCTCTATTTGCAGATGACATGATAGTATACCTAGAAGACCCCATCACCTCAGCCCAAAAGCTCCTGCAACTGATAAGCAACTTCAGCAAAGTCTCAGGATATAAAATCAATGTTCAAAAATCACAAGCATTCCTATACACCAATAACAGACTTAAAGAGAACCAAATTAAGAACGAACTGCCATTCACAATTGCTACAAAGAAAATAAAATACCTAGGAATACAACTCACTAGGAATGTAAGGGACCTCTTTAAGGAAAACTACAAACAACTGCTCAATGAAATAAGAGAGGACACAAACAGATGGAGAAACATTCCATGTTTGTGGTTAGAAAGAATCAATATTGTGAACATGGCTACACTGCCCAAAGTAATTTACACATTCAATGCTATCCCCATCAAACTACCATTGAATTTCTTCACAGAACTGGAAAAAACCACCATGAATTTCGTATGGAACCAAAAAAGAGCCCGAATAGTCAAGTCAATTCTAAGCAAAAAGAACACAGCAGGAGGCATCACGCTACCAGACTTCAAACTATACTACAAGGCTACAGTAATCAAAACAGCATGGTACTGGTACCAAAACAGAGATATAGACCAATGGAACAGAACAGAAGCATCGGAGGCAACACAACATATCTACAACCATATTATCTTTGATAAACCAGACAAAAACAGGCAATGGGGAAAGGATTCCCTATTTAATAAATGGTGTTGGGAAAACTGGCTAGCCATGTGCAGAAAGCAGAAATTGGACCCCTTTCTGACACCTTACACTAAAATTAACTCCAGATGGATTAAATACTTAAATGTAAGACCTGACACCATAAAAACCCTAGAAGAAAATCTAGGCAAAACCGTTCAGGACATAGGAGTAGGCAAGGACTTCATGAACAAAACACCAAAAGCATTGGCAACAAAAGCCAAAATAGACAAATGGGACCTAATCAAACTCCACAGCTTCTGCACGGCAAAAGAAACAGTCACTAGAGTGAATCGGCAACCATCAGAATGGGAAAAAATCTTTGCAGTTTACACATCTGACAAAGGACTGATATCCAGAATTTACAAAGAACTCAAACAGATTTACAGAAAAACAAACAAACAAGCCCATTGAAAAATGGGCAAAGGATATGAACAGAAACTTTACAAAAGAAGACATACATGAGGCCAACAAACATATGAAAAAGTGCTCATCATCATTGGTCATTAGAGAGATGCAAATCAAAACCACATTGAGATATCATCTCACACCAGTTAGAATGGCTATCATTAAAAAATCTGGAGACAGCAGATGCTGGAGAGGATGTGGAGAAATAGGAACACTCTTACACTGTTGGTGGGAGTGTAAATTAGTTCAACCATTGTGGAAGACAGTGTGGCGATTCCTCAGGGACCTAGAAATAGAAATTCCATTTGACCCAGCAATCCCATTACTGGGTATCTATCCAAAAGACTATAAATCGTTCTACTATAAGGACACATGCACACGAATGTTCATTGCAGCACTGTTTACAATAGCAAAGACCTGGAACCAACCCAAATGCCCATCGATGATAGACTGGACTGGGAAAATGTGGCACATATACACCATGGAATGTTATGCAGCAATAAAAAATGATGAGTTTGTGTCCTTTGTAAGGACATGGATGAATCTGGAGAACATCATTCTCAGCAAACTGACACAAGAACAGAAAAAGAAATACTGCATATACTCACTCATAGGTGGGTGAGAAAAATGAGAACACATGGACACAGAGAGGCAGTCTACTATACACTGGGGACTGTTGGGGGAAATGGGGGAGGGACAGCGGGGGGGCGCTGGGGGGGATAGCCTGGGGATGAATACCAAGTGTGGGTGAAGGGGAGGAAGGCAGCAAAACACACTGCCATGTGTGTACCTATGCAACTATCTTGCACGTTCTGCACATGTACCCCAAAACCTATAATGCAATAAAAATTAAAAAAAAAAAAAAAAGTTTATTTAATTTAAAAAAAAAGTTGCTGGTTCATTCTGGTGATAGTGTGTTTTGTGGTGCAGCATGCAATTTAAAGAAAAATACCTACGGGGTGTATTTTTTTAAACTTGAAAATGTATTTATGTATCAAATTATTGAATTTTTAATGTAATGGGGATTTTTAATAAATAAAACAATTGGTAAAACCATAGGGAAAAATATATTTATGTTCCACCTGAGAATTAACAAAATTTTTATTTTCTTCTTCTGTGTGTGCATGTGTGGTGTTTGCATAACTGAGATCTTAAAAATCTTTACTTACTTTGAGTAATTTATAAAACAATGTGTTTTTTCTTGTATCATCACATAGCATGAAGAAAAATCACATTAAAATATTTTCTCAAATATTTTATTTGAGATAAATGTTGATGATTTTAGAAAATATTGTATATTTAGCTGCCTTTTTCCCACCAATGTGGGAATGCTTATACCATGCAACTTTGTCATAATTTATTACTTTTATTTAAAATACATTTTATAATCCAAACTTATTTTTAATTGCTTTTTGAATGAACATTTTATTATTCATGAAAGTATGTTCATATTTTCTATTTACAACTTTTTGATTCTCATCCTTTATTCAATACAAATTGAAAGAATTTTAAACGAGGAATATTAAGATATGTTACATTTGGTATTTTAGTATATTAATATTTTATATTTGTAATAAATACCTTTTTATTATTTTGTTCATTTTTGTGAATGTAAAAGTTATATTCACTCCAAAAATTTAAAGCACATAAAAATCCATAATTTTCCAAACCCCCCAAATTGCTAATATTTTATGTATATTCATAATTATATGTACCTGAATCTATTACTATGTTTTTATTACTAGAAACATATTACCATAATTTTAAACAATTATTCTCATTAAATCTTTATTTTATTAATGAGTTTTCATACAATTATTTTAATAGCTGTCAAATACTCCAAAATATGGGACTATTTCATTATTTCACCAATCTCATACTTTTGAAAGGTTAATAATTTCCACAAATATCATATTGAAAAGAGAATCTTGGTAGCTACATTTTTTGCATCCTTTCCTTGCTTTTTCCTTAGGATTTACTCCCATAAGTAAAATTTTGGCTTAAAGAATATATAATTTAAGCAAATTTATTGAGTCAATATCACTATTTTTGCTTTAAGGGAATTACAGCTATTTATATACTCATCAGCACTCTGAGATATTCTGCTTTATTACTATTATATATGTATATGCACATACACATACATGTATACACATACTTAGATACACACGTATTTGGATAGCCACATTTGCATGCATGTGCACACACACAGGCACATGTTTGTGCACATACACATATGTTCAAAACAATGGCAATTAGATTAAAAAGCTTAGAAATTTATTGGTTAAGATGTTACATCATTCTTTTTTTTAGATGGAGTTTTGCTATATTGCCTAGTCTAGAGTGTGATGGTGCAGCCTTGGCTCACTGTAACTGCCACCTCCTGGGTTCAAGTGATTCTCCTGCCTCAGCCTCCTGAGTTGCTGGGATTATAGTCAGGTGCCCCAGTGCCTGGCGAATTTTTGTATTTTTATATGGACAGGGTTTCACTATGTTGGCCAGGCTGGTCACGAACTCTTGACCTCAGATGATCTGCCCACCTCAACCTCCCAAAGTGCTGGGATTACAGGCATGAGCCACCATGCCCGGACTTACATCATTTGTATAGTGGAGGTAATACATTTGTTTACATTTCTGTTGCCTTATGTTTATGAACTGCACATTTGATAACGTAATTATTTTCTCTGTTATAATTACAGTAATTGCATTTAAGGAGTTCTAATACTTCTTAATATTATGAGGGGATCAACTCTTGCCCTGCCTTATAAAATATAATTGCTCCATGGTTTGACTTCTTTTGGTAATTTTGTGTTCTTATAGATCAAATTAATGTTTCGTCTTTTTCTGTAGCTGAAGGTTTTAAAAGGTATTTCCTGAAACTAAGTTCTAATAATGATTTATACTTTATTTGTGCTGTTAAATTTACTTTATTATTTCACAACAATATTTAAAATATCCATTGAGGATTTTCTTTTGTTTAAAAGCTTAATGGAAATTTAATTTACCTAGAACACGTGTACATAATTGTGTCAACCACAAACAGATAGCACGATGGGCTGTCACATATTTAACACCTGAGCAGCCACCATTGACATCTAGAAAGAATTGTGATCAAACACTGGAAGCCCCACGTGACTCTCTCCAATCATTTCTCACCCCTCCCAAAATGGCAGCCACCATCTTCATGTATAACATCATAAGGTTAGTTTGCTTCTTTTTAAAATTTGTTATAATGACATCATACAGTATGTTTGCAGCCAGAATTCTCTGGATTCTTTAGCTCAATATCATATATGTGATAATACTTTTCAACCATGCTGATATGGATACTCAGGGTTTTTGCAATTTTTGGCAATAAAAAACAGTTTTGCAGGAACATTGTAGTACGTCTTTTGATTAACACAAGCTGGAATTCTGTGGGATGTATAACTAAGGCTGGAATTCCTGTCACATAGAGCATGCTTATATTCAGCTTTGGTAAATAATATTGGACAATTTCTCAAAATGGATGTATCAAATTGTACCCCCTCCAGCAATATGTGAGCACCCCAATTGTTCCACATCTTCTCTGGTAAGTGTTTTTTTTCCCTTTGTTTGTTTCACCTGCATGCTGGTGTATTTTAGGACTGTTGCTTTATGATTTCAATACTTACTTCCTAGTTAACTAGGGAAGTTAAGCAACATCTCACTGCACATATTGGTGAGTGGGATACCCTCCTCTATGAAGTGGCTTTTTCGGTCTCTTTTTCCACTTTTACTTTTTTTTCTTGTTTTGTTAATTTTTTGTTTGTTTGTCTTACTTTAAGTTCTGGGATACATGTTCAGAAAGCGCAGGTTTGTTACATACACATGTGCCATGGCGGTTTGCTGCACCTATCAACCTGTCATGTAGGTTTTAAGCCCTGCATGCATTAGGTATTTGTCCTAATGTGCTCCCTCCCCTTACCTCTCCCTATGGGCCCCCGTATATGATGTTCCCTGTCTCTGTCCATGTGTTCTCGTTTTTCAGCTCCCACTTATGACTGAGAATATTTGGTGTTTGATTGTCTGTTCCTGCATTAGTTTGCTGAGGATGATGGTTTCCAGTTTCATTTACGTCCCTGAAAAGGGCCTGAACTCATTCTTTTTTATGGCTGCATAGTATTCCATGGTGTATATGTGCCACATTTTTTTTTTTTATTCAGTCTATCATTGATGGGCAGTTGGGTTGGTTCCAAGTCCTTGCTATTGTAAATAGTGCTGCAATAAACATACATGTGCATGTATCTTTATAGCAGAATGATTTACAATCCTTTTCAACCTCATCAAAAAGGGGGTGAAGGATCTGAACAAACACTTTTCAAAAGAAGACATTTATGTGGCCTCAAGTGATCCTCCCACCTCAACCTCCCAAAGGATACTTTATAAATTTGAGTAAAGACAGAAATCATTCCTCCTTTTGTGTCCCTTTAGCTTCCCCAGTTTATGATGGAATTGTCTAATATTTTTATACATATATTATCTGATATGTCTCATAAATCAGAGGTTGTAAGTTTTGCTGCAATGTCACACATCTTTTAGAAAACTCAAGAGGAAAAGGAGAGAGCCTATTAGATTAGTTTACTCAACCACATTCTTTCTTGGTTCAGATGTTCTACAGTTACTTGTTTTATCATTTTCTTCCTGTTTAGAGAACTTCCCTCAGCCGTTCTTGTAGAGTAAGTCTGCTGGACAAATGGACAAATTATTTTATCCATTTTCCACCTGAGTATGTCTTGGTTTTTCCCTTCACTTCTGAAGGGGATTTTTAGTGGATGTAAGATACTGAGTTGACCATGCTTTTCTCTCAAGACTTGAAAAATGTGCAACTTCCTTCTGGCTTCCGTGGTTTCTAACGGGAAATCTGCTGTCATTCTAATAATTTCTTATCCACAGCTATGGTGCTTTATTTTTTTCCTCTCTTACTGCTCTCAAATATTTTGTCTTTAGTTTCCAGAAGTTTAAATATTATATGTCATTTTGTAGTCTTCCTTGCCCTTTGAATTATACTTTATCAAATTTGAAAAGTTTCGGTCACCATTTTTCTTTCTTTCTGTCTTTCTTTTTTAGCCAGTGTCTCACTCCATTGCCTAGGCTGGAAGGCAGTGACGCTATCTTGGCTCACTGCAACCTCCGCCTCCCAGGTTTAACTGATTCTGCTGCCTCAGCCTCCTGAGTTGCTGGGATTACAGGCTCCATCCACACGCCCAGCTAATTTTTCTGTAGTTTTTACTAGAGATGGGCTTTCACCATCTTGGCCAGGCTGTACTCAAACTCCTGACCTCATAATCCACCTGCCTTGGCCTCCCAAAGTCCTAGAATTAGGGGCATGAGCCACCACACCCGTCCTATTTTTCTAAGTACTTTTTTAGCTTCACACTCTTTCTCTTCTCTTCTCTTCTCTTCTCTTCACTAGAATGTAAAAAACGTTGAATATGTTCTATAGTTATGTAGGTTCCTGAGGCTCTGTTCATCATTTTGATCCAGTATATTTTCTCTCTGACACTTGGAATGGATTTTTTCGTTGTTTTATTTACAGGCTTACAGATTCTTTCCTTTGCATCTAAATTTTGTTTTGAGTTTATCTAAAAATTTTTATTTATTATATTTTTCAGTTCTAAAGGTTCTGATAAGTTCTTTACAGTTTTTTTGTAGTTCTTGAGTTTTCTGTCTTAGCTGGTACTGTCCATCTTATTCATTTATTTCAAACATGTTTGTAATAGTTTGTTGAATCATTTTATAATGGCTAATATAAAATGTTCAGATTAGCTGTTCATCTTTTCTTAACTTTGTATCTTTCTGTTTCTTGGTATGATGAATCATTTTTTAAAATTAAAACCTATGGATTGGGGTATTATGGCAGGAGATTCTGAACCTTGTTTAAACCATCTGTTTTAGGGGCTTCCTCTGATACCACTCCACCAGATGAATGAGGAGAGATGTCACTTCATTACTGCTGGAGGTAATGAGTGCTTCACAAGCATTTCCTTTGGCCTCTACTGACATCAAAGTGGGGGTATCATTTCTCCTGGGCAGTGGTTAAAGTCTGACTCTTTACTGGATAGACTTCTGACATTGTCCCAGGAAAAAATCAGCTGTATTATCATGCTCACTTAAGACAGCAAAGGCTTACCGGGATCCTATAATTCTATCTTTACCAGATATGACAACCTGGCAATTACCTACATTTGGGCATGTTTATTATTTTCATTATGTTTTTGTTTTCTATCTGGCTTCCTGCTTTATTTATTTGTTTTGCCATCTGGGCCCTTTCTTTGGTTAATTAAATATGTTGTGTAATTTAATTTTCTCTCTCTTATGTTGCTAGCTATACATTATTTCGCTTTAAGGTATACTTCAGAGATCTGTGAATTCACTCTTGACGTGCTATAGTCTAATAAAAATACTTTTTCTGTGTCACCTAAACAAATGCCTTCATCTAATTTTTATTTTTGAAATATTTTTTCTGGGCATAAAGTTATGGGTTGGCAGATAAATTCTTTCAGTCCTTTAAAGATGCCATTCCATTACCTTTGGCTTTAGTTTTGTTGTTCTTTTTCTTGGCAAGAAATATAGCACAGGATTTTATTCCATTATTGGAGGTGTGCCTTTATTTCTCTAAATGTTTTCATGATTTTCTTTTTGTCTTTTGTTTTTCAACAATATTATTATTATGTGTCCAAGGTAATTTTCTATGTAATTATATACTATTTGGTATGAAAAGATTCTTTTTTTCATAGGTAAATGTCTTCCAAGATTTTTTGTAAAATTCTCAGTTATTATTTTAAATATTATCCTGCTTCATTTTTTCTCATTTCCATCTGGGTCTCCATTTAAGCTGACTTCAGAAACTTCTTAGAAATTCTGCATAGCTCTAATAGTCTTTTCTGTATATTCTGTTTTTAGTAGTTCACTTCAGTTGGACTATTTGCTATTGAACCTTTATTTCACTTCATGCAAACTGCCTTTTAGTGTACTCAACATTCTATTGAAATAATCTAATGATTCTTTAATTTCAAATATGTTATCAGTCTTGAAATTTTCATTTGATCATTTTGATTATACAGATTGCCCAATTATCCATAAAATCTCCATTTAATCTATTTTCCACGGATTTTTTGCCTATGTTTTGAATCTATTCATCATAATTTTTATTAAAATTTTTTTCCCAATTAAAGCCAATTTCTGCAACACCAGCAAAAGTGTTCTATGGGCTTCTTTTCTCCCCCTTGCTCTTAAAAATAAAGTTTTATCATAAGCTTACAGTATTTTTTTTAAATTAAATGCCAGACAAAGTATGTAAAAAATAGAGATTACCCTGATAAAATTATTTTTCCGTATCAAGGGTTCATTCACTCTTCCCTCCTGGTGAGAAGGAATCCTATCTATTTATCTAGATGTAATGAGACTGGGCTAAATCAAGATAAGGCTGCCACCCTAATGTGTCTACCCTGGCCCTGTGGAGTTTTTAGCCAACAGCCTTTCATAGTCTGTATTCCTTGTCCTTCACTGTCATCACTTAATTACTATTTTCACTCTCACCCCTAAAGATCTCTGATCTTCTTTCCAGCAGCTTTCTGTTTAGTTATTAATCTCAAGCTCCATGCAGGTACAGTACTCAGCAAATGTCCTAGAAATGAAGTGGACTGGCCAAATGTTTCCAGCCTCCTCTCCCCATTAATGGTCTCAACTCATGCAGTTTTCTTCTTGCCAAGCATTTATTTACAAATGCCCACGTGCAAAATGAGCTGTCAACGTCCCACTCACATTCAGAGGTGATTGAGTCGAGATTCCAAGGCCCTGGAGCTCTCACTGCTTTAGCAATTCTTCACTGACTTCATACACATCATTTAACTTGCTTTACTAATTTTGCTAAGCATGAATATTTGCCTGCCAATAGAGAGTCTAATCAATTTGAAGGTAAAGTTAATGGTTTAAATGTAAACCTATTAGTTAGGTCAAATGGATTTGGGTGTGTGGTAGGCATTCTTTCCTTTTCCAAAGAGTTAACTAATTAATTTCTACAATATGGCTGGTCTGAGTGCAGTGGTGTTTACAATACAATTTACCTAATAATGATTTTCCTATTGATGTGAAGTATATTACTTTTTACATTAAAATTAAACATAAAATTCCAATGGTTTCTGTCAATATATACCTTCTTCAGAGCCACACTTAAAATTAAACTGACACATTAAAATATTTATATATAGTTGACTAGTAAATCTCTATTTTTGCTTTCAATATTCATCATTTTTGTTGGTAATCCCATGTAGGTATTATTTTAGATAAATAAATATTAAACCGAGGGATTTTTTTTTAAATCAAATAAGAGACAAACATCGGAGTTTTGAATGAAAACAAAATTAAAACTCTTTTGTAGTGAATCAGTACTTTTACTACCTTAAAACTTCTTATTCGAGGAATTGTACATATCTCTCTATAATTTTTTATAATTTTTATAATGTGGTTTTACTTATTTCTTCATATGTTTATGAACTGGTATTGTACAATGAATATTGTGAGTGAGGTGATTCTTTAAATATAATTTACAATGACACATCTGAAGTAGCTCTTTTATTGGCTCTGTCATGGGGTATTTTATTAAACTCTTACATGCAAACTAATACATTTTTTCTTTTAATTGTGAAAACCATCCTGTGCAACTCAACCATTTGTTGAAACATAAACTCTGCCTAAACAAAGAAATAGCACATCATCAGCACTCCCAAGACTATCCTCTCCCTCCATAAAGGTAATCACTATTCTAATATTTGCGGTGAGTACTCTCTTGCATTTTATTCTATTATCACATAATCATGCAGATAAAAAAGTATCCTAGTTTTTATTAATTTTGTGTACTCATAACTTTTTTGACATTCTTCTTTGGTCAAAATTTCATTTGATATTCATTTATGCTGTTTTTGATAGCTGTAGCTCGTGAATATTTTCTGTTCTATAGAATATCATTGTATTTGTAATTTATTTATTCACTCTCTTGCTAATGGATATTTTTATTATTTCCATTATTGGTGGTTAGATGAATAATGATGCATTGAATGTTTCTGTACATATTCCTTAGGAGTGTGCCTTGCTCTTGGGTAAAAACTTAGATGGGAAAATTTGGGGATATTATTTTCATATTTAATACATAATATTAAACTTCTTCCAAAGTGACATTATTGATTTATATGCACACCAGTATAGGAGCTGTCCTATTGATCCACATTTTGACAGATATTTTTAAAATTGTAGTTACATAGATGACTGCAGTGATATCACATTGCTATATTTATGGGAATATCCCTCAGTAGAAATATGCTGGAGTGCATTTTTCTTGTGATTGTTACTATTTAGATGCTCCAATTTGACAAATTTGGCCCAGGCATGTTGTTGACTATTCTGTTTGACCTGTGACTTTTCTTCTTAATTTGTAGAAGTTTTTTTCTACACATTCTTAGTATGAACCATTTCTAGATTATGTGTTGCAACTATTTTATAGCATCTTGCAGTTTCCCTTTCCACAATCTGCATGGTGTCTCTAGGAGCAGGAGTGATCTCTCCTCTTTAATTCCTTATCTTCTTTATTTGCCTCCATCTCTTTTTGTCTCCTGGTTAGTTTATTTATTTTATTATTTTATTTTATTTTATTCTTTTGAGACGGAGTTTCGCTCTTGTTACCCAGGCTAGAATGCAATGGCGCAATCTCGGCTCACCGCAACCTCCGCCTCCTGGGTTCAGGCAATTCTCCCGCCTCAGCCTCCTGAGTAGCTGGGATTACAGGAATGCCCCACCATGCCCAGATAATTTTTTTTGTATTCTTAGTAGAGACGGGGTTTCACCATGTTGTCTAGGATGGTCTCGATCTCTTGACCTCGTGATCCACCCGCCTCGGCCTCCTAAAGTGCTTGGATTACAGGCGTGAGCCACCACGCCTGGCTGGTTAGTTTATTTTTATATCAATTTTATTGATCGTTCCAAGAAACTCTTTTCAGTTTCAAAGCTTTTTTCTATCTTTTTTTGTTTTGTTTTGGCTTTCTACATTATTAATTTTTGTACTTACTTCGTTTTCCCTTTTTGTTTATATTTCTAGTTTCCTTATGTATAAACTTAAGTAATTGATTGGAGACTTCATTTTTCTAATATAAAAATTTGGCCAGGTGCGGTGGCTCACACCTGTAATCCCAGCACTTTGGGAGGCCAAGGCGGGCAGATCAACTGAGGTCAGGAAGTCGAGACCAGCCTGGCCAACATGGTGAAACCCATCTCTACTAAAAATACAAAAATAGCCTGGCATGGTAGCACATGCCTGTAATCCCAACTACTTGAAAGGCTGAGGCAGGAGAATCATTTGAACCTGGGAGGTGGAGGTTACAGTGAGCCAAGATCACACCATTACACTCCAGCCTGGCCTACAGGGTAAGATTTCATCTCAAAAAGAAAAATAAAATAAAAATTGAATGCTATCATTTTTGCTCTAAGCAGTACTCCAAGTGCAGTTCACAAATTGTAATATTTTGTTTTATTTATTTAAAATATTAAATTACCTTTTATAATTTTTTAACCCATAGTTATATAAAAGGGTGCTTATTAATATTCTAATATTTGGAGAATTTCCCAAATATCTTTCTGTTATTGATTCCTTATGTATTTTCCCACAGTTCAGAAACATACTATATTATTTTAATCCTCACTTATTGACTGAGAATTATTTCAAGGCAAGAATAGGGTCTACGTGTTAGTCAGAGTTCTCCAGAGAAACAGAACCAACAGGATATCTAAAGATGTAGAAGGAAAGATCTATTACGGACATTGGCTCCCATGATTGTAGAAGCTGAGTGTTCCATAATCAGCTATCTGCAGGCAGGAGGGCTGAGAAAGCCATTGGTACAACTCAGCCTATGTCAAAATGTCAAAGGTCTGAGACCCTTAGAATGGAGGTGGAGGTGAGGTGGGGGCAGATGTGAGGGGATGGTAGGCACTGGTATGAGTCCCTGAGTCAAAAGGTGGGAAAAGTAGGAGCTCTGATGTCTTCGGACAGGAAAAGATGGATGCCGTAGGTCAAGAAGAAGGCGCAATTCAGCTGTCCTCTGCCTTATCGTTCTGTTCTGGCCCATAACAGACCCATTCTTAGTTTTGCTTATGTGTATGTAATAGGATTTTTTTCTCTTTGTTAATGTTTGTTAAGATTTTTCTCTTTGTCTCTGATTTTCTGTGATGTGATTATTAATTTATGCCTGCATGTGGTCCTCTTTATGTTTATTCTGTTTGGTGTTTATTGAAATTTGGGGGATGTGTTAGGTCATCATTTGTATTAGTTTGGAAAATTGTACCCATTATTGTATTAAATATTTGTTATATATCCCTATTGTTTACTTCTTGGACTTTGATTTCACATGTTTTAGAGCTTGATATTTTCCACAGGCAATTCACACTCTGGTCATTTTTCTCAATAATATTACTCCCTATGCTTCATTTTATTATAGTCTCTTTTGCAATGTCTGTTATTTTCTGAATCCTTCTCTGGCAATCTCTACTAGAGTGCTGTTAATCTTATCCAGTACATATTTTACTTCATATTATTTTTTCTAGAAGTTATATATGATTTTTTCTTTTTTTCTTGAGACAAGTTCTCGCTCTGTCACCTAGTGATGCAGTCACAGCTCACTGCTGCCTCAACCTCCTGGGATCAAGTGACCCACTCACCTCTAATAATTTCTAGCACCTGTATATTATCATAATTTTTTATAAATTAGTGTTAAACACTTCACAAATAATTCAAGACCCTTACAGCCATACCTGGTCATTTAACACCACTAGGTCTTTGTACTCTGGCATTAGACTTAATACTTCTACATATGCTATAAACCCATAGTGTGGGGTTCTTAACTTGTCTTTAAGTGGTTAGTTTTCTTGTAGTGCATTTAAGAAATATGAAAATAAGCTGGTTGGCCCGCCCGGCTATCCTCCCAGGGTGTGTTGCGGCGGCGCTTCCTTTCTGCTCGGCTGTTGTCCTGCGTGGGAGTCGCAGGGTCATAGTCAGCCATGGCGCCCAGCCGGAATGGCATGATCTTAAAGCCCCACTTCCACAAGGACTGGCAGTGGCGCGTGGCCACATGGTTCAACCAGCCGGCCCAGAAGGCCCGGAAGATCCGTAGACGCAAGGCCCGGCAAGCCAAGGCGTGCCGCATCACCCCGAGCCCCGCGTCGGGGCCCATCCGGCCCATCATGCGCTGCCCCACCGTTCGCTACCACACGAAGGTGCGCGCCGGCCGCGGCTTCAGCCTGGAGGAGCTCAGGGTGGCTGGCATTCACGGGAAAGGATTCCCTGTTTAATAAATGGTGTTGGGAAAACTGGCTAGCCATGTGCAGAAAGCAGAAACTGGACCCCTTTCTGACACCTTACACTAAAATTAACTCCAGATGGATTAAAGACTTAAACGTAAGACCTGACACCATAAAAACCCTAGAAGAAAATCTAGGCAAAACCGTTCAGGACATAGGAGTAGGCAAGGACTTCATGAACAAAACACCGAAAGCATTGGCAACAAAAGCCAAAATAGACAAATGGGACCTAATCAAACTCCACAGCTTCTGCACGGCAAAAGAAACAGTCACTAGAGTGAATCGGCAACCATCAGAATGGGAAAAAAATCTTTGCAGTTTACACATCTGACAAAGGGCTGATATCCAGAATTCACAAAGAACTCAAACAGATTAACAGAAAAAAAACAAACAAGCCCATTGAAAAATGGGCAAAGGATATGAACAGAAACTTTACAAAAGAAGACATACATGAGGCCAACAAACATATGAAAAAGTGCTCATCATCATTGGTCATTAGAGAGATGCAAATCAAAACCACATTGAGATACCATCTCACACCAGTTAGAATGGCGATCATTAAAAAATCTGGAGACAGAAGATGCTGGAGAGGATGTGGAGAAATAGGAACACTCTTACACTGTTGGTGGGAGTGTAAATTAGTTCAACCATTGTGGAAGACAGTGTGGCGATTCCTCAGGGACCTAGAAATAGAAATTCCATTTGACCCAGCAATCCCATTACTGGGTATCTATCCAAAAGACTATAAATCGTTCTACTATAAGGACACATGCACACGAATGTTCATTACAGCACTGTTTACAATAGCAAAGACCTGGAACCAACCCAAATGCCCATCGATGATAGACTGGACTGGGAAAATGTGGCACATATACACCATGGAATATTATGCACCAATCAAAAATGATGAGTTTGTGTCCTTTGTAAGGACATGGATGAATCTGGAGAACATCATTCTCAGCAAACTGACACAAGAACAGAAAAAGAAATACCGCATATACTCACTCATAGGTGGGTGAGAAAAATGAGAACACATGGACACAGGGAGGGGGTCTACTATACACTGGGGACTGTTGGGGGAAATGGGGGAGGGACAGCGGGGGGGGCTGGGGGGGGATAGCCTGGGGATGAATACCAAGTGTGGGTGAAGGGGAGGAAGGCAGCAAAACACACTGCCATGTGTGTACCTATGCAACTATCTTGCACATTCTGCACATGTACCCCAAAACCTATAATGCAATAAAAATTAAAAAAAAAAAAAAAAAGAAATATGAAAATAAGACTGGCTTTGTCTCATGTTTACAATATTCACTGCTCTCCATTCACTTATGGAGATCCAAGTTTTCCGCTGTTATTTTTCTTTAATCTGAAGAAACTTTAAAATTTTTCTACAATGAAAACCTCCTGGTTAAACACATACATTTTTGTGTATCTAAAGCTTCTCTATTTAATTTTCATTTTTTGAAGGATATATTCTCTGTATTTGGAGAAATTCTGGTTGCGTAGAGTTTTGTTTTCTTACTTCATTTTGAAGATCTTCCTCTGTTGTTTTCTGACTTGCATAGTTTTCAGCGTGAAATCGGTGAACTTTCTTTCTAATTGTTGCTCCCCTGTGTCTAATTGCCGTGTGTTTTCCTGTGGTAATGTGCAAGCGTGGTTGTGGCTGCCTTTATTCCGATTGGGATCTAATCAGCCTTTTAGTCCTGTGGAATATTTTTCTAAAAAAAATTTTCAACTTTTTTCATTTTAACATGTTTCCCTTTAGCCTTTTTTTCCTCTCTCGTCTCCTTCTGCGTCTCAAATGTACGTCTCTTCGATATTAATGTTGCCCTAAGATCACCGCTAGCGTGTTCACTGTTTCACTGTTTTTTCCTCATCGTCATGTTTACTAATCTTCTTATGTATAGTTTCCAGTATGTTAATCCCACTGGGTGAATTTTTCACACATTCCAGTTTGTAGTTTTGCGGTTTCAATGTTATTTTTGCAGTTATCATTTCTCTACTCACATCCTACTGTCTTTACTTATTATGTCCATCTAATGCTTTATTTCCCTAGGTACGAATGCAGCATCTGCTTAAAAATAACTCTCTATTAATTTCAATAGCTCTATCATTTCTGGGTCTCTTCCTATGCTGTTTTCCTGGCTATATAATGCATTGGCCTTATATTTTTGGTATAGTGTTTTAAAGAATTAAGTTTTGGTTAAGTACCTTTGAAAGCTATTGGTTGTTTTATTTTCTTTTTTCCTTTAGAAGGTAGTTAAATTCTGCTGACCTTTTTGAGACTTGTTTTTACGCTTTGGCAGCAGAGGCTTAAAGAGGGGATTACTCAGTTTAATACCCAGAGGTCTTCACTGTGTCCAGTCTCTGCTCTGGGTATTTGAAGCTTCTCTTTAGTTTCCTCCCTTCAATATTTTCATCTTACGGATTCCCAGTGGTTGTACTCTTCCAAATTAAAACACATTCTTTTTCCTGTGCAACTAAATACATGGCCAGAAACTTTAGGGTGACTGCAAAAGCCTGGAACTCTCTTGCTGGGGAACTCACTCTTCGTGGCTCAGCTGCACAAACTAGCGGCCCCAGTCTCACAGGCCTCTTAGCTTCTCCTCCTCATCCTGTGGGATTGTTTCACTCTGCTTAGCACTGCCTTTCTTCCTGCAGTCAGCCTGCAGGCAAAAGCCACCTAGGTATCTTGCTGGTTTCCTGTTTGTCAGGGATCACACTACCCCATATCTGAAAAGAACTGCATTGTATAATCTTTCCAGGTGCATAGTTGTTGAAGACAGATGGACGGTTAGTCTGGTGACAGATACTCCATTACAGCCAGAATCAGATATGTTACTCATTAGTATTTAATAACAATCTTATTTATGTTGGGCTCTAAAAACAAAGTCTGAAAGGATGATTCCTTTTCTTCTATTCTCTGGAAGAACTAAGGTAATATTACTATAATTTCATGAAAAAATTTAATAGGATTCATTGCTGAAATAAGTTTGAAATTTTCTTCTTAGGTACTTTTGTGATACGAATTCAATTTTTTTACCAGTTGAAAGACTATTAAGTCTTTTCTTTTAAGAAAAATATTACAGGAGCCCTAACAAATAGGTTCCTATGAAAGAAAAAATGCTTAACTTCAGACTTCCACAAATCCTAATAGCCACTGCTTCCAAGTATTTTATATTATAAAGTAAATATTCTGCCTTCAGACAAAACAAGGAGACACAGACAAGCAAGGACTAAGTAAATATAACACCCACGTGTTCTAGCTAAGAAAAAGTACTTGAAATATTTCAGCAGCTTGAGAGATGAATGCACCTTCCCAGTGAGTGTTTTTATAAAAGGGAGATAAAGAATGAATACAGGCAAAACTTCAACAAAATTGGACCTTAAGAAGCAAGCTACATGCAAGGTTAATAAATGAACTATAAAGTGACATGACAGACTTAGGAGCATGTTTATCCTCATTTATTGTTTTATAATTATTGCATACAGATCAAAGATTTACTCGCATCAAATATAAATATTGGTGGGATATATTTAAAACAATGTGGCATTTAACTTAAACCACTTAGGCAACAACCCTTCCAGTTGCAAATGACATGAATTCAACTCAAACCAACTGAAGTGGAAAGGTACTGCATACTAAACACAGTTGATGGTAGGCTGTTGGTTTGGACCAGTGACCTGCATGAGGCCCCAGAAAGCCAGATCAAACCAGAATGGAAAGTCTCGTGCCATGTGCCGCGTAATCAGACTAAACTTTGAAACAGGCCAGTTTTTTGAGTAACAAGATTCCAGTCATCCTGAGCCAGCACAATAAAGGAGTCCCTTCCATTTAACTCTATAAGAAAATAACTTAGAAACAGCCAGTCTGCCTCTTGTTCTCTATTTCTGCTTTCCTTATCCCTTTTCTGTCCATTAGGACAGAATCGCTGGCTCAGCTCATTGGATTTATGCCATTTAATAGAATATATAAAATGTACATAGCTAACTGTCTAATGATAGACACTTGAATATTTCTGTTTGTGTGGGTGGAGGTGGGTGGAGGGGGGTGCATGGGTGTCAAGGAGCATGAGAAGGTTGAAGAGAGAGATCCTCATGAGCTTAAATTTAGGTCTAAAACTATGTCAAAAGCAGAATGTATCAAAGCACAGCCTAAAGCCTCTGAAACGTTAAACTTTTTGGCCTTTTTGATAAGTCCATATATCTTCAATAATAACAAAGAGGTTGAAAAATCTGGACCATTTGACTTTAGAAAGAAAATGTGAGGCTTTGCAAATATTGTCATTTTGAAAATATGACACGTTGGATGTCATAGTTTTTAGGAGCTTTACCTAACTGGGATGAACCTAGCCAAGGAAGGAGACAAAGGATATTAAACAGCAAAGTTGGGTTATGCTAAAGAGTGGTGATGAAGAAAAATAGCAAAGGCTGGAAGGATGGGCTGACAGCCCAGGTTAGGAATATTTCATGATAGACTTGGAATGCTTGATTAAATAAATCAAACTTCTATTTTAGTTAGTGAAGAACAAATGGAACAAAAGCTTTTCTGGATCTCTTCTTTAGGCAGTGAATGGTTGAAATAAGTCAAGTCTGCTTTAAAATATTATATGTAGACATAAGGGTAGAAGCTTTTTATTATTTAGCTTTAACGCACACTGCTCTCCAGTTTTTCTTTGCAGGGAAATACTTCAATGTCCTGTTTTTTTCAGTTCTATACAATTAATTCTGGTATGTACAGCCAAATTCTACAAGTAAAAATGTCTGTAAATGTAGCTGATGTTCTAAATCGCAACTTCAGGTAGAAAATAGCTTTCTTTTACAACTTTTAGGACATGTATCTCATAGTGCTATGTATCCTCTTGATCCTGCAGATACACTGGAGGTTTTATATTTCTTGCAAGTAAATTATAAATAAATAGTACAGACTAACAGTATATCTTGAAGCTGTAACTCTTGGTTAAATGACCCTGTATAACAACATTAACTTAAATGTCTTATAAATTTAAACTGTTTCCTTTTTTTTGTTGGGTTTATAGCAGGATTACTGTAAACAATTTCTGTACAGACCTTGAGCTTTGTGGCTGATTTATACTTACTGTTGTTTATGCATTATGACTCCTCTGTATGTTACATTCTCACTTCTTAGGAAACTCACTTTGCTGCAAGCCTTCTAAAGTTCACTATTGCACATACGTATTGTAAAATATAAAAGAGCTCTTTCAGATGTTGGCCAGTTATTGCTTTTCACTTGCCTTCTAAGACATAAAATCACCTTATGATTGAGTTGGTGCTGTAATTTACATGTTTGGCTTAAAGCTGTGAGAACTAGAGAAAAGCTGCAGGCACTAATTATGCCTAGTGCAATCATTCCTCCTCCTTTTCGCTTACTTGTAAAATCTATTACAAAATCATCTTTTCCCATTTCTATGTTAAAAGTATCTTAAGTATATCTTAGTATGAACATCTTGTATTAAATAAAAATATTCTATACATTAAACCAATTGAACAAGATGAGAAACTGAATAATAAACACATTTAAATAGTTAAGACTATAAACTCTGAGTTTAGATGCTTTTCAGAAGAGAAAGAGCCACTCCATGGACAAAATATATTTGTTTCCTCAAGGACAAAGCATATATCTGAACTTCATTTGGCTCTACCGGCCCCACAGAGACGATGAGACAGGTTCATGAGTCAACAGGATCTGTTTATTGAAAAGGCTGATAGAAAAATCTTCTGTGGTAAAGTTCAAGGGAGCAGATCTAGAAGAAGCAGACAGAAATAACAACACAAGTATTTTGCCTCAGTATATGGGATTTTTTAAAAGAATAACTACTTAACCATTTTTTAACATAATGAACTAAATTTTCTGTTATTGTTTTAATCTTCAAGACAGTTTATCAAATACTGTAGAGTGAATTTCTGATACAGAAGGAAAGCAACGCCTGTCTTTTGTATGAAGAGTATAGAATCAAATCAACCTGAAAGATATGGTTGGCATCACTGTATGCTCTTAATTGAATGTTAATTGAATGTTGAATGTGTTCTTAATTGAATGTTGCGACCTCCTTCTTATGTTGCAGTTCATTTGCCCATTTTTGCTAGAATTTGTTTTTTTTCTTACAGCCATTTAAAAACTTCATTACTTTCCTTGTACCCAATACTTGGCTTTCATTCATCAGCAGGTGACCTTGTCTACTAATTCATTAAGAACACTGAAATTGATAAGTGAGTACCACATAAATAAATCTATTTTATATGTGATGGGATGATGACTCAATCTTTATTATTAGCATTATTTAGTGTTAGAGGCACTTTCTGCTGATATTATTCATTATAGAATTATTTCCAAATAGTGTCTGTTTTTGTAGAAAGCCAGGAGTGAATAACTCTGCCCTGGAATCGAGGAGCTACTTCCCTGCAGACTAAAGCGCATCTCCAGACCTTAACTTACCCATTCCCATTTCAACGTATTGTGACGATGAGGCAGAGATGTTATATTAATATACCAAATTCTCTTTTTGGCCAGCTTGCTTTTTAAAAAATGTGAGTCTTTTTCAGGAAATTGCTGGGAAGTATAGAGAATGAGATACTAAAAGAAGAATTTACCATCATGGCTCAAAAATCCCATCTCACTAGCCTGGAAGTTGGGTGAAAAGCAGACCAGGAGCCAGGTATGCCTCAGACCACCAACAAATGATCTGCCTTGACTTAACTTTAACTAGGATCCTCAGAGTCCACTCCCCAAGTAGACCTTGACCTTGGCTTAAAAAGACTTGAACTAACACGGATATAGTTTCTGTGAACTCATTGCATCTCTAGAATGACCCTGGTCCCCTTTAGGTGCCTGACTGAGGAAATTCCAGGCTGCCCACAGTAGTTACTGTTTGTTCCAGGCAACAGCTAAAGATGGGGCCCTTGTTCACTAGTGAGTAGGGAAGCACAGGAGTCTAACTTTGACAAGGACTACTTAGCAAGCCCAGATGGCTTTTATGTGGACAACCTGCCCTTCCTGCTTTTTGTAATTTTCACTTTCCTGACTCCACTGGCCCCACTTGCCTCCCTCCCCATTCCCTCGTTCTCTCTTTTAGTGTTCAGTCACCTCTGAATAAATCAAAGTTGAGTTCAGTCCATGTTACACTTTTTCCTATTGTAATAGTTATTACAGATTAAAATATGTCCTTCACACTTTAAATTGTGCCAGTCTTTGATTATCTTTGATGCCACTCTAACAAATTCTTGCTCTCAGGAAGAATGGGGCACGCTAAAAATATAACAATAAAAAAGACTTGTTCAGGGTTTTCCTCTCAGACCAGTGGGTATTCAAATTTGTCAGAAGTCCACATGGAACTTGGGTCACTCACTTAGATTTGCTGAAAAATGTAAAGTGAAGAGTTAAAATTAAAGCAAGCATCTGGCGTTCCCGATACATTGAAGACAATCCTAAGATAATCATAAATACAGCAGAAAAACAGAAAATAGATATTGAAACATACATTATGCAAATTGGAAAAGATAAAATTAACATTTGAATCTTTATTATCATTATTAATAGTTTACATTTCTTTATGATAAGAAAGAGGCAGATTCAGGGAATGAGAAAGCAATTAAAAGGTCCTAGGAAAATACACAATTGAATGATAAAGAGCCTTAGATCCATCTGTACTAACGTATGGCAACGCAAATTTTAGGTGGATTGTATAGTTAAATGTTTAGAAAATAATTAGGAAGCTACCAGATTTTATCAACTCTAATATCTGTGTATTTCAACATTTTAATATCCAAATAGTGATTCATCTTACAGTGAATGGTATGTCATAGTCTTATTATTTTTTAGGAGTGCATAAAATAATTGTGTATTTTATAGTCAAAATATCTTGATTTTGATGAAGTTTGGTATACATAAAAGAAGGTAATGACTTATCTGATCTTGGGTGAGAGAAAGGTTTCCGAGTAATGTGGAAATTACTCTGAAATCATAATAGGTAAGCCAGACTCCATAAAGAAAGATTGCACAGGATAAAAATGCAAACTGTAATGTTAAAAGTCAAACCTCGAAATGAGAAAAATTTTGCAATGTAAGTGGCATATAGTAGGTTGCTACACAATTTTTTTTCATTTTATATAATTTCATACTTAGAGAATAGTTGGAAGGCTAATGTAAAAATTTCCAGTATGCTCTTCACACAGATTCTTGAAATCTTCACATTTTCCTGTATTTGCCTTAGTCTTATCTCTTTCTATAGAAAGCTAGATATATAGACAGATCAAAGATGCTAGTTGACAGATAGATATACAATATACATATTATACATATATAACCTTTGAAAATAAATTACAAGATAGCTTTTAACCAACAAATGATTTAGTATTTTCTAAAAACAAGAACATTCTTTTACATAATCATAGCACAATAATAAAAGACTTAAAAATAAACATCTATATGAAACTATTAAATTATTAAAATTTCAATTCGTATTTCAATAATTTTCTTTTATAGAAAAAAAATTCAAGAGTATGAGTTGCATTTACTTATTGTGCTTCTTTAATTTCCTTTAACCTGGAATATTTCTTTAATTTTACTTTATTTTTAATGACCTTGATTTTTTTAATGATACAGGCAAGTTATTCTCTTAAATGTCATTAAATTTGAGTTTGTCTAGTGTTTCTTCACTATTAAATAAACATCATTTATTCTTTTCAGAAATACCCTAGAATTGGTGCAGTGTGTTTTTTGTTACCTCATATCAAAAGGCACAGAATATCAATTTATCCCAATACTGGCAATGTGAACTACTTGATTAAATTTGTGTCTACCATATTTCTACACTGTAAAATTACGATATTTTATTTTGTAATACAAAAGTATCTTTTGTGTAGATATTTTGAGGGTATGTAAATATCCTGTTAATCATCAAACGTTCTCTCACTAGTTTTAACAACCATTGATATACCTTGCCTGAAACAACTACTACTACAATGGTTACTGTTCATAATTTCCTAATTCTATTAATCTTCCCGTGAATATTAGTTAGGATGCCAATGTAAGCAAACATCCCCATCGTTTTTTTCATTTTTCTGCTTTCCTTCTAATTTTCTGATAGAAGTGTGGACCCATGGATTCTTATGTTATTTAACAAGTAATACCCAATTAAAATTATTTTATTTTGATATGCAAATTGTTTGTCCAAACATTGTCCGGTGGGAGCCTCTTAAGTCCCTCTTTGGGGCGGGGTGTGTGTGTGGAGGGTGTGGGGTATGTACTGCTGTTTCTTTATTTCCTAAGCATCTCCCTTCCTTTCTGGCACAAAGAGATGTTGCACACTCATCCTCTTCGTCATTACCCCAGTGCCAGCACCAGCCGTCTTTCTAAAGAACCCTGGTTCCTTTTGGTGAAGATGGGCATTTAGGTTGGTAATTGTTACTAGGATGTCATTCTCCCAGCCTTTCTCACGGGACAGAGCTAAAAAGTATATATTCACTTAGAGAGATGGAGATAGCTTAAATAGATACAGATAGCTACAGCCATATATATTCACATGTGTACAGATATTCGTTAAAACTAGATGTAATTATATATATGCACATCCATTAATCTATATAAATATATCTTTACCTATGTATGATATGTATCTGCCTATATATATTGAACTATACATAAATCTATATCCATATCTACTTATCTATTTTTTAACAGGTGTATCAGAATGTAGAATAAAATATGAGAAAGATTTTTGTAAAAAGAATAAAATTAATTTAACAGGAGAAAATTATTATTATTATTATTATTATTATTTTAGAGAAAGAAAGAAAGAAAAAGGAATGAAGAAGAGGAAAAAAGATGAAAAGAAGGAGGGAGAGAGAACGGGAGTGTTACTTAATTGCCCAGGCTAGAATGCAGTCTAAAAATGGGTATTGAAAACCTCCCTTATACCATCAATTGTTCTTAATAATGGCCAACCAATATTTCATTTACACCTGTGAGTAGGTGTGATGTGGTACTGATAAGAGTGCATATCTTGTGTGTTTAAAGTGGAGAGTTCTATAAATGTTTATTAAGTTTACTTGTTCCGGATCTGAGTTCAAGTCCTGGATATCCTTGTTAATTTTCTGTCTCATTGATCTATCTAATATTGATGTTGAAATCTCCCGCTACTACTGTGTGGGAGTCCAAGTCTCTTTACAAGTCTTATGTATCCTATACTGGGTGCGTACACATCCAGGATCGTCAGCTCTTCTTGTTGCTTTGATCCTTTTACAATTATGTCCTCTTTTAATCTTTGTTGCTTTAAAATCCATTCCATCAGAGGCGAGAATTACAACCTCTACTTTTTATTTATTTATTTATTTATTTTTGCTCTCCATTTGGTTGGCAAATCTCTCTCCATCCCTTTGTTTTGACTCTTTATGTATCCCTGCATGTAAGATGGGTCTGGATGCAGCATACCGATGGGTTTTGGCTGTATCTTTTGATTGGGGGATTTAGTCAATTTAAATTTAAGATTATTGCCATTTGATGTTAGCTGGCTATTTTGCCCATTAGTTGATATAAATTCTTCATTTATATTTACTTATCTATTTATATAAAACTGTGAGTTGTTCTTGGTGCCTTGGACTTTATTAAACATTACAGAATTCATTATATCCTTTCCTTATTTATAACTTCCACCTCTGACAGTGAGAAACCTAATTCCCATTATCCATAATACGCTTACTTCTTATTTGTTTAGTATTAGAATGCACAAACTGTAATTTTACAATTGCTGTATTTCTCCTTGTTTTAGGCTGAGAATATAGAATCTCAATACTGTGTACAAATGTTACTTGAATTAGTTGTTGCTTCTCCCCCAGTGTGGTTAATATTGTCCATTTAAACTAAAGTAAGTATATTTGTTTCTATTTTAGGTTGGTATTTTTCCCCATCCCTGTTGACTGTGTGTGTGTGTGTGTGTGTGTGTGTGTGTGTGTGTGTGTGTGTAATATGAGACACATTAATACGTCTCCAAATGTCAACTATTCAAGAAAGACTACTCAGAGAAGTGACTTTGCCTCCTTCCTACTTACACTCTTTCTAGTCCTCCATTTTTCTCCCCATTCCAACCAATCATTGTAGGCATTTTGAGTTATTAAAAAATGAGATATAGAAATTATATTTTATGTATAGAGTCGTATCCTATTTATCACTGTAAATGACATCTTAGTTTAGGTTCTCCAGAAGCATGGCTTGAGTTAAGGGCATTGTCCACACCAGTTATTGAGGATATGTTCCAGGAGGCCTAGAGGGAGCAGGGCAGAGACAAGGACAAAATCAAGCAGATGTGGGTTTCGGAGGAAGTGAAATTCCGAGTGTCTGCAGTGGAATCACTGTAGTTGTACGAGGGTGATTTTCTGAAGGTTTCAGGTTCAATTGAGTAGGGGTTAAGAAATCAGGAAAAGCCCTGGTACCCTGACCAGGGAAGAGGAACTAGACGGAGCAAGACATTGTCCGCTCCAATCTGCCTAACAAAATGCATCCACTGAGCTTAACTGAAGAGTTAGCCAAACAAAAACAAGAAGACAAGGATGAGGATATTGACAGAACCATGAATTAGACTAACCTGCCTGCAATCTCTCCTCACACATCTGTGACATCAAGGCCTCAAGGTCACCCCTAACCTTTCCAGCAACCGATAAAGAAATAAATTTAGTATATCAATTAAGGATGACCATAAGTTAAAATATAGGCAAATATGGAAGAACTAAAACTTCTCTTAGTAGTAAGATTGAACAGGAATTTCATCAGACTGACTTCATGAGTATTACTCTGTGAAATACTATGAGCAATTTCATGTACAACATACACTCTGTAAAAGCAGCAGCTTTTACTGTGACCTTTAGTTTGGGTGTATGTTTTTATACTAAAGCAAAATTCAGTAAATAATTGTAAAACACATACATTTCTTAAGGCCCATTTTTTTCTTATTGTACTTATAATTCCTAAATAGTTTCCCGAATTTGTCAGAAGACGGTCTCTTGAACTATGATTCCTTCTTTGATACCAGAAATGGAGTTTCTCTTTCCTGGAAGGCTCTCCTTTCAGGGATGTGGGACTAATGGCAGAACCAAAATGACAAATTGGTGTGAAATACTGTCCCAGAGAGCTCAAGGGCCTCTCTCTGTCTCTGTCTCTATCTTTCTTTGTCTCTTTCTCTCCCACATCTCTATCCCACTATTTCTATACCTATTTAACTATACATAATCATACCTCTATTTATCTATCAATTTATATTAACCTGTGAGTTGATATTGGTGTCCTCAACTTCCACACAACACAGGATTGCAAAGACCTACCAGCTGTTGGGGAGTTTCCAGTTCCAATATGTTCTCAAGTGACAGAAAATGAGGGTTCACATAGGAGGCTTTCTCTTGACCTCCCAGGACAGATCAGGAAGGCTGCATGAAGATGTGTGTGCCACGTGGCAGCAGGCACTTGGACACACTAGGCTAGATTAGGAGAACAGCATCCCAGCGGGGAATAGTTCTGAAACAAAGGCATATATAGCAGTTGAAGAAACATAAAATAATTACCTGTACTCATGTTTACAATCTCTGTAGGGCAATCTATGGAGCAAAAGTTAAACAAATTTACGGGAGTTAAAGAGACATTTAATTTGTGAGGACAAACTTTACACAAACAAAGTGATCCTAAAAAGAACAGAAACAGCCTGAGGAAAAATTATGTCCAACATGAGTTTCAACTAGATGCTGATTATAGTCCAAATTTTCATCAGCCAGTCTTTCAAGTCCTTTCAAACTCCCCAATATTATGGTTTTAGAAAAACTATATTTAAAAGAGTTTGTCTTTGAGAACAAAAGGAAGTGACTTTACAATCTGTGAGGACCTGAAAAAGTTACTAAACTTCTCTAACCCAGTAAAGTTATCTATAAAATTTGGATAGGGCTTTTGTCTTGATTTCAAATTTCTGATATTGAAGTAAGATGGTCTGTACTGTTTAGGAAAAATGGGCATGACACATGGTAGGTAAGCAATAGATGGGAATCTTCCTTCCTCTCAGCCACAGTTTCAGAATTTGTGCCAAGATCCATTTGGATAATGAATTCAAAGTATGTAGTCAGAAATATGATAATACTATGACAATTATATTTTCCTACATAACACTTCATGATTTCCTAAAAAGCCACCAAACAAAAGTCACAATCTTGGGTTCTGTTCCTCTCCCTGTACATTGCATATGTGGTAAAATTATCGTCTCTGTAACTCCATTCTTTTATTTCATAACACTGAAAACCCTCCCATGGACCTCATATGGTTACTGTGAAAATCAAATAATAAAAATGTACACTACCAGCTATAAGATGATATAAAAACAGTAGGTGATGATAATATCAATGTCATGTTGTTATAGACATAAATGTCTAAGTGTGGTACAAAGCTGAAATACTAGACCCAGAGCAGAATGTTGTATTTCTTTTCTTGTGTAGTTTCCTTATTTCAATTGGTGGAAAAAAATTCTGTGGATAAAAGCATGGCATGGGAATAATTTTCAGATTTGAGTGTTTTTGGTAATTATCACCTGTAGAGTCACCTTCATGGCCCTTACACTCCACACCTGGGTCGTAGACAGCAAAGCCTCTTGGTGTTAACAGTGTTCTTGAGTGAGGATGGAGAACAGCAGCCTTCACAGGGATTGGCAATAAATCTCAAACCACACACAATTCTTACCCAACATTTCCTACTCTTCCTGAGAGCATTCATTTAAAAAACAAACAAACAAACAAACAAACAAAAACTCCCAACGCTGCATTCATTACATAGAACACGATAATTCAAGAGGCTCCCAAGACTTCATAGGGTGAACTCATGTAAAGCTTCAATAACAATAAGGAATATAATAGGCTTGGAGGAAAATCTTCGGGCACTGTGTGTCTAAAAGCACTACTAGTACTCCCCAACTCCAGGGTCCTTTCTCAGTGCCACAGAATGCAGTCGGGGTGACTACCTCCTCTGCTTCCTGGGTGTTCCTTGTCTTAACACTTGAAGTTCCGTGTTCTAGAAATCTCTAGAGTCCAGGTAACCCAGGATGTTTGCTCACACCAGATGAGCTTCGTCTCCAGCTTAGAAACCATCAGGATTGATGTGATGAATTGTGGTTTAAGGGAATTCCAGGCAAAAGTTTCCCATAAGATCTGCATTCCACTGGGTTTTGCAGTAGGGTCAGTCTTGGTAACCTGGTGCATCCAGGGATAAACCACCCACCAATGGAAGTATTTGCAGAAAAAAACAATAGAGAGATGGTAAGCTTGGGTGTCTCCAGGGAAATTTCAAACTTCAAACAGCGTATTATAGTTCACTAGTGAGCCCGTCTCATTCCTACTTTGGACAAGGGTCAGATTAGATATCAAGGCATCCCAGAAGAAAGCATAGAGCTACCCTGTCCATCTATAAGACTATCTCATATTTTGCACTATTAAATTCTTCTCCTCCGGTATCTAAAAGATTTAGAGTTGTAGAGAGATCAGCATAATCAGCCAGTGCTGGGTGAGACTCTAACTTAGAACTCCCCAGATGCCTCTTCCTGGTTTTCATCACCGTAATGGCCTCCCCTTGAATGTGGGCAGAACAAGTGAACATGATGGAATTTCACTCCGGTGGTTGGGTTCCTAACTTTGAATTTATCAAAAGGAGATTCTTCTGGTTGGGCCTGACTTTATCTAGGGAGCCATTTTAACACATGTGAAAGGACAGCAAGCTGCTCTCCTGCTGGCCTTAGAAGGAGGCTAGCCGCCAGGCTGTGAGAGGAGGAGCCATGCTGCAGAGACCTTCCAGCAGCCTCTAAAAGTGAAAGCAGTCCCTGGAAGCTGTAGAGGCCAGCATTTGGCCTCTACACTCTGAAATCTGAAAGATGCCATCAACTTGCAGAGATAAATCTCGTTACTCTTTAAAATCAAGACAGTCAGTCTTGGTACTCAAAAGTCAGTTCTTTAATGAGTAAGAAGTAGCCGAACTGCTGGAAATGAATTTCAATAGATCAGTCAGTGGATTATAGAAAAGATTGTGGATTATGAAACACTCTGAAAAGGTCGTGATCTTTAAGCCTCATCTAGAGACATCACAGGCACATGAAGAGGCTTAAAATTATGTTGAAAGCATTATTTACCCATTGATAATGAGCAAATGGAATTTCACTTCTTTTGTTATTATGGCTATTTTCTAAGTGAATGGAGGTGTACTTTGGTAAATGGGTTTAACCTTTCACAGATAGAAAAATAAGAGGATTTTCATTTAATCTCTCTTCTAAAAAGCTAATACTGAAATGAAACTCTTGAGCAACGTGTTATATAACTTTATAATACTTAAAATTTTAGTCATATGTATACAAAAGAGATCATTAGCATGCCTAATATCCTGAAAATGATACAGGTCAAAGTTATTATTGTGTACCTGGCAATGACATATATTTCTCTGACATAGCCATTATTTCTTCACCTATTACAGTTGAAATTGTCAAATATTTAATTTTCCATGCTAAATTTAATCAAGAACGTGATTATTGTAGGCATACATATTTAACATCACTATCTAAAAATGGCATAGAATCGAACTCCAGTCTTGTTAAAAATTCACAAAAAAATAGAACTATCTAATACTACTTGAGATCTTAGTTCAAATAACCAGAGAATAGGAGGAAGGTAAGAAAGTAAAAAAATATATATATTCTACCTTTTTTCTGTTTTGAATCCTTTTCATTTCCATTATTGCAAGAATTTCCTGAATTTTTCTTCCTCCTTCACCACTCTCCTGATTCTCGCTTCTCCTTTCTAAGCCAGCTCGACTCCTGATGCTTTCCATTACATATCATCTCCCCTCTCTTTGACTCTGATTTATGTTCTTCTTTTAACATAAACCAAAGTTAACCATCACCTTATTTTTATTTATGTACAAGTCTCTCTTATGTAGTATGTGGGGAAAATTATACTAGAAAGAACTTCACCTAACAAAGCTATTCCATGCAGCCTTTCATCCCATCTGCCTCTTTCGCCTGTAAGAAAGCCCAGTGCTTCATGTCTAACCAGACAATAGCATCATCCTATCTGAATAAAATCAGATTCCAAACAACTTGAATGGGTCTATTACAACTTGATGCTTTGCAGTATTGTCAATCAATTTTTCAGCACTAGTAAGACCACCTAGCTTTAGCTGGCTCTATTTTTCTATCCCAGCCATGCACTGCTGCACATCCTTATATAGAAGGCTATCATCGCAGAAGTAATGACCACCAAGGTCACTGGACCTGCCACACCTTGCAGCATGGTTTCCAGCTTATGGGAGAAAGATGTGCATCCCAGAGCTGAAGAAATGGGGTCGCATTCAAAGAGATGAAGCCATTTTGAAAAGGTTATTCACATAATATATCCCTCACAGTAAACCCAACTTCTGTCTTTTCCACTGGACTCAGGTTTTATGACTTTTAAAATATTGTCTATTTTTCTTTGGGTGGAAGGATTGGAATCTGTTTAATTTTTTATTAAGAGCAGGGAAGTAGAAGGTAAAACAGTTGTTTAACTTGTATCATTATAAACTTTTAACAAGTTTGCAAAATATTATGTTATCTATGTTCATGATTATTTCAACATAGGATCTTCTATCTTCTGTTTTAAAACACAGGGAATCTACCATTCTCACTTCTTCTGCCTACTTTTGTCTTTTGTCCTCCTTTTCAATTGTATTTAGTTGACATTATGATTCTGAGCAATCTCATTTCACTTCCTCATTATTTTTTGTTGCTCTTCCAAAACATCGTGTAGTCAGGCTCATCAGATCCACAGTATGGGACTTTCAGCCAGACTCCTCCTTCTGCAATTTGATTGACAGAACTTTCTGTTGTCTGCATTGCCTTTGACGTTGATTTTATTTTATCTGTAATTTTGCTTGGAGCATAGTCTGTTTTCTATAGTTTTCTTCCCCCCTTGGTTAAATATATATTAATCCTTCTTTGATTTTGTGAACAAGAATATCAAAATGCTATTTTTATTTTTATGTCAACAAACTGTCTGAAATAAAAAAATCTTATTTTGGGTGTTCAAGGATAACCCTCACATTACTCTCAGCAATTAATGTAAAAATTATAAATTAATTTCCTTTACATCTTAAGTAAGAATTAAATTACTTAGAGAATACTCTTGTACTGCCATGCACTAATTTTGATAATGGGTGTTGAAGCACAGAGTTCAAAAGAACTGGGGGTTATGGACAGAAAGGTGGTAGCAAGAGGAGACTCTTTATGAGAATAGACATCTTAAACAATAGGGAAGGCAATAACGCTCAGCTTCCTAAAACAAATATCCCCAAAGACTATCTGATTAAATCTCAGCCTATCCCCTGAGACAGTACTGAAAACGTATAGTCACTTAAAACATGTCTGCCAGGAAACTAGGTAAATGCATGAACTAGTATATTAAAAGTAATATTTTCATAAAAATGGAAATATATAACTTTATAATACTTAAAATTTATAGGGAGAGAAAGGGAGAGAGAGCAAAACAGAATATAATCACACAAGTTCAGCAATTTCTTCCTCTCTCTATTCATTTCTAAACACCTACAGGATTTCCTAACTTAAGACTTTTGAGAACCAATTTCCTTTAAATCACCAAACTTTGCTCTAGTAATGGGTTTAATAGATTGCTTGGATGCTTGCTTTATAACCACAGCACTTCATATTATGTAACATTTTAAAGTTTACTGAGTGTTTTACCAAATGCATTATCTCATCTAAATTCATCTTCTGTGAATGATTTCATATTGCTCAGATGAGTGTCCTTATATCTTAACAAAATTTTAAAACAAAAATGATTGTATTGCATGATGAATACAGCTCCGTTCACAATTTTTTTAAAAAAATGGTTAGAAGCACACATTGTATTTGCATTTAAGCTTGCAGGCAGGAAAGTGATATCTGGAAAATACACTCACCAGACAGATGAACTACAGCTCTACTTAAATCTATCATTCATTGGTTGTTTTACATATAGGACAAGGAAACTGAAAAGCTTGTTCAGGCTGGAAAATTCAATTATAATTTTATTTATTTATTTATTATTTTATTATTATTTTTAGATGAAGTAGGCTCTGTAGCCAGGCTACAGTGCAGTGGTGTGATTTTCGCTCAATGCAACTTCTGCCTCCTAGGTTCAAGCGATTCTCCTGCCTCAGCCTCCTGAGTAGCTGGGACTACAGGCATGCTCCACCACACCCAGCCAATTGTTTGCATTTTTTAGTAGACATGTGGTTTCACCATGTTGGCCAGGATAATCTCAATCTCCTGACCTTGTGACTGGCTTGGCCTCCCAAAGTACTGGGATTACAGGTGCGAGCCACTGTGCCCAGCCTGATTATAATTTTAAATGAGGGAGAAGGTGCCTGTGATCACCCTCATCCCAAACCCTGGGGTCATGTTGGAGGTTGGGATTTGAGCACTCTGGTGGCCTCCCCAGGTGGGCTGGGTGGTGGTGGAGAGGGCTTTTTCTGCTCCAGACAGTAGGGCTGCACTGACAGGAGAGAACCCAGCAACAAGAACCACCCAGTTGTCACCATGCACCAGTCATCAAAACAATGTCAAGAAATACTCCCTCCAAACAGGACAAACCATATCCCCAAACCCTGACCCAGAGCTTACCTGGCTGCAGTTGAGACAGGATGTTTCAAGATAAAAATTCTAAAACAGCAGACAGTTATCCTGGAGAGTCTTTGCATAGTGCAATTCACTCCCACATGACTCGGGGCCCAGGCCCCCACAGCCTTAAACTTCCTAGATGCATCAATGCTGAGTTCCACATTCATAATACACCTCATAATCACCTTTCAGTAGAATACATGGGCCTTAAGCTCACCTAGATAATTAGCTGATTATCCTAATAAAAAACATGCTATTTTACAACAGCTCACTGTTCTACAGAAATCAAATGATGTGATTTCAAATGTCATGTTCTGAATATTTGTGTTTCAACCCCCTCATTAATCACCCTCAGTAACCTGATTCATTACAGGTATTAATTCAGTTTTTTCTGCTGCTGTCAGATTATCAATTCCACAAGCATAAAGCATCCTTATAGAACTTATTATCAGTATAAAATTTCTGCAAAGATTACAGAGATTTGGCTTGATAAGAGCAAAATAAGTCAAGACTGATGGAGAATAATTACTTCAAATGGTTAAATTAAACAGTTGGTCTTTTCAGCTGGAAATAAAGCCCTATTATCAGTCCTGGACTATCTTTTGAAGAAGATGGATTCCACTCCAAGTACTTTCTCAGAGTTTGGGGCTGGGACCCACCTTCCCCATGCCAATATACTTTCCAGGTAACTTCTGTCATTTGCTGGCTTCAAGGAAGCCGCATGCTCAGAGCCTTTCAGATGTCTTTGAAATCAAGGGTAAGGTTCTCTGATTTATTTCCCTCTTTTCCCTTTAAATAGCATTCAAGTGCTGCAGGAATTAAACAGTGCATGATTTTGCCTGGCAAATTTTAGGATATGTAAAATTAATCTTATAAAGCATGGCTTCAGTGTGTGTAACTGTTCTACCTTCACTGCAACTTTAAGCACATAAGAATGAAAATGAATTGCTGATGACAAAGCAATTACTCTGCTCTTGTAGTTCAAGTTAAGCTGAAATAAAAGTACTTCTGTTGCAATGAAATAAATAAATGACTTGGTTACATATATAGAGAAGATCTGGGTGGAAATTTCTTTCATATTTTAATTTTTATATGCATGAATTCAGTTTTCTTTTTAGGGTTCCAAGATGATAAAGACTAGAAGAGGAAACAATTGCTTGCTGAATTCCACTATTTTCCAAGCTCAGCATCAAGTGCACCTTCTCACTGATCCCTGAACAGAGATACAGGTCTTCTCTAAGATTCACACAGCTTTTCTTTAGCGGTTGAGTTGATGTCAGATATCTCTGAACCACGTGTTCTGTCTTTATTTGTTCTGTATTGCTGTAACAGAATGCCACAGACTGCATAATTTATGAATAAAATAAATTTACCTTGTATGGTTCTGGAGGCCAGGTCCAATAGCAAGGTGCTGGCATCTGGTGAGGCAATCTTGCTGTATCATTCCGTAGCAGAAGGCGAAGGGGCAAGAGACAGCAAGAGAGCAGGATGGCTGAACTCACTTTCATAGCAAACCCATTCTCTCAAGAACAAACCCACTTTGGAATAACAACATTATTCCTTTCATGAGGGCAGAACCCTCATGATCTAATCACCTCTTAAAGATCCTATGTCTCAACGACGTTGCTTTGTGGATTAAGTTTCCAACACATACACTTTGGGGGACACAAGTGAAGCATGGCATGTCTAAAGATGGTACTGTACCATCAAGAAGTAAGAATGTTTTAGGTATCCAGAAAGCCAATCCAAACATCTCCTTCATCTTAATAAAGTCGCAGAGGTCTGGCTGTTCAGTGTTCTCTGAAGAAGGACTTACATGCTGGGCCTGTTTTTCTGGAACGGACTGAGCTACTCTGCAAATATCAGTAAGGCCTGCACTAGAGAAATGTCTACACAGTTTTAGCACTGATGCTTCAATTATATTTTTCCATATGATCCTCTGCAGCAGAAGTTAAGGTGACAGTGTTCATCCTCTGAAATCTGTGGAAGACATTGTTGGCTTGCACTTACTGAAAGGGAAACAAAGGTGGCTCAGACAATAGAACTGGAGTATATACACTCTAGCAACCCCGGCTCAGAGACAATGTAGAGTGTGAATCTGTGCGCATGAATCCTGCGAAGACCTGAGCTATTCATTTAGCAGCCACAGAGAACACCACTCTGAATAGGGCTCCAGTCCTCAAGGGTGACGGCTCTTAGTGCATAAACTGACCATATTCGTTTCAGGGCTTTGATAAGCCTCTCCTGATGAGCCCTGGAGAAGCTTAAAGTTACATCTGGCCTTTAGAGAATACCTAATTGTCTGAGAAGACATTGAAAAATGTCTAACATAGAGAAATGAAACAGTCTGTATTATTGGGACCCTGAGCCAATGGGTCCTAACTCAGGCCCTGACTCCCCCATGCAGTAAGAGTCACATGAGGGCTGGATTACTGAATCCATTAACTACAAGTGACCACTAATTAATCTCCTCCAAAGCAGACCATGGAAAGTCTTACCCAGGCACAGCTATTTAAATAATGATCAGTATACACCAGGCTTCATTTGCACTGGAATGATAAATCTGACCCATATATGTAAGTACTCCAATCTCACCCTTCACCTCTCACTACCATTGACTGCAAATTTTCCCCAGAATCTCATTTCCAGATATAACCACACATTTCCAGAATAATTATATAGTCTACAAGAATATCCCCTAGAACCTAAACTTTACTTCTCCCCTAAACGTTACAAGCTGGGGAGAAGTTCTGAGTCACGTAAAACAGGGCAACGTCCACATCTCCAGCTCTTTCTGCTCCATTTCTCCTCACAGCCCACCTGTTGCTTCCCACATCACTGCCAGCCTCCCCAGAGTGACAACGGTGCTGCTGGCATGTTCGTGCATGTTGTATTCTTCACAGGACTCACTGCAGTGGGACCTGCTGTCCCTTCTGGGCCACTCTTTTTGGTGGGGGACAGACTCACTGCCGTGCTTCTGAGCCCCTAGAGACATGGTTCTTATGTTTATATCACAGCTTCTCCCCCAGGATGCTGCATCAGGGGTTGCAAGTTGGGGTTGGAAGGCAAGAATGCCCTCAAGTGAAGTGCAGACCCTCGCTCCAGACACATCCAGGCATGTGTGGCAATTTTTTTTCCTTTTCTTTTCTTTTTGAGATGGAGTCTCACTCTTGTCACCTAGGCTGGAGTGCAGTGGCACAATCTTGGCTCACTGCAACCTCCTCCTCCCAGTTCAAGCAATTCTCCTGCCTCAGCCTCCCAGGTAGCTGGGATTACAGGTGCACACCACCACGCCCAGCTAACTTTGATATTTAGTAGAGATGGGGTTTTGCCACCTTGGTGAGGCTGGTCTCAAACTCCTGACCTCAGGTGATTCTCCCACCTCAGCCTCCCAAAGTAATGGGATTCCATGTGTGAGCCACCACACCCGGCGATTCTCTTGAAATCCCAGTGATATCCCTTTTATGTCCAGTGTCCTTCAGAGCCTTCAAGTCAGTAATGCAAGTAACACCCATGGAGATGCTGCCATAGACGACGAGGACAAAAGGTTTTCCAGACACACAAGGTCCCTGCTCTAATGGAGGGAGGTAGAGCTATATATGTAAACATAATAGTAGACAATGTAACTTTTAAAATCGTTTTCCCAAACACAAATCATGGTAAGAAGGACTAGTGAAGGTTTGGAAAGAGGGCGGTTTATGTGAGGAGAAGACGTAAAAGTTTGGAATCAAATGCTACATGAAGAGATTGGGCAAGAGCAAAGGAACTGCAGGTGCAAAGACCAAGAGAGAAATGAGATTTGTGCAACTGAGGACAAGAGAAGGGCAGCGAGGCTGAGTCCAAGGCACAGGGACAAAGTCACAGGAAGAGGAGAGATGAGTGGGCAGGGCCCTGCAGGTGTGATAAGACATGTGGATTTCCTTCTCATTTCGAAGGACTCTGGAGGATTTAAGCCTGATTGCAGCTTGATCTGATTTTCCTTTTAAAAGATCTCTCTGACTTCTATGCAGAGAATAGACTGAAGGAAATCAGGAAAACCAGTTTTAGTTAGGAAAGTGGTGCATTTGAGGATGACAGTGGCCTCGTCCATGACCTCCTCGTCAACATCTGTGGGTTTTGAAGTGAGACCGAGTGGACACATTCAACCCATGCTGTCCCTTTTCACCTTGCTTTCTCCTGTTCCTGACAAGGGTGATGCATTTACATTTGGACACAGTGGCCCTCATGGCCAAACTCCGTCCATACCTCTCAGCTCTCTGGGAAAGAGTGTTCGAACCCACCACATTGCACAAGCTCTGGAAGAGCAAACCTCAGTGTCTTGGATTCCCATAGTGTGATCTAGAATGGTGGGGACAGTGCGTCTCCTTGGCACTGTGCTACATCCCTCTTTTGCAAGGGTACAGCCACAGGAAGGTGGCTCTGTGCCTTCTGCAGCACAGGGCCCAGGTCTAATGACAACGCCAACCCAAACAAGGACAGCAGCAATTAGAGTGGCCATTTACTGTCATCTGCAGGATGTATTTTGCAGTGGAGCCACCCACTCTGCTGAAGGCCTGAATAGTCATTAGATAGGTACATCTCTGAGTACCAATTGAAGAGAGAGTCCAATGCTCCTCAAAGAGATTCTACATTCCAGAAAAACTGAAGGATATGCAGATACCTGTGTTAAGTACAATTAAATGTTTCATGACATTAAAATCTTCTCTTAGACTTTTTCTTAGTTAAGATAATTTTTTTCTTGGTTAAGATAATTGCCTTTCTGGAGTTCACACTCTAACAAAATCTTTCATATTATCAGCCAAATATTATAAAAACATATTCTCCATGAACTCATTTAGCAAGCAGTGGACATAAACATTGTCATCTCCATTGTACAGATGAAGTAAGTGATGATTTAAAAAGGTTAAGCAACTGAAGAATGGACCATGCACGTCTAGACCTCCACGTTTTATGGTTCTACCTTTATAGCCTTTGGAGGACTCTAAAGAGCTTATAAATCCAACAGCTCATCTCCTCTAACTCTTCCCCGTATTCCAAACTGGAACCCAAAGACTGAAAGAATAATGTCAAATCTGGGAGTAAAGAGTCTTGCTCTCCCTCCCAGTTCTTACCGTGCCACTTAACAACTGCTCAGCTCCTCTCTGGCTTCACACACACACACACACACACACACACACACACACACACACATACACACACACACACACACACACCATGGCTACAGAGCATGGTGTCTTTGCAATTTATTTTTTTATGTGAGAACTGAGTACTGCTATGTTTTGCCATTTCAAGAAGGGTATATAAAGATATGCTCTGCATCCCATTGTGGCTGGATTGAGGGCAAGGTTAGAAATAGAGGTTAAAGTATGTGTGTTGCTGGAGGAAAAGCCTATTTTTACATTCCCTTTTTCTACTTGGCAAGCAGATGGTTGGAATCTTCTATGAGTGCCAGGAAGAAACAGCTGGCAAATCAAAACATACTGCAAGTGGTTAGAAGTGCTTACAAGCATTTGGAAGAAACAACACTTTTGAAAGAGGGGAAAAGTTCAAGCCATACTTAACATGCAGAGATTAACTTGAAGCAGGAAGCTGGAATGCTGCAGAAAGTGTGAGCAGAGGCAGGATCCAGCATGGATTGCCAGCTCCTCCTCAAAAGGTGCCTGCCTGCGTAGAATGCAAGGGCCATAATGCACCTGAAAGGAAAGGTTTAATTCAGAGAAAATGAGGAAGAGAGCGGGAGAGGGAGAGAGATCAAGAGGACAGGGAGTGAACAACAGGAGATGTGGCGGAAAGGAGCAGAGCCAGACAATCAGGGTGATGAGTGGGAAGAACAAAGGAGAGACAACTGAGGATGCCTCCCCACTGGAGGGTTCGGCTCATCTCTGAATTCTGGAGTTCTCACTTGTTTCCATATTCCTTTGACGTGACTTTCCCTTTGAGCATGTAAAGCCAAACACTTGGTCCCCAGCACCTTCTGTTTTTATTCACAGAAAAAGAAAGCAATGTTGACAAGCAGGACAGAATGCAAGGATCCTCAAGGCTCTTTCTGAATGGGCTGACTCCCAATCTGAAGTTGGGAGCAAACATGCAAAACACTTCCCAGGCCCACTCAAATCCACACAGGTTCATGGGCAGGTACCCAGAATGGTGAGATCCTCCCACAAGTCACAAGTGAGGAGTTCAAATTACTACAGAAGTGTGAATCGTGACTAGCATCAGATATGCTTGGAATCCTTGCAGCAGGCTGTCTGTGTGTGACAAGGGGCTGGTCACTTAGACACTGGGAGTCTTGGTTGCCTTCTTTAGAATATGTGGGTAACAACACCCACCTCATGGTTTGACATGAGAATGAAGTGAGACAAAACACTCAAATGATCAAACAAAATGTTCTAAACACTTGGGGATGTTCCATTAATGTCAAAGAATATTTCACTGATGACCTCAGAAAATAGTCATGGTCCATGACAGTGATAAACCTATTAACAGATAATTACTACTCCACATTATTCTATGATTGACACTAGCTATATACGGTCATTGGTATTTCCATTCACTTTTTGCTATTTTTATACAAAGAAATGTTTCCTTTTCTCCAGTATATCCAGGAGTCATGAGGATTATGGATTTCAAAAAGAGTAGGTCAAACATCTCAAATGTTTATGTCAGAGACTCTAAAAAATAGTATTACTACTTTGAATATTTTGATGAAATTAGGTCAAGGCAGATAAGGTAATTCAAATATTTACTTCATAATCAGAAACTATTCAACAGCCTATGTACAGAAAGAGTGAAATGACCAGACAAACACGCCAGATGACTTGGGTTCCATATAATTGTCCAGCAAACTTGAGAAATATATTTACACTTTTGGTGCCTGAATATGCTCATTTACAAAATATGCATTATGTGGTCCTAAGATCTCTTCCAATTTAGGAAATTCCTTGCTATGTGTGGGACCTGAGGTTTCTTTGCTGATTAGATCCCAGACAAATTTATAAAGAAAAATTTGCTGTGTTTCCCAGCCTTGCTAGATTTCTTCCTTGACCCCTTCTCATGTCCAACCTCATCCACGCTGCCTTCTGAAGACCTAAGCTTTCCCACCATGACACCCTTCAGAATTCTCTCTAGTCAAATTGGAGAAGGTCCTAAACTGAACCTTCCTCTGATCACATTAACTTTATTTGGACTCTTTCCCATTTGTTAAATTTTCATTAAATAAGTCCTATTAAGGTTGTACACAAGACAGAGATGAGAATCAAGATGTGAGTGATGAAGGGAAGAATCACTGGAAGGCAGACCTGAACTGACCTGCTGTCCACTGTACCAAGTACAGATCCAGCCCAGAGGCCTTGGAGATCATTGGCTGGCGCCATTCCTCCCAACGTTTTAGCACTTCTGTAGTTCGAAGGACAACTTTTTGGAGGTAGAAATCATTGGAGAAAAAGTCTCTATATTGTAAAGACCCAATATCTAAATCTAATTATCATGAAAATTAATTTATTTGATTTTCAGCCATCTGGCTCAATTTTTTTTCTGTCTACATCCAAAAAAAAAAAAAAAAAGATTTTTCAATGGTTAGTAAGCTTCTTTATAGCAAATTGGAACTTATCTCCCTCTATTTTTAAATTTTTGGTCCTAGATGTACCCAGTGGAGCAGATCTCCCAAATTGTTTTCTGCTTCAACACATATCATGTGTGCAACAGACTCCTCTGGGAGTAAAACCGCCATGACTATTAATGATGTATCAAAAATGCTGCATGTCTGAATTGCTATACTAAAAGATCCTGATGCTAACGGTCAGAGGTGATGTACACACAGTTCCTTAGCGCAATAGCTTGTTTTACTCTTTAAGAAAACATATCCACGCATTCTTCCATCCATCCCTTCATTAACATATGTTTATTTATTTTCTCCTATGGGCAAGGACCATGCTGGTGCCAAGGATCGTCAGTGGTCAAAGCAAGCAAACAACCAACAGGGAAACTCTTGTCCTCGGGAAAAAAAAGTGATACTTTAAATATAGTATTGATTCTTCTCCACTTTGTAAAATACCTCTATAGTCTGTGCAAACAAATCTCTGAACGGTGGTTAGGGAGTGCTCTGGAGGGGCTTATGAAGCAACGTTCACCTCTTTTTCTGTCTCATATTGTTTCGGATGGTGAAAACTTCTATGGTGTTCTCTGCATTCTCACACTTTCTCTATTTATTTCTCCTTGACCTGCCTTGAAAATCTTTCACTTTATTTGTTGTTCCCGTTTAAGGCAGGGTTTTCATCAGAACAAAAAATGAAGTTCGTATGTGGTGAAAGATTTGGAGAAATAAGAAAATCAGAGTTTGAAATTCTTTAGAAACTGAAGAAAAGAGCCAAAATGAGAGTGGGAGAAGAGAAAGGACAGTGGATTGAGTGGAGTGAGTTAAATAAGGGTGGAAAAGACTTTCGCTATGGGCCAGTTCCCACCACACATTCAGCTGTGACGTCATCCAGCGCTGGAGAGCTGTGAGACTGTGGTCTCACGACTTAAAGGTTCCGAAATGGGGGATTAAGTAGCTGTGAGGATGCTATCACTTTGGGCACCAAAGTAACAAGTGATGATGCAAGGTCCAGCATGGGTTAAAAATAGGACCTAAATGTAACCTAAAGTTTTCAGCATTGTCAATATATTGGGGCAACCGCTCATTAGCACGGTGCTTTGTGCAGATGACGTGAACTACACTACACATACATTTCACCCCTTAACTGAAATAATAATAGGCAGGGAAAGGTGCTAGGGAAATAGAAGAATGCTCACTGCATAAAAACATTTTATAGACAGGCTTGGTGGCTCACGCCAGTAATCACGGCACTTTGGGAGGCCTAGGCGGGCAGATGACCTGAGGTCGGGAGTTCTAGACCAGCCTGACCACCATGGAGAAACCCTGTCTGTACTAAAAATACAAAATTTAGCTGGGCATGGTGGTGCTATGCCTGTAATCCCAGCTACTTGGGAGGCTGAGGCAGGAGAATCGCTTGAACCCAGGAGGTGGAGGTTGCAGTGAGTGGAGATTGTGCCATTGCACTCCAGCCTGGACAACAAGAGTGAAACTCCATCTCAAAAAACAAAACAAAGCAAAACAAGAAATATTTTATAATCATTGAGCTTTAGGAAAACAAGAAGCATACCATCTTGGGAGTTACATGTATTGTTCGGGTGGGTGGGAGAGGAATTATACTTTCATTAAGACAAGGAAGTACAATGAGCCATGTTTGAAGGTTTGAAAGGGTAGAGTGAAATAGCTCTCAGCCATCTTTCTATGTCCACTATGGTCACAGCAGCGACACAGTGCACAGCGCTAATGTTGGGTTTGCAGGAAAGGTGGGAGGAGGAGAGACACCAAGTGGGGTTAATTACGCACCATGTGGGGTTAATTGCACCATATACATAATTGCTAATCCAGACCCTCTCTACTTCCGCAGGCTGAATTGCTCCCTGAAATGGATGCTTTTAAGAGTCAGCAATGTTGGACAATTTATTCACAGTAATATAGGGGTTCCAGATGGTGCAATGCAAAGGAGTAGGAAGAAAATGAGTCATCAAAGACAGCCAGGTGCAGTGATGCATGCCTATAATCCCAGCCCTTTGGGAAGCCAAGGCAGGAAGATGAAGAGTTCAAGACTAGCTTGAGAACCACAGTGAGACCCTGTCTCTACAATTGTTTTTTAATGAGCCAGCATAGTGGCACATGCTTTTGGTCCCAGCTACCTGAGAGGCTGAGGTGGAAGGATCATTTGAGCCCAGGAGATTCAGGCTGCAATGAGTTATGATCCTACCACAGCACTGTAGCCTGGGTAACAGAGCGAGACCCTGTCTCAAATTTAATGAATGAATGAATGAATGAATGAATGAATGAATAAATAAATAAATAAATAACAGTGTGGGCAGAAATGGATAATGGCAAGAAATGAAGTGTGGAGAGATTGACAGGTGTTTGTAGTGCAAGTTCAACTTCAATGTGAATTTCATGCAAAATCCCAGTTGATTCAGCATCACAGGGCATCATCCATTTGATGAAAAAAATTTGCAGTAGTGATAGTTGTGTGAAGAGTTAGAATTGTAGACAGCATAAGACACATTACTTATATTTTAGCTTTTAACATCTTCCAAAATTAAATAGAATTTGCTTAGTCTCAACCAATTAATCCCCACCCCAAGAATCATGAACTTAATGTAGGGCTCTTATTTCCCCTGAATGTAAAACCAACGAGTCTGAGTTCATCTATAGTCAGTTCAGTCTTGCTATGAACTAGAAATCCAGAACTGTGGAGTCGTCGTCTAAAATCACTTATAATTTTGTTCTATGTTTTTTTGTTTCCTGTTATTTGCTTAGATTGGATTCTAGTAGCTGCCTCCACCAGGAGCAAGCTAGTGATCATTTACTAATAATTCAGTGTTGTTAGTTGCTAACAGATTGTATCTCGTAGGTCTCTAAGATATTTGCTAAAAAACCATCAGGGAGGCAACTGAAACCAATTTTCCACTGACATATTCTTGCCTATAGCTGTAAAAACCAGCAACCTTTATGGTTTTAGCAGTCACTCTACCCACTCATTTCCACCGTTCCCACATCCATTGTTAGTTCTAAAGACAGAATAATTCTAAAGCCTATGCCATCTCCATTTAACCTTCTCATGCGCTATTGGGTGTTGTGGCTAGATCCCTGGTCTTCCCACTTTTTTTCTGGAGCACATCTGATGTGTCAGGGGAGACTGCAGGATTTCGTAACCTTGCTGCCAGCTCTCTGAACTCTGTGATCTCCTTCTTGATGATAAAGGCAGTCAACTTGAAGACTCACTTTCGGCTTCTGTTATGTGTTCCAAGATTACATCTTTCAAAAGTCTTTTACTTTGAATGCATGTCCACCACTATGCTTTACTTCTCTCTCTCAATTCCAGTTTCTTAATGCTTCTTTAAATATTCCAAATTTGACAGACATTTGTGTGATTGATTTGGGGTATAGGAAAAGCATGAAGGTGCGATTCTGAGAAATGTTTGTCTTACAATGTGATCATGTGTTATGATGGCTTTGGGCTTGCAAGTGGAAACTACGAGGGCATGGAACCTAACTGCAGTACTCACAACAGCCCCAAAACCGCAGGCATGGGGCAAAGCCTTTCAGGACTTAGCATCTTATCTGGAAAATGAGGGTAATATTATTTAACTTCTCTTGGGGCTAAGTGTGCTACACACAGTATCTAGCATAAGCCAAATATATGCTCATTAGAAATTATATTATCTTAATTCTTTCCATTGGTTATATATTTTGTATTGGCAATTTGCTCTTCTTTTAGATTACACACTATAAATCTGTACACTTTATCTTCTGCTCGTTCCAAATTGCCTGTCTTTGTGGAATGTCTTCTGCTTTTCTCTTATTACCTAAATGAGTCATCAATCAAAGTTGCCCGTGGGATTCATATTGCAAAACAATGGGAAGATTTCTTAGCCCTCACCTAATTCACCCCACCAGCGGCATTTGACAGTGGATCAACCTTTCCTATATGAAATTTTTGCTTCACTTGACAACTGGGACACTACTCTTTATTTTCCTCTTCCTATTTTACTGGGCATTTTTTTTTTTTTTTTTTTTTTTTTTTTAATTTTTATTTTTTTTTATTTATTTTTTTTTTTAATTTTTATTTCATTATAGGTTTTGGGGTACATGTGCAGAACGTGCAAGATAGTTGCATAGGTACACACATGGCAGTGTGTTTTGCTGCCTTCCTCCCCCTCACCCACACTTGGTATTCATCCCCAGGCTATCCCCCCCAGCCCCCCCCGCTGTCCCTCCCCCATTTCCCCCAACAGTCCCCAGTGTATAGTAGACCGCCTCTCTGTGTCCATGTGTTCTCATTTTTCTCACCCGCCTATGAGTGAGTATATGCGGTATTTCTTTTTCTGTTCTTGTGTCAGTTTGCTGAGAATGATGTTCTCCAGATTCATCCATGTCCCTACAAAGGACACAAACTCATCATTTCTGATTGCTGCATAATATTCCATAGTGTATATGTGCCACATTTTCCCAGTCCAGTCTATCATCGATGGGCATTTGGGTTGGTTCCAGGTCTTTGCTATTGTAAACAGTGCTGCAATGAACATTCGTGTGCATGTGTCCTTATAGTAGAACGATTCACAGTCTTTTGGATAGATACCCAGTAATGGGATTGCTGGGTCAAATGGAATTTCTATTTCTAGGTCCCTGAGGAATCGCCACACTGTCTTCCACAATGGTTGAACTAATTTACACTCCCACCAACAGTGTAAGAGTGTTCCTATTTCTCCACATCCTCTCCAGCATCTGCTATCTCCAGATTTTTTAATGATCGCCATTCTAACTGGTGTGAGATGATATCTCAATGTGGTTTTGATTTGCATCTCTCTAATGACCAATGATGATGAGCACTTTTTCATATGTTTGTTGGCCTCATGTATGTCTTCTTTTGTAAAGTGTCTGTTCATATCCTTTGCCCATTTTTGAATGGGCTTGTTTGTTTTTTTTCTGTAAATCTGTTTGAGTTCTTTGTAAATTCTGGATATCAGCCCTTTGTCAGATGTGTAAACTGCAAAGATTTTTTCCCATTCTGATGGTTGTCGATTCACTCTAGTGACTGTTTCTTTTGCCGTGCAGAAGCTGTGGAGTTTGATTAGGTCCCATTTGTCTATTTTGGCTTTTGTTGCCAATGCTTTTGGTGTTTTGTTCATGAAGTCCTTGCCTACTCCTATGTCCTGAACGGTTTTGCCTAGATTTTCTTCTAGGGTTTTTATGGTGTCAGGTCTTACATTTAAGTCTTTAATCCATCTGGAGTTAATTTTAGTGTAAGGTGTCAGGAAGGGGTCCAGTTTCTGCTTTCTGCACATGGCTAGCCAGTTTTCCCAACACCATTTATTAAATAGGGAATCCTTTCCCCATTGCCTGCTTTTGTCTGGTTTATCAAAGATGATATGGTTGTAGATATGTTGTGTTGCCTCCGATGTTTCTGTTCTGTTCCATTGGTCTATATCTCTGTTTTGGTACCAGTACCATGCTGTTTTGATTACTGTAGCCTTGTAGTATAGTTTGAAGTCTGGTAGCGTGATGCCTCCCGCTGTGTTCTTTTTGCTTAGAATTGACTTGGCTATGCGGGCTCTTTTTTGGTTCCATATGAAATTCATGGTGGTTTTTTCCAGTTCTATGAAGAAATTCAATGGTAGTTTGATGGGGATAGCATTGAATGTGTAAATTACTTTGGGCAGTATAGCCATTTTCACAATATTGATTCTTCCTAACCACGAACATGGAACGTTTCTCCATCTGTTTGTGTCCTCTCTTATTTCGTTGAGCAGGTGTTTGTAGTTTTCCTTAAAGAGGTCCCTTACATTACTGGGCATTTTTAAATCTTGTTCTGATTGCCTTGATCCATCTGATACCAATTAGCATTTCCCAGGGTTCAGTCTCCCTGTCCCTTTCCCTTCTCCAGTTAAGTCCAGTTCTTTGTTATCACTTCAATACCAAGGCCCCAATTTCCCCCACAGTTCCTCCACCAGTCACAACTCTTCCCACTTAACTTAAACCTCACTTTTCTAAATCTACATATAACGTTTTAATTTGCAAATTTATCAGACATTGCAAAACCAATGTACTCAAAATAAGATTCTTAACTTCTTTCCATTACTAACTCTTCAGAAAACCATAAGGTCATTTCTGTAAACGGAGATTCCATTCTGTAGTTGCTGACGTCCAACGTCTTAAACTTCCCGGCTATTTTTTATACTCCACAGTCAAACAATCAGGAAATCCTGTAGAGTTTCTATCATTGAAATATCCCCAAAACCAAATTCTTTCTTGTTATCAATACCCCGCTTCCCTAGTTCAAGCCACATTCTTCTCCTGTGGTATTACCTGAGCTTTCTATTTTTATTCCTGCTTTCACACTTTGGAATGGAGCAAAGACATACCTGAGGGACCTGCCTCACTCCCGGCCCCCGCTCCCACACAGGCATGGAAATAACGACTATTTCTGCTTTTTTTTTTTTTTCCTAAATGTAGCCTCAGATCTGCTTTCTTCTACTCTTCTCTCTCTCTCTCTCTCTCTCTCTCTCTCTCTCTCTCTCTCTCTCTCTCTCTCTCTCTCTCTCTTTATCCTAAATAGTATTCACCTTAAAGGCATATAAAAAATAGACTTCAAAGGAAATAACACACCCGTATTCTAATCTTTGCTATAAGGTTCAGTTTTCTTAAAACAAGATTTTCTTTTTTGTCACTCAAAGCCTTGTTTAGTCTTTATCTTATGAATAGGATTCCGGAAACAGTCAACCTTTCCAGCCCACACCGCCTTGATCTTTGGACTCTTTATTTTCTCTGAACTCTGCTTGGCATGCCATCTATTTTTGTCCAAACGTTTTCTTTCTTACAATGCTAACAGCACCTAACAATAGTCAAAGTGCACGCACCGGCTCTTTTCCACCCCTGCACTTAAGGCTGCAGGTTTATCAGGCATATGGTCCACCTGCCAAGTGATTGCAGGCTGCAGCTTAAGCAAATGTGCTACCACCGCACAACATTGATCACTGAGGGTCCAACCTATATGTGAGCTCAATGCTAAATGCAGATTTGCTAAGACAATGCCAACAGCTTTAGCTGTATGCTAAAGCAGAAACACACCACAAAGTATCATTTGCTAATTTAGTTAAAGTAATAAAATGACCCCAAAATATGCTGGTATATACAGAAGTAGAGAGTAGATACAAAGCGTGTGGTTGTATTAGATTCCTATGGCTGCTCTAACAAACTATTGCATACTTAGTAGCTTAAAATGACACAGATTTGGTAGCTTATAGTTGTAGGGGTCAGAGCCCAAAATAGGTCTCACTGGGCTAAAATCACTGTGTCAGCAGCACTGCATTCCCTCTGAAGTCCTCAGGGAAAATGTGCATTGCCTTTTTTAGCTTCCAGAGGCTGCCTACATCTCTTGACTTGTGGCCTCTTTTCCATCAACAAGACCATCAATGGCCAGTTGAGTCTTTCCTACATGACCACTCTGATGTGGTCATTTCTGTTGCCATCTTTCATTACAATAACCTTCTTGATTAAATTGGGCCCAATCAGATATCCAAGATAATCTCCACACCACAATAGCAGCAAATTGGCAATCCTGAGTGCCTCTGCAAGCTTATTCTGTTTCTCGTACAACCTGTCATATTCACAGGTTCCAAAAATTAGAATGTGAACGTTATTTAGAGGGGAGGGGGCATTATTCTAGCTAGTGGCAAAAGAAGTTTCTATCAACTTTTGCCCCCCAACCCCGTTTTCCACATGTGGTTTTCCATTTTACCACGAGTGGTTCAGAGGAAGAGAAGTGCTGAGACTGAGAGGTTTCTATAAGCCGTATTTGGAAGTGAAACAGGTCATTTCATTGGCCAGAACTCAGTCACAAAAGGGCAATTAACAAACTCCTATAGAGGCTTGAGTAGTTAATCTCACCATTTTCATTAATAGAATAGCACACATAGGTAGTGAACAGCCAGTTAGACCCTGTCACATGAGCCAAGGTATTGATGTGCAGAAGCTGAAGACAATAGAACAGCACATGTAGTATAAAATATTAACTTAATAAAATCAAGGCTCCTAAATATATTGCTATGTTTACTTCACGTTGTAATATGATAGAAAAAGGTCACGAAGATATTTTTATTTTAGCCATGAAAAGTTCAAAGGTTTATTCATGACAAACTACTGGGAAGAGGCATAGGACATAAAGATGAGTTAGTAATCTTCCTTTTACAAAATACTGTCTTTTGTTTTGAAATTACTTCACTTTTCTGCTAGGATATGTGGGCCATCAGTCACATATGTAGCAGACATTTTTAAATTTTAAAAACCTGTTTTAATCTGTGTATGTAAGTTAAGTAAAATGTGAGAAATAAACTGCATTTTGTAAATAGTTATTTGGAAATGTTTTTACTGTATGAGACTCTGTTGCCAAAATGACATGTGAAAACTACAAAAATACTAATATTTTCACACGAAATAACTTGAAAACAGTATTTTCTAACAAAAGTCTTCCAAGTAAAAGAAATTATTAGGATTTTAAGTTGCTTATTAAAAAATATTAAAAAGTAGCTGGCTGACTAGGCACAGCCAGGAAATGCATCCCCCCACTAGAGAAATCAAAATATCAAGTAAATCATTGCACTTCAAACACATCTTTTGATCGAACACAATGAAAGTCAAGAGGTGACACAGATACTGAGTTTAGAGAGGGAGAAAGCTATGAACCCTGCGTAGAGTCACCGAGAGCCAGGAATAGCTCCAGGTGATGAATGGGTTCTAAATAAGGGATGAATGAGAAAACTCCAGGGTACTGCACTCCCACCATGGACCTCCATGATCCTAGCTACGAGATATCCCACAAATCTCCACAGATCCTTGAATTGGCAGTGAGGGCCATCAAGAGAGCAGGCTTAGGCAGCTCAAACATGCTCAGAGGCCAGAAAGTTTTATGTGCAGGGCAGGCAGCCAAAGCAAAATGTGACCACAGGCACCCATCCTTCAGGGTTCTCCATTTTGTTGTGAGTGAATAGAGCTCCTGCTGGCAGCCAGGCTGGAAGAGAGCTGGGCTGCTTCATTCCTGTGAGACTGAAGCACATCTAATCTATGGGTCCCCTTTTCCACCAGCACCCTCCCTGGCCACTCCCACAGGAGGGTGCACCTAGCACCACCTCCACTGGCCCTGCTGAGTTTTAGCCAGTGGCCTGGGAACACTTTGTCCCTCCCACTGCAGTACAGCCAGTGCTTGCTCTTGAGCGGGTGGAGGACAAAGCCACAGGGTAGACCCAAACTCCCAGCATTTCAGGGCATTGCCACCCCCTATAGTCAATGCCCTAAAATACTGGGAGATGAACTCTGTGGCCTCGACTGGAGGTGCTCCAACTCTGAGAACACTATGAGTGAGGCACAAGTTCATGCACTGGCATGGGAGCTAGACACCACCCCCGCTTCACAAGACTGATCTGGGAAGGATGGTATAGCCTGTCAGCCTGCTGCAGCTAAGAAGCTGCACAGCCTGGAGTGCCTGGGACAGGAACAGCCCCACTGTGATCTGGACACAGAAGGTTTGGGATGAAACTAGTTGGTCTGGCCCACTCATGGGACAGACACTAGAGGAAGACCTCATTCAGGGAGTGTGAGGGGGGCAGTCCTCACTACAGTCTTCTGGGCACAAAATCCTAGAGCTGCAAGCACAATCCATGGGCACCACTGCCCTTCCTGGAGATCCTCTGCCCTAGGCTCACTGCATCACCAGAACACTTGCAGACATTCCACACAACCTACTCTGACTCTGCCAAGCTCGGAGGACCAGGGGGTCCCTGGGAAGTCCTGGGCCTTCTGGTGACCTAACCTTTGGCTGGGGCTGCCCCTACAGAAGGGGGGAGGGCAGCATGCCAGACCCCCCTCCCCTGCCCCTGCAGCTAAGGAAACATGTGCAAGTTGCCAGTGATTGGTGGGCTCCCCCAAGGCCCAGGAACAGAGTCCCTTCCCCCTTCCCCAGAGTGCTTTGTGTAAGCACTGAAATACAAAACAGGCACATGGCTGAATGATAGCCTGTCTGATGGCCCTTAATCTTAAGGGCCTTCTACTGGTTCATAGCCAGAATAACACCACCAAACAAAAATAAGTTCTGTTAGCACGCACTGCCTGTGAAATCCAATTGCAGGAGAGTAGCCCCAATTAAGAAACCTGTACAGAGTATTAGATTCTCTGAAAACACTCAGAAATAAAGTCAATAGACTATACACACATAAATACAAACTCTCAAGGGAAAAAAAGAACATAAAAACTAAAAGTCTGTTACACAGGACAGCAACTTCAAAAAGATAAAGAAACACCAGCCCTCTCAGATGAGAAGCAATCAGTTCAAAAATTCCAACAATTCAAAAAGTCAGTGTTTGCTTACCTCTACAGAATTGTATTAACTCCTAAGCGATGGATACTAAACAAATTGAAATGTCTGAAATGACAGATACTTAATTCAAAATTTGGACGGCAAAGAAACCCAACAAAATTCAAGTGAAAGTTGAAATCTAATCCAGGAAAGCCAGCAAAATGATCCAAGACTTGAAACACAACATAACAATTTAAAGAAAAAAAACAAACTGAACTTCTGAAATTTACAAATTTATGACAGGAATTTCAAAAATATAGTTGGAAGCCTTAACAAGACTAGATCAAGTTGGGAAAAAAATTTCAGAGCTCAAAGACTGCTTCTTTGAATAAACCCTGTCAGACATAAATAAAGAAAAACAAGATGTTAGAAAATGAACAAAACATCCAGAAATATGGGATTATGTAAAGAAAATAAACCTATCACTCACTGGCATTCCTGAGAGAGGAAGCAACTTGGAAAACACATTTGAGAATATAGTCTAGGAAAATTTCTCCAGTCTTGCTAGAGAGGTTGACATGCAAATTCCAGAAATTCAGGGAACCTCTGCAAGATATTATACAATACCACCATCCACAAGACTTAGTTATCACACTTTCCAAGGTCAACACACACAAACAAAATCTTAAAGGCAGCTAGAGAAAAAGGTCAAATCACGTACAAAAAATAACCCAATGATGCTAACAGCATATGTCTCAGCAGAAACCTTACAAACCAGAACAGATTAGGGGCCTATTTTTAACATCCTTAAAGAAAAAAAAAAATACCAATCAAGAATTTCACATCCTGCCAAACTAACATTCATGAGCAAAAGACAAATAATACCTTTTCCAGACAGGCAAACACTAAAGGAATTTATTGCCACAAGACCAGCCTTACAAGAGATCCTTAAGGGAGTTCTAAATGTGGAAACAAAACAATACTCACTTCTGCAAAACTCACATAACTACATAGCCCACAGACCCCATGAAACAACCATGCAATTGAAACTACAAAGCAATCAGGTAACAATGCCATGAAAGAATCAAAACCCCACATATCAACCTTTAATGTAAACAGTTTAAATGCCCCACTTTAAAGGCAAAGAATGGCAAGTTGGATTAAAAAATAAAAACAAGACTCAACCATCTTCTGTCTTCAAAAGACCAATCTCATATGTAATAACATGTAAAGGGATGGAGAAAGATTTATCAGGCAAACAGAAAACAAAAAAGAGCAGGGATCACTAATCTGATGTCAGATAAAACAGACTTTAAATCAACAACTGCAAACAAACAAACAAAAACACCAAGAAGAGCATTACACAATCATAAAGTGTTTAACAAGAAGACTTAACTATTATACATACATATTTACCTAATATTGACACACCAAGATTCACTAAACTTCTAGACTTATGAAAAGATGTGGACAGTCACACAATAACAGTAGGGGACTTCAGCAGTCTGCTGGCAGCACTAGACAAATCGTCAAGGTGAAAAACTAACAAAAAAATTCTGGCTTTAAATTTGACACCTGATCAACTACACCTAACAGAAATCTAGAGAATACTCCATCCAACAACCACAGAATATTTGTTCTTCTCATCTGCACATGAAGCATACCCTAATATTGACCATATGCTTTGCCATAAAGCAAAGCATCAATAAATTTTAAAAAAATCAAAATTATTCCAAGCATACTTTCATGACACAGTGAAATACAAATAGAAATTAATACCTAGAAGATATCTCAGAACTATAAAATTACATGGAAATTAAACAATTTATTTCCAAATGATGTTTGGGTAAAAAATAACATTAAAATAGAAATTTTAAAAATTCTGTGAAATTAATGAAAACAGACATAAAACATTCCAAAATACCTGAATTGCAGCAAAAGCAGTGTTAAGAGGAAAGTGTAGAGTTTTAAATATCTATATCAAGAAGTAAAAACCATCTCAAATCAACATCCAACACCACACCTAGAAGAACTAGAAAAACAAGAACAAACTAACTCCAAAGCTAACAGAAGAAAAGAACTAAAATCAGAGCAGCACTGAATGAAATTGAGACTCAAAAACCTATACAAAAATCAACAAAATGAAAAGCTGCTTCCCTGTAAGGATAAACAAGATTGATAGACTGCTAGGCAGATTAGCAAAGAAAAAATAAAAGAAAATCCAAGTAAGCATAATTAGAAATGACAAAGATGATATTACAACTGATCCCACAGACATACAAAAGATCCTCAGAGATTATTTGGAACACCTCTATGCACACCAACTAGAAAATCTAGAGAAAATGGATAAATTCCTGTAAACACACAAACTCTCAAATTGAATCAGGAAGAAATTCTAACCCAACAGACTAATAATGAGTTCTAAAATTGAATCAGTAACATAATGAAACCTACCAACCAAAATAAGTTCTTGACCAGATAAATTCAAAGCTGAATTCTGCCAGACATACAAAGAGCTGATACCAATAGTACTGAAACTTTTTCAAAAAATCCAGGAAGAGAAATTCCTCTCTAACTCATTTTATGAAGCTACTATCATCCTGATACCAAAATCTCACAGACATAATGAAAAAAGAAAACTTCAGGCCAATATCCTTGATAAACATAGATGCAAAAATCCTTAAGAATACACCAGCAAACTTAATCCAGAAGCACATCAAAAATTTAATTCACCATTTTCATGTAGGTCTTATTTCTGGAGTGCAGAGATGGTTCAGCATAAACAAATCAATAAATGTGATTCATCACATAAATCATAATTAAAACAAACACCCTATGATCAGCTCAATAGATGTAAAAAAAGCTTTCAATAAAAATCCAGCATCCCTTCATGATAAAAACCCTCAACAAACTAGATATCAAAAGAACATATCTCAAAATAATAAGCTCCATCTATGACAAACCCACAGCCAACATCATACTGAACAGGAAAATGCTGAAGTCATTTCCCTTGAGAACTGGAACAAGACAACAAACCCACTATCCACTCTTATTCGACCTAGGATGGGAAGTCCTAGTCAGAGTAACCAGCAAGAGAAATAAATAAAAGACATCCAAATAGAAAATGAAAAAATCAAGATATCTCTCTTCACTGCTGATACAATTTTAACCTAAAAAAGAAAAAGAAAACAAACAAACAAACAAAATAAAACTAAAGATTCTGCCAAAATCTCCTAGAACTGATAAACGATTTCAGTATGTTTCTGGATACGAAATCAATGTACAAAAATTAGTAGCATTTCTATACAACAATATAATTCAAGCTGAGAGCCAAATCAAGACTACAATCTGATTTATAATAGTCGCCAAAACAAACCTAAAAGAAAGCCACCTAGGAATCATATAACTAAGGAATCATATAATCATATAACCAAGGAATCATATAACCAATGGGAAAGAGCTCTAAAAAGAGAATTACAAAACAATGCTGAAAGAAATCACAGAGGGTCAAAACAGAAAAATATCCATGCTCATGAATTAGAAGAATCAATATTGTTAAAATATACATGTTACCCAAAGCGATATACAGATTCAATGCTATTGCTATCAAGCTACCACCATCATTTTTCAAAGTACTAGAAAAACTATTCTAAAATTCATATGGAATAAAAAAGAGCCCAAACAGCCAAAGCAAACCTAAGCAAAAAGAGAAACACTGGAGGCATCACATCATCTAACTTCAAAATATATTACAAAGCTACAGTAATAAAATTACCATGGTACTAGTATAAAAGCAGACACATAGACAAATGGAACAGAACAGAGAACCCAGAAATCAAGCTACACACCTACATATATTGGTTCTTCAACAAAGTCAACAAAAACAAACAATGGGAAAAAGATTTTCTATTCAATAAATATTGCTGGGATAACTGGCTAGTCATGTACGGAAGATTGAAACTGACCCCTTATCTATCGTAATATACAAAAATTTATTCAAGGTGAACTAAATAGACTTAAATGTAAGACATCAAAGCATAAAAATTCTGGAAAAGCTAGTTAATACCTTTTGCTACACTGTGCTTGGCAAAGAATTTATGGCTATCTCCTCAAAAGTAACTGCATGCAACAAAAATGAGAATTCACAAGTGAGACCAATTTAAACTAAAGAGCTTCTGCACAGCAAAAGAAACTATCAACATAGTAAACAGAAGACTTATAGAATGAGAGAAAATATATGCAAATTATGTATCTGACAAAGATCTAATATTTAGGAACTATAAGGAATATAAACAAGTGAATAAATAAACCCATCAAAAAGTGGGCAAAGAAAATGAACAGACATTTCTCAAAAGAAGACATACATGTGGCCAAGAAGCATGTGAAAAAATACTCAACACTGCTATCTTTAAAGAAATGCACGGGAGAATTTCCAAGATGGCGTGGTAGGAACAACTCAGGATTGCAGCTCTCAGTGAAGGTGCAGAGGGTGAGTCCTAGCCGCATTTTCAGACGGACCTTTGTTGCCCACAGAATGGGGAAATTCCCAGGTGTAGGAGAGACATGGGACACCAGCACAGCCCTTTCGGCTTGCGCAGCTGTTTTGGCTGGTGCCACAGCGCAGTGGCACCCCTTACAAAACTCACTGGTCTGGGTGCCCTGTTAAACCAGCAATCTGAGATTTGGGAGGGCAGATTAATATATCCATCTGATTAAACAGGACTTGGACTGTGAGCCAGACCAGGAGATTCCTGGAAAGCATGCTGTAAGCTGGTACAGTGGGCCGTGGCACAGGAAATCACACAGATCCCGGTGCCCTATCAGCAGGCGACTGAAACACCTGTGAGAGAGTCAACCATTCAACTTAAAAAAAAGAGAGAGAAAGAGAAAGGACTCTGAGGCAGGGAGCCAGGTGATCAGGCTTAGCAGGTCCCACACCCACAGGAACAAACAAAACCCCAAAACGCTCCGGGTTGAGAGTTTTACTGCAGGCTCAGCTGAATCCAGGATGGTGCAGCTCAGTGGGGGAGGGGCGTCCACCACTACAGACACATTCCACCCCTACTGAAGTACATGCTGCCTGCTGAAACAGCCTGCTGTTGCCGAGGCAACCCTCCATAACAGAGAGACTCTGCCAACAGGGCAGAGCCCACCACAGTATGGCAGAGCCCCACAGCAGCAGGGCAGAGCCTCAGCAGGCAAATGCTGACTAGGTGGGCCACTAGACTTCCTTCTAGGTGGGCAGGACAGTGCAACGGATACTCGTAAAGAAAGCCCCAACTCCCTGAGACAGAGTATCTGAGGGGGAAAAAAAAGAGTTTTAAAAGTTCTGCTGCAGCAGACCTAAACACACCCGCCCAACAACCCTGAATGAACAACAAAGTTCATAGCTCAGCACTGGAGCTCCTATAAAGTACAGACCATCTCCTCAAGCAGCTCTCTGACCCCTGTATATCCAAAGAGTCACCTCAAAAAAGGATTAATCAGACTGACATTTGGTGGGCATCATTCTGGAACAAAGATAGCAGAAGAAGAAACTGGTAGCATCCCTCACTGTTCCACGGCTGCTACAGGTGTACGGCAGACAAACAGCACCTGGAGTGGACCTCAGCAATCATACAGCAGAGGGGCTAGACTGTTAGAAGGAAAACTAAGTAACAGAAATACTTCATCATCAACAATCTGGGTGTCCACTCAGAGACCCAATTGAAAAGTCAGCAACTACACAGATGACAGGTGGATAAATCCACAAAGATGGGAAGAAACCAGAGCAAAAATGAGGAAAACACCCGAAACCAAAACACTTCACCTCTTGCAAAGGACCAAAACTCCTCACCAGTAAGAGAACAAAGCTGGACAGAGAGTGAGTGTGACAAAATGACAGAATCAGACTTCAGAAGGTGGATAATGAGAAACTTCAGTGAGCTAAAAGAACATGTTCTAAATCAATGCAAAGAAGCCAAGAACCTTCAAAAAAGATTTGAGGAAATGATAACAAGAATGGACAACTTAGAGAGGAATATGAATGAATTGAAGGAGCTGAAAAACACAACATGAGAACTTCGTAAAGCATGCACAAGTTTCAACAGCCGAATTGACCAAGCAGAAGAAAGAATATCAGAAGTAGAAGATCAACTCAAAGAAATAAAATGAGAAACAAAGATTAGAGAAAAAAGTGAAAAAGGAATGAACAAAATCTCCAAGAAATGTGGGACTATGTAAAGAGACCTAACCTACGTTTCATAGGTGTACCAGAATGTGACGAAGAGAATGAATCCAAGCTGGAAAATACTCTTCAGGATATTATCCAGGAAAATTTCCCCAACCTAGCAAGGCAGGCCAATACTCAACTCCAGGAAATACAGAGAACACCACAAAGATATTCTGAAAGAAGAGCAACCCCAAGGCACATAATCGTCAGATTCGCCAGGGTTGAAATGAAGGAGTAAATACTAAGGGCAGTCAGAGAAAAAGGTCGGGTCACCTACAAAGGGAAGCCCATTACACTCACAGCAGGTCTCTCGGCAGAAACTCTACAAGCGAGAAGACAGTGGGGGCCAATATTCAACATCCTCAAAGGAAAGAACTTTCAACCCACAATTACATATCCAGCCAAACTGAGCTTCATAAGTAAAGGAAGAATAAAATCTTTTGCCAACAAGCAAGTACATAGAGATTTTGTCACCACCAGGCCTGCTTTACAAGAGCTCCTGAAAGAGGCACTATACATAGAAAGGAACAACCAGTACCTGCCATTCTAAAAACATACCAAATGCTAAAGACCATTAACAAAATGAAGAATCTACATCAACCAATGGGCAAAACAGCCAGCTAGGATCAAAATGGCAGTATCAAATTCACACATAACAATATTAACCCTAAATGAAAATGGGCTAAATGCACCAATCAAAAGACACGGACTGGCAAATTGGATAAAAAACCAAAACCCATCGGTGTGCTGTATTCAGGAAACCCATCTCACATGCAAGGATACACAAAGGCTCAAAATAAAGGGATGGAGGAAGATTTACCAAGCAAATGGAGAGCAAAAAAAAAAGCAGGAGTTGCAATTCTCGTCTCTGATAAAATAGACTTTAAAGCAACAAAGATCAAAAGAGACAAAGAAGGTCATTACATAATGGTAAAACGATCGATACAACAAGAAGAGCTAACGATCCTAAATATACATGGACCCAATACAGGAGCACCCAGATATATAAGGCAAGTTCTTAATGACTTATAAAGAGACTTAGACTCCCACACAATAATAGTGGGACACTTTAACACTCCACTGTCAATAGCAGACAGATCAACCAGACTGAAAATTAACAAGGGTATCCAGGGCTTGAATTCAGACCTGGAACAAGCAAACCTGATAGACATTTACAGAACTCTCCACCCCAAATCCACAGAATATACATTATTCTCAGCACCACATCACACCTACTCCAAAATTGACCACATAATTGGAAGTAAAGCACTCCTCAGCAAATGCAAAACAACTGATATCATAACAAACAGTCTCTCAGACCATAGTGCAATCAAGTTAGAACTCAGAATTCAGAAACTAACTCAGAACCACACAGCTTCATGGAAACTGAACAACTGGCTCTTGAATGTTGATTGGATAAACAATGAAATGAAGGCAGAAATAAAGAAGTTCTTCGAAACCAACGAGAATGAAGACACAACATACCAGAATCTCTGGGACACATTTAAAGCAGTCTGTAGAGGAAAATATATAGCAATAAGTGCCCACATGAGAAGATTGGAGAGATCCAAAATTGACACCCTATCATTAAAATTGAAAGAGCTAGAGGACCAAGATGAAAAAAAAAAAACCCTCAAAACCTAGCAGAAGACAAGAAATAACTAAGATCAGAGCAGAACTGAAGGAGATAGAGACAAAAAAAAAACCTTCAAAAAAATCAATAAATCCAAGAGCTGGTTTTTTGAAAAGATCAACAAAATGGACAGACCACTAGCCAGACTGATAAAAAAGAAAAAAGAGAACAACCAAATAGATGCAATAAAAAAGGATAAAAGGGGAAATCACCACATATTCCACAGAAATTCAAACCATCATCAGAGAATACTACAAACAACTCTATGCACATAAACTACTAAACCAGGAAGAAATGGATAAATTCCTGGACACCTGTGTCCTCCCAAGCCTAAACAAGGAGGAAGCTGAAACTATGAATAGACCAATAACAAGGTCTGAAGTCGAGGCAGCAATTAAGAGCCTACCACACAAAAAAAGCCCAGGTCCAGATGCATTCACAGCCGAATTCTACCAGACACACAAAGAGGAGCTGGTACCATTCCTTCTGAAACTATTCCAAATAATTCAAAAAGAGGGAACCCTTCCCAAATCATTTTATGAGACCAACATCAGCCTGATACCAAAACCTGGCAGATACTCAATAAGTAAAGAAAACTTCAGGCCAATATCCATGATGAACACAGATGCAAAAATCTTCAATAAAATACTGGCAAACCGATTGCAACAGCATATTAAAAAAATTATCCATCATGATCAAGTAGGATTCATCCCGGGGATGCAAGGCTGGTTCAACATACACAAGTCTATAAACGTAATTCACCACATAAACAGAACCAAAAACAAAAACCACATGATATCTCAATTGACACAGAGAAGGCCTTTGACAAAATTCAACAGCCCTTTATGCTAAAAACCCTCAATAAACTTGGTATTGATGGAACATATCTCAAAGTAATAAAAGCTATTTATGACAAACCAACAGCCAATATCATACTTAATGGGCAAAAACTGGAAGCATTCCTTTTGAAATCTGGCACTAGACAAGAATGCCCTCTCTCACCACTCCTATTCAACATAGTACTGGAAGTTCTGGCCAGAGCAATCAGGAAAGAAAAAGAAATAAAGCGTATTTGAATAGGAAAGGTGGAAGCCAAATTGTCTCTATTTGCACACGACATGATAGTATACCTAGAAGACCCCATCACCTCAGCCCCAAAACTCCTGAAACTGCTAAGCAACTTCAGCAAAGTCTCAAGATATAAAATCAATGTGCAAAGATCACAAGCATTCCTATACACCAATAACAGACTTAGAGAGAACCAAATCAAGAACGAACTGCCATTCACAATTGGTACAAAGAGAATAAAATACCTAGGGATACAACTTACAAGAAACGTAAGGGACCTCTTCAAGGAAAACTACAAACCACTGCTCAACGAAATAAGAGAGGACACAAACAGATGGAGAAACATTCCATGTTTATAGTTAGGAAGAATCAATATCATGAAAATGGCTATAGTGCCCAAAGTAATTTACAGAATCAATGCTATCCCCATAAAGCTACCATTGAATTTCTTCACAGAACTAGAAAAAACCACCATGAACTTCATATAGAACCAAAAGAGAGCCCGCATAGCCAAGTCAGTTCTAAGCAAAAAGAACACAGCGGGAGGCATCACACTACCAGACTTCAAACTATACTACAAGGCTACAGTAATCAAAACAGCATGGTACTGGTACCAAAACAGAGATATAGACCAATGGAACAGAACAGAGGCATCGGAGGCAACACAACATATCTACAACCATATAATCTTTGATAAACCAGACAAAAACAAGCAATGGGGAAAGGATTTCCTGTTTAATAAATGGTGTTGGGAAAATTGGCTAGCCATGTGCAGAAAGCAGAAACTAGACCCCTTCCAGACACCTTACAGTAAAATTAACTCCAGATGGATTAAAGACTTAAGCATAAGACTGGCACCATAAAAACCCTAGAAGAAAATCTAGGCAAAACCATTCAGGACACAGGAGTAGGCAAGGACTTTATGACCAAAACACCAAAAGCATTGGCAACAAAAGCTAAAATAGACAAATGGGACCTAATCAATCTCCACAGCTTCTGCATGGCAAAAGAAACAGTCACTAGAGTGAGTTGGCAACCAACAGAATGGGAAAAATTTTTGCAGTTTACCCATCTGACAAAGGGCTGATATCCAGAATTTACAAAGAACTCAAACAGATTTACAAGAAAAAAACAAACAAGCCCATTCAAAAATGGGCAAAGGATATGAACGGACACTTTACAAAGGAAAACATACATGAGGCCAACAAACATCTGAAAAAATGCTCATCATCACTGGCCATTAGAGAGATGCAAATCAAAACTACATTGAGATACTATCTCACGCCAGTTAGAATGGCGATCATTAAAAAATCTGGAGACAACAGATGCTGGAGAGGATGTGGAGAAATAGGAACACTTCTACACTGTTGGTGGGAGTGTAAATTAGTTCAACCATTGTGAAAGACAGTGTGGTGATTCCTCAAGGACCTAGAAATAGAAATTCCATTTGACCCAGCAATCTCATTACTGGGTAAATATCCAAAGGACTATAAATCGTTCTACTATAAGGATACATGCACACGAATGTTCATTGCAGCACTGTTTACAATAGCAAAGAACTGGAACCAACCCAAATGCCCACTGATGATAGACTGGACTGGGAAAATGTGGCACATATACACCATGGAATATTACGCAGCAATCAAAAATGATGAGCTTATGTCCTTTGTAAAGACATGGATGAATTTGGAGAACATCATTCTCAGCAAACTGACACAAGAACAGAAAACGAAATACCACATATTCTCACTCATAGGCGGGTGAGAAAAATGAGAACACATGGACACAGGGAGGCGGGTACTACACACTGGGGTCTATTTGGGGGAATAGGGGAGAGATGGGGGGAGCTGGGGAGGGATAGCCTGGGGAGAAATGCCAAATGTGGGTGAAGGGGAGGAAGGCAGCAAAACACACTGCCATGTGTGTACCTATGCAACTATCTTGCACGTTCTGCACATGTACCCCAAAACCTAAAATGCAATAAAAATAAAAAAAGAAAAGAAATGCAAACCAAAACCACAGTGAGATACCATCTCACACCAATCAGAATTATTATTTTTTAAAAGCCAAGAAATAACAGTGTTGGTGTGACTATGGAGAAAAGGGAACACTTAAAACACTGTGGGTGGGAATGTAAATTAGTTCATCTATTGTGGAAAGCAACATGGAGGTTTCTCAAAGAACTAAAAGTAGAACTACCACTGGATTCCACAATCCCATTACCATCAACAGTGGATAGGATAAAGAAAATGTGTGTGTAAACACAATGGAATATTTTGCAGGCGTAAAAAATGAAATCATATTCTTTGCAGCAACATGGATGCAGCTGGAAGTCATTATTCTAAGCAAATTAGCACAGAAACAGAAAACCACATAATCACATGTTCTCACTTATAACTGGGAACTAAACATTGGATACTCATGGACATAAAGTTAATAACAATAGACACTGGGGAATACAAGGGGTGAGGAGGGAGGGAGAGACAGCAAGGGTTGAAAAATTAGCTGTGGAGTACCATGCTCACTACCTGGATGACAGGTTCAATCGTATGCCAAACCTCAGCATCACACAATATACCCTTGCCTTAACCTTCACATGTACCCTCTGAATGTAAAATAAAATTTGACAAAGGTATTAAAAAGTAAACCATTTCGCTTAGGTTGCAATGAAGTATCACTATCAGAATAGTGATAATTTACAAGCTAAATTTTATCAAAGGTGTGTGTAATTGGTGAATGAGATGATATGTCTTTGGAATATTACACTTAATTGAATTAAATAGCAGAGTGAAAGGTATGTGCCAGTTTTAAAGGTGTTAAAATATAGAAACAAATAGTGATATGCATCTTAAAACATAAATATGACAATACAGAGTCAACCACACATCTTCTATTTATAGCTGCATATTACTGTGAGGTTTCTTCTTTAGATATGACAGCCACTAATTTTAATCAATGAAATAAAACAAACTTAGAATGAAACCTTCAATTTGCTACATTACAAAGTGTTACAGCAAGATTTTAAAGAATAATAAGATATGTTCAATCATTCTGTGACAGAATATAATAATGCTAATAAGAGAACAAGTGAATTTTGTACAACTGTTAAGCATAATATATTTAAAAGTATATTGAAATATTGTTCATTTTGCTTTTAAAAAATCCATTTTGTTTTATTTCTATAAATCACATAGTAGATTCTTGTATGAATGTGCAATTTTAAGTAAAAATAGTCACTAAATGCTTTAAATTTTTAAATGAAAAATAAAATATGTTGGGGAAAATATTTTTGAAAAGATTTCTATCAAAATGATTTCCTCAATAAAAAGTGTTGTGATTTCGTAGGCCTGCTCTCCTAGGCTGGGTGTGCAGGCCTCCGTGGCTTGCCTGCATTTGTCTGTCCTTCCCCATCTTGGTTAGGGTTTTAGAAATCTGCTGTACCAAACTGCTTGTATTCAAGGGTGCCACGATCTTCCTCTGACCTGTCCCTTTGGTATGGAACTTTTCCTTTTTTGTTCACAAGTATGTTTTTCTCTAAAAAGAAAATTAGTGCAGATGTCACCACACGGTGTCCTGTCTACCTGGATGGTCCATCATTACACCTTTCTGTTGGCATGCCCACTCGGTACCCTCGTATTCTGGACTCCTACAGGATAGTGGACATGGCTGAGTTGTCTTTAAACTCCTAAAGTGGGTAGCCTGTTGCTCTTAAAAAAATCACTCATTAAATAAAAAGAAGAAAAATGAAAATAATAAACCAAGAAATTATATTTATTGACTTTCTGACGTAATCCAGGAACTGGATTATGCTACTTCCATATCTACTCATCAGGTTAATTCTCAATGTATCCTTGTGGGGAGATACACTCTGAGAAGTTGAACAAATGTTGTTTGATTAAAGGATTAGTAAATGTCAGAGACAGAAAAACAAACCCATGCCAATGTTATTTGTGTTTTATGCCAATTCTCAAGTGAATAGATATATAAATGGATGATATGTGCCAAATTCTAATATTTGGTAAAGCGTATTTTATTAAAAGATGAGAACGAGTATCTAATTTATGCATTTTTTTTACCAATACATTGATCTATGATAAAAATATACAGGGTACTTATGTTTTGACAAAAATAGATTGAAATTTTATCATCCAGTTTTAAACACACAAAGATAGAAGCTTTTTCCCTAAAAAAAAGCACATACAATTATCTTTGGAGGTATTTCTCTCTGGTCATATCTCCAAACTGCAGTGGGGTTATCTCCGTCCTGTCTGCTGAATGTTGGCAATGTCTTGGAAGGGGTCTCTTCATCTGAGAGTAAGAATGATCAACTATTTCCCAGCAAACAATCCCCAAGAAACATGTCTAAAAGCAACATGCCCACCATTCTATGGATGAAGATATTTTTGACATCTTACTATTAATCAGTTAATTAGACACATAAATACTTTTTCTCCTCCTCATCTCTTCTGAGTTGCAAATGTCAAGCTGGACCCACCTTTGCCTCCCACAGAGCACTGCGGGTTTCCACATGTCAAGGAGGATGCCTGAGCATACTGGGCATGCCCACTCCTTCCTCTCTCCCACGCAAGGTGCCTATGAAAGAGGTGACTCTCAGTGTGGTTACAGATTCTATTCCACTCAGAAATGCAGCCAGAAACATAATATTTACTCAAAACTGCTTAGAATATACTAATCTATTTATCAATTTAATTGTCCTGTCCATTAGAAAAGCTCCATGATACATTAAATTCTGTACCAGGAGCTAGGGCTTGATATAAGAGTGAGACATGCCACCTCCTTTCAAAAAGCTTATTGACAAATAGAAAGACGGACACACAAATAACATCAAGTGTGCTCACAGTCATAGCAGTGGGATGTGGATGTGAATAGATAGCTTGCTTTAAGCTGCACAAGTTAGGGAAGAGTTCATAGAGGGTGAAGGATGAGAAGAGCATGCAAAATGCAAGAGAAATGACCCTTAATGAAAGCACAGAGGGGGAAGGAACTTAGAATGTTTAGAAACAGACTATTTGCTCTAAGACAGAAGCCCTAGGCCAGGCGTGATGGTGAAGTGGCTATGCTGTCTGGGCTACACACCTGGGGTTCATCACCTTGCACCAGGAAAATTTAGGACAGGGACACATAGGAAGAATTTGGAGTGGAAGTTTAATAAGCCAGAGGAAGAGAAAAGAAGAGAAAGGAAAACAACTCACTCTCTCCTGAGAAAGAGAGAATTCCGAGAGGAAAAACAAAGTGGCCGGCTGCAAATGTGCTGGATTTTGTAGTGGGGCTTGAGGAGGCAGGGTCTGATTTACTCAGGGCTCACAGATTGATTCCATCAAGTATGATATTTACATAATGCCCAGGGAAGGTTGGCGGCCCCACCTGATCTTATTTTGCAACTGGGCTTTCCAGCTGGCCAGGCCATCTTGTCTGCTGCTACTGTACACGCGGCTGACAAAGAGAAGTGAAGATGGATCCGCCATCTTGAACATGATTGGCATAACTGCTGGCATCTTTGTCTGCAGCTTGATTTTACAGGTTGCTAGTTGTTAGAAAAGAAAATAATTTGGGGCTACTTTTCATTAAAAGGAAAACCTCATTGAGGACTTCATACCCTCACTATCTGCCTAAGTAATTTCTTCTCAACTACTGTATCATTGGGACCCAGACATAGGTAAGGTAGGAAAATAGAAGGCACTGGATGTCATTCTCTTTTTTTTGGAGACAGAGTCTCCTTCTGTCACCGGAGCTGGAGTGCAGTGATGCAATCTCAGCTCGCTGCAGCCTCTGCCTCCCAGGTTCAAGCAATTCTCTGCCTCAGCCTCCCGAGGAGCTGGGATTACAGGCACCCACCACCATGCCAGGATAATTTTTATATTTTTAGTAGAGATGGGGTTTCACCATATTGGTCAGGCTGGTCATGAACTCATGACCTCAGGGGATCTGCCTGTTTCAGCCTCCCAAAGTGCTGGGATTACAGGTGTGAGCCACCAGGCCCAGCCTAAATGTCATTCTTAAAAATGTGCACTGTGTCTCTTTGGGTAAATAGACCCACTAAAGGATGCAAAGAATGGAAATAATGCAATCATTTTTAAATTTAGAAAGCTATCTTTTGAAGGTGGAAGGTAGAGTTGAATTGTCACGGGGGATGATGTCACGGATCTGAACTGAGGCAGGAGAAATGTTGATAGACACTGAGTGGAAAAGGTGCAATGGCATGAGCAGGGATTATTTGCTTTTGGTCATAGGATAAGTTTTAAAATGAAGGGTTAGAAAATGATGTCCAGACCTCCTGCTTGGGTGAAAGGTTTGAGAGAATCCACCAATGTAGAAAAAGAGGAAGGGTTTGGAATGGAGTGGGCCAGGTGGGGAGAAAGCGACTGAGGAGCAACTTGGACGTGGTAACACTGCGGTGCTTACAGAGCAGTCATGTGGAGATTTGTAATTGAAGATTAATTTAGGGGACTGCACCTCAGTAAAGAGATCTGAGCTGGACATACGTGGATTACTAATTTGTGATATTCATCTCTGAATTTTTTTCAAGAGTGGTGGTTGATGATGCTTCATTTTTCATACAATTTAACACAACTTATTCTGCATATCTCACAGGGCCCCATCCGTGCCCTCTGCTCCTGCGACAACTGGGCCATTCATTTCGAAGCTCTGTGTCAACTGCTTTGCCCATCTTTCCCAGAGCACTTCTCAAATGGGTCAGTGGTGTAAATGAGTTTGCCTGATTATCTTTCAACTGCGTCTTTCCTTCTGCTTTCTCAGCCCAATGAGGAAGCTCCCACTGGTCAGGAATAAATCCATAGCTTTAATCCGTTTCCTTGTTTTTCATTCTGGAAAATTCTCTTGGCAAATTTTAAAAATTGGAACTCATAATGAAAAGGGGTTTTGTTTGGTTTGGTTTGACATTGTCTTTTGAGTTTATCAAACTTGATTCTGTTTTCCATCCCTTACTATGTATGGGGCATGTAAAGAGTAAATCTTGACAATACCTGTGGTAGAGTCTATGTATTTGACCCTGCCCAGATCGCATGTTGAACTGTAATCCCCAGTGCTGGAGGTGGGCCTGGTGGGAGGTGTTTGGACCATGGGGTGGTCATGGCATCCCTTCCACTCTCTTTGTGATAGTAAGTTCTCAAGAGATCTCATCGTGTAAAAGTGTGTGGTACCTGCCCTCCATGCTTACTCTCCTGCTCCTGCTTTCACCATGTGACATGCTGCTCCCCCTTCGCCTTCTGCTGTGATTGTAAGCTTCCTGAGGTTCCCCCCCCTCCCCGAAGCTGAGCAGATGCCAGCACTGTTTCCTGTAAAGCCTGCAGAAGTGTAAGCCAGTTAAACCTATTTTCCTTACAAATTACCTAGTCTCAGGTATTTCTTTATGGCAGTGCAAGAACAGCCTAATACCTCCTGCAGTATCTGAAACCTGTAACCACAGAGAGTGAAGTTTATGAAACTTGGACACAGTAACTTTTATGATGTAGAGCAGCCAATTTCAGAAGTGATTCCAGGAGCAGACAGTTGGAGTCACACTCACTATGGAGCTTTCTTACACAGATACAAGTGCCCCTGATCCTTATGTCTTTCAGACTAAAAGGCTGACCAGTATGATTCATGAAAGGACATTAACTAATATCTCTGCCGTCCACTTGGTCTTTGGATCACTACAATTCAAAATAATCATTTATTCTCCTCTTCAGCTCAACGTCCCTTCAAGTTATGTATATAACGAAGAGAATGACTATACACAAATCAAAGCAGAACTGTGCCCTTGAATACCATTCTAATTAAATTTGTCTTTTTTGGAGAGCCAAAGAGAAGGATCAAAGAATGTAAGTTTGCTGTTGTGCTTAAAAGAAAGATGTATGGTTCAAATTCTCTCTGAGGAAGCTGAAATCCAAAAGCCACATTTAAAGAATTGATTTAAAAGCAGGTAACTTTCAATTGAAACAATGGTTTTAGTTCTGCAAAATATATAACCAAAAATTTCCCTAGTTAAAAAATATTTCCAAAATACTATTTATTTGTATTTGAAAATGTAAAATCTCACAGGGAAAAGAACTTAAATATTATTGATTGGCCCAATCACCTATTCTATTATCGCTATCCACCCACTCCCACCAAAGATCTGCATACTTCCCATGCTGAGAAATTTGTTGCTTATAAGATCAGAACATCTTTGAAACTCTTGACTCCTAGAAATGTCTTTCTTCTATTTAGCTAAAATCTGTACTTGTATACTCCACATATTTGTCTTGTTTCTGTTTATTTATGAATACAACACAATTTTGTGAAATTCACATATGTTATTGTGTATCAAAACTGCTTAATAAACTTAGAAATGTGAAGATGTTTCCTTCCAGTCAATTCTGTCACATTTTATTGTGATAAAACACAAAATATTTTGACCTTTAAAAGTAACATCCAGAAGATATCCAATTATTATTGCAATGCCTAGAAAAACACAGAGGTATATTAGATATACACAAAATACATAGAAAAATAAGTAAATACAGAGAAAATTTGGAGCTGAGTCAGAAAAAGAAATTGAATGTAAGAGAGAGGAAAATGAGTAGGTGGGCCTAGATAGAGGGTGCAGTGGAAACCCTGCAGCAAGTTAACAATTATGATTTTAGTAATTATGTTTCATGATGATGTGAAGAAAAAGGAAAGATATTGAGAGTCTGTCTCAATATGATAAGGCTAAGTAAGAGGATTTAATGTAAGGTAAGATCACTTAAATATTCTGCTTAATAAGCACCAATCTTTTAAAAGTGCTTTACATATGTTAACTCATTTAATCTTCACAGCAATCCCACAAGGCAGGTTCTGTTATGATTCCCTTTTACAGATCAGGAGAATGAGATATATAGATGTTAATAACTTGTCCAAGGTTACACAGCAGGTGAATGACAAAGTGAGGTCCTAAGTCCTGGCATTCCCCTTAAAAGGCCATGGTTTTAATTACTGTGAGTCAGTGAGATTGACTCTTCTGGTGGCAGCTATTACAGTTCCTATAACTAGGAAGTACGATTTCTTGGAGGTAGAAATAGACTGTTTATGCTCTTAAAATATAGACGCAGCATTTCTGAAAAATCCTGGTCAAAACCTTTATAAGATTAGACAGCAATGAGTTTATAGTTGGAATAATGGTGTAATTTATAGCCCCAAATAGGGCATTTTTGAGGGTGAATATGACAAATTTAAAATTAAATTAGAATAAAGGTACCAAGAACTTTTCCTAGCAAACCAGGATAAATAAATATAAAATATTTTCCCAGAATTCAAGTATTATAGAGCAAGACTCCATCAAATAAATTAAAGTTTCTAATGTTAAGAAGAATTAGGATTAAGGGGCAGATTTTTTTTCCATTGATGTGATTTTTTTTTCCTTTGTCATTTATCTTCTGTGAAACAGTAACATTTACCTTACATCAGCTCATGCATCTGAAAAAGGGCATATCAACATTGAAACACAGTAGGCTGGCATAAGCCCTGAAATGTGCTTGCCGTCACAGAGACTGGTGATTTTCCCCTGAGGCAGGATTTTAGTTGTTTTTAGACATTACCATGGCTGCATCCTTGGGTCATTTATCTCCCTGCTCTACCTTGTCATTTCAACACCCATCCACCTATCCATCCACTCACATCCAATTTGAGTTTTGTCTGCCACTAGGCTTTGCAAAGCACAGTTTTCATCATTATAAGCAATGATCATCTTTCCTTTTTCCCCCATAACAATGGACATCAAATAATAGAAATTTGCTCAAGTCATCTGGTGATGTGTTTTAAGTCACTACTTATATTTAACATAATAGAGAAAACAATACTCAAGATAAATTTCTATAGATTCATGAACAATTCACAAAAATAAACCATAAGGGAAATTTAGAATGATCAGGCTACAGGTCAAATGTTGAAAGGAGAAAACAATACTGCTCTCTCTCCTTTCTCTTTTTAAGACTGCTGGAAATTGACTGGTCGGTGCTTCTTTTAGTCATCTTAATCAAGGTAATTTTGCTTCATGTTATTCAAGGTGATCCATTCTAAAAATTCCATGTTAGGGATGAATGTATCTCACTGAGCACCACATGCTATTGGAGGAAAAGGAGAGAGTCCACACAGCAGCTAGAATCCCCAGGGAGAAAAGGCATGCAGGAGAATCCCCGTTAGATGATATTGCTGCCTTTTTCTGCTCAGGATATGCAGACGATCAATATTAAAGACAAAATAATTACAGGGATGACGATGGATTTTAATTACACATTCTGGATACAAATACAGTACTTCATCAGATACGTGACTGGCAAATACTTCCTCCAACTCTACAGCTTATCTTTTTATTCCTTAAATAGTGTCTTTCACAGAGAAAACATTTGTCATTTGATGTAACTTGAGTAAATTTTGGTCATTTGTGAGGTTTTTTTTTTTGTTTGTTTATTTGTTTTTTAGATAAAGTCTCACTCACTGTCACCCAGGCTGGAGTGTAGTGGTGTGATCTCAGCTCACTGCGATTTCCAATTCCTGGGTTCAAGTGATTCTCTTGCCTCAGCCTCCAGAGTAGCTGGGACTATAGGCACGCACCACCACATTGGGCTAATTTTTGTGTTTTTAGTAGAGACGGGGTTTCATCAGGCTGTTCTCCAACACCTGAGCTCAAGTGATCCACCTGCCTCTGCTCCCCAAAGTGCTGGGATTACAGGTGTGAACCAACATGCCCAGCCAAGTTTGTGTGTGTGTGTGTGTGTGTGTGTGTGTGTGTGTGTGTTTTGAGAAACTGGTTTCTTTTGTCAAAGTTGTCAAATTTGTATGTGGAAAGGTGCTCACAGTGTTCCTAATACTTGAAGCTCAGTCAGCAAAAGTAAAGCATGAAATGTATGAGAGAGGAAAACAAGTCGGTGGCACATAGATTGAGTGTGATGGGGCTTTTAATGCCTGCTATGTCTGTAGCGATAGTCTCCTTTCATTCCTGATACTCGTAATGTGTCTTCTCTTTTCTGTTTGTTAGTCTTGTTAAAAAATACCGTACTGATGATTTCAAAGAACCATCTTAATTTCACTGATTTTCTGCACTCCTTTGAGTATTTAGTTGCCACTGTCAATCCTGAGCCAGAACTGGAGGTCTTCTCTGAAACTCTCTGTGCCATAGTGCTCACCGTTGAGTTTCAGGGTGTACTGGGTTCAGCTGGGAGACGTCAGAGACAAAGAGATAGAAAGAGAGTGGGGTAGGGAGAAAGAGAAAGAAAGTAGTAAACTCATGCACAGTTTAATGGCTTCAAAGTCGGATGTTCTTCTGCAATTTCCTGCTGATATTTACATTACAATCTTCAAAGAGTTTCTCCAGGCTGCATACTGTCCAGGTTTTATGGCCGCATTCACTGGAAGACCAAGTATGAAGCATACTCATTCCATCTCACCCGGTGCTCAAACATGGCAGTTTTTTAGTACTTATTTTCTACTGTAAACCCTAAGCTTCATACCTATTATTGAGCAATAAGAAGAATCTCACAAAGAAGCCCTATGTCATTGGTTGTCTGTTGGGATAGAGCTGTAATAACAAGAAAAATAAAACCCTATGGGAGGGACGGATTTCAGAACCTTAAAAGCCCATTTTTCAGTTATGGTTGAAATGACTTCCATTGCTCTTGCACGCATGCTTTTTCCCCCTCTGTGTATATCGTGGAGATACTTTTGTAGAATTGTTGCTTTAATAAAATGTCAAACCTAAAGACAAGTTTTGAGAATAATATAGAAAACTCTCAACTGCCGTTTACCTGAACTTAGCAAATGTTAACATTTTTCCCTTCCTTTCTCATTTTATTCAGTGGATTATACTTATTACTCTCATTATTTATTTCAATGTTCAAATTTTCATAATCCGGAGTAAATATCATCATTGCAAAATTTTTTCATTTTTGGCATATTGTTATTTTTTATTACATACTCATTTTCTGGCAATCAAAACACCCCTTGTTCCTCGTAAATATACAGAGCTACCATGTATTGATTTTTAAAAATGTCCCAGTTTCTAGAACTGGAATAAATCCTTTCTCCAAGAGGCTAAGAATTCTCTCAGAAGGACATTTTATTTGGAAACCAACACATGAGCATGCCCATTGTTATTGGGGGATCCCGTTCGTTTTTCCTCTGCATCAAATTAAACCTGCCTTGAAGCTTCCCTGATAAGATTTGAGAAAAATCATCTTTCATTTATTTAGTGAACTTTGGTTATTTTCTCTTCTTCAATGGGCGTTTACCCTGGGGCTCATGCAGCCTGGAGCACAGAAGGAGAGCCCTGTGGCTCCTGTCACCCTGGTCACTGCTCTTCTCCTTGTGCAGACCCAAGTGGCCCAGCACATCAGGCTGCTCCACTGGCAGCCTCACCTCCCCATGCTGAGCTCAGCTCTGGAGACCTCTGTTGAGGTTTTCATGCTGGGGTCCCCAGGGCCCAGTGCATACACACCCATGCCGCTGTCCTCACCCTGGGCCGCTGTATGAAGGCAGGATCCAAACCCCTGGGCCTTGCTAGGTTTGTTCCTAGGGCTTTTTAGCAGGCAAAGCAAGGGGGAAAATGTGTACACTCATATACACATATACACATATATGCATTTACTCGTGCACACATTTATCTATCAAAACCATGACTTCATTTTAAATCTCACCAAGGACAGTCAGTTCCACAGTAACACACCACGATCTATTCTCATCGTTTTCCTGTCCACACCTTTCCAGCTGTGAAAACTCTCAATAATCAAATTATTTGCTCAATCCTAAGAATTAGTCATCATAAAACTGAAAAACAAACTAGATATAATAATTCAAATTGAGTTAAAAATTATTTTTCTTTAACCTGAGGGGATATACTTTGTTCAAAAGTGATTTGGATTACTTCTTTCATTGTTTGGGTGTGATTGTTACTCAACTGAAATAAAATTATGCTTATTTGTTTCCCTTTGTCACATTTTGGTCCTAATTTTTTCAATTCTTCTTGCTTTGTTTTGCTAATATTTTAATGGTGGTGTTTTGCTTTGTGTATCAAAAAAATATTAATCTAGCTCCAAATGTCAGAACTCTACAAAAAGGTTTATTCAGAGAAATATACTCCATCTCTATCACCTAGCCCCTCTAGGTAAACAATTTCAATAATTTCTGTATATGTTTCCTGTATTTCTATTTTATAAAGTAAGCCTCAGTGTTTGTGTATAAATATCTGTATTTAATATATATCACATATTAAATAAATTAATTAAATATATTTAATTAAGGAATTGTAATTCAAATAATTAAATATATATAATAACCATATTCAATATATACTGTGCATTACTATTAAATTATTATTTTAATAGTAATTACCTAATTTATTAAATCAATATTTTAAATATTTATTAAATTACATTTAAATTTATATTGTATTTAGTTATCAAATATATAATAAACATATTAAATATATAATTAATGTGCATTTATTATTATATACTGAATATATATTTAATTAATATATACATTTTTAAAAACTGTTTGCTTTTGCCATTTAACAATCGATTGTGGATATCACTCCATTTGAGTTCACAGAGATATTCCTTAATCTTTATTACATCTACATATTTTATTGACAAATATGTCACAATTTATTCAAATACTTCCCCATGTGTATGGACATTTATACTGGTTCCAGTGTTTGTAATGTAAAAGTTTGATATTTCATTTTTATGCAATCACATTTGTTAATTTCATTGCTCCTGGGTTTTGAATCTTGTACTTTGATTGGATCATTTTATTTCTTTTCTTTTTTTTTATTGCATTTTAGGTTTTGGGGTACATGTGAAGAACATGAAAGATAGTTGCATAGGTACACACATGTCAGTGTGTTTTGCTGCCTTCCTCCCCTTCACCCACATCTGGCATTTCTCTCCATGCTATCCTTCCCCAACTCTCCCTCCCCCGCACTGTCCCTCCCCTAATCCCTCCAATAGACCCCAGTGTGTAGTGCTCCCCTCCCTGTGTCCATGTGTTCTCATTGTTCATCACCCGCCTATGAGTGAGAACATGCGGTATTTTATTTTCTGTTCTTGTGTCAGTTTGCTGAGACTGATGTTCTCCAGATTCATCCGTGTCCCCACAAATGACACGAACTCATCGCTATTGATTGCTGCATAATATTCCATGGTGTATATGTGCCACATTTTCCCAGTCCAGTCTATCATCAGTGGGCATTTGGGTTGGTTCCAGGTCTTTGCTATTGTAAACAGTGCTGCAATGAACATTCGTGTGCATGTGCCCTTATAGTAGAACGATTTATAGTCATTTGGATATTTACCCAGTAATGAGATTGCTGGGTCAAATGGAATTTCTATTTCTAGGTCCTTGAGGAATGGCCACACTGTCTTCCACAATGGTTGAACTAATTTACACTCTCGCCAACAGTGTAAAAGTGTTCCCATCTCTCCAGCATCTGTTGTCTCCAGATTTTTTAATGATCGTCATTCTAACTGGCGTGAGATAGTATCTCAATGTAGTTTTGATTTGCATCTCTCTAATGGCCAGTGATGATGAGCATTTTTTCAGATGTTTGTTGGTCTCATGTATGTTTTCCTTTGTAAAGTGTCTGTTCATATCCTTTGCCCAGTTTTGAATGGGCTTGTTTGTTTTTTTCCTGTAAATCTGCTTGAGTTCTTTGTAAATTCTGGATATCAGCCCTTTGTCAGATGGGTAAACTGCAAAAATTTTTCCCATTCTGTTGGTTGCTGATTCACTCTAGTGACTGTTTCTTTTGCCGTGCAGAAGCTGTGGAGATTGATTAGGTCTCATTTGTCTATTTTAGCTTTTGTTGCCAACGCTTTTGTGTTTTGGTCATGAAGTCCTTGCCTACTCCTATGTCCTGAATGGTTTTGCCTAGATTTTCTTCTAGGGTTTTTATGATGCCAGGTCTTATGTTTAAGTCTTTAATCCATCTGGAGTTAATTTTAGTGTAAGGTGTCAGGAAGGGGTCCAGTTTCTGCTTTCTGCACATGGCTAGCCAGTTTTCCCAACACCATTTATTAAACAGGGAATCCTTTCCCCATTGTTTGTTTTTGTCAGGTTTATCAAAGATAATATGGTTGTAGATATGTTGTGTTGCCTCCGATGCCTCTGTTCTGTTCCATTGGTCTATATCTCTGTTTTGGTACCAGTAGCATGCTGTTTTGATTACTGTAGCCTTGTAGTATAGTTTGAAGTCCAGTAGTGTGATGCCTCCTGCTGTGTTCTTTTTGCTTAGGATTGACTTGGCTATGCAGGCTCTCTTTTGGTTCCATATGAAGTTGAAGGTGGTTTTTTCCAGTTCTGTGAAGAAGGTCATTAATAGCTTGATGGGGATAGCATTGAATCTGTAAATTACTTTGGGTGGTATGGCCATTTTCACGATATTGATTCTTCCTAACCATGAACATGGAATGTTTCTCCATCTGTTTGTGTCCTCTCTTATTGTATTGAGCCGTGGTTTGTAGTTCTCCTTGAAGAAGTCCTTTACGTTCCTTGTTAGTTGTATTCCTAGGTATTTTATTCTCTTTGTAGCAATTGTGAATGGCAGTTCGTTCTTGATTTGGCTCTCTTTTAGTCTGTTATTGGTGTATAAGAATGTTTGTGATTTTTGTACATTGATTTTGTATCCTGAGACTTTGCTGAAGTTGCTTATCATTTCAGGAGTTTTTGAGCTGAGATGATGGGGTCTTCTAGATATACTATTATGTTGTCTGCAAATAGAGACAATTTGGCTCCCTCCTTTCCTGTTTGAATACCCTTTTTTCTTTTTCTTGCCTGATTGTTCTGGCTAGAACTTCCAGTACTATATTGAATAGGAGTGATGAGAGAGGGCATCCTTGTCTAATTCCAGATTTCAAAGGGAATGCTTCCAGTTTTTGCCCATTTGGTATGATATTGGCTGTTGGTTTGTCATAAATAGCTTTCATTATTTTGAGATACGTTCCATCAATACTGAGGTTATTGAGTGTTTTTAGCATAAAGGGCTGTTGAATTTTTTCAAAGGCCTTCTCTGCATCTATTGAGATAATCATGTGTTTTTTGTTTTTGGTTCTGTTTATGTGGTGAATTACGTTTATAGACTTGTGTATGTTGAACCAGCCTTGCATCCCCGGGATGAATCCTACTTGATCATGGTGGATAAGCTTTTTGATGTGTAGTTGCAATTGGCTTGCCAGTATTTTATTGAATATTTTTGCATCTATGTTCATCATGGATATTGGCCTGAAGTTTTCTTTTCTTGTTGAGTCTCTGCCAGGTTTTGGTATCAGGATGATGTTGGTCTCATAAAATGATGCCGTTGCCGAGGCAACTCGCCATAACAAAGAGAGTCCGCCATTGCAGAGGTGGGCCAACATCGCTGAGGCAGTTCTAACCACACCCATATAAACAGGACTGCAGGGAAATACACGCGGCAGCAGGATGGAGCCAGGGCAGAACCCACAGCAGCTATGCAAAACCTATGCAGGCAGTGACTACGCTGCCTCCTTGCTGGGCAGGACAGCCCTGAAAGAAAAAAAAAGGCAGCAATGCAACGGATACCCTTAAATAAAGCCCTAACTGCCTGGGACAGAGCACCTGGGGAAGAAGAGGGGGTTTATGAGTTCTGCTGCAGCAGACTTAAACGTACCCACCTAGCAGCTCTGAATGAACAATGGAGCTCACAGCTCAGCCCTTGAGCTCCTATAGGGAACAGACTGTCTCCTCAAGCAGCTTCCTGACCCCCGTATATCCAAAGAGTCACCTCACAAAGGACTGATCAGACTGACATTTGGCAGGCATTATTCTGGGACAAAGATAGCAGAAAAAGAAACTGGTAACAACCCTTACTGTTCTGCAGCTGCTGCAGGTGACCCCCAGGCAAGCAGGGCCTGGAGTGGACCTCAGCAGTCCTAAAGTAGAGGGGCCAGACTGTTAGAAGGAAAACTAAGAATCAGAAATAACTTCATCATCAATAATCTGGACGTCCACTCAGAGACCCAATCTGAAAATCAGCAACTACACAGACGACAGGTGGATAAATCCACAAAGATGAGAAGAAATCAACACAAAAAGGAGGAAAACACCCAAAACCAGAACACCTCTCCTCCTATAAGGGATCACAACTCCTCACCAGCAAAAGAACAAAGCTGGATGGAGAATGAGTGTGATGAAATTATGGAATCAGACTTTAGAAGGTGGGTAATGAGAAACTTCCGTGTGCTAAAAGAACATGTTCTAACTCAATGCAAAGAAACTAAGAACCTTGAAAAAAAATTTGAGGAAATGATAACAAGAATGGACAACTTAGAGAGGAATATGAGTGAATTTATGGAGCTGAAAAACACAGCACGAGAACTACGTGAAGGATCATTTTATTTCTATCTCCAGCTATCTGATCCACTTAGAGCAGAGTTTCTTAACTTTGATGCTAGTAACATTCTAGGCAAGATGATTCTTTGTTGTAGGGCTTATTCTAAGCATTATGTTAATAGAATTTTATCAGTGTCTCCAGCCTTTACCCGTAAAGTGGGAGTATCATCCCTCAGTTACAAAATGTCTCCAGATATCACCATATCATATCTTCCCTATCGAGGAAGACAGACAAAATTGTGCATGTGAGAACCACTGATTCAGAGTATATATACTCTTTTAATGGCAGACTGTTGTTCTATATTTAATTACCTAGAAGGCTTAGTAGTTCATTGTGACTTTTCCTTTCCAAGGTTTTTTCTTTCTCACTTTTTTTTTCTTATTTGTACAGTTGAATGCAAAGCTTTACTAGTATTTTGCATTGAAATTCTGTTACATTTATAATTAACTAAGAGACAACCAACATGGAAAATTAAAATAGTTTACATTAAAATGTAACTGCAAATAAATGCAATGAATACCAATGATTATATTAAGTTTAAATATAATAAATAAAACCAAATTTAATGTAAACCAATAAAACAAGTTATAGTGATTTATTGAATAACAGAGATGCATATCTGGAAATAAGTTTCTTGATTAAAAGAGTAAACTGGTTTTTATTGGTTGACAATAAAGAAACCTTAGATTTAAGGAAAAACTTACAACCTCAGTGAGGCATTTTTGATATCAAACAGTACATAAATTCCATATTTTGAGTACCTGTTCCTATAAAATATATGTATGTGTATATATATATATATATATATATACACATATATATATACATATATACATATATATATACATATATACATATATATGTGTGTGTGTGTGTGTGTATATATATATATATATATATATATATATATATAGCAGTAAGAGCCATATTATCTGGTAGAAAAGAAAAATTTCTAAGCAAAATTGTGTGATTCTCCTTATAGTTTGGTTTTAATAAGCCAGCTGAAGAATTTTCTGGAATCAGTGCTACAGGGTCAAGTTATTCAATAAAATCTATAAAATCATGGGGAAGGGATGAGGTTTTATATTCAGGTTGGCTTTTACTTACAGAAGTAAATGCTTATTATGATATTTATATCAAATTTTTCAATAGTCTCAAGTCCAAAATATATTCAGAAAGTTATCCCAAAATGTATTCAGTTTGTTCTGACAATAAAGAGGATGAAATTTATCAAAACCAATTGTTTATTCTCTTAGCTTCAATTTTGCAGTTATCAGAATGATTATTTATTTATTCATCGAGACTGGGCTCTCACTCTGTCACCCAGGCTGAAGTATAGTGGTGCCATCTTGGTTCACTGCAATTTCCACCTTCTTGGTTCAAGCGATCCTCCAAGTACCAGGGATCACAAGTGTGTGTCATCACGCTCAGTTAATTTTTATATTTTTAATAGAGGCAGGGTTTCGCTATGTTGGCAAGGCTGGTGTTGAACTCTTGGCCTCAAGTGATCCATCCACCTTGGCTTCCCAAATTATTGGGAGTACAAACGTGAGTCACCGCGCCAGCCTCAGAATTATTTTATTCATGTAATATCGCCTTATAAACACAAATTTAAGTCATTCTAATATCCTAACAAGATGTGCTGGAAATTGCCGATTTGTGAAAACCATCTCCCATGGTCAAGTTTGTCTGCAACTTATGTCCGTTGAGAATGTTTCCACAAAGGAAGTGGTAATCTTCTACATAAGTCAGTTTAGACACTGTGCTTTTTTTCAGAAAGCTGACACAGACTCTGTTAAAAAGTGTCTTGCCTTTCTTCTTCTTAATAGATGTGCATAGACAAGCAAAGACTTGTGTCTTCACAATTCTCCCTACAGAATTGTGGTCTTACCTTCAGTTCATAAACGAATCATATTTATCATGAAGTCAATACTAAGTTCGGAATCTTCTACTTCAAGTATGTGATTTGTTTGCTACTAAATATCTTTATTGGCTTTTTAAAACTTTTGGTAACTGATTCAAAAAACAAAAGATTAAAGAAGTTCACAGTATCAGTGCATTTATCAATTTTTTATTGAGACATATTAACTTTGTTATACTTGTAATAAAAAATTGTTATTTTTCATTTGTGATGAGATCTATAACTCCACAACCAGCTGTGTTAAGGGGAGCAAAATCAATCATTTTGCAAGCTTTGACCCTTAATACTTTGACCATTAGGAGCAGGTAAAATAAATGTCTCATAAATTATTTCACTAACTTCTTTATTATTCAATAAATGAAATTTCCAGGGCTTTCATGTTTTCAACCTCTGTCCATCTTCTGGTAAGTTTACAAGATCCACTTACTTTGCTTCAAACTTTGTGAGTTTTGCCCTGCGTTCTTTTTGCACTTCCAAATAACATTTGGGGACCATCTATTTCCAGAAATAATATTTAAACATAACCTGATAGATTTCATATCATTACTCATGTTTAAAATACTTCAAATAAGCCCCATCATATTACCTGAGGTTTTAAAAATTTTTCAAATTGTGCTGGAACTTTTACAACAATAGCAGATATTTAAGTAAGCATTCATCTGTCTCTCCACATTTTGCATAAAGATAGAGGAATTAATTTGTTAGATTCAAGAAGTGATTTAAAAAAAAACTTTTCTTTTGGTATTTTTAAAATCCAGTATTCAAACACTGGTTTATACAGAGTTCAGCAGAAAACAAAGGGCAAGAATAGAAGTAGGGAGGAAGAAAGAGAGCAAGGGAGGTAAGAGTGCACAATTGAGCCCGATTCACAATTTCTGCATGCACATATATTGGCCATTGAAATACTACTGAATTCCACAGGCAAGTTGTTGATATGTGGCAGAAAGGAATACAGCAAGGAATAAAAAAATATATTATTTGTGAATGCAGTGACCTGTAGCGTCCTTTCTAGCTATACTTCCTAAGAACTATGGCAGAAACTTAGATGACTGAAGGTGAGTAAGGTAAGGTTCATATGTTAAATAATTTTGTCAAAATTCCTTCAGCTGGAGAAAGCATGGGTTGTTTTGAATTCAAGCGTGACTTCACAAACATGCTTATGCCCTAATTCATTTAAGAAACATTCCTTATTCCCATTTACGTAGGGTGGTTAAGAAATAGTAATAAGTTTATGCATGTAGCAAAAAACTGTACAAACCCCACAGTAAAAAGTAATTCTAAGTTTTTTTCTACTGCTATATATACATATACACATACATATGCATATACATACACATATATGTATGTGTATATGTATATATATAAAATGACTTTAAGTCATTTAAAAAAAAAACTAACACCAAGCCAACTCTTAGGGCTAATTTGTACATAATTGTAGTAATGTAAGCCCTTGTGGTTCAGGAAAAAAAAAAAGGAGAGGAATGTGCAGTAACTCGTCCTAGCAACAAAAGTATTTTGAAGCTTCTCCCTGATTGCACTTTTCTCATTTCTCCCTAAGAAATAGTTGGAACTGCAAAACTCCCTTTACTATTACTGTAGGATGCTGAGGAAAGATAAACTTGTGGAGAATGTGTGGAGGCAGTGCAATGCCTGCTGGAGGCTGCTGATAAGTCTGAGCTTCAGAGCACTCACTAATTGGGTCCTTCCTGAGCTTATTCCAGTCTGAGGATGTTACACATTGCTCCTGCAGACAACTGCATCGTGATGAGTGTCCTCGGGGTGGTGGTAGCCTGTGTTCCCCCTAATTTCCCGTTTTATCTTTTGCTTCATTTCTTTGGCCTCTGACTCCTGTGCTGTTATAGGGACCTACCTCAGATTCTTGTTTATTTTCAAGCATTATTTCTTCTTAAAAAAATGCAAATGGACTATGGAAAGCTGGGCAGAGGCCATCACAGCCTTAACGCAAGTGGATAATCTGACCCTGAGGTATGGGAATCCCAAAACCAGGCCCTAACAAAAGTTAGTCTGTTCTGTCCAGAATCATGGGGAAAGATATAATTTTATGGGGGGGGGGGCAGGAGAATTCCATATAATTTGATTAAAATAATTATGGCAATCATGACTCATTTCCTCATCTATCAGAATTATTCTGGTTCTTCAAGTGCTGCTTCAAGGAGCAGCTCTTATAGAAGCATTCCTAGTGTCACTCACGTCAGTTTCCCCTTGAATGAATCAGGATGACATTAGTATGTGCACAAGCATTCACAGATAGTTACCGACTATATCATGGAAAAATAAACTGAAAATGACAAAATAAATGAAATAACAAACAAATTCTATCTCATCATTTTAACTAGTGTCAGAATAGTTTTTTCTTTAGCACATACCTGATTATTGCACAGGAAGTTCATATTTAACCACCTACTTTTTGTATATCAACACGAATTCCCTCCAAGTAAGAAAACACTGTTGGTAGGTGTATAGTTCCCATATTCAACCCATGTCGGCCACCATGGGTGGCCCCAATCTATCTTTCCCTGGATTTTATTTTTTTCAGATACCTGCCAGTGTCTGCTGAACAAAGAGCAAACCTACCAAGATTCCTAGTCTCCTGGAAGACCCCAACACTGAGCCTGAGATAAGAGAAAATATCCTACATTCCCCTATACATTGTAAGGGAGACTGGAACTAACCACACATCACACACTAACAACCCTTCTAAGAAATCCTCTCCATTTTCCAATAATTGTCAAGGAAACTGTTGAGTCCAGGGCCATGTGCTGTCCACATTTTTTCTAAACTATGCATAGCTGGTCCAGCACGTCAGTTGGAAATTGGAGCACTTGCCAACTATGGTCAGTTCTGTTTTCTTAACTCCAAGGCAGCTCAAAGACACAACGTGCTATTGTTCACATCCTGTTACATGCAGAGAGTTGTTTCCCTCATTTGTATCATTTATTTGGGAAAGAATTTCAATGGGATGATTATATGAATATGCATGAACATTTTGTGATTCATAAACTCTGCTATATCTCATTTGACTACCTCTATTTTCCTCAACTCCTCGCAGCTGGGCTTCTTGCTGCCTCCCACCAAAAACCCAATGCTGTCTGAGGCAGCCTGGCACCTGTGAGCATCACGGGTTGGGATATTTGCAAGGACTTAACAGGCTCCACTGAGCATGTTACATAGGCTCTTTAGTAAGAGCCCTGGACGCTACCCAGGAGCCCCTGCCTTTAAATAAGAGCCCTGAGTCTCTAGGTCAAGCCACCAAGATCTGCGAAGGGAATCTGGGCTCCTGGAGAGCTCAAGGCAGCAGTTCCAGTGAGGTTTAGTGCCCCTCTGTTCAAAGAGTCAAGTGAGGCAGGCTCACCAGTTATGCAGATGAAAACGACACCCAAAAGCAAACTGGCCTTAAGGGCTTCCAGGAGAGTTTTGGACATGTAATAATATGTCATGGATACCCCTACCTTATCATTGTCAGTGTCAAACAAGACACCTTGCTGTCACCAGAGATAAAATTAGACTTTTCTGTCAAGCTATAAATCAACTTTTTTCTTATACAGCATTTCCCAAGTTTCAATTAGTGTTGTGTTTGAATCTTTAGGCTTCATACAGTAATAGGAAAAATCAACTCTGATTTTCCTTCTCACTACTCACACCACTCAATATTTTACTTCTGACACCAAACTGTATAGTAGGAAAAAACAAAACTACGCTCCTTCTAGTCTCACTCGATACAGAACCTTTCTGATTACCAAAATGTGCATGTTCCCACATCAACCAAGTCTCTAGCATCAGCTGGGTGTCCTGGAATTCAGCTGAATTCTGATGCTATCTACCTAGAGGTAGCCTCAGCCCCCCAGGCCAAGGATTCAGCCCACCCTTCCACTTCAGATGCCAATCCCAAGCTCAAGCCTCTGGTAATTTGGAAAAACTGGCTATCAATTGGGGTTTCCACAACCCCCTCTTTGTGTTTGATCATTTGCTAGAATGACTCACAGAACTCAGGGAAACCCTTCCTTACATCTACCAGATTATTATTTGATAAAGGACATATAAAAGGATGCTCATGAGGGCTAAATGAAGAGGTACTTAAGGCAAAGTCTGGAAGTGTCCTCTGTAGTCCCCAGTGAGTGGGGGTGCATCACCCTTCTGGCAGACGGATGTATTCACCTACCGAGAAACTCTCCAACCCCCAAATTTAGTAAGTTTTGTGGAGGAATACTTATGTTGGCATGATTTGTTATTATTAACTCCATTTCCAGCCCCCTTCTCTTGCTAGAGGATGGGGGTTAGAGTTGAAAGCTCTAAGCTTCTAATCATGGTCTGGTCTTTCTGAGAACCAGCCTCCACCCAGAAGCCCACTAAGAGTTGTCTCATTAGAACAAAAGACACTCCTATCACCCAAGAAATTCCAAGGGTTCAAAAGTTCCAGTGGTTCCAAAGAGCCCCCCAAGAGTTGTGTTATTTAAAGAAATTTAAAAAGACATTCCCATCACCCAAGAAATTACAAGGTTCTGTGTCAGGAATCCAGGTCAGAGACACAATATTAGGACAAAAGATGATCCTAGTACCCTCACTGCCCAGGAAACTACAAGGGTTTTCGGAGGTTTGTAACCTGGAAAGGGGGATAAAGACCAAATATCTATTTCCTATTCTAGCACAATATCACTGTTGAATTCTGTGCCTATTTAAAAAAAGGCTGATGTACACCTTCCTAAGTATTTTCCCAGCAGGTATTCCCTGGGTAGGCATTACCCAGGGAGATCTAGAGTTACAACCTCCTCTTCTTATCTCTTCATCCCTCCACCATCGTTTTAATTAGAAAGCCTGAGCCTGATGAGCTTCTTGGCCTAATATATTATTCTTCCTCTTCCTCAGATCCTAGAAAAGGATCGGATTCCAAAACTGAGACCTCTTATGACTCCTCCTTGATTTCCAAGTGTGACTGCTTTAAGGCTCACCGGATAATACATTTTCGCCATGCTATGTTTCTGGTTAAGGCCCAATAGATAATATCTCTACTTTTACGAAGTTGAATGTAGTCTCTCTCTCTCCTTTTCTTTCTTTTTTTTTTTTTTTTTTTTGATGGAGTCTCACTCTGTTGCCCAGGCTGGAGTGCAGTGGCATGATCTCAGCTCATGCAACCTCCGCCTGCCCGGTTCAAGCAATTCTTCTGCCTCAGTTTCCTGAGTATCTAAGCCTACGGGTGCGCACTACCACACCCGGCTAATTTTTGTATTTTTAGTAGAGGTGGGGTTTCACCATATTGGCTGGGCTGGTCTCGAACTCCTGACCTTATGATCTGCCAGCCTCAGCCTCCCAAAGTGCTGGGATTACAGGCATGAGCCACCATGCCCTGCCAAATATAGTCTCTTTTGAAGAATTTACATCATAAAAGTTATTATAAACCATGTTTAAATTTTATTTTAAGAAGTTATACAATAATATCCTAAATATTGTTAAAGTAAGTTTAGCCTAAAGCTTCCCTCTACACATTTTAAGTTTGATCTACAGGTTCTTTCATACATCAGAGACTGTAACCTAAATGGATGTGTAAATAGCCTGGAACCTCCTCTTGTATCAATCACAGAATTTTGACAAATGTTCAAACTGTGTTAAAATAAGGAAAACGTCTTGCTGTAACTATCTGGCTGTTTCTGTACCTCGCTTCCATTTTCTTATGTCACTTTCCTTTTCCTGGCCATACATTGTTGCTGACTGTGTGGCAGTATCAGAGTCGTTCTGAACCTATTACGACTGAGTCGGGAGGCCGATCCATCTGCAGATTATTCTTTGTCCTGTTACACTCCGTTATGTTTAATTTGTCTAAAGCTTTTCTTTTAACAATATGAGCATGTATGCAGATTCATGATGGAAGGAGAAAGAAACTATTGGGAGGGTTAACAGGATTGTCATAATTTACTACACGTTTGACTTTTACTTTTGTCTCAGCCAAAATGGAGAAGAAAAATCTGACAATTGACATAGTCCACATTTCAGCTACAAAGTAACACGTTACTTCATCCTAAGTATAAAAGTCTTTCTGATGCTGCTAGAAAGCATCAGATAAGAAAATTTGCACAAAGGTACTATTAAAATGCCCTTCATGATATTATTTAGAAATCACATAGAAGTCAGTTTTTCTGGACCACTCTTTGAATGGTTCTAGATGAAACTTAAAGGCATATCATTAAAGTATAACTCAGTAAAGACGCTTCCATGGGGCTAAGATCATGTGGTCCAAGGTTATGACTTTCCAATAGTCTAACTTAATCAAATGATAAAATTAAGAAGATAGATTAGAAGATAGTCTGAAAATTGATTAGACTATCTTTAATAAATAGCACTAATGTCTATTTGGTACAGAAATATTTTATGAGCATTTTTAATATTGTCAACAGAACACCATGTGACCTTTTCTGTACAGTACAATGACAGCATTCAAGACATTTGTTTGACACATATGATGGCTATAGAGACATACATGTAAATGTATATATACCCACATGCACATACACTTGAATTGCATGACAAATTTTAAATTATTTACCTTTTTCTCTTTCTCAAAATGCTATATCTAAAAATATAGCATTTTAGAGATAGTGCAGATATCTGTTGTGGCCTAGCATATAAATGGCTCCAGTACAACGCCTGCTGGTGAAGTGGAATGTACAACGTACCCTGGGAACACGGAGGAAAAAGCAACAAAATAAATGGGGTAGACACTACACATTTCTTGGGGAGGCAACGTTTGAATGAGATCTTGAAGGATAAGTAAATGTTGATGCAGAAGACAGCATTGCCATCAGAGAGAAGTGCCTGGGAGATGGCAGAAAGGCAGAAGACAGCACAACACTGATGGGGAGCAGCTTCCATCCTGGAAGTGGGAAGGCACATGGCGGAACGCTAAGGAATGGGCAAGGTGAGCAGAGGGGAGCACAGGCTGGAGAGTTGATATTGTGTCTATCAGATTAATGGGTGTATGTGGAAGAGTTTTTGAAAAAGGAGAATAGGAAAACTGTGATTAATCTTGTGACTATGGCTTTTAGACAAACAGTAGTAGTGAAGGCTGTGTAAAAAAGTTGGCAGACCATGGAAGAAGATGAGTTAGGCCAGCTATGAGGCATCACAGAGAGTGGGGATGCACACCACCCCATGACTGCACCTGCCCCCCCAGTGACTGCACTCCCATCCTTCCTGTCCTACTGCGTGCTTCTCTGTTCTTCTCATCATGCGTTGGCAGCTGGCTCTCTGACTGCTTCCAGTCTCTGTCAGTATTTTAGACCTCCTAGGCTAGCCCGTGATTTTCCCTGTGTGTATTTCTCTACCCCTGGGTCATCTTCTTTCTCCGTCTTTTCCAGAGCTCCTAAATGATGAGTCCAGCAGGTCTCTAACCACAATCTACAACCAATACTAAAATTAAATTCAAATTGTAAACGTAAGTAACCTGATCACATTCAAAATGTCTTAGTTATTTCATCCTAATGAAAATCAAAGTCATATTTACTTTAATTTTGATTTAACCCTAGTTGAAGCTACAAAACTTAAACATCAAACAGTAAGTTAGAACTCTAATGAACTCTAAGTTAAAACCCCATTTAGAAAATGAGGTCCAGAGAGTTGAAACATTAATTTTCAAAGAAACATGAAAACTGAAATACTGTGAACCTGCTCACCAAGCCCATTTATATCTTCATCAAGTTTATTGGGTTTCTACAGAGTTAAGGAGGTGACACATTTACAGTTTGGATAACTGACTATACTCCTGTAATTTGACTATCTAGAAATGGTGAACATTTCATTTTACTTCGACATTTCTGGGAAACATCAGCAATGGATGACTCTGCATGTAAATGTTATTTAAAAGTGACAAACATATTCTCTTTTTTACAGCTATCTCTAAAATTGTGCTTAAATTAGTGAACTCCATGTACCAAACCTGATTTATTAACTTGTTACCCTTTACGTAGCAACTGGTAGATTGATTACTATCCAAATAACTAATTACTACCCAGTAAACTTTTCTTTGTCTCTTCCAACATTCACAACATTTGGCAGTGGAGTTAATTGGAAGAGAAATCATTATTTTATGCATTTTTTGTGGAAACAATAAAAGGCCACTGAATAGTGTTACACAAAGGATCTCTGCGGCTGTAGATCGTGTTGTGAGAGTGATATTTACCCAGAGCTGCAGATGGTTTTAAATGATAGGCTTTTGGCTTTTCATTTGGAATAACAATGACAAGAAGGCTACTGAATTTATTTTTGTGTTAAAGCACTTGCACACATCAGTAAGTGAAGAATTTGAACTTTAGAGCTTATTGATTTTAAAATGTATCATACAATAATCCATACATCAATGAATTAAACAATAAGACCAATCTGTTCGTAACAAACACATTCACTCGGAGGAATATTAGTTGCACAGAGAATAAGAGTCTCTTTAAAATTCAATAGAAATAAAAGTTTCGTTTTCTTAAATTTGGTTCAAAGAATCTCTGGTTGAAAGCCATGTTTAAAGCTAAACGTGTGAGATCTCTGTTGAAGTTAGATTCACCTGGAACAATAGTCACTAAGGAAGCCTTATCTTTCTGATTCTGCCACTTGCTGCGTTTGCTGTATCCTCATGCTCCCAGCTTCAGCTGTGCAAGTGATAAAATCTTTCTGCAAGACAAAACCCTGCACAATGTGACCACAGACCTCCCTCACAGCTGACATTGATTTGCTTTTTGTGTTTATCTGACAATTATCAGATCTACTGTCTTAGCTAACAATAAAAGTCCTTAAAGCTGTAATTTACCCTTTACCATGGATTTAAAACTGAAACAACCTGCATCAAGTGCACTGGAAATGATCTTGAGTGGTTACAAAAAAAAAGAAAGAAAGAGAAGAAAAAAATTACAGGCACACATTCATAGCAATGTAACTCTATTTTGTAGAATCGTTACACTATTCTTAGATATTCTTACAACCAAATTCTGAAAAGAAACAGGCATTTTCACATGTAACAATATGATTTATTTAGGAATGTTGAAATGGTTGACTATTTTCATTTAAAATTATTTTAATGAACTCAACCTGTTCTCAAAGATCAGTATAAAAAAAAACAAAACATGGCCGGGCGCGGTGGCTCAAGCCTGTAATCCCAGCACTTTGGGAGGCCGAGGCGGGTGGATCACGAGGTCAAGAAATCGAGACCATCCTGATCAACATGGTGAAACCTGTCTCTACTAAAAATACAAAAAATTAGCTGGGCATGGTGGCGCGTGCCTGTAATCCCAGCTACTCAGGAGGCTGAACCAGGAGAATTGCCTGAACCCAGGAGGCAGAGGTTGCGGTGAGCCGAGATCACGCCATTGCACTCCAGCCTGGGTAACAAGAGCGAAACTCCATCTCAAAAAAAAAAAAAAAAAAAAAAAAAAAATTGAAAGAGTACAATCGCATCTTTAAAACAATATGACAATGAAAATAAAATTTTGGATAGAAATATGGAATACATAGGTTATCTTTTTCTATTGGTCTTTATTTTAATTATTAACTATTTATATGAACTTAAGAACTAAATTAAAACAAGCAGACAATTCAGTAGAAAGCAATGGTTTTTTGATTGCATAATTGTTGACTTTTTATAAGCCATGATGATCAGAACTGAGTCAATGTGTACATGCACAATGCCAGAAGGAACGTTTCTTATTCCAGGCAAAACCAAAATAAGTTATATTAAGCAGTAGCCCATTAGAAATCAAAGAAGGAAGGAAGATTCCTAAAGTTCACACATTGAGAAGGGGTTTCCAACAGATTCAAAGAAGAGACATGCCTTCCAATTGGTGAAACACCCTGACGTTTCATGGACAAGGTTAGGGGTTTGGCCTAGGCTACCTGATATTGAAGAAAGCATTTTTGGATTTATCAGTGTAGCTGCAGCAAGGCCCAGATCTGGGCAAGATTTTATACTGAGGACCTTTAATGACCCCTAGAACCTAACTCGTCCATGAGAAAGGTTTTCCACAGATTAAGACAGAAATGTCATCACATTACCAATAGGGGAAGGGGGCTAAGAATTCTGACAATTTTCATCAGTAAACCAAAGGAAATGTGTTGGAAGCAATGGATGGTCTCTTTCTAGAAGGATTTGAAATCTTGATCTCTTGTCTTGGGTGCTATAATGAAACATTGCTGCTTTTTTGACTGACATGATACCTACCCAAAGTTATCAGCTTGTATCTTCAGTCAGCAATAGTTCTTAGTTCTTAGGCATCATGAGAATAAAAGTGGCCATGGCTTCCCAAGCAAGAACATTAATTTTTCTTTTTAAGTAGTAGAGATGGGGTGTCACCATGTTGGCCAGGCTGGTCTTGAACTCCTGACCTCAAGTGATCCATCCATCTCAGCCTCCCAAAGTGTTGGGATTATAGGCATGAGCCACCGCACCCGGCCTAACATGGGTTTTATAAGACCCTGCGTTTTTAGGATTTCCCCCTCCTTTCTTGAAACCCCCTGTATCTACAGTTGGCCTGTATATACACAGGTTCTGCATGCATGGACTCAACCAACCACAGATCAAAAAGAGTTTAAAAAATGGATGGCTGCATCTGTACTGAACACACAGACCTTTTTACTGTGAAAATGAGAAGGAAACCCAGGGGATGTAGGAACCACAGGATGAAGGTATCCTGCATCCCTAATGCCCAAGTAGAGGAGAGCACCTCTGACCACAGGAACATTCACCTGGAGGGTGCTAGGAAAATTGTAAAACTTCTTGGGACTTCAAATACTAAATTTTGGTGGTTAATCTGTGCTTGCAGCTTTCCCATTCTACTCCAACAAATACAGATTCTTTTCTATATTTATGCTATCGGATATTTTTGACATCATTCATGTGTTCCATGTAAATTTTCACATTGATTTTGCTGAGAACTAAGTCACGTAACTTCTTAATTTATTCTTCAACTAGTATCTCCCCATCGAATTGTATTTGAAAGATGTTTCTTTATCTTCTAACCATGTAAAATACATTTTTTTGACTGGAACATATCCATTATCTGCCTTACTGATTTTTTTTCTCATTGTCTTACTTGTTGGTTTATTTTCGTTTTTGTTTTGTTTTCTTTCTCAGATACGATCAACAACAAGGGATTTTTCATTATTTAAAATACCCTTATAAGACAAAAACAATTTCTCTATTTTTCTCCAGAGGATACTACCCCAAGTTTCTCACAGATTCATGTCCTCTTGCTGATTGCTAAATAGAAACCTAATAAAACATTTTTATGTGACGACATGATAAAGGTTTACCTATAGTCTTTCTCTAATAACCCTTCACCAAAAAGGAGAAATCTCACCCTGATATTTGTATTTTTTTTTTTTTTTTTTTTTTTTTTGAGACAGAGTCTCGCTCTATTGCCAGGCTGGAGTGCAGTGGTGCGATCCTGGCTCACTGCAACTTCCGTTTTCCGGGTTCAAGCAATTCTCCTGCCTCAACCTCCCGAGTAGCTGGGACTACAGGCACGCACCACCATGCCCGGCTACTTTTTTGTATTTTTAGTAGAGATGGGGTTTCACCATGTTGGCCAGAATGGTCTCGATCTCTTGACCTCGTGATCCACCCACCTCGGCCTCCCAAAGTGCTGGGATTACAGGCGTGAGCCACCACGCCCCTCCGATATTTGTATTTTTATCAATCAAATGGCATGGGCCAGGGCCACTACTCTCTCAATGTCTTTGCTAGACATTACGAACTTGGAAGTGGTTGAAGGAGCTTATTTTACACAGTGGGTCTCTGAGTATTATGGCAGCATGACACAGCATATGGCACAGAGATAATGGATAAACCAACATGAGGCCTAAGTATACAGGCTCACACCCGTTATTACTGATGTAAGTAACTATCTATCTGTGGCAATCACTGAGAGCATGGTAATTGCCAAGCTCCTATGGAATGTAAAGCATACCATGTGTCTCCTGTTTATGTCTACAATGTATTATTTTACAAATCATTTTGCCAGAGAACGCCATCCCTCCTAAACTACAGAAGGACCAGTCCTGAGTCTCCCCAGTCTTTGAGATACAGAAATTGGAGGGCACCAGTTAAACAAGTTATGCTGGAATCAGACACAGACCCTAGAGTTTGAAGTTGATACCACAATTTATAACTGAAAGTACAAAATTTCCAAATCAAATTATTGGCTCCATTTAGTCTCATCTAAAACTTGAAGTACCTCTTGGGTTAACAGACATCACAGAAATCCCAGCACTTTGGGAGACCAAAGTGGGTGGATCATGAGGTCAAGAGATCACCATTTGAACAAGAGACCATCCTGTTCAAATGGTGAAACCCTGTCTCTACCAAATATACAAAAATTAGCCAGGCGTGGTGGCGTGCACCTGTAGTCCCAGCTACTTGGGAGGCTGAGGCAGGAGAATTACTTGAACCGGGAGGTGGAGGTTGCAGTGAGCTGAGATAGTTGTACTGCACTCCAGCCTGGTGACAGAGTGAGACTCCAGCTCAGAAAACAAAACAAAACAAAACAGACATCTCAGATTAAATTATTTGGTGGAAGTGGCAGATTTAGGACACGTTTCTTCTCTGAAGAATATCTTCCCTTGACCAGACTTTCCCTTGTAGTCTTGGCATCTCATTGTCGTGGCTTTGATAATTGACATGGCTTTCTAGACAAGCAAGAAATTTTATCTCAGAAGAATAGGAAGTTGCTCAACAGGGTTAGAAATAGGGGACACACAGATTAGGGAGAGCACCTTCTCCAATCTAATTTCTCCCTGTGAGACAGGAGTCTAGTTAAAGAGGACAGAGGCTGTTGAGGAACTCCACTTGGAGGATAGAATCTAGGTAGAGTGATAGGGACAAAAAGACTCCCACTTTCATTCATTCTTTTCCACTGGTCCTCTAGTCCTTCCCAGAGAGATTATTTATCTGAAATATAATGCCACCATCATATTTAAGTAGGAACACAAAATTTATTCCCACTATTATTAGGAAAAGACTGAGATTCACACTATAGTATTAATTGCTTTTGATCTCAACATTGTAACTAGTAGGCCAATATAAATAACCTATATTTTGGCAATAAAGAGATTGCCTTATCCCTACTTGCTTATTATGATAGCTAATGAGAAACAACTGATAATTAACTGAACCATTTTAAAACAAACGTCCAGTGAAAATAAGAGAGTAATGACTAGTGTTGAAGGGCATAATAAATAATTAAATGACTTAAATGTATTTTTATCAGTGATAACCAATTAAAAACACAGAAGCAGGAGAAATAACACTAGCAGCAAGAGATAACATATACATAGTTAACAAGAAATTCGCAGACATTTTAGTAGTAAAATTGCACAATTTTCCTTAAGGCATAGAGGAAAACTTGAATGAATAGGAGTGGAACTCAGTATTGTAAAGAAAGATTCAAGTTGTTGTAAAATAAATTTTATTCTGTTGGAATTTTGTCTAAATTCAAAATAGAATTTGGGATAAGATTTTACCAAATGGTTGTGTGGGAAGACAATTTTCTATGGATCTTTCAGTTTCTGTACATTTTGTGAGCAGACAGTTACAGGTTTTGCTATAGATTACCTTATTAAGAATGTTTGCAGAGCAAACAGCTTTTGAAGTTTGACATGATGTCTTCCCCAGAGGGCAAATTGTGTATTGGCCAGTATAAGAAAAATATTGTCTCCCTCAGAGCAAATGTCAGGTGGGGTTACTGGCACACTGTTATAAAAGATTTGGCCTACAGAATAGTACCCAACATTTTAATGAACTGTTTAAATTTTAAAATGTTAAATAAGCAAAATCATACAGAGTATGTTATCTAACCATATTGAAATCAAACTAGAAAATCACAGAAGTACAACAGGTAAGTCTTCAAACACTTGGAAATCAAGCAATGTACTTTTAGGTAATCCGTCAGTCCAAGACAAAATCCCAAAAGAAATAAAAAGCACGTTAAACTGAATGGAATAAAAAAATATATAAAAGGTGGAATGTGCCTAAGCAGTGCAGAGAAGGCAATGAATGGCACAAAATGCTTATAATCTAAGTTCTTAGCTCAAGAAACTAGAAAAAAAAAGACGAAAATAACTGCCAATGAGGTTCAGGGCATGCTACCCCAGAATATAAATGTAGGAGACCAGAATATAACCCTTCTTAGATATGCTTCTTGGCATAGCAATTATTTTGAGTAGTTTATTTTGAGAAATTGCAGAAACGGAAGAATCTCTGAAAACAGAGTAGAAGATAACCTTTTGTAAGGGAAATTGACATCTATAAAGGAAATCTCTATTTGTAAAGTTGTCTCCTTCTCTGCAGAAAAGAGGAGGATGACTAAATCTCTAGACAAGGCACCAACTAATTCAGCGTAACAAGCCTTACCCTTGTTTAAAGTGCCATCTTCCCAAATCCAGCCCTTCCCCACAGGTTTCTTTCCAAGGTTCATTCAGCACATGATGGCATTTGAGCCTGAAGTCAAAGCCTCATTTCTCTCAGTATCACTCATGTATACATCAGGCACACATGTTAAGAAACTTCTCTTTGTTTCTCTCTAGTGGATCTGTCTTTTGTTATAGGGGTCTGTTCCAACTACGAACTATAAAGGATTAACTCAGTTTACCTCTCCAACAATGCAAAGCAAGTATAAGGAGGAAAATTATGATCATAAGAGCAGAAACAAATAGAATCGGAAAGAGGAACACAATAAATAAAGTAAAACAAAAAGCCTTTTCTTCAAAAAACGTATTAAAATTGAACAAGATTAACAAAGAAAAAAGGAGTGAAGATACAAATCAGCAAAAATACCAAATATAGAACAAGACATATCACTATAGATCCTGCCAACACTAAGGATAAGGAGATGCTATATGCTATTTTATTGTCATAAATTTGACAACTTAAGAACTATACTCATTCCTCAAAAACCAAAAACTACCAAAATTCAACCAAGGTGAAACAATCTGAATAGTCCCAAAGCATTAAGTATTTGAATTGATAACTTAAAAGCTCTCAAAAATGAATTATCTAGAACTAGATGTTATCACTGGAGAATGCTACCAATATTTAAAGAATAACTGACCAGGTACCATCAATACTATACAATCTCTTCCCCACCCACCCACCCCATCAAAAAGAAGAGAAGTAAAAACTTCTTAATACATTTTATGGGGCAGATAGTACCCTGTTACTAAAACCAGACAAAGACAAAAGAAAAAGAGAAAGAGAGAGAGAGAGAATAAAGTGAAAAGCTAGTATATCTCATAGACTTTTGGGGGCAAAGCAAGATGGCAGAATAGAAGCCTACACCGATCATTCCCCATCTAAAACACCAAATTTTAACAACTGTCTGCACACAGGAAAGCACCATCACAAGAACCAAATATTAGGTGAGCAATTATAGAATCTGGTTTGAACTTCGTATCACTGAAAGGCATTTGAGGATGGCAGCAGAGACGGTCTTGAATCATCAATGCCACTTCTGCACCATTCTCTGGCAGTAGCCTTGCAGCATAGAGACAGAATCTGTGTACTTTGGGAAGGAAGAATGCAATGTCTGGGGGACTTTCTATTGCACTAAATGCTCCCTTGTCATAGCAGAAAGTAAAGCTGTGCTGGGCTCAGCCAGTGCTCATGTATCAGGACAGCCATTTGTACCAGTCCCAGCCAGAGGGGAATCACCCACCCCAGCAGTTAGAACTTGAGTTTCTCAGCAAACCTCAACTCTGCCGGCTAAAGTGCTTTAGGGTCCCTGACAAACTTGAAAGGAAATCTAGGACATAACGACTGTAATTCCTAAGCAACTCCTAGTGCTGGGCTGGGCTTAAAGCCAGGGGATTAGGGTGGCATGTAACCTAGGGAGACATCAAATGGGGCAGCTAAGGGAATGCCTGAGCCACCCTTTACCCAATCTCACAAGGTGCAGCTCACAGCAACAAAAGTAGCTGCTTCCTTCTGCTTAAGGAAAGGAGAGAGAATGAAGCGGACTTCATTTTGCAACTGGGAAACCAGCTGAGCCACAGTGAGATAGGGCGTTAGGCAGAGTCATGAGGCCCGGTTCTAAGCCATAGCTCCTGAACAATGTTTCTAGGCACACCCTGGGCCAAAAGGGAACCTGCTTCACTGAAGAGAAGGACCCAGTCCTGGTGTCAGAGGCATTTGAATCAGAGCAACTCCATCTTGAATAGGGACTGGGTTAAATAAGGCTGAGACCTACTGGGCTGCATTCCCAGGAGGTTAGACGCTCCAAGTCATAGGATGAGATAGGAGGTTGGCACAAGATACAGGTCTTTATGACCTTGCTGATAAAAACAGATTGCAGTAAAGAAGCTGGCTAAAACCCACCAAAACCAAGATCGTGACAGGAGTGACCTCTGATTATTCTTACTCTCATTATACACTAGTTATAATGTATTAGCATGCTAAGACACTACCACCAGTGTCATGACAGTTTACATATGCAATGGGAATGTCAGGAAGTTACCCTATATGGTCTTAAAAAAAGAGGAACCCTCAGTTCCTATAATTTCCCACCCTTTTCCAGGAAAACTTATGAATAATCCACCCTTGTTTAGCATATAATCAAAAAATAACCGTAAAAATGGGCCTATGGAGCAGCCATTATTATATTCCTTTACTTTCTTTTTTCTTTTTTTCTTTTCTTTTTTTTTTTTTTTTTGAGCCAGAGGTTCACTGCTGTTACCCAGGCTGGAGTGCAATGGCACGATCTCGGCTCACCGCAACCTCTGCCTCAGCCTCCCAAGTAGCTGGGATTGCAGGCGTGCACCACCATGCCCAGCTAATTTTTTGTGTTTTTAGTAGAGACGGGGTTTCACCATGTTGACCAGGATGGTCTCGCTCTCTTGACCTCATGATCCACCTGTCTCGGCCTCCCAAAGTGCTGGGATTGCAGGCTTGAGCCACCGTGCCTGGCATATATTCCTTTACTTTCTAATAAACTTGCTTTCACTTTACTCTATGAACTTTCCCTTAAGTCTTTCTTGCTTGAGATCCAAGAACCCTCTCTTAGGGTGCTTGCCACCCCAGGGGTGCTTGTACCACCACAACCCCAGTTCCAAGTGACTTAGCACAGAGAGAGACTCTGCTTGTTTGAAAGTAAGGGGAAAAAATAGGAGTCTCTGCCTGGTAATCCAGAGAAGTCTTCTGGATCTTATCCAAGACCACCAAGGCAGTACCAGTATGAGTCTGCAAAAACCAGTGTTGTTAGGCTTGGGGCCTAAATCCCTTCAATATCTGGAAAACCTTCCCAAAAAAGCACAGGGACTAAAACACCCAGACTGTACCTCTTCAATGCTCAGACTCCAAAGAACATCTACACGTGTTAGCACCATCCTGGAAAACATGACTTCACCAAATAAACTAAATAAGGCACCAAGGAGCAATACTGAAGAAACAGAGATGTGATCTTTCAGACAGAGAAATGGCTATTTTGAAGAAGCACAAGGAAATCCAAGATAATGCCAAAAAGGAAGTCAGAATTCTATCAGATAAATAACAAAGAGATTGAAATAGTAAAAAAGAATCAAGCAGAAATCTAAGAGTTGAAAATGCAATTGACTTGCTGAAGAATGCATCAGAGTCTGTTAATATCAGAACTGATCAAGCAGAAGCAATAGTAAGCCTGAAGACAGGCTGTTTGAAAATAGACAAAGGAGACAAAGGAAAAAAGAATAAAAACAAAGATGCATGCCTACAAGATCTAGAAAGTAGCCTCTAAAGGGTGATTGGCCTAAAAGAGGAGGTAGAGAAAGAGGTAGAAGTCTAAGTATTCAAATGCATAGTATCAGATAACTTCCCAAACCTAGAGAAAGATACCAACCTTCAAGTACAAGAAGGTTATAGAACACCAAGAAAAGTTAACCTGAAGAAGTCTACCTCAAGGCATTGAATAATCAAACTCCCAAAAGTCAAGGATAAAGGGCCCAAAAAACATCAATAAGAAGAAACAAGATACATACAATGGATCTCCAATATGTCTGGCAGCAGGCTTTTCAGTGGAAACCAGTAGAGAGCAGCATGACATATTTAAAGTGCAGAAGGAAAAAAAACAAACAAACTTTGCCCTAGAATGGTATATCCAGTGAAAATACCTTTTAAGCATGAAGAAGAAATAAACACCTTCCCAGATAAACAAAAGCTGAGGGATTTCGTTTACACTGGATCTGTTTGTTCTACAAGAAATGTGAAAGGGAGTTCTTCAATCTGGAAGAAAAGGATGTTAATGAGCAAGAAGAGATCATCTGAAGGTTCAAAACTCACTGGTAATAGCACACAGGAAAACACAGACTAGTGTAACAATGCAATGGTAGTGTGTAAACTACTCTTGTTTTAAGAAGAAAGGTTAAATCATGAATTATTTTCAATGAAGAAGGCATTGACTTCAATCTGCATACCAAACCTTACTAAACAGCCCTTGTTTATTATACTGTTTCTGGTTACCATCCCATAACTTGCTTTACCTGGCCAGAAAACAAAATTCCTTTTCTTTTGGTGGTATTTAAGCTCAAGATCTAATTACCCCATGAGTCATTCATCTGTGAGTTCTTCTGTGTGTTACATGCATTATGCATAGCTTAGTAAAATTCTGATACATTCTGCTCTCATTAATCTATCTTTCACCAGTCTAATTTACAGGGAGCTGGAGAAATTTAAGATGGGTAAAGAAAGACTTTTTTTTTGCCCCTACATACTCAAACTTTAATATATTTTATAAACTTGATTAGAAGAGAAAAATTTTTTAAAAATAAAATTTTAAGAAAATAACTTACTTATAAAATAGCCATTTCGCAGAATATTTCTCTATTGGGTCATGATTGCAGGGAGCTTCCATGGGTTTATAAGGAAACATGTCAAGGACAGGCTGAAATCTCACTTTTCTGTATAATTAGAAATAATTAAATTAATTTTTTTCCAATATAATGAATTGAGGAAAGCCACATAATTGAATATATTTACAACGAGAAAGGAAACTTTCTGAGAGTGGTGTACACTCACCTTGTAATAATGTAGTAATTTGATATCTACCTTCTTTATTGGCACTTGAAAATATCCCATATGTTAATATATAAGTGCTCACTATTTAAGTACAATATGCATTAGCCAAAATTAGTGATGACTTAACAGTCCCATTTATAGAATACTGAGTAAAATGATTGTCTTAAGCAGTATAATTCTAGTGAGGGTACATTTAGTTATGGAATACAGTCTCACGGCCATAAAGTATACATTTGTTTTTACACCCATGAAAAGGCCAATAAAGAATTTAAAAGAAAATTGGGTTATGTTTGATGCATAGAAAATACAGAAGTGTTCAGATGGATATTTCTTTTACCAATATGGGGAAATATTTTTAAAATCTGATAAAAGCAATTCAGTAAAAATGAGCACACAGCATGTAAATTGTTGTTACTGAGACTTGGAGGAAAATTTGTTAATAATTATTAATTTTTTGATTGACAAAATGTAATTGTGTACATTGAGGTACAATGTAATGTTTTAACATATTTATACTGTGTGAAATAATTAAATCAAGATAACTAACATATGCCTCACCTCACTTATCTATGATTTTTTATGATGAGGCATTTGAAATTTACTTAGTTATTTTGAAATATACAATACTTTATTATTTATTACAGTCACTCTGCTCTGTAACAGATCCCAAAACCTGTTCCTCCTGTGAGTCTGAAACTAGTATTTCCTCCCTGATCAACAACTCCTCATTCCTTTACTTCCTTCCCTGCAAACTTCTGGTAACCATCATTCTACTGTAACAGGGAGTAAACTTCAACCAGATGCTTGGGAACGGCTGGTTCCCACACCAGGAGTTGAACCCAGGGCATGGCTGAATCCTAACCACTAGACCAAATAGACTCTTGACCTCTCTAACCGTGAAGATTGGGGAAAGGGACCTCAGAGGCACGGTGAGATTAGCATTGGAATAAGTATCATGGACCCAAAGGGTTTCGCGGAAGAGTGATTTATTAGACAGAGAGAGAGAAGACAGCTCCCACACTGTTGTGTCAGGGGAACCCAGCGCAGAAAATCTGCTGAGTTAGGAGGCAGCTGAAGTTTTAACCCTTGAGTTATTCCCTTCCCATTCATGTTCTTGTCCAAACAGAGTTCTTTCAAATTTCCTCTGGAGTGATTGATCTTTGACTCTGATACTGGATTGGCTACTTGGTGTACAACCCTGAGTTACAGAGACCCTTCCTCCAAGAGCTTTCGCCAAATTTGGGACAAAAGGGCCCCACCTGGCTTTCCCTTCCTGGCCCGGGAAGAACAACCAGACAAATAACTTTACATTTGAAACCCCTCTGGTCTCCAGTGGAGGCGTGGAGCCGGGAAATTCCTGCATTTGAAACCCCTTCCCTAGCGAACCCAAAAAGAGAAGTTTCTTTAACACAGTCCCTCACTTCTATGAGTTCAACTTGTTTAGATTCCATATATAAGTAAGATCATGAAGTATGTGTCTTTCTGTGCCTGGCTTATTTCACTTAACACTTTGTCCTCCAGATTCACACATAGTGTGCAAATGACAGGATTTTCCTTTCTTAAAAAAGAGGAGTAGTATTCCATTTTGTATATGTACTGCATTTTCTTTATCCATTCTTCCCTTGGACACTTAGGTATGATCCCATATCTTGGCTATTGTGAACAACACTGCAAGGAGCATGGGAGTACAGATATCTCTTTAACATATTGATTGCATTTCCTTTGGATATATAACCAGAAGTAAGATTACTGAATCATATAGTAGTTCTATTTTTAATTTTAGGGGAAATCTACATACTGTTTTCCACAATGGTTTTACTGATTTACATTCTCATCAACAATGTACACAAGAGTTATTATCCCTACATTCTCAGCAACACTTGTTATTCTTCATCATTTTCATGATGGCCATTCTAACAGATGAGAGATGATATCTCATTGTGGTTTTATTTTGCATTTACCTCACGATTAGTGATGCTGAGCATTTGAAAATACACTTGGTCATTTGTATTTCTTCTGAGAAATATCTATCCAGGAGCTTTGCCCAATTTTTAATTGGGTTGTTTGTTTTCTTGCTATTGAGAAGCAAATGAAATTTGAGTAAGACACTATTTCCAGTGAGATTTCTGACTGGGAACCTGACATTCACAGTCTCTCTAATCGTCTTTAGAATTAAGTAGGTGTATGTATGCATGTACTAAGGGCTCTAAAAGAAGGACTTAACAGTGTGAGGGACCGGAAGAGCTGTTCTGAAACTGAAATTTGAGTCTTTAAGTATGAAAGTTTTGCAATCTGGTGTGAGGTGCAGAAGGCACTGGGACCTGAGAAAACAGCATAAGCAAAGCAAAGACTTGGACCTCAGAAGTCACTATGGCCCACAACATAGGAAATGTCTAAAAGATGAACAGTTGTAACTATAAACAGATAATCAGCATAAACATGTAATTTTATGCACTGGAGAACAATTTCTACATTTACAATTACTACATATAAACAAACAGGTAAAGGGATAAGTTTTGTTTTTTGTTTGCTTTGTTTCCTTCCTTATAAGACATCTTAAAATACCCCAGGATGATTTCGCAAGCAAAGAAAATGGTCCAAACCGTGCCAATTCTATGTTATCAGAGAATATCTTTATTTTGAGGCTACCAAATCCTTGTTACTAATTATGGTATTCCAGATAAGTATTAGAATTTTAAAAAGAGTAATACTGGTGAGTTCACAAGATCTGCATATGTTAATTTTTTTAAGAAAAATGAATTCATTTCTCAAAAGGAAATGACATTTAAAGACAGGGCCACCAGAAATCCCTCTAGAGTTTGTCACACCTGTATAAGGTATCTTTGAAGGTCACTCATATATCGTTCTTTTCTCCTTTTAGGCATATGGAAAACTACACTTCCCTACACTTCTGTGGATAGATAAGATCAAGTGACTAATTCTGGCCAATATCCTATGAGCAGAAATGTCATATGCCACTTCTAGGCTGAGGAGTGAATTGCTGGTGTAAGACCTAGTGCTCTGTCTCTTTCCTGGGTTCTGGATCTTAGAAAAACTCATGTTCCGAAAGGTGGGGCTGCAAGGTAGATGCAGTGTGTCCTGCATGGCTGAGCCTCCCTTCCCAGTCTTTTGCTAACCTCCAATAATCATGAAGCAAAAAAAACATTGTGTTTAACAACATAGATTTTGGGCTTGATACTGAAGCATGACAAAAATTATTTTGACTACTGTGAAAACCTATGACTAGTTAACATGAAACTTTTTAGTAAGTATTAAATCATATTCATCATTATACAATTATTTTCCAAAACACAGAGAATCATCTTTTCTACAGATAAGAAAAATTTTAAATATCAAGAAGCAATTATGGGAGAAAACCAAGATATACAATTTCACTTAATTCTCACTGTAGCTTATGAAGTGCATACTCTTTTCTTTGTCTTATGGATGAAAAAATTCATGAACAGTAATTTCCAGAGAGATTTACCAGCTGGGTGTGGTGGCACATGCTTGTAATCCCAGCACTTTCAGAGGCTGAGGCCAGCAGATCCCTTGAGCTCAGAAGTTTGAGACCAGCCTAGGCAATGTAGTGAGAACCTGTCTCTACAAAAAATACAAAAATTAGCTGGGTGTGGTGGCATGTGCCTGTAGTATCAGCTACTAGGGAGGCTGAGCTCACAGAATCACTGGAGCCTGGGAGACAGAGGCTGCAGTGAGTCAAGATTGTGCCACTGCACTCCAGCCTGGGTGACAGAGCAAAAGAACTCTGTCTCAAAAAAAATAAAAATTACAAAAGTTCACATGAGTAATATAACGATGAAGTCATAATTCAAACCCATACTTTATTTTTTCATATTAAACACACTGGACATAGGCAGGGGTTTCTTCAAAAGAAAAATTCTTTAACTGCAGCTCTCTTATCTCTAAATGTAAGTCTCTTTAAACATAGAAGACGTATATCTCCCCGAATTGTTAAGTCTTTAAATAGCTTGGGGTTTAAAAATTAAAAATACCTTAGAATTCTTCTTCAATATTTTATAGTGTATAGAAATATAAATAAATAGATACATACCTACATATATTAACACATTTTATCTTTAGATTAAGATAAAATATAAATCTTCTTTGTTTGTTTGTCATTTTGGACACTTTAAATGGCAGTATTTAAAAGGCCTCTGTGATTTGTTTGTTGGGTTGGATCATATAAAACTCCTGTTATTCCAACTCTGTGAACTTTCGTCTTTTAACTTATTAGATAGTGCATGATTTTTAAATGAGCAAAGCCTGAATCTGATTTCTATCTGCACCATATCGAGTCATGAGATTTGAGACAAATGTCTTGGTGTAAGTCTCAGCTTTCTCTTCTGTTTAACAGGATAGTAATATATTATTTGAAAAAATTATTGTTAAAATTAAAAATCACATTTCTCAAACAAAAGAAATTACATTGTACCTGCCTCGTGGTAGCAAAGTAGAAGCTGTTTGAAATAAGCTGCTTTTAAATTTGAAGAAGAGAATGAGGAGTATTTTAAAGTCCATTACTGAGAGCTTTCTTGGAATATTAATTTCATGACTCGTCATCTCATCTGTATCAGGATCAATCAGATAAAAAGTATCATCTGTCATCTAGTAATTAGACGCCATACTTTTTGCATATTTATTATTCCGATATGTTAACCATTTTTAAAGAGACAATGATTATACTTAATAATCTACGTATAATCAGACATTTTCCCCAAAGGAATATTTTTAGTCAATTACCTATAAGTGCACATTATAATTTATATAGAAGATAGATGAAATGACTGGAATATGAGAGCTATTTTTCAATAAAAATTAGTAAAAATGAAATAATTTTCATAATTCAGCAAAACCCATGTTCATTTGAAAAACTATTGTATTCTGAGATTTTTAATTATTGTTCAAGTGGAAGAGTTGATTTTTATTTCAAAGCTCACAAAATCATTTTTAGAGCTTGGAGACATGATTTGTTTCTAGTAGACTTTAGGCAAGTGTTTTATTGTCTCTGAGTCTCAGGAACTTGAAATGTAAAACAAAGTAATAATAGTTTTACTGCCTCTTTCACAGGGCTGTATATAATGCATATATACATTCTTTTCCAATTGTAAGTTTTTTATGCAAATATACATATTTTTTATCTAGACACTGAGCAATGATATATTTTTCCATACCAAAAAAAAGTGACTAAAAGCATTCCTTATGTTGAGTTTTATAAGCAGATCATTCTTAATCTCCTTTGATATCCAAATCTAAAATGCTAGTTTCATTTTCAGAGGACATGGTTTGGGCTAATTTGATTTGATAATTTAACTTGATCTGAAGTATAACAACCTTAATGGATATTTGTTATTGCTTCTAGACTTTGTAAGAATGTGTAGTTTAAAGTTTTTCTTTTCATAATTTTACAGTAATTGTAAAAAAAACTCAGCTATACAGTGGTATTTTTATAAGAAAGTAAGAATAAATGACTTTTATTTTCTGTTATTTAAGGGATGATTATGACAAGAAAGGGCTTCTGAACAATGAGGTTAAAGAGATTGAGAAAAGAAAGTGCTTATTTATTTTAAGGCTGATGGAAGAATTACTTGCCTGTTAAGAACTTGTTCATAATTCTTACTATTGTTCACATATTCAACTTTTACTTCTAGTATAAAATTTAATGGAATTTGCTTTAAAAAATAATTCCCACTCTCCACCTTTTACTCTTATTATAATCCAAATCCTCTTTGTGAGCCATAGATATGAACTTCTCATGTTCAGTTGGCTGCTTTTTGTGTTTAGGAGATTATATTTCAATACTAAATTTTATCTAAGCTCTGAGCTAACAATGCATATAAAAATAGCACATTGGACTAGTTCTGAATTTAGAAAAGGCACGTAATTGTGCTTTCACTTTCCTCTGGTATTGTTCAAATTGCTCTATTAACTAGGCAAAGCAATACATTTTTAGTTGAGCTTTCCCATTTTAGCACATCTAAAGAATTAAATTTAGAGAATGATAATGGCACATTGCAAACCCGACTTGAAAATCCAAATTCGTCCTCTGAGCATTCTTCAGAAAGATTCCTTGGCAAGCACGAGCATAGCTCTTCATGGCTTTCTAACACTTTAGAGCATAGGTTACATGGCTCAGACCAAACCAAAGCCAGGGATCTCCCTTGCAGAAAGGACACATGCATGAATAAGCAGAAATCTTGTCCTCTGGCATTTTCTGCTGTCATGGATTATTCTCGGGTGTGATGTGGCCAGAAGACATTTTAGTACAAATCAAGAACAATAAACCCTATTTTCCACTAAATTACCTTTTCACAAAATACTGATTTATTTGACTATTGCAACTGCATTTGAAATCACTCTGTGCCTCCTGTATTGCAAAAATTCAAAATTACACCATACATACCCTTTATTAGACAGCAGCACAAACATGCAAATAGATAAAAAGCAGAGATAGTGAAGAATGTGTTCTACTGAGAGAAACAAGCTCTGAAATGCTGATAGAAAATTCTAAACAAACCACAAAGTTTTGCTAAACACCATGAATAAATGACATACAAGTAAGTCCAGCAGATTTCCTCAAGAACTTTCTGTTGCTGATTTTGAGGGTGAAGGAGTCTACATCTTCTACAAATATATCATGGTCTTAATATTTCAAATGTTAAGATTTTCTTTAAAAAAATGCTTTCCAAGCATGCTCTATGCACAGCAGGCACTCTGAAACTGCTAGCTGATTGTTGGTTAGATTTGATTTAGGAGAGATCAACTGAAGCAAATAGATTTTCAATGAAACCATAATTGATTGCCAGGAAAGAGATGACTGAAAGAAGAGGTATGCAGGGCCCCCTGTGGCCACGCCACCCTCCTCTCCTTCCACCACAATGGGCATAATGGCCTGGAGTCGACCATGCACATGAAATCACTGGAACTCCCTGCTGGACACTGCAAAAGCTCCTGCAAGGCCCTTGTTTAGATAACTCTAGTATTAGATGGTTACACTTGAGAATCCATGATAGTATAGAAGCTTAAAAATAAATCACAAAAATATAAGTGATTTTAGATTTATGCAAGAAGCACTTTGCAGCACTCACTCAAAGCAAAACACAGTGAATGCACCTGACTCTAATACAAACAGTCCACCCTTGTGCTTGGAGAGCCATTCAGGAAAATGGTTATTTTTTATTATTTATTTATTTATTTATTTATTTATTTATTTATTTAATGCGCGCGCAAGAGAGAGAGAGTCCTTTCCAAATGTAATTTTTTTTAATTTTTTTTAGGAAGGGGGGAAAAGAGGAAGGAAGGGAGGGAGGAAGGAATGGAGGGAGGAAGGGAGGGAGGGAGCAAGGGAGGGAGGGAGGGAGAGAAGGGAAGGAAGGAAATCAGGCAATGAGAGAGACATTGCCAACCTGGATCTAGAGGTCTACAAGTTGTTTTCTTTTTTTCTTTTCTTTTCTTTTCTTTTTTTTTTTTTGAGAGAAGAAAAGAAAAAAAAGGAGTGAAGGAGAGGAAGAAAGAGGAAGAAAAAGAGGGAGAGAGAACTGAAATGTTGCTTCATTCTAAAAGTTATGGGTATTAATAATGGCCAATCAATATTTCATTTAAACCTATGAGTAGGTGTGATGTTGTATTGACAAGAATGTATATTTTGTGTATTTAAAGTGGAGAGCTCTATAAATATTTATTAAGTTTACTTGTTCTGGATCTGAGTTCGAGTCCTTGATATCCTTATTAATTTTCTGTCTCATTGAGTCTAAGTCTCTATGTATCCCGGTCTTAGGATCGTTAGCTCTTATTGTTGCATTGATCCTTTTACCACTATATCTTTGTTGCTTTAAAATCTATTTTATCAGATACGAGAATTGTAACTCCTGTTTTTTATTTATTTATTTATTTATTTTTGCTTTCCATTTGGTTGGTAAATCTTTCTCCATCCCTTTGTTTTGAGTCTTTGTGTATCCTTGCATGTGAAATGGATCCATATGTAGCATACTGTTGGGTTTTGGGTGTATCTTTTGATTGGGGGATTTAGTAGATTTAAACATAGAATTACTGCCATTTGATGTTAACTGGCTGTTTTATCCATTCGTTGATGTAAATTCTTCTTTATGTTGATGCTTTTTACTTTTTGGTATATTTTTAGAAAGGCTAGTACTGGTTGTTCCTTTCTATGTGTAATGCTTCTTTCAGAAGCTCTTATAAAGCAGGCCTGGTGGTAATAAAATCTCTGAGTACTTGCTTGTTCATAAAAGACTTTGTTTTTCCTTCAGTTGTGAAGCTTAGTTTGGCAGGATATGAAATTCTGGGCTGAAAGTTCTGTTCTTTAAGGATGTTGAATATTGGCCCCCACTCTCTTCTGGCTTGTATGGTTTCTGCTGAGAGATCTGCTGTAAGTTTGATAGGCTTCCCTTTATGGGTAACCTGACCTTTCTCTCTGGCTGCCCTTAGTATTTTCTCCTTCATTTCAACCCTGGTGAATCTAACGATTATGTGCCTTGGGGTTGCTCTTCTTGAGGAATATCTTTGTGTGTTCTTTGTATTACCTGGGGTTGAATATTGTGCTGCTTTGCTAGTTTAGGAAAATTTTCCTGAATAATATCCTGAAGAATATTTTCCAGCTTGGATTCATTCTCTTTGTCGCATTCAGGTACACCTATCAAACATAAATTAGGTCTTTTCACATAGTCCCACATTTCTTGGAGACTTTGCTCATTCCCTTTTATCCTTTTTTCTCTATTCTTGTCTTCTCGTTTTATTTCATTAAGTTGGACTTTGACCTCTGGTATCCTTTCTTCTGCGTGAACAATTCAAGTGTTTAAACCTGTGCATACTTCTCGGAGTTCCCGTATTGTATTCTTCAGTTCCATTAATTCACTTATATTCCTCTCTAAATTGTCTATTCTCACTAGGATTTCGTCAAACCTTTTTTCAAAGTTCTTAGTTTCTTTACATTGGGCTACAACATGTTCTTTTAACTCACAGAAGTTTCTTATTATCCATGTTCTGAAGCCTGATTCTGTTATTGGGATGCTCTCATTCTCCATCAAGCCTTGTTCCCTTGTTGATGAGAGACTGTGATCCTCTTTAGAGGGAGAGGCATTTTGATTTTGAGTATTCTCAGCATTTTTACACTGGTTTCTTCCCATCATTGTAAATTTATCCACCTGTCGTCTTTGTAATTACCACCTTTCAAATTAGGTCTCTGAGTAGACGTCCAAGTTGTTAATTCCCAGGGCCCAAATATGAGCAACCCACTGCGCCGGCTAAAATAGCAGTGTTAAGACTGATGGTGCTTTTCTGCCCAGAATCTCCAGTCTGACTTTCTTCTTGAGTCCGTAGTAGGTGACTCTGCCTTCCCGGAGCTCCAAACCTCGGTCAGAAGGGGAACCAGTACCGTTTACTCTGCACCAAGAGCTGCCGCGCTGAGGTGCCGGCAAAACCACTGCGCAGGCCACAAGAGTCACATTGGCAACCCGTGCGGCTCCTCCACTGGGAATCTTCTGCTCCGTGAGCAACCAAAATTTGTCTGAAAGTGTGGCGTCCTCTCGTTTTCTGCGGTTTCACTGGGAGTTGCAATCTTGAGATGTTAGCAGTCAGCCATCTTGGATCCTTCCAGAAAATGTTTATTAATCCTGTACATTCTCCTCCTGAAGGCAATGCAGCCTAGTTGTAAAGGTCATAGATTCCAGACCCAGAGTGCTGGATTCCACCTCCTGCCTTTGCCATGGAATGCTCTTTAGCTGTGCGCAAATGAGCCAACCTCTCTGTGTTTACTTCCTCAACTGTAAAATGAGTTGTTACAGAAAACATCAACCTCACAGGATAGTTGTGAGGCTAAAATGGTTAATCATTTATAGAAAATTCTTACCACAGTGCCTGGCATATAGCAAAAATACACGAAATGCCCTTTATTACTTTTCTTTTTTTTTTTTTTTGAGACGGAGTTTCGCTCTTGTTACCCAGGCTGGAGTGCAATGGCGCGATCTCGGCTCACGGCAACCTCCACCTCCTGGGTTCAAGCAATTCTCCTGCCTCAGCCTCCTGAGTAGCTGGGATTATAGGCATGCGCCACCATGCCCAGCTAATTTTTTGTATCTTTAGTAGAGACGGGGTTTCACCATGTTGACCAGGATGGTCTCGATCTCTTGACCTCGTGATCTACCCGCCTCGGCCTCCCAAAGTGCTGGGATTACAGGCTTGAGCCACCGCGCCTGGCCCCTTTATTACTTTTCTTGAGTTAATGTCATGAAATATATCCATAACATTATTCTTTTTCATGATTTTGGAAGCTATTAGAATAGATACAATTATCACATTGTTGTATGTAATATCAACTATTTACTTTAAAATATTTTTAAAACCTCCCTTGTAAAAGTAATGCTTTTTTTAAAAAAATTTTTTGTAGAGACAGGATCTCATTGTCTCATTGTGTTGCCCAGGCTGGTCTCGAACTCCGGGCCTCACCCTCACAAAGTGCTGGAATTACAGGCATGAGTCACCACTCCTGACATTTAAATTGTTTTAAATGTAAAAGGGTTAAACAATTAGAATACATATTCCTCTTGTGTGCCACAGAGTCATATTTTCTTGAATAGCTTCTTGATGTGTGTTTTGGATTTCACTGTGTTTAATACTCTATAAGCTTTCATTTAATTTTTCAAAGCAGATTTTGTACATTTAATGGAAAAGTAAAACGCTAAGACTGGATCCTTTAGTCTAGTTTTAAAAGAATGTATTTTTCAAAGAATCTATTTAATTTCTTAGGTTTCTTAATAGATTATAGAAAATTAGGTTGTCTCTGTAATTTTCTTAGTTTTCTTGCTTCTCTAATACATTTTGTCTGTATATTACAATGCTAAAATTTAAAGCTTTAAAAAATGGTTAATGCCTTTATTTTAAACTTTTTTTACATACTAAATGATTCTCTGTATCTCACATGGTGTTCTTTTTTCTTCATTCATTGTATCTGGTACTGATTGGTGTGTTTTTCTTTTTTAAATGTGTATTTTAGCTGAAATAATTTATTTTTAATCACTTTTTTTTGTACTTCTGTAATGTGATTATCATACATTGATCATTTTCTCCTTAACAAATCCAAGAAATAGATAAGTTTTTTAATAGATAAGTTTAAAATGTTGATAATTTTTAAAACTTATATATCGTCTGTCACTGTTTTATGGTCATGTTTCATTTTCTGTTAATTCATTTGTTTTCTTTACTTGTAATATAATTTATGTTTTAGTTAATTTTACACTCCATGATTACTGTGTTATATGTTCTGATTATAATTTTGTCAACATGTGGGCTAAAATATATAACAAAAATGTGAAACCCTATGGTTGATATGATATTGGATGGTCAAATAGAGCCATAGCTCAGTGATCTGGCTGCACTGATAAGTTGTGATTTTCCTGGTCACCTCACTTTGTGAAATCCTAGTCAGAAGTTCTAAAGTATTCCACTTAAAAAGAGAGAGAGAGAGAGGGAGAGAGAGAAGGAAAGAAAACAACAAAAAAAAGCAGTGTGCGTTTCCTCATCCCCACCTTCCCCTTGAGCTTTCATTGTGCTTCCTTAGGCAGCTGCACCTCTGAGCGCCATCCGTTTGCTCGTGTCCCATCTGCTAGAATCAGGCCTCTGGGCTCTCCTATACCTAACTGGCTCTTGCTAAGGTCATCCATGACCTCGAGGTTTATACATTCAACAGGCACTCTTTATTCCTTTCCTTACTGAGCTCCTTTCAATGTGTGAAAGCCTCATTCCTAGAAAGCCGGTCTTAAGCCTGTTACTCCTCTTTCTGGTGCCAGCCCAACCTCATCTCAGCAAACTGCATTCCTTGAAGCTCATTCCACAATGCTCTGTTCTTTTCACTCTATATTTTCCCTAAAAGACTGTCATCCAATCCTGTGGTTTTAAAAGTCACCTAATGCTAACGACTACCAAAATTATGTTTGCCTCTGGATGTATCCTTTGAACTTCAAATCCAAGTACCCAAAAAATCTCAGATACTGTCACGGGTGCCTCAAACTGAATATTCAAAACCAAATTCCTGACTTTTCCCTGCTAGCCATCTTTTCCTCTAGTTTTCTATCCATCAGTAAATGGCACACAATAGACAGTAGCACACACACACACACACACACACACACACACACACACACACACACCTAAAAGTTTTTCTTGGCAATTCCTTACCAAGTATTTTAAGTATTTTAATTTATCACCAATTCGACTGACACCTCTAAGATATATCTTAAATCGATATACTTCTTCCCACATCCAATGCCCCATCACCTGCTGCCAGGCCCACCTGACCTCCCTTGGATGCACACGTGGCAGCTGTTTCTGCAGTCCTTCAGTTCAGCTGAAGCGACCGTTCCCTTTGTACGTAGGCTCGCCTTGGTCACTGTAACTCAGCAGGACCCTGAGTGGCTCTCTGTTGTAGTGCTCTGTCTGTTTTCTTTCTTACCCTAATCCCTATCTATAATCATTTTCTTACTTGGTTACTTTTTAAAATATATAGCTTTCCTATATTGCAAACTACAAATGCAAAGATCTTGTCCATCTGTTTTTTGTTTCTAACACAGACCCTGATGCATAGTTTATACACAATGTTTTTAGAAAAAAAAGGGTCAGGCATGGTGGTTCATGCCTATAATCACAGCACTTTGGGAGGTTGAGGCAGATGGATCACTTGAGCTCAGGAGACTGGCTAACATGGTGAAACCCTGCCTCTACTAAAAATACAAAAATGAGCTGGGCCTGGTGACTGGTGCCTGTAGTCCCAGCTACCTGGGAGGCTGAGGCAGGAGAATCGCTTGAACCCAGGAGGCACAGATTGCAATGAGCTGAGATCGTGCCACTGCACTCCAGCCTGGGTGACAGAGTGAGACTCTGAGAAAAAAAGAAAGAAAGAAAGAAGAAAGAAAGAAAGAAAGAAAGAAAGAAAGAAAGAAAGAAAGAAAGAAAGAAAGAAAGAAAGAAAGAAAGAAAGAAAGAAAGAGAAAGAAAAAAAGAAAAAAGAAAAGAAAGGAAGAAAGGAAGGAAGGAAGGAAGGAAGGAAGGAAGGAAGGAAGGAAGGAAGGGAGGAAGGAAGGAAGGAGAAAGAAAAGAAAGAAGATATGATTACAAACACAAATGGAAGTATGTTATTTACACCATTTTTCCTGTTAACTTTCATCTTTGGTGTTTTGCAAAGCCCACATGCTCAGCATTATCTTCTGTGGCTGAATTTCAGGGAGGCTGTTTGGGACAGAAGAGAATTTCTACCATAGCAATATGGTGTCCAACAGAGATATCTTCCCTGAGTCTACATGGACAGGTAGGAGTCCTGAGAACTCCTTCCCCTTCCACAAACTTCTCAGAGCCATTCTTTCTGAAGATAAAAGATTCCAAGAGGGCATGACAGATTGACCCCAAATTTATCAATTTGGTATGTCGAAACCCTGTCCTGTTGAGAAACAAAATTTAAAGCCAGGTGATAGCTACCTCCTTGCCATCGTAAGCCTGAGGCCACATTTGTGGGGAGAATAAAGAAGATATAAGTGCCTGTGAAGGTCAGGAGACTGTGGCTGCATGAAATAGTTTTAACTCATTTCTCTGCCAAGTTAGTTGAAATTCAGAGTTAAACACAATGTGTTCAATTATGCAACAATTACATGAGAGGACACTGTAGAATATATAGTAAATTTATATTCAATTTGGTGTTTTTGTAAAATTACTTTAAGGTGAAAGTGATGAGGCATATATTATATGATAATCTCATTTAACTCAGTATCCCTAAGAGGTTCAATGAAGTGACATCAGTTCTTTTGTGCAAATGGAAGACTACCTCCAGCTGTTTAATGCAGTATGACCTGCAGGTGGTAGACCTCTGGGTCCAGGGGCCACACGCTCTTCTCCATATTCTAAGTGCATCTGCCATTCTATAGCTGTGCACCAGCCTGTAAAAACCTTCCTTTTAAAGAGTAGCATATGGTATTATATGTCTGGAATATAACATATTCCATGTGTTATATGTCATGTCTGGATATAGTGTTTAAAATAACAAAATGAAAAACGCTTCCTTGAGTAGAGTCATGGTTTCTATTTTCAGATATGTGAACCAAGGTTTATATCTGTAGCAACAGCAAACTAGTTGCAGGGTTATAGTTAGTCTCTTAGGTTTCCTGGGTCTCACTTTCTTCAGCTGTTAAATGGGAAACTTAAGCCAGTTAATCTTTAAGTTCTTTTTCCTCTAGGTTTATGAAGCCAATTTTCTCCAACTTCTAAAAATAATCCAAAGTTTTTCTCATGGATTATAAGCACTGAAATGTCTCTGACTGCATTTCCAGAGGCAGAAATTTCCTAGAAATTCACTTTCACTGGCACAGACTTGTCTCATTTCAGAACCTGTCCCTTTGATTCCCTTTGCCTAAAATATTTGTCAACCCATGCATTTACTCTTGCCTAAAATGCCTCCTTTTCTGAGAGGACTTCTCTGGCTATCCCATTAAAATAGTATCTTTCTATCCTCTTGTGCTAAATGTTTCTTTTACACATATTCTTAATTACTGTTACATTTTATTTTTGGGTTTATTTTATCTTTCACAAGAATGTATACGATATGATAGAATGGATAAAGAAAATGTGGTACATATAAACCATGGAATACTATGCAGCCATAAAAAAGAATGAGTTCATGTCCTTTGCACGGACATGGATGAAGCTAGAAACTATCATTCTCAGCAAACTAACACAGGAACAGAAAACCAAACACCACATGTTAGCACTCATAAGTGGGAGTAGAACAATGAGAACAGATGGGCACAGGGAGGGGAACATCACATATCAGGGCCTATTGGGGGTTTCCTTTGCCTATTGGAGGCAAGGAAAGAGATAGCATTGGAAACACCTAATGTAGATGATAGTTTGATGGGTGTAGCAAACCACCATGGTACACGTACATCTATGTAACAAACCTGCACATATATATGAATGTAAGCTCCATCATGACATTAACTTGGACACTTGTGTTCATCTTGATTGCATTTAAAAACAAAAGAATGAGGGAGAGAGATCCAAGATGGCTGATCGCTAACAGCTCTGGATTGTAGATCCCAATTAAAACGCAGAGAACGAGAGGACGCCACACTTTCAGACAAATTTTTGTTGCTCACGGACCAGAAGATTCCCAGTGGAGGAGCCCCACAGATCGCCAGTGTGACTCTTGTGGCCGGCGCAGCAGTTTTGCTGGTGCCTCGGCGTGGCAGCTCTTGGTGCAGAGTAAACGGGACTGGTTCCCCTTCTGACCAACGTTTGGAGTGCCAGGAAGGCAGAGTCGCCTATTACAGACTCATGAACGAAGCCAGACTGGAGATTCCCGGGCAGAAGAGCACCATCAGTCTTAATGTCGCTGTTTTGGCCGGCGCAGTGGGTTGCTCAGATTCCAGCACTGGGAATCAATAAATTGGACATCCACTCAGAGACCTAATTTGAAAGTCGGTAATTACAAAGATGACAGGTGGATAAATTTACAATGATGGGAAGAAACCTGTGTAAAAAGGCTGAGAAAACCCAAAATCAGAATGCCTCTCCCTCTACAGAGGACCACAGTTCCTCATCAACAAGGGAACAAGGCCTGATGGAGAACGAGTGCATTGCATTAACAGAATTAGCCTTCGGAAGGTGGATAATAAGAATGAATACATGAATCAAGAAACTACAAACTAGAAAAAGTAGAAACCACTATACTAGAGTTCCCCTCTTCCTGTGGCTCTTTGGGATATATACAGAGATGGAGAGATGGTGTTAGACAGAAACAGAGATAAAGCAATCAAGATATAAAATAGAGATTAAACTTATACTGGACATTTGAGAATTTCTTTTTTTGTGGGAGGGGCTACTTGATTTCTATGAAATATTTTTCTTGTAACACCTCAATTTTTTAAAGCATTTCCCCCCTCACCGTAGCTAACACTGGCAGTACTCTCCATCAAATTAGCCTGGCCTACCCAGGACGAAATGCGTACATTTGCTTCACATGGTCCTGACTGGCCTTCCTCTCCCAAGGGAAAAAATAAGAAGAAAAAGAAAGAAAGAAAGAAAGAAGTAAGAAAGAAAGAGAGAGAGAGAGAGGAAGAGGGAGCAGAAGAAAGAAAGAAAAAGAAAAAAGAAAGAAAGAAAGAAAGAAAGAAAGAAAGAAAGAAAGAAAGAAAGAAAGAAAGAAAGAAAAAGAAAGAAGAAAGAAAGAAAGAAAGAGAGAGAGAAAGAAAGAGAGAAAGAGAAAGAAAGAGAAGGAAGGAAGGAAGGAAGGAAGGAAGGAAGGAAGGAAGGAGGAGGGGAAGGAAGAAAAGAAAAGAAATTCTTTGACCTAATTCATCCCATTGAGGAGAACTCCTGAAGTTGTCCAGGTTTCTGACCTGTTTCACTTTTCAATGATGATTGAAATTTGTGAATTTATCTTAATGTAATTCCTATTTGGTTAATCCAGCTAGAGATAGTTTTTGTTGTTAGTAGGTGAATGACCCTTCTGCTTGTTATGATAGTACATATCATAGTTGCCTATGTCTTTCTACCTGATAGATTGAGAGCTTTGGGTATGGTAAAGGCTGTCTTTATCCTTGAAAACATTTCCATTTCTTTCTACACATTGCGGCATATAGTAGGATCTTGATCACCTTGTGAAAGAAGTGTGTTAAATAAATCCCCAGTCAAATATTCATCATTTATTTACATTTAGGGATACAAATAAAGTTATTGCAGAGAGAGCCTTTTAATTGTTTTGATTAAGATGATAAGCATCAAACGAAAAGATTCTAAATTCAGCATCGTTTGTTGATGAAGTGGTACTATGCCTTCAGTATAGACAGTCCTTGTATAATGATGAGGTTATGTCCTGATAAACCCATCATAAGTTGAAAATATTGTCAAAAATTCATTTAATACACCTAACCTACTAAAAAACCTCATGGCTGTCTAACCTACCTTAACGTGCTTAGAACATGTATATTAGCCTACAGTTGGGCAAAATAATAACATAAAGCCTACTTTACAAAAAAAATGTTGAATATCTCATGAAATGTATTAAATACTGCACATTATATCAACACTGTGATGAGTTTTCATCATTGTAAAGTCAAAACATTGTTTAGTTGAACCATCCTAAATCAGGACTATCTATACTTTAAAACAGGTATGACCTTGGTAGATTTTTATTTTATTTTATTTTTTTGAGATGAGATGGAGTCTTACTCTGTTACCCAGGCTGGAGTGCAGTCGCACAATCTCTGCTCACTGCAACCTCTGCCTTCCAAGTTCAAGTGATTCTCTGGCCTCAGCCTCCCAAGTAGCTGGGACTACAAGCACAAGCCACCATGCCTGGCTCATTTTTGTATTTTTAGTAGAGACAGGGTTTCACCATATTGGTCAGGCTGGTCTCAAACTCCTGACCTCAGGTGACCCAGCCTCCTTGGCCTCCCAAAGTGCTGGGATTACAAGTGTGAGCCACGACGCCCAGACTGAATTCTTAATTTTGTTCAATATCACATTTTCTTTACTAATCAAAAGTTCTTACTAGAGACTTTTACTTATGGTTAATAGCTCACAATATTCATGAGGTTTATCATGAGTATTCAATAAATTAGATCATGTTGTTTTAAAAATTCTGTTTAAGCACAACCTTCACAATTATGGGCTGCGTAACTTAGACGAGGTATTCAAATCTCTAAGCTCCAAGATCCTTGGTTGTCACTGTTTTCAGTAACAGAATTTACCTACAAAAATGATGGTGTGGATTAAATGAAATAGAATGAAACTAAATCACTGACCAGTTTTGACACATAATAGGAAAAATTTAATTAATAGTAAATTTGTGGATATCTGGTACATGATAGACCAGAAATATTATGCTCGATTTCTGACAATTCTACAGATTAACACTTTTTTGATGAATGTGTAAAATCAGTTTTTAAAACATCAGTAGTTTTGATGTCAACTATACAGAAAGCTTTTAGTATTCTTCAGAACATAAAGAAATCACTCACCTCCATATTGCATTAACTTTGCTTCCTTCCTGGTGGTTCCAGTTCCATGAGTTTATGACGGAATTAATGTTGGTCTTGGCATACATTTTATTTGTTATATAACTCAAGAAGTTATGGAACATCAACAGTGTCCAAAATAAGATATGGGATTGCTTAAAATACTGCGCCATTCAAATAAAAAACATGTTTTATTACTCTGTAACCTGAAAAACAATAATTATTTAGTATAAATCTTGTCAATCCAAAATGTTCCAAGTTACTCGTACACAACTGAACATGACATTATAACAGTGTATGTATAGTCCTGGCAGTTTCAAAATCAATAGCTATTTTTAAAAAATAATTTGGTCTTCAAATATAGCCTCAAATTTCATCAGACATTTTGGGCAAGCCGAAGAAATTTTCTTAAAAATATCAGTAGATCATGAAAAAAGTGATACCTCAATGTTATTATTTATCTAAACATTTCATTTTTATTCATAGCTTTATTATACTGGTTTGATTACATGCTTCTGAGATGCATTTAAGGTATTATTAACAATTGTGAAAATATAATTGATAGTTGCTTTTTTGGCTGTATTAGACTTATGTCTCTAGTACATACAGCCATGTCTCATTTTGAAAATTCTACCATCAAGTCACACTCACAATCCCACTTAATTTGTGAAATTAATCACTTGTTTTTCATCTGTGCCCAACTTACCCGCCTCAGTCAATGAGACCACTACTCCCTGAGAAATTCTGTCATGAAAACCCTGAAATCTGGCACTCATATTTATATCATATTTATACACCATTCCCGCATTACGTATATTCAGTAAACCTTTAAATTCATTAATTTTTCTTAGAAATCTCTCTCATGCTGTTGATTTATTTCCTTTCTAGAAGATCAGATTTTTGAAGAGTCCTTTAGCTAGCTATTCTTTCAGATTCAATTTTTCTTTTCTAATTCCAATACTTCACATGTATTGCCAGGCCCTGTAGGCCAGCTTATTTTCTGCTCAGGGTAACTCCTAGCACCTGCTACATCCAACATATGCTCCCCTCTCAGCTTATGGAGATCCAGAATCTAAGTGCATTAACCCACAGGGCCCCCGCTTCTTTCATTCCCTCCTCAGAAGCTTGACCTCGAAAAGACAGAATGTCTTGACTCTCTTGACTTTTTGACTTATAGGGCTGCACAGGATCCCCACAGCATCTGAGCCGTCAGACCCGCCATCCCCGTCTCCAGCATGCTGTTTTTTTAGACCCTACAACCTGCCCAATCTGTTTTCTTTCCACCTAGACCCAGAGCAAACACAACTCTCTATGAGAAAGCTTTGTGGATTATTTTCAGCTCATTCTTTTTTTTTTTTTTTTTTTTTTTGCTTTATCCTTCTCTTTTTTTTTTTAATTTTTATTGTATTTTAGGTTTTGGGGTACATGTGCAGAATGTCCTTTGTAAGGACATGGATGAATCTGGAGAACATCATTCTCAGCAAACTGATACTTTCAGCTCATTCTAATTACCTTACCTATTTCTAGAATTGAATTACAAAAAAGCCTTTTTTTACATAGCTCTAAAATACTAAAGATGGCTTGAAATTCCATAGACTTCAAATATTAATAACTCAGTGGTTTATTTGTGGCCTTTTTGCATATGTATACATCTCTATTTTCTTCATAACCAAAATTGTTATGACTGGAGGTTTATTGTGTGCTTATTTTTTTAAAATATAAAGTGCTAATGCGTTACCCTACAGTCTTATGAATGAATGAGGCTAATGTCTGTTTAATGGGTACTATGAGACAAACAGTATACTATCTATTTTACAAAGAAAGAGATTTCCAAAGATGTTGAATAGGACTCTCCAGAATCACCCTTCAACAGAAACATCAATTTAAATAACTATTCATGCATGAAAACACATTCATAAGAGCAAAAGCAAACAGGAGAGAGATCACAGCACAACATGGGTATAGCACAGAAATAAGGAAAGATGCACTGAAGAGGGAAGGACAATTTCCCTTTACCTGCTTCACATCTTGCCCAACCAAAGGCAGCACAGTATAGAGGGAAAGATAGGAAAGTATCACTGAACTTTACCTTGAGCCCTGGGCCTACCTCTATTCAGCTCAGAACTGGGTAGGTCCCACAGCCCCAAACTCAAGGCTAGTGCCTGCAGAATGAACATCCACATCTGCCCCAGAGCCAAGCTGTGCTGCCCTGCAGCCCTCAGCTCCAGACCTACATGGTGGACTTGATCTCCTGTCTGCCCCACTTGTGTTCCAAACTCAGCAGCTTCAAGCTCCAGACCACCCTCAGCACCAGGCTCAGCCCAGCAGCACCAAGCTACTGGCTTACCCTAATGCAAGGCTAGTCTCAGTGAGCCCTAGGCTTCAGGTCCACCTCACCTTAAGGCCAGCTCCTGTAGCCATAGTAATTAGGCCAGTAATGTGGACCTAGGCTTCAAGTTGGCCCCTACAGCCCCAAGCTCCACATCTACCCAGGATCCAGAGCAGCTAAGAACCAGGTTGGCCCACATAGCTCTGGGCTTCAGACATCCACACAAGCACTCGGTCAGCACACTTGACCTGTGGGTACCCACTCAGCACCTACAGACTCAGGCTCCAGATCCTCACAGCATCAAAATAATCTCTGCATCTTCAGCTTCCAGGTGGGGCCACAAAGTCCCAGGCCACAGGTCAGTCCTTGAAGACCTAGCTTCTAAGATAGCACCCACACACATTGTTTTCAAGCTGGCCTCCATATGCCCAGAGTCCAGACCAGTCTCCAGGACTCCCAGATTTAGAATGACCCCTGTGGACTCATTCTTTGGAAATCCCAGTGTCCAGATCCATTTTAGTAGACCCAGAGTTCAACCCCAACCCAGCAGATTTTCATGCTGGGCAGTCCCCTAAAGACTCATGTTCCAGGGTTATTCCTGTGAGTACAGGCTCTAGACTGGTCACCATGGCCTGAGGACATGATTAATATTCACAGACTGAGCCTTCATTCCAGCCCCAGCACCAGTCTAACACCCATGCCCCCAGGTTCTAAACCAGCACCTTCAGACCTAGGACCCAGGCTAGTCATGGTGGTCCCAGCATTCATTGCCTCAGAGTCTAGGCCTGCTACAGTAGACCAAGTGTTTGGGTCCACCCCAATGGACCCTAGTAGCAGGCTAGTCCCCATGGACTAAAGCTGTAGGAACACCCCTGCAGATCCAGTCTCCGAGGCCCTGGACCCAAGATCTAGGCTCATCTCAGAGGACACAGGCTCAAGACCTACACCAATGCCAAGCCAGGCCCTATGAATCCAGGGGACATGCTCACCCCAACAGACCCAGTCAAGAAATCCACCACAATGCTTCTAGGCTCCAGGATTACCCACCTGCAGACCCAGACACCAGGCCAGCAAGTCCTCTCATGGACCATATTAGATAGCCTGCCCTGAATCTCTGGATGGGTTGACTAGTGAAGAGCTTTCCCAGACAAAACTAGTCTGTGCATATTGAAATAAGCACCTAATTCTATAGATGCATAGACACCAGCACATAAAGATTAATGATAATCAGGGAAACATGACATCACTAAAGAGACAAAATGAAGCATCAGTGATTAATCTAAAGAAATCATCTTCCTGACATAGAATTCAAAATAACTGCTCTGGGAAACATCAGAAAATTTCAACAAAATACAAAACATAAATTTAATAAAATAAGAAAAACAATAAATGATCAAAGGAAAAATTTTACAGAGATATTAAAATTATTAATTAAATAAAAATTTTAGAGCTAAAAAATGTAATGAATGAAATAAAACTGCAATAGTGAGCTAATAGCAGAATTTATTAAGGAGAAAGAATAATCTAAGAACTCAAGATTATTTGAAAATATACAGGCCAGGTGCAGTGGCTCATGCCTGTAACCCTAGCAATTTGTAGGGCCGAGGTGGGCAGATCACCTGAGGTCAGGAGCTTGAGACCAGCCTGGCCAACATGGTGAAACCCTATCTCTACTAAAAATAAAAAATTAGCCGAGTGTGGTGGCACATGCCTGTAGTTCCACTTACTTAGGAGACTTAGGCAGGAGAATCACTTGAACCCAGGAGGCAGAGGTTGCAGTGAGCCAAGATCTCACCACTGCACTCCAGCCTGGGTGACAGAGTGATATTATGTCTAAAGAATTAAATAAGAAAAGAAAGAAAGAAAGAAAAAGAAAAGAAAGAAAGAAAGAAAGAAAGAAAATATATAATCAGAGGAGAAAAAAGAAAACAAGAATGAAAAAGATTAAAGAAAGTATACAAAGTTTACAATACAGTATAAAAAGAGCAAATATTCAAATCAAAGTTTAGAAAAGAGATGAGACAGTGAAAGGAGTAGTACTTATTTAAATAAAGAACACAAATCTTTCCAAATCTCAGAAAAGATATAACTCCCCAGTAAGAGAATTAAAAAAAAGCAGGTAACATGTAAGAGAATTATATTAAAGCTAGTAGCAGATTTATCAGCAGAAACCTTACAGGCCAAGAGAGAGGGTGCAGAGTGCTAAAGGAAAAAAATGTCAACCAAGAACATTGTATCTAAAAAAGTTGTCCTTGAGAAATAAAGGAAATATTTTTCCAGACAAAGAAAAGGAACTGAGGGAGTTAATCACCACCAGACTTTTCTTACAAGAAATACTAAGGGTAGTTCTTCCAGCTGAAATAAAAATGTGCTAATTGTAACACAAAGACACAAAAATATAAAACACAAAAACATGAAAGTATAAAAGTAAGTATACAACAAAATTAAGCATACTCTAACACAGTAATGAAGTGAGTAAATTATTTGTATTTTTAGCATGAAGGTTAAACAACAAAACCAATAGAATACTAATAGCTATAATAATTTGTTAAGAGATGTGCAATATAAAAAGATGTAAATTGTGACATTAGAAATTCAGGATGGGGAAATGGAGTCAAAGTGTAGAGTTTGTTTATTTGCCTGGTGTTTTGTTTGTTTGTTTGTTGTTTTTGTAATCAAAGTTAAGTTTTTATAGGTTTAAAGTAACCTATCATAACCAAAAGATGATTTTATAAGTTTCATGATAGCCCCAAAGAAAAAATAGAGTATATACACAAAACATAAGAAGTAAGAAATTAAAGCATACCCATAATGAAAATTACCTAATCATCAAGGAAGATAGAAAGAGAGGGGAAAAGGAATAACAGATCTACAACACGAGCAGAAAACAACCAGCAAAATGACAGTAGTAAATCCTTACTTATCAATACTAACTTTGAATCTAAATGGATTAAATTGATTAAATTTGATTAGTTTTTTATTGACTAAACTGATTGGATAGTCAAAAGACATAAAGTAGCTAAATGAATTTTTTAAATATGCAACCATATGCTGCTTATAAGAGACTCCTTTCACCTGTAAAAACACACATAGACTAAAAGTTAAGGGATGAAAAAAGACATTCTATGAAAACAAAATGCAAAAGAGAACAGAAGTAGCTATGCTTATATCAGATAAAATTGATATTTTAAGTCAAAACTGTAAAATAATACAAAATTGTTATATAATGATAAAAGGGTGAATTCAGTGAAAGGATATAATACTATAAATAAATATGCACCCAACATCAGAGGACTTAAACATATAAAGCAAATATTAATTGATATTAGGAGACAGATAAACTGTAATGCCCTAACAATAGAGGAATTCAACGAACCCACTTTCATCAAGGGAAGATCCATAAACAGAAAATTAATAAGGAAATATTGGACATAAATTGCACTTTAGACCAAATGAACCTAACAGACATACAGAGAATGCTCCATCCAAAAGTAGCAGAATGTACATTCTTCTTCGCAAGCACACAGGGAACATTCTCCAGAATAGATCACATGTTAGGCCAAACCAGAAGTCTTTTCAAGTTTAAAAAGATTGAAATCATATCAAGTATTTTTTCTGACTACAATGGTATGACACTAGAAATCAATAAAAAGAGAAACATAAAATTTATAAAAACATAGATATTAAACAATGTAATCCTAAACAACCAGTGGGTCAGTAAAGAAATTAAAAGAGAAAATATACAAACAAAAAAATGTTTATAGAAATAAAAATGGAAATACCACATACCAAAACATATGAGACAGCAAAAGCAGTTATGGGAGGGAAATTTATAGCAATAAACATCTGCATTAAAAAAGAAAAGCTTCACATAAACAACTTAACCTTTCTAGAAAAAGCAAAACTAAGCCCAGAGTTAAAGGGAGTAAATAATAAAATCAGAGCAGAAAGAAATGAAGTATAGAAAATTAATAAGGCTACAGTAATCAAAACAGCATGGTACTGGTACCAAAACAGAGATATAGACCAATGGAACAGAACAGAGGCATCAGAGGCAACACAACACATCTACAACCATATTATCTTTGATAAACCAGACAAAAACAGGCAATGGGGAAAGGATTCCCTATTTAATAAATGGTGTTGGGAAAACTGGCTAGCCATGTGCAGAAAGCAGAAATTGGACCCCTTCCTGACACCTTACACTAAAATTAACTCCAGATGGATTAAAGACTTAAACGTAAGACCCGACACCATAAAAACCCTAGAAGAAAATCTAGGCAAAACCATTCAGGACATAGGAGTAGGCAAGGACTTCATGAACAGAACTCCCAAAGCATTGGCAACAAAAGCCAAAATAGACAAATGGGACCTAATCAAACTCCACAGCTTCTGCACAGCAAAACAAACAGTCACTAGAGTGAATCGGCAACCATCAGAATGGGAAAAAATCTTTGCAGTTTACGCATCCGACAAAGGGCTGATATCCAGAATTTACAAAGAACTCAAACAGATTTACAGGAAAAAAACAAACAAGCCCATTCAAAAATGGGCAAAGGATATGAACAGAAACTTTACGAAAGCAGACATACATGAGGCCAGCAAACATATGAAAAAGTGCTCATCGTCATTGGTCATTAGAGAGATGCAAATCAAAACCACATTGAGATACCATCTCACACCAGTTAGAATGGCGATCATTAAAAAATCTGGAGACAGCAGATGCTGGAGAGGATGTGGAGAAATAGGAACACTCTTACACTGTTGGTGGGAGTGTAAATTAGTTCAACCATTGTGGAAGACAGTGTGGCGATTCCTCAGGGACCTAGAAATAGAAATTCCATTTGACCCAGCAATCCCATTACTGGGTATCTATCCAAAGGATTATAAATCGTTCTACTATAAGGACACATGCACACGAATGTTCATTGCAGCACTGTTTACAATAGCAAAGACCTGGAACCAACCCAAATGCCCAACGATGATAGACTGGACTGGGAAAATGTGGCACATATACACCATGGAATATTATGCAGCAATCAAAAATGATGAGTTTGTGTCCTTTGTAGGGACATGGATGAATCTGGAGAACATCATTCTCAGCAAACTGACACAAGAACAGAAAAAGAAATACCGCATATACTCGCTCATAGGTGGGTGAGAAAAATGAGAACATGTGGACACAGAGAGGCGGTCTACTATACACTGGGGACTGTTGGGGGGAATGGGGGAGGGACAGCGGGGGGGGCTGGGGGGGATAGCCTGGGGATGAATACCAAGTGTGGGTGAAGGGGAGGAAAGCAGCAAAGCACACTGCCATGTGTGTACCTATGCAACTATCTTGCTCGTTCTGCACATGTACCCCCAAACCTATAATGCAATAAAAAAAATAAATAAATAAATAAAATAAAAAATATAAAAAAAAAATAATTAAAAAAAAAAAATTAATTAAATAAATAAATAAATAAATAAAACATTAAAAAAATCAAAAAAAAAAAAAAAGAAAAGAGGTCCCTGGGAGTTGGTTTGCTCCTCCCATCATGTGAGGACACAGCAAGAAGCCAGTGCTGTCTAAGAGCATGAGGGCCCTCACCAGATGCTGGTACTGCTGGCACCTTGTAGTTTGACTTTCCAGAAATAAATATTTGTCTTCTGTAAAAAAAAAAAAAAAAAAAAAAAAAAAGAAATATCAATAAAATAAAGACTTGGTTTTTGAAAAGAGAAACAGAATTGATGAATCTTTAGCTAAACTGAGAATAAAAGAAAAAAGCCTTAAATAAACAAAATCAGAAATAGACAATAAGACATTAAAACTGATAACACAGAAACACAGACAAAGGGTCATATGAAGCTATTATGATCAATTATTTGACAATAAGTTGAATAACTTAGATGGATGAAATAGATACATTTCTATGCATATCAACTTACCAAGACTAAATTATGAAGAAATAGCCTGAACAGACCATTAATGACTAAGGAGATTAAATCATTACCAAAAAATCTCCCATTAGAAAATCTCAAGTCTGGATAGCTTCACTGATAAATTCTACCAAACATTTAAAAATACCAATCTTTCTCATACTATCCCAAAAAAATTAAAGAGAAGAAAATGCTTTCAACCAAAGCCAGACAAGGACACTACCAAAAGTAAAATAGAAAAAGATAAGAATAAAAATACAGGCCAATATCCCTGCTGAATATAGATGCAGAAATCCTCAACAAAACACTAGCAAACAAAATTCAACACACATTGGAAAAATTATTCATCATGTTCAAATGGGATTTACCCTAGAGATGCAAGCTTGGTTCAACATATGCAGACTTACAAATGTGATATACCACATGAACAGAATGAAGGACAAAAGACATGATTGTCTCAGTGGATTCAGAGACAGCATTTGACAAGATTCAACATCCTTTCATAATAAAGTCTCAACAGACTATGTATAGAAGAAATGTACCTCTACACAGTAAAGGTCATATATGACAAAATCATAGGTAATATCATACTCAATGGGTAAAAGATGAAAACCTTTTATCTAAGATCAGAAACAAAATAAAAAGCACACTCTTGCCACTTTTATTCAGTGCAGTACTGGATGCTAGCCAGTGCAATTGGGGAAGAGAAAGAAAAAAAAAATCCCAATTGGAAAGGAAGAAGTGAAATTTTTCCTTTTTGCAGATGACATAATCTTACATATTTAAAAAAAAAAAAACTTAAACAATCCACCCCTAAACTGTTAGAACTAATAAACAAAGTAAAGTTGCAGGATACAAAGTCAACATACAAAAATTAGTAACATTCTCCACCCTAACAGCAAACTATCTGAATAAGAAATCAAGAAAACAATCCCACTTACAATAGCTACAAAAATACTGAGAACAAAATTAGCCAATGAAATAAATGTTCTATACACTGAAAGCCAAAACATAAATAAAAAAACCTGAAAAAGACACAAGTAAATAAAAAGAAATCCCATGTGCATTGATTGGAAGAATTGATATTGCTAAAATGTCCATAGTTCCCAAATTCATCTACAGATTTAATATATTACTCATCAAAATTTCAATAACGTGTTCTCGGAAAGAGAAAACAGTTTCTAAAGATTTTATGGACTGCAAAAGAGCTCAAATTGCCAAAGCAATCCTGAGCAAAAAACAAAGCTGGAGGCATCACACTATCACACTTCAAAATTTACAGCAATGTAGTAATCAAAACAGCATGGCACTGGTCTAAAAACAGATATATAGAACCACAGAACAAAATAAAAGCCCAGAAATAAATCCAGAGAGAGAGAGAGAGAGAGAGAGAGAGGGAGGAAAAGACAGTCTCTTCAATAAATGTGCAGGGAAAACTGAATCTCCAAATGCAGAATAATGAAATTAGACCTTTGTCTCATACCACACACTAAAACAGCTCAAAACTGTTTAAAAACTTAAATGTAAGACCCAAAACTGTGAAACTACTAGGAAAGAACATAGAAAAAAGCACCACAACATTGATCTGGGCCAAAGAAAAACTTTAAAATAAAAAGAATTGCATCAAATTGAAAGCTTCTCCACACCCAAGGAAACAATCAACATAATGAAGACAATTATGGAATGCAAAAAAATATTTGCAAACTATGCCTCTGATAAGGGGCTACTATCCAAAGTATATAAGGAACTCAACTGCAAGGAAAAAAATAAAAAAATGGATAAAGGAACTGAATAGAATTCAGAAGACATACAAATGACCAAGAGCTGTATGAAACAATGTTTATCACTAATCATTAGAAAAATTAAAATTATAATAAGACATCATTGGCTATTATCAAAACAATAAAAGATAACAAGTGTTGGTGGGGATATAGTGAAAAGGGAACACTTGTGCTCTGTTGGTGAGAATGCAAGTTAGTATAGCCATTATAGAAAACGGTTTGGAGCTTCCTCAATAAATTAAAAATAGAATTACCATATTATCCAACAATCACACTACTAAGTATACATACAAAGGAAGTGAAATCAGTATGTTGAAAGATATCTGCACTTCCATGTTTATTGCAACATTATTTACAATAGCCAACCTTTGAAATCAACTTAAGCATCCATGTATGAATGAATGGACCGAAAAAAAAAGTGGTATATATATGCAATGGAATACTATTATGCCATGAAGAAGGAAATCCTGTCATTTGTGACAGCATAAGTGAATTTGGAATACATTATACTAACTGAAATAAGCCAGGCACAGAAAGACAAATACTGCATAATCTCACTTACAGATGGAATCTAAAAATTTTTGAACTTATAGAAGTAGAGAGTAGAATGGTTACTACCAGGGGTTAGGAGATTGAGGGGAAGGGCAGATGTGGGTTAAAACCTCCAAAATTTTAGTCTAATAGGAAAAATAAGTTCAAATGTGCTAATGTACAACATGGTAACTATAGATGACAATATATTACGTTCATTAAAAATGATAATGAAGATTTTAAGTATAATCACAAAAATAACCGTGAGGGAATGCAAATATTAATTTGCTCAATTTAGGCATTTCACAGTTTATGCATGTTTTAAAGCATCATTTGGTACACGGTAAATACATACAATTTTGCTAATTTTAAAAATACAGAAAGATAAAAGTTAAAAAAAGAAATTTCTGGTTTCTAAGTGAGCATTAGATATCAATGCCTATGACTATAAGAGATTATTGTGTGATTTGTATTTTCAGGCAGGAAAAAAAAGAGAGAAGCAGAGATTTATTTTTAACTTTCAAACTAAAGAATTTTATTCTTGTTTAAAGACATTGCACAGATTGAAATTTGAAATTTTTGCAAGTCATTTACAAAAATGTTGAAAATGAACTCAGACAATATATGATAACAAAATTGACCGCAATCCTGTCATCCACAATATTTACTTTTGGATCAAAGTTGTTTACATAGTAAGCCAAATGTAAAAAACATCAAGAAAAACTCAGAAATTCGAAACTTTTATTATTTCTTATGTTTTCCGCTTTCTAGACATACATGTTTCTATCCCTGTTTCTATGCCCTGAGTTGCTACATAGACTTCTCATTGTTTTCATGAATAAATTAGTACATAATTTATGTAATTTTGATCGCTCCTCTCAAAAAATACTTAATTAGCTTTTTCATCAATTACAGCCTTGTGTATGAGACTTTATGAGATTTTAGTTGTCTTCATTCATTTGCTTACACCCACAGTGGGAAACATGCATACCATGCTGTTCTACACCATAAAATTTTAAATGATAGTCTTCATCCATCATATTAATAGTCAAATTAACAGTATACAGCCTGCTATGGTTCTACCTGATTTACCTCTTCTGGCAAACAAGTAGACAATATTTTTAGTTAGATTCCTGGTATTAAGATTACCAGGGAAACTAAGATTTAAAGTTGCTGCTACACTGTTAATCATGCTAAATATAAAGTTTTTAAGCAGCAAGATATGCATCTTGCAATTCTTAGCAGTCATGCATCTCATACCAAAAGTAAAATGCAAAGACGTCCTCTCAGCTCCTGTGAAACCAATTCTTTCTCTAGTGCTAATTATAAGCTATCAAAGAGATGACATGTTCCAAGATGCCTCGACCTTTCATGAGGGTTTCGATGGCACACCTAAGTCAATTGATTAAAATACCATTATTTGTCTACATGACTCTTTTTCAATGTAAAATGTTTCACATTATTAAGCAATGGAGTAATCTTTACAAAGTTAAAGCTTAATCTAAGTAATGAGCAACATTAATCAAAGTCCAACAGGACTAATCAGGCTTCAGACAATGCAACCATTTAAAAAGTTTGCTAATGAGTGTTTCAAGTGGAAGTGAATGATTTTATTCTTAGGTGTAATATCACTATTCATAAGCATCCACCGGAAACATTAAACTCTAGTCGAAAGGCCAGTGCTGCAGCTTCAATAATTACCTATAAAAACTTCTTCAACAATGCTCAGGAATAGAATATATTTGCATAATATGCAATTTCAATGCCCAGTGGTTTTCTGAATAATGCGTCACTTGTCAAACTTCATCTTAGGTTAGCACAATGTTTTTCTCTCGCCACTGAGGGAGGCTGAATCTCTTTTGCATTACTTTTTTGTGTTTAGCACTGAACAAACAATAATAAATAATGAACTTCCAAATAAATAAGGCCTTTGACTAAAGAAGGCAGGAGACAAGAATATAATGAGAAATGAGCACTATGTCCAAACCTTAACCTGACTTTATTTACTTATTCCGTTGTGTGTTTGATTTCTTATCACTGTGGCAGGCAATGCTATGGGTTCTAAAAAGACGTCCTTATCCTTATCCCTGGGACCTGCAATTTTGTTAAAAAGTGGGACTTGGTAGTTATGCTTACTATTTAGATGCGAGTGTCACCCTAGGTTACTCAGGTAAGTACAATGTAACCAGTGTGAGAGAGACGGGAACATACTGGCTTTGATTTGGAGAAAGAGGTCACAAACCAAAGAGAGCAGGCAGTCTCTCGAAACTATAAAAGGCAAGAAAATGATTCTCCCTGAGAAACCTCAGAGAAACACAGTCCTGCCACCAAATACCTTGACTGTAGCCCAGTGAGAAACATTTTGGATGTCTGACCTCTAACCTATAAGATAATACATCTGGGTTGTCCTAAGTGAGTTAAGAATACTGCCGACATTGCACCCACCCTCAATTTCTGCATATTACTCATCTGAATATCTTTCATCCATATCTCAAAAATCCCATTTTTAATGTCAGTGCAAGTTCTTTCCTTTAGACCATCACCATTACTTTCCCCAGTTATTTTCCTTAAATTACTTGGCTAGAGCCTCAGATAGCTTAACCTTCTGCTTTTTTCATGACAGGCAAGTGGTTCAAATGTTTGAAGGCCTTCAAAGAAAGAGACATCCTTTCCTGCTGGAAGAGTCAGAGAACGCTTGCATTGACAAGGATTATTGCTGTAATCGTAACTTTGCCCCCATTCTTCAATTTTATTACAGACACAGCAAAATCAAAGGGTTTTCTAAGAAAATGAGGAGGATATACCTCATTTTGGTATTCCTGGTCCCCAATATTGTGCTTCCAGCTGCATCATTCTCTGTGAGTTATAAATATAACAAAAACTCTCCCTGAACTATACGGTTATATAACCTGATAAAGGTGGCTTAGTTCAGCCACTTTCAGTAAAACACGGGGAGAAATGCCAGATATAGGTGATGGGGGGATGGAGGCATCAAACCACCTTGCTGTGTATGTATCTATGCAACAATCCTGCATGATCTGCACATGTACCCCAGAACTTAAACTATAATAAAAAAAAAGTGTATGTTGATGAACAATTAATTTACATTTGCAGGTGTTCTGATCACTTTTTAAGTCATACATTTTATTTTGAACTGTAGAGAAACAGAAAGCCCAGGAACCTTGATTATGACAAAACAGCAGCCACAATGGAACACTCCCTCTTTAAATACAATTTAACATTTCTACAGCTTTGTTTTCAGTGCTGCTATTACCTGTGTGTGAATTGCCCTTCATCCAGAGGCTCCACTCATCACTCTCTGAAAAAACTTAAAGAACATGAAAATGCCTTTGATTTAGTCAAGCCAAGCCAGAGGCCTATCAAGAGTGTGTATGAATTTAGTAACTGATGACTTTTTCCTAAAAATCAATGGCTGTTCTTCCACATCCTGGAGGAATTGATTAGACATCATTGATGTCTCTTCTCAAGCTCTAATTCAATCATTATCTTACCTAATGAAGGAATCTGGCTACCGAGTCCACTAGAGGACATGATCTGAGCCATGTGGCTGTCCATCATGACCTCACTAACTCTCCATGGACTCTGTTCTTTATCCCAACAGTAGGGACTACTTTACTAGAATGATCTCAGTTGTGTAAAAGTTTTCTCGATGTTTTACTTGAATAAATGCATTGATTCAAAATGCTGAATTAGTCATTAATGCTGATTGTCATATATTTATGTTCTTACCTATCTGGGCCTGTGGTGAGATTGCACTTCAGAAACACCTTGAGGTCCTATGGGACCATATAACAAGTTCTAGCCAACGCTTTACAAGCAGATTTCTTACTTTCACTAAACGTAATGCTGCTTCCCTCTAGCATGATGATCTTCAGGATGGTACCAGATGGCTCAGCTACAGCATGTGAGTGACCCAATGAGCAGAATCATCATGGCTGACAAGAGAAGAGCATGAGTATGAGGAACATCTTGGTTGTTGAGCCACTAAGATTTATAGGTTGTTTTTTTTACTGCAGTGTAATCTACTGTGTTCTGATTGATACACATACCTATTTTGTTTGTAATGATGTACACACAAAAATGAAAGACAGTGGAGCAAGAATGAGAATAGTATACTTGTCTATAGCAAAGGAGATGAGAGACTAGCTAACTCAAAGAAAAAGGAATCTCTCTGGACAGGGTGTCTCTCTGGGCAGGGCATCCACAAGATTCCTCCTCACTGGGAAGGACATCTACAAAGCTACAGTAATCAAAACAGCATGGTACTGGTACCAAAACAGATATGTAGACTAATGGAACAGAGCAGAGGCCTCAGAATATTGGGAAAACTGGTTAGCCATATGCAGAAAACTGAAACTGGACCCCTTCCTTACACCTTGTACAAAAATTAACTCAAGATGGATTCAAGATTTAAATGTAAGACCTAAAACCATAAAAGCCCTAGAAGAAAACCTAGGCAATACCATTCAGGACATAGGCATGGGCAAAGACTTCATGACTAAAACACCAAAGCAATGGCAACAAAAGCCAAAATTGACAAATAGGATCTAATTAAACTAAAGAGCTTCTGCACAGCAAAAGAAACAAGCAACCTACAGAGTGAAACACAATTTTTGCAATCTATCCACCTGACAAAGGGCTAATATCCAGAATGTAAAAGAAACTTAAATTTACACACAAAAAAAAATCAAAAAGTGGGCTAAGCATATGAACAGACACTTTTCAAAAGAAGGCATTTATGTGGCCAACAGACCTATGAAAAAAGCTCGTCATCACTGATATTAGAGAATGCAAATCAAAACCACAATGAGATACCATCTCACACCAGTTAGAATGGCTATTACTAAAAAGTCACAAAACTACAGATGCTGGAGAGGATGTGGAGAAATAGGAATGCTTTTACACTGTGGATGGGAGTGTAAATTATTTCAAACATTGTGGAAGACAGTGTGGTGATTCCTCAAGGATCTAGAACCAGAAATACCATTTGACTCAGTAATACTGTTACTGGTATATATCCAAAGGATTATAAATCATTCTACTATAAAGGCACATGCACAATGTCTTTATAGTAGAATGATTTACTATATGTAGGCTGGATAAAGAAAATGTGGCACATATACGCCATGAAATACTAGGCAGCCGTAAAAAAGAATGAGTTCATGTCCTTTGCAGGGACATGGATGAAGCCAGAAACCATCATTCTTCTCAAACTGACACAAGAACAGAAAACCAACTGCTACATGTTCTCACTCCTAAGTGGGAGCTGAATAATGAGAACATATGAGCACAGGGAGGGAAACATCACACACTGGGACCTGTCATGCAAGGGTAAGGGGAGGGATAGCATTAGGAGAAATACCTAAGGTAGATGATGGGGTGATGGGTGCAGCAAAGCACCATGGCACATGTATACCTATGTAACAAACCTGCACGTTCTGCACGTGTATCCACAACTTAAAGTATAACAATTTTTAAAAAGGCAGAAGAACCCTAGAGACCTCTGCTTATCTCTTCTTATATAATCTGCAATTATAGTTCCCAACCTCTTGCTCTAAAGGACCCATTTCCATCTCAGAATATACTGAGATGCCTGTGTGATTTTCATATTCATCGATTGAGTATATATATGATGAAAAATTCTTCCTATGAATTGAAAAAAGGATCACACATTTTTATTTATTTGCTTTTGTTCCATGACCAAAATCATTGCCCAGACCAGTGTTGTGGGATGTTCCCCTGTGCTTTATTTGAGTAGTTTTACAGTTTGAGGCCTTACATGGACGTTTTCAATCTGCATTTGGATATCCAGTTTTCCCAGCACCGTTTATTGAACAGATTGTCTTTTCCCCATTGTCTGTTCTTGGCACCTTTAACAAAAATCAGAAAGATTTAGCCTTCACTACTCCAGCAGAAGAACCACGCGGCATAGTTCATAACTGCTCTGGAGTGCTCTTCCATGGAGCACAGTATAATCTCTTCCCAAAATTCTGCTCTCAATGCCTCCCAGGCCTAATCCATATTCAATGTCTACCTATTCTATTGAACCTGCAGCATTTTGGCTGCTCCCTAACTACTTCTCCTAAGGCATCTTCTTGTCAATAAATTCCTAAACAAACCCGATGTCATCTTTGTTTCCAACACCAAGTGCAGGAACTGAGGATCTCTCGGAGACGTTTCGTCACTTTGCTTGTCTTGCTGTTAGTGTGATAAGATACAGATGCCCTTTAGAGACAGTAGTGACTGCAACCAGATCCCACACTTTGACATTATTTCAGGCCATTCAATCAAAATATATTCATGGAACCACTATCTGTTACCAGTATTAGAGATGATCAAAGTTAGGAGCTGGGCCTCATTTTCCACCATCCCAGGACCTCAGGTTCCCCAAATAAGACAGACTGACAGTGATAAAACTATAAGACACAGGTTGCAGATATGAGAATGGCGTTCATTGGCTTATCGTTAGAAATGCAGTTGCCAAGGGTCTCGAAGGGCACAAATCCATTACTCAGCATGTGTTTTCCTTGCACAGGTACCAACTTAGAACCAGCGTGGTGGTTGTTGAGTCACATATAAATGGATATGGCAGAAACTGTAAAATAATAAAAGTTAATATTACCAAATGGCATCTATTCATATGCTCAAAAGGGTGAACAAATTGAGCTAAGTAGATACAGGTGGATGAATAAGGCACCCACATCTCTGAAGTTTTGAGTAAGAGTAACCCAGGCTCTCTCTTTGGCATCCTTTCTGCCCATCGCTTCTTTTCTGCGAGCATAGTGCTTCTTTGAACATAGTTGCTTGATGGTCTGGAACAAGGATTATTCTACCTGCAGATCTTCACTTGATCTTGACTTTGCTTGCTTGCCTTTATTTTAGAGGCTATCTGCTTTTGTATTACTAATAAAATAACGATCATAATGCTAATTGCATGTGGAAAGTGTTGATGGCATTTGTGTAAGTCTCCCTTTATTTCTATATTTTTCAAAGCGTGTTGGAACCACTTCCTTCGTTTTTGTGAATGCCTGTGTGCCTCTAAGAGAGTTCTTTCTTTGTTCAGCTTGGAATTGGAATTCAAATTTTACAGTCAAAAGATTTAAAAAAATGCACACTGCCAGTGTTAACCAGATATTATTAATTTTATCTAAATTGAATTGGCCTTAAATACCCCAAATTCTAAAACTATAAACACTTTCTTAGTTTTTGTTTTGTTTTGTTTTGTTTTATGTAGGATTTCACTCTGTTGCCCAGGCAGAAGTACAGTGGCAAAATCATAGCTCACTGTTATTTTGAACTACTGGGTTCAAAAAGTCTTCCTGCCTTAGCCTCCTGAGTAGCTAGGATACAGATGTGTCCCATGGTGCCTCGACACATATATGTATGTATATACATGTGTACATATATATGTGTGTATATGCATTTATGTATATACGTATTTATATGTATGCATATGTATATGTATTTATATGTATGCATATGTATATGTATTTATATGTATGCATATATTTATGTATACATACATATGTGTATGTATGTATGTAGAAAGTCAGGATCATGCTATGGTTCACAAGTTGATCTCAATTTCCTGGCCTGAAGTGATCCTTGAGAATCCCCAAATACTTGGCCTCCTAAATCGCTGGGATGATAGGTGGCAACCACTGAGCCTGGCCACTTGCTGAGATTGAAGTGGAATAGTCATTGAAATGAAATATCACTGGAAAAACCAAATCAAACACACAAGTGCAAATGGCACCATACATTTCTGGATTTCAGTAATCCAATGAATATGTCCTTTGAAATATCTTCTAGGAAAGGAAGCAAAATTAAATGTCACCCTGGTTTTTTATATTTTTGATGTTTTGAGAATTGATTTTCCTGTTGAAATTTTTCTGCAGCTTGTAAGTTTGTATTTGGATGAAGTAAATACTCCAATATCTGAACCAATGTGATTTTCTTCTTACTTTTATTAATTGCATGAATAATATTTTAGCGAAGGAAAATATGAAGGAAACAATGTGAAAGAAGTGTAGCCACCAGAAATGCAGGTGTTTTTACTTTTTTCCATGTACACATGCATTTTGAACAAAATAGAAAATATAACATATATTTTGTTATGCTTTATAAATTTAATATTATATCAGAAACATTTGCATATGTTGTATAGTCATATACTTAATAGTTTCATGATATCTTAATTTAATTATTTCATAATATTATGTCATTTTATGTACCGTAATGCACTTACACATTATTCTATCTTTAGACAGGTATTTTGCTTCCTCATTTCCACTACATAAATATTATTATAAAGCAAATATTTAATGTTTGTGTGCTATACATTTTTCAATTTTGAATGATATCTTTTGGGTATATTCTTTAAGGAAAATAATTTTTAGACACAAATTGATATGGTTTTATATTATGTTTTACTTTACAAGTATGTCAATGTACACGTTCTCAGCAATTATGACTATTTTTTCAATGCAGTATTTTCAGCATGAGGAAATGTGGCTGCACCTTTCATTCATGCTTGCTTTCGACTTGAACCTGCCAGTGCTCTTAGCACCTGCCCAGAGAGGGAGGAATGATCCTAGCAGCAAGGCCAAATGAGAAGGCTCAACTTCAGGTCTTAGCTCCTACTCCAGAGTGTTTTAAAGCTTTCTTTTGCAGGTACTGCTCTGAAAAGAAGAAACACGTCACCTTATGTAGAGCTTCTGGAGGTGGGGGGCTCTCTTCTGAAAATACAAACATTCACTATAGGAGACTTTCTGGGATGACTTGGCTCTTGTGAAAGAAGATGAAGAGTGAGAAACAGGCAAGAGCCTGGGGATGAGAAGGGGACCCCTGCCCCCCCCCCCCCACTGCGGTGCCCCTGAGCTCTGGGCTCCGACTTTTATTATAATCTTCTCGTGGCTCCCTACTGTGGAGAAGGAGTTAGTCCTCTTGGTGGGAGGTGAAGAGTCCTGTCCCACGAAAAGGAAATATCCTTTGAAAACCCCAGGGAGATGGACCTGGGCATGGCCTCCAAAAGCTGCTTTCAAAGGTGGGCACGGGGCAGGACGCGGTGACTCATGCCTGTAGTCCCAGCACTTTGGGAGGCCAAGGTGGGCGGATCATGGGGTCAGGAGTTTGAGATCAACCTGGCCAACATAGTGAAACCCCATCTCTACTAAAAATACAAAAAATTAGCCGGGCGTGGTGGCAGGCGCCTGTAATCCCAGCTACTCGGGAGGCTGAGGCAGGAGAATGGCTTAAACTCTGGAGGTGGAGGTTGCAGTGAGCTGAGATTGTGCCATTGCACTCCAGCCGGGGAGACAGTGTGAGACTCAGTCTCAAACAAACACAAAAAGGTGGGCACAAGACAGATGTGTGTGTGTATGGAGGGCAGGTCAGACAGGGAGTCTGGAGGAAATGCCGGCTGAGGGCCGTGCTGCTGCAACTTTGTCACCAGGATTGGGATAAAAAAACCTCCTTGTACCCACGGCTGGTGGGGACCTGTTGCATTCTGGTTGGTTGGAGAAAAAAGAGATGCAGATATAAAAATTACTAATTATTTTAACTTTCCTTGATTTTTTTACTTGAGGGTTTGAGGCAGTCTTACTTTATCAAAAGGAGCTTGGGTTGAGTCTTATTTCTTGCTATTTCCTGATGTGTAGTTTCACATTCTTCAGTCTAATTTTTCTCTTCTACAAAATATTGAGAATGATTCATTTCATGTGGAATCATTGTGAAGTTAAACACTGAGATCATGATGATGATGGTGATGATGAAACTAGCTAACATTTATTGTACACTGCTCAAATCTTTCCGTATTTTTATACTTTACAGTCTGCTTCTGTAATATTGTCCCATTATTATTTGTTTTGCAGCTGAGAAAACCAAAATTCAGAAAGGGGAAGTGTACTATAGGGATACAGTCAAGAATAGGTAGCCAAGAGCTGTACAAAATGTAGCCGCTGCTGTCTTCTCTAGACTGGGAATTCTTTATATTCTTTGCCCCTTGCTATTTTATTTTGTAGACTATATCTTCTTAAGCTGTATTAGTTTTTATGGTAAAAGAATTAAATCACTCTAATCTTTTCCTTTGATATAAATACTTTGATATTCAGTGATTCATTTTTAATTTTAGTTCTGTTATTTGGAAATGTACAGATGATTTATTTTTGCCTTTGTGGCATGTTTTAATATTTGTTTGTATTTTCTATTGCTTTAAAGAGTAGGAATGCCCATCCTTTCACACATTAAAGAACTTATTTTCTTGAACCAAACTGCAACCCATTTTCCCTAGTAAAATAGAGTAAACATTTTTTTTCACTTTTCTTTGTAACACCTACTTTGTCACATCGTAAATCTAGGATGAGAGGCAAAATACAATATTTCTGCTATTAGTCTTCAGTTCCATTGAACTACATGACCCATTACTCTTATTCGCCTGTGTCACACTGACTAAAGTATTATTCATTTACAAAGCACTTCAAAATTTTGGTGGGCTGATTGTACTTTATAATTGTGTATGTGTATTCACATATATATACTTATTTTTTCCTAATGGATTCATATTCAACTAAATTGATTACAAAATGGAGCCTCATAGGATTTGTTCAAACACATACGTATATTTCATATATATGCATATATGTATGTACTTGTGTTCATTGTCATTGTATTTTTATGTAACACTTTCTCTAATGTAGCATGTATTTTTGTTAAAATTCTCTTCTAAATAACTAAATAAAGCTTGTTTTTTTCTTCTACAAGTAGTATGCATCTCTCTTTATATGTATTTCTAAATAATATTTGTGTGTATTTATTTTATTAACATTTCTTTTCCATTATGACTTCTAATTAATTATTACCAGGGGCATTAAGGCATTTGTACTTCAACCATCATATTTTTAACATGAAGGCATTCTTTCCTGAGCTCTATATGCTTGCTTGCCTTAGTATCTAGCTACTATTTAATGGAGAAAATACAGCTGAATCATATCATACTGAAGACTAGGTACTAAAATCTGCAAAGAGCAGAGAGTCAAAAATCATTCTCCAGTAGCCACTAAATAACAAGTTAAGCAGAGGGTGCACAGTTTCATGAACTATTTATCAACCCATCCAAGCAATCATGAACTGAGCATTTCTAAGCCACTACCACCAGAAGGAAGAAGAATTTACTCTGGGATGCCAATGGCGTAGATATTTATCAAGGTTTTCCTTGGTTGTTTTAGAGATGGCTACTTGGTTTTATCTTCTCTCTCTATTTTTCCTTTTTCCTAGCTGAAAAAACAGCTGCTGTTTGGTGAGAGGGAGAATAATGGAGAGGATTATGGTTGGTGTTTGGTGGGAGAGAGAATGGTAGAGGGGGTCACACTTGGTGTTTGGTGGGAGAGAGAATGGTGGAGGGGGTTGTGGTTGGTGTTTGGTGGGAGGGAGATGGTGGAAGGGGTCGTGGTTGGTATTTGGCGGGAGAGAGCATGGTAGAGGGGGTGTGGTTGGTGTTTCGTGGGACATAAATGGTGGAGCATGTCATAGTTGGTGTTTGGTGGGTGAGAGAATGGTGGAGGGGGTCGTAGTTATGGTAGGGGGCTTTCTTCTGCAGACTCCTTTTCCCTGCATATTCATCCCACCACTTATTTCCAAGCATTAGCAACCTGCTGGCTCTACTTTCTAGGTTTCAAAAATATGTTAAAATCTTTTATCAAATAATGGTCCCTGTGTCTTCTCTTTGAAGTTGTGTGCTTTCTCCATTTTAATCCCTTCCTGAGATTTTTAAAGGATTTCGAAGAGAAGTAGACACAAAAACATATGTGTCATCTGCCAGACTGAACTAGCAGCTTCTGTCTCCCTCATATTCTTTCCTCGAGTCCCCATTAATTCTTTCTGTCATTTGTTTTTCAGTCTCCATTCTGCCTTTATATCTCTCATATTTGTAACTTGTCTACAATTATTTTACCAATAATAACCTTAAAATCCCATGGCACAGTATCATAGAAGTAACATTTTACTGCCATGTTTGGGGAGAAAAATGTGTCATATAAAAATTCATTAACTTTGTATCTGTTATTACACTTTAAATTACTTTATATTCCAGTGTTTAAAACATTAAGTGTCAAATGGAAATATGGTTGGCTTGTCATGAAATGTAATGGAGAGAAGGCAGCACTCAGTAATGAGTTTAAATCTACCAATTATGATGTCAGTGCTGACCAGCCAAAGCCACCAGGAATGCATGTGTTTTTAACAAGCTGTGTTTATTACTCTGAAGTTAGAAAGGACACACACTATGGAGAACTTTGGCACATCTTAATATGAAGGAGTTAGAAAAGAGTTATTACAGTATTTAGGCTGTTAGGTGATTTTTGAGTAGGTTTTCAGAAAGCAGGGCTATGCTCTCAATTGGATGCTCTCAAGGATCAGGAGTTGTCCTATGACAGGGTATCTGAATGCATTTTATCTAGCAGGAATAAGACCAAACCAAAGCCACCTGCTAGCATGGGGGAATTTGTCATTTTTTGTTGTGTGGACAATGTTAATGCTTTATTTATGTTAGAGCTGATTACAGACTCGTCTTGTTTTGTCTTGATCAATAATGTTTATAAATGGCCTTGTCTCGTGTCGATGTTCTGTGAAATTTGTATGTGTAACAGGAAAATGCAGTGCCATGCACATCATAATCTACAAAGAGTACCCGGAAGTTTTTGGGTATCAAAAGCTTCTCACAACAATTTAAAAAATTCAAAAATAAAATTATTTTTCCTTAAAAATAAATAAATAAATAATAACTCCATCTATTCCTGTTTATTCATTCAAGTTCCTTCATTATAGCATTTGAAAGTGATGTCAAGAGTGATTTTCACTTTTGTCACATTTTAATGGACAAAAATGATCATGAGGGTGTTTTCCCTCATGCTGTTCTCATGATAATGAGTGAGTTCTCAAGAGATTTGATGGTTTATAAGGGGCTCTTCCCCATTCACTCTCTCTCTCTCTCTGTCTGCCTTGTGAAAAAGGTACCTGCTTCCTCTTTGCCTTCCACCATAACTGTCAGCTTCCTGAGGCCTCCTCAATCATGTGGAACTGTAAGTCAATTAAACCTCTTTCTTTATAAATGACCCAGTCCCAGACATTTCTTTATAGGAGTGTGAAAAAGGGCTAACACACACATATAGCTGTGCAAAGAAAAAGACAGACTATAAATTAAAATCTGTACATAAACTTCTGAAATTTTAGTCCCAGAGTAATTTTTTTAAACTTTACTATTGGCAGAAGACATTATTAAAACCTAAAACAAAATGTTGTCTTCCAAATAATTAACACACTTGAAACAAATGTCATAGTTATTAGTAACTCCAAGTTCCCCAAATAATCTGTCAACTTCTTTAATATTTATTACTAATAATACAGTGACATTAAAATTTTAAAATCAATATTTTTAACAAAGTCGATGTCAGGAAAGTTAGCAAGGAAAGATAGTTTTGCCTTTTTTCCACTCAAGCTACTTTTGTTTTCATTGGAAGACAAATGATTTTCACATGGAAGCTACCCCAGAAAAAAAATCCTGCCAGCATTACATGGCATCATAGACAATTACCTAAATAAGATACAGACTCAAAATTAGGCAAATGCCACCATGACTCAAGGTCTCTAGGCCCTATAGAGGCAACCTACTTTATTACTTTGAGTCATGTTCCAGACAAAACAGAGCCACTATTCTTTTTTTGTTTTGATTTGGTTTGTTTTCAACTTTTAGTTTAGATTCAGGAGGTACATGTTCAGGTTTGTGACCTGAGTATATTGCATGATACTGAGGTCTGGGGTGTGAATGAGCTTGTCACCCAAGTACTGAGCATGGTCCCCAACAGTTAGTTTTTCAACCCCTGCTCCCCTTTTCCCCTTCCCTCTCTGGTAGTCTCCAGTGTCTATTTTTGCCATCCTTATGTCCATGAGTACTCAATGTTTAGCTCCCATTCTACATGAGAACATGCAATATTTGGTTTTCTGTCCCTGCATTAATAGTGTCCAACTGCATCCCTGTTGCTGCAAAGGACATAATTTAATTCTTTATATGACTGTGTGGTATTCCATGGTATATATGCAGCACATTTTCTTTATTCAGTCTACCATTGAGGAACAGCAAATTCATTCCATGTCTTTGCTATTGTGAATAAAAAACATGCAAATGTGTATGCCTTTTGAGGAGAATAATTTGTTTTCTTTTTTTTTTATTGCATTTTATGTTTTGGGGTACATGTGAAGAACATGCAATACTTGCACAGGTAAACACGTGGCAATGTGATTTGCTGCCTTCCTCCCCTTCACCTATATCTGGCATTTCTTGTCTTTTGGACATAAACCTAGTAGTAGAATTGTTGGGTCAAATGGTAGTTCTGTTTTACATTCTTGAGAAAACTTCATCTGCTTTTCACAGTGGCTGAACTAATTTACATACCCACCAACTGTGTATAAGCATTCCATTTTCTCTGCAGCTTCAATACCATCTGTCATTTTTTTGACCTTTTAATAATGGCTATTCTGACTTATGTGAGATGGTATCTCATTGTGGTTTTGATTGGCATTTCTCTTATGATTAGTGATGTAGAGCACTTTTTTCATGGATTTATTGGCCACTATATGTCTTCTTTTGAGAAGTGTCTGTTCATGTCTTTTGCCCATTTTTAATGGGGGTTATTTGATTTTTTGCTTGTTGAGTTGTTTAATAGAACCACTACTCCGCAATTACCTTAAACCACAATGCTATGATTTAAATGAGATTACACATGTATTAGAAAGGGCATGATCTTTAGATCAGAAAGATCTAGATTTGATTTGCAAAGTTTTCTTGTTTTTGTTTTTTGGTTTTTTGTACAAGGGAAAGTTTTAATAGCAGCAACATATTTTTTCATAAGCACTAGTTTCTAATTTTGTGAAATAAAATCAAAAGTGGTCCTTCTAAAAGGTTATTGTAAAATATAGATGAGGTTGAGTCCAAAAAAGGCCTAGTAAAAGTAACTGGCACTTACGAAAGCCTATAGGACAGATAACACCTCTTTCTCACTTTTGCTGTTGATTTTCTACTTCTTCTTCTTATTGTTATTATTATTATTGCTTTATCAATACTCTTCCTTTATTTCCATCATTGCCATCATCATCACCATCATGGTTATCACCCTCATTGTCCCTCCATATTGTGTTCTTATTCTATTCCCCACACTGAATGTGTTATAAGCATAATTACATTAATCCTAACAACATGCCAATACTACAAAGCAGACATAGCCTATATAAAGTCATCAATAGCAGAATAGTTAAGTATTTTCCCTAACATTCAACAACTTGTGGGCTTTTCCCCTCCAACTTCTTAACACTTAACTATCCCAGAACTGTAGCATTTATCCTTCTCTGCTAGATTTCTCTATCAACATTCATCACATTGCCTATCTTTAGTCTCAATGCTTTATATATCATATACCATCTTTATGCCAATAACATATATATAAGGGGATATATTCCAGCCCAAACAATTCCCCTCAACTTCAGATTCATGATACGCAATATCTCTTTTGAGATATCTAACACATACCTCAAATCTGATAATATCCCAATACACTCTGAAAATCTTCCTCCAAAATCTACTCTGCTTCTCAGTTTTTCATATTTCGGTTAACAACATTTCCATCCTAAAACCAAACCAAGAATTTGGAGATCACCTTGACTTCACTCATATCCCATCTAATCAATCAACAAATAATTATTCAAAAGATACACAAGATATGACTCCATGTCTAGCTACCAACTTTCTCTTCCAAGCCATCTCACATGACTTCTATATAATTGCACTCTTTGCCCTCAGGTTTCGATCTCTTGACCCTGTAATCTGCCCACTTCTGCCTCCCAAAGTGCTGGGATTAAGGCAAGAGCCACCGAGCCTTGTCTATTTTTTTTTTTTCCTTTTTTGAGACAGAGGGTCACTCTGTTGCCCAGGCTGAAGTGCAGTGGCACTGTCTTGGCTCATTGCAACCCCCACTTCCGAAGTTCAAGCGACTCTCAAGCCTCAGCCACCCCAGTAGCTGAAATTACAGGCACGTGTCACCACGCCCGTCTAATTTTTGTATTTTTGTATGGTACAGGTCGGGTTTCACCATGTTGGCCAGGCTGGTCTCAAACTCCTGCCTCAAGTAATCCACCGCTTCAGTCTCCCCAAGTGCTGGGATTCTAGGTGTAAGCCACTGCACCTGGCCAGCATTAACTATTGGAGAAGCAAGAATGAAACACTAACAGTTTAAAATTTTTAAAACTTTTTGCCTTATGTGAAATGAAAACAGAAATACGGCTCAGTGGAGGGTAAGGAGATTGTTTAAGGTTTAACTGTACAATTCAGACTGCCCAAGCAAAAACCTCCTACAGGGAAACTGGGACTATAAACATGTTATTGTACTCCACGTTGATGTTTTTAGAACTAGAAAGTACATTTCATTTTCTTTTCTTTCTTTTTTTTTTTTTAGAGACAAGGTCTTATTCCGTTTCCTTGACTGGGCTCGAGTGATCTTCCCACGTCAACCTTCCAGGTGGCTAGGACCACAGGTACACACCACCACACCCACTTTGCATTTTATTTTCTACAGACATAGGATCATAAATGCATTTCTAAAATGCTCCAGAAGCCATCTATCTCTTCCTCAACACTCTGTCTTGCCATCACTAGACCTGTTCATTCTCTGGTAGCCTCTTTGCTCTTCCTCCAATACTGCAGGGATAGTCCCACCCTTGGCTCTTAACATCTGCTGTTTTCTCTCTTCCTGAGCATCTGCTTTTTTCACTCCTTCTGGCATTTGCTCAAATGTTCTTTGTTCAATGATGATTTTTATGATTCTTACATTTAAAATTCACAACACATGCTCATGTCAGCATTTCCAATGCTACTCCCTAGCCTTAATTTTGTCATAGCACATATTACCCTTTAATAATTTCTATATGTTATTTGTTTGTGTATTTGTATTCTTTCTCTGTCTTACTTGAGTGTAAGAACCATGGGGGAAGAATTTCCTTTTAGTTTTGTTCACTGGGGGATCAAACAAATAATGTATAACAGTGCCTGACGATTACTAAATATATTTTAAATAAATGGATGAATACGCACACTGAATACTAGCACACTGAATATAGATATTGATACCCGGGAAACCATTGCAGAAGTATGACGCTGCAGCCACCTTAACAAATGTGGGCTCTGGAGAGAAAGCTTTGGTGGCAATGTAAAAGATACGTGGACATGGTTAGAAAGCAGAAGTAGAAAGTCTAGGTGAGCATGCAATGACAGTACTCCAAATGAGGATAAGATCTAAGCTTAGAAGAGCAAAAGTAAGTTCAAGAGGAACTATTAGGATATTATTTAAATAACTTGTCAGGTGACTGGAAATAAAATATAGAGAAGTTGGAAGTGATAGAATCATGGCATAATTTCACATCTTAGGGATGTTGAAGTTGGTATTGTCATTAACCATAAGCAGCAAATAAGCAGCAAATTTATTAATTTATCAAAAAATCAAAGGAAATATTGTGGATACAAAGAGCAAAGATAAATTCAATATTAGGCAGTGATTCTACACAGTAAGTGGTTTTGCCCTTCAGGGAACATAAAGAAATATCTGCAGATGTTTTTGATTGCCACATCTGGGGATGATGAGGGAGTGCCACCAGAATGTACTGTTACCTACTATGAATCTACATTCTACAATAAAACAACAAATAATTATATGATCCATAAAATCAGTAGCACTCAAGGTGAGAAACCCTGGTAGCAGCTATGCTGAATTTGAGATACCTGCTCTGCATTCACATAAAACCATTCAAACATCAAATCTAGAAATCAGTAGACAGGTCATTTTCAGTAATACAGTTTAATATCCACTGACTACATGTTTTTGACAGTAGCTGTAAAAATAGTTAAAATCATCAAGAAAATACAGTTTGAATGATAATCCAAACACAAAACTTTAGCTAACATATTTACATGTGTCTGGATAATTAAAGAAAGCAAACCAGAGGAAGGAGGGAGAATTTGGATGAAATGGAGAAAAGAGATGAGATAAGAGTCTGTGAGAAAAGTAGTTAAGGAGGACATTTGAAATGAGAGGAGAAATGATGCTGATTTCTTTGTTAATAAATGGGACTTGAACAAGGACAAGGCAGGATGCAAAGCATCTTTCCACCAAGCAGAGCAAGTCTTGGGTGGAGTCCCAGTTACTTTAATAGAAAAAGCAGATGTAGCCTGTAATCCCAGCTACTTGGGAGGCTGAGGCAGGAGAATTGCTTGAACCCAGGAGGCGGAGGTTGCGGTGAGCCGAGATCGCGCCATTGCACTCCAGCCTGGGTAACAAGAGCGAAACTCCGTCTCAAAAAAAAAAAAAAAAAAAAAAAAAAAGCAGATGTAGACATAACTTCCTGAGGTCATGTACACAACAGAGGGAAAATAGGGTGTAGGGGTAGGAGAATCCCACTGATTTGGGTGGAGTCCTCCCTCTTCTGCTTGTTAATTCTGTATCTCCTTGATCCCGTGTTTCCTCTTCTGTAAAATGGTGGTCACTCACTTAGCCTTCAGGTCTGTGGCCAGGGTTAAATGGGATCTTGTTTGTAGCATCCATTTCTTTCAAGACCCTCCCATATCTTCTCCTTCTGGGGCTCTCTGCCAGTTTTTTTCCTCTCAGACTTTCAGGGGAAGTCTGGTCAACAGCAGCCTCTGGTGGAAGATTAGAGGACAGAAGAAAGATTGTTGAGGGTGTTTCTCTCCCTTCTTCTTTGTGCTTGGAGGAATCCCCTCCATAGCTCCATCTTCTTCTGCATACTCGCCTCTCTCTCTGTGGCCTCAGCTAATGCTGAACAGCTGTATTATAGCACTGGTTCCTCCCCTTCTCTTGCACCTTGTCAGAGACACAGGGTCTTCCCATTCTCCTCCATGCCCAGGCACCTCACAAGCTTCCTGGAATGCCTCCTTTTGCACTGTTTGGGTTCTATGCTTCTCTATCTGCAGTGCAGACAATAACATAGATGAAGTCCTCTAGTGTTTTTCAGTTCTAGGGTGTCTAGTGACCCTGATGAATGCTGCAGGTGATTAATAACATGATGCAGAATATGTGCTTTCTGGATACTTCCAACTATTGAGTTGGAAGTATCAATAGTAAGTCCAGTTGAGAAGCTGTAAATTCTCAAGTGCTCAGCTCGTGCTTGACATCACATAGCACTTAATCAGCAGCACATGATGACTTTGTCCCTTACTTTCTCTTGCTTTCTATGTATTATTATTCTGCTAGATAGAAGTCAAAAAATTGTTTACATTAAGAGCCATTTTTCCTGTGAATAGATTCATGAAAATTATATATCTTGAGCTCTTATGTAAAGGATTTCAAACCTACAGACAATATTTTCAGCTACTGCAAGTTTCCAATTCCTCAAATGATGTTTCTTACAAGGGCATTCAATAAAAGCTGAGGGCAGAATGGAGGGTTTTGCCAGAAAGTTGTTTCTGTACTTGTGTAAATTAATTTGGACTAGGAATGTACATTTTTGCTGAAACTGAGTACAGTGAGGTCTTCAAAAAACGTAAGGAAAGAGAAATTTTAAACACTCATGTTTTTTTCAAGAATCTTTACTAGGTACCTAAAATCACAATAAAGTTGGTTTGTCAATAAAAAAGCCGTATGTAGTCTTATCCAATTTTTCTTCAAAGTCATTAATCTTATCTAGACTAATTCTTTCATTGCAGGATTCTTAAAATGAAAATAGCCCCAATTATCTCTTTGAGAAGAAGGACGGAGTTCTTAAATCAAGGACTCAAGGTGAATGAAAAGGATTTCCTTAGGGCTTGTTCCCTGAATGTAGGCTTTCTGCAGCCCACTTCTCATGGAAGTGTCCATAATGGATGGAGCTCTCTGAGTTCACAGAGGAAGCATATGCCAGCGACTGCACAGCTTGGACCTACCTGAGATTTTTTATAGTCTTTCCACTTACCAAAACACCCTGAAATTACAAGGAGAGAAGAGGAAAGTAAAAAATTCTCAATAAAGATGAAGAGTGAAGGAAGGTTCTTTTTTTTCTCCCCAATTTAGTGGAAAATCCTACAGATTAGAAATCTGATGGCTTGGATATTGTGATGAACTGAGTGTTTGTTTTGTCCTCAAATTCATTTTGGAATCCTATCCTCAAAGGTGATGGCATTAGGATGTAGGACTTTTGGGAAGTGATTAGGTCATGAGAGTAGAGCCCTCCTGAATGGGATTAATACCCTAATAAAGGAGACCCCAGAGAGTCCTTCACTTCTTGTGCCACTTGAGAATATTACAGAACCACCAAATCAGTATGCCCACTGCCCAGTAATAGGCCAATATACCAAGACATAAGGGTTTGCAGCAGAGAAAGAGTTTAATGATCTCAAGTGAGGCAATGGGAGGGAGCCTCCAGTCCATCTCTCTGAGGAGTTCCGGACTGAAGTTTTCAAGGAGATTGTGGAGGGTGTGGGGCTGGAATATTAGGGTTATTTATTGGTCAGGGTAAGGGAGATGAAATCACTGGGATGTAGAAACTGCATTCTTTGGTGACTCAATGTCTCATGGGGTCCTTCAGACCACCTGACATCAGTAGTTCCACTGGGACACAAGACCTAAAAGAATATCTCAGATGGAAAACTTAACATTTTACAATATTTGGGTTGTTATCTACAGAGAAATTAAGGATAACCATAATCCTGTGATAGGTCTATGTGATGCTGGGACAACAGCAGAGAAAAATCTATGAGGAAGCAAGTCAGAGAGCCAGCTTACCTGATGATGAATACTGAGTGTGCTACAAGCTTGGTTTATTTTTGTTTCTCATCCTCCCTTCTCCCCCGATAAATTTTGTGAAGTTTATAGGGACAGTTTCCAGGATGCAGTCAGAAGATGTCATCCGTGAGCCAGGAGGTGGGTCTTCAGCAGACACCCCATCTGCCATCACCTTGATCCTGAACTTCCTAAACCTCCAGAACAGTGAGAAATAAATATGTGTTTCTTAAGACACCCAGTCTATGGTGTTTTTGTTACAGAAGACCAAATGGACTTCAGTAGGTATCATTCCAAACCCTAGCACCCACTTTTTCTCTCTTACAACAGGCAGACATTTAATCTTCCTGAATCTGTTCTCTCATCTCTAAAATGTCAGTGATAATAGGTTCATATCCACCTCAGTTTCTTGCAGTGAGAATCAAATAACATATGTACAAATTTTTTGTTACATAAACAGTTTTCAAAACTATGAACAAGTCATAAAAGTTGACAATACTGAAAAGAGTTGCATTGTAAGGGTAAGATTTTACAAAAAGGTTGTGCAAAAATAATCTCTCTGCAGATTCTGTTTATTTACTGCCCTTGGGCAAACCCATGTTCAGGTAACCCTGATGTCTTGTAATTCTGTGTTTATTTCCCTGCAACAATTACCATGCTGATTATGCAGGGTGGACAATTATCCAGTTATGGTTCATGGGTCTTGAAAAACAGATTTAAAGATCACGAAACAACTATGTTAGCTAACTGTCACCAAGGAGATGATTATGCAGTATTACACAGCACAACTGAAGTATATTTCAAGAGGTGGAATAAAAGCTTTTTCACTTTGCCCTTGCCAACACTTGATTTTAGCATATGTGGTTTTTCATCATAGTCAATTAAATGAAAAAGGAAAAAATAATCCCTGAGAGGTCAGGGCAGGTATTTATGACTTCAAGATATTAGCGACTGCACCATTAATTGGAAAAAGGAAAGGACCCTGAAATCACAACTGTCGGAGGAGAGACAGTGAGAGGTGGGGATTTCAAATTGCATTTTGTTAGGGCATCATGGAAGTGGAGAGAGTCATGCCCACCAAATCTTGTTCCTACGTTCCTGAACTAAAATCTAAAATAGGTGCAGAGATAATGGAAATGAGACTGATGTATTGTTTGCAGTGTATCATATGTCAGAGAGAATAAGCCATGCAGGAGACAACATTGGCACTTGATGTGCTTGATTTTATTTTTCTTGAGGCATTGCATATTTAGAGCAGGCTGCAAATGATCACAGAGCAATTAGATATTTTTCCCATTATGCCCTAAAGCCTTTGCGTCTGATTCTCCATCAATGTTCCTGGCCTAGCTCCTTGTGTAGATGACTAGTCAGATGCCCTCTGTAGCTCACTGCCCCATGATTAATGCCAACCCTACCATGACTCTGGCAGCCCTTGCAGCTCTAAAGAAAGGCAGAACCTCCCCCCCTCTACCCGCCCCCCAAGTCACTCGATTATTGCACTGAAACTGTTAATCCATTTGAGCCAGGACTGTGCAGAGTCTGGAATGTAAATGAGCCATGCAACTTGTCCCCATCAACTGGCTCCGCTGCCCAGGGACTCCTGCCTGAATCTACCTCAAGTGATGTTCCAGGAGACCAAGCACTTGTATATTTTAATTCCACTGGACTGTCTTCCTCATTTCTCTCTCTACCTTCCTACTCTCACTGTTCTCCATTTCTTCTTTGACTGGCTTCTCCATCTTTTCACAGCAGAAAATGTCTTCCCAGGTTATGACCTTGGCTTTCAGTGTTGCTTGTTGATTCCATGGAGACTTTTCTTGTCTTGTTTACTCCCCTGATTGCATTTTAGGTGTCAGCTCACTTCAGCACCACCTGGAGCGGTCCCCAGCCTGGATTCAGTCTTTACAGGTACCTGGTGATGTCAAGGGGCTCATCCTCACATATGGCACCAAAGTAATGTTCTTTAGGCACAGTGGTTTGACCACGAGGATGGGACTGGTGCGGTTTCAATGGGAAGTCTGAATTCTGGTCAAAACTCTGCTACAGATTATGTATGTGCTGTGTCAAAACACATGCTCTCCAGCAAGCACTTTCCTCAACTACAAATAACAGATCGCTAATGTCTCTTTTAATTCCAATAATTTTAGATTAGCTCTATATACACCTAGAGCTGAGAGCAAGAGGAATGAAACGTGGCGGGCACAGGTGTCAGGGCCATTTGTGTTGTACAAGCTCATGCCTCTGTCATGGAGAAGGAGAGGCCCAGCCCCTCAGCCAAGTGGAATAGTTTTGGCAACCCAAAAACCACTTCAGAAGCATCTAGCTGCAGCCTGCTGAGGTCGCCCATGAGAATGGAATGGAATCATTAGTTGGCAAAGAGAAGGAAAAGAGCAACCCCCTGGCTAATGGTGGCTGTAAATACTGACCCCTGCTGGGCCACGAGAGGCCCCAGGAAAGAAAGAGAAGACAGAAAAAGCAATAATCAATTAGACCAAGTGCAGCTGAAATGCAGGCTGCCTGGGGAGCAGGAATCAAGCAAGGATTCAAATGACAGACTCCCTGTCTGCATAGCCAAGAAATCACAGAACCGGAGATCTCTGTGAGGAGGAAGGGCCGAAAAAGTCACCGGCAACTGTGACTTCAATCCAGTGCCTGTAAGGCAGTGTCAGGCTTGTGGCTGAGACTGGAGGCAGGCTCATATCCCTGCTTTCCTGTCTGTTGCTGCTGGAGCCTGCGAGGGACCCAGCCTCTCCTTGCTCAGTCTCTCCAAGGTGGAATGCTAAGCAAACCCATGTCGGAAGGTCTTTGGAGTAGTAAATGTGTTAACACATATACAGTCATTAGAATAACAGCAGCAAAGTCCCTCAGATCCTGTGCTAAAATGATTGCGGAGGACGTGGACATGCCTCTCAAGTCAGTTGGCCCACAGTCTCCTGGTCCTGGGTCCTTCACCTCAAGGATGCCATTGCCTCTTCTCTCAGAGCCTTCTTCCTTCTAGGGCCCTTTGCTCCTTGTTCTCTCTCTGGAGATTTCCTCCCTGCCTGCTCTAATTCTTTTCTCTAACCAGTATAGTAGCCAATTTGTCTTTTCTTCTTTCTTTTTTCTCTTGGAGTATCTTGGAGCACTTTGGGAGTCTAACGTAAGCTCTGGACTTCTCATGAGAAAATTCAGATATGCAAATATCAACAAAATTTATATATGCTAACATTAAATATTTTCCCACTGACCTATTTCCTGTGATTGTGAGGCCTGTTTTCAACTTACTCCGTTTCTATTCAGTTTCTTTGCTCATTTGCCTGCCATCCTTAACTTTAGGTGTCACCCCTGTCAGTGTGCTTTCTGTGACACTCCAACCCGCCATGCAGGCATGCACATGACATAATAAAAAGTGTGTCTTGGGCCGGGCATGGTGATCCCAGCACTTTGGGAGGCCGAGGTGGGCAGATCACGAGGTCAGGAGTTCGAGACAAGCCTGACCAACATGATGAAACCAGGTCTCTACTAAAAAAAAATACAAAAATTAGCTGGGTGTGGTGGCATGCACCTGTAATCCCAGCTACTCAGGAGGCAGAGGCAGGAGAATTGCTTGAACCCTGGAGGCAGAGGTTGCAGTGAGCCAAAGTCTCACCACTGAACTTCAGCCTGGGACACAGAGTGAGACTCTGTCTCAAAAAAATAAACAACAACAGCGAAATGTGTCTCATCCCTACACATTCCCACAGACAGGCACATAGTGGTGCATTCCGGGACTGTTGGAACAAATGAAAACCTGCAGGGTGGCAGTGTCAACATATTTGCAGAAAACAAAGACCTTAAAGTTTAGGTTTAGAATATTCTTTCAAAGCGAGTATGCCCAATCCCATTTTAGCCCCCAAAAACTCTCAGTAAAACAAATGCAGAACACCAAATGGTAGGCATGTGCCTCACTGACAACCTCAAGTGTCACCAGTGAGCTGGTGGCAGTGGCTGGCCTGCTCTTGGTGACATGTCCGTTTAAGTTTGAAGACTATCTACCAAAAAGGACAACTTTTAGAATAGCGGACTCAAAGCAATTTCCTCTGTCAGATAATTAGATAATGGGACTCACTGGCTACAAAGAACACTTGGAGTTTGTGAAAAGTGGCTGCACCTGTCTATTTTTTGTTTCTGACAGCAGATGGAACTGGCCTCAGCTGTGTGACACTGAGCATGTTCTTACCTTCCTTCCATTTCTGTTTCCCAGTCTTGACATTGGAGCCATTAGTGTCTGCCTTAACAGGCTGGAGTGAAAATGAAATCAGATTGCAAATGAGATTGCATCGCGGCCCCAGACCTGCCTTGGATTAGTCTTCCAACAAATGCAGACCTACCCTCACCATACACACCACGTCCTCCCCTGTCATATCCTCACCTGACACTCCTTTCTCCACTTGACTTGAAATGAGAAACACGCCCCATCTTTGCATCCTGAATGCATGTTGAATGTCTTTGTCTGGCAGATTGTTTGATTAAGTATTCTGTGAAGAGGTGAGGTTACAATGCTCATTACTGGTAACAATTAAAACCCACTTAGAGAGAACACTGTTTTGCAGCAGAGGATCCTAAAACCTTGTGATAGTAGAACATAGATAAACAGTAACATCTGCTCTCAGTATAACATTCATGCTCTTAAAGCAAACATTTTCTATTGTAAAGCTCATCATCTAGAAAGGCCCTCCTGATACTCCTTGTTTGTGTAAAATCCCCTCAGCACGTTTAGTGTACTCCAATTTTCCTCTCCCGTTTTCAATCTTTCCCTTTCTCAATCTCTTTTGTTTTTCTTAATAACACAGAATATAATTTTTAAGGCCATAAAGGGACCATTGCTGCACTCATATTATTGTTTATGCCAACAGAGTGCTCAATTTTGCAAATAAACACATGCCTTAAAATTTTACCTCCCAATGTAGGCTTAAATTTAATGCCATTCTTTCTTACCACATGAAATGATGATGGTCTGAAGTTCTGTGGTTTTTATCCCTTTAGTGACTTTGCTTCTTACCAAAGAGGGTGCTCGGCTTTAGAACAGCGAGATTTGTTGTATTTTGATAAGCAACTGTACTCAATATTCTATCAATTTAGAAATACAGACTCCCCAAACCCAGCATGTAGCTTACAAAATGGTCCATATGGCGAGACTGATCCACTGGAGGAATAACACAATAGGTTGTGATAGCCAGATGCATTGGGCCAGTTCAAGCCAATTAATACCAAGTAAAGTGCCAGAATCCTTTGAATTGTTAGTGAAGCAAGTGCCATGTTTCCAGTGGCCTCTGATAAGCTGAATTAATGTAGCAATTATACACAGGCTCTAGGGACTTTACTGTAATGCCTTTGAAACAAAGGGAAATGCTCCATCTCCCACTCAGGCCTGAATTTTAATATCTGCTCTTTGACACAAGATCTAATTAATAGACCTAATTAATAGCTTTAATGAACAGCTTCTAGCTGATAGTCAATTGTGGTTTTGTTTTGTTTTGACTTTAATTTTTTTTAGATTTATCTCCCCAAAATTACTGGTTAAAGAACAGCCATAGTACCTTCAGTCCCTATAGAATTTTACTCCCTGAGTAATTTAAAAGACAACATGTGCGGACTCATCCCTGTAATCCCAGGACTTTGGGAGGCCGAGGCAGGCAGACCACCTGAGGTCGGGAGTTCAAGACCAGCCTGACCAACATGGAGAAACCCTGTCTCTACTTAGAATACATTAGCTGGGTATGGTGGTGTATGCCTGTAATTCCAGCTACTTGGGAGGCTGAGGCAGGAGAATCACTTGAACTCAGGAGGCAGAGGTTGTGGTGAGCTGAGATTGTGCCAGCCTGGGCAACAAGTGCAAAACTCTATCTCTAAAATAAAATAAAATAATAAAATAAAATAAAATAAAATAAAATAAAATAAAATAAAAAATAAAATAAAATAAAATAATAAAATAAAATAAAATAATAAAATAAAATAAAATAAAATAAAAAATAAAATAAAATAAAATAATAAAATAAAATAAAATAATAAAATAAAATAAAATATAAAATAAAACAACATGGGCTTAAGAAGCAATCCAAATGATGAGGAATTAGCTTTTCAGAGCTGTATCCACGTTAGATGGTATACTTTCCCCTGGAGAGAATGGAGTCCAGAGATGGGTCCTTGGTGGGTTTCTATGCCCTTAAAACGGTTCTTTCACTGGGAGCAGATGACTGTGGTGCATTCTCTCATACCTCTTGGAATTTCCCAATCCAGTACTAGGTACTAAGAAACAAAGAAAAACTTTTTAAAATTGCATTTCTCCTTTTCTGCTCCCCTGACATTAACTATCTGCTTTCTACAGGCTTTCCTGAGGGTTCTTGATGAACTATTCCCCTGACCTTGGCAAGCATCTCTCTACTGCCATCCTCTAGTTCGACCACAAAGGCCGTGTGATCTCACGGCCATTCGCAAGCAGCCTCTGTCTGCTCTTGTTTTCACTGGTCTTTTAACTGCTCTGTAGATTTTAAAGTTCTTTCAATAAAGACTTGGGGAAAAATATGAAAATGTAATAAAATTATTGAATAGAACATTAATAAGAAATCATTTCAAAACAGTGAACAGAAATATAGTAGTAACTCATTATTTCCATGTTTGCTAATCAGGATTTTTATGAATAGATACACTTATAGAAGAGCTTCTTATTTTCCCACTTTTCTTCTTGTTTATTCATTTATCAGGAAACTTGGTTAGCTAATAGAAAAGTACACAGGTTATAGTCCTAATTTTAGAGACACTTTGAAAATATATGTAAAACGTTATGCTCATTACTATTTGTGTTCACTGTTAGTTTAGCCTTTGACTGACCTGATTTTATTCCCTGAGCAATGCTGTGGTTATTGAGGTTATGACCATAATAATAAAGTATACAAAACATACAGACAACTAAAGGAGTCCAATTTTAGGTATGGATTTTTTTCCTGCAATAACAGCTCAGACATATAGTGTAGGGTCAGAGGAAATTTCCGAATGAGTGCCTTTGTGCCAGACCCAGCCTCAACTGTTTATGCATGCTCCTGGCAATTTGAACTTTTCTAATGTTGAGAACCTTTGAAATAACAGTGGCCTATGAAATAACAGTGAGCGAGATCATCCGCTAATGACCAATTACCCATTTCAAAGAAAAGTGTGTGACTCATTTCTGAAAATCCCTTTAAAGGTGCAAAGCCTTTTTGAGAAATTGGTCTTAAATGTGAGCACCATCAATGCAGGCTTTTTTTTTTCTGCCAGGAGTATTCATTAGTGCTAACAAGACCCGAAGCATGGAGTGATTTTTGTCAAAGGCAGTGCACCCTTAGATTTTTCCATGAATTGATTGTAATCACCTTTATCTTGAACTTCAAGGATGTAATTTGGACATAAGTGTTTTCATTTGAAACCTTGCATTTTCAAGTTGTAAAAAATCCACGAACTTTTAAATTCTCAAGTGCTGAGGTGCCTGTGTTCCAGGCTTTGGCAACCTAAACCAAAATCTATTCACGGATGGAAATAAACGAAATATGTAAAACCTCCCATTTCCATAGACCTCCCTAGGCTGTGAGAGGAAGGAGAGTCAAATACAATTATCCATTAAGAATTATCAGATAGGTAAGCGGAGCCTTAGATTCATTTAAATTCGGGACTCAAGTCACTGTTGCGAGTAAATTGTTTTGCCCCTGTTATGTTTATCTATGCTTTTATTTCAATACAGTCCTGCAATTGCAAGGAGGTGAAATGCCTTAGCAACCTGAATGAACTTGGAAGAAGGCCCCACCCAGCTTCAGATGAAACACAGCTCAGCTGACACCTGGATTTCAGCCCAGTGAGACCCTGAGCAAAGCAGCCTGCTAAGCCTTGCTGGGACTCCTAATGAATTAAGATCATAAGCTATGGACTGATACTTTTGTAAATAAAACCATCATGCACCTGCTTGCAGGACAATGGAAAATTGCTAACTTCGTCAACATATTCAATATCTATATTTACAAAGTTTTTATAGACAAGTAAGAAAGAGTTTGTGGGCCAGGTGCGGTGGCTCAAGCCTGTAATCCCAGCACTTTGGGAGGCCGAGGCGGGTGGATCACAAGGTCAAGAGATCGAGACCATCCTGGTCAACATGGTGAAACCCTGTCTCTACTAAAAATACAAAAAAAAAAAAAAATAGCTGGGCATGGTGGCGTGTGCCTGTAATCCCAGCTACTCAGGAGGCTGAGGCAGGAGAATTGCCTGAATCCAGGAGGCGGAGGTTGCGGTGAGCCGAGATTGCGCCATTGCACTCCAGCCTGGGTCACAAGAGCAAAACTCTGTCTCAAAAAAAAAAAAAAAAGAAAAAAGAAAAAAAGAAAGAGTTTGTGGACTAACAATTTCTGTAGGCACTTTGAGTGTAGTGTAATGCAGTCATTTGGAAAACTGAGGCAAAGAGAGATATCCAAGCTGACCAGGGCCACACAACAACAGATTGTCCACAGGGCAGAGTCTCAACGGAGGACAAGTGCCACCCCATCCAGTTTCTGAACATTTTATCCCGCTCTGTCTTTAAAGTAACTGAAGGAGGTGACCTTGGAGATGAGGTGGCCACCTCATCTGATGCTGCAGGTTTAATAAAAGGGTGTATAATCTACTGCAGAAGGTGGGAGTCAAAACGAGTCTTCAAACCCAAATCCTGTGCTTACTCATCATGAATGTTTAAAGGAGGTCAAATAAAATAAGGAAGGAAAGACAATTTTGCATTTGATCTTATGAGATTGTTCATGATCTTACCCAATTATTTTTCATTAAGTGGATTTGTTTTCTTTTGATGAGTAACAAATTACCACAAACTTAGCAGATGAGATGAACGATTCACACATTTATTTTCTCATAGCTTCTGAGAGTCAGAAATTCAGGCCAAGGTTGACTGGGTCCTGAGCTGTGTTTCACTGGTCTAAAATCAAGATGTCCAGCAGGGCTGGGTTTTCCTCTAGAGTTCAGGGTCCTCTCTGAAGCTCATGGAGGTGGCTGACACAATTCAGTTCCTTGTGGCTGTAGGACTGAGGTCCCTCCTTTCTTACTGGCTAATGGCCTGGCCCTAGAGGCTTAAGTCCTAGCTCAAGACCCTCAAGAGGACTTTCCCTGAGTCTTCACATTTCCAGTCTGTCTACCTCTTTAAAGAAAGCTTGTCCAACCCGTGGCCCACAGAATGCATTCGGCCCAAGACACCTTTGATTGTGATCCAACACAAATTCGTAAACTTATACAAAACTTTGTGAGATTTTTTGCATTTTTTAAGCTCATCACCCATTGTTAGTGTTTGTGTATTTTATGTGTGGCCCAAGACAATTCTTCTTTCAGTGTGGCCCAAGAAAGCCAAAAGATTGGACATCCCTTCTTTAAAGACACCTCTGTGAGGCATACCCACTCTTTCGATTAACTTAAAAATACCAGGAGTGATATTTTCACTCTGCTCACACATTCTGCCTGGATCCAGGGAAGGGGATTTTATAGGGAGTGGATGGTAGGGGTGGGAACCCTGAGGCCATCTTGTAATTCTGCCCACTACAGTGAATGTGTTAGAAAAAAGAGCATGCATTGCTCAAATCTTTGTACACTAACCTTTAAATGGTACTAAAGTAGAAAATGTAGGGCACCTATTTTATCTTATGAGTGTTCCTCTGCAAGCTTGTCATGTGGGACCATGCAAATGCATGCTGGGCAAAAACATCCAAACACATGGAGCTTCCATAGAAGCAAATTCTTCAGGACCTCAAGGCTCTAAGAGATGACAGTCAGTCCCTATAGGAAAAAAATACAAGTTGTGCAAAAGGGAAGGTATATTTATATCATTAATATGGCCGGTTTTCCAATGTGCTTAAGAATGAGCAAAAAAAAAAAAAAAATGAGTTTATGGCGAGACGTAGTGGCTCACAGCTGTAATCCAAGCACTTTGGGAGGCTGAGGCAGGTGGATCAGCTGAGATCATGGGTTTGAGACCAGCCTGGCCAAAATGGCAAAATTCCATCTCTACTAAAAATACAAAAAAAAACAGCTGGACTTGGTGGTGGGCATCTGTAATCCCAAATACTCAGGAGGCTGAGGCTAGAAAATCTCTTGAACCTGGAAGGCAGAGGTTGCAGTGAGCCAAGATTGCACCATTGCACTCCAGCCTGGGTGACAAGAGCGAAACCCTGTCTCAAAAAAAAACCCAAAACCAAAACAAAACAACAACAACAAATGAGTTTAGATGACAACACATGTGATTTGGGCAAATAAAATACTATTATCCAATAACAGAAATAAGTGGCAAAGCATCTAGTGTAGCATACTAGAGTATAAGCATTCAGCATTATAATACTTGCTATAATATCAATTCTGTGGATACACATGAGCTGAAAAACAGTCCTAAAATTGCCTCCACAGTTCATCCCCACACGTCACTACATTTCAATGTAGACAAATATTATCTTCAATGAAATGACACCTAGAAATTAATACATAGAGTATCTGCTACGTGCTAGCCGCCATGCTAGGCAAGAGTAGGCTACCCCTGCCCCTTACTACGGCTGCAGGCAGTGCTGGGTCTACTCATGACAGCTGAGGAGGGTGAGGCCCAGGAAGCCTGAGGTGAGAGGGTGTGTGTATTCCAGTCCATTCCTCTCTGGTCAGTGGCCTCCACCTCTCTACACACCCTCAGAGGCTTTGGGCTCCTGCAGCTCCTGCTGGCTCAGTGTCCCTCTAACTCAGGGTTACCTTGTGTAACCTCTTCAGCGTTACCTTGGCAAATGGGAGTGAGTGCCTCTTATACTCCCCAGAAATCTTGAAGTAAAAGAATAGCTTGTTCTCTGTAATTAAAACACATATGAACACACATACACATACACACACACACACACACACACACACACACACACACAAACTCTAGCCTTCTCTTCCTGCTCCATCAGGAAGCATCATTCACTGAGGACCTCTAAATCACAACATTCTCTGCTTTTGTGATGAAAAGAATTTTACTGTTCCCTGCATTTATAAGCAATTGTTCCTTTACTTTAAGAAAAGGGAGTGATTGATTGAGTGTGTGTATATATATATATATATATATACACACACACACACACACAATGTATGTATATATTTTGCAACATATATATGTTTGTGTGTATGTGTTTGTGCGTATGTGTTCATATACATATATATGTATATATATATGTATACACACACACAAACATATATATGTTGCAAAATATAGTAATGAATGACAGTTCCTTGTAAAATACATTTCACAGAAATGCCGTGGCGACATATGGCAGGGAGAATAAATGGAGGACTGGAGACATAAGCAAAAATATGATTAAGTACAGGTAAGGAAGAGAAAGGGCTGCTGAAGATGAAGTCCTGGAAAGCCCACCCAGTAGGAAGGCCCAGGGCCCAGGAGGAAGGCCCCTCCCCAGCTGTGAGACCAGAATGCAGCCTCTCACTGGAGCAGGTGCCTGTCAGGGGACGCCTGGCTCCTACATTTTGTCCTTCACCTTGGGTTAGGGGAGGGACTGACCGAAGGCAGTCTGAAGGAAGGGGAGTGTGGCAGAGAGAGAAAAGTTATGGCATAGTTTCTGTTTTGTTCTCATCTATGTTATGGATTAAATTGCGTCCCAGAAAGGTGATATGATGGAGTCGGAATGTGACTGTGCTTGGAAATAGGGTCATTGCTGATATCATCACTGAAGACGAGGTCACACTGCAGGGTTTAGGTAGGGTGCTAACCTAATATGGCTGGTGTCCTTAGAAGAAAACAGCCATGTGAAGACACAGACACACAGGAACAATGCCATGGGGGCTGAGATCAGAGTGGCCACAGCTGCAACGCCCCGGGACTGGTGCGGGCCACTGCCACCAGAAGCCGGAAGAGGGAGAGAAGGATACCCACCTTCCGAGAGCGTGGCCCAGCCAATGCCTTGACTTCAGACTTGTAGCCTCCAGACCTGTGAGATGATGAGTTTGTGTGGTTTGGAGCTACCCAGTTTGTGTCGCTTTGTGGTAGCAGCCTGAGCAAACCTGCACAATGTCATCTGGTGGTCTTGTCCTCAACTACGTCCACCCCCTCAAACAGCTTTGCTCCTCTGTGTTCACAGCCGTGGATGATAATGTGTGACCTCACTAAGAAAAGGGAAAAGAAAAGGAAGATGGTCTTCATGACTGGATTTTTCAAAAGATTTCAAGAACAAGAGATGATTCTAGGCATAGACAAATGAGTGGGAGCATGGGGCTTCTCACCTCACCCAGTGGCTGAAGAGCTCCTGGATTTGTAGCAGGAGTGAGATGGAGGCAGAGGTGGATAAGAACAAGGGGGACAGAGGGCCCAGGAGAAAGGCCTTGGCTCTGCACACAGGAAGGAGGGACATGGCAGCATGAGCGTTGGGAAAGGTAAGCACCAGGATGGGGTGGCCTTTGATCCCCACCACCTCAGCCAGGCTGCACTGGCCACCCACCCTGCCTGGGTCTGGGAGGGACTTGCCTCGCACCTTAGCCGCTGCTTCCATGGGTGACCACGGCAGGGCTGCTGCCTGCCTCTGCTCTGGAATTGTGCGAGGTCCCCATCCAGGCAGGCAACCCACATTGCTCCCTGAGGATGTCACAAGACACTCATGGTTTCACAGGAAATATGGAAGACTCCAGAAGCTAATGAGAGGGGGTGACAGGAAAGGGAGAGGGTCTGCTCCTGCAGAGGGAGAGCAGGGTGAAACCCTGAGCACAGCGGCTCTGGCTCCTGCTGCAGGCTGGACCCGTCAGCCTCTTACTTGCACAGGTTTAGTGATGCCACAGACTGAATGCTTGTGTCCACTCAAACTCAGGGGCTGAATTCCTCACTCCCAGGGTGTTGATGTTAGGAGGTGGAACTTCCAAAGGGAGTCAGGTCCTAAGGGTGGAGGCCTCATGAATGGGATCAGTGCCCTTATAAAAGAGATCCAGGGAGCCCTCTCACTCTTCAGCCACGTAAGGACGCAGGAGAAGACAGGGAACCAGGAAGCCTGCGCTAGGAAACAGAGATGGGCCTTCACCATACACCGAATCTGCCAGCACCTTGAAGTTGGACTTCCAACCTTGGAACTGGAAGAAAAATGTTTCTATTGTTTGTAAGCTCCCAGTCTGGGATAATTTTGTTACAGTAGCCCAAAAGGACTAAGACAGTCAGTCAGTAACACAAAGAATCCCATCGGGACACCTAGGGGCCATCTACAAAAACAGTCAGGGACCATAAAAAAGAGAGAGCAACTCCAAGAACTTTCAATTCAGGAAATTTTGTGGTTTTCCCACAGAACGGTAATGACTGCACAGTAATTAACAGCGAAACCCTGGAAACAAATAGGGCTCCGTTTTCAGAGACAGGACGAGGTGGTTTTGTCCCTGCTGGTGACCCACCCTGCAGACAGCCTATCCTTTCTTCCTTTATTCCAGGTGGGCTCCATGGCCAGGTGATCCTCCCCAGCTCCAGCATCGGGTGGCTTCTTGGAGAGGTTTATTCATTCTTCCAAAATGTGCTGGGAGAGTATTTCATTGTCATAGTGAGAAGTGGGGATGCATGGAGCGTCCTCCGTCATGTGGCATCGTGAGAGTATGAGTCTGATGACAGAGACCAGAGACAGAGGAAAATCAAGGAACAGAATCATGGAGAAGGCCGAAATTCCTCCTGACCTTATCTGGCCACTGAAATGGTCAACCTACTGCCTATTTGGTGTGCATTAGTAAATGTCTTTAATTCTTAAGCCATTTGAATTGGCTGAATGTGCACCTGAAAACAAACTAGCTGACATCAAACTCTGCTGGTGTTTGTGGGCTCCTGCATGGCCCATCCTGGAGGGAGGAGAGCCCCGCTCAGCAGAGTGCATGGGGAGATTTCAAAGTGCAGGAAGTAGGAGAAAGGAGGGGTCTGCAAGCAGATAGGGTTCCAGGAGCTTAAAATACGATGCCCACCTACTTTCTGCACTATTCCCAAGCAGCTCCGTCCTCAACACAGACCACACAAAAGGGAACTCACTGTCGTAGTCATTCAGCAGCAGTCACACGTAAATGCCATTTCTAGGCACTGTTTCTCGTGTTAGAGCCACTGTTGGGGAAGGGTGGAGAAATAGTTGAGAGAATAAAGTATTGGGAAGGTGTAGCGTAACGCATAATTTTAGAGCAGAGCACATCAGGGCATAATGAGCACCAGAAATACTGGGATGTTCTCCTGAAAAGCTGAGGCGGTGCCTGGGGCTCAGGCTCACCCTGACAGCAGTGCTTCCAGAATTAGCACCCCTTGCCTGGCAAGCAAGTGCCAATCATGCGAAGCTTTCCAGCTCCCTGACAACCTCAGATTCCCACAGCACAGTGTGGGGGGTGCAGTGCATCCTCATTTGTGACAGACCTACTGGAGTGGCTGAGACTTTTCTGTAAGACTTTAAACATTTTATCTTATTTTCATTAAGAGTTTATTTTCTAGAAAATCTGAAGCAATTATCCTCCAAGAATTGTACAGACTGTACCTTAAGAGAAAGCCCTGACATGGCAAGTTGCTTCTAATTCTTCTGTAAGTATTTTAACTTCACTTGCATTCACGAGAACTGGATAGGTCTAAGTAAGATAAAAGAAATCTTAGTGCAGAAACACAGAAAACACAAATGAGAGAACACCTCCAAAAGTCAAGACTTTTTCTCAAAAAAACAAGAGCACTCACAATATCAAAAGAGAGAGCAAAATAACTGTTGGTGATGAGAAAAAGCCAAAAACATGGGAGTTGTGCCTGGAGAATACCAAAGTTTCTCTTAGATAAAAGACATTTCTCTTCTGCTTCATCTTTTAAAGATAAGAACAAAAATCCAGAGAGGAAAGCTGACAGAAGCTTTCATTATTTATTTAGCAATGTTTAGATACTTTAATTTTTAATTTTCACAAATAGGTTTTTTCGGGAAAGTACAAAAAATGTTATGTAAAAATTATTGTCTTTCTTATAAATGATTTGTTCTCTCCTGGCGCTCTGTTAATAATTCTTGAGAGTGAACCATTTTGTGCCTTAGAAATATCATCCTACAGGTTGGAAATGATTCATAAATCTCTGGGCTTTCAAACTCTTTTTTTCTTATAAATCCCTTGTTTCCTTTCACACTAGCCACCCTTAGCTGGAGTCTGAAGGACAGATGTTAATTTAATTATGCTGATTGGATTCCAGTAAGTTGATTTTTACTCCTATTTTTCTAAGGTGAGCTGCACAAGACGGAGGGAGTCCCTTGACACTAGATAACCAAAGACATAATTAGGGCCATTTTGTGACTCTACTTTGTGTTATAGATCTGACTTTTTTTACTAAAGCTTGGCTGATCTTTCCCTTGCTCAGAAACATTTGAAACCCCTGGAGATGTCATGCTTGTGCTTGAAAATTCCAGCAAAGATTTCAGGTAAGGTCAGAGGACACACTGCTAGCTATGGCATCCACGCATTATGAGTAGAACCTGCCTTATACGCTGTTTTCCATCATGAATCTCAAGGCCTTGGTCCCTGAAATCCCAAAAATGTTTCTGTATTTTTTTCTTACTATAGGAACTGAGACAAATCAATGCAGTTGGATCCCAGAGGATGATATGGGGCTTCCAGAATGTTCCCTGAGAGATCCAGGGAGAGTCTTGGGGACAGTGGAGCCACCATGTTTTGTTCTACATACCTACAGTTGGTCACATTTCTCATGTAATGAGCATTTCTCAAGTGTTTCTAGATGCACACTCTGTGCCTACAGAATGCATCCCAAGACCCCTGCTAAGCCCCCTTGGCTTCTGAGCATCTCTGATACCATCTTCCTTCTTCTCCCTCACAGAGTCTATTCCACAACTGTAACCACACTTTCTGGGTCTGCCGGTCTCTTTCAGGTGTCTGTATCAGCAGTTGGATTTGCTGTCTGGAATTCCTTTATGCACCTCCTTCCCCAAAGCCTTGCTCCATGAACATTTATTCTTCTAGCCCCCAGCCCAGAGCAGAGATAACTCCTGCTCTTGAAGACTTTCTCTGGTTGTGTTCTGCCAGTGGAGAGGAAATAACTCCCTTCTTTCCCCTGGATATTCTTCATTGATATTTCCAAGCTCTCAAAGACCCTGCTGTGCTTACTTGCTGAACCTCAAAGGAGCAGCCCCACCTTTAGTCCAGCATTGCTCTGACTTTGCGGGAAGTGATATGGATCCAAATCTTCATTCCTGGCTTTCTCTTCAAATGCATTGAGTCCCAGGATTACAATGCCCTTCTCTAGGACCACTCATTCGGTGAGTGCCTACCCATTGTTTTCCAGTTGGCTTTGGTTCAGGACTAGCAGATAACCTATTTTTAAGCCTATTTTTCATGGAATTATTTTTAAGAAAAAAAAAATCTCTAAGTAGTTACTGACTTCCTTAATTGAGATATTTGCTTTTTCAGATGGTAGACTTTCACAGCCGTGTTTTCTCCACTGCTCAGCTGTCCTCACGAGGAACCAACCACTGCCTTCTTGGGATAAACACATGGTGCTTCCCCTCAGGAAAGGATTGCAATTTATTTGTGACTTTGACTCCTCTCTTTTGGAAGGAGTTGCTTTTTGCATATGTTTGTGTGTCCTGAACATCACCCAGGGAATGACGCCGAGTTGTTCAGCACTGATCACATTATTTCAATAGTTTTAAGGCTGCACAACTTGGTCTTCCACTGAAGGGTGATTTAAACATGTATTAGATATGTTCTAAAATAATTATCCAAATGTAAGCATTCCCAAGAGGTACAATGGGCCCAACACCTCTGGTGTACCTGAGGCTGGATGTGACAAGCTCTTCATCTACAGAAACAGCAGTATACTGGAGTTTCTCTCTCCAAACTTCCAAAACAATCAATTCTTGGGGAAAATCGTAAGTTCATTTATTTAACTTTAGCCTAATTTTCCAATAAAGTTATGAGTAAATGAATTTTATTCAGCCTCAATTATATTGCAAGGTATATCTTTTTAACTCTGTTTTGCTTATTAGAAAATAAATGCTTAAAGGCCTGGCGCGGTGGCTCAAGCCTGTAATCCCAGCACTTTGGGTGGCCGAGGCGGGTGGATCACGAGGTCAAGAGATCGAGACCATCCTGGTCAACATGGTGAAACCCCGTCTCTACTAAAATACAAAAAATTAGCTGGGCATGGTGGCGTGTGCCTGTAATCCCAGCTACTCAGGAGGCTGAGGCAGGAGAATTGCCTGAACCCAGGAGGCGGAGGTTGTGGTGAGCCGAGATCGCGCCATTGCACTCCAGCCTGGGTAACAAGAGCGAAACGCTATCTCAAACAAAAAAGAAAAAAGAAAAGAAAAGAAATGCTTATAAAGGTGATGCTTATCAGAAACCTGCAGCTTCTCAACCACAGAAGTTAGGTTTCCATCTGGCTCAGAAACCAGGTCTCCCCAGATGGGGAGGTGAATTACGTCATGTTTTTTTGGAGGTGAACAGAGCAACTGCCTGCCCAGTTAGTTCAGACATTTGATTTGCAGTCTGGGTTTCATGTGTATGAAAGATTCGGTCATTGACAATGCCATAATTTTGTTTCCTTTCTTTCTGCCCTCACCCTCACTCTAGGTAATCTGGTTTCTCTATTACCAAAAGACGCTTTAACTTAACACACGGCAGAAATGTGAAATTCAGGGAGGCTTTTCTTTTTACTTTAGCTGAGTAAGCCTATCGTGTGTTAGTTTGAATGAACTTAGTTGAAAAATCAAATGGTTGCTTTAGAGTGATTACCCTCAAAGCATAAAAATAGACCTAACTTGGAAATCTTTCATCAAATTTTATTTTAAAATGCTGGGTTTCATTTTTATATTCCCAAAGAATAACACGTTATCATGGGTAAATCTGTGAAATTCCTGAGATCTTCTGAGTTTTGTTTCTCTTTCTTTGAACTATTGGGTTCCTCAAAGGATTATCTTTTCCATACTTAATTTGTGTTAATACATTGAATAAACAAATAGAATTTGCTTGACTTTACAGATGGCAAAATTAACTTCCTAAGACTGAGAGTATTGTAATGTTTCCTACAAAATCCATGTAATTGTTAGGTAGTTCACATGGGAGAATTAAGCCGTAGTTCCCTAAGGAGGTTGTCCTTTGTCTTCAGGGAACCAAATGTAACTTCATCTTCTGCAGAAAGGGCGGCATCTGTATACAGGAAGTACTCCTGTATATAGACTGTGTATATAATCTTCTATATACAAGAAGACAAGACCTCCCATGTGGAACAGGGATGACTTTTAGGCACCTCAAAATTTTGAAAATGTCACTATCCAGAAGAGAAGTTTGTATATTTGTCCCCATATCAGCAGCTGAGAGAATAGGAAGTGTGAATAGATGTCATTCGTGGAACCAAATTGTCGATAGTGAATTCTCAGTGATAAAGACTCATAATTACAACATCCCCAGAGATTTGGTCAATATCCACCAACAGGAGTAGTGGGAAAGACTGAAATATGCTTGGGAAAGCTGAAGTTGAGCCAGGAAATGTATACACTCATAAGACATTATTCAGAAACTTCCATACATCCAGCCTCAGAGTCATCTTGTTACAAATTCAGATACCTGGGTTCTACTGCAGACCAAATGAATCCAAGTAAGGAAGCATGGATTCAGAAATGTGAACAAGCCCCTCGAGTATGTCTTGTGCTCAGTAGAGTCTCAGGTCCAGTGTTCCACGCTCAGGATAAGCAGTTAGAGAAAGAGGGTAGAATATTCCAAGAGGACACAGCACAATCCAAGGATGACAGCTGTGATAGAGGGGGGCTGCCTACTTTCTCCCTGTTTTAGGTTTAATCCGTGCAGAGGCTGCCTGGCACCCATTGGTGCAGAGCCGATGAGGACACCATGGAGAGAAGGACCAAGAGGGAGACAGTTCTCACAGCAGAAAGGAAAGAAAGCAAGAAGTGCCACGTACCTGCGGCAGGAAGGATGCTCTCTTCTGACTGTGGAGAGGCAGAAAGAAACAGCCCAAGGAGGTGGGAAGTCAGGAGGCAGCAGATAATGGGAATTAGAAGACCTCTATGTTCTCTATCAAATTAGAGTCCAATATCTACAAAAAGAAGAGAAGGTGTGGAATGGGGATGCTTTGCAGAAAGTAAGCTGGCAACAGGAAAATACCAAGATTGCACGCCAGATTTACAAACCTGAGCCCAGTGGCTCCAGTGGGCAGAGCACTGTGGCAGCTCTGGAAATTGAGGAAGCTCTGTCCTGAGGATAGTTTCACTAACAGATGGTGAACAAAAAGGACAATCTGAAACAAAGACAGATACCTGGCAGAATAGACTTGACAATAATTGAGTGGAACAGTTAGTAAATATTGAGGGGAGGGTGACAACTACTGTGACAGCCTTTTCTAATACTCCGCAGTTTCTGGGGGTCTTACTGTATACTGAAATTGTACCTTGAGCCAAAGGACATAAGTGAAGGACCTTGATGGGTTAATGCAGTTGTTCACTGACAGTTTTTCTCACTGGTGTTAAATTTCTCTTTGTTAAATAAATAAGAAAATACTAAATCACAATACTTCGAAAATATTTTAATGTCTCTTATGGATTACAAAAACCATTATCAATCCTTTGATAGTATTTATATAAAAATGCTATGACTTAAATTACATAGAAAGAAAATCCTCCTATCCGCCTAGTTTGTCTGATAGCAATTTTGTATGAAAAAGTGAAATCCAAACAAATAATAAGCTGAATGCAGTAAGCCCTGGTGGACAATTAAGGACAAAAACCAACCACATGTTCAAGGAAGTCCAGGATGAAAAATGACCCTATTACTTTTACACCCATGCTGTGTACCTGATGAGCCAATTTTAATTAAAAACAGACACAATAATATTTTTAAAGAATGAAACGAATTTTCAGTAACTACAAAGTTTACAAAGACCACAGAAATGAATTGAGAAAAAGGACAGGCTATTGTCCAGTAAAATCTTGTCTGTGGTTTTACTCTATTAAGATTTCCTGAGAGAGTAATCCCAGCACTTTGGGAGGCCGAGGCGGGTGGATCACGAGGTCAAGAAATCGAGACCATCCTGGTCAACATGGTGAAACCCCATCTCTACTAAAAACACACAAAAAAATTAGCTGGGCATGGTGGCGCATGCCTGTAATCCCAGCTACTCAGGAGGCTGAGGCAGGAGAATTGCCTGAACCCAGGAGGCAGAGGTTGCAGTGAGCCGAGATCGTGCCATTGCACTCCATCCTGGGTAACAAGAGTGAAACTCTGTCTCAAAAAAAATAAAAATAAAAAATAACGGAGGCAATATACATATATATATATGTATATATATATATAGCCTATATATAATGTGTTTGTTAATTCACGCTGTTTGAACAGATGTCATGTGGTTCATTAAAAAGAAAATAACCACGTATAATTTATAAGTACTTGAGTGTATCCTTAATTCTACTACAGTCAACAGCAACCAACATGTTCTTCCAAGTTCCATAAAAGTCCAAGAAGTTTCTTCCTGGAACTAGGGTCTTCTGTCTATTTGAGGAGGATGGATTGTCTATCTGCCTGATCTTCCTTTAAGTGCAGTATTCCTCCCTTCTTTCCACCTCTATGTCCACCCTCCCCACTGCACTTTGCCTTTGGCAGTGACGTTTATTTTCTTGTATTCCTACCTAGGCCATACACATATAAGCCCTACCTATACCCAAGTTCTGGCACTCCTGCTTAACATGAAAATGTTCCCTTGCTGTGGATGGTGGAAGGATCATGAATTTCCCAGTCTGGCTTTCTGCCAATGTACTCCTCTGGAATTGTTTTTGCCACCGTCATTAATAACCTTCAAGTTGCTAAGTCCAAAGGAAATATTCCAATCTGTACCTTGCCTATTGGCTCTGTTCAGTTGGCAGCTTTGATGGAACCTTTCTCCTCCTTGAATCCTGAGATTTTATGATGACAGTGTTTTCTGGAGTTCCCTTTGCCATGGTTCTCCTTCTCAGTCTCTTACCACTGACTTCCAAAGTCATGCCGATAGATGCTAAATCTACCCAACACAGGTCTCTCTCCTAAGTTCTTGATTGATGCATCCACTTCTTCATGCACTTCCATTTAGATATTCTACTTGGACCTCAAAATCAAGCTATCTAAAACTGACTCCAAGCTCCCCCTATCCCACCAGACCCACCATGGTATTCCATTCCTGCTGCTCTTTTAATTATTGAGTGATCAGAAAGCCTCCTTCATTGAGAGCCTACTCTTTACCACATATCAAGCATGATGACTGCTGCTACCCAAGCAAGGCCTTCCAGGATAAACGGGTTCCTAATCTCACTTGACTCTTCCTTCTTGACAAGTCTTTGTATGACTTTGTTTATGTCTCTTATTATCTCTTACCTGGATTCAGACAATAGTTTTCTAACTTGTTTAATCACTGCAAGCTCTACTTTCTCCAGCCACAGAGCTAAGTAAAAGGCAAACCTGATCTTGTCATTTTCTTAATTAATACACCTCAAGGCACTGAAAAAGTTTATACAGTATGTAAACTGAATACATAAGCTTCAGTTACTCCTATGTATGCACAACCATTTTCCAAATACCTACAGGTGCTTTTGTGATTAGTATTTGATACATATTTACACATAAACTTAAACGTTCATTGATTTAAAATAGTTCATCATTATATATTTTAATTGTGAATTAAAACTCCAATTACTATCTTTAAATCATTTTCTGTTTTTTAAAAATAGATGAGGCTGGGCACAGTGGCTCATGGCTGTAATCCCAGCACATTGGGAGACTGAGGTGGGTGGATCACCTGAGGTCAGGAGTTAGAGACCGGACTCACCAACACAGAGATACCCTGTATCTACTAAAAACACAAAATTATCTGGGTGTGGTGGCATGCACCTGTAATCCCAGATACTCAGTAAGGCTGAGGCAGGAGAATCACTTGAACCCAGGAGGCAAAGGTTTCTGTGAGCTGAGATCACGCCACTGCACTCCAGCCTGAACAACAAGAGCAAAATTCCTTCTAAAAAAAAAAAAATATATTGGGGAATCCTTTGAGTAATGGGAAATTTCCAAACTCATTAGCATCTCTTAGCCCATCTCATTCCATATCTTTCATTTCGATCACATCATATCAACAGATGTCCCCAATATGTGGGATTCCTTTTTGAGGTGGTCCTTTGTCTTTTCGAGAGTATTTTTTGCCCATTTCTTTCTTCCTAATTAAGAAATCTCTTTTGTTAACATGGAAGGCAGAGATCTTTTCATCCCAGGGCAGAAAGCCCCTCCTAGACCCTGGGAACATGAAAAGTCACTGCATCCCACTCCCTGTAGCACATGGAGGGCACATGCCCCTGTCTACTAACAAGAGCTATGGCGGCTATTCTTAGCTCTCTAACCAGGTTAGAGGGCTTGATCCATCTCTTCTGGAATAAAATAACGATGCCTCCCACAGAGCAATATTTTCATTCCCTCCCTGTCCACTCTTCTCGTTTCTTTCATGAATGCAGTTTTAATGACAGGATTGCAGCTGCCGAAAAGGAAAGGCCAAAAGAAAGACAAAAGCATCAGCTCCAGCATGACCGATTCTCTCATCCAGTGTTCGGAAACTGCCTGCTTTGAATTTAAATCACAAATGTAAACCAGACTATTATTTGTATTTGTGTAGCTTATAGCCAGATAAACCATAACCAATGTACTGCTCTTGACTGCTTAGGGTTGCATATGCTAGCAATATGGATTCCTCCCTTTCTCGCCTGGCTAACCCTTTCCCATCATTCAGAAGTCAGCCAAGCCAGCACAATCCTTCTGCAGCCCATCCTGTGTGTGATAACACTTTATACAGCATGTTGTAAAAGACTAAAAGACTGTTTATTAATCATCTCCCCCAATAGACTATCTGGGTCATAATTGTTTTAGACTTGGTCTCTCTCTCTTGCCCAGGCTGGAGTGCAGTGGCACAATCTTGGCTCACCGCAACCTCTGTCTCCTGGGTTCAAGCGATTCTCCTGCCTCATCCTCCCAAGAAGCTGGGATTACAGGCATGTGCTACCATTCCAGGCTAATTTTTGTGTTTTAGTAGAGGCAAGGTTTTTCCATGTTGACTAGGCTGGTCTCGAATTCCTGACCTCAGGTGATCCACCAGCCCATCTCGGCCACCCAAAGCCCTGGGATTACAGGCGTGAGCCACTGCACCTGGCCAAACCATCTGTTTAGTAACTGATGTTTATATGCACTTTTCAAACATTAATTGATTTCCTTTAAGCCAGCAACCACAGTAGACCCAGGCAACAGGAGACAGAGCCCTGTTCCCTGGGATCCCTTGATTTTCAGAGCATGATTCTGGCCTTCATTTAAACCCCTGCCCTCCCAACAGATAGAAGATTCCCCCAGACCAAGGGATGTGCCCATTCAGAGCTCATGCTCACTTTCTAAACAACACACACAAGCTGGCATCAGCAGAATGTACTGCTAAACCAGGCCCACACTCTCATCCCAATTCAGAACCTTCAATGGTGTTTCCCACGTTCAAACTTCTGACAGCTGAAGATACACGAGGTGTTGCTTCCCTAAGCTGGGTCAGGGGCAGGAATGGGAGGCAGGAAAACTATCTAAGATTGAGCAGGATAAAGCTTGGACAAGGGTATCCAGGCAGACAGGCGTGAATGAGGTTCTTCACAGAGCGAGGCAAAGCAGAGGGAGAAAGAGCAGGAGCGCACTGCTGCATTCCCTCTAGCAGAGGACACTCAGGCTCGTCTCCCAAGTCATCCCACACGTGCCAGGGGAAGAAGATGGGGATGATTTTACACAAGGGCTGGCACTTCTCTTCCTGATATGGTATATGGGCCTTATGTTCCACTCTAATCACTGTCTGTAAATGTTAGACGGAAGGTATCCTTGAAATTACTAACCACAAAGTGTGTATATTATGGCTGTTAAATAAACAGCAAAGAAAGAATGAATGAATATAAAGCCGCAAACATCTCATGCATCTATGTACTAATTCAGCAAATGTGTGTTTGGATGTGTGTATGTGCATTTCTGTGTGTGTTTCTGTGTGCATCTGTGTGCTTGTGTGTGTTTGTATGTTATTTGTTGTGTCTATGTGTGTGTGTTTGGGTGTGTTTCCATGTATGTGTATTTGTGTATCTGTGTGCACTTGCTTGTGCATCTGTGTGTTTATATGTCTGTATGTGCTTTTTTGCGTATGTATATGTGTTTGTGTGTATGTGTTTGTGTCTGTGTGTGTTTCCATGTGTGTTTCTGTGTATGTGTGTTTGTGTATCTGTGTACACTTGCTTGTGCATCTGTGTGTTGATATGTCTGCATTTGCTTTTTCGTGTATGTATATGGGTTTGTGTGTATGTGTGTGGTGTCTGTGTGTGTGAGTGGGGGGGGTGTATGTTTCTGCAGTAAATAAATAGGTCCAAAGTGCTATGGTTTGTATGTGGTTTGTCTTCTAAATCATCAAATTATTTATTTTAAAATTTAAGTATTATTTAATTATTAAAAAGTAAGTTAAATTATTTAATTATCAAAGTGAAATAATAATTAAAATAGGATATTAAAAACAATTCTAGAGTTCTGTGGATGACAGAGGGGCAGCCGGGAGATCAGTTTCACGGTCATTGTGATGGCCCTGGTGAGGAATTGCACTGCTGAGGGGAGGGGGTCTTTGGAGTCCTTGTTGTCTGTGGAGGATGGACGTGGGAGCAGGAAAGGCTGCAGAAAGGTGTACAGCGAGTGGCTTCAGATTGCATCAACTTGATGTCTCTCCTGCCTTTCTGTGGTCCTCACCTGGATTCCTAGAGTTACTAAAGAACTTTAGGTAGACATTTAGTGGCCTTTTAAACTTGTTTTGGCATTTGGCTCAGTAGAGCCAAGGATGCAGAATTGCTCTCCACACTGGTTACTCAATTCTGCAAGTACGTGCAAGAGTTACATAGCCCACATCCCTCCCTGGCTGGCACAGGCACCTTTCCCCAGTTCCTCTCTGACACTCCCCACCATATCCCGGACTGCTTTGACAAACAGTAGTGACCGTGTGCATATCTTAGCAAAGCATGTAGTAAAGAAGTCATCAGTTGTGCCTCCTTCACATTCTTGATTCAACTTCTAGGTTGCAAATGCAAAACAAAAAGGAACAGGCCAAAACCCAAACTCCCTGACTGTGGCAGGCTCATGAGTTTTTCTGAAAACTATCTGTACTATCAAAATTTGAACTCTAAACTTGATGTCCGCTTGCTTTGTTTGCACACACTTAATGTGGTTAAAAAATGAATGATGCAATGGAGATGATGATCATCAGGAAGTGAGAAATAAGTTCTGAGAAGCAGACAATTCAACAGAGAAAAACTGCATCAGCAATAGCTGGATCTTAAATAAAAGGGATAGTCTACATATAGAACTCTTACAGACACTTTAAATCTTCAAATCCACACAGTACTAATGTATATATTTAAATAAATTAGCATAACCATAGCCTAAAAGAGTCTCTTCCTAACAATACGCTTTATTTATTCCCAACTTCTTGCTGAACGAGTCTCTGTTGGAAGCCCAGGCACAGAGGGAGATGCAATACCACTTATTCAAAAGCCATTTGAATCATTGACTGTAAGAATGTTATTATACAAGATATATTGTGCCAGACCCAGTATTGCACCATGAAATTAATTCACAAAAGTAGTTTTTGAAAAAGAAGAAACTAATTTGTAGTTACTTAGAATGTTTGTTACAGTCCTTTGAATCACCTTCCCTCCGATATTGGAAATGCAATATTTGGAGTAAGGCATTAGACTTACATTACATTCAGGATGTAAACAAACTTCAGGTGAACCTTCCAACCTCAAAGGTATACAGACACTCTTGCATATCAGAGAGATTGGGCATCCAAGACTAATTGACATAAAGTGCAAAATACTTGTATATGTGTCCACCAAGTGAGTCACTAGAAGAGGAAGCAGGTCATTTTTTAAAAGCAAGCTAAAAGTAGGTGAATTTTACCTATATACCATGCAATAATTTCAAAATGCTTTGGAGGACTCAGGGTAGCAGATTCAGTGGATAGTGTCTTGTAGACAATGTGGTCAAGTTTATTTCAGATATAAATACATTCAAAAATGTGCTTTTCTCTCCTTTTGAGGCAGCCTGACCAATTTGGCCTTTGTTCTCTGCTCTTGCCACTAGATTGATTCAAGGCTACAGCTGATTGACAGGAGCTGCCTGCTGACACTGCTGGCAGCCTTCTGAGCAGCACTTTGTAGAGTTCTGCACATTTTATTAGCTCTCTATAACTTACAGTGAGGCGAAGGAGGCCACATCCAGGAATCAATCATTTTGAACAAATACGTTTCCAAAGTTTTTCTACTTTCCATGACTCTTTTCTTCCATTTTGTAGACCTATATACCCCACATATTTTTTTTTCCAGAAATATATTCACTAAAAAGTTATCTAATGGAATAATGGGAAGGTTGGAATCTTTCAATAGAAGTCATCAGCATCCACAGAAACAAGAAGGAGAAAGTACAAAAAGACATAGTTTTGAGCAAGAATGAGTTTATTTAGCAACCCCTCATTAAGTTGAGAACTGTTCTTAGGATTCTCCATCCCAAGGCGCTATTTTTTGATAACACCTGGAGGTCCTGTAGTTTTACTTTCCTATTGAGATGATAAAGATACCCAGGAGTGAATAACGTGTATCTACCACTAGATGACTTAGAAGATTTCACCCTCTAGGTTCTACAATTGTGATCATTCCAGGTCAGGGCTGCTACTGCATTCCTAAACTCAACCCATAATTACTTTCATGAATTTAAAGAATGTATTTACCTACAAATGATCAGGGAGCCTTTTTTTCATTGCATTTTAGGTTTTGGGGTACATGTGCAGAACATGCAAGATAGTTGCATAGGTACACACATGGTAGTGTGATTTGCTGCCTTCCTCCCCTTCACCCACATCTGGCATTTCTCCCCATGCCATCCCTCCACAGCTCCCCCAACCCACTGTCCCTCCCCTATTCCCCCCAATAGACCCCAGTGTGCAGTGCTCCCCTCCCTGTGTCCATGTGTTCTCATTGTTCATCACCCGCCTATGAGTGAGAACATGCGGTATTTCATTTTCTGTACTTGTGTCAGTTTGCTGAGAATAATGTTCTCCAGATTCATCCATGTCCCTACAAAGGACACAAACTCATCGTTTTTGATTGCTGCATAATATTCCATGGTGTATATGTGCCACATTTTCCCAGTCCACTCTATCATCGATGGGCATTTGGGTTGGTTCCAGGTTTTTGCTATTGTAAACAGTGCTGCAATGAACATTTGTGTGCATGTGTCCTTAGAGTACAACGATTTATAGTCCTTTGGATATATATCCAGTAATGGGATTGCTGGGTCAAATGGAATTTCTATTTCTAGGTCCTTGGGGAATTGCCACACTGTCTTCCACAATGGTTGAACTTATTTACACTCCCACCAGCAGTGTAAAAGTGTTCCTATTTCTCCACATCCTCTCCAGCATCTGTTGTCTCCAGATTTTTTAATGATCACCATTCTAACTGGCATGATATGGTATCTCAATGTGGTTTTGATCTGCATTTCTCTAATGACCAGTGATGATGAGCATTTTTTCGTATGTTTGTTGGCCTCATGTATGTCTTCTTTGGTAAAGTGTCCATTCATATCCTTTGCCCATTTTTGAATGGGCTTGTTTGTTTTTTTCTTGGAAATCTGTTTGAGTTCTTTGTAAATTCTGGGTATCAGCCCTTTGTCAGACGGGTAAACTGCAAAAATTTTTTCCCATTCTGTTGGTTGCCGATTCATTCTAATGACTGTTTCTTTTGCCATGCAGAAGCTGTGGAGTTTGATTAGGTCCCATTTATCTATTTTGGCTTTTGTTACCAATGCTTTTGGTGTTTTCGTCATGAAGTCCTTGCCTACTCCTATGTCCTGAATGGTTTTGCCTAGATTTTCTTCTAGGGTTTTTATGGTGCCAGTTCCTATGTTTAAGTCTTTAATCCATCTGGAGTTAATTTTAGTGTAAGGTGTCAGGAAGGGGTCCAGTTTCTGCTTTCTGCACATGGCTAGCCAGCCAACACCATTTATTAAACAGGGAATCCTTTCCCCATTGCTTGTTTTTGTCTGGTTTATCAAAAATTGTATGGTAGTAGATATGTTGTGTTGCCTCTGATGCCTCTGTTCTGTTCCATTGGTCTATATCTCTGTGTTGATACCAGTATCATGCTGTTTTGATTACTGTAGCCTTGTAGTATAGTTCGAAGTCCAGTGGTATGATCCCTCCTGCTGTGTTCTTTTTGCTTAGAATTGACTTGGCTATGTGGGCTCTCTTTTGGTTCCATATGAAGTTGAAGGCGGTTTTTTCCAGTTCTGTGAAGAAGGTCATTGGTAGCTTGATGGGGATAGCATTGAGTCTGTAAATTACTTTGGCAGTATGGCCATTTTCATGATGTTGATTCTTCCTAACCACGAACATGGAATGTTTCCCCATCTGTTTGTGTCCTCTCTTACTGTGTTGAGCAGTGGTTTGTAGTTCTCCTTGAAGAGGTCCTTTATGTTCCTTGTTAGTTGTATTCCTAGGTATTTTATTCTCTTTGTAGCAATTGTGAATGGCAGTTCATTCTTGATTTGGCTCTCTTTCAGTCTGTTATTGGTGTATAGGAATGCTTGTGATTTTTGCACATTGATTTTGTATCCTGAGACTTTGCTGAAGTTGCTTACCTGTTTCAGGAGATTTTGGGCTGAGACGATGGGGTCTTCTAGATATACTATCATGTTGTCTGCAAATAGAGACAATTTGGCTTCCTCCTTTCCTATTTGAATACCCTTTATTTCTTTTTCTTGCCTGATTACTCTGGCTAGAATTTTCAGTACTATATTGAATAGGAGTGGTGAGAGAGGACATCCTTGTCTAGTGCCAGATTTCAAAGGGAATGCTTCCAGTTTTTGCCCATTCAGTATGTTATTGGCTGTTGGTTTGTTGTAAATAGCTTTTATTATTTTGTGATACGTTCCATCAATACCAAGTTTATTGAGGGTTTTTAGCATAAAGGGCTGTTGAATTTTGTCAAAGCCTTCTCTGCGTCAATTGAGATAATCATGTGGTTTTTGTTTTTGCTTCTGTTTATGTGGTGAATTACGTTTATAGACTTGTGTATGTTGAACCAGCCTTGTATCCCCAGGATGAATCATACTTGATCATGGTGGATAAGCTTTTCGATGTGCTGTTGCAATTGGCTTGCCAGTATTTTATTGAAGATTTTTGCCTCTGTATTCATCATGGATATTGGCCTGAAGTTTTCTTTTCTTGTTGAGTCTCTGCTGGGTTTTGGTATCAGGATGATGTTGGTCTCATAAAATGATTTGGGAAGAATTCCCTCTTTTTAGATTATTTGGAATAGTTTCAGAAGGAATAGTAACAGTTCCTCTTTGTGTGTCTGGTAGAATATGGCTGTGAACCCATCTGGACCTGGGCTTTTTTTGTGTGGTAGGCTCTTAATTGCTGCTTCAACTTCAGACCTTGTTATTGGTCTATTCATAGTTTCAACTTCTTCCTGGTTTAGGCTTTGGAGGACACAAGCGTCCCAGAATTTATCCATTTCTTCCAGCTTTACTAGTTTGTGTGCACAGAGTTGTTTGTAGTATTCTCTGATGATGGTTTGAATTTCTGTGGAATCTGTGATGATTTCCCCTTTATCGTTTTTTATTGCATCTATTTGGTTGTTCTCTCTTTTCTTTTTTATCAGTCTGGCTAGTGGTCTGTCTATTTTATTGATCTTTTCAAAAAACCAGCTCTTGGATTTATTGCTTTTTTGAAGGGTTTTTCGTGTCTTTATCTCCTTCAGTTCTGCTCTGATCTTAGTTATTTCTTGTCTTCTGCTAGGTTTTGGGTTTTTTTGATCTTGCTCCTCCAGCTGTTTCAATTTTGAGGATAGGGTGTCAATTTTGGATCTCGCCACTCGTCTCATGTGGGCACTTATTATGATATATTTTCCTCTGGAGACTGCTTTAAATGTGTCCCAGAGATTCTGGTATGTTGTATCTTCATTCTTGTTGGTTTTGAAGAACTTCCTTATTTCTGCCTTCATTTCATTGTTTATCCAGTCAACATTCAAGAGCCAGTTGTTCAGTTTCCATGAAGCTGTGTGGTTCTGAGTTAGTTTCTGAATTCTGAGTTCTAACTTGATTGCACTGTGGTCTGAGAGACTGTTTGTTATGATTTCAGTTGTTTTGCATTTGCTGAGGAATGCTTTATTTCCAATTATGTGGTCAATTTTCAAGTAGGTATGATGTGGTGTTGAGAAGAATGTATATTCTGTGGATTTGGGGTGGAGAGTTCTGTAAATGTGTATCAGATTTGCTTGTTCCAAGTCTGAGTTCAAGTTCTAGATATTCTTGTTAATTTTCTGTCTGGTTGATCTGTTTAATATTGACAGTGGAGTGTTAAAGTCTCCCACTATTACTGTGTGGGAGTCTAAGTCTCTTTGTAAGTCTTTAAGAACTTGCCTTATATATCTGGGTGCTCCTGTATTGGGTCCATATATATTTAGAATCATTAGCTCTTCTTATTGTATCGACCCTTTTACCATTATGTAATGACCTTCTTTGTCTCTTTTGATCTTTGTTGCTTTAAAGTCTATTTTATCAGAGACGAGAATTGCAACTCCTGCTTATTTTGCTCTCCATTTGCTTGGTAAATCTCCCTCCATCCCTTTATTTCTAGCCTTTGTGTATCCTTGCATGTGAGATGGGTTTCCTGGATACAGCACACCGATGGGTTTTGACTTTTTATCCAATTTGCCAGTCTGTGTCTTTTGATTGGTGCATTTAGCCCATTTACATTTAGGGTTAATATTGTTATGTGTGAATTTGATACTGTCATTTTGATGCTAGCTGGCTGTTTTGCCCATTAGTTGACACTGATTCTTCATTTTGTTGATGCTCTTTAGTGTTTGGTATGTTTTTGGAGTGGCTGGTACTGGTTGTTCCTTTCTATGTGTAGTGCCTCTTTCAGGAGCTCTTGTAAAGCAGGCCTGGTGGTGACAAAATCTCTGAGTACTTGCTTTTTCGCAAAGGATTTTATTTTTCCTTCACTTATGAAGCTCAGTTTGGCTGGATATGAAATTTTGGGTTGAAAGTTCTTTTCTTTAAGGATGTTGAATATCTGCCCCCACTCTCTTCTGGCTTGTAGGGTTTCTGCCAAGAGATCTGCTGTGAGTCTGATGGGCTTCCCTGTGTGGGTGACCCGACCTTTCTCTCTGGCTGCCCTTAGCATTGATCAGGGAGTATTAAAGGAGAAATCAAAAATACTACCGGAAGAAAACAAATAGGTAAATATATATATGTGTGTTTGTGTGTGTGTGTGTGTGTGTGTGTGTGTGTGTGTGTCTATGCATGTATGTATATTTTTAATATATAATATATATTCTGTATGATATATACTACTTATGTAATGAATAATTATATGTATTGTATAAAACAATACACATAAAATATTTATCATATGTAATATTTTTTAAACTCCAGCAGTTAGTTAAGCCTAGATTTACATATTAAGTTTTTATTAAAGCCTAAAAACGACTAAAATGAAATTATATTTAATTGGATGTTTATGGATCAGACAACAGTGGTAGCTGAAGCTATAAATTTTTATTTTCTGACTGGTTAAAGTCCTGTTTCTCTAATTCTGAAATCTTTACTCTTGTATGTGAATGAATTTCACATTTTAGCATATTAGTAAAGACTCTTTAGGCAACATAGGGAAACTAGAGGCTACAAAAATCCTTAACATACATTAAATTTGCATCCAGTTCATCAATCTTAAAAATATAAAAACACATACAAACTGTGTATTCTAGGGAAAAATTAAAGACATCTCCTATCTAACTTCCCTGCAAACTAGGAAACCATGAAATCAACTGGGTATAAATGCACACAATGCCATTGCCACAAAATCTCTCCTTGTAAAGTAATGAGCAGCAATCTGCCCAGAGGTGAGGAGAAAGAGAAATCGAACAAAGTGGAGGAGGAGGAAGAAGCAATACAGAAGTATAAATGTATAAAATAAAAGTGCCTCCTGGCATGCGCCTCTCTCTAGAGAGCAGCTAAGGGGTCCGGATAGTCTGATGTCAGAACAGTCCCTGCTAGAGGCTGTTTCTACCCTCAACTGCAGAGCCTGTCTTTCTCTCCCAACCTGCTCTTTGCTCTTCAAGATGCCCTTGCTTCCTAGGCTCCTCTGTCCCCCAGTACAAATTCCTGGATCCCCAGTGAGACTCTACTCCAGACAAGGCACCCTGCTATGATGGAGGAGGAGTCTGGTTCAAACCAGCTGTAGTAGATGCACAGGGACTGGGATAAAAGAGACTGGAGAAAGAGCTCAGCCTGCCTGGGGCTTGCCAGGAAGAATGAGGAGAAATGTTTCTCCTTGTCCAGGCAAGGTAGTGGGGCAGCGAGATATTTTAAACAGCACTGGGGGTTGGGCCCGGCTCAAAGAATCAAAAGATTTAAGTTGAGATTCACAGGGCAAAAGTAATGTGCTATTTCTAGTTGATAAAATCCCTAGGCAAACCTGGGAGAATTGATGTCGTTTTTATTGCTTTCCAAAGGAAGTATCCTGTGATCGTTTTCATAATATCTTTTCTAAGCATTTTCATTTTACAAAGAAAATGTAATGACCCCCCTGACCACTTCACATTGTTGGTGTCAAAGAAGAAGTATTATAATAATTAAACTCTAGTAGTTAATGTCTAGATATAAATACATGTATATATGAGCTACCATAAAGTATATTTAAATATGCAAAAGCTGAAAATGAAGTAATATCTTACTGTTTCTCATTTAATTTGGATAATTACATTTTGGTTACATTATGGTAATATTATCAACATTTTACAAATGCCCTTTGGAAATTTTTGGCCAAGCGCAGTGGTTCATGCTGATAATCTCAGCACTTTGGAAGGCTGAAGCCAGAGAATCACTTGGGGCCAGGAGTTCTAGACTAGTGTGGCAATATAGCTAGACCCTGTCTCTACAAAGAAATGTAAAATTAGCTCAGCAAGTTGGCACATTTATGTAGTTCTAGCTACTCAGGCTAAGGCAGGAGGATTAATTAAGCCCAGAAGTTCAAGTTTACAGTGAACTATCATGGCGCCACTGCACTCCAGCCTGGCGCAGAGTGAGATCCTGTCTTGAAACAAAAAGAAAAGAGAAAAGAGAAGAAAAGAGAAAGAAAAGAAAGAAAAGGCATTTTTAACTATTTGCACATATGTTTCACTATGAGCTAAATCAAGAATGGTTTGAATTACAGGTGTGTTCTCCAGCCCTTGACCATGATGTTCTTGCTGGAAAACATTTGTTGCCATGACCAGCCTGGCATGGTGTTCATCTTTTCTCAGTGATGAAATGGGCTTCATGTCTGTAGTCTGCTCCTCCTTTGACTCTGTCAAAGCAGATGAATAGTAAGTCTCTAAAACTCAAATAGAGCCTGCAGCCTGAACACTTACATATGTGTGTATGAAAACAGCATCTTTACACAACTATAAGGGAGTGACAGTTGAGACTGCACTTAGATCTAAAAGAGAAGCAAGCAAAAAAAAGAGATGCAGGTTTTCTTTAGTAGAGCAAGACTCACTTGAATGCCCTGGCTTTGTAAGCACAAGGAGAAGTGATGACTGTCCCTGGGTGGCCTTTTCCAGTGTTCCCTGACAAAGCTGGACACTGAGGAGCAGACGGGTAGTGTGCAGAGAGACCCAGGAGCTCAAGAGAAGAATGGGTCCTTCCCTTGGGCAGCACGTCCTTTCCAGTGGGTTGGACTGGACTTGCCAAGGGCCCCTGAAGGAAAGGGTCCCATGAGAGAGCTCATTATGGAGGAAGGTGGACTGGGGGTGACCAGGACCAGTACCAGGGTCTAGCATTGTCCCTCAGAAATGTGGCCCACAGACCTCATGTCATAGTCTGCCAGAGATTCACAGGAGTGCTTTCACTTAAAAGAATAATGAATGCAACATCTGCCCAGCACACACATGTACATGCACACACATTCCTCATACATTGGAAAGGTGAAACAATGATTTTCAGTAAAACCTCTCTACATTCATATTCACAACCATGAGGGACTAAAAAACTGTACCTATGTTTTGGATGCTAAATCTGTCAGTTGATGTATGTCTGGTCAATCACATGTACTTAAATTACCTAAGATTTCGGCTCATGTAGTTTCAGGTTATTTCAAGTTTATTATTGTCAAATTTGTGTTAGTATTTCTCTATTAGTGTTATGTTAGATATTTAATTCACAAAAATTGATTAGTAGCAAAAAATAGTTCATCAAAGTATAAAATTAACAATGAAAACTGTACTTCAAATTTTAAATACCAAATAATTTTGTAAAAACAAATAACAAGCAGGATTCCAATGTCAACAGAGATTGTGAAGCCACGACAAGGGAAACATTCATTGAAAGACATGCCACGCATGCAGAATGAAAAAAAAATGGCGCAATTAGGAAGCACAAATGTAAATAACAGAAAATTAGGTGGGGCCAGCAGACAATTTGCCTATGAACTCCAGTGTATAAACTTTTTAGAAACAACTTTGCTATTAAAAAATAATAATAGTAAATTTAAAAGTGTTAAATCAACCATACTTTTTGTTTTGGATAGGTGGGAGATACATTTTTCTACTATGAATTAGTAAATTATGGTACTTCTGTGAGGAAGAGAACAAAACTACAGAGCAATCATTCAGCGTTCCACTCGCACTACTGAGCAACTGAATGGAAATCATTCTCCAGGTCTATAGCAAATGCAGTTCAAATCCTGCTAATGATCAGTGACCTCAATGGTGCTCAGAATCACTCTGTTCCCTGCAGGAAGCATGGTGGCTGGTATCAATATCCCTCTGGCTTCTCAGGCTTTCCAGCATGCCCACACTCTCCTGTCTCCCTTAATGGAGTTTGGTCAGTCACCTTTGTTCCCAAATACACTTATGGAAGTTTGGCTCATTGTTACAACAGTTTTAATTTTATTAAATATGTTAACAAATGAATGTTAATTGCTGAAAATATTTGTAGCAAATTAGATAGGTCTGAAAGATGTAGAGGGTAGAGAATCATATAAATGTAGAGATACTATTAATACCAGTTGTTTCCCAAGAATATTTACATTCAGAATCCATGTTAAAGAGTGGTGACAATAAGGATGCTGACAGCAAGAATAGTTCTTTTTTTTTTTTTTTTTTTTTTTTTTTTTTTTTGAGACGGAGTTTCGCTCTTGTTACCCAGGCTGGAGTGCAATGGCGCGATCTTGGCTCACCGCAACCTCCGCCTCCTGGGTTCAGGCAATTCTCCTGTCTCAGCCTCCTGAGTAGCTGGGATTACAGGCACGCATCACCGTGCCCAGCTAATTTTTTGTATCTTTAGTAGAGACGGGGTTTCACCATGTTGACCAGGATGGTCTCGATCTCTTGACCTTGTGATCCACCCGCCTCGGCCTCCCAAAGGAATAGTTCTTGTAACAGTAATTTGTAAAAAGTCTTGACCACTCATATTTTCAAGTTAAGATAAAGTGTCTCAGTTATGCCAATAACTTTTTCATTCCATATTTTAACAAATGTTTTCAATTAAATAAACAACTACTGCTACCTTTATCAAATGTATCAAGTTGGCTAGACAGGCATCCACTGTAATATGTTCATCAGTTCTCCACACACAATGTGGAAAATACTATTTTAACAACGGACCTTTGAACATATTGGTTAACTGAATGATACTCAATGTGAAGAAATAACTACTGTCACACAGGCAGGTAAGAAGTAATATAGCCAGATAAAACAACAGGTGAGCAAAACAAATAAGAATTTCAGAATATGTGTGGAAAACTTGGCAACCACAATATCACCTGTTAGTTTTTGCAATCTCATTCAAAAGAAACCTCATGCTAAAGAAAAACCAATGGTTCACAAGAATGCCTGCCCAAGGAACTCATGCTAGAGGGGAAAGCATGCTGCAGTAGAACTCGTATTTTGGGAGGACCTATCTAGGACTTATGCTACAGGGAAAGGCATATTTTCATTTAATTACAGATGAGTTTGTGAGCACAGAAACAGACTTGATTATAATGGACATTGTGATAGACAGGTCCTGCTCAAAGGAGAGCTGTGATGGCAGCTACTTTAATGATCGAAACCATGATCATAGTAGTAAAAGTTAACTTTTTTTTGAGTTTGTAGTAATGGCTAGGTATGTTCTAAGTACTTTACATGTAAGGTAGATACTATTTTCAATCCCCATTTTCCAGACTGGGAAACTGAGGCAAAGAAGGATAAAGTAATTGGTTCAAAATAACACAGTGAATAAGAGGTAGAGCCAGGACAGAAACCCACATCATTGAGCTGCCCTATGGCATATGCTGGGCTTATGGCTGAAATGCTGGAGCCTCTGCCCACACCAGTCCTGCCCAGGCATGCCCCTCACCTACTGGAGAGAGATGGGTAGCAGTAGGGCCCCAATTTTGCATACAATTGAGTGATAGCTGGGGAGGGCCAGAGCTCACACTGGTTTTTGAAATAATGGCTCTGAAAAAGCTAGTAAGGCTAGTCCCATAATTTGAGGCGACTAATGTGAGCAATATTTCTCAACAATAAATCCATTCTCATGGAGAGCCCAAAAAGTCAGTGTCAAAATATCACATTTTTTAATATTGAAAGTTCATGAGATTCTTAAGAAGTTTATTCCAAATAGTTGTATTGCCAACTGGATGGCAATTTCCCAGTGGGGACTTAATGATTTTTTTCTTTTGTTAGAGCAAAAAGTCAATAGCGGATTATGAGGCATTAAAAATAAAACAAAATATAGACCTTCACCCAAAAACTGGAATGGAAGGAAAGAAATGCTTTTTTTGAGTGAAGTATATCAGAAGAATGGGTTAGAAATCCACCCACAAATATCCCCAATTAAACATCTAAGCACCCCACTTTTAAATAGGATATGTCTTAACTTTTCTGAAAGTTGCTGAAACAAATCTTCACTAAGAAGTCTCCTTACAGCTTCTGAGTCTATTGTTGAAATAAGTACCCCAGACTGTGACTGAATCATCAGATCTTTGCTGCATTTCTACCAACTTTTAGTGGTAAATCAAAAAATAATTTTATAAAAATAAAGAAAAGAATATAAAAGAACTGTATGTGGAAACTGACCTAGGGCTCAAAATATCCAGTGTCTAGCCAGACATTTGAGCCTTGAGGAGGAATTATAAATAATACCTTCCCTCTCCCTCCATTACATAGTGAGACTAATCATTAGAGTTTACAATATTATGTTTTATTTTAACTATATTACATTTATGATAGCTACTAATTTATTGTATTTGTAAACTAACCAAAACTCAGTACTCTGGGCAGCTGTGAAAAACGTATTAAGTGGTCCATGAATGATGCATTTAAAAGGTATTGGTTTATAGACTTGTGGAAATCAGGGTGATTCAACTTAGCGTGTTGCTGAGTCTGTAAATTCCTCCTTATCACAAAAAAGCTCCATATCTCTACACTGCAATTTCTTATGTAAATCCATGGAAGAGGTGGAGGAACTAAGCCACAGCAGAGGAGAAATGGAAGAGAGAAAGTAGACTCCTCCTACCACACCTACCTGAATCCCCCGACACCGAGCATGTGTTTTAAGAATAGCTGGACATGTGAATCTGGCCAAGAATGACACCGGGAGAGGGGTCACCCTCCTATGAACACCAGCTGTGGCCTCCATGACATGTCCAGCAGGGGCTGAAGATGCAGCTGGCTATACAACCTAAATACTGCGTGGCCACCATATACATAACGGCAGCTGAAAACCGGAGCCCTCCAGGTCAGCATTTACTAACCCAGTGTTCCAGGCCCCTCTCCAAGTTTAGAGTTCAAATGCATGACTAGCTCATTAGAGTACATAATTCTTAGGGTCTATATAATAATCCACGTGCTCCATGAGAGCAAAAATGGGTGTTCCAACAAATTAAGCATATGGAGACTCAATCAGCTAAACCAAATATTTTTTAAATACATGACCCATTTAGAACCCAGAGTTTTCACAGATAAATTCACATAGATGCAAAAATAGCAATGATGTGCTGGAACCTGTTTGTATCAGCTCCCAAGAGTCCATTTTTAAATATCATTGCAAGAGGGCCAAGAAGGCCGGTTAGAAGCAGCTGTGGTGTGTGGCACTCACAAAGAGGAACAAAAGGGGTGACTGAATACAGCACTTTCAACTGAAATAGCCAGGTACTTGCATTGGGACTGACCAGGGAAACAACGCAACCCACGGAGAATGAAGTCAAGCAGGGTGGGGCCATGGCCCACCTGGAAGCAAGAACAGCAAAGGGAACCCCCACCCCCAGAGGCGGGAAGCTGTGATTGAAACTGTGACCATGCTCTCCCACAGATCTTTGCAAACCTTGGATCAGGAGATCACCTCCTGAGCCCACTCCACCAGGGACTTGGGTTTGACACAGAGAGCTGTGTGAAGTGTGGGCAGAGCAGCTGCTCAGGTAGGCACAGACCCAAGAGATTTACATACGGAGGCCATGGGATCCCTGACAAAGGAGACTGCAACTCAGGCAAGGCAGAAGGTCTGGACACACCCCTAGGAAAGGGGTTGAATCCAAGGAGCTAAGCAGCATTGATCTTCGGGCCCTACTTCCACAGCATCTCACAAGATAAGACCCACTGGATTGGAATTCCAGACAGCCACTAAGACAGGGTGGAGTCTGCCTGAGAGGACAGAGCCCGTTGGGGGAGAGGTGAGCCTCCATCTTTGCAGTTTGGACAACTCAGCCATTTCAGCCTGCAGGCTTTAGAAAGTCCAGACATCCTGATGAGGAAGAGACCTCCCAGCACAGCATAGCTACTTTACCAAAACATGCCCAGACTGCTTCTTTTAGTGAGACCCCTATCCATTCCTCCTCACTGTGTGGGATCTCCCAGCTGGGGCTTCCAGCCACCCTGTCCCATATTCTGACAGAACTCTGATCTCTCCCTGGGATAGAGTGCCCAGGGAGTGGTGGGCTGCAACCTTTGTTGTTTGGAGGACGTGGCCTTCCAGCTTAGGAGGCTTTCAAGAGTCCAAGCAGAGCAAGGCAGAGGCGGTTCCCCAGCATGGCACATGGCTGTTTTGTAGAGGGGTTACCAGACTGTTTCTCCAAATCACACTCTGATTCACTTCTCCCAGTGGGGCAGGTCCTCTTAGCAGGGGCCTCTCACCACCCCACAGATCAACGCTGCTCAGCCCCATGGATTCAGCTCCTTTCCTAGGGGTTTGTACAGACATTCTACCTTGTCTGAATTGCAGTCACCTTTGTCAGGGATCACATGGCCAAAACATGTAAATTTTGTGGTTCTCTGTTCATGCCTGAGCAGCTGCTATGCCCAGACTTCGCATAGCTCTGTGTCAAACCCAAGGCCCTGGTGGAGCTGGCTCAGAAAGTGTTCTCCTGAACCAAAGTTTGCAGAAATCCATGGGATGGCACAGTCTAAGTTCATTCACACCATCCCTTTTCTGGGGGTGGAGGTTCCCTTGGCTCTGTTGGCTTCCAGGTGGGCCATGGCCCCACCCTGTGTAGTCTATGGACAGAGTTCTGATTTCTCACTGGGACAGAGTGCCCCAGGACAAGCATGGGCCACCATCTTTACTGTTTGTGCAACTCAGCTGTTCCAAGCAGCAGGCTTTAGAGAGTCCAACACACCAGGGCAGAGGTGGTTCCCCAGCACAGCATGGCTGTTTTGTAAAGGTGTGGCCAGACTGCTTCTTTAAATGAGACCTTAATCCATTCCTCCACACTGGGTGGGCCCTCCCAGCTGAGGCCTCCACCACCCCACCTGTGTTCTATGGCCAACAGAGTTCTAATTTCTCTCTGGGATGGAGTGCAGAGAAGGGGTAGAGGGCAGAGTCAGATTGCTACTTTAAGAGGATCCCATTCTTCCCAACTGGGTGAGACTTCCCAATCGGGGTGTCCGGCGATCTCCTACAGGTGCATTTCCACTGGCACCAAGTCAGTACCCCCCTGGGACAGAGCTCCCGGGGAAAGGGGCAGGCTGCCATCTTTGCTGTTTCGGCACCTTCGCTAGTGATATCTCCAGGTACTGGAAAACCAGAGGTGACTAAGGACCATAGCAGTCCTACAGAGTAGTGACTCTCAAAAGAAAAACAAGCAAAAACAGCAACGACAACAACAATCCACTAAAACACCATCCGAAAGTCAGCAACCTCAAACATCAAAGGTAGATAAACACATAAAGATGAGAAAGTATCAGTGCAAAAATGCTGAAAACTCAAAAAGCCACAGTGCCCACTTTCCTCCAAGTGACAGCAACACCTTTCCTGCAAGGGAACAGACCTGAGCTCCGGCTGAGATGGCTGAAATGACAGAAGTAGGCTTTAGAATGTGGATTGACATTAATTTTGTCTAGCTAAAGAAGCACATTGCAACCCAGGACAAGGAAGCTAATAATCATGATGAAACAATGCAGGAGCTGACAGCCAAAATAGCCAGTATAAATTGAAATGGAACTTACCTGATAGGCCTAAAAAACACCCTACAAGAACTTCACAAGGTGATCACAAGTATTAATAGCAGAAGAGCCAGGCATGGTGGCTCCCACACCTGTAATCCCAGCACTTTGGGAGGCTGAAGTGTCAGCAGTTCAAGACTAGCCTGGCCAATATGGTGAAACCTCACCTCCATTAAAAATACATAAATTAGCTGGATGCAGTGGCAGGTGCCTATAATCCCAACTGCTCAGGAGGCTGAGGCAGAAGAATCACTTGCACCTGGGAGGCAGAGGTTGCAGTGAGCCGAGATCACACCACTGCACTCCAGCCTGGGTGACAGAGCTAGACTCCATCTCAAAAAACAAAAAAAACAAATAGCAGAATAGACCAAGTGGAGGAAAGAATCCTAGTGTTAATGACTTGCTTTCTGAAATAAGACAGGCAGAGAAAAATCGAGAAAAAATAAAGAAAAGGAATGAACAAAACTTCTGAGAAATATGGGATTATGTAAATAGACCAAATATATAACTGACTGGGGTACCTGAAAGAGACAGAAAGAATGGAATCTATTTGGAAACTGTATTTTAGGATATCATCCAGGAGAACTTCACCAATGTAGCTAGACAGGCCAACATTCAAATTCAGGAAATGCGGAGAAACCCATAGGATACTCCAAGAGAAGCAAGACACAAAATCATTATATTCCCTAAGGTCAAAATGGAAAAAAAGAAAAAAAGAAAAAAAAAAGAAAAACTTAAGGGGAGCCAGATAGAAAGGCCAGGTAACCTACAAAGGGAAACCCATCAGACTAATGGTGAACCTTTCAGTGGAAACCCTACAAGCCAGAAGAGATTGGGAGGCCAATACTCGAAATTCTTAAGGAAAATAAATTTCAACTGAGGATTTCACATTTGCCCAAACTAAGCTTCATAGGCAAAGGAGAAATAAGATATTTTTCAGACAAACAAATGCTGAGGAAATTTGTTGCCACCAGACACAAAACTAAATATGGAAAAGAAAAACCATTGGTAGCCACTACAAAAACACACTGAAATAAACAGACCAGTGACACTATGAAACAACCACATAAACAAGTCTCTAAAATAACCAGCAAATATCATGAAACAGGATCAAATACAAACATAAAAACACTAACCTTAAATGTAAATGGGTAAATGCCCCAATTAAAAGACACAGAGTGGCAAACTGGATAAAGTACTATTCATATGGTATCTTCAAAAGACCCACCTCACATGCAAAGATATGCATAGTCTCAAAATAAAGGAATGGAGGAAAATTTTCCAAGAAAATGGAAAATAGAAGAAACAGGGCTTGCGATTCTAGTTTCTGACAAAACAGACTTTAAACCAACAAAGATCATAAAGGACAAAGAAATGCATTATGTAATGGTAAAGGGTTCAATTCAACAAGAACTAACTATTATAAATATAGGAGTGTACCCAATACAGAGCACTCAGATTTATAAAGCAAGTTCTTAGAGACCCCCAAAGAGACTGACTTAGACTACCACACAATAGTAGTGGGAAACTTGAACACCCCACTGATAATATTAGACAGATCATTGAGACAGAAAATTAATAAAGGTATTCAAGACCTGAACTCAGCTCTGAATAAAGTGGATGTGGTAGATATCTACAGAACTCTCCACAGAAAAACAAGAGAATATATATTCTTCTCATCACCACATGACACTTGCTCTAAAATTGATCACATAATTGGAAGTAAAACACACCTCAGCAAATGCAAAAGAACTAAAATTATAACAAACACTCTCTCAGACCACAGTATAATCAAATTAGAGCTCAAAATTAATAAATTCAGTCAAAACTATATAACCACATGGAAATTGAACAACCTGCTCCTGACTGACTTTCAGGTAAATAAGGAAAGTAAAACAGAGATCAAGAAGTTTTTTGAAACTAATGAGAACAAAGATACAATGTACCAGAATCTTTGGGATGCAGCTAAATCAGTGTTAAGAGGGAAATTTATAGCACTAAATTGCCTACATCAAAAAGCTACCAAGATCTCAAATTAACAACCTATTATCACAATTAAAAGAACTAGAGAACCAAGAACAAACAAACCCCAAAGCTAGCAGAAGACAAGACATTACCAAGATCAGAGGTGCACTGAAGGAGATAGAGATACAAAAATAACCCTTCAAAAATTAACAAATCTAGGATCTAGTTTTTTGAAAATAGTAATAAAATAGATAGACTACTAGCTAGACTAATAAAGCAGAAAGAAGATAAAAATTAAATAAACACAATCAGAAATGATAAGGAGGATACTACCACTCTCCACACAGAAATACAAACAACCATCAGAGAATATTATAACTATTCCTATGCATACAAACTAGAAAATCTAGAAGAAATGGAAAAATTCCTGGACATATACAACCTCCCAAGAATGAATAGGGAATAAATTGAATAGAAACTGAAGAGGCCAATAATGAATTCTGAAATTGAGGCAGTAATAAATAGCCTACCAACTAAAAAAAAGAAAAGCCCAGAACCAGAAGGATTTGCAGCTGAGTACTACCAGAAGTACAAAGAAGAGCTGGTACCATTTCTACTTTAACTATTGCAAAGATTTGAAAAGGAGGGACTTCACCCTAACTCATTCTCTGAGGCCAACATTATTCTGATACCAGAACCTAGCAAAGATACAACAACAAAAAAACAAAACTTAAGGCTAATATCCTTGATGAACATTGATACAAAAATCATCAAAAAAATACTGGTGAACCAAATCCAGCAACACATCGAAAAGCTTATCCACTACTGTCAAGTAAGCTTCATCCCCAGATGCAAGGTTGGTTCAACATACACAAATCAATAAATGTGATTCATCACATAAACAGAACTAAAGACAAAAACCACATGATTATCTCAACAGAGGCAGAAAAAGTCTTCAATGAAATTAAACATCCCTTCATGTTAAAAACTCTCAATAAACTAGATATTGAAGGAACATACCTCAACATAATAAGAGCCATATATGACAAACCCACAGTCAATATCATACTGAATGGGCAAAAGCTGGAAGCATTCTCCTTGAAAACTAACACAAGAAAAGGTTGCCCTCTCTCACCTTTCTATTCAACATAGTATTGGAAGTCCTGGCCAGGGCAATCAGTCAAGAGAAAGAAATAAAGTGTATTCAAATAGGAACAGAGGAAGTCAAACTACCTGTGCAGATAAAATAACCCTATATCTAAAAAACCCCATTGTCTCAGCCCCAAATCTTCTTAAGCTGATAAGCAACTTCAGCCAAGTCTCAGGATACAACATCAATGTGCAAAAATTGCTAGCATTCTTTATACCAATAACACATGAGCCGAGAGCCAAATCATGAATGAACTCTCATTCACCATTGCCACAAAAATAATAAAATACTTAGGAATACAGCTAATTAGGGAAGTAAAGGACCTCTTCAAGGAGAACTACCAACCACTGCTTGAGGAAATCAGAGAGGACATAAACTAATGGAAAAACATTCCATGCTCATAGATAGGAAGAATCAATATTATGAAAATGACCATACTGCCCAAAGCAATTTATACATTAAATGCTATTCCCATTAAACTACCATTGACATCCTTCACAGAATTAGAAAGAAAGCATTTTAAAATTCATATAGAACAAAAAAGGGTCCAAATAGCCAAAACAATCCTATGCAAAAAGAACAAGTCTGGAGGCATCATGCTAACCAACTTCAAACTATATTACAGGTTTACATTAACCAAAACAGCATGGTAGTGGTACAAGAATAGGCACAGAGACCAATGGAACAGAATAGAGAACCCAGAAATAAAACCACATGCCTACAACCATCTGATCTTAGACAAAGCTGACAGAAACAAGCAATAAGGAAAGGATTCCCTGTTTAGTAAATTGTGCTGGGAGAACTGGCAGCCATATGCAAAAAAATTAAACTGGACTCCTTCTTTACATCATACACAAAAATCAACTCAGATGGATTAAAGACTTAAATGCAACACCCAAAACTATAAAATCTCTAGGAGATAACTTAGGCAATACCATTCAGGATATAGGCATGAGAAAAGATTTCATGACAACGATGCCAAAACCAATCCCAACAAAAGCAAAAATTGACAAATGGGATCTAATTAAACTACAGAGCTTCTGCACAGCAAAAGAAACTGCAAGTAAACAGACAACCTACAAAATGGAAGAAAATGTTTATCATTTGTGCATCTGACAAATGTCTAATATCCAGAATCTACGAGGAATTTAAATTTATAAGAAAGAAACATAACCCCATTAAAAAGTGGGAAAACGACATGAACAGATACTTATCAAAAGAAGACATACATGTGGCCAAGAAACATGTAAAAGAGCTCATCACTAATTTTTATAGAAATGTGAATCAAAACCACAATGAGATCTCATGCCAGTCAGAATGGCTATTATTAAAAAGTCAAAAAACAACAAATGCTGGTGAAGTTGTGGAGAAAAAGGAATACTTTTACACTGTTGGAGGGAGAGTAAATTAGTTCAACCCTTGTGAAAGACAGTGGAGATTCTTCAAATACCTAGAGGCAGAAATACCATTCGACCCAGCAATCTTATTACTGGGTATATACCCAAAGGAATAAAAATCATTGTATTATAAAGACACATGCATGAGCATGTTCATTGTGGCACTATTCTCAATAGCAAAGACCTGGAATCAACCTAAATGCCCATCAATGATAGACTGGGTAAAGAAAATCAGCAAATGCTACAAAGCAAATCTCGCCCTCCCAGAGAGCTGGCTGTTAAGCATTTTCCTAACCCACTGCAAAATTCATTTCTCCCTCTTTCTTTTTTTCTTTCTTTCTTTCTTTTTCTTTCTTTCTTTCTTTCCTTCTTTTTCTTTCTTTCTCTTTCTTCTTTTCTTTCTTTCTTTCTTTCTTTCTTTTCTCTCTCTCTCTCTCTCTCTCTCTCTCTCTCTCTCTCTCTCTCTCTCTTTCTCTCTCTCTCTCTCACACACACACACACAAAAGCACACAGACTTTGTGACTTCTCCAATTGTAAGCTTTGGCATCTTTGACTGAAGGCTTAGCCCACCAGATTACCAAGTCAGTATTAACCAAGGGTTTTAGCAAGCTTCAAAAAATACCACTTAGTGGTGTCTGGAATGTATATTATTGTTTTAAATTCACAGTGTTTGAAGTTATCTCACCAAAACATACTTCCCTCTTGCCACACCAATTATGCCCATAAGATGTTTCTGACACTATGTATATTGTGTCTCCTGTTTCTCAAGAACATTCTCACACTAACTTGCCATTAGCTTGACAGAGCTCTTGCCAGTGTTATCACCCTTGCTCCTGGTCAGCAGGGGACCAAGGCAGACTCAGCTGAGAATTCACCCCACGGCAACCATGGCCACCATCTCCCCCACCTGGAATCACCCTAGATATCAGGGATCTCAAGTCAAAAAGCATAGCTCTGCACCACCTGGAGTTATTTCATTTACATGACTAGGGTCATGACCTAGAGAATGGTTCTAACAAACAGCTTGGCCATTTCCTAATCTGCCCTGCCTGCAAACGCTTCCTCTCCTCATCTTCCCATACGGCACTGAAGTGCTGATGCCTCAAAGCGGACACTGCCCAACCTACAAAATTAACTGTGTCATCTCTGTCCTCCCTTCACTGGATGACCACATACATAATATGGAATACATCAGAATTCTACTCAAACAATTACAGGATTTTAATGAAGCATTTGTGTTGTTATTATTGATCCTCCTTAGTCAATCAGTCAATACTTCTTGTCCTTCCCAGTGCATCCAGCTCTGTGCCCGAGGGTTGAGAAAAACTCAGTGGGCATGTTCACTTGGCTCTCTGTCCTTACAGTCTGACCTGGAAGAAGGGCACAGAATCGTGTGGCTCTTTGGGAGGACTGAAGTTTGATTTGGATGTTTTCATTCTTTTCAGGGGGTTTTACGTTTTTCATCACATTAAATTCCTGTAGTTCTCTGTAAGCAATGTTTTAAGTACCAGTTATTTCAGAGTAATTTGATGCCAAAAAAAAGTGCCCTTGAAATTCTGTTCATCTTTTAAGGCTACCCACAAAATATGGCATTTCTAATCAAGAGATAAGCGTTGCTGCGGACTCACAGAAGAAAGACTCAGTGCAGACTCCAGGATTTTCCAGAGGAAGATTCCTTCATGGACACGTGTGGTTTCTCCCCCGGAACTTGCCGTGGTCCTCCTTCCTCCCTCAGTGGCTGCTGACGGTGTCCTTCTGAGTACAGTACTAATCAGTATTTGCATCCTGTTCACTTGTGAGCCCATTTCCTGCATATTCTTAGACTACAAGCTTTCTTTAGACAGCATAAGTATCCTTCCTACTTTGCGCTCCCCATTCCCTGCTCTCTGCCTGGTCCAGAGAAGGTGCTCAATAAATACTAATCTAATAAATAGATGAACTAGTAGTGCTTTACCCTTATTCCCATACATTCTTTAAAAAAAGTCTATGCTTGTAGTCATAATTCAGATTACGTAACAGGAACTAAGAGCTGTTAGGTACTTGACTGAAAATGTGAAACATGCCTCTATGGACTTCCAGCCTAAAAGAGGGTCCCAAGACGCAAAACAGAGAGAAAACAGTTCTAGTTCCATCATCATTAAAATCCCAAGTGACCTTGAGCTACTCTCTTTACCTCCCTGAGAGGCAGTTTTCTCGCTTATACAATATAGATGATTAATAAGATGCCTTGGAATCTTAGCAAATGTTGTCCATTCTTAATAAACCCTAAATATAACGTTTGTGAATTGTTTCGGAAAAAGTAAAGCTCCCCAAATAAATAAACTGATAATTTTGCATTATCTCCTCTTGTGTTTACAGAGATAATTAAATATTGATGATATTCAATTTAATAACCAAGATGTCATTGAAGCCAAGGAACTTTTAGCTTTTTGTTTTCTAGGATGAGAAAAAAAAAATAAAAGTGTTTGAAAAATGGGCTCCAAGAGCAAATAGAAAGTTGACAAGTGAAAGTAAGCAAGGTGGTAATTTTACACACAGAAATGTCACCCTCTATGTTCTTTCTTTCAGTGTGAGATAATAAAAAAAGTTTGTTTTCTATTTCTAAGCTCCAAGTCTCTGAAAACAAAAAGAATAAAAGTATTTGAACCTTTTTAGCTATAAGTTTATAGACTTGTCCTTCAACTTTTACCGGCTTCAAAATATTTTCTTATTTTTAGTTTATTTATCCAGGATAATAACTCAACTTACATTTCAGGTGTTAGGTCCACATTGCATGGATGTCTCTGTCACTATCCTGAAGAGGAGTTCCACAGGAGAAGACAGCACCACAGTTTTCTGTTTGCTAGTTTGCTGTTTTTATTCAGATAAGAGATAACCTGCAGCTCATGGCTGTGTCCGCATGTAGCACTGGAGCCATTGAGGAGGAAGTGAAATGCCCTGGAGGCTAGATCAGCAATGATTGGTCTGCACACAGACAGGCTTGAATGGACCCCATGAGGATCTTTTCCAATCAGAATTTCAACTTAGAAATTAACTTAGGCATCATTCTAAAATATTTCTACTGCAAGCTGTAGTACTGTTACTGCACGTTCCTACTCAATACTGTGAAAGATGTACAGAAGATAAGACTCCATGTACAGAAGATAAGTATATTTTTAATTTCTTTTTTTCTTTCTGATGGTGTTAAGATGAGTATCGGATATCTATTATGCAGAAATTAGGGCCTTGGTGACATGAATATTTCCAAGAAGGGGCCAAAATATTTCAACTGTGGTCCTAAGAAGGATTGCTGGATGTGCAACATTAGGATCTGAGATCAGTGTGACATAATCTGGAAAGTGAAGTTAACTAGGACCTTCCTCTAAGTATTGCTTTAGATCAAATTAAGTGACCTTCGAACCAATCTGCACCTTACTACGTACAATGCTGTATATAGCAGAATAAACTGAGAAAGTGAATTAAAGCACTTAGAAACATCAATATGGCTATGCCTTGGCAACTCTTTCAGAGGTTTTTGAAGTCATCAAGTTACTATGAGAATTTACTCAAAGCGAAACTGTTCGAAAGAGGGAAACTTAGAAAATGGTAGAAGTTTTTACCTTTAAAGATAAACCATCAACATGTGGAATGGAAGCAATACAGCTTCACAAAGCTTTGAAAGGAGAGCACAGATCCAGTCCAGGTTACTTCCTCTGGAGCCAAGTGTCCTTAGAGTAGAAGGCATAGAAGAATGTGAAGCCATGCTAATGCCAGGCCCTGCCTCACAACCTGTGGCTGCCCCTAAGGAACTAGTATGGGGGAGTTCACAGGTCTACCGCAGCCCCACATTTCATTGGGATGGTGGCTGGAGGAGACCGCCTCTAAGCCACTGCAGCTGCAGAAAGTTCCATGAGTCTCCAGGTGAGGGAGTGCCTTAGATAGGGCAGATGGGGGCTCAGGTAGTTGTGGTGGGCAGTGGTAGGCCACACGTTCCCCCTCCCCCGTCCACTGACTTACATGAGGAGGTTCCTGCATAAAGAACTTGGACCACAAATGTGGTACTTATGGTGAACCTGGCAGGAGGTCTTACTGACTTCGAGCGCCCTGCCCCACCTAGCGAATGGCAGCCTGGATCTTCCTGGAGCCACGTCTTACCAGATTTTATTCTCTCTTTATTTTTCTGGTTTTCTAGTTTTCCACCATCTTTCCTTCTTCAATTTCCTCTTTCTTATTCTCCCTTATTGCCTTTCAAATAATAAAATATTTGTTCCCCCATCCACTTGCATATGTTCATATATTATTTCTATTTGTGTTAAAGAAAATGTATAAATATTATGTATGGTTGGTTTTTTTGTTTAGTGAAACCTCAGGGTTTCATCATCTTTTTTTAAATTTTATTTATTTATTTATTTGAGATGGAGTCTCACTTTGTTGCCCAGGCTGGAGTGCAGTGGCGTGATCTCGGCTCACTGCAACCTCCACCTCTCAGGTTCAGATGATTCTTTTGCCTCAGCCTCCCAAGTAGCTGTGACTACAGGCCTACATCACCACACCTGGCTAATTTTTGTATTTTTAGTAGAAACAGGGTTTCACCATATTGGCCAGGCTGGTCTCAAACTCCTGACCTAGTGATCTGTCCACCTTGGCCTCCCAAAGTGCTGGGATTATAGGCGTGAGCCGCTGCTCCCAGCCTCATCACCTGTTTAAGTGACTGATCAAACTTATTTTCCAAAGAAAACTGTTTCCTAAGACATCTTCCTAGGAGGATGTCTAATATATTCTTGAAGTCTTCATCAAAGATGTTTATTCTCTTCCTATTGTTATATGTGTTTAATAACTTCATAAAGAAAGCAGAGAATTACTTCACCACTAATTTGGCCACTCAATTCATCTTTTGTGATGTGACTAGGAAAGGATAATTAGACCATTTTAGACTCTTCGCTCTAGTGGTTTTAAATGCTTATCTTTCAGGACGGGATGTTGAGATTGGCCAAAGTTCACAACAAAACAGTATAGGGTTGGTGGACACAGCCAGGTAAGATCTGAAAAGGAGTCTTACCATGGAAATTTTTTTGGATAAAGTTGTTTAGGGAACTAAATTCTAATATTTGACCAAACCTTACTATTAGTTCTTAGCTTGGTGTTTTCTGTATGTCTTCATAAGTATGTTAATTTGCAAAAGAAGGAAAGTTAAGTTACCTCTAAATATTATTACAACTTTAACATGCAGCATCAAGAGTGACAACTTCTCACGAAATATCAGAGAAATCAAACCACAAACAAGGACACTTACTCTCAACATTATTTAATGTTGTTTTGAAATATGTAGCAAAGACAATAACATATACATGATGACTTAATTATTAAGGCAATTGTACTCCTAGATAATCAAAGATATGTATTTATTTTATAATTTTAATATCCATCAGCAAAACCCTAGAAAAGATAAATAAAGCAAATCTATAAACTTTCTTCCCTCTAGTAGTAACTGGTTGAATTCTATTTTTTAAAAAGCCTCATTAAAATTTTAATAAAATATTTCAAAACTGAAAACCATAAAAAATGTATGTAAACTATTGGAAGGAAGCGATGAAACTTATGTACACAAAAATACCATATCTATCAAATGTTATTCACTTCTTTATATCCCTACTGGATCATTCAATATAAGCTTCCATTCTCTCTCTCTCCTATCACAGCAAGTGGTTCTATTTGGTGTCCTAGAAGAATGGTTAAATTTCAGTAGGATTATTCATTCACGTTAAAATTATTACCATAAGTAAGCAGAAAACAACAGCAAAGAATATATATATATATATATATATATATATAATATTATGAAGGAAATATATAAAATGATAATGATTGACATTGGATACTAGAATTATAAAATTTGAAAGTTATTTATTCATTTTTCTATTTTTTAAAATGTTCTAAAATGAACAAGTATTACTCTGAAAACTAGGGGAAAAATGAAAGTAATTAAAATTAGTTAAAACTATTTTTGATGTGTAGTTTCCCAAACATAATACTTTTCAAAATGCCTAGTTGAAAACATATTGTTCTGAAAAATGATTGATCTTTATCACTTGACGTGATATTATTAACTATTAAAATCAAATAACCTATTAGGTGCTTAAATAGGTATCATTGTTGAATAATTAAGAGTACTAATAAATGGGAAACAAGTAAACAAGTATCGTGTGTGTGTGTGTGTGTGTGTGTGTGTGTGTCTGTGTGTGTTTAAAGATTGTAAATTTGAAGACATGGAAATGTCAAGTATAGATCTTTAATTATCCAAAGAATTAGGTGCATGGACTGCATTCACTAATTGAGTGTCACAGGTCACTCTGGCTTATTGGGAAGGCTCTTTTCCCAGTTAGCACATCACTGAACCCAGCTTTCCTCATTTCAGCTGCTGATTATTTCCCCTCACCTTGGGGAATGCATTTGTCTATGATCCTCTGCTATTCATGGGAATCGTCTCCTCATTTCTCTAGAATGCACCTAGTGTTGTGGCACTGTATGCCCTGGACACTTGCTCCTAAAAAGTACCATCCAATTACAATGTAGAGGAATAGCTACTGGGAATTCAGTAATGAGGAAAACATTTGGAGGCTGAAGCTGCCAATACATCACAGCTTTCGTACATGAGAGAACAAAATAGATCTTCTCACCAACTGGGCCATTGTGCATGGTGGGAAATTAAAGGTAGAGAAGCAATGGGTTGGAGCCTGAAAAGGTAATGAACAAGGATGTGGTATTGAGTTTGCTCAGCAAAATAGTCGCTGGTAAATCTGTGCTTGAAATCCTCATTCCACGACCAAATAGGAAAAATGTTTGAAGACATAGCCAGCTTTACAAATGTATCTTTAAAAATCTTTGGAACCATTTTCATTTTAAAATTATTTTCAAATAACTTTACACTTTAAATATTTAAATTTAATTGTTTTTATTTTAAAATTTTGTATTCTTGTATTCTCTTTTATCATGAATCCTGTTGGGTAAGGTACAACTAGTATGTCTTCCAGTCTATATTGCCATTGGCATATACTAGAACATCAGTGTTATTTCTTCTGGGGAAAAAGGATATTTCCCTGAACTTTCTTTGTTTATATTATTATACTTATCATATTATGGATATGTTATAATTATGCATTGCACTTACATGTAATATATATGAACTATAATTGTGGATATATACATACGTATTTAAGATAGAATATGTTTTAATTGTTTGAAAATGTTTGAAAAAACATACCTTTCCTACATTTCTAACATTTCCTAACCTCTGGTATCCAGATATCTTCTTTTGTGAATTCTTCTGTTTGTGGTGGCTATAAATACTAATTTGGGGCCCATTTTATTAATTAACAAATCCTTCTGTAGAGCTTACTCTATAACGTCGTCTTACATGCTTTACAAATATTAACCTTTTATCCTCATAATAATTCTCGGAGGTTGGCATAGCCCTAACCCTCATTTTACTGATTAAACAGACAATCAAAAATAAAGCTGAGGCCCAGATGGCTGAAGGAGGTTGCCCAAGGTCACACATGTGTCAGCAGCCTGGTTGGGAATGCTTCTTCAAGTGCTCCGCTCGGGGCCCTGCTCTTCACCTCTGGGCTCCGTTGTTGCTCTGTTTCTAGGCTGGTTGCATTAAGAACTGGGGGCTGACTCTTGCTTTCCTTCTTTGGGACCCAGCAGTCTTCTGCAGGTATCCCTGTTCTGTGCTTAGTGAATGCTGTGGTGCGCTCCCCATCTCATTTTCTAGACTCAGGCACACACTTTTCCAGCAGCCGAGAGAGTCGATAGCTGACAGCTCTCAGCTCTCAGCCTCTAGGTCATTGCCCTCACTGAAGGGAACTGCCTCATACAATGTCACGCCGCCTCCTGAGGGGTAGCCCAAAACTAGTGACTGTCCATGTCCACCCTCTTTTCCAAATTTGAGAGAACTCTGAACAGCCATCCCAGGGCCAGAGTGACCTGTGAGATCTCTGAGGACTTAGTTGAGGCTGCATTACACTTCAGTCCTTCCTCTGCTTAGTTCTAAATCCATGGGTAATGATCTACAGGGCACTCCCAAACACACTTCCTCTCATGTTAATTCCAAACCGGTCAGTATTGAGAAGATGACTTTATAAAGTGGCCATTTGCTTCTAGACCAAGATGGCAGCTAGGCACCAGCTCTACAAGGGCTTAACTCAAGAGTATTAGCAGAACAAGCTACAGGTCCTGTTGCCTCTGCAGAGGGGCTTGGGAGCCGCAATCTATCTCTATCATCTTCCTCTACCACCACCATTCCTCAGCCTTGGACAGCACTTCAGTGGATGTAGCTTGCTTGCTAGACCTACTTCAAGGATTTGGAGACTTTAATTACTTTGTAAAAAATGTCAGGACATGGTTGATGCAGTTTCCTACACACATTGTTAACATGGCATGGAAGTACTCGGGAACCCTTGGATTCCACACACATTCCCTCTGCCACAGTTGGGTAACACCATTAACACCAGTCCTAAATCCTCATGGTAAATGGAGTATATGATGTCCATTAATGTGGTAACTTCCAACTCTGTCTGCTGACTCACTGGCCTCAGGAACCCAAATTAAGCAGAGAGTAGCATCCAATTCAGTGCAATTCTCCCTGGATACGTTTCTTGGAAGAATTCCACCTTTAGAGTCGGAATGCTGGAGAATGGGTATTCAAATTCTACAAATGAGCTACTGAGAATCTTGCCAAGAGAGAGCGATCCTACTTTCACCCCGTAATTCTCAGATATGCATTCCACTTATTGGTTACACAGCAGCACATGCCATAATGGCCACTGGAGTGCAGAATTCCTACTCACCTTACATTGCCATCTCGCTGGTGCCTTGAGTAAGAATTTGGCAGACCAGTTCATCGTTATCTTGAGCCAGCAGCCTCTGAGTGATGAGGTATATTGTCCAATAAACACATTTCCTGGTTACTTGTCCCTGAAATACATCCCTTGGTCTGAAGCAATTAGGATCTCCTGCCTTTAAATTTAGCATTTTTTCATGGTTGTTCTAACAGAAGTTACTTGTTTTTCTTGGTTGTTCTGGCAGACTTTAGCATTGTGGGCACTTTCCTCACTGATATCCCTGCAGAGCTTCCAAACCAAGGCAGGCTTCTGTCCTCTGGGAAGGGCTGATTCTGATTCATGAAAGGTTCAAGGGAATCTGGGTTCAAGATTCTCAGTCTTGCCTTCACAAATATCCCAGAAGTTACCCTTTGGGCATGGAAAGCAAACTTACATAATTACTGTTGAGAAAAATAACACTGGTGTCTCCAGGGTGCAACGGGTTCAATGTAATCAGCTTTTCACCAGCTGGTGAGTTAGTCATCTTAAGAGATGATGCCATATCAGAGAGCCAGTGTTGTCCTCTGCTGATGACAGGTAGAATACTCAGCAGTTCCAAGACCAGAGTTAATGGGGCAGAGCTCATTATCTTGATTTCAAACAAAGCTCCCAACCCTGTCTCAGTGATTTCTTTGTTCATGGGCCCATAAACAAAGTCACCCCATTTACATAAGTGTTGAGTATTTCATCATAGTGAATGCTATCTAATGGGCAATAGCAAGACACAAGAAAGATCTGCAATTTTGTACTGGCCTTCATAGGTTCATCCACAATTTTGTTCCTTAGAATTTCTTCCGGGAACAGGATATTTCTTCTGATTTGCTATCTTGGTTTGAGGAGATGGGGAAGTTACAGCAGCTTCTCCTTGGCCCTTCCTATCCTAATGGCTGCTACTCCACAGGTTAAGGACAGTCAATGTGAGGGATAGGCCAGCTAGTATGTATGTTTATACCAATTATACTGGGGAAGGATGTGCACAGAATATAAGCAGGTTCTGAACTTGGGCCAAAAGTCCATGTAATACCTGGTTCTCTTTATATCCCAATCTGACTTGAGGACCTACTATGGCATTTTGGGTATTTGGTATCAGTGTTAGTTCTTTATACTATTGGGGTATTCCTTGTTCACTAGTGCACAGTTACCCTAGCTAATGGCTATAATCTCTCGGTAAGTATCAGTGCATGCCTATCATTTATACTTGTAGAGATGAGCAGAGCTCTCTACAGTGGAAGGGGGATCTGTCCTTCCTTTTAGCCGGTGGGCTTTGTTCCTGTGAGTTGGTTTTGCTTTAAAAACCAAAATTAGGTCTATAATTTTGTAGTGCTTTCTCTCTCTCTCTCTCTCTCTCTCTCTCTCTCTCTCTCTCTCTCTCTCTCTCTCTCTCTCTCTCTCTCTTTCTCTTTCTCTGAAAACCAAAATTAGGTCTGTGATTTTTGTAGTGCTCTCTCTCTCCTCTCATCTCTATTCTCCTTTCTTTCTTTCTTTCCCCTCTCTCTCTCTCTCTCTCATCTCTTGATCTTCTCACCAACACTCCATTTTTTTCTGTATCCTAAGTGAAACAAACCCTGGTTGGCCCTTCCTTCACAGCGATCTGTCAGCCTTCACCACAGAGCCCCTTTTGCTGTTTACTAGGGTCATTATTTCTACCCGGTTTTTGACAGTTAAGTGCAACCATTTGGCTTCAGCCATTCCATTCTAAATCCTATGCCATAATACCCTACTGTCACTCTGCCTGTAGATGACAGTCACCACTGAGCTTCTGGGTACCTGAAAGCATGCATTCCTCATTGTCTTAGTGAAAGGAGTGCCACTGGTGAGCCACCTGGTCTCATATAATGAATCATACTAACATTGCTACCCCTTTAGACTTCTGACTCCTTTCTCAAAACTACACCAGGGAAATTAAGAAATATCCAGCTTCTTTCCTGTAGGCCTTTTACATCCCAATAGCATGTCAGGATCAGTTCAGGGTTTAAGCCAAGATATTTATTTATGTCATCGGTGAGTACTCTCATCTGAAAAATTCCTCCTCTATCTAGGCTTAATATTTGGTTCTCCTCCCTGCCTCTGCTCACACCCTCAGTATGTTCTTCTTTGCATATTTTCCCAGTTCCTACTGGAATGCAGTAGGTAATTCCTGCAATGATTTTCGTATGTGAGCTCCTCCCTCCCAGAGCAGGAACCACCTTTCCCCGCTTAGGTTGTACTGAGGCCTAACCTTGGTGTTATGTCTGCAGTCAATGAGGATTCACAGGATAGATCTTAAAGAAGATGATTTTAATATTGTGGGCACTTTCCTCACTGATTTCAAAATGAAGGCAGGCTTCTATCCTCCAGGAAGGGCTGATTCTGACTCATGAAAGGTTCAAGGGAATCTGGGTTCAAGATTCTCAGCCTTGCCTTCACAAATATCCCAATTCCAGGTTTTGCAGTTCTGCTATTTTACTATCAGGACCCTGCTTTTGACATAGGAAATATGCTGAGCTAGAAGTCCACCTCTTTTGAAGCTTCCCTATCCTTTCAATTAAATCCCAGGCCTGCTTTTCAGTATGATCTTCTCTGCAGCTGCAGGAGATGAGAGTCTCTTTACACACAACCATGGAGGACTTCTGGCTTTCAAAACATACTTGAATTGTTAGTTGGCTAACCTGAGATCATATTTACCTCCCAAGATTTCCAAAGCAGTTAACAAAAGCCAGCTAATTTTAAAAATCCTTAAAATTATGTCCTTCCCTCCCCCATACTGTTCACATGTCACAGCTCATGTAAAACCTAACTGTGCATCTTCTGCTTGAATCTTTCCCCAATCCCTACAAGCCAGGGGCTCAGCGACTGTGATGCTGCCCCATGCTTTTTCTCCAACAATGGTGTGTTCCTTTTTAGCAATCTGACTAGAGAAAAATCCAGCTACACATTCCTAATTACTATGACAAAAAGTCCTAATGATGGAGGCTAATTCTAGTTTTGCTAATTGTTAACTTGGGTTTTTCAAGTAGAATCAGAAACAATGTCTTTTATGTGAGCTTTTTAATTTAGGGATTACTGTGAGGAATGAAGGAAAGTCAGGAAGGAAGAAATGCCAAGAGTATTGTGAGTTATCCGATTTTCCACTGTTTGGAGGAATTAGTGCTCAATCCCACAGGACCTTCTGAAGAGCTTTATTAATCATCTCAGTTGGAAAGGGCAGTCATGTGCAATAACCTACTCCTAAAAACAGGCCTTGCGCTGGGAGCACTCCCATACCCAAAGATGAAGAGCCCTCACAGCCTTTGCTGGACTCATCGATTTGTTGAAACTGCCTTTACAAAAATGATAGTGGTGAAAGAGATCAGACGTAACTGACTCCATCTTGCTTCTCACCTACAACCTTCCCTTGCTCATTCCTGTGTGTAGGCCAAGCTAAATATGGAAGAAATTTAGTTTACAGTTTACCTTTGAAACAAAGATGATAATAGCCCCTACCCAAAACAAACTCTTTCCTTGCTTGGGAATCAGATATCCTTTATAAAACTAACAAACTAGCCACAGGATTAAAATTATGGCTCAGGGCTGGGCGTGATGGCTCCTGCCTGTAATCCCAGAATTTTGAAAGGCCAAGGTGAGCAGATCACCTGAGATCGGGAGATCAAGACCAGCCTGACCAACATGGAGAAACCCCATCTCAACTAAAAATACAAAACTAGCTGGGCGTGATGGTGCATGTTTGTAATTCCAGCTACTTGAGAGGTTGAGGCAGAAGAATCACTTGAACTTGGGAGGTGTAAGTTGCAGTGAGCTGAGATCATGCCATTGCACTTTAGCCTGGGTAACAATAGTGAAACTCCATCTCAAAAAAAAAAAAAATTATGGCTCAGGAATTATGTTGCCCATAATTATATACCCTTATTGCTCCTATAGATAATTATTATTGTAAAACCTAGGATTGGTGTTCCAGGTATTTTTCAGACCCTGCATTCTGATGAATCAGCTGGCACTATCCAGACAAGTAAAATGGCTCATCTAGTCTTGTGACCTCCACTCAGGAACTGAAACAGCATAAAAGAAAAGCTTCAATCCCCTATGATTTCATCCCCAACCAAACCAATCAGCATTCCCCATTCCCTAGTCCCCTGCCCACCAAACTATCCTTACAATCCCTAGCCTCAGAATTTTCAGGAAGGCTGATTTGAGCAACAGTAAAACTCTTGTCTTCCATTTAGCTTGCCCTGCCCTTAGTAAACTCTTTCTCTATTGCAATACCACTGTCTCGGTAAATCTGCTTTTCTGTTCTCAGTGTGATGTGCATTCATTTGTTGTGTATAACAGTGGTCCTCAGGCATAACCCCAACTGTCTATATTTCAAGCTCCATGGGGTGGGGTAGAGCTCTTCCACTGCAGCATGTGGTGGACTGTTTACAGCTGCATTGCTGTGTTGATGCAAACTCCACTGGCCATAGGGGCATTGCAGACCTGTGCTTTGCAAGGGGCTGGATCTTGTGCTTATGCTCTTGCCTCTTGCTGTAAGTAAATGATGTGCTGTGTACATGTGTCTGTTCTTAGCCACCTTGAATCATATGCTGGTTTCTTCCCTGGCTGGCACTTATCTGCCTTTTAATCTTGGCCATTTTTGTAACTCAAAAAAATTACACTTCAAAATATGGCACTTTGGCATGTTGAACTAAAGAAACAGTCTCAAGTTCTCTCTGACCTTCCCCAGATCTCATATCAGTCTTCTGTCTCTCCCAAACAAAGGGTGTAACTATCCCTGAAATTCCCTTATCTATCTAGAAACTGGAACTTCCAAAGAGGAACACAATTGCCTTTGTTTCTTCCCTAAAATTTCATTAGCCAGAGAACATGAAAACTCATATTACAGAGAAAGAGACTGAAAATTAAACAGCTGGAGCCCAGAACTTTGTCTCAAATCATTTTGTGTTCTCTGATCCCATTCTATTTACAAGAGAATCATTTATGAGCAAATTTCTGTCTTCAAGTCCATTCATCTCTCCTAAAATTATTTACTACTCCTCTAAAATTCTATAGCCTCCCTTTCCCTATTCTGTAGGAAGAAGGTATTGAAGCTTCAATTATCTGTCCCTTCATTGAGCTTCATACTTTGTGTAAGGCTCCCATGTATATGCATGTTAAATACATTTGTATGTATTTTTTCCTGTTAGTCTGTTTACATCAGGTAATTTCAATAGACCTAGACCTAACCCTTCAGAGGGAAAGTCTGAACTTCCTTATGGCTTTTCATGTTACATTCTGTCCTGCAGCACAGCCAGACCATCCAATGAACACTGACACAGTACCTAAGAACTGTCCTCTATCCATCGACTCCATAACCTATAGCAAAGTGGGCCCCACACGTACTAAGGGGTGGCTGGCATGTTCCAAGAGTAATCCACCCTGGAAGTCAGAGAAGCCTGTGGCAGAAAGTGAGGGGCATGATATATAAGCCTGAGGATCAAGGCACTGAATGCATCTGTACAAAAATGGTCAAAATCTTCATGGACTTAGTTATTGCAACAGTGATTGGTGGAAGAGGAGGATTCGAGGTGGTGCAGAGGGCAATAAGACAAGTTGTAACCAGAAAAACATTCTGATAAAACTCTTGGCTGTGAATTCACTCCAGTTCCAGATGAGTCTCATATTGAGCCACACTATTTAATAGCAGCTCAGTTAAGTCTTGGAAGAGAGTTCTGAGAAAAAGCATGTTTGCAGCACCAAATAGATGCACATAACAATCTTCTCACCTTTCATCCAACCTATTTTTCGTTAGCCCTTTCCACAATAGATTTCCTTTTGGGAGAAATGGCACTGACTATATAAGAGTTATTTAAGATTTAAATGTTTTCAGAGTAAGAGTCCAGGCCACAGTTACCTGTTTCAATTGCCTTTGTTAGCATCTAACATTCTTAGAGCTGAAACAGCAGACCATTTCAGTTTTCAGTCCAAGCCTTGAACTATATATCTGAGTATCACTTCTACTGAAAGAAAGTTATAAGGTAGAGCTTTGCATTGGCTCTAACTAATCTACTTTGCTGAGCTAAATTGCTTGAGATTTAGCACAGAGCTTTGCTGCAATCTTCTAAAGGTGAAAAATCAGGTGCAGAGCAAATGAGATTAATGTCTCAGGCAGCATCATGTATTTCCTTTGCTTAACATGGAGCATGCCATATTTCCTTTCTTGGTGCGACTTCAAAGAATTATCATATTTTAGAGTGTAACTAATTGTAAGAGAGAATGGAAGTTCATTTCCACAGATGAGTTAGCCCAGGAAGGAAGTGGTTTTCTTTTATCTTTATTTGCATTCCCAAGGATAACTAGAGAGATGGGCATAAAAGCGTCTGTATTACGGCTGCCCAGCTGCTTGGACAAAACCTTTGTCTTCTATTGCTGACATGTACAGGATCTGCTGTTTGCTTCAGCTGTATTTGTACTGGAGAACAATTCTTAAGTTGATTGGTACAATAATGGCAATGGTGATGACGACGATGATGATAACTAATAATTAAACAAAGGAACAAGAGGTTGTGCTGGGCCCGTTACACTGTCTCTTCATTTGGCACCCTCAATATGCATATGGATTACATATCATTAACAGCCTTCCACAAATTAGGCAGTACGCTCCAAGAAGCAATGAGTACTCAAGACTTGAAATAAAACCCCAACTCTTTATTTTCTTCTTTGACTCTTTTTTTTTTTTTTTTTTGAGACGGAGTTTCGTTCTTGTTACCCAGGCTGGAGTGCAATGGTGCAATCTCGGCTCACCGCAACCTCCGCCTCCTGGGTTCAGGCAATTCTCCTGCCTCAGCCTCCTGAGTAGCGGGGATTACAGGCATGTGCCACCATGCCCAGCTAATTTTTTGTATTTTTAGTAGAGACAGGGTTTCACCATGTTGACCAGGATGGTCTCGATCTCTTGACCTCGTGATCCACCCACCTCGGCCTCCCAAAGTGCTGGGATTACAGGCTTGAGCCACCGCGCCCGGGCTGACTCTTGATGTAAGAAAGATACTGTACTTTATGTTAAGAACATTACTTGAGCATCAGACATTGACCAGAGGTCAGAGGTAGAATGTCAGAGATGGACATGAAGCCTTAAAAATCATTTATTCATAGTTTATTATTCTACATATTAGGAATTGAATAGATAAAGTGGTGGGCTGAAAGTCACAAAATCATTTTTAAAAAAATACCCTAGCCCAGTATTTAATTGGTGTAGGCACTACAGTTGACTATAGTATAATCTGCAATTATGCCAAGCCCATATTCAATGTCTTAACCAAGGATGGGTTAATAACAACACAGTGTAGGTGTATAGAAGATTGAATCTACTTCTGATTTTTTTGTGGCTGAAACTATAGCTCAGAGAACAAGTAATCATTGAATGGCTCTGATGTCAATTGATTAGATCCCTACTGGCTCAGACCTCCCTTGTTTCAAGGACCCCGTATCACCACCACCAGCACAAGGTAATGCCCTAAGTCTTATCCTTCCTTTTCTAGACAAGATTGGAAAGCCATTGCAGTGAAGTTTTTGTGTAATTGCACAATCTGCTTAACAAAGATGCAACAATTGCTGAAACTAACACATTGGCTGGCAAGTTCCATAATAAGTTGAAATAATTTTTGGTACCTGATACATGAAAATCCAAATTTGTTGAACTGAAGTCAGAGTTGCAGGGACTAATGTTTGAAGAAATTGCCATTTGTAGATGAAAGTTAGTGGCAAAGAGCAAACTGTACATGGTAGCAGATACTCTGTTATCTGGACATATAACAGAGAAGACACTGGATTATATTGTGTAGTAACTGCTTGTTGGAGAACAAACTTTCTTCAGAACATTGTCTTGCTCTTTCCCAGATATATAAAACTGTCTGAGTCAGTGTGTTCTCTGCACTTCGTTTCCCACCTTGACTATAAATTCTTACTGTTGGTCTCCATTGGCAGAGTTACTGAAGCCAACGAGGCTGGCACTTCAGAAGGTCTCACTTGTGTGGTTTCTTCGAAGGCCTTCAGGGGTGGATCCTAGCAACTTGCTGATATGCCCGTATGTTTCCTAAAATTTGCCAAAATATAGCATATTGATTATTCTGAGTTGAGAGTCTGCCTTTCTACTCTGATGTGCCTTCTTCACACTTTCCTTCACATTGTATGGCATTAACTGAGGGCATTTTTGGAATTTGGTTAAGGGAAAGTGAATTAGGGAAAACTGAATTTCGGTTCGGAGTATTATATTTATATATCTTTCAGTAGCTTCCATGTTTACTTGAGTTTTTGCTAGCACCTTAATATAGCAATGACTAAAAGAAGCTGACTATTGCCCTCTCTGATCTCTCAGGGATGTGTCACTAAAGTATAGGGCCAGTATGTGTCCTTTGTCACTTAGCACCAAAGGTATGTGAACAATTAAGGAGAAAATGGGAGGAGATGCAAACACAAATCTCTAAGAAGTTGCGTCTTTATCCCGTCATCTATCCCACCACTGATACTTTATGCAGGAAAAAGTATATGCAACTGGTAGAATTCAAAATCATGTCAAAGGGTTTACAGAAAACATACCGGAAGTGGACATTTGACCCATTCCTTATCCCTTATTGCACTTTCCAACACCAAGTGCTTGAGAAGAATTATTACTTTCCATCTTCCTTTAATGTTTGAACCCGTACCTTTTTATCAATGTCATAAAAATACATGCTAATTATATTGTAAGAGATTGGCATTTAGCTTACTTAGAACACTGCCCTGCTCATTCACAACTTTCAATGATTATTATTTTGATTCTTCTATTTGCAGCTGTAAGTCTCCTATTTTTCGTTTCATAACTGGAGAAATAATAGTGCAAAAACTGTGAATCCGTTTTTCACACTGAGAGCCAATCTATAAACAAAACCTGGAAGACATAAACACCATGATAAAATAGCATTGAACATAAGCAGCATCCCCATTGTCAAAGTAAAAACATATGTTTTGTTAACAGAAATAGACAGATGAAGAGGGAGGAAAAGGGAAAGAAAGGCTGTCCTAGTAGCTAGTGAAACTCAGACATAAGATTATGTCTTAACAAGCCAGCAGAAGAAGCTTAGAGCAAAGTGGATTTCATATTATTTATCTTTTATGCATTTATATAGATACATGAATATATGTGTATATATATGTGTTTATATATACATATGTGTGTATGCCTTATTGACACGTCTTCATGTTACCCCATTTCAAGACAATTCTGCAAGACTTTTAGCATTGTGTCAATTTAAAGTCATATATTTATGTTTAAATATTATATGTGACTCTCTACATGGACTAGTAAAAGTTAGTGTTCCCAGCTTTACAAATAAATACTGGCATTACATAAAGCCTTTTACCGACATTGATTTTTCAGTGAATCGCATTTAAAGTTACCTCACATGTAATTTTGAATCATGGAGCAAAACTGCACTGATAGCCCATTTTACAATGCAGGGGATTAGGCTGGCATTATACTTAAGCACTTACTAATTCATAGGATGGCAATCTCCACTGTGGCTCCCTGGAACACGGTGAGAGGCTTTGCTTCCCCAGGTTGCTGAAGCTGTAATTAAAGACTTATAAAAGCACCAATCTCCCCGTGCTAATTACTTGCTGCTTAAAACCTAGTTGGGATATATAACTTGGCCCTATGCAACTTCTGTCCTTTTCCTTTTCTAATGATCACACTAATTGTAGCTATTTTATAAATCCACTGCTAAAGAAGAAGAAAAGTTGTAAACTGCTAATATTTTTGGCTGTTTGAAAACACAAGATAAAGTGATTTTTAAAGAAATTTATAAAAATAGTTTGTTATAGTTAAGGGCAAATTATAATCTAGAAATTTGATTAAATTAAATGTAGATACTTTTTTCTTTTTCCTGAGGATTCATTAAATGATAAAGTGGACTCACACTCTTATACTGATCTATTGTTTGCAGGATATCCTGTACTACTAACAAAATGCTCAGCATCACGTTTGATTAATCAGAATCATAGAAAGGGCCTTTTTGAAGGAAGAAATGGAAGTAAGGACTAGTTGAGGCAAAAGTCACCTTTTCCTAGTGAACATGAAGAAAAATTCCTGAAGATCAAAGGAGATTTTAGAGATATGTTTGTACCTTAAGAAATGATAAATTTTCTCCACATAAAAATAAGTCATTTTTTTTTACAGTCTACAATGGTATAAACTTGATTAAGCTCATTGCTGCATAAGAATGCAGCAATAGCATGCATGATTGATGCATGCTATTCTTTACCATACAAAACAAACTTAAAAACGTTATCTTAGAATCTATCCCTCTTCCAGCTGATTTTTTATCCACCTTCCCCTCTTTGTCACATGCTTCCTCATTAATTAATCATTTTAGCCTCTTACCTAGAAGGTTCTAAGCTCTCTTTCTCAGAGGAAAAACAGGGGAATTTGCGGGCTGAAGAACAAAAAGTAAAACAGGCTTTCTCAAATCATATATGTTCTTTGTGCTCAAGGAATTGACCTGTTGTTTATTTCTTCAGGGAAACTCAAAACATTCTCTGAGCAAGAAGAGTAGGATTTAAATACTAAAAGTTGAAAGGATATTTCCACTCATTACACTAGGAAGATTCTACACTCTGCAATTAAAGGACAATTGTCTCCACATGTATATTCTCCCCAACTTACTGTCCTCACTGTTTCAGGGCACACAGGAGAGCTGCAAAAAAGGCTTACCTTTATAATGGACTATATTTGCTCCCTCTTTACAAAGGTGGAACTCATTTAGACATGCTCAAATTTTATTTCTGAGATTACAGCTGTTTTCATGAAGGCTGTAATCAAAGTGTGGAATGCTTACAAAGATTACAAACTTAAAATTCGATGTTCCATCACACCTTCTTAGAGCTTCTCAGGAAGTCATCAAGGCTTCTTTTCTATCAAGCCAATACTAGAACAAGAGAGAAAGCCATATTGTGGCACATTCTTGGATAATATTTATTTAATCATTGAGTCATTCAGATAACTACTGTTCATGGGTCCTCCAAGTCAAGCATTGGGCTGCATACTGCTGAACACGCCAAGTTACGTCAGGCTACACGCAATGAGCTTTTGGACTTGTTAAAGAAATAGGGCATCAAGGACTGTTATGGAACGAGAGACTGTCAGCACTTACTGTAGCATGGGAAACAGAAGGCCCCTATTCAGTGCAATGGCAAAATGATAATGGTAGTGAACTGATAATGGTAGTGAATACAAGAGACATTCATCGTGTTATTAGTATTTTCCTAAGATGCACACAAGTTTTACCCGGAGATAAGAGTAAGAAGAGACAATTTCAAGCTGGGAATTTTAGAGAGGATTTGGACAGAAGGTCACGTGAGATGAACTTCGAAAGACAGGATGGTTGTTGAGACAATGAAATGATTAACTGGAGAATTTTAACATAGTGGGAAATCCTGAGTAAATCACAGAGATTAAAAAGTATGTGTAACATGGAAGGAATATGAAACAAATTCAACATTATGGCAGCAAAGACTTTAAAAGTAGAGAGAAAGTGAAACTGGAAGGCTATCTGCATCAGGCTGTGGACACTCATGAATTTCAGGTTAGGGAGCTGGAATTATAGCCTGTAGGTAATAGGGAGCCTTAGAGAACTCCAGTGTTCACTTTGATGAGCAGCCCCAGCTATCCCTACAATGAAAAGTGTGCAATGAGGGAGCAGGCAGAGCCTCCAGCTGTCAGCCCCTTGAAGGATTCCTGGGCTGCAGGGCACCTCACTGAATATCAGTGACTGACCAGGGTGGAGATAGAAGGTCTGGCTTTCTCAACTCAATAGGAGACAACTCTGAAGGGCCATTTTAGATGCAGAGCTCCCTGCAGGCCGGCCAAGGCTGGGATCAGCCTGTGTTGCATCTTGGCTCCTCCCCGTGCTCTCTCCTCCCCACCCCCCAGTACCTGTCCATGGTGCTAATCCTAAAGGCACTAAAGATCTCAGAGTCTGCTTTACAGGATGCTCGACCTACTGCAAAGACTTGGAGCTGAGGAGTAACATGATTAGAACCGTTATAAAGAAATGTCAATGTAGCAACAAAGTGCAGAACACCAGAGGATGGAGAGGTGTGGGGACCGATTTTAGGATTTTCTAAACCTTGCAGGAGGGAAGGAGGCTACACAAGGGTAGCATGGAAAAACTGACTCAACAGGAGGAATATGCCAAAATGGAATCCTTGCAGGTTTATGAGGGGTCAAATGTTTGGAGAAAACGTGAAAGAATCAGTAAGTGTTCAAAGTTGGGTGACTGAAATGGTGCTGTCAGAAGAAAATAGGCACAGGGAGGAAAGGACAGAGAGGGTGACCATGATGAGCTCAGTCTTAGTCACATTAAGTGTGGCAGGCTGGAGGGACATGATAGCCAGATGTTTATTAGTTGATGGGATTTCCAAGCTGATATTGAGAACAGAAATTAGGTAGAGACAAAGATAAGTTATTCTCAAGAAGGATGCTATTGGATTATGCATACACTGGGGAGATGTGCGTGAGACAGAGGACAGTTGTGGTTCTTATATTTAGGAAGCAGGAAGAGAAAGGAAGGGGAGCTGAAAAAGAAAAATCATTCCCGATCAAATGTGTCCGAGAAGAAAAAAATACCAGGAGAACCCAGCGTCTCAGAAGCCAAAGGGCAAGTTATATATTGTAGTAGCAAGAGGAGGCTGTGGACAAATCCTTCAACCAGAAGAGGGGCTAGAAAAAATGCCTCACGAGTGAGCAGGAGAGGGCAGCGAGGGGGAACAAAGTGTGTACAGGGAAGGGGTGCAGGGAGGAAGGCGCAGGAACTACTAGCTGGAGAGACAGTAAAGGTGTTTCCCAATTGTAGAGTGCTAGAAAGTTTGAGTGGAGAACTTTTTATGGAGGAAGGTGGAGAATTTAATTCTTCAAATCTCCATTCTCCATGGAAATCAGACAAAAAAAAACAGTGAGAAAAAGACAAAAATCTCTGCCATCTCAAAGTGACCCCACCCACAAGTTGAAAAGGAGCCACCTTAGATTACATTCAAGGAACAGAACCTCGGGAACCCCTGCAAGCAGGAGGCAGTGCTGGGGCAGGGGAGAGGAAGGAAATGCTTCAGGAAAAATAGTTTGATTTTTTTCATAGAAGAACAAGTGTTGAGTATACAAGAATTGAGGTAGGATGTAGAGAGTTGGGAAAATGCTGCCATGGTTGGGACTTCTCTGGTAAGTAGGAGATGTTAATAAGACTTAGAATCCCTTTGTAATTACATTTGTCTGATGTGACTGTAAGCAAAGAGTGGGCCCGTCCAGGAAACAGCATTTACTATGCAATGTCTGTAGGCAGAAGAGACAGGCCCTATGCAGGGGGAATGCTTGAAGATCATGAGCATGACCGAGAAAGAGAGTGACAGACACAAGATTGACAGGATATCTCCTTGCATTTTTTGCATATATGCTGTAAACAAATGATAGTGCATAAAAACATTCCAAGAGCGGTGTGAAGACACAAAGATGCCACGTGTTATGGTGTGAGAGAGAAACCTCACAAGAGGGGAACTAAAAATAAGGCAGGAAAACATGTAGAGTGGAAAGACTATGGACTTTGGAGCGACCTAGAACAGGATGTATGTAGGAAACGAGGACAACCTAACTACCTCAGTCTTAGAATAAATCATAGAAAGCATTTGTGAATCATCTCACAACTAAGAGATTCTTCCATCTTCTCCCTCTCAGCATATAAACTAGTGTTTTCAAACCAACTGGCTGCTCCCCTACAGAAATTAAATCAGAACAGCTTATCTTTGACCAAAGCAACAGTATTTTTAAAACTCATCTAGTCCTCAGATTATTTGGCTATGCAATTGAAATAGAGAACCACTGATATGTATGTGTATATATGTGTGTGGGTGTGTATATATATAATAGAAAGGCTAAATGTTTGTGGTGATGGATATACCATTTACCCTGATGTGATTATTATGCATTGCATCCCTGTTTCAAAAATATCTCATGTACCCCATAAATATATATACCTAATATATATACAGTATATATATATACATACTGATAAATATACATATATCTCATAAATGTCCACACACATATCTCATATATATGTGAGTTATATAGGTTTTGGTGGTTAGGAGGTACTTTAAGTTAGGATATAAATTATTATTTATATATAATAATAATTTAATTATACATTTTAAAATAACAAAAAGAGCATAATTGCATTGTTTATAATAGAAAGGATAAATGCTTGTGGTGATGGATATACCATTTACCCTGATGTGATTAATATGCCTTGCATCCCTGTTTCAAAAATATCTCATGTACCCCATAAATATATATACCTAATATATAACACAAAAATAAAAAATAAAATATTTAAATAAGTGTGTCATCCTCTTAATTTCATCAGAAAATTCTGGTTTTATATGAAAATATATGAAACATGAGCAACTATACACGAACCTCTTTCTGATTTTTTCTCAGAATATGTATTTTTTTCTCAACTTCTCTAAATTTTAAAAAATGTAGTTCCGTTTTTAAATTATTAAGGAATCTCCATATTGCTTCCCATAATGGTTGTATTAATTTACATTTTTGCTAACTGTGTACAAGAATCCTTATTTCTCTGCAACTTCACCAAAACTTATCTTTTGTCTTTCTGATAAAAGCTTAAATGTGTATAAGGTGATATCTCATTGTGGTTATAATTTGCATTTCCCTTATAATTAGTGATGCTAAGATTTTTTTCATGAATCTATTGGTCATTTGTACGTCTTCTTTGGAGAAATATTTGTTCAGATCCTTTGCTCATTTTCAATAAGGTTATTAGCTTTCTTGTTATTGAATTTTGTTCTTGTTATTGAATTTAATATTTTCATTATTAACACCTTAGAAGATGTATGGTTTGTAAATATTTCCTAGCACTCTGTGGATTGTCTCTTCCCTCTGTTTTTTTATTTCCTTTATTGTGTAGAAGCCTTTTAGTTTGAAAACCAAAAATAGAACTTCTGTATGATTCAGCAATCCCAAGTCTGGATCCAAAGAAATTGAAATCAATATATCAAAGAGATATCTGAACTTCAATGTTTTTGCAGCCAATGTTTCTTGCAACCTTACTCACAATATTCAAGACATGCAATCAACCTAAGTGTCCATCAGTTCACAAACGGATAAAGAAAATATGGCATACAGACATCAGAATACCACTCAGCCTTAAAAAGGGGAAGAAATTGTATCATTTACAACAGGATGAACGAACCTGAAAGACATACTTCATGAAACAAGCCGTACATGGAAAGACAAATACTTCATCATCTCACTTGTACTTGGAATCCAGAAAAGTCAAACTCATAGAAGTAGAAAGTAAAATGGTTGTTATGGGGCTGGGAGTGGAGGTTGAGGAGTACAATTGAGGGATCTTGGTCAAAGGATACAAAGTTTCAGTTAGAAATAATAAGTCTGTGAGATTGCACAGCAAGTTGAATGTGGTTAATAATATTCTATTGTATATTTCAGGATAGATAAGGATAAACTTCAAACGATTCAAATGATTTGCAGAAAATGATAAGTAAATGAAATGATGGATATGTTAATTAGCTTGATTTAATCATAGCATATTGAATATAGATGTCAAAACATCACTTTGTATCCCATAAAAATATACAACTATGATTAGTCAATTAAAATAATATTAATTTGAAACTGTGGCTTTTAAATCATCCATCTTTAAGAAAAATAACTAGTTTACTTTTGATATTCCATAATTTCAGTGTCTTATTAGAGAAACACATTTGTTTAATTTATACATCTAAATGTTTGGATATTTCCACTAAACAAAATAATAAAATACTTGTTTTTTTTAGGGGGGGAGTGGAGGAGGGAAAGCGATGGAAGGTGCTGGAGGGCTGGGGTGTAAGTTGGGGACAGATTATGAGATGACCACACACCTTTTTTTTAAAAAAAAAAAAAAAAAAAAGGAAAGAAGGAGAGGAAAAGAGAGAAAGAAAAAGAGGGAGAAAGAACAGGAATATTGCTTTATTCTATGAATGGGTATTAATAATGGCCGATCAATATTTTGTGTATTTAAAGTGGAGAATATATATTTTGTGTATTTAAAGTGGAGAGCTCTATAAGTACTTATTAAGTTTACTTGTTCCAGATCTGAGTTCAAGTTCTGGATATCCTTATTAATTTTCTGTCTCGTTGAGTCTAAATCTCTTTATGGGTCTTATGTATCTGGGTGTTAGGATGCGTTGATCCTTTTGATCCTTTTACCACTCTATCTTTGTTGCTTTGAAATCTGTTTTATCAAATACATGAATTGTAACTCCTGCTTTTTGTTTATTTATTTATTTTTGCTCTCCATTTGGTTGGTAAATCTTTCTCCAACCCTTTGTTTTGAGTCTTTGTGTATCATTGGATATAAAATGGGTCTGGATGTAGTATACCGTTAGGTTTTGGCTGTATCTTTTGATTGGGGGATTTAGTCAATTTAAATTTAGGATTACTGCCATTTGATATTAACTGGCTATTTTATCTATTCGTTAATGTAAATTCTTGTTTTAAATATGTAAAATACTTGTTTGTACATTGAAGAAGGTTGCTTCGGAGAATGCATCAAGAATGGGATTTAACATCATGTACAGAATCACGTATTGGTCTCACGGTTGACCAGCCTACATGAGCCTTGCCAAAACACTTCATTTTTAAAGCCTCATTGCATCATCTATGTAATGAGCAGAATAATTCAATCATCCTATCGGCAAATCATTAATGAGGCAGAGCACATAGTACAGCAAAGATTCTCACCTCCTCCCTTTCCTCAACAAGCCTTCACCTGCTGCATTTCATAAATTTACATAATTTTAATTTCTTTATTACTAAGCTTATACGTGTAGATTCAGCAACATCATTACATTCAAAGATTCATAGTTAACAGGCACACATATTTAGCTGTCTATCTAAAATAAATGGCTTCTGTCAGTTCCCTGGATGACTCTCAATCTGGATTTTTCCCATCTCTTCTTAAAACTTTTGAAGTCTAACATGCATACAGCAAATTACATTTCATGAGCAAAGAGTTAAATGAATGTTCAGAAACTGAATGTATGCATGAAACCAGCACTCAGAGGAAGACATGGTAAGTGACCAACAAATCAGAAGCCCTTAAATGCCTTTTCCAGCCAGTAACTGCCATCTCCCGTCAGAGTCCCTTCTCCTGACTTCCAGCAACAAAGACCACCACCCTATGTTCTTATGCTTTATGTAATTGGAACTAAATAGTACTTCATCTTTTCTGTTGAGCTTCATTTGCTCAACAATTTTTTTGTGAGAATCATCCATATTTTGATTCTCATTATTGTACAATATTTAAATGGGAATATATCACAGTGTAATTGCCCACTTTATTAGTGATGGGCACTAGGCTAGATTCCAGGTTGGATAGTGTGATACAGACATTTTAGTGCAAATCTTTTCATGAACACATGTACATATTTCCATTTAGCCTCTGTCCAGGGGTAAAACTGAGTGGCTGTACGTTTAACTTTAGCAAATACTTATATAGAGTTCTCCAGCGAGTTTGTACCAATTTACGAACCTGCCAGTAACGTAGGAAAGTTCTGGTTCTAGTTGCTGTACATCCTCATCACTTGGTACTTTCATCTTTTTCATTAAGTTCATTCTGAAGTGGTTCTGAAGTGCATAGAAGTGGTTTTGCACTGTGGTTTTAATTTAATTTTCCTTGATGATTAACAAGGTTGAGTACCTTTCAATATGTTGGTGATTTGAATTGCCTATTATATGACATGCCTGTTGAAGTGTTTTGTTCATTTTTTCTATTTTTTTTTATTGATTTTAGAAGTTCTTTATATGTTTTGAGTGCAAATTTTTCATAGCATTGCATTTACTTATCTAATGATTTATCCATCTAATCTATTTACCCATCAGTGATGGTTTGGATATTCGACTGCTCCAAACCTCATGTGTTAATATGACCCCAAGGCAGGACCTAATGGGAGGTGTTTGGGTCATGGGGCAGGTGCCTCACGAATAGATTAATTCCCTCCCTGGTAGGGATGAGTGAGTTCTTAATCTTGTTTCCTGGGAGAGTTGATTGTTGAAAGAGCCCAACAGCCCCCTCTTGCTTGCTTTCTCTCTCCATGTGATCTCTGCACAGCCAGCTCCACTTCTCGTTCCTCCATGAGCAGAAGCAGCCTGAAGCCCTCATCGGAAGCAGATACCAGTGCCATGGTTCTCATATAGTCCACACAACTGTGAGCCAAATAGAACTCTTTTCATTATAAATTACCCAGCCTCGGGGGTCCTTTATAGCAACACAACCAGACGAAGACACCATCTGTCTTTCATCTATTCATGTATCATCTATTTGTCTACCTGCCCCATCTTGTCCCTCTCTGTGGGTTCCTTTTTCTCTCTCCCAGTGATGTCTTTTGGAAACCATCATCCTCAGGAAATTAACACAGGAATAGAAAACTAAACACTGCACGTTCTCACTCATAAGTGGGAGTTGAACAATGAGAGCACATGGACACAGGGAGGGGAACATCACACACCGGGGCCCGTTGGGGGATGGGGGGCAAGGGGAGGGAGCCCATTAGGACAAATACCTAATGCATGCTGGGCTTAAAACCTAGACGAAGGGTTGATGGGTGCAGTAAATCACCGTGGCACATGTATACCCATGTAACAAACCTGCAAGTTCAGCACATGTATCCCAGAACTTAATGTTTTTTTAAAAAGGGAAGTTCTTAATGTCAATGTGATTTGACTTACCACTTTATTTCTTCCATAATAAGCACTTTCGTTCTTAATCTTTTTTAAGCCATCACTTCTTTCACCATCCTTCAATATTTGTGTTCTCCAGGGATCTCAGCCACATTTCACATATTTTGCACACTTCTGTTGGGTGAATTCATGTTTCAACTATAATGAAAGTGTGCACATTTTGCAATTTTCAGCCAAGATTACATTTCAAAGTTCTAAGCCCATATGTTTGTCATAATTAGGGAAAAATTTGTATACAGTGAAATGCACAGATGCTAAATGCAAAATTTGAAAAGTTTTGAAAAATATGTATACGTGTAATCATCAGAGTAATAAAAACCTAAAGATTTGTTAGATACGTATCCCCCACGCATAGGGAAACATTTTCTTTTTTATGACCACAGCTTAGATTTGCTTGTTATAGGACTTCATACAAAGTTTCAAACATATGATAGATACTCTTTGGGGCCACTCTTCTTTCCTTCAACATAATGCTCTTGAGAATCATCCATATTGTTCTGTTTTTATAGTTCATAATTTCGGTTGCTGAATAGAGTTCAATTTTATTAACATACCAAAATTTTATATCCGTTTTTATATTAATGGGCATTTGATTTGTTTTAGTGTTGGAATATTATGAATTAAGCTGTCATGAACATTTAGGTGCAAGAAATTTGGGTTCAGATATTTCTTTTCTACCCTATCTTGATATATTAGCATTGTTTTATCTAGCTATTTTTGACTTGCAAATTTTTCCTTAAGTGTTTATTACAAGTAGGGTCATAGAGATAATTGCCAACAATTTTCCTTTTTTATGTCTTTTTCAGACTTTTCTGCTTAGGGACATTCTGCTCGTATAACATTAGTAGTGAAGCTTTTACATTTTGCTATTTTCTGAAAAGAACTTTGCATAAAATTTGTATTATTTCTTTCTAAAATGTTTGCCATGATTTACCAGTAAAATCACCTGGGTCTGGAGCCTTTTTGAATAATAGGGTCTTTGATTATAAAATCAATTACTTTAAAAATAGAGAGATATTCATGTATTCTATTGTATATTTTATCAATTTTTATATTCTTTTCAAATAATTTGCCTGTTATGTTTATATTTGTCTAATTTATTGGTTTTTGTTGTATTCCCTATAATGTTTTATTGCCTGTAGGATGTGATGGATATTCACATCCTTTTCATAATCTGTGTTTTGATAATGCTTTTATTGATCCAGATGGTTTAGGGATATTAATTTTATTCACACTCTCATAGAATAAACATTTGACTTTGTTAATATTCTATATTATTCTCCTGTTTTGTATTTCATTAATTTCTGCTCTTATTTGTATTCCCCATATTTTGTACATTTATAATTTTTTTTCTTTTTAAATCTAGGTTCTTATCGTAAAAATTTAGATTTTAAAAAATCTTTTAATTTTTCTATGAATTATTTAAAAATATACATTTCCTTAAGAATTGCTTTAGTTGAATTTTATAATTCTTTTAATTATCAGTTGGTTGAAATTATTTTTTAATTTCTGTTGTGGGTACTTTTTTGAAAAATGAGGTTTTTAGAAGCTTTTAATTCCCTACTATTTGGTTTTCTTAAAATAAATATCGTATGTTTATGGATGTCTAATGATTGCCTTAAAAATCAGAAAATACATTCTGTAAGATTTCCATCTTGAGATTCATTGAGATTTATTTCACAGTCCAAGATATGTTCTATTTCAACAAACATCGAATGTGCCCTTAAAAAGAATGTTTATTCTGCAGTTGTTATGTGTACTATTCTATAAATATTAATTAGGTCAAGACTGTAATGTTGCTCATATCTTTTATAATATTAATACTTTTTTACCTAGTTGTTTTATCAATCATTGAGAAAGGGGTATTAAAAGCTCTAATTTTATTTTGTAAATCTGTTTATATCTCCCTTTAATACAGGTTGTCGATTTTTGCTTCATCTATCTCCACTATTAGGTACATACACATGTATGACTATTACATGATTCGAAGAATCTATGAATATGTTATGTGGCAAAAGGGCCTTTGCAGAAGCAACAAAATTAAGAATCTGGTGATGAAAAAATTGTCCTGTTTTATCAGGGTGGGCCCAGTCTTTTCACCTGAGTCACTGACACTGAAGAACCTTTTCCCAGTGACTTCAGATTCAGAGAGAGATGTGACTCTAAAACGTTGAGCAGATGAAGGCAAAGTTACTGGCTTTGAAGATGGAGGAAAATCAGTCAAGGAACATGGATAATCTCTAGAAGCTGGAAAAGTCAAGAAGAAAGATTCCCACCCAGAGAATTAGACAAAAGCAGCAGCCCTACCTTCACTTAATTTTAGCCTATGTCAAATTTCTAATCAAAGAACCTTGAAAAAATAAATTCATGTTGTTTTAAGCCACTGAATTGGTAGCAACTTGCTATAGAAGCAATATAAAACCAACAAAATTACTTTGAGGTTAACACAGACATACCAGATTGTTATGCTAATGGCTAATATGCTGTATCTCCCCCACCTCTTCCCTTTTTTACTTTGAAACTCTTCTTGGCTTTATGTTTAAATTGCATATTTTGAAGAACTGGATCTTGTTTTTGTTTTTTATACAATCTGTGAATCTCTTTTAATATGGGACTTTTTTTCATTTATATTTTATGTAATTATCAATATGATTGTGTTATATATATGTATATAATCTAATATAATAGATTTATAATGCTACTCTATATAATATATAAGATCTCGAAACAACATAATTTAAAAAACACTCCTGTTCTAACATTGTTATTATATATTTTACAGTTATATACATTATTAATTCCACAAAAAAAAGTTATACTTTATTTTCAACAGTAAACTATGTTTTTAAAATACTAAGAGAAGACCAGATGTATGTCTTTTTCATTCCTGGCTGTGAAACTGAGTCTCTAGCTTCCATTTGGTGTCATATACCCACAACCTAAACAGATCATTAAATATTTCTTCATGTGGAACACTATTGGCAATGAATTCTATCAGTTTTTATTGACCTAAAAAATTGTTTTGCTCTGGAGCTGTTCCTATTTGGCCATCTTGGTGGAATCCCTGTCTGTTGACTGAGTTTTCTTAAACATAGGTTGTATATTCAGGTTTCTTTGATGTCTAGTAATTGTTCCTCATATGTTCATCATTGGATGTGTTATAAAGACTGTTGTCTTCCACTGGGAGCACAGTTTTTCTTTTTGCAGAGTAGTAAATTATTGGCATAGCACTTTGGAATTGTAAAGACTTGAAGTCACACTTGGTCCAAACGATTCCATTTTATTGCTAAGCCCAGGGTGTACCAAGCTCTTCTAATTTGCTAGGATTCAAACTCAGATCTTTATCTCTCTCATGAAAGGTAGCAGTAGACACATTTGCTCCAGTATTTTAACCATCAACTGAAGTTTCTCACTGATCTCCTGAGTCCCCATCCACACGCACAGTTCAGTAGTTAGCCAGTGTTGTGAAAGGATTTTATACGGAGATTTGAGAACTCCCTCTTTTTAATTCTCTCCTGTTTTGGATCTCCACCCCTCAGTTTTCAGCTTCTCTGTTGGCATGAATCGCCTTCCCCCGACCTCTAAAGCTCTAATTACTTCTTGAGTCCTATTTTCAACATTCCCTTAGTGGAAAGTTTCTTCAGGTAAGAAATTTATAAACATGGATCTTGCCCAATTCCATTTCCTTCTTTCAGTGGTCAAATAACTTTCATATCCTGTTTGCTTTAGTTCCCTTTCAAGTACTTACAAGTATTTGGGTTTTCAAAAGTATTTTGTTCAGAGATTTTGTTGTTACCTGCTTTAGAGTGTGCTACATACTCACTTCACTGTTACCAAAACTGGAACCTTCTGGATCATTATTTCTGCCTGTTTCTTGAACAACTTCTTCCAAGTTTCCCTTAACTCTTCACCTCACACTCCCTCTGTAAATATCAAAATATATACAACTTGTTTCCTCATTTATTATTCAATCTAATTAACAAATATTACTAAGGGCCTATTGTGAGTTAAAAATTATTTTAAATTATGAGTCTATACCAGTGAGCAAGTTGGACACATTGTTGTCAGATAGGGCTTGTTTTCGTTGATGTCATCCTTCACATCGAGCTAGTCTTCAGGTTTAATCGATTCAACTTGAAAGAATTACAAAGTTGGCCCATATTTTTATATCATTCTATCTGTTTAATTATTGCGGCTTGCCTAAACCCTGAACAATGTCTTTTAAAGATCCCTTTCCAAAGAGTATCTTCTGCGTTTCCCAAGTGATCTTTCTAAAGATAAATATCAGCATATTGCTTTAATTTTTTAAATTACTAAATGTGTAAAAGAGCCTGTTTGTAATCTAGGACTTTTTGGCTTATCTCTCTGTCCTCATATTCATTTTTATATGCACCTTATATCAGCAATATTTTAAAAGTTAGACTTTACCAAGTATGATATGCTGTAATTATTTTGAGAAATATTTCTTACATACTTTGCATAATCTGTTCCCTTTTGTTCGAAAGCTTTTTTACCCATAACAGTAGTTTAATACATTATTAGGTTTCACAAATTCCTTCAACTTTAAACCTATAATCTTTCCTTTTTGAACAAATCTTACCTCTCCTCCAAGTACAGTAACCTAGTTCAAACTTAGGGACTTTTGTCACATGTCATGCATGTTTCTATTATAACTCTGACACTATACCCATAGTTTTCCCACTCTACCTTCCAAATGAGAAAAATATTTAAAAACTGCATCACTTTCATTTTTCTTTTATTAGATGATGACACAGGGTCTGCTCCATTACCTAACTTATTGGAAAATTTGTCTAGAAAACAGAGTTGAACCCCTGCTGGAAAAACACATCAGTGATCCAACAGCTAGCTCGGCTTTATTCATAAAAAAGACACAGACTTAGTTTCAAGTTATATATCCTGCTATGTCATTTTTGCTTCTCTTTACATTGAAATTTTCCATAAAGTAGCATACACATTTCCTTCAAGATTATCTGATGGCTTAGGGTTTATTGGACAAATAAAATAAAACAAAACAAAGCCTGTGGTCATGTTTTACTACATCAGGTAATATCCATTTCAATCAGGCTTGCTTTAGAAATATCCCTTGGTTGTACCATCTGAGAGGATGCAATTTGTTGATGTTAATTTCTTCCTACCCACCCTCCTTTCCAGCTCAAGTGATCCTTTAAATTACACCTTTCCACTAAGGCATTAATCTTCCATTGGGTTTCATTTTAATGTTTTCTCCACACATAAACTGAACAGAATTTAGAGCTGGGAGAGGACTTAGAAATCTTCTCACATAGTGCTTCTCAAATTTAGAAATATAAACCCTGTGGGCACACGGCTGTATTCCAGGGGGTGGTCTGAAGCGCTACAGGAAAAATCTCTGTGAAACAGGAGTTCTTCCCCAAAGCCCCTGAGGGAAGATAAAGTCAAATCTTTTGTTTGGAACTAATTTGAAGAATCATTTCATGCTAAAAGTAGTATACATAGTGAAGTTAAATGCAAATTAACTTTAGTAGTTAAGTTCATCAGGACACTTTTTTAAAAAATCTAAGTATGCATTCGTAAAGAGTTTTACATCTTCCATCAGGCATTCATTCTTCATTGGCCTTAGGCATTTGAATAACAGTGTTTGAAAAACAGTGATCTAATCTATTCTCCTTCCTTCCTCCCTCCCTCCCTTCCTCCGTCCCGTCTTTCTTTCCTTTTCTTTCTTTTCTTATTTCCTTCTTTCTTTCTCTTTTTCTTTCTTTCTTTCTTTCTTTTCTTTCTTTCTTTCTTTTTCTTTTCTTCTTGTCTTCCTTTCTTCCTTCCTTTCTTTTTCTTTCTTTTCTCTCTCAGAGATAAAACATGGCCAAAGAAGGGCAAATTAGCTGGCAACCTTCCTTCCACACATTTATGACTCCCTGCACCCTACCCTGCTCATGTGCTATTCAGCAGGTTTGTGTTAACTACATTAAAGAAAATTAATTCTTTAATTTATTTAACTAAATTAAAGAAAATTCTTTAAAAGGATAAAGAATGTATCCCTTTATGGAGAACATGTTTCTTTCCTCTCGGGCTCTAGTCCTATACCACAAGAGATGCCAGGGATACATGGGTGGCACGTCATCAACTCTATGTCACTCTGGAAAAACATTAGGCTCAGAGAAATTTAAAATTTCAGAAAAAATTTACAATGTTAACTGGGGCTAAGCTCCAAACACCTGTCTATTCCAATTTATACACCTTTCCCAAAATTCTTCGTCTGTATAAACAGTAACATGCTCATCACCAGCAAGCTGTGTGCCACACTAGGACCAGCAGGGACTCATTTTCTATTGGAACTCCCATGAGTTCTTAACTGAGTGAAGCACACAGATTGCCCTCCTTACCCTTCCCCAGCAAATCGAATCACAAGTGATGTGTGGCACCAAGATTCAAAGTCTGTGCAGCCACAGATGCCAGGAGAATATTTCCTGATTAAATTAAGGGCTTGTGAGTTTATTTCTTTTTCTTCATTTTTGGATCTTGGAATACCATTCAATGACTTTTCCCTAAATGGTTTCTCACTAATCCACTGGAATGTGATAAGCATGAAGTCATTGGAGATTTCTAAAGTGGAATGTATTCAAAATAAGTGATCAGGCTGGCAATTAAAATCTGTAAAATATTATTTGTTTCAGTTAATTCCTCAAAAAAATCCTTTTTCCTTAAAGCATAGCTTAATTTGCAATTTTGAATCCATTTCTTTTGCTTCATATTGTGAAACATAATAGTCTTTCCTAAATACATGCTAATAGTTAGTTCTAAAATTGTGGTAATAATCTGCTTAATAACCCAAGTGCTAGGTAAACTGACAGTTATAGTCTCAAAATGGATAATAAGTACAATCAGCTCTGCACAGGCAACCACATATCTTTTAGAAGTTGTGAAAACGTCATAACTGCAATGAACATTTTATTTAATTTGCATGATTTAAAAAGTACAGCATGTGCCTACATTCAATTTTGCTAAGATTTACTAAGTGTGAAGTTCCTTAAAAGAGATGAGCTGTTGTCAAATGTATATTCTCAAGCCATTCTTTGAGGGAGATGATCACTGAAGAAACCAACAAGGACAAATATTTTATGCTCTGCTTATTTCATTTATTTCTCCAATTAGATCTCTACAGGCCTGCCATCAAATAAGACCTTGAACCATTGCATATAGAGAGAGCCTGGCTTTCTGAATGAGAAAGGTCACCATCCTAGGGTAGAACAGATATTGTGGCACGGCCATGAAAAGTTTCCTAGGCTACACTGGTGGAGTGCTTGGAATAATAGTGTTCTCAGCCTTCAGTGCTTAGTGTCACTAGATCAAACGGCTATAGCAGAGAAGAGGGTCTTGAACTGATAACTGATACCTGGAAACTTCCAACATTTCTATTGGAACCCAGGGAAAGAAACAAGCAACAGATACTCACAGAGGATCGTCTAATTCAGCAGGGAGAAAACCTAAAAGAGAATGTGTCATGACAGAAACCAAAACCAGACTGCACTTCGGGATGGAGGGAGCAGACAGTTGCATCATGTGCTGGTAAGAGGCTGAATAGACTTTGGAAAGAGAATTGGTCTTTGGCCTAGGAATGTAAAAGCCACTGCGACTTTAACAAGATGTTCTGAGATAAGTAGGGGACATTCTAATGGGTAGAAGAAGCAGTATGAATTGAGGCAGGATAGACAACTCCCCTGAGAGGCTTTCCTATGTGTAGAGAGGGACAGCGACATCAGGAGCATGCTGGAGTCCAAGGAGGGTCAAAAGCTCCTACGTGGACTAGGCCTTTTGTAATGCAGTTTGTAGTTCTTAGGATTTCCATTTCCATTGTCCTTGTATTCAAAGCCTTTACAGCCTAATATGGGATATTTATGTATGTGTTTGCATAAATAACACAGAATGTGAAAAAAGAAAACAAAGAGGTATAGCTACAAATAAGTCTGGCTAATTCTAGAGTGAAACAAGGGAGACTTCAGGAAAGCCAGCATTTAAGGTGGGCCCTGAAGGACTGGCAAAGTTGTACCAGGTATATAAATGAAGGAAGGGATTTTCATGTGAAGAGAATAACATGAGCAAAGGCGAACAGCTGAAGTCGTGTGCAGCACTTGGTTTGCTCAGTACTCACGTGAGTGATTTGAGGAAGTAAGATTGGACAGGTAGATTACAGCCATATCACGACTGATTTTGAATATGCATATGAACATTTAGATCTGAGCCTATAGAGAGCTGAGAAGAGTATCTCCAGCACTGGAATGAGAGACTGTCTCTATTTTACTGACTTGAATAGGTACTAACAACATATACTGTCTGGCTGTGAATTTTGAGCTTCTTAACATTGTCAATTTACATAGCAAGTCCATTATGGTGTAGGGATTTAGGCGGAAAACTGACCTCACACTGCCTGGAATTACAACCTTTGTCTTCTTACTACCTGTATAGATTTGTTAGGCAAGTTTTCCAAATTCTCAACACGGTAGACAGTTGTAAGTACTCAAAGAAGTGTAACTATTGTGACTACAATATTCCTCCCAGATTCTTGAAAGACACTCACAAGATGGATTCATGATACCCGTCTTCAGGGACTAGAACCGTCTCCCGTTCTTAACCGCCCCCTCTCCATCTTAAATGCTTCTGCTTTCTTTTCCACAGTACTAACCGAACTCCAAACATGCTAGTATTTCAAGTTCTGGGTTAGAAATATCATTTTAACCCCGCTCATTATTTCCAAGATGGGTTCATGAGAAGACAAGTTCCAGGTCACATTGCTCTGGGAGGATTTGGAAAAGGGAAAGCAGTGAGAGTGAAGAGAATATTGCAGGTCAGAACAAGGAATTAGGGACACATTCCATAGGTAACAGGAAGAAAGGAAGTGGTACCATCACAGGTGTTCTTTGTGAAACAAACCTGAAAGTAGAATGTAGCACAGAAGAAAATCTGTTTAGGTTAGGAACCGGCAGACATGATAACTGTCTTCAGGAGCATCACAGTATATCAAGAGAAAACTGAGAGAGTCTAGGGACAGGAACAGACACACGGAGGTCTTGAAGGAGTAATACTGAGAAGCCCAGAGGATCTGAGCTAGGTGGTATACATTAGAGCTAATGTATACAATAGAATACAAAGAAGAGATGGTAATTAAACAACTCCTGAGTGCAGGTGGAAATGGGCTCTGACAGGAACCCAGCCTGCTCCCTATACATGCACATGAATGTTCATTGCAGCACTGTTTACAATAGCAAAGAACTGGAACCAACCCAAATGCCCAACGATGATAGACTGGACTGGGAAAATGTGGCACATATACACCATGGAATATTATGCATCAATCAAAAATGATGAGTTTGTGTCCTTTGTAAGGTCATGGATGAATCTGGAGAACATCATTCTCAGCAAACTGACACAAGAACAGAAAAAGAAATACCACATATACTCACTCATAGGTGGGTGAGAAAAATGAGAACACATGGACACAGAGAGGCGGTCTACTATACACTGGGGTCTGTTGGGGGAAATGGGGGAGGGACAGCGGGGGGGGCTGAGGAGGGATAGCCTGGGGATGAATGCCAAGTGTGGGTGAAGGGGAGGAAGGCAGCAAAACACACTGCCATGTGTGTACCTATGCAACTATCTTGCACGTTCTGCACATGTACCCCAAAACCTATAATGCAATAAAAATTAAAAAAAAAAAAAAAGGAAGCACCACTTGCAGATGGCTGTCTTGACTTTAGAGCAGTGCAGCCTCCACGGAGCTCCCATGTGGATAGAGCAGCTTGCTTGCCCAAGGTAAGGTGCACAGAGGACAAGAGAAGGTCATGCAGAGCCCTTTCCCTTAAGGACCTCTGTGCTCAGACATGAGCTTCTTCCAGTCAAGTCTCCTCTCTGATCTTCATTCTCACAAAACAAGGACTAGAAACACCTCTCATTCTTAACCACTCCTCTGTCCATCTTAAATGCTTCTGCTTTCTTTTCCACGCTACTAACCAAACTCCAAATATGCTAGTCTTTCAAGTTCTGGGTTAGATATTGCATCATTGTAACCCCACTCAAATTCAGAGCATTTTAGTTATATGTTTGTAAAGACAAATTATTTTGTTTACACCTTTCTCACGGCCTTCGGCATACTACTTTGTTATTTTCGTTGGTGTCTCTGTCACTACAAGATAAATAGATCCGAAGTACCTAAGACTGTTGTCATTAGCATCTGCATGCAGGTCGCTACCACAGAGTTCTTTCATGTGGTGAATTAAACAAACAAAAACACAAAATACTCATGGATCATACTTTATAATCTTGTTCATATTAAAAATTACATTAAGCTATGGAGTGCTGGACTATTACTAAACCCATATTTTGGGCAAGAAAACTGGGGCATTGAGATATAATGTGATTTATCGAAGTTTACACAATTACAAAATAGCGGAATCCAAATCAACAGATTCCAAAGCAAGTTAATCAAATGCCATAGGCCCCAGCTTTATCAAAGGTATTTACTGAGTGTTAATTGATAGGCTCTGCTCTTGGTGTTTTTCATATTGCTGTAGGCAGTACAGGGTAGGTTATTCTGCTGTAACAAATAGCCTTGATGTCTCAGTGGCTTAATTCCACAATAATTTGTTTTTCATGCATGTTGCATTTCCATCTTAAGTTGGTTGGGCATCATATTGATTCCTTACTTCAAACTTGCGGCAGAGAAAAAGCAAGTCAGAGAGGCAAAAACAGAAACTAAATGCTTTCATCTAGAAGTACCACCCACCTTCCACTAATATTTCCTTAGCCAAATGAAGTCACTTGGCCATGACTAACTTAAAGTGGTCAGGGTGTAATAGCCTTCCCACATACCTGAAAAGAGATAGAAATCACATTTTCCCTGTCCAGTCTATCATCGATGGGCATTTGGGTTGGTTCTAGGTCTTTGCTATTGTAAACTGTGCTGCAATGAACATTCGTGTGCATGTGTCCTTATAGTAGAGCAATTTGTAATCCTTTGGGTATATGCCCAGTAATGGGATTGCTGGGTCAAATGGAATTTCTACTTCTAGGTCCTTGAGGAATCGCCACACTGTCTTCCACAATGGTTGAAATAATATACATTCCAACCAGCAGTGTAAAAGTGTTCCTATTTCTCCACATCCTCTCCAGCATCTTCTCAGCAAACTGACACAAGAACAGAAAATGAAATACTGCATGTTCTCACTTATAGACAGGTGTTGAACAAAGAGAACACATGGACACAGGGAGGGTCTGTTGAGGGGAATAGGGGAGGGACAGCTGGGGGTGGGGAGTTGGGGACAAGGGGAGGAAGGCAGCAAATCACACTGCCACGTGTGTACCTATGCAACTATCTTGCCTGTTCTTTACATGTGCCCCAAAACCTAAAATGCAATAAGAAAAAAGAAATCAGTTATTGATGAGCAGTTATATGGCTGTCTCATAAGTAAAAGCTCGTTAATCCTTCACAACGCAGTGGAGTAGGTAATGGTATTATCTCTAAGTTATAGATGAGAAAACAGGGCACAGACAAGGAATTTGCCAATGTACACACAGAGCGTAAGTGGCAGAGCTGGATTCAAACTCGGCAGTCTGCCTGTACTGCATGCTCTTAATGCTTACACTTACTCTTCTCAGGGGATAATAAATCTAATCTGCTCCAAGAAGTACCCGTCTCACTTTTTGGAGCCTAGGAAAATATTTTAATGCTTTTTAAAATCAGAAGAAGCAAAAATAATATGATCCAACATGGATTATATTTGTCTTTATATGAACCCACTTACAAAACCACATGCACAAATGCACACATATGTGTATACATATGTATGCATTGTGTGTGTATGTGTGTGCACGTGCGTGTGTGCATGCATGCACTTAGAACACTAGTGGTTTATCAAGTCAAAAATGCCCAAGCTTATAAAATCCATGATGTGTCCCTCATCCTCTGGATTTTAAACAAGCAACTGCATTTTGGCATTTAGAAAAGTACTTGAATTAAACTCAGAATATTGGTCTTTTTTTTGTAGTGTAGATAATTAAACTCAAAAGTTTATCAATAGGGAAGTAAGCTGATGAAAGTTGAATCTCAAAGTAATTTATTCATTGCTTTACTGTTTTTTGGGCTGAACTGTCAGAGCAATGACATAAGGTTTTCATGTTTAGGATGAAGAGAGAATCGTATCTTTCCATTGTCTGTAAAACGATCCCAAATCTTCACCTTCTGGTATTCTCGGCTTATGTAACACCCTCTTTTTAGGTGTGGGCTGGAAGTAATAAACAGTTTCTAAAGAACAGAATATGGCAAAAGCAATGAATGTCCCTTGTGAGATTAGGTTACAAAGAGACTGTGGTTTTGGTCTTGGGCTGTCCTCTCTCACTCACTTGCTCACTTTTAGGAAGACTAGATGCCATGTTGAAGGTGCCTTAAGTAGAGCAGCACATGGCAAGCAACCCAGCAAAGAAACTACAACCTAAGTCCAACAACCAAGGATGACTGAATCCTCCCAACAACTACCTTTCCTGGCTGACTGATAGAATCTGTGAGATACTAAATGTTGTTGTTTAAACCACTACATTTTGGAGGTAACCTTTTATGCAGCAATAAATAATTAATATATTATCCCATGTTACCTTCCAAAGCATCACCAAGATCAGATGTCAGCAGGACCCATACCTGGATAACATAGCTTATATGGCATAGGAATTGCAGCTACCAGGGAAATATATGAACATGAATCTTGAGGCTCAGTTACTTGTGGATAAAGATCAGAATATATGGCTGAATAGAAAGAATGTGCACTCCTGTGAACTACTCATGACTTGGAATTCAGAGTTCTAGCCGGGAACCCTGGCACTGATCTTATTATACTAACAATATGGCTCATTAAACTTGGACAAAGTTTTGACCTACAGTAAAAGAGGAGATGCTGGGTCTAGTTTGCAGTGGTATTAATGATGAGAACTTAGCAGGAATTGACCTCCAAAGACTGAGTGATCACAGCTAGCCACCATTAAGTCTCTTCAAGTCCACTGAGCCATACCAGTGGTGTAGAAATCCGTCGTTTAGTGAAAACGTTATATTTGGAATGAGGTCCAAATGGGTCCAGGAAGAACGAATAAGTTTTATTATTAGGTAGTCCAGATGCCCATGTCATATACTTGTTTTGCACTGAATCCTGTGCTTTGAATGATACTCATCTTGGAGAGATTCCCAGTGCCCCACCATCAGAGAAAGAACGAATTCTGACCTAGTTCACAGATATTTTAACATAATACAGTGGTATTGGGGGAAGATGGACCTCTAACACATTATTTGCTCACTTGTTGGTGGCTTTAAAGAATTTAAAGAGAAAATTTTCCAAGGAGAGTATAAGCGTAAAAGAGGATAACAGTAAAAGAGGAGTTCACTATTCTATTTGGAAGGAATTGGGCTGACCTAGGGAAACAGAGACCTGAACAATGGGTGGAGTCATGGCCAGTTGATTAGGGATAAGGAAGGACCAAAAGTCAAAAGTCAAACACAGGAAGAGCAGGGGAGGTTAGTATATGAACAGAAAAGTGAAATTAGATAAAGAAGTAAGTACATTTTTAATGTATCCCATTAATGGCCAACAGCGGCCATCTACCTGAGAGAAGCCCTCAACAACCAGATGGGCGATGGCTAGTCCTGTGCAGGCAGTGAAACCTTTCTCCTTGGCCTGCCCAGTGCTGCACTGTGGGCCCACCATTCACGGAGCAGTCATGGTGACTGGGATAGAGTCACACATGGGCTCTCTCTCACCGAATCTAGCATGGTGACTGCTGCTGTTGACTTTCCGCCCTGCCAAGAGCTTAAGCCAGGCCTGGGCAGCATTCTTTGATCAGACCAGCCAGCTTCACTGCCTTTCTCATCTTGAGGTGTTCAGTGATTTGTGCTTATTGGAACGAATATGTACATATTTGCATATTACTTGTTTCTCTGCCTATAGTTCCTCAACCAACCTTACCATTGGAGGACTTATGAAATCTACATTCTCTGAATATGGCATCTCCATTCATTGCTGCTCCAGACTAAGGGGCGTATTTTATGGCAAATAAGAGCTGCAAATTGGCACATGACTCTGAAGTGCATTGGTCACACCCAGCTGCATCACCCAGACACAGCTGGTCTACTAGAACTGTGCGGTAACATGTAAAATCTCAGTTAAAAGGTCTCCTTGGGGAACAGCATCTGTAGGGTTGGAGTAGCTCCCTCCAGAAAGCAGTATAATTTATTCAATCTGAAACAGTAACCTACTAGAGAAATTTAAAAGTTTTCATCTGCTAGCATAGGCTCCACTGATTTAGATGCTCTAATTCCCAAGAAATGAATGTCTCTGCCAGCTTGGATCTGTGGCTATGACCTGGTTATTTTGGGCTCCTTGTGTCTGTGGAACAGCAGGCAAAGGGGAATCACCTCCGACTACTGTAAGGTGTGAGAGCTGCTGTACAGTAGGGGCAGGAAGAAGTTTTGCTGGGCCCTAGAGGATTCCCTGAGTATCTCTTGGTGCTTCTTTGTGCGGTAACAGGAACAGGGTAATCACAGCAATCAGGGCCAAGTAAAAACAAGGCAACTGACTGCCTGCTACCTGCCTTTTCAGGAAAGAGGAGAGGACATCTTATTGTTTAAAAAAACAATTAAGGCCCCATATTGTATGATGAAAGTCATAGGTAATGTAGGGCATAAGCAGACCAGAGAGGCGCAGGCTGAGCTGGGTGCACATTCACTGCAGCACCTCAGCCCACTGGGGCTTGTTTCAGCTGATGCGTCTGAGACCAGCCTTGGGTGCACTGGTCAGATCCATGTCAGCACAGCCTGACAGCTCCTCACCACATTCTTCTCATCCCAACCAAGCTCCCTCAGCAAGCGGCTTCTGCACCCAAGTGTGTGTGAGACATGGAAGCACACAGCATGAGATCCTCCTGGGCTTAACTAAAGCGGGGTGGGAGTAGGTAGATAAGTTCTTCCACGTGCGTCCCCCTGGAGGTAGGTTTCCATGTTTCCTGCCTCTTTCCCCTTTGCTCCACTCTCACTTGCACAGGATTCCCCTCCTTAGTAGGAAAGTACCACTTACTCCTTTGCCTCCACCTGCATTTTCTGAGGCACGTGGATGGAACACTGTCTCATGCATCCATGGACCACTCTATTCTATTATATGTGTTTCTTTCTGGTACTTATCCAGCCTGAAATTGTGCATTTATTTTATTGATTACCGAGACTGGGATTTGGTCTTGTATAGCCATGCATTCTCAGGGCTGAGAACAATTCCTGACATATTGTTGGCACCCAGTTTCATATGTTCGATGAACAATTGATCCTCCAACAACTACCAGAGATGAGGGTCAAAGAGGAGTTCTGAAATCTCATTGTGCCACTATTCTGACAGGCTAAGAGGGTGTCATAGATGGAAGACTCTGTTCTCTCCGAGATCCCACTGTTCCCATTAGCCCTACCCACCCCACCTGCTTAGTGCTCCTGACTCCTCTTTTCAAAGGATGAACTGCCTCTGCCTCTGGGGAGTTCTCAATTCCGGAAGAGCCCAAATGCCCTGCTAGAGTCTGCCATTCTGATGAGAAGCTATTGGCCCTTGGAGGCTCACACACTCAGTCTTAAAGGGAAAACTTGTCACAAACTTTGGAATTGCCTCAGCACTAGATGAGAAATCAAGGGGAGTTATGGGGAACTATGTTTAAACACTTTCAATTAAATAATATTAAATATTAACTGATCTGCCTCTAACTGATAAAATATTAATACATTTCACTTTTCAGAGTGGCTTTAATAATGCAACTGAAAACCTCTACTTGCACCTCTAAAATAAGTTATTTTCAAAGAGCAGGCTAGGCGATAGTTACTTTGCAAGCACAGATGCCTCCTAATATAACCAGATGGTCAAATCCCCGAAGTCTTTCTAACTCATAAAGAATTTCCAAAGGATTACCAGTAAAATATAGTGCTGACCCCTGGCAAGAGACCTCAAAACAGCCTTGCGAAAAACACTGCGTAAGTTCCATCAAAGGCAGGATGAACACCGCATCCCAGGGGCCTCCGGTTCTGATGAACTGCCAGCCTCTTTCCTGGGAAACTGTCTGAGATCGGCCTCTGGTAATCTCTCTTGGGCCACAGTTGCCTCCTGTTGACAGGTCTGCTTTCAGGCTCCTGTTCTGAGACCTAGCCTGGAGTTATGCTACTTTAAATGCTTAGATTTAGTCAGTTTTAGTAAAGAATTATCTGTTGTAAGAGAAGTGATAGTGCTTTACTAGCAGAAAAGTTTATTGAATCCTGAAAACAACCCTATAGGCCTTAGACTAGGTGCTACTACTAATCCCATTTCACAGATGAGGAAACTGAGGCTTAGAGACTATCGGTAACTTGCCTCTGAGGAAAGCTGGGGCTCAGATCCCACATCTGACACAATCTCACAGCGTGATACTGGATTGGTCACTCTACCCCTCTGCATCTTGGCTTCTTTGTAGAAGGGGATAGAACAAAGTCATAGGATAATAGTAAAAATCATTCATGTCCCTCGATCTTCCAAAATCCTCAGTGCTACACAAATTTAAGCACTTCTTGCTTATGATGACGTAAATCTAAATGGCGATTAGATTCATGGAGACTGACAGTTTTTCATGGTGCGTAAGGCCACAGACTCAAACCCTGGTTGACTCCAGCCCTTCCTAGCCAGGTGACTTAGACCTGGTTATTGTCCTCTGTGAGCATCCGTCCTCTCATCTTTGAACCAGGGGTAATAACAGCACCTGGCCAAAGCCCTATGTAATTGGTTTTAGTACTAAATAAATTACTAAATACAAAGCTGGGAGTCATGCATCATACAGATTAAGTACTGTATACATTTTGGGTTATAATGATTTATTTGTAAATATAGAAAGTTTTCAAATTTCCACGTTAAACAATGGAATTCTTCAATGTCTTCCAAAGTCATATTCACATCTAAAAATATAAATAATAATTGTTTAAATCCCACATCTGAGCCAACTTTTCTAAGCATCTTTACTACCTTCCCAAGGTCCTTTGTAATTTTATGATCTCATTCCAGCCTCTCTCCCAAACATCAGAATATAGCCACAGGTACCCTCTGCTGCAGCACAGAGTAAATCATTTACATGCCCTGGGAAACGTCAGGCTGTCCCATGTCCCTCTGCCCTCACACATGCCTCCTTCAGGCTGGATGATCCACCCTCCAGTAGAGGCTTTGAAAGAGTCATTCATCAAAGTTCTGCTCAGAACTCCACAGTGAAAACTTCCCTTCCTCAGGTCTTCCTCTGGGTTATTACACTGTGTTTGGGGCCAGGGGAACCACTGTCATTTTTTCAGAAAGCATATCTTACTCAGGATTATGATTTTTATGTTATTATGTTCATTTCTTTGTTGTCTTCTCTATGACAAACTGTGGAAATGGAGACTATTTTCTCTACCATTGAATCTTCTGTGTATTACAATCATATTGAGTATATGTGGAAGGTTATAAGATAACTTGCTTGTAATAATCAAAAATACTACATTGTCAGAATTAGACTATTTTCTATAACAAAAGACCCCAAAAGAAGTAGATTTCTCTATTTCATGACACAAAGTTCAGAGAGGATGCCCTCAGGGCTGTTTTGGAAGTTCCATAGTCATCAGGGATTGAGACACCTTCCCACCTTCACCTCTGTCTCCTGTCATGTTGTGTATCCTCAAAGTCACTTCATAGCCCAAGATGGTCACAGGTGCTTCGGCCGTCATGACCACTTCCACTTAGGAGGAAGAACATGACCCTGTCTGTGATTTCCAAGAAGTCCCTATACCTTTCCTTTTAGATCTAACCAGTGAAACCTTTTCTTATGGCCACATCTAGAAGCAAATGAATCTGGAACTTTTATTTCATATCACAACAAAAAGTGGGGTTGTATTAATGGAAGAATTAGCAGTCAATGCCACATAATCTATTAATGCACTTGTCGTGTAATTTCTGTATTTACTCTCATGGGTCTTATATTCAAGATTGTGAGGGCCTTGAGAAAAGGGACCTCATTTATTTAGTTTTAGTGTCAGTGGAGTCTAGCTCAATGTTTGCAATGCGTGGCATCTAGGAGACATCCAATTTGCTGAAGGAGTGATTAAAAGAATGAATAAATAATTTATCAACACACAAACACATGGTTGAAACTTAAAATGACACGTCTTTTAAATGTACTTCAGTAACCTTATTCTAATTTGAGAATTTCGAATTATTAAATCTAATATTTATTATCATTTAAAGTTTAACAAATTGCTTAACAGAAGACCTGAGATTATTCTGACATTTCAAATGGGAGAGACTTTTTTTTTGCAAACATTCCAGAATTATAAATTTTTATTAGTTAAGTTTGCCTATTCCCTAAGGTGAATGTGTCATTTTTTTTCTTTTCAAAGGTTAACTGTGTTTTTCAAATGTCTACATGATTTTGAACTCACATAGGGTACAATATTTAAACATAGTTACCTCATTTATTTTCATCTCTTGCTGGGATTTATTCTAATTTTGTTACTGAAAAGATTTGAATATAATATTCCAAAAAGCTAGCTCAGTTGCTTTTAAACAATATTGACTTAAAATTATTCTAAAATTCTAAAGCATTTGAAAGGATAACTACGCTGTTTCTTTTCAAATATAAGCAGGTGCATATTATTGAAACTTGTAGACATAAATAAAATGTGAAGGCAAAGCAGAGATTCCTCAAAATCTTTAAGTTTTGAAAAATAGAAGCTCAGAGTGCTGAATTTCAAATACATTTTGATTTGAAATAAATAGCTGATTTAGATCCTAGGGCTTTTATCATCTGTGCATATTTAATTAGAAATGCACTTGGAATTGTAACAAATTTCATGCATCATTAAGCATTTTAAATAATTAATAGTTGATTATTTTCTCTTTTAAGATGGCCTCATTTATAATTTTGCCTCAACGATGAGATTGACCTTTAGGTTAAAATCAAGTTACATTTCTATTTAGAAAATTGTTCTTTACTTAGAGAACATAATGAATGGCATTGTCAGCCTTTATGCTGTGTACAGTGATGACAGCTTGGCCAATGTTACATAAACATTAAGTGAAGAGATCAATAATCATTGTAATAATGCAATGTTCAAATCGGCATTTTCAATGCCTGATCCCAGGGACCTTTTGCTAAGCCCCCGATTGTAAGTTAGTAAACAAGGCAGATCCACGGAGAGCGCTCCTCAGAGCAGAATGAGAGCAGTGGCTCCAATAAAGCCAGGCCACAGAGAGGCCCACCTCCCACCCACCATGCCACCAACGAGAGGTTACTTTGCTTGTGTCTTCCTTCTTTGAGAGTTGGGCAGAAGCTAGAGAGCTTTGAGGGTGGACTTTCACAGGATGGGGTTGAGAATCATCAGGTGGTATCTACACTTCTCCAGATTAGTGATGCATGTTCCAACTTCACATCCACCCATCAGGAGTCTTCAAAATAAATGCCATCAATGTATGGTGACACATTGAGTTCATACCATCGAGAAGAAGACAAGAAGTAAAGAGTTTCTAGAGAGCAGCTCTGATGTCACAGTGTCACAGATTTTATGAAGCCCAGAACACAAATCTGCTCCTCTCCATAGCCGGCCATTAAACAAAGCTTTCACTTCAGGCAAACTAAAGGCAGCTTAATGTTGTCCCAAGTCACCAAGCCAGAGGTCAAAATTCAAAACAATGGAACCAGCCTTTCACTAAGGTCAATTAAAATAAAATGCTGCTCACTAGTCTGACTTTTGCTTTTACTCATAAAGAACTTGCCCGTTGCCCTTTAACTAAAGCCAGAGGTCCTGAGGCGAGGGTGTGCCACTTCAGGGAACACAGTAGGTATTCAGTTACATCCTAGTAGGTAGGTAGGTAAACACAGTAGGTATTCAGTTGGATTCTAGTGTCCCACAAGTGAAAAGAGAGAAAACTGACTTTCAAACTTCCACAACCATTTTTATGTAATAAGCTCATTCAATTATCTTAACAGTCTTATAGGATAAATAACATCATTTCCAATTTCCAAATTAGAATATGGTGGCTTAAAGGGCTTTTAACTTAACAATTATTATATATATATATATATATATATATATATATATATATATATATATATATGTAAGTGGCTGGAACCCCACAACTCCAAAGGATTTTGAAATGACAGACAAAGAAAGAAAAAAGGTTCAGTAATTAAATGACAAAATTGTATGTACTACATCTCTTAAAGTAAGCAGATGATGAGATACTGGGATAAAATAAAGATCCTCAGAAAACTGAGACTTTAGCCTATCTTTCTTAGAGAGGAATTTGGGCTCTTTCAGTCCAGGAATCAGAACTGTTCGTATACCTAAGGTATACTTCAACTGTAAGTTGTAAAACACCGTTTTAATAGTGTAGATGGTTCACTTTATTGTATATAAATCTTTTAAAGATGGTTCTCTGAAAGGCTAATAGAAATGTAGAGTGTGCTTCAAACCTCATTCCTTCCCTTAGCCCTTCTGGACTTATTATGTACGATAGGTGAGTTAACCTCACTCATGTAATGTGGAAAACATATAAATCTTGGTGCACTGCAATAGTCTTCAGGGAGGTATTGACTTTTTATGGATGTAATTATTTTATGAATGATCACAATGTTTTAAGCCTCTGAGTGGTATTTCACGAAGAGTTATGGTGTTTCACTACATTAATATTTTCAAAGATCCTCCCGTTGCCAGAAAGTTCCAGGGCAGGGTCAGCGGGGATCCTGACTGTGGGACTGAGGGCAGTGTCATGGAGGTCTGATCACAGGGAAAGCTGATGTTCACTAAGTAGAGATTACATTTGGTGCATGTACTTAAACTCTTTTTTAATCCCACTCAGGCTCAGAAATAAAGAAAGAAAATCAGAAATAGAAAAAAGCTTGTGTAAGAGCTGAAACCAGGGAAGGAATGCCAAACCATCCACACATTTCTTCCCATGGTGGTACTGATGAGGCCATGTTGCTGTATTTTTCTAGCAAATTTTGAGAGGAAACGTGGTGAAACCTCCCATGGGAATGAGCAATATGGAAGGAGACGATTGGTTTAGAACTCACTATTTCACACGAACCCCCTTTGTCCTCCAGAGATCATCATCACTTGGAGATGGCCATGTGGAGTCCAGGTGCAGCTATGCTCACAGAGGCAAATGAGGATGGACAAGATCCTGCAGTGTTCCTTCACCAGCAAAGAGAAGCATTCTCAAAGTTAAAAAGAATGTCCTCTGTAGCAAAGACAGCCCACCTTACCTAGCAGCTGAGGACAGAGGCAGGGAAGCACATTCCGAAGTCACACCCCAAGACCTCACTTCATGGAAAACTAGGTGTTCATTCAGAAAAACCACAGCAAATGAAAGTTTTTCTACTGGCCCATGAGTGACTCTACTTCCATACTGCCTAGAGCCTCCTTCCAGTCTTCAGATCCTTGAATTGAAACCATGATGCCCAGTTCATTGAATTAAATATGAGAGGATAAATCCAGTGGTCATCAAGCAAATGTCAGTGTGAGGGGTGTCTGTTTCTGCTTACCTGCCTCTGCACTCAGCTGCTGGGTCAAGTATAAAAATAATCCATCCATATGACAGTGGATAAATAAATGCTCCATTATCAAAGAAGGAAATGTCCTTGTTTCAGAATCGTGACCTTAGAAAATATTTTATTTTGGCATCAATGAAAAAAACTTGAATTAAAAAAGGGAGATCAATATATCACTTTTATTATTTAACTAATGCCACACACAGAAAAAAACATGAATTAAAAAAGGGAAAGCAATATATCACTGTTGTTATTTAAGTAATGCCACAATTAGAAACACAAAGGATGGCCAGGAGCAGTGACTCACACCTGTAATCCCAGCACTGTGGGAGACTGAGGTGGTCGGATCACCTGAGGTCAGGTGTTGAAGACCAGCCTGGCTAACATGGCAAAACCCCTTCTCTACTAAAAATACAAAAATTAGCTGGGCCTGGTGGCGTGTACCTATAATCCCAGCTACCCAGGAGGCTGAGGCAGGAAAACCGCTAGAACCCGGGAGGCAGAAGCTGCAGTGAGCCAAGATTGTACCACTGCACTCCAGCCTGGGTGACACAGCAAGACTTCATCTCAAAAAATAAAATAAAATAAAATAAAAATTAAAAAAAAGAAACACAACACAAAGGAGCTACCCAAAACTTAGTGGCCTAGAACAGTCAGCATTTATTTATCCACATCCATTCACCCAGAAGTTGACTAGCTGTCACTTGGAATGATGGTAGCAACTGGCCATGTGTATCTCATCGTCTAGCCAACTACAGTGGGCATTTTCTTTTTAAGAGGCAGGGTTCTGGCCGGGCATGGTAGTACACGCCTGTAATCCCAGCACTTTGGGAGGCTGAGGCAGGCAGATCACCTAAGGTCAGGAGTTCACGACCAGCCTGATTGACATGGTGAAATACCATGTCTACTACTTACAAAAAAAAAAAAAAAAAAAAAAAAAATACCCTGATGGGGTGCGTGCCTGTAATCTGAGCTACTTGGGAGGCTGAGACAAGAGAATCACTTGGACCTGGGAGGCGGAGTTTGCAGTGAGCTGAGATCACGCCATTGCACTACAGCCTGGGCAACAAGAGCAAAACTCCTTCTAAAAAAAGAAAGAGAGGCAGAGTTCCCAGGAAGAAAGAGTCCAAGGCCTCTTTTTGTGTACTCATTACCAAAGTACTGTACCTAGGATCAGAAAAACACATACCACTTCTGCTTTCACTTCTATTGCCCAAAACAAGTGACAAGCCCAGCCCAGATTCAAAGGGTGGAGAAATAAGAGTCCTCCTATAAGGTAACATTGCAAACAGTCTAGCTACAGGAAGGAGTGAAAAATTGGAGCCAGTTTTATAATAAACATATCATGACATAAAGAAATTGAAAACAAGATTTGTAAAAGAATTTATTACAATAAATAATGTATTAAAAACATCTACTTGTTCTCTGAAGGGTTATAAAGAATATATGGATCTCTTGAGAGTAAAAATAGATGAATGGTAAGATGTTAAATCAAGAGACAAGAGATTTATTAAAGAGACTGACTTAAGGAAAACAATGTATGACTATTACCACACCATGATTTAATATGCCTATAAAAGTGGTACAAATTATAATTGACAATGCAGGTAACTGAGTCTGAGGAAGTCAAGTCTGGAGTCTCAGAAACAAAAGGCAGCTATAAATCCAAATTAGGAGAATTAGTAAAAGGTAGTCCTGGCATTAGACCTCTAACGACCTCATGCTCCTAAAAAATCACAAACGGAGAGAAACACTATTATAAGACTTAACAGAAGAAACAATTTTTAAACTGAGAAAAGACCTACACACAGTCATCAAAATCATTTACTAAGCATCAAGAAAAACATAATGAAAGCAGCAAAAGCAAACTAGTAGGGAGGAAAATAAGAAATTAATGACTTATTAAAGTTGACAAATTCGAATTAACAACTATATCAAATGTCACTCCTTTAGACAATATAATACAAAAATCACTAACAGAAAAATGTGTGACACAAGTATATGAGAAAAGTCTACAATGGCGTTAAGGACAAGTCTTTTCGAATTTACCAGTAGATAATTTCTTTTCTTAAACACAAAAGGAAATTTTTTAAAAATTGAATGTCTTTCATTCTCTTTTGTAAATTCATCATAAGGTTGACATCAAATCTTGTCAAAGCAATTCAAATAACACAGTATCTTTGAATGTATATGCAAGCATTTTGACTATAATTTGCTCAGATTTATTTTGTGTTATATTAAAACAATCATGTACTGCAACCACAGTATAAAACCCAATAATGATTTAATACTATCAGAAAACTCATGAGACTTCATGTTAATAATTAAATGAAGAGAAAGTATATGATTACCTTCAATAATTCTGAAACGCAGCTCATAAAATTATTTATTACTGGCAAATATTGTTGCCAAATTGTTAGTATATTCATAAAACCTAAGATGATATAGAAAAATTATTTACAAACAGAAATCACAATTAATAAAGACACTATACACAAGGTTTAGAAATTACCAAAATTCTTTTTATCAGCATTGTCATTTGATGTTATTTTGGATACCTGTATATCTTATGAGTCAATATAAATAAGAGTCATAAATATTGAAAAAGGTAGACGATCATTATTACTTTCAAATTTATGACTGCGTGTCACAAGAATAAACAAAACAGTCCTTAGAAATAACAAGAGTTCCATAATGAGGCAGCGCACTAAATAAATACTCAAGTTACTATTCAATATGAATTTTGCATATAGGGTGAAAAATCCTTTTGAAAAGGCTTCAAAAATACAAAATATTTGTAAATATAATTTAAATATGCATATCTTATGCAAGCAAAATTATACAATATTGTTGAAGGAAATAAAAGTAGATTAGGTATATCAGAAAACTAAATGGGATTTTTATGTATTATAATGATTTTAAACCTTCCTTTAAAATGCTGTAACTTTAGCATAATTTTGATAAAATCACATTCAGATTGTTTGGAACTTGTCAAAGTTCTAGTTATCTGAAAGAAGTTATCTTTCTAGTTATCTGAAAGAAGAAGGGGTGTTGGAATGAGAAATAGGTTTTGCTCATGTGGAATGCATTAGGTAGGCACAGAATTCTATGTTTTCATACTAAGCATGAAACAACAGAAGCAAATATGACAGAAAAGAAACAGAGAGCAAAGAGCGATTCAAACACCTAAGTCATTTATCTAAAACGAAAACTTGGGACAATCAGTTGAAGCTCAGTAAATATTCACATTTTATAATTTTTAGATATTAAATTTGAATAAAACATTTTTTATAAATATGTCACCACATCGCCCAAATGCACCTATATGCTTGAATTCATTGCAGAAACATAAGCAACAATTTTTGGAAATCCTAAAACCACCATGTACTGCTGTGATTGTACTGAATGACACCTCAACATGCTTCCCTGCAAATATTCCCTGCATGCCCAGTAGAAAGGGCAGGAAAGGCTGCTAGGACATCTCTGAGTAGGAAAATAATGAGAGTCACTTTGCTTCTCTTCAATTGGGTAAGATTTATCAAAGAGAGCTCACTATGCAATTATACCAACATAAGTGATTTGGAGAAAAGGTAACAAGGTTTCTATAAGGAGAAATGGAGTGCATTAATCTACCTAGGACCTATCTGAAAATGAGTAAATAAGCACAGTGACACAAATCATTTTTTCCTTTGGCAAAATCTCAACTGAAAAGCTATAAAATGAATTATCATTAAGGTCTGGAGCAATGTTTTATCATGAATAAGGAACTGGAAATTGAAATATGCCCCTGCCACTAGATTAATCTTCCCTTGGTATTCTATTTTATTTCTCTACTCAAAAATCAATGAATTCCCACCAGCTGGCAAGTATTATATGAATTACTTAGTCAGGTATTTAATGCCCTTGATGCTCTCATTTGAACTTACTCCTCTTCTCTTGAAATTACCTCGTGCTCCAGTCCAACACTGTTCAATAGAAATACAATGTGAGTCACATATATAAATTTTAATTTTCTAGTAGCTACATTAAAAAGTAAAAAAAAAAGGTAAAATAAATGTTACTAGTATTTTTATTTAAATTAATATTCCCAAAATATTATCACTACAACATGTAATCAATGTATTCTCACTTATAAGTGAGAGCTAAAGGATGTGTACACAAATGAATACAGAGTGGTATAATAGACACTGGAGATGCAGAAGAGGTGAGCTAGGAAAAGGTGTGAGGGATAAAAAGTCACCTATTGGGTATAATGTGCACTAAAATCCCAGACTTTATCACTCTACAATTCATCCATGTACCCAAAACCACTTACACCCCTAAGGTTATGGAAAATTTTAAAAATTTATACAAAACAAAACTAAGGGCGTATTTTTGAGTCTTTTTTGGTACTGTCTTTGATATCTGGTATGTATTTTATAGCTACAGCACATCTCAACTGGGACTAAGCACCTTTCAAGTATTCCAGAGCCACCCGGGGACAGTGGCTTCCGTGCTAATCCATACAGCTCCAGTTGAACCAACGGCTTGATTCTTCCTCCATTCCACACCTTCACTCATTGTATACCTGTGTCTCTTCCTCATGTAGAACAGCATCATCATCCTTGACCCCTTCTGTGCAGTGATTTCCTCTGCATCATGTTCCTGGAGACGTAGCATTGCAGGTACAGGAGAGCCTCAATGATACTGTAGTTCATATGCACTCATTCATAATCAAACAAATAATATATAATTATGACATCCTCTGAAATACACTGTTAGTCACACATGCATTACAGAAAATATGCTCTGTTACATTTCTGGCTTTTTAGAAAACAGGAACTGTCTATTTTTCATCTTCCAACCCCCGCTGTCGTCTCCTACTACACCCCATTCTAGAATAGCATATTCGTTTTTCTTACATAGTTAATAAATGTTTCTTGAAAGAGTAAGATAAATAAAAGTAAGCAGTTTGGTCCTTCCTACACTGCTGGTAGGGCTTAATCATTTTATAAATGGTATAGAAATGGAATATTCCATGAAATATTCTATTTTACAGATTGCAGAGGTAGTGAAATGCCAAGCTGACAAAGATAAATTTCAGGAAAAAGAAAACTCACAGAGCTTGGTGAGTGAGCAGAAATCTGACAGACGATCTCCACTGTGAAGAAGGGAAGATAATGCATCTGAAAAGAAAATCTACACTCATTATAAAATGATGTGCTCTGAGCTCTCCTTTTCAAGCCAAGTCATAGAAGTAGTAATAGGCAGCCTGCTTCTTAAGCACAACAGGGCCATAGTTTACTAAGTCAGCTTGAGCAAGCCAGCAAACCCAACAAAATTAGTCAAGAATTTTAAAAGTGCAATTCTTCTGAACAAAGGCTGAGTTTGAACCCGTGACTGACGCAGCAAGTGACAAAGGGGTTAACGGAGGTGGTTCATGAGAAAAGCCTGCAGTTTGAACCCTGGAAATGGATGAGCCTGCTCAAGTGGGCTTGTCCTTGGAGGGGAAGGGAGTAAACACAATGACAGAAGTCTGCCAGTCATTCAGGGAAGAAAGGGCACCAGCAGCAGGAGGTGTTCCAGAAAGCAGCCAGGGGCAGGGCTGTTTTCCTCCAGCAAGGCCATGGAGGCCCAGGAGACATAACAGTCCAGGATTTCCCACAGGGCTGTAAAGCTGATATAGGTTTGGTGGATTGGTAAGGATAGACAATGCCCCATCCTCCTAACTAGGTTATTTATCTGCATATTAGGCATCAGTGGACAAAACAATGCCCACATAAATAGACTGAGCTCCAAAATGATGCACAGACACGAGAATGAGAGAGAGAAAGATCATTAAGAAAAAAGCACAGTCGGACTGGCAGTCACTTAGATGCAAAGCCATCTCAACGACTGGCTTAGATTTTCACATTACATCCAAACAGCTTTCATTCTAGAGTGTGTCTCAAGCTGCAGGTATTGCTATGTGAATTCAATTATGAAGATTTGGTGTTTCCAGGACACAAGGCATGAAACAAGCTGTGGTAAAGGTCATCTGTCTTCGAATACTTGCTTTCTAACCAATATATAATGTCATAGATGTAGTTACCAATAACAGCATAGCGTGAGTGTGTGTTTGTGTGTGTTTGTGTGTGTGTGTGTGTGTGTTTGTGTGGGTATACACATTATCCTTCAAATGAAATTGCATCTTAGCACAGTTAACGAATTCCTCCTTGTCTATTCTTCTTGCTAGTAGTAAAATCTCACTCACATCACCAAGTGCTTATGGTAAAATCAAGGGTTATTTGTATTCCTAGAGTGCAAAAAATTCCAAACCCTTTATGCTATCCTGGATGAAAATCATCAGAAAGCAGCTACAATCTACATCTCCCGTGATCGCTGCACAGAGAAAGACACCATACAATAGGACTTTTCACCAACACGTCAGGATGCTCACTCACATGCAAAGATGACTTTGTTCAGCCACACCAGGAGCAACACATAAACGTCTATCTAAATATAGAACTGATAACAGAAATTGAGTTTCTACCGAACCTGTAGCAAATACAAAGAATAGGTCCCAAAGATCTAAGTTCTCTGCTTGGAAAACCTATGCTTCTAGCTGTATTTCTAATTCCATCAAAGTAGAAGATGGCTAAACAGATTATATAAATGTAACTCGATTATCTTTTTAGCTAATATACAATTGACCCTTAAGACAGAAGTTAGGTCCACCAGCCCCTCAGGCAGTTGAAAATATGCTTATAACTTTTGAGTCTCCCAAAATTTAACTACAGCTGTTGACCTGGAGCCTCTGATAACACAGTCAATTAATACATATTTTGTATGTTATATGCACTACATACTTTATTCTTACAATAAATTAAGCTAGAGAAAATACAATGCTGTTAAGAAAATCATAAGAAAGAGAATATATATTTACTATTCATTAAGTGGAAGTGGTCATCATAAAGAACTTCTTTCTTGTCTTCAAGTTGAGTAGGCTGAGAAAGGGGAGAAGGAAGAGTTGATCTTGCTGTCTCTAGCGTGGCAGAGGCAGAAGAAAATCTGCATATAAGTAAATCCACATAGTTAAAATCCATGTTGTTCACGTGTTAACCATATAATAAAAGATATTAAAAAGAAACAAGTTGCCAATGGAAGAATTGAGAGAATTGTCCTCTCTTTATGACTATACACAGAACCTTTTATTCAAGGATGACTAATTTTAAAAATGTAACTGCAATAGATTTTCTAATATTTTTGCAATATAAAAGGAGAAAATCAAACCAAATTAATAGGATTGAAATATGTATTATGCAGTTTCTAGAATTCTAAAAACTTCACCAAAGAGGATATACAGATTGTAAACATACACATGTAAAGCCGCTTGACATCATTAACTATCAGGGGAATGCCAAGTAAAATCAAAGAGATACCACTACACCTATTCAAATGGTTAAGATAAAAATTATCAACAATTTCAAGTGCTAATGAGGGTGCAGAACAACATTGCTGATGGGTTAAAAATGATGCAACCGTTCCGAAAAAATAGTTCTGCAACTTCTTGCAAAATTAAACATACTATTAAAATATGACCCAGCAACCCATTCCTGGATAGTTACCCTAGAGAATCGAAAGTTTATGTTTACAGGAAAACCTGCACGTGAATGTTTATAGTAACTTTATAAAAGCTAAAAACTGGAAACAATTCAGAATTCAGAACTCTGATGTCTCTCAACATGTGAATGGGTAAAAATCTGGGGCTATATCTATGTAGTAGAATACTAGCCATCAGCAAAATTCAGCCAACAAAAACTTGAATGAGGCTGGGCGCAGTGGCTCAGGCTTGTAATCACAGTACTTTGGGAGGCCAAGGCAGGCAGATCACCTGAGGTCAGGAGTTCAAGAACAGCCTGGCCAACATGGTGAAACCCCATCTCTACTAAAAATAGAAAAATCAGCCGGACATGGTGGCGCATGCCTGTACTCCCAGCTACTCAGGAGGCTGAGGCACGAGAAATCGCTTAAACCCAGGAGGCAGCAGTTGGCAGTGAGCCGAGATTGCACTGCTGCACTCCAGCCTGGGCGACAGAGCCAGACTCCATATCAATAAAAACGAACGAACAAACAAACAACAACAAAAAATGAATCTCAAAGGCATTCTGTTGAATTAAAGAGGTCTAACAAGGTTACGTATTTTTTGATTCAACTTATTGGCTATTCTGGAGAAGGCAAAACTATAAATGAACAGAATAATGGCTGCCAGGCATTAAAGGTTGAAGAAGGGCGTGACTACAAAATTCCTGAGGGGATATTTTAGATAATGGAACATTTCTGTATTCTGATTCCAGTGCAGTTCCATAAATTATCCTTCTGTTAACACACAGACTTGTATGCCAAAACAAAATGTCAATTTTATTATAGGCAAATATTTTTTTAAAAAATTTCTAGCTTGTCACCCACCTTCTGACAAATGTGTGTCTTATTTAGGCATACAAGGAAAGTTCTCCCTTTCCACACACAACAGGACAGTGTTGTCAGTGGAGAAGAGTGATGAAGACTGAGGGTAAGAGTCTGCAAACTAGGTCATGATAGAAAACCAGGAACAACATAGCCCAGTGGCGGTGTACTGCTGTTCCTTCCAGGTAAACTGTAATTGATAGTACTTTAAAAATAACATATAGAGAAAGCATTTTCCAAACTCATCACTACATACCATGTGCCAGGGGCATATAGAATCATTCTAATAAAGAAACTGCATCTGGAAAAAGAGCTGCAGTTGAAGTCTCCAGCTGATAAAGTTTAAGATAATACAGAGACATTTTTAAAGACACATAGACTTAATGCTCAAGTGAAATATGAGAGATAAAATGGGAGTAGAAGAAATAAAACCAGCAGCATAACTTTTAGTGATTTATGTTGGCACATACTGTGTGATTATACAAAAAAGTGACACTGTTTTTAACTTGCTATTCTCATTCAGGGAGCAAGTGCGAGAAATTCCCTCTTTTTTTACTTCTTTCTCTGTATTAACAAGATTTAAAAAGACCACATAGTCTTAGGTAGGTTATTGCATTCTCTATTGAGAATGCAATATGGCAAGCACCATTTCTACCCAGGTTCTTCGGTTTCTTTATAAATATAGGTATGTGCATATATGCATCCATAAATGGATGCATGAAAAATCTGACTCATAAGAATTTATGGTGTGAGTGTGTGTGTGTGTGTGTGTGTGTATGTAACCAAACAACTTAGATTCTTATGAGTTAGATTTTGCACTAATTCCTCGTGGGTATGCAGTGATCTTACTCTAGTTATACATCAGAAGGAAATAGTGAGTGGTAAATTCTTCTTCAGAAAAGCCATCTCCTTGCAAAGAAACAGGTTAAAATGCAAGTATTTACAAAGTCTTTGAGCAAAAGAAGTGTAATTTCCTCAAAAGCAGGAGCTAATTTTGTTGGTGAGGGAAGACAGGATTTCCAAAGGTTCAAGGTTCTCACATTTATCATGTCTTACCCCAAAATCCCTATCTAAAGTCTCATTTCTCACTGCCTTGCACTCGATGTCTTTACTTTCCCAAAGAAGAGTTAATGGAGGCTCTGTATTCAATTCAGTGTTTCAGTTATCTATTGCACGGTTGTATGTCGCATCTTATTTTTAGCCACATTTTATCCATAGCCATAAAACAGAAGATATTTTTAGAATATTAATGGAAGTTCTCAAGTTCTCTCTGGATTTTTATTGCTGTGAGTGAGCTCTCCAAGTTATCATCTCAACCCTTGGGCTTGTAGCTTTTATTACTCTTCACAAATGTATTATTTGCCATGTCATATCAAAATTCTGTCACTCGTAAGTATTCTATACCAAAGAGCAGCAGGTAATTAATAAAAATAATTTGAATGCCAAGTTATTGCCATGTTTTATTTACTACTGGAAAGGATGTCATTATTAAAGAGGAAACAGTGATCGAGCCAATGTCAGAATCCTGTTTTTGAAAATCTATTTCTTGGTATCATTCCTGGTACCAAGCAGCGATTGGTAGAGCAAATACAAAGAAAGAGAAATTAAGAGATATTTGAAACCGAGAAGCAATAGAAACTGAGCAGCAATATTAGTCTTTTGTGTCCAAATTGTAACTGCATCTCAAGCACTAATAAACATGAAGAAGGAAATAATAAATTTTAGTTGAGATATATATATATAAAATAATGAACTAGATGCAATAGAGAAATCGAACACATCCAAAATCTGATTCTTTAAGAAATCAACAATGAAACAACTTTGTTGTCTGGAGTCACACCTGAGGTTCGTTGTCCACAACCATAGAGAACCAGGATGCGGACACACAAAGAGTGAGGTTGAGAGCAGAAGTTTAATAAGCAAAAGGGAGAGAAGAGCTCTCTGCTGCAGAGAGGGGTCCTGAAAAAATGGGTTGCCAGATCGCAGTGAAATGCAAGGGGTTTTAGAGATGACTCGGTGAGGGGGGAGTGTCTGATTTACATAAGGCACAAAAAACTGGTTAGACTAGGTGTGCCATTTGCATAGGGTGCACATTTCTGGGGACCCCACCTTAATCTTGATTATGCAGGCAGGTTCTCTGCCTGAGCTGCGTCATGATGCCCATTTCTTTGTTTCTGAACATGTGTAACCAAAAGGGGAAAATGGAGCCTTCATGATGGACATGTATGGCACCCATGTATCCTTTTTCTCTTGGTGCAGATGCCAGCATTCTTTCATTCAAGCGTCTATGCTTGCAGCTAGATTTTTCAGGCTGCTCTTTGTTAGAAAAGAAATTATTTGGAGGGCTGCTTTTTGCTAGAAGGGTGGCTCTGCCAAAGCCTCTGTTGTCCTCACTACCTGCCTAAATAATTTCTTTCTACCTCCTCTATTAATAAGATATACTGATTTCCATTTTATTATAAAGACACATGCATGCATATGTTTAATGCAGCACTATTCACAATAGCAAAAATATGCAATCAACCTAAATGCCCATCAATGGTAGACTGGGTAAACAAAATGTGGTACATACCCACCATGGGATACTATGTAAACATAAAAAGGAATAAGATCATGTTCTTTGCAGGAACATATATGATGCTGGGGGCCATTATCCTTAGCAAACTAACGCAGGAACAGAAACCAGCTACTGTATATTCTTACTTGTAAGTGCGAGCTAAATGATGAGAACACATGGACGCATAGAAGGGAACAACACACACTCGAGCTTGCTGGAGGGTGAAGCGTGGAGGAGGGAGAGGATCAGGAGGAATAACCAATAGGTACTAGGCTTAATACCTGAGTGATGAAATAATTGATACAACAAACCCCCATGACGCAAATTGACATATGCAATAAACCTGCACATACACACCTGAACCTAAAACAAATACATAAATAAATAAATAAAATAAGCTTTTCATAAATAAACTTTTCATTTTCTTGCTTTATGTAATACACTTGGTGTGTAAAAAAGATTGATTTCATGAAGATAAAAAAGAAGATACAAATAAAATTTAGAATAAAGAAAATGAGAACTGAAGACATATATGAGTAGTTAAAATTATTTTTTAACAGTAGTTTGTATAAAAGTATATATAAACATCTGTATAGCAATAATTTTAAAACCTGGATGAAAAATAAATCAATAGCTTGGAACAAGAATAAGTAGACAACTTGAAAAGATATATTTAAATACATTTAAAATGTTAATTCAAGTTGCCTTTTCAAAAAAGTCTCAGGTGAAGGCACTGTTACAAGTAAATAGTGTAAACATTTGAACGAACTGAGAATCTATACCAGGGGGTTCCAACCCCCGGGCCGTGCGTGGACTGGTACCTGTCTGTGGCCTGTTAGGAACCGGGCTGCACAGCGCGGGGCTAGGAAGTGAATCTTCATTGGTATTTTTAGCTGCTCCTCATCACTCACATCTTCCACCTCTTGTCAGATCAGAAGCAGCATTGGATTGTCATAGGAGAGGATCTCATTGTATTGTCAATTGCACATGCAAAGGATCTTGGTTGTGTGCTCTTTATGGGAATCTAACGCATAATGATCTGCTACTGTTTCCCATCACCCCCAGATGGAACCAGTTACTTGTGGGGAAACAAACTCAGGGCTCTCACCTATTCTACATTATGGTGAGGTATATAATTATTTCATTATATAATACAATGTATTAATAATAATAAAGTGCACAATAAATGTAATGCATTTGAATCATTCCAAAGTCATTCGCCTCCACCCCTCACCCGAACACGTGGAAAGATTGTCTTCCAGGAAACCAGTCTCTGGTGCCACAAAGGTTGGGGGCTGCTGACCTATACTATAAGACTTCTTCAAATAAATAAATAAATAAGAAAATGAAAAAAGGCAAAATCACTCATCGTTTTATCAGACAGGAATAAAAGAATAACAAAATCTAAATCCTAGAGAGGAAAATTTAAATAAATAAATATTTTGACAACGGATCCACATTACTTTGCATAAACATAGGTGCAAAAATTTTAGTTCAAGCATTTCTAATTGTACCTAACACATTATTGTAAAATACACTAATCATGTTTCTCATGAATGCATTGATGATTAATATTCAAAATATCTATAAATGAAAAATACATTTATAATTCAATAGAAATATGTTAACATTTATAGCTATTTGGGGTATTAATCATCAATGTATCTGCATTACATAATTGCATGTATAATTTCAAAATAATACATATATATAAACTAAATTGTACTCATTTTTCTTTACTTTAAAATATTATTTCCTCTTAATTTTTACATTAATTTGTTCAAATCAGGATCCAGACTGAGAGATACACATTTCATTTGATACTATATTTCTCAAGCCACTTAATTTAAAAACTGAGGTCACTCACTTTTTTCTTGGCTTTTTAAAAATTACTATTCATTAATTTTTAGGGCAGTTTAGGTTTACACAAATTTGAGCAGAAAGTACAGAGAGTTCCTATATATCCTCTTGGCCCTTCTCCTGACTATTGACATCTTACACGAATATTGTACATTTGTTACAATTGATGAGCTAATATTACACATTATTAACCAACTAAAGTACATAGTTCATAACTGGGTCACTCTTTGGGTTTTAGCCAATGTGTAATTACGGATATTCACCATTAAAGTATCCAACAAAATAATTTCACAGCTCAAAAATTCCCTTGTGCTCCACTCTTTCATCCTTCCCTCTCCAATTCCCTGGCTAGTACTGATCATCCTATGCTTCCATAGTTTTAGCTTTTCCAGGATGTGACACAGTTGAATCATAGAATATATATAGTTTTTGCACATTAGTTTCTTTCACTTACCAATATGCATTTAAGTTGCCTTCATGTGTTTTTGTGGCTAAAAACCTGTTATAAACTGAATGTTTCTGTCTCCTCCATAATTAATATGTTGAAGCCTTAATCCTGAGTGTGATGGTATTTGGAGGTGAGACTTTTAGGAGTCAATTAGGTTTAGATGAGGTCATGAGGGTGGGACTCTCATGATGGAGTTACTGCCCTTATAAGAAAAAGAGAAAAAGAAAGAGAACACTTGCTCACCTCATGCACACACACCAACAAAAGGCCACGTGAGCGACCAGTCAGAAGGTAGCCTTCTGCAACGCAGGCAGAAAGTCCTCACCCGATAGTGACCCTGCTGGCACCTTAATATTGGACTTCAGTCTCCAGGACTGTGAGAAATACATTCTGTTTTTTAAATCACCCAGTCTGTGGAATTTTGTTATGGAAGCCAATGCTAAGAAAATATTCCATTTCTTTCCTTCTTTCTTTCTTTCTTTCTTTCTTTTTCTTTCTTTTTTCTTTCTTTCTCTTTCTTTTTCTTTCTTTTCTCTCTTTTCTTTTTCTCTTTCTTTTTCTTTATTTTCTCTCTCTTCTTTCTTTCTTTCTGTATGTGTGTTTGAGATTGTTGCCCATGCTGGAGTGCAGTGGTGTGATCACGGCTCACTGCTGCCCCAACCTCCCAGACTCAGGTGTTTTTCCCACTCAGCCTACCAAGTAGCCAGGACCACACGCACATGCCACCCATGCCTGGTTAATTTTTGTGTTTTATTGTAGAGATGGAGTCTCACCATGTTCCCCAGGCTGGTTTCAAACTCCTAGGTTCAAGTGATCCTCCTGCCTTGGCCTCCCAAACTGTTAGGATTACAGGCATGAACCACCATGCCCAGCCATCTTTTTATTGTTGAATAATATTTCATTGCATGGATGAACCACATGTCATTTATTCATTCACCTACAGAATGAATTAGTTGCCTGTAACTTGTGAAAATTCTGAATAGAGCTGCTATAAATATTTGTTTGCAGTGTTTTATGGGCATGCATATTTTTTATTCGAGTAAATACCAGGGAGCATGATTGTTGGGTCATATGGTAAGAGTATGTTTAGTCTTGTAAGAAACCGCCAAACTCTCTTACAAGCTGGTTATATCACTGTGAATTCCTGCTGGCTGTAAGTGAGAGTTCCTCCTACTCCATGTTTCAGCGGCATATGAGTCTTCAATGTTTTAGATTTTAGCCATTCTAGTAGGTGTATAGTGGTATCTCATTGTTATTTTAATTTGTAATTGTAATGTAATAATGTTGAACATCTTCTCATATGCTTATTTGCCATCTGTATATTTTTTGATGAGATATCTGTTCAGATATTTGCTTACTTTAATTGGATTGTTTAATTGGATGGTTTACAAAATTTAATAATTTCTTACTGTTGAGCTTTGTGTCTTTGTGTGTTTTGGATAACAGTCCTTTATCTTACATGTGTTTTGCAAATATTTTCTCCCAGTCTGTGGATTATCTTTTCCTTCTCATAACAGTGTCTAACTCAGAGCAGCAGTTTTTTAATTTTAATGAAGTCTAACTTGTCATTTTGTTTTTCTTTCTTAGATCATGTTTTTGGTCACTGTATCTAAAAAATAATCACCAAACCCAAAGTCTCTTAGAATTTCTTCGATATGATCTATCTTCTAGAAGGTTTATACTTAGAATTTTATAACTAAGTGTATGATCCATTTCGAGTTTGCTTTGGTAAAAAGTACATAGACCTTGTCTGAACTTGTTTTATTTTCTGCATGCGGGCACCCACTTGTTCCAGCACCAGTTGTTAAAGAGACTATCCATTCTCTGTGGAATTCCCTCTGCACTTTTGTCCAAGTTTCGTTGACTATATTCTTGTGGATTTATATCTGGACTCTCTATGTGTTTGCAACGATCTGTATGTCTATTCCTTAGCCAATACCCCATTGTCTTGATTCTTTTTTTCTCTTTTTAAAACTTTTTAAATTATTTCTTTTTATTTTTTCCCTCCCTACCCTCCCCACCCCCTGCAGTCCCTCCCCTAATCCCCACCAACTGCTCCAGTATGTGATGCTCCTCTCCCTGAATCCATGTGTTCTCATTGTTCAACACCCCTCCATGAGTGAGAATATGCAGTGTTTGGTTTTCTGTTCTCATGTCAGTTTGCTGAGAATAATGGTTTCCAGATTCATCCAAGTCCCTACAAAGGACATGAACTCATCATTTTTTATGACTGCATAGTATTCCATGGTGTATATGTGCCACATTTTCTTTGTCCAGCCTATCATTGATGGGCATTTGGGTTGGTTCCAGGTCTTTGCTATTGTACATGGGGCTGCAATGAACATGCGTGTGCATGTGTGTTTATAATAGAACATTTTATAGTCCTTTGGGTATCTACCCAGTAATGGGATCACTGGGTCAAATGGAATTTCTATTTCTAGATCCTTGAGGAATCACCACACTGTCTTCCACAATGGTTGAAGTAATTACACTCCCACCAACAGTGTAAAGTGTTCCTATTTCTTGACATCCTCTCCAGCATCTGTTGTCCCCAGATTTTTAAATGATCGCATTCTTATAGCTTCATAGCAAGTCTTGAAGTCAGCTAGTATCAGTCTTGTGAACTTGTACTTCTCTGTCAGTATTGTGTTGTCCATTCTAAGTTTTCTTCCATTCAAAATACACTTTCGGGTTTTTTTTGTTTTGTTTTGTATTTTTTGTTTTTGTTTTTGAGATAGAGTCTTGTTCTGTTGACCAGGCTGAAGTGCAGTGGTGCCACCTTGGCTCACTGCAACCTCTGCCTCCTGGGTTCAAGCATCTCCTGCCTCAGCCCCCCCCCCCACTAGCTGGGATTACAGGCATGTGCCATCACACCTAGCTAATTTTTGCATTTTTAGTAGAGACAGAGTTTCACCATGTTGGCCAGGATCATCTCAAGTGATGATCTCAAGTGACCTCAAGTGAACCACCTATCTCAGCCTCTCAAAGCACAGGGATTACAGGAGTGAGGCACTGGACCTGGCCTCAAAATACACCTTAGAATCTATTTGTTGATGTCCAAAAAATAACGTGCTAGAATTTTGATTGGGATTGCATTGAATCTATAGATCAAATTGGGAAAATCTGCTATTTTAAAATATTGAGTCTTTTTATCCATGTATATGGAGTATCTTTCCATTTATTCATGTTTGATTTTTTTCAACAGAGTTTTACAGTCTTCATTCAAATAGATTTAGTAAATATTTTTAAAAGATTCATATATGTGTTTCATTTTTTCATTCAAATGTAAATGGTATTGTGCTTTTAATATCAAATTCCAATTGTTCATTCTTGGCATATAAGAAAGTAATTGACTTTTGTATATTAACTTCATTTCCTGCAAGATTGACATAATGGTCTTTCTTCCTTTTTTCTTTTTTTCTTCTTATCTACAAGTTTGTCAATTTTATCAATTATTTCAAAAAATAGTTTTTGGCTTCATTGATATTCTGTATTGATTTCCTGTCTCCAAGTTCAGTGATTTCTGCCTTATGCTTTATTGTTTCTTTGTTTCTACTTAGTTTTAATTTAATCTTTTCTTCTTTTTCTGGTTTTCTGCAGTGGGACCTACATTGTTGATTTTAACGCCAGGAATAGTGGCTCATGCCTGTAATCCCAGCACTAAAAAAAAGGAGAATCCCTTGAGCCCAAGATTTTGAGACCAGCCTGGGCAACAAAGTGGGACCCCATTTCTATTTTTTGAAAATAAAAACAAAAATAAAATCTTTCTCTTTTATAATATATACATTGAATACTATACATTTCCATTTAAGCACTGCTTTCATCACATTTCACAAATTACAATGAATTGTATTTTAATTTTTATTTAGTTAAAATTTTTTTTTAATTTTTCTTGAAATACCTTCTTCAATTCATATGTTATTAGGAAGTGTTTTCTTTAATCTCTAAGCAATTTGGGATTTTCCAGCTATCATTCTGTTATTGTGATCTAAGAGCAAACCTTGTGTAATTTCTATCTTTTCAATTTGTTATGTTTTCTGCCCATAATGTGATCTAATTTGGTGAATACCCCATGTGAGCTTGAAAACAATGTGTATTCTGCTCTTATTATACGAAGTATTTTATAGATGTTAATTAAGTCCAGTTGACCGATGGGTATTGTTGAATTCACCACGTCATCACTGATCCACTGGATCTATTAGTAATGAAAGAATGTTGAAATCTTCAACTATGAAAGTGGATTCACCTATTTCTCCTTGCACTTCTACCAATGTTCTTCCTCACATCTTTTGATATTCTTTTAAATCTGTACATGTTATGATAGAATCAGCTCCTTGATTGTTACGTAATGCCCTTTATATCCCTGGCAGTTTTACTTGCTCTGAAGTCTGCTCTGTCTAAAGTTAGTATAGCTTCTCCTGGTCTCTTTTAAATAGCATTAACATGGTATACCTTTCTGCAACCCTTCACTTTTAATCCATCTAAGTTTTTATATTTAAAGCAGGATTTTCATAGAAAACATAAAGTTGGTACTTTAAAAAAAATTATTCTAACAATCTGTCTTTTAATCTGTCAGCAGTATATTTAGACTGCTGACATGTAAAGCAATTTTGATGTAGTTGGATGCAGGCCTTGTTAAGAAAATCAGAATGCTCTGGGCATAATGCAAAATAGCACCTTCCACCTTTCCCTGCCAAAAGCGTGTGGGGATATTTCTCCCGCCCTCACTGTGAGAATCTGTCAGGGCTAGAGGAGCAAAACTGATGAAAGTGTGGGGACCATCCTAAGACAGGGTCTTCCTCAGTTTTAACTTTCACATTTGTTCTCCCTGAGCCTCCCACAGTTCCTTAATTATGAGTTGCATTTCTTTCTTCAGTACTAGTCCCCAAGTGCATCTCTGCTCCTGGGCTTTGGCTCTGGTAAGTTCCCTGGTGCTGCCTTTCTCCTTCATTTTGGGAGTAACAGTTTGCCCTATGACTGTCCTCTAATGGGTCTAAGAAGACCTTTGATTTTTAGTTTGCTCAGCTTTTTTCTTTTTGTGTGGACAGAAGTGATGATCTCTGAGCTTCTTTTATCTGAAGCAGTAACCAGAAGTCTTTTTTTTTTTTTTAATTTTATTCAGTGCCCTTTTTCCGTTAATACCAGGAAAGGTATAGTAAATTTTTAAAAGATTTTGTAAAACAACTATAGATTAAAACTTATTTTGGCACTTGTGTAAATAATTTTTATGTTTGATAGCTTAAGGTACTAATGTATTTAATGTCTTAACGTACTCCCTTTAAATACAGAGAGAGGACAAGAATCCCTGCTGGGACCAGACCTTCTGGGTAATACATAAAGCCCAGCAAAATAAACAATGTATTTGCAGAACTGAATAAAATAAAATGTTCATTATTTATAGATTTTGTGATCAAATGTAGAAAACACAACCAGAATTTAATAGGCTATTAGAAGTTAGAAGAATACAAGTTTCCTAGCACAGATTTAAAATAATGAAGACCATTTCTCGATATCAGCAATAACAATTAAAAGCTATATATTGAGGAATGAAGCTCGCACAGTAAATTCATGACTTTTTTTAAAAAAAATCTTAAAACCTGATTAGCATAAAACAATTAAAATATTGTATTTAACTCCAATTAATCTATAAATGTATAATCTAATCACATTTAAACTCAGCTGGATTTTTTCAAGTGCTCAACAAAATTACCTTAAAATATACATGAGATAATAAAGATTTATGAATAGCTAAATTAAATAAAAGAGAAACTTGCCATGCAAGAATTTATGATATAATAGAATAATAATAATGTTAATATTAATAATAAAATTGTATGATATGGTTGTTGTAACTAAAATATAGACTCTTTTAGAATAGAATGGCAAGGTCAGAAATAAAACCTCATAAAATACATATAGTTTGACATATAATAAAAGTGGCACCAATAAACACACTAATAATAAAAGAAAAAATACTTAGTAGCTTATTTAGGGGAGACCGCTGAGCCCACATGAAAATAAAGCTGGATCAATATCTTGTACTAACTATAAGAGGGTTCAGTATTATAGACTTAAACGTGAAAGATAACATAAGCCAAGAGATGAAAATGCAGAACACTATCTTAGGATCTAGAGGCAGGGAATTCTCTTTTAAACAACATTAAACACTCACAAGCCATTAGGATCAAGAAAATTACTGGAACTTATTGTATCAAAATTTAAAATATCTGTTCAACCAGGATAAACAAATATGAAGCTATGGTAGATGATAGTCTGTGAGAAGATAACTGAAATGTAAAATTTTAACAAAGGCTACTATTTAGAGTATACAAGAGATTCCTAAAAGCATAAGCAAATATAGGAAACCTAAACAAATTTAATTCAGCAAAGACAGGAAAAAGGCAAATAATGAAAGGAAAAACTCATGAAGCTAACCAGTTTAGAAAGATTTGCTCAAATTTATTAGTAGTTAGACAATTTCAAAGAAAAACAAGACAGACTACACTGATTAAACTGATAAATGCAGAGAAATTCATGAATCTCCAAGGTAACATACATGGGACAATTTTTGGCTTCGGTATTTGCGATGTCCCAGGTTGGAGGCCACCGAAGTGTTCCTCCCTAAGGAAATGGACAAAAGGAAAACCATAATGTTTACGTGACACAAAACATCGTGCGACAATTTAAAGCAACAAATTAAATTGATGCATAGCAATATAGATGGACTTAAAGGCTTGGGGTTATATTTATAAAAGAAAACATAGAAGAATATCACACAATAGCACTGATATTATTTACATATGAAACCTTTAAACACAAATGTGTAAAAGATAGTACTACCTTTGTCCATCAAAGAATTGAAAGACTCTTGTGGATCATAAACTGTTCTAGATACTGGAGTTTATTAGGGGCAAAAATATACATATATATTCTTTTTATGATGGAGCATGCATCTCAGAGGGTAGAGACTGATGATATGCTAGTTTGAATAACAATGGAACCTAAAAGGGCAACAGGGAAAGCCTGAAAGAACTGGGCAGGCACAGGAACTAAGCAGTGGTAGCCGTGAGATGGGAGGGCGCTCGGGAGATGGAGCCTAGAGTTTTTTGAGAAGGTGATGTGGTCAGTTATGCAAATCTTGCTGAATTTGAACAGAAGGACCCAACAAGTCGCATCGGGCTGTGCAATGTGACGTCATTCCTAACCATGTTGAGAGCAGATGTCCTGCAGCCACGGGAACTGATGCCCCAGAGCAGTGAGCTGTGGTGAGACACAGGTTCAGGAAGTGGGTGAGATAAACACGTGAAACTTTTGCAGGAAGTTTTGCTATTAGAAAAGCAAAACAACAAGAAGGTAGCTGCTGAGGAACCTGCGTGCAAGAGTGAGGTGTGTCTTTGCAGAGGAAGAGAGAATGGTAGCAGATGCAAAACGTTCAACAACAGGGGAAGTAACCCAAGCATGGTGCAGGAGTCAGCCTTTGGAGAAGGGCCGCTTTGGCCATCCTAGAGGGATGGAAGGTGCAGGATGTGAAGGCCGACACAGTGCAGTTTGTAGATCTGGGGCAGGAACATAAGAATGTTCCCATCTGTTTAGATTCTCTGCAAAATGAGGCAAGGCCATCAGCTGTGACATAGAAGAGAGGGATGTGCAAATAATTTTACCTACTTGAACTGTGAATACCAAGGTCTAACTCTAAGTATGTTTTGATGAAATAAAAAGTATCCAGATTCTCATTTTCCCATGCACGCTCCAGAACCAAGGCTGTAAGAGACAGTGAGAGGGCTTTGCTTACTTGTAACCAACGAACCGTACCAGTAGACAGTGGTAATAGGGCCTCATTCTGCAGATAAAGGTAGAGAAACATTCTGCATCATGATGAGAATAAACAACTCAAGTGAAGGAAGGCAAATCCAGCCAAGGCGAGAGTATTGCTTAAGCCCGGGTGCATGAGTCTACAATGAGCTATGATTGTGCCACAGAACAGCCTGGGTGACAGGGCAAGACCACATATTTTAAAAATAATTATTATTTCAACAAGTGAAGGAAGAAGAAGATGTCAGAAACTAAATCTTCACATGTTCATTATAAGATGATCATAATAAGCAGACCATTATTCCATCTGTGAGGGCAACATATTAGTAGATTGAGAAATCAGTGCAGTAGGGTCAGTTTCAGCATTTAAAAAGTGAATGAAGAATAGAAGAGAAGACATTAGGAAAAAAATGAAAGTATCACTGTGCATTTTATGGATATATGCACACATAGGACACACAAACTCTATGTGTGTGTACAATGGAGGTATGCGTGGACATATGTGAGTACTATGTCATATGCTATCACTTGTTTGCAAAATTAAACATTCTTCTGTAGGAGATGCAAAGATTTAGGTATGATCCCTAAATTCTAGGAAAAATAATGCTCATAAGAGGGCTAGGTTAGGGACCAACTCGGAGGCCATGTTCTTAGGATAACTCCGTTTCTTACCATTCCCAAAACATTAGCCACAAGCTAAAACTTTGTTTCATGCTGCCTCTAAATGCCTACAATACTGGTTTATACTCCTCCTCTTATAAATGCTGCCATTTTCAGTCTTTTAAAATTCTTCTGAATATTCTTCTGGATACCCTTTTATGATGAGAAAATACTGCTAGATATATAGTATTTTAGGGTCTTTAAAAAAATTCATGTTGCATGTATTAGTTAATGAACTCAGCTTATTCAAGCTGAGACAAGCTGAAGGAAATAGAAAAGAATATTGCTTTGTGCTTTCTATAGGAAACTGTGGACTGGTTTTATTCTTCTCATTCCAACATTTTGTTCTTTACTGTCTTGCAAACTGCATAGAAATATTCTTTAGTTTAGTCTGAATTTAAGTAGACATATTCTAAATTTAAATTTAAAAAATATATATCACAAAACAAGAGTATCTTTTAAGACTTTTGCCATTCCAAATATTTTATCAGAAAAGTGTAGTTTAACCATAATTCCTACCCTTTTTTAGAACAATAATATTTTCCAGACCTTTTCTTACATTTACACACACATATGAATTCTATAACACTATAGAATTCTACATATTGGGTCTCATTTCTTACCTATGTGACTTCTATTTCCACATGTTATTTCCTTTTTTTTTTTTTTTTTTTTGGACAAGGTTTTGCTCTGTTGCCTAAGCCAGAGTGTAGTGGCACAAACAGGGCTCACTGCTGCCTCCACCTCCTGGGCTTAAGTGATCCTCCCACCTCAGCCTCCCATGTAGCTGGAACTACAGGACTGCACCATTACACCCTGCTACATTTTTTGTTTTTTGTTTTGTAGAGGCAGGGTCTCACTATATTGCCCAGGCTGGTCTTGAACTACTGGGCTCAAGTGATCTGCCCACCTCAGCCTGGAGAAGTGCTGACTTTATAGCTGTGAGCCACATTTCCTCCTTTTTGAAACAGGAACCGTCATAGCTGTGCTGCTCTGTTAATGCAAATCCCCAACCTTGTTTGTCTATTTTAGACTTTTTAAAGGATCCTGATTGTTTGTATTAACTTAAAACTACTCAAAAAGTAGTAATGTAGATACTATTTTCCTCCACTCTTTCAAGCTGAAGTAAAGAACTCCAGCCCATCTTTCCTGGCCCAGCCTGGGTAGGCGGAAGCGCTGAAGAGGCCGTGGCTGCTCCATTTGTACCCTGTGTAAATGTCACACTACACTGTGGCTGACACCTATTACTGTAGCCACAGCTGTCTTTGAAACAACTTTGTACCTAGATACAATCTGAAATCTCCAGGGAAGCAAAGTTTCCTGGAAATTTGGAAGCATGTTCAGTGTCAGAGGAAAGAAAGCAGCAACATTAAAAAAAAAAAAAATTGCTATGCTGTTGGGGAGGCAGGGTTGGGGATTCCTTCAGAAGATAAATGCGCCCCAAGGGTTTTAGGTCACAGGGGCTGGCACAAAATCCATAGTCTCTTCAAAGGTAGTTTCTCCCTTTCCACTTAACTGAAAGCTGTCTTTCTCCCTGAGGAGAGTAGTTACTACAAGCAGAAGCAGTTCATTCTCCCACAGATGGCTAATAAGATGATTTGAGAGGTGTGGATTTTCCTAGTTCATCTCCACTCACTCGAGATCGCTTCTCTCCTTTGCTAAAATTCCTGATATAAGGATATATGGATACAGAGCCCTGACCAGCCCTCGCCACACGCAACTCTCATTAACTCAGGGTTGCAGGTCCAAGCTCACACCTCTTTAATTCAGCTCCTCCCACCTGGAAGACTTCAAGGTCTATGTAAAGCAGCCATTCAACCAATTTAACCATGATCTCTGAAATTCTCAATTCCAGTGACCCTTAGGCTCAGACCTGAAATTTGCCATCACCCACAACTGATCCGCATCCAAAATCCCAGTGCCCAGCGATGTGGTCGGATCACAAACTGCCCTTCCAGAGTGATCACCTCTTTGCTTCCACCACACCTCCTCCTTGAGTTTGCCGATTCTTTCCACCCCTTGACCCCACCATGTTTGCAGTCTAGCCGCTATTCACTGGCCTCACTTGTCAATATCCACCTTAAAGTTCATAGTCCCTCAGGGGAACAAACCCCTTGCAATACTTTATTTTCATCGTAATCTCACATTTACATTTTGTTTGTTTTTGTTTTTAATTTTTACGGGCACACAATAGATATATATATATATTTAGGGGATACATGAGATATTTTGATACAGGCATATGATGTGTAATAATCACTTCAGAATAAATGGGGTGTCTATCATTTCGTGCATTTATCGTTTCTTTGTGTTACAAACAGTTCAATTATACCCTTTTAGTTATTTAATAATGTACATTACTGTTGACGGTGATCACCCTCTTGTGCCTTCAAATACAAGCTCTGATTCATTCTATGTAAATATATTTTTGTACTATCCCCACTCCTGACCCCCACTACCCTTCCCAGCCTCTGATCACCAACATTCTACTCTCTACCACTTGCAATACTTCTAACCCCTTTCCATTGGCCTCTCTGTCAGTATTAAGTCACCCCCAATCAATAAATCATCCATTGTTTTGCCCTACCTCTCAGATGCCTAGCCTTATGGAGACAGGCACAAATATTGCCAAAAAATATCCTTTTTTCTTCAAATTCAGAAGCGGTTCTAATTCCATTTGCTTCTCTCCAGTAAGGTTCCGTTCTTATTTGACTCAGTGAGTATTTTAAACATACATGATTTTTCTTCAATTTCTTTCTATCAATTTCTTTACTCTCAGTATCATATCCACATTTTAAATATTAAAAATAAAATAGAATTCTCAAGGAAGGTTGCTAGATACAGGTGCGCAGCATGAGCCATGCACAAAGGCAACTGATCCAAGAACAGTGTGGGAACTGAAATCCAGTCGGTGCTGAGGTAGAGGGCTTCTCTGTTTGCATAATTTGCTTGATGGGAGAGAATGTCCTTTGGCAGTCAATCCGCAGAGAAGAGGTGCCCTTTTTTTTTGGAATTTACAAAATTCTGCATCACATATTAATTTATTCTCATTTCTTCCCAACACACACACACACACACACACACACACACACATTCACACACACACTTTTTTTTATTGTACCCACCCACAAACCTTTTGCTGTCATTTCAGCAAAGATCGCAGCTCTCTCCTTGTCTAGACTTAATGCCCACACATGAGTTTTCTATCTTATCACCTGCACCCTTCTCTGGAATCTCCCTTCATTGTTTATCCTTCTGTTCTATATCTCCAAACTTTCTAGCATGGCTCATTTCCAAAATAATCTAGGATAAAACCTGCAAGATGACATTGTAACAGAATGCATTCCTTAGCTAGAAGTTTTCTGTAACACCAGCTAGCTTAGGGGAGTTGAAAATGAGTTGAAGTGGATAAATTATTATGCAAAACAAAAAAAATTTAAAGCTGTGGATTTTAAGCTCATTCTCCCGTATAATCGTGGAGGATAGTTACATAACCTCCCTGAGATGCTTTGAAAAAAAAAATCAAGTAATAGTAAGCTTTTTTACAAATTTAATTTGAGGATTAAATGTAGTAATGATTATTTGTTAAACTTCCAATAGTGAGACAGATAACAAGTGTTCAGTAAGAATTTGTGAAATATAGAAATCAGTAACTTTGAATTATTATGATAACTTTATCATCTTGCCTTAAAATTTCAATCAACTTGCCTAAAATGTCATCAACAACGTTGCCATCATATCCTGTAATGCTTAGTGGCAGCCAAGTGTGGGAAACCAGGAGCCAGCAGCACCATGCTTCCTGATTTGCTGAGAGGCCTGACTGGTTTTATTCTCACTCAAAGTCTGCCTTCGAGTGACCGGCACCAAGCTTTGAGCTTCAGAAACCACAGGGGTGTGGAAAGACAGCTTGCACTTGTAGCAGGGGGAAAGTCAGGAGGTGTTAAAAAAAAAAGCATAATGGAGTTCAGGTATTTAAGCAGATAGCCAGTGATTCCTGGTCATAGAACTTTTCTCAGCTTTTCATCTGCCTTGACTTGGCTGCAGAATTTGCTAGTGACAATCATGCCCTTTCTCCTTAAATGCACCTTTCCCTTTGCCTTCACGGGTGCTGGCCTTGACATCCATCACTGGTTCCCGGCATGCCACGCTCACCATCATCCCACCTTAGGCTTCCATCGTCAGCTTTATATACACTTACACCTCTACTGCCCACACACTATTACTTGTGTTAATAGGATCAATCCAACCAACTTGTGTTCCATTTCCAGTACCTGGATCCCTGCCTTGATTAAGTAAGAAAGTCCCTTCCTTCCACCGTGGCCATTACTGTCAGCCTTCCCTATCTGGGGCTCTAAATTCAAAGATTTCACTAATCAAGGATAGGATTTTTTGCAGATCCGCAGTTGGTTGAACCCGTGCTCAGATGCAGGACCTGCAGATGCAGTGGAGAGCTGACTGTAAGGGCATCTGTGGATGTTGGTATCCACGGGGGCCCTGGAACCAATCCCCCAGGGAGATTGAAGGGTGACTGCACTTAGCTTTTGACAGCCACCCTCAGCCAGGGCTTGTGTCCCTGCTGAAGGAATTCCTGGAGTTCAGGCACTGTCCCTGCCAGCCTCATCACTATAACCTGGTGAAGGCAGCTTCCCATCCATTTTCAGTGCCAAATCCCATTGTCCTGACTGAATGCGCTACCTGGGAACCTAGATGAACACAGAATTCTCTGCACATCAGCTAAGACCAAGGGGGCTTTCTGCTACCACCTGAGCTCATGTGATTCCCTTAGACAAGCCCCACCTGATTCCAATGGCTTCTTAAAAGAAGAGTGTCCCCCTCAGACCCTATCACCTCATAATGGACTATAGCAAAGGCCCTCCTCATGGTCCCCCCTTTAATCCCCCTAAATAAAATCTCACTGCTGCTAGATTAGCCTCCCTGGAAATGACTCTTATAAGGAAACCACCCTGTCCAACAAAAATGTTATGGTCAAAATCCTCTGGATGGCTGCCCAGTTGACAAGTTCCCATTTTCTAGAACTTCCCCCTCTTCTACATGTAGATATATTTTTCTTTTCTTTTCTTTCCTTTTCCTACACTAACCTTTCTTTGTGCCATAGTTGTTTGGATGGAGCATAAACATATGTGCCAATCTTAGTCAGTTCACCCTCACCATGAGTTTTGAGTAAGAAAAGAGAGCACTATGTGTGTCCCTCTTTAGGGCTGGGTCTGTGCTATAGATGCCGCATGAGCTGGAAACTGAGACAGTGAGGTCATCTGTCTTGTGTTACTCAAAGGAGTATTTAAGGAATTGCCACACAGGATTGCAGTAATTGATAGTGCCAGTTCTTGCTTGTACTTTCAAAAAGTGATTCCAAAATGGGACTACTTTGCCACCCTCCCATTGTGCCACATATTTGCACATCACAGATCTCTGATACAATGGGGTGGGATACATCCACCATCCAGTGCCTATTGGCTAAGGATCTGCAGTGTGCAAGGAACTATGGGAACACAGAGGATCATCAGGCAAGGATTTTATGCAACAGAAGAAGCTTGCAATGCAGAACTGAAGAAATAGGATGATCGCCCACATCGAATTCTATTTTCTTTGACATCTAAGTTCACCAAAGAAGAAGGGAATTTTTCTGAGAGAACTATGTCAAAATAAAGTTATGCGCTGGCAGGCCCTAATTGCTTGATGCCTTTGGAAAGTAAAACAATGGCACACTGGGACAAAGGTAATAGCAAAATTTGTCATTAAGGTTTCTGCCCTTGAGTGAATATTCTTCAATAATAACTGCAAACACCATGGAGATCATATCCAATCTCAAGCTTTTAAAAAACTCAAATAATTTCAATCACCCATTGTTTTCTTCATCTGATATATGTGTGTATGAATCTAATAACCCATTGGTGTAGAGGGCTGAAATGTTATACATTAATCAAGCAACACAGCCCAAGACCTTCTTACTGCTTTTTAAACTCTGATTTCCCCCAAACCCTAAGCCCCAAGGAAATAGGAACCAAAAGTAAAGAGGAACACCCTTGAATCAAAACACTGTCTGGCATGAGGAACTTAACTTCAGAATCAAACCTTTATTTTCACTTCCCACATTGATAACCTCAGCGTGAACGAGAAAGGAGACACCTTCTTTCTTTTGTATTTTCCAGTTCCTTACGCTGTTAGCATCTCTGATGACACACCAAAAATTATTAAATTGCCTCAGTAAACCCAACACTTGCTCTATGCTCAGTTTAGGAGGAAGGGAGGGTGTTCCACCGACACTGTTTCTGGGAATTCATCTACCAAATAGCCTAGTTAGATAGAGAATTCTGTAATCCATAACTGAACACAATTGTAAGCCATTAAAATAAGAACTCAGAATACAGCACCTTGTTGTAGAAACATCACAGAGTTCCTTTAAGCATTCACTACCCAGACCCTTAAAAATGCCTACACCTATTTCGGAATGCAAGAGAAGGCTGCATGCATTATTCTACCCCCAGTATCTCCTGTGATAGATGATAACAGATGGAAGACTTGAAATAATAGGCACAGCTGTGCAGGGCCAGGACAAAAGAAGAAAGAAATCATTGCAGTCTAAGTAAGTGCTTCTAATTATCTGTTTCTTTTTAGTATGAGAAGTGCTATTGTGTCTCTGTCTTCTAAATATTGAACACAAAGCATATATATATATATATATTCATCTAGGACTTAAAGATGCTATCCATCCTTGGCAAAGAGATCCCTCCAATTCCTAGCATGATTCGTGTATTAATATCATGAAGATGTGCCTGGTTTGTAGAAATATGGTCAAAACTTACCTATAGTAGCCATTTTTTTCTAAAGTTGTAACTTATGGATGAAACAGAAATAGAACTCTGACAAAATATCTTATTATTTTTCCAGATAATTTTATTTTTTTACCTTTATTCAGTGCTGTTATTCCTATCCTTGAAGCAAAGTAGGGTAGTGGGAAAAAAAACATTTAAACCCAAGGATTTTAAGCCTCATTATCCCAAATAATATTGGAGGATAGCTACATAACTCTCTGAGATGCCCTTTGAAAAAAAATCAAGTAATCTTAAGCTATTTTACAAATTTAGTTTGAGGATTGAATATAATAATGATTATTTGTTAAACTTCCAACAGTGAGACAGATGACAAGTAGTCCATAGGTATTTGTGAAATATAGAAATCAATAACTTTGTATTATTATGATAACTCTATCATCCCTATTTTAAGAATAGGATATTTGTAGGCAATAGATGTGGCTCTTCCTTGGTTGCACTCCTATTCCCCCTCCATGGACCTAAGCAGGAGGTCATGGCGGTGTGTGGCTGGGCTTCACCCGAATTAGAGTGACCTCAGCACCAGCCTAGGAAGGGCAGGGGCTGGCTGGGGTCAACAGCCTTCCTTCCCTAGGATGTTTGCTCACCTTAGATTCTAAACTAACAGAGATAGGCACTCAGTGTGTCAGGATGATGGAATTGAAAGGATGCTGTCTTCAGAGTCACCCTAGCTAGAAGTGCTGGTTCTGCTACTTCTGCATGGTCCTTACCTTGTATTTCCACTGCCTTGAGTTTCTATCCTCAGCTAGTAATGGGGACAAGCAAAGCTACCATCTACCATCACCATTCCTGAAAGATAATCTATGTAACAACTCTACCCTGGTGCCTGGCATTTCAGTCCTCAGTCAGTGCTGCCCTTTGTTGTTGAGGACTGTGTTTCTTCAGCTTCACCATACGTCTCCTGCTTCTGGATCCATAGATGCACAACACATATACAACACACACACACACACACACACACGCACACACTCCAACACACAGTATAGATACACAACACATACACTATAGATACACCACATACACAATGCACACATACAACACAACACACAATATAGATACAACACACACATACCACAACTGAAGCTCATATAACACTCAACACACACACAACACAGAGAACACACACCACATACCACTACATACCATGTACCCAAAACACAACACATACAGACATACCATACAACACACACATGCAATATACACCAAAAACAACACAACACATGCACAGCACATACAACATTCTACACACAACACACATGACCAGTACAGAACACACACATAGCAACACATTCATAAAATATACAACACACACACAACAGATATACGACAAACACACAAAATGCACGTGGACATACTACACAATACACACACAACGCACACAACACAAAGCACGCACATGCCACACACCACACCCTCATACACAACACAAACGCTGCACACAATGCACATTAGTTGTGGCACAGGTTCTGAGCCAAGTCCTTGTGAGCAAGCCTCCATTGCTCTGCTGGTAGAACCAGGTCATTCTGCCACACTGGGGATACAGCTGTTTCCAGGAGCTTCTATCCCATGTGTAAGATCCAGCCTACACTGCCCTCGAGATGCGGTCAAAGCCTGCATGTTCCCCAGGCTGCAGACTCCAGGCAGCCTCTGAGCCGGGCAGACCAGTGGAGGTGGATTCTGTTAGGGGTGCGCTAAGCTCCAACCTTGCAAATCTTGCAGGTTCCAGGGTTTCCACTCCCTCCAGGTCTCGAGCTTAACCGGTGGCCACAGCACCCTGACGCCTTGTCAGGTGCTTGACGGCTGTCCTTAGACCTAGAGCCTCACCTCGCATCCCAGCTTCCTGCTTGGAGTCCTGCCGTTTTGCATAATCTCCTGGCTAGTGATCTGGCTAACTCATGATGACTTACCTCCCAAACACTCTACTGATCCTGCCTATTACCAACAGCTGGGATCAATGAGCCCACCACAAGCTCTGGGCTTGCATCCCAAAATCTTACATGAGCTATCCTCAGGAAGAAAATATTTTTTGAGTAGACAGAGTTGTGACATTAATATTGACAGGACTACTCTATTTAAAATGGGGTTATTCAATTTATCCCTAAGTGATGACCTTTAGGAAACTATGAATTCTACCAACAGATTTATTAATACTATTTATTCATAGTTAATAAATATACTGAATATAAATAGAGTATCAATAGCTACTATATTACTGATTTTAATAAACTACCCAGGATTTACCTAAATGTCTCCATCCTCAACAGCAAGGCATGTTGCCTGAATTAGAAAATATATTATTTTCTAAACTCCTTCTTACTTTTCCTTTATTAAAAAATAATGCACACACTGGGGCCTGTGCAGGGAAATGGGGGAAGATAAAGCATCATGAAGAACAGCTGAGGGATGCTGGACTTCATACCTAGGTGATGGGTGAATCTGCGCAGCAAGCCACCATGGCATACTTTTACCTATGTAACAAGCCTGCACATTCTACACATGTGCCCCAGAGCTTAAAACTTGAAAACAAAATAATACAGTGTATATTTTTCAATTGCTAAAAGCATAGTTGTTTAACATTCTTCCCACCAAAAATCATAAGTTGGTGAGATGATCGTTATTTAATTAGGTTAATTTAATCTTTCTATCCTTGTAGATTGTACATGGTTCAAAACGTCACACTTACCCCATAATATGTACAATTATTACCTGTCAAGAAACAAATTTTAAAAATACACAAAATAATTAAAACTTTAAAAAATAATAACAATACTTAATATTTATATACTTGCCATGTCCCAGTTCTGGCACAAGTCTAAAAGTCTTACATGAACCACTTCATTTACTCCTCACAAGAAGTACACGAGGCAAATACTATTACAGTGCCCATTTTACAAATGAATAAATATTTGCTAATTCTTTTGTTAAGTGTAACTCTGTATAGTTCAGGTATAACCTACTCTATGTTGAGTTCAATACCAGCAAGAGACATTCATTCAATTACCGTATTCTTATACTTTCTGCTGAAAGTTGATGTTCACAATTACACAAGTGAATATGCAAAACTTACAGAGAATTATATCTTGCTCTGGAACCAAAAATACCTTTATGTTGTTGAACACTTTTGCGGCATGTGAAGGGGAGAAATTCTGTCTCATACCTGAAGCTGTGAGAACAATATCTGGGCCCCAAGGAAGCTGTCGTGGAAGGCTGTGACTGCTGAGTGCAGGTCAGGCCAGCATGCCCAGCAAGAGGAGAGCGGAGTTTCTGGGTCTCTTCCTGCTGCACAGCTGACCTTCCAGCAGAGCACAGCTGCCCTCTGTAGCCTTACTTGCCTGAGTCAGGAGGGGACTTGATGATACCTGGGAAGCAGAAGAAAGGACAGACAAACAAAGGCCACATTTCCATTTCTCTTGGTTTACAGAAGGGATCCACAGCCTGGAAAAGATGACTTCTCATGGGCAGACATCTCACAAAAATAAAGCAAAGTTTGATCACCGAGAGTCACCTAGAGAACACCTGATTTGATCAAGTGGCTTGAAAAATGAACCTGGAGATGGTAGAAAAAAAAAAGCCGCAACAAAGCTCAATGAAATAGACTTCCTCTTCTAAGAAATATAAACAACATGGGAGAGATGTTCAGTATTCTAGGCAAAGACAAGAAAGAGAGTTGTTTCCAAAGTATATAAACCTACGTGTTTATATACTGCTATGAGGTGAAGGTAATGCTATCTCCTAGGTAGCACCAAGGCACAATGAGAAGAGGTTTATAGTGGAAACAGCAACGGGATTGGGGAGGAGCAAGGGATATAGATTTTTATTTTTAAAAGTCTCAGTTCTGTAGGAAGGAAAGCAACTTGGTTTCATATGCCGAGAAATACATGAGCATGAAAATGCACGACCTGAAAATCTCTCCCTCTGAAGGCAGATTTGAGAGTGGGGGGGGATTGCAATGAATTGTATGCTCCACCTGCTGACCCAAAGATGGACAACGGAGTGAAACAGAGAACCCAGGTGGACCTCAGAGATGATTTAATAGAAATGCCCATCAGCTGCCTTAATTTTAAGCAACTCCAGGCCCTTCACCAGTTCCTCTCACTGTTCCATTTGCATGCTAAAATCGGGTGATATTTATACCAAGGGAGCAAGAAACAGGAAAACTTTTCATTTTGTATTCCCTCCAAATCCCCCTCATCAAATGAATAGGCTGTTCTAGTCTAACGTGGTGCAGGAAGTGCTTTGACTGTTCCTTGTGCATTACATTGTGCATGCCATCATTATTTCCCTCTTCCTGCTCCAGCAACCTTCCACTCATGATGAGATTCATCCTCTGTGAGTGCCCTAAAACTCTGCAGCCCCCAGGGAAGATGCAATCAAACTGCAGACACATTGGTGGAAAGCACTACAGGGGTCCATTTCTTCAGGCTGGCATCCAGATGGACTAGAATATTGACCAGAGGAAAAGCAGGACCACGGTCATTAGAAGAGAACAGATTGAGGAGTCTCCAGAGTGTCTCAAAGGAGACCGAAAGCCCAGATACATTTGAAAACTAAAGTGCAGTATAAATCAATGCATTTAAATTTGCAATTCAAGGTTATGCATTCAGCTGAAACTTCTTGCACATTTTACTTCTTTCTGTAAGTTCAAAGATTTCATGCATTTGAAATTTGAAAAAAAAAAGAGGGTCAAACTTTACATTCTCACAGAAGGCGGCATGTCTCTGGAGTAATTATTTGGGATTACATGTTTCATATCATACGTTCAGAAGACTTCGTTTTATTCTACTTTGTCCCAGAATTGGTAGGAAGATTGGACTGTTTCGCTGTGATCCAGAGCTCATAATCATGAAACATATTAGTCTCTTTGGGATGCTGGAATCAAGTCTTTCGTGTAATAAGTCAAATCTTAAGTCATGTGCTGTATTTGATTTATCTTGACTTGTTCTCTTAAGTGAAAGGCAGCTTGAAGACACAGGCAGAATAAATGTTCTTCTTTGATAAAGCCAAAAGCTCTCCAGGCCAAAAAGCTCTCCCCAGCAGCCTTTCAAATCAATGGAAAACCACTTTCTAGGATAATCATACATGAGCATATTTCATCTGCTGACTTCTCAGCACAGGTTATCAGAATAGCAAGAACTGAAATAGGAGCCTCTTCATAATGAGACCAGGAGTGGTTTCTTTTCAAAGAAGAGAGGGTCAGGGAATAGTCTGGGTCTTGGCTGACTCAGCAAGAACCACAGTAGTTCTCTCCAAGAGGCAGAAACAGTAAGGGCTAGGGGTATGTCCTTGGGAATTGGACTGGCTGAGAATCTTAACTCTCTGGGTCTCAGCTTTCTCATCTGTAAAATGAGAATTAAAAGTGTACCTTTCAGCAGGGTGCAGTGGCTCATGCCTGTAATCCCAGCACTTTGAGAGGCCAAGGTGGGCGGATCACAAGGTCAAGAGATCAAGACCATGTTGGCCAACATGGTGAAACCCTGTCTCTACTAAAAATACAAAAATTAGCTGGGCATGGTGGCGCATGCCTGTATTCCCAGCTACCCAGGAAGCTGAGGCAGGAGAATTGCTTGAACCTGGGAGGTACAGGTTGCAGTGAGCCAAGATCATGCCACTGCACTCCAGCCTGGTGACAAAGCAAGACTCCATCTTAAAAAAAAAAAGTGTATCTTTCTTATAAGGTTTGTTTTGGGGAATAGCAAAGTTACAAAGCATTGAGAATAGTAATGAGTGCATAATAAAATGCTACCTACATAGCACTGTCATCATACTTATAATCGTTATTATCCTCAACCTTATCAAAGTTATCCTCAACCATATTAAAGTTAAAATATTGAACATATTTTAAATGTGAATATCAAAATTCAGAAGGGTTTAGTAACTCAGGAGCCTGAAGGTAGCCAAAATTTATATATAATGACCCAAGAAGAATAGGTGACCTGAGTCAGTGATATCAAAATGATCTATTTTCATACCAGGCAAGAAAAGTGAGGCAAGATCAAGGGGTGAAGCAGTTATATGGCAGAAACAGGTGCTTCTCATATGACTTTGGCTTCAGAACTTGGAATAAATAAGTCTAGCTTTGCATTTCAGGACTCACATGATACAAGATTCTACTTCAAGTTCACATTTGCTGCTGCACAATTATCTTCAAATAGGACTTCCTAGGTAAGATGTTCTCTGACACAGCACAGGTTGAACCAAGGAGAGCAAGGTAAATATGTTGAGTGTGGGCCGGGAACTGTCATAAAGTTCTGACTACCTTTTTTTTTGTGGTGCCTATGGGAAGAGATTGGGTCCAATAGTTTCCCCAACATAGAGAAGAGGAGACAGGATTTAAAGTACATCAGCAGCTTCCTCATTTTGTGTATACACACACACACCCACACACACACACACACACACGTGTAATGACACAAGAAAAATAGGTGAACTGAGTCAGAGGTATCATTTTGGAAAAGGAGGGTTGGTTGTTGTTTTTAATTTGAAAGACTAAGAATGAAATACTTAGGGACTGGGAGAGCTGTGGTGCCAGCCTGATGTATAGCATTCTCCTTTCCTCACTGTGTTCATCTTTTTTTTTTTTTTAGATGGATCTTGCTGTGTCAACAGGCTGTAATAAAGTGGCGTGATCTCGACTCACTGTAACCTCTGCCTCCCGAGTTCAAGCAATTTTTCCACCTCAGCCTTCTAAGTAGCTGGGACTGCAGGTGCATGCCACCACACCCAACTACTTTTTATATTTTTAGTGGAGACAGGGTTTCACCGTGTTAGCCAGGATGGCCTTGATCTCCTGATCTCGTGATCTGCCTGCCTCAGCTTTCCAAAGTGCTGGGATTACAGGCCAGGCTTGTATTCATCTTTTAAAGGCCTTTCTGCCTCTGAAAATTGTTACAGTAATTTAACAAGACAATAAGTGGGAATTAGTCTGAAAATTAAAAGACATTATGAAAATAATTGTAATAGTTAATATTTATTATTAGCCCAGTTTCCTGAGAGCCTGGCAATTTTCCAAACTCTTTTCCTGTAATAACAAATTTAACATTCACAGTGTTGCAATGAGATGGTGCTAATAGTCTCCCCATTAAACAGATGAATCCAGGAGGTTAAATGGCATGCCCAAGGCCACATAGGTAATAAGAGGCCCATATCATGTGCCAGGCACCATCATAGGCACTGGGGATTCAATAGTGAATATGAGCAGAAAGGTGGCTGCATTAAAGGATGGCAACATGTCACATAGAAGACTGACAAACAACTAACCATACTGTCAGATGGTAGAAGGGGTAGAAGAAAAATAAGGCAAGGTAAAGGGGTGAAGCAGTTATGTGGCAGAGATACATTCAAACAGGACTTTCTCAGAGAGATGATCTGCTGTTGGAAGACAGGTCGAACTCCAGAGAGAATCACACATAGGATGGGAGGTTAGGAATCAGGAGAGGCGGGAACTGCTGCAGTGCTGTCCACGACTGTGGTGCTGAACACCCTGCTTATATGTAGGGTCCATAGGAGTTGGCTGGATAAAATAGTTATAGAAGAAAGAGGCACCAGACGGTTCCAGGAATAGCAAACAGCAAGTGGGGCCAAGCAGGCCAGTGGGGTGGGGATCAGTGAGCAAGAAGGGAGTGATGTTCCCTGGGATCCCGACCTGTGGGCCCAGAACCTGTGGCCATGATGTGGAGTGCTGTGTTGAAGCATGACAAAGCAGCAAGGCTCACACAGGTATACACGGTATTGCTGATCATGGGTCATAGTATCAGTATCTTAAATACAAGTTTGCGAACAAATAATTCACTTAACCAAACCACTCATGCACCTGGAGGGAAGCTGGTGGAGAGAAGTCTGTTATCAGACACACTCAGTACCAGGGTTGTTGCATAAAGGCTGGTGAATCACCAAACAGATTGACTGAAACCATGTGGTCTCAGGTGAAGGCTCTTCACCTATGAAACAATCCACGTGAGTGGGATTTCATTATCCAAGTAAAACAAGGAGCCAAGCCCAATATAATTTTCAACATGCCTTTGTATAAAATTACTCAGAGGGAATTATGTGAATTACAGTTTGCTAGTGGATTAAACTTTTCTACATTTTCTATTGTATCTAGTTGTCAAGTGAGGATAGCTCATAATTTATCAAAGACCCAGAAAGTATTTCCAATACAATTGATTTAGTTTCTCAATTAAAAAGGTCAGTGTCCCTGAATTCTAACAACAACTGAAAGTATTCATCTCATTAGACTTTCAAAAATCTATGAGAGGAATTCATTTTACCTTCCTGTCATCTATTTTGATCGTTGAACTTTTTAACAAATGAAAAGCAATTGATGAGGTTACTCAGCAAGCAAGGCAAACATAATGCCAAATGCTGAATCCATCACTTAGAAACGGGAGAAAGTAACAGCCAAGATTTATGCATCAATAAAACTTGGCTGCTTTTTTCAGTAGGATCCCCGACCTGCAAGGCATGTGCTTCTCTTACGACTTTGGCTTCAAAACTTGGAATAAATAAGTCTAGCTTTGCATTTCAGGGCTCATGTGATATAAGATTTTATTTCAAGTTCACATTTGCTGCTGCACAATTATGTTCAAGTGGGACTTCTAGCTAAGATGTTCTTTAACACAGCACAGGTGGAACTGAGGAGGGAGAGGTAAATATGTTAGGTGAGGGCTGGGAACTGTCATAAAGCTGATAGCTCTGACCACCTCTTTTTTTGTGGCACCTATGGGAAACGATTGTGTCAAATACTTTCCCCAACATACAGAAGGGGTGACAGGCTCTGAAGCATGTCAGCAGCTTCCTCATTGTCCTATCTTAGAGTGTGCTTATTTGTATGGCTGCAAGGAGAGGAGGTGGGGTGGAGGCAGCTCTGCCAATGTTACCTGATTATTCTCTCTAGGACTGTTCCTGCCTTTGGGAATCCTGTATAGCACAGTGCTCTGGTCAACAACCACAATACACTGGGTTCAAATCCCAGCTCCAGCACTTCTGAGCAACGACTTTGGGCATGTGAGAGAACCTCTTTGTGCCGCAGCTTCCCCCCAAATAGAAAAGGGACAAGTAAGAAAAAGAAGCAGCAGTGTAGTTGAAAGAATTCAATGAATTAAAAATTAAATTAAATTGCTCCCACCACATAAAGCACGTTAAGTGAGATGAGAACTACAATACCAATTAAAACTATATGAATATCATAAAAGAGGTAGTAACAAATCTTTATGCATTCGCAAAAATGCATAAAGTACAAAAACGTACTTTCCAGATCTAGTACAAACAACTTCAAAAAGGGACCAACATTTGATTTGAGCCCTAAAGATGTGCTGAATATCAACAGCATAGAGTCTCAGGCCTCTTTGGGTAGAGGAAGGGCTTGAATGTAAGAGTACAGGGCACATTTTGGATACATTCTGTCTACTCAGTTGTAGGATTTGTGCTGACAGCAATATTAATGAAAATTGTCATCATATGTAACAGCCTTTTTCTAACTGTTTTACATATATTATTAATTCTCAATGTACCCTATGATATTTGTACTATTCTTATCTCCATTTTACACAGGAAACACTGGAGCACAAAGAGGATTTAGTAAGTTGCCAAAGGGCATGGTTGACACTCTGCCTGGCTGGGGTTAGATCCAGGGAGTGTCACCCAGCACCTGTGCTCTCCAGAATTCTGACTCAGTTACCTCTGCGGCAGAGAATGGCGGCAGTGCTGGAACTCCTCAGAATTTGCATCTGCCGATCACTTGCCTATCAAGACCATCTCACCCAGGATAGGAAAAAGAAAACGAGTCCTAAAGCATCCCTTTGAAAATTAATTGCGTGATTTTCCAAAGTATGTTTTTTAGACTGTAAAGGGAGAGCATAACTGTTTCATGATCTCACCTTTCTTCTTTATGGAGATCAATTCTACATAAAGATGATTATCAGGAAATATTGAATGTCTTATATCACTGCTTCTTTTATCCTTGAGGATGTATTACTATGGTCAAATTCAGTATTTAAAAGCCACTGAAAGCACTCTGACCAAGCTTTACTGAGGCTCTCATAAATAGTACTATCCTCCTACCTAACATATGGACTTGCTGAAAACACCACCTATCTGTGCTACACAATGACTCACCCTCAGAATTTTTCTGATTTCATCCTGATGTCATTTAACTTGTTCTCCTGTCTTCTACATATGTTATCAACTGAAAATTACATCTAAAGGCTTGAGTAGATCAGGGTATAGATTTTAGAAAGAGCCTTTCACATGTGGTGCTAAATACTTCATTTACACCACATCAGAGTGCACTGATGTGCACACCTGGTAACATAAGGTCACTGGTGAGATGCTGAGATTAATCTCTGGTTAAGCCACTAACAGGCAGATCTCTCCATTGAAGTTGTGTTGTGCTCCTTGGGATGAGCGAATTTTATGTGAAATGATAATTTTGCACAATGTGAATATTCAATTTTCTGACAAACTTTCACAGAATGATCCTATCACCCCCTGTGATGACTGCTTGAATTAGTTATTACATTAGGACTTGTAAAGTGGGCTTACTATATTTAATAATTCCTTTTATATTTATATAAAGACCTTTTGGCCAAGAAATTAACCTTTTTAGTCACCTTGAAATATAGTTGTATTGGTAAAGCAGTTTAGTGCTAATTTCTGTCCTTTATACATTTTCAAAGAAAGGAGTCAGTGTAATAGTTGCCTCCAATCAGGTCAAATACATCTTAATTGTGTGTGTGTGTGTGTGTGTGTGTGTGTGTGTGTGTGTGTGTGTGTGTGTGGCTATTTTGTGACTATAATTAAAGAATTAAGGAATACAGGTACTCACACAGAGAGAATCCTTTTATTCTGTCTCCATCAATCACAGTTCCTTCTTTTGCTTGATACACTAATTGCTCCTGCTTTGCCCCACAGAGTCCCCTGCAGCCTGGCTCCTGTTTCCCTTTGTCCACACCCTGTTTGGTTTTGAAAGTTTTCTTGCTTTTCAGCATAGCAAGATTCTTCTGTACATTAGAGAAAGGAAAGGACAGAAGAGGCTTCTGTTTCCAGAAAGAGGGAGCAGACCTAGTTTTTTCTATTCCTCCTACACAACTAAACTTAGTCTCAACTAATTTGAAGTACAGCTAAAATTCCTGGACATTATATATAAAATAAACATAGGAAGATTCTGTGTTTAGAGGTATAGAGAAGAAGGCAGGTTGTCCAGAGATGTTGGGATGCAACTACCTGGCAGTAAGTTCTTTAGGTTTTCTTTTCATCTCATATATCTCAGACTTGGAGCTGAAGAAGTCAATAAACCAGAAATGCCAAGGGACATGAACAAAGACAGTGCCAATGAAAGCTCTGCTCTCTCTAGCCAAGGGTGTAGGGAAGGGGAAAGATAGCAAGATGGAGAATTTTTGCATAAGCAAGAAAACCATGGAAAAAATGATGGCGCTATCTTTACCCATGCTGCAAGGCTGAGTGTGGAGTTTAGACTGCCACCCTAACAAGACTATAATGAACTACTCCAAAACGCATTGCAAGTTCAAGTCAGAGAAGGTCAATTAGAGAGCTGCCTCTACCCTGAGAATGTTAGTGTGTATCAATGAGGAGCCTGCATTTCTATGTCCTTCTCCACCAGGGTGATGCCAGAGGAGGACTCGTGAGGAGTCTAAACCTTCCCCATCATCCAATAGTAATGAGACCACCCTCAAGACATTGTGAGTAAACATCAAGTGGGGAGCAAGAATTCACATTCAGCAATAAAGAAAATTCTCCCTCACATATCAGGGTTGCTGAACAGGGAACCTGAACATCTCTGTCCACATGGCAGTAGTGGGGCAGTGCCAAGCAAAGCCATCTAAAACAAAACATTTAAATGAGATTCAGTGCTCATAAGATAATATGAAAATGTCTAATTTCAGTCAGAAATTAGTCGCCAAGCCAAGAAACACAAGAAATAAAGCTAAATGAAAAAAAGAATTAATCATTGCCAACATCAAGATGATGAGATGTTGGAAGCATCTGACAAATATTTTATAGCAGCTATCATAAGTATGCGTTGACAAACAATTATAGACATCTTAAATAAACTTTTAAAATTCAAAATCTCAACAAAGAAATAGAAGATGTAAAGTAGTGTGAAATGGAGATTTTATAACTAAATCATACAATAAACAAAAGAATATACTCAGTTAATGAGCTCAACAGCAGAATGGAGGGAACAGGGGGAAAGAATCAGCAAAATCAAAGAATAAAGAATTAGCAAAATTAAAATAGAACAATAGAAATTGTAGTCTGAACAACAGATAGAAAATATACTTTTAAAAAAATCAAAAGAAAATGAAGACAGCCTTGGGAAGCTCTATGCTATACAAAGTTAGGTAAAATATTTCTTATATAAGATGTTACAAAAAGTTTGTCTATTTGTTTGAGATGAGATATTACCCTGCCACCCAGGCTGGAGTGCACAGGTGCAGTCATGGCTCCTGCAGCCTTGAACTCCTGGACTCAAGTAGATCCTCTCACCTCAAGCCTCATGAGTAGCTGGGACCACAGGCATATACCACCATGCCCAGTTTTTTGTTTTGTTTTGTTTTGTTTTCTGTAGACGTGGAGTCTCCCTGTGTCGACCAGACTGGTCTCCAACTTTAAGGCTCAAGCAATCATCCCACCTCAGCCTCCTGAAGTGCTGGGATTCCAAGTGTGAGCCACCATGCCCAGCCTTACAAAAGTTTTAACATTTGTGTTGCTCTTAAAAAACTGACTTCAAATGTTAATAATCCAAATAGATTTTAAGCAAAAGAGTGGAAAAGAATCTATCAGATAAACATTAATCAAAGGAAAGTAGAATTCATTATATAATATCAAATAAAGTAGATTTCAGAGAAAAAAATTTACCAGACACAATGAGAAACATATATAGTGAAAAAACGTGCTGATATATCAAGAAGTCATAGTAATCCTAAATATGTATGCAGTGAACAAAAGAGATGCAAAACGCCTGAAACAAAACTGAAAATGGACAAATCCATAACCGTAATGGAAAACAGCAACTCCTGTGTCAACAATTGATAGAACAACTAGACAGAAAATAAGCATGAACACTGAAGAATTCAAGAACACCATCAACCAATGGGACCTAAACAATTCAACAACTAAAGAGATGTAATAGCACTTATTTTAAAATATTTCAGCAAAAGTATGGCACTTATGAAAAAAACCTATTAATACTTTTTTTTTTTTGAGACGGAGTCTCGCTCTATCACCCAGGCTTGAGTGCAGTGGTGAGATCATGGCTCACTACAATCTCTGCCTTCCGGGTTCAAGCAATTCTCCTGCCTCAGCCTCCTGAGTAGCTGGGACTACAGGCATGTGCCACCACAACCAGCAAATTATTTTTGAATTTTTTTTAATAGAGATGAGGTTTCACCATGTTGGCCAGGATGGTCTCGATCTCTTGACCTTGTGATCCACCCACCTTGGCCTCTGAAAATGCTAGGATTTCAGGTGTGAGCCACCATGCCAGGCAAAACCTATTAATTCTTAAATCTGCATATGATTTAACACATACTATATATGTTATTATAGTCTGTATTTTTCTATGTGCTTAACATTTTCATAATAAAAATCAAAAGATTGGCAAATAATAAATGGTGCATTCTTTATAACTAGTCAGCTGTTTTCATTAGGTAACCTCTCTTTGATTATTAGAACTACTATGTGGACCTGGTAGATATTTTTAGAGCATTTCAACAATATAGAAATGGTTTTTCTTTGAGTATTTCAACACAGATGCCAACAGGTTCCCTATTTTTGCCCTCGTTCTTTTAAACAGCAAGCATTATTGAGTATCGATGTGGACAAGATGGAAAACAAAAAACAAATAGCTTTTCCTAAACAAGTTCATCATCTGATCAAGGAGATAAATATGTGGATAAACATGCAAAATACGCCATGATAACTGTAGCTCAGGTTTATGTACAATGTGTAATAAATACAGAAGGCATGTAGATATTACATGCTTCAGAGGAGTGGGAATGGGTGGTGTGGTATGTGATATCTGGTCTTTGCACTAAACCGATGTATGACGAGGCATTTACCAGACAGAAAAGAGAAGGAAGGCTGGGCGCTGTGGCTCACGCCTATAATCCCAGCACTTTGGAAGGCTGAGGCAGGTGGATCACGAGGTCAAGAGATCGAGATCATCCAAGGATATCAGAGGTCGAAGACCAACTTAATGAAATAAAATGAGAAGACAAGAATAGAGAAAAAAGGATAAAAAGAAATGAGCAAAGTCTCCAAGAAATATGGGACTATGTGAAAAGACCTAATTTACGTTTGATAGCTGAACCTGAATGTGACGAAGAGAATGAATCCAACCTGGAAAATACTCTTCAGGATATTATTCAGGAAAATTTTCCCAACCTAGGAAAACAGGACAATATTTAACCCCAGGTAATACAGAGAACATCACAAAGATATTCCTCAAGAAGAGCAACCCCAAAGCACATAATCGTCAGATTCACCAGGGTTGAAATGAAGGAGAAAATACTAAGGGCAGCCAGAGAGAAAGGTTGGGTTACCTACAAAGGGAAGCCTATTAGACTTACAGCAGATCTCTCAGCAGAAACCCTACAAGCCAGAAGAGAGTGGGGGTCCATATTCAACATCCTTAAAGAAAAGAACTTTCAGCCCAGAATTTCATATCCTGCCAAACTAAGCTTCACAATTGAAAGAAAAATAAAATCTTTTATGAACAAGCAAGTACTCAGAGATTTTATTACTACCAGGCCTGCTTTGCAAAAGCTTCTGAAAGAAGCATTATACATAGAAAGGAACAACCAGTATTAGCCTTTCTAAAAATATACCAAAAAGTAAAGAGCATCAACATAAAGAAGAATTTATATAAATGAATGGATAAAATAGCCAGTTAACATCAAATGGCAGTAACCCTAAATTTAAGTCGACTAAATTCCCCAATCAAAAGATACGCCCAAAACCTAATGGTATGCTGTATCCAGATCCATTTCACATCCAAAGATACACAAAGACTCAAAACAAAGGGATGGAGAAAGACTTACCAACCAAATGGAGAGCAAAAACAAATAAATAAATACAAAGCAGGAGTTGTAATTCTCGCATCTGATAAAATAGATTTCAAAGCAACAAAGATATAGTGGTAAAAGGATCAATGCAACAGTAAGAGCTAACGATCCTAACACCCAGATACATAAGACCCATAAAGAGATTTAGACTCAACGAGACAGAATATTGATGAGGAAAACCAGGACTTGAACTCAGATTCAGAACAAGTAAACTTAATAAATATTTTTAGAGCTCTGCACTTTAAATACACAAAATATACATTCTCCACTTTAAATACACAAAATATTGATCGGCCATTATTAATGCCCATTTTTAGAATAAAGCTACATTCCCGTTCTCTCTCCCTCTTTTTCTTCCTCTTCCTTCCTCTCCTTCACTCCTTTTTTTCTCTTTCTTTTCTTCTTTCCTTTCAAAAATAAAAAAGAGAAAAAAAAGTATTTCTTTAAAATCCTTTTTATTTATAGAAGGTTGCTAATAATTTCCCTTCTTTTCATTTCTGATTCTTGGCAATTTGACATTTTTCTTCTTTTTTCTTGTTTATTCTAGCTAAACGTTTTTCAACATTGCTAATCTTTTCACGAAACCAGCTTTTGTTTCACTGGTTTTCTATAATGTTTTTTATTACGTTTTACTTATTTAAAAAAAAAAGAAAGAAAGAAAAAAGAAAAAGAAAAAAATACCAAAAAATTAGCTGGGCATGGTGGTGTGTGCCTGTAGTCCCAGCTGCTTGGGAGGCTGAGGCAGGAGAATTGCTTGAACCCAGGAGGCAGAGGTTTCGGTGAGTCGAGATCACACCATTGCACTCCAGCCTGGGTAACAAGAGTGAAACTCTGTCTTAAAAAAAAAAGAGAGAGAGAGAGAAAAGGAATGGTATCCTAAGTTAAAAGGAAATTTCATGTAATGGCACAAGACAAGGAGATAGGAGCAAAACCAGTTAATTTTAGACAAGTAAATATTGCTGAATGAAAGAAAGAATAAATGGGAATAAGGCAGGATAAGTAAGTATTAACCGTATCATGGGAGATCTTACAAATCATAGTGTGCTCAATCCCTGAAGTCTACAATTACATTTTTGATCTTCCAGGAGGAGGAGGGCAACCTTCTGATACTGTGTGCATGTTGATCATGGCAAGATGTTGTTAGTGACACCCAAGAGATTACAAGAGCATTTCAGTGGGAATTTTAGGCAAGAGTGAGTGTTCCAGGGTTCATAATTTCTTGTGACTAAGAACCGTGTATCATAACCCACGAAAGGCGTATGCTGCTAGGTCAGTACCAACTGTTTTAGCCAAGTGCTGCATGAGAAATCTCAATTTATTTCTCATGATATTGCATACCCCAGCTGCTTGTGCTGACTCCCAAGTAGATAGCACCCTGCTAGGCAAATACTCCATGGCTTGCCTGTTTTTCACTGTTAAGTCTATATTGAACCTCAAATAATAGGAAACACAATCACAAGACTGAAATGCTCTTGTCAATTAGCACAAAATATAATTCAATGACTTTATCCTGGAAACAATGGTAAACCATAGAAAATGAACTAAAGCAATACAAAATGAGCTGTAGATAAATCACCTTGGTAATGATGTTAAAAAAAAAAAGGTTCAAGATAGCTGAGAATGAAGTAGCTATGTAAGTGATTATAAAGATAAGAGACTGAAACAAGGCAGCCACCATGTAGAAGTGGAGATGGCAGCCTGTTTTAATGAGGTAGGAAGTGGAGGAGGTCAGGCTCAACGACGAGCAGAGGAGGAGACAAAAGACAGCCCCTGCATTCCAGGCTTAGGTAACTCTGTGCTGCCACTGCTGTCGCCTAGGATAGAAAACCTAGGCAGATAATACTACTGGAGAGTGACATCTAGAATTCGTTTTTGTGGTTTTATGAACTTCATGGTGCTCAAACCAACAGTATACTGTACATCTCAGCCTGGATTTTTTTTTTTTTTTTTTTTTTTTTTTTTGAGACGGAGTCTTGCTCTGTCGCTAGGCTGGAGTGCAGTGGAGCAATCTCAGCTCACTGCAACCTCCACCGCCTGGGTTCAAGCGATTCTCCCACCTCAGCCTCCCGAGTAACTGGGACCACAGGCATGTGCCACCACGCCCGGCTAATTTTTTTGTATTTTTAGTAGAGATGGGATTTCACCGTGTTGGCCAGGATGAGCCTGGATTTTTATTGGTGCTCTAACAGGGGGTCTGTTAGACTTAACTTTTGAGCATCTTAGGCATGTAAGGAATAGTGGCCACCTAGTAATGGACACAATGGAAGAAATAAGAAACTGACAAATACTGTTCATAGTGCAGGTGTTTGGTTTTGAAACATAAAAAAGTACAAATCCTTGCATTGTATAAACAATTGTCCAGAAGAAAACAGAATAAAACAGTGTATGTTGTTTGCAACAGCAACACAAATGCATAGCAATGAAAAAGACACTTAGGAATTCCGAAGTGCCATTTAGAAGGAATGTGACTTTATCAGGCAGCTTAAGCTAAGTTACAATCCCTAAAAGCTCAATGACTTCTAGAAGCAAAACATGTATTTCTCCCTCCTGCTACATGTATGTCACAGAGCAGCTGGGTGCTGTTCTGCTGGTCTGTATCTGAGAGTCCCGGTTGAAGGAGTAGACCCTGTGAAGACATTTGCAATGCCATGGAAAAAGAAAAGAGAACATGGTCGAACTGCACGATGTCTCGAAGCTTCTACCCGAATATTTCAACACCACTTCTGGTCACATGTCTTTAGTCAAATAACACTCTGTCAGACATCAGTGGAGCAGAGTGTGTGATGATCCTACAGAACTTAAACAATTTTATGTTCCAATCCAAGTCACTTTTAAGTGTTTTTGACAGATTTTATAACCAAAAAAGTGACTGTTGTGTAGAAAAAACAGACTCCATATAAAGGACAAAAAAAACAAAATGAATAACTATTTGCAGTATTTATAACACAAATGGTTACCCCTTGATGGTGGTTAACTATAAAGTGAGACTTTTAACTCCTTCTCCCCCATTTCCTGCTTTCCTTAGGAAAATGAGTGAGTCTGTGTCCTTGTTCACCTCATTATCAGCATCAAGCCTCTATAGAATGGAAGCATCTCACCTTTTATTTATGCTTCTCTATTTTTGTGGTTTTACAATTAGCAAGTATTATTTTCACAATAATAATGGTTCTGAAATTGCAAGAAAATTATAAAAACTCCAATAGATAAATGAGTAATTATTATGAGTGGAACCATCACAAATTAGGAAATAGAAACAATAAAGAAACACATAGAAAATGTTCAAGAACATTTGTAATGAAGGCACAGAAATTTAAGCAACAAAGAAATTCAATTTTATACCTATTAAGTTAACATAAATCTAAATACATGTTAGGACTTAATCCAAAATGAGACAACAGAACCACACTAATTCCTTCTCAATAATGTTGCAAATTGACAATTCTGGAAAACATAATGGGAATACATTTTAAGAGCTAAGAGAAAGTTATTAATTTTTGAACCATTAATCCAATGCTTAGGTATTTATCCCTAAGAAATAATTCAACAGCAGGAGTCCCCCTAGAGCTTATATTATGCTGCAATGCTGACACTGATTGAAACCTACCTCTGCCATGAAAATCCTTTTCCTTAGACCCTCTCAAGTTGAGCTGCTCACCTGCCAGCATGGCCTGGAGGTGAGCCTGGGAGTCAGCATCTCCCATCCTGGATACTCCCTCATCTCCCACAATCCCCGGCTTCAGCACAGCTAATTGGGAGGAAGTGACACCCGGAACACAGCGAGCACTCAATGACTGCTTCTTGAATGATTTAATTAGAAACTTCACTACAGAGAAATTATCTTAATTATAAAACAGTAGCACCCAAAAAGGTTACTGCAACACAATTGCGCAAACTACTGAGTTTGAAAAAATAAAGAAAAATTAGCTGAATAAAGCATAGTTTGAAAGGTCAAGATTATTACCATTCAGCAAAGTAATCACTGAGAACAATTTTTCAGTTCAAAAATGCAGGAAAATAGAAAGAATAAGATCTAGTATTCAGAAAATAGAATAAGATCTAGTAGCAGAGTAGGGAGACTATAGTTAATAATTTCTTGTGTATTTCAAAATAGCTTAAAGAGTGGAATTGGAATGTTTCTAACACAAAGAAATGATGAATGCTCAAAGTGGGGAATACCCCAGTTACCCTGGTTTGATAATTATACATTGATGCTTTTATCAAAATATCACATTGTATGCTTTTATCAAAATCCACATGTACAATTACTACATAGCCATGGTTCTTTTTTTAATTAAAAACAAACAAATGTAGAAACACAAACACATGCACACAACTGGCCACAGCTCTGCAGAACTGGAAGGTAACAATTGTAAACAAGGGTGTTGAAGTTCTTTTTATAAATATTCTGGAGAGCCTTTGCCTTGGAAAACAGAAGCAGGACCCATAGGATGCTGGAATGCCAGAGGTGTGGGCAATACTTCTGCCTCCTGCAATTGACATTTCTACACATCCATCCCAGATATGCATGGAATTCATTGTCAGTAACCTGCTGAAACATTCTATACATTCCACTTTTGAATATTTGATCAGTTACAGTCAAATTCCATCTTGTACTGTCAATTGATTTACATCCCAAATATCATCAGCCCCAATTTTTGAAGTTAAAATATCATCCACAGTATCTGTTATTTTCTTTTTTATTTTCTGCATTTAATGGAACTTTGTTTCTTACTGAAATGAGTTCCACTCTCTGGTACTGAAGCTAATTCGTTTCTCTTAGCATCTTCATTAGCTCCTACACATGCCGCAGTGGCTGGCTCAATAAATCTCTTTGGAAATGGTTCCTCCCTGAGGAATCCCCATCAGGCTGCCCATGGATTGACAGATTTCTGGGTAAAATGCCTGAATTACCCTCTCTTACTTCCTTTGCTTTAAATGAGCTTCTTGCTTCTTTTCTCATTTTTCTCAAACGATAGAAAGTGAGACCCATTATGGGTGCCATGATCTGTGCACAAAATGCAACTCTACTTTCGAATCTGCTGTTTCTTCTCTAAGTAACTTATTTAGAAGGGACTTGTTTGATGAGTTGTTTCATAACATGTCAAAACTAAGACTAAATCTAAACAATTAATTCAGGTATTGCTTGCAACAAGTGCTGACTTTTTTAAAGCTTTGCAACTCTATAATTTTGAAATGGTACGTTCAAACATAATTAAGGCTATTAGAAGTAAAAAGCTACTGAATTGGATTATTTTTTATTTAAAACTATTTTTAAGTTTTCGATATTTTGGACGTTTATATCTAATGGTCTAGACAGAAGTCTCTGATTTTTCATTTGTAGTTTCTGCACTTTCTGGAGTCCCTCCTTTTTCTTGCTAAGTCTTTTTCATGCCATTCGCCTCTCACAGTCTTTCTCTCTGCCATCAGCTCTGTCTTTATATCAGGCTGCAATGTGCTTGACAGATGACAGGAAACAAAGGGGAGAAGTAGCCAGCAATAAGTCTGGTTATGACAACATGTGGGAAGAAATGCATGCCCTTAAATGTGAAATTTTGCCAATCCTTAAACAAAAGGAGCAAGTAAAGAGAATAACCCAAGCCTGAGGGACCTCAAATTTTGTCTTCTACTCAGAGGCAAGGATGGGCAAAAAAAGGCAAGCAACAAATTTTGGTTGATGTCCCTCAAACGTGTGCCTAGGTCTGGGTAAATGTAAGGGCAGTCAGTGTTCAAGGCAGCAAAGGGCTCCACATTTTCTAGATTCTCAGGCTCTGCCGAGACCCTCGGAGTGGCTGCTCTGCTGGAACGGCAGTTGATCACGATGAGATACACAGAGGATTATTCAGACCATAAACAATAAATTAAAGAAAATGAGTCCCGTATTTTATGGCCTAGTCAGTCTGGGAAGAGTTGTTCAGAGTGAAGTCAGAAAACCCCTTAATGAGAAAACATGAGCAGCATAAATCATAATAGCATAAAAATTGAACTTAGAGGGGTCAATATAAATAATACCAAATGTTTATGGAGCACCACAGTTGCTTCAAGATCTATAAATATAATCAGTACCTAGATTTTCCTTGGCTCGCTTGATATATTTCATGTAATGAACTTTATCTATGCCACAAAAAATACTATCATCTATTCTTCTAAGATCGTAGAATAAAAACATTTCCATTGAGTGCTCTTGAATACTCATTCTGTACTAGGTCATCTGCTATGTACACTCATCAAAAAGAAAGTCATCTAGCCTTTAGAGAGCATTATGAAACTATGAGTGGTAAAAAGAAAGGCTTGCAAAGGTTAGGTACCAAAGTTGGGAAGTTTGTCCTTTCCAAATCTCATGTTGAAATGTCATCCCCGATGTTGGAGGTGGGGCTGAATGTGAAGTTTTGGGTCATAGGGGTGGATCCTTCATGAACAGCCTCCTGGCAGGGCAGTAATGAATGAATTCTCCATCTGTTAGTTCCTGTGAGAGCTGGTCGTTTAAAGAGGCTGGCACCTTCTCCTCTGTCACTGTTGCTCGCTTTCCTGCTTTCTCACTCTCTCCTTCTCTCCCTCACCCCAGCCCTCTCCTTCTCACTCTCAATTGCCAGGACACGCCTGCTCCCCATTCACTTCCCTCCATCAATAAAAGCTTCCCAATGCCTCCACAGAAGCTAAGCCAATCCTGACACCATCCCTCTTGTGTACCCTGGAGAACCATGAGCCAAATTAACCTCTTTTGTTTACAAATTATCCAGTTTTGGGTATTCCTTTGGAGGAACACAAAATGGACAAACACAGTACTGCCTTGTGCCCTGCAACGCTGGTGGGAATGGGAGGTGAAAGTGGGTGGGCCCAACTCTGAGCCTGGCCTCCATAGGTCAACATTCTGCTTGTCAGCATTTTAGAAAGAATCGCCACTTAAAGGTGTAAGTTAGGAGAATTTCTGGACTGTTCAAAGGTCATGAATTTACATCCAGGGAATCATTTTGGTATTGAGAAAAATGTAGATCAACTGTCATATTTGGCCTAAATATTTTGTCCTCTTGTCCCTTACCATCTCATAATACTCATTAATATTTTCTACCGCTATGACTGGGAAGTAAGTAAAATCTGATTTTTCTGTCTTCTCACACCTAATTGTTTCTGGGTTTGCTCCCAGGATGTTTTACAGAGCTGTGGTGTCTAGAAGCCGATAACTCAGTGGTATTTTTAAAAACTTAGCTGATTACAGTTTGAAAAGCCGTTTCCTATACATTACCTCAGTTGACCTATATTTCAGCCTATGAGATAATCTGGTATTAGCGTTTTCATTTAACAAGAAAGAAAGCAGATTAAAGTAGGAAGTTAAATGTGGAGTGAAAACTCATAAATTTAAGTACAGTTCTTAGAAGCAAATCCTGAGCTTCCTTCACTTCTGATTTATTCAAATCGTTAGCACGTAAAATTGGCCGAAAGGATGACTCACGGGGAATTCCACTGTGAGAAAGTGTATCCTTTAGCTCGGTGATTTCAAAGTATGGTCCCTGGGCCAACAGCATCCTAAGTTAGAAATGCGTTAGAAATAGAGATTCTCAGGCCCCTCCCACACCCATTAAATCTATACTTCTGGGGTGGGGCCCAATCAAGGAGCCATAGAGGTGATTCTGATGCTTGCTGGAGTTAAATAGCCTTTGATTTAGCCAGAGGAGTTAGTATGAATTTAGCAGTTAAAACCAAATCAAGTTTAGAGATCTAATGTACCACTTAAGGACTAAGGTTAATAAAATTACACAGTATTAGAATTTTTTGTCAAGTAAGTGGATTTTAGCCTCTCTTGTTACCAAAAATTAACCATGTGAGATGATAGGTATGTCCATCTGGTATTTAATTTTTGAAAATAAAATAGGTATTTATTTTTGAAAATAAAAAGGAATTTAAAAGGAAACAACATCTTTACAAATCACTGTTTTGCAGGCTGTTCTGCTCCTAACATCTGTAAACATGGGAAGACAGGCCTGTGCTGAAAAGCCCTTGCAACCCTTCCTCTGAATGGTCAAGCTGGAGCAATGAAGATGGAATCAGCTAAGGAAGAAGCAGAAGCTTCTGCAGCTCCACTGCAGTAAAGGAATCAAGCCTCCACAGACTGCTTCATGTGGGAACTCACTTTAAGGAGGAAGTGCTCGCCGGGCATGGTGGCTTACACCTGTAATCCAAGCACTTTGGAGGCCAAGGTGGGTGGATCACCTGAGGTCGGGAGTTCAAGACCAGCCTGACCAACATGGTGAAATCTCACCTTTATAAAAAAAAAAAAAAAAAGGAGGAAGTGCTTAAGTTCTTGCTACTCTGATATTTATTAAAAGTCACAACTAAGAGTATGATTACAGTGAATCATCACATGTGTTCTGAGTCTTACTTATTTTAAAAATCAGGGGTTTACTCAGTTCTTAAAATACATACATAATGAAGTACATGGCACTCCCTATGAAGTATCACTTAAAATTTAGGTCTGATTCTCGTCAAGCCTTTGAGCCACACTGAGCAGTTACAGAAAGTCAGGGGACAGAGAAGCAGTCAGCAGCCCCACCTAGGAAGCACTCAGATGAGCTCAGCATCTACAAACGCTGCATGCCCCAAATTCAAACTCTAGAAATTAAACAGTAGGGTGGCTAGGCCAGAATAAATTAGAAATAAATCTAATGACAAAATGGGATGTGATGTGTGCAGCTCAGTTGGTTCCTTGGTTTAGAGGGTATTCGTTCAGTGCAGATAGACAGATTTAGGTTGATAGAGACATGCACACAGAGCAGTTATTACAGAATGCCCTCAGTTGTTGAAGCAAGGTGGGCACCATTTACTATTCCTTTGGTAAGTTTACATGTTTTCATTTTTTCAAAATTACATGTTGATGAAAATAGTGAAAACAAAGAAGGTTGTAGAGAAGAAAGGATAAAAATCTCTTTATCTCTTCCATCATTTTATGATGAACAAAATCTAGAATAATGAAAGAATAGGGAGGCAAGCAAACCTTTGCTGAACCACTATTTCTTTATTCCTCATTCTACGGTAATCAAACCAAAGCCTCTAACCCTGAAACTCTCTCTTCAACTAGAGTCAGAAATTCAAGCAGCCTGGTGCATAGTTAAAATGCTGGCTTCCTCAAGGTCTCATGACTCCTTCCCCCTCCTGGGCCTCTGTTCCCCGTGTTTTCCTTCCTAGGTATGAAAATAGGAATGGAAAAACAAGGAGAAGAGGGCTAAAGGAGTTCTGAACACTGGTGATAATAAATATGGACACAAGCGTAAGCCCAGATATGCACACACGTATCCATGCACCTGGAGAGAGAGAGGCTAGAGGATGTGGGTTTCAGCCTTCTCAAAAAAGCTTTGCCAAATAATATTAACTTTAAAGTTTTAACAAACAAAAGTCTTATTTCAAACACAGAAATTCTCCTTTCCCATACGAAAACATTTCAACTATTTGAGGTTTTCGTGCATAGAACTACACTTTCAACTAAATAAGATACCACTCTGCCTACAACAGCTCCCTAGTCTCTTACCACCCTCTCTGGACTCATTGATTTTCTTTCTATTTAGGCACCTTAAATGAAACACTGATTAAAAAGAAGGACGTGACACTTCGCCTGTGTATTTACAGTACCAACTCTCTAAATCCACCTTTTCTATATCAGCCTATACAAATTGAAGAGATATAAACTGAGACAAAACACACATACATTATCCAGGCATGTGCCAGATAACAATGCTTCAGCAAAGGAAGAATGGCATACAGACAGTGGTCCCATAAGATCAGCACACCACGTTTACCATCTCTTTTCTATGTTTGAATATGTTTAGATGAATACAATACTTGCCATTGTATTACAGTTGCCTGCAGTGTTAGTGCAGTCACCTGTTGTGAAGATTTGTAGCCTAGAAGCGGTAGACCGTGCCATACAGCGTAGGTGTGTGATAGGCTGTACCATCTAAGTTCATGTAAATACACTTCATGATGTTCACACAATGATGAAATCACCTAAGGATGCATCTTTCAGAGGTCTCTTCCTGACTAAGTGATTCGTAACTGGTTATTTATATAGAAAGAGACTGAATCAGGTATGTTTATGTGTAAGTACCCCAAGAAAAAATAACTGTGTTCAATTATGAATGTGGGTCTTCATGCACGCATGTATGTGTGTGTGAATAAAGTTTTCTTTTTTGCCACCTGTTGCTCTTTATGAATTAAATATTTGAAAGTGGAAATTTGCTTAATGCCACAGGCTTTGGATTGTAGTACTATTTTTCTTCCTCTCTTTTCTAAAATTTCTCCCATGCATTTATTATTTCACTGAAATTGAGCCAATTAAGATGGCAAAATCTCCAGCTACTTTACCACAGCTTCATAAATAACAGGGTACAGCTGCCTGTGCTTTGTCCCTGCGAGGAAGAGAAAATAACAGTCTTGAGATGAAAGCACAAAGAGTTGCTAATCATTTTCTAATAGTCCGTGCTTAGAATTATCAGTGTGATATCTGAAACCACATCCGCAGGTCTGGGGTCGTACTTTTGCATATTGGTGGAATAATAGCAGCCATGCCAATGCCGGGCCCTGTGGGGTTATGTGCCATTGTCCCATGCACACAAAGCATCATTTCAATCTCATCTGCTCTAGAATCAAGCCCCAGGGACTGCTCCAGCTTTTGAATCTTGCTTTTAAAATGTGCTCCTGTCTCAAGTGTGTTTTTCTGCTGTGGCTTCACAGAAATATTCCAGGGAGGGTTAATATGAACAGACATGATCCTGATCTTGGCAACTGGGCTTTGGGGTATATCTTAGAGTGCTCAGCACACTTCCCTGGTGTTTTGTTTCAAATTGGGATGAGTTTCTAAAAGTGTCCCATAAGAGATAAAACTCTAACATTTTTCACCGTCTGAAGAAATGTTGCGTGTGATTTGCTAATGATAGAAAAAGATAGTTTACAATTTTCGTACTAAAAAGTTTCATCTATAAGAAAACCTAATATATATCTGGTATGGTAAAACAGTCCATTTTAGACAATTGATTTTAGGAGGAAAACCATTAATGTATTTAAAATACGGTACAATTTCTGATACAGGGATGAATTACTAGTTCACCTTGATTGAACACACTGATTCCAATTTTATTTTCTCCAATGAAATAGAAGAGTCTGCACAATAGGGCATCTATAGCTAACAATAATTTATTATATATTTTAAAATATTGATAACTAAAAAGGTGAACTTGGAATGCACCAAACACAAAGTAATGATAAATGATTGAGGTGATGGATATCCCAGTTACCCCAATTTCATCATCACACATTGGATGGTTGTATCAAAATGTCAGCTGTACCTCATAAATGTATACAACTATTATATACCCATAATTACTTTAAAAGCAGGTAAAAGTTGAGAAGCATAATTGTCTGAAGAGAATACACCCAACGGAACAGAGCCTAGAAACCTTGTATGTGAGTTTAGGGTAAGATCCAATTTAGTATTTTTTATGTAAATTATTTTGTATACTTTTCAGTGTCCTTCCTGTTCTTTTTACATCAAATATGTGCTAGAGAGAACCTAAAAAAATGGAGAGATTTAGTCTGCTTTGTACCATAATTTTAAAGAAGAGACTAGGAAGCTAGGGTGGAGTGCCTCAGAAGGCTGGCGTGGAGATGGCAGCCTCTTCCTCTCTGGGGTCGTTCCTCTCCACCGGACGGAGTCTATTCCTTCTGCTGCTGCTTTTCTCTAAGATACCTTGTAGATTTTCCACCTGGTTTTGATAAAGAAGATGTGATCCCTTGTAAGTTTCCGCAGGGTTTGCATGTCATCACAGAATGGGAACAAAGGGATATAATGACTTACAGAGTTTTAAATTCAGAGAGAGAGGCCGAATGACAGCGTGTGCATAACCCAGACAGAGGAGTAGCGTTTTTGCTCACAACTGAGAAGACTATATGGAAAAATAACAAGAAAACAAAGCACCATAAGTTAGAAAAATAAGGAAGTTGCTTTTCTCTTTTTCTGGTTCTCTATCCTTTTGTCTCTATAAATCCATGTTTTTATGCCTCAGTTCTTCATACAAAAATCCAATCCACAGAACAACTCCAGGGATGAAAGTAGCCATGTCATGGTACTTCATATTCAAGATTTTGAAGATAGTCAAAAAGATAAATAGATTTGTTACGTTTTTGCAATCTGAAGTCTGTAGTTGTTCATTCACTCTTTTCTATATGGAAAAAATTTACTCTTTTCTATATGGAAAAAAATGAATACTTTCAGATACTAAAACAATGAAATCCTCACTTTCTTGCAGAGCACAAGATAAACTATCTCCTCTGTCAGGTCAATACATGAATGAGTGAAATCAGGAACTGGACCAGAAGCCTCAAACACCACCAGATTTTTACTTTATTTTTTATTTTTAAATTTTTTAAATTTTTATTGCATTATAGGTTTTGGGGTACATGTGCAGAACATGCAAGATAGTTGCATAGGTACACACGTGTCAGTGTGTTTTGCTGCCTTCCTCCCCTTCACCCACACTTGGCATTTATCCCCAGGCTATCCCTCCCAGGGACAGCCCCCCCGCTGCTGTCCCTCCCCCATTCCCCCAATAGACCCCAGTGTGTAGTAGACCCCCTCCCTGTGTCCATGTGTTCTCATTTTTCTCACCTGCCTATGAGTGAGAATATGCAGTATTTCATTTTCTGTTCTTGTGTCAGTTTGCTGAGAATGATGTTCTCCAGATTCATCCATGTCCTTACAAAGGACACAAACTCATCATTTTTGATTGCTGCATAATATTCCATGGTGTATATGTGCCACATTTTCCCAGTCCAGTCTATCATCGATGGGCATTTGGGTTGGTTCCAGGTCTTTGCTATTGTAAACTGTGCTGCAATGAACATTCGTGTGCATGTGTCCTTAGAGTAGAACGATTTATAGTCCTTTGGACATATACCCAGTAATGGGATTGCTGGGTCAAATGGAATTTCTATTTCTAGGTCCTTGAGGAATCGCCACACTGTCTTCCACAATGGTTGAACTAATTTACACTCCCACCAACAGTGTAAGAGTGTTCCTATTTCTCCACATCCTCTCCAGCATCTGCTGTCTCCAGATTTTTTAATGATCGCCATTCTAACTGGTGTGAGATGGTATCTCAATGTGGTTTTGATTTGCATCTCTCTAATGACCAGTGATGATGAGCATTTTTTCATGTGTTTGTTGGCCTCATGTATGTCTCCTTTTGTAAAGTGTCTGTTCATATCCTTTGCCCATTTTTGAATGGGCTTGTTTGTTTTATTCCTGTAAATCTGTTTGAGTTCTTTGTAAATTCTGGCTATCAGCCCTTTGTCAGATGCGTAAACTGCAAAGATTTTTTTCTCATTCTAATGGTTGCTGATTCACTCTAGTGACTGTTTCTTTTGCTGTGCAGAAGCTGTGGAGTTTGATTAGGTCCCATTTGTCTATTTTGGCCTTTGTTGCCAATGCTTTTGGTGTTTTGGTCATGAAGTCCTTGCCTACTCCTATGTCCTGAATGGTTTTGCCTAGATTTTCTTCTAGGGTTTTTATGGTGTCAGGTCTTATGTTTAAGTCTTTAATCCTTCTGGAGTTAATTTTACTGTAAGGTGTCAGGAAGGGGTCCAGTTTCTGCTTTCTGCACATGGCTAGCCAGTTTTCCCAACAACATTTATTAAACAGGGAATTCTTTCCCCATTGCTTGTTTTTGTCTGGTTTATCAAAGATTATATGGTTGTAGATATGTTGTGTTGCCTCCGATGCCTCTGTTCTGTTCCATTGGTCTATATCTCTGTTTTGGTACCAGTACCATGCTGTTTTGATTACTGTAGCCTTGTAGTATAGTTTAAAGTCTGGTAGTGTGATGCCTCCCTCTGTGTTCTTTTTGCTTAGAATTGACTTGGCTATGCGGGCTCTCTTTTGGTTCCATATGAAGTTCATGGTGGTTTTTTCCAGTCTGTGAAAAAATTCAATGGTAGTTTGATGGGGATAGCGTTGATTGTGTAAATTACTTTGGGCAGTATAGCCATTTTCACAATATTGATTCTTCCTAACCACGAACATGGAATGTTTCTCCATCTGTTTGTGTCCTCTCTTACTTCATTGAGCAGTGGTTTGTAGTTTTCCTTAAAGAGGTACCTTACGTTCCTTGTGAGTTGTATTCCTAGGTATTTTATTTCCTTTGTAGCAATTGTGAATGGCAGTTCGTTCTTGACTTGGTTCTCTTTAAGTCTGTTATTGGTGTATAGGAATGCCTGTGATTTTTGCACATTGATTTTATATCCTGAGACTTTACTGAAGTTGCTTATCAGTTTCAGGAGCTTTTGGTCTGAGGTGATGGGATCTTCTAGGTATATTATCATGTCGTCTGCAAATAGAGACAATTTGGCTTCCACCTTTCCTATTTGAATACCCTTTATTTCTTTTTCTTGCCTGATTGCTCTGGCTAGAACTTCCAGTACTATGTTGAATAGGAGTGGCGAGAGAGGGCATCCTTGTCTAGTGCCGGATTTCAAAGGGAATGCTTCCAGTTTTTGCCCATTAAGTATGATATTGGCTGTTGGTTTGTTGTAGATAGCTGTTATTACTTTGAGATATTTTCCATCAATACCAAGTTTATTGAGGGTTTTTAGCACTAAGGGCTGTTGAATTTTGTCAAATGCCCTCTCTGCGTCAATTGAGATAATCATGTGGTTTTTGTTTTTGCTTCTGTTTATGTGGTGAATTACATTTATAGACTTGCGTATGTTGAACCAGCCTTGCATCCCCGAGATGAATCCTACTTGATCATGATGGATAAGTTTTTAATGTGCTGTTGCAATTGGTTTGCCAGTATTTTATTGAATATTTTTGCATCTATGTTCATCATGGATATTGGCCTGAAGTTTTCTTTTCTTGTTGAGTCTCTGCCGGGTTTTGGTATAAGGATGACGTTGGTCTCATAAAATGATTTGGGAAGGGTTCCCTCTTTTTGAATTATTTGGAATAGTTTCAGAAGGAATGGTACCAGATCCTCTTTGTGTGTCTGGTAGAATTCGGCTGTGAACCCATCTGGACCTGGGCTTTTTTTGTGTGGTAGGCTCTTAATTGCTGCCTCAACTTCAGACCTTGTTATTGGTCTATTCATAGTTTTGGCTTCCTCCTGGTTTAGGCTTGGGAGGACACAGTCGTCCAGGAATTTATCCATTTCTTCCTGGTTTACTACTTTATGTGCATAGAGTTGTTTGTAGTATTCTCTGATGATGGTTTGAATTTCTGTGGAATCTGTGGTGATTTCCCCATTATCATTTTTTATTGCGTCTATTTGGTTCTCTCTTTTCTTTTTTATCAGTCTGGCTAGTGGTCTGTCTATTCTGTTGATCTTTTCGAAAAAACAGCTCTTGGATTTATTGATTTTTTGAAGGGTTTTCTTGTCTCTATCTCCTTCAGTTCTGCTCTGATCTTAGTTATTTCTTGTCTTCAGCTAGGTTTTGAGCTTTTTTGATCTCGCTCCTCTAGCTCTTTCAATTTTGATGATAGGGTGTCCATTTTGGATCTCTCCACTCTTCTCATGTGGGCACTTATTGCTATATATTTTCCTCTACAGACTGCTTTAAATGTGTCCCAGAGATTCTGGTACGTTGTGTCTTCATTCTCATTGGTATTGAAGAACTTCTTTATTTCTGCCTTCATTTCATTGTTTATCCAATCAACATTCAAGAGCCAGTTGTTCAGTTTCCATGAAGCTGTGTGGTTCTGAGTTATTTTCTGAATTCTGAGTTCCAACTTGATTGCACTATGGTCTGAGAGACTGTTTGTTATGATTTCAGTTGTTTTGCATTTGCTGAGGAGTGCTTTACTTCCAATTATGTGGTCAATTTTGGAGTAGGTGTGATGTGGTGCTGAGAAGAATGTATATTCTGTGGATTTGGGGTGGAGAGTTCTGTAAATGTCTATCAGGTTTGCTTGTTCCAGGTCTGAGTTCAAGTCCTGGATATCCTTGTTAATTTTCTGTCTGGTTGATCTGTCTGATATTGACAGTGGAGTGTTAAAGTCTCCCACTATTATTGTGTGGGAGTCTAAGTCTCTTTGTAAGTCATTAAGAACTTGCCTCATATATCTGGGTGCTCCTGCATTGGGTCCATATATATTTAGAATCGTTAGCTCTTCTTGTTGTATTGATCCTTTTACCATTATGTAATGACCTTCTTTGTCTCTTTTGATCTTTGTTGCTTTAAAGTCTATTTTATCAGAGACGAGAATTGCAACTCCTGCTTTTTTTTTTTTTTCCTCGCCATTTGCTTGGTAAATCTTCCTCCATCCCTTCATTTTGAGCCTTTGTGTATCCTTGCATGTGAGGTGGGTTTCCTGGATACAGCACACCGATGGGTTTTGTTTTTTTATCGAATTTGCCAGTCTGTGTCTTTTTATTGGTGCATTTAGCCCATTTACATTTAGTTAACCCTAAATGTAACTAATGGCAGTAATTTGATACTGCCATTTTGAAGCTAGCTGGCTGTTTTGCCCATTGGTTCATGTAGATTCCTCATTTTGTTGATGCTCTTTAGCATTTGGTATGCTTTTAGGATGGCTGGTACTGGTTGTTTCTTTCTATGTGTAGTGCCTCTTTCAGGAGCTCTTGTAAAGCAGGCCTAGTGGTGACAAAATCTCTGAGTACTTGCTTATTCATGAAGGATTTTATTTTTCCTTCACTTATGAAGCTCAGTTTGGCTGGATATGAAATTCTGGGTTGAAAGTTCTTTTCTTTAAGGATGTTGAATATTGGCCCCCACTCTCTTCTGGCTTGTAGAGTCTCTGCCGAGAGATCTGCCGTGAGTCTGACGGGCTTCCCTTTGTGGGTGACCCGACCTTTCTCTCTGGCTGCCCTTAGTATTTTCTCCTTCATTTCAACCCTGGTGAATCTGACGATTATGTGCCTTGGGGTTGCTCTTCTTGTGGAGTATCTTTGTGGTGTTCTCTGTATTTCCTGGAGTTGAGTATTGACCTGTCTTGCTAGGTTGGGGAAATTTTCCTGGATAATATCCTGAAGAGTGTTTTCCAGCTTGGATTCATTCTCTTCATCACATTCTGGTACATCTATCAAACGTGGGTTGGGTCTCTTCACATAGTCCCACATTTCTTGGAGATTTTGTTCATTCCTTTTTGCGCTTTTTTCTTTAATCTTGGTTTCTCATTTTATTTCATTGAGTTGATCTTCGACTTCTGATATTCGTTCTTCTGCTTGGTCAATTCTGCTGTTGAAACTTGTGCATGCTTCGCCAAGTTCTCCTGTTGTGTTTTTCAGCTCCTTCAATTCATTCATATTCCTCTCTAAGTTGTCCATTCTTGTTATTTCCTCGAATCTTTTTTCCAATCTTTTTTCAAGGTTCTTAATTTCTTTGCCTGATTTAGAACATGTTCTTTTAGCTCACTGAAGTTTCTCATTATCCACTTTCTGAAGTCTGATTCCGTCATTTCATCACACTCATTCTTCGTCCAGCTTTGTTCCCTTGCTGGTGAGGAGTTTTGGTCCTTTGTAGGAGGTGAAGTGTTTTGGTTTCGTGTGTTTTCCTCCTTTTTGTGCTGGTTTCTTCCCATCTTTATGGATTTATCCACCTGTCGTCTTAGTAGTTGCTGATTTTTCAATTGGGTCTCTGTGTGGACGCCCAGATTGTTGATGATGAGATATGTCTGTTACTTAGTTTTCCTTCTAATGGTCTAGCCCCTCTGCTGTATGAGTGCTGAGGTCCACTCCAGGCCCTGCTTGTCTGGGATACACCTGTAGCAGCTGCGGAACAGTGAGGGATGCTACCAGTTTCTTCTGCTATCTTTGTTTCAGAATGATGCCTGCCAAATGTCAGTCTGATTAGTCCTTTTTTGGGGTGACTCTTTGGATATACAGGGGTCAGGGAGCTGCTTGAGGAGACGGTCTGTGCTTTATAGGAGCTCCAGTGCTGAGCTGTGACCTCCGTTGTTCATTCAGGGTTGATGGAAGGATGTGTCTATGTCTGCTGCAACAGAACTCATAAACACCCCCCCCTTTTATTCCCCCTTAGATGTTCTGTCTCAGGGAGTTGGGGCTTTCTTTATGAGCATCTGTTGCACTGTTCTGCCTAGCTAGGAGGCAGTCTATTCACTATTTGCCTGCCAGGGCTCCGCCCTGCTAGCGCAAGTCCGCCCTGTTGCCGCGGGGCTCCGTTCTGCTGTGGCGTGCTCCGCCCTGCTGGCAGAGTCTCTCTGTTATGGCAGGTTGCCTCGGCAACAGCAGGCTGCGTCAGCCCTGGGCGGTACTTCAGTAGGGGCGGATTGTGTCCATAGTGGTGGACGCCCCTCCCCCACCAGGCTGCACCATCCTAGATGCCGGCAGCAAAACTCTCAGCCCCAAGCACCTCCAATCGCCACCCTGCTTGTCCCCGTGAGAGTGGGACCCGCCAAACCTGATCACCCAGCTCCCTGCCTCAGAGTCCATCCTCTCTCTCTCTCTCTCTTCCTCTCCCCAAGCTGAATGGTTGACTCTCTCACTGGTGCCCCAGTAGCCTGCTGATAGGGCACTGGGATCCGTGTGATCTCCCATGCCGCTGCCCACTGCACCAGCTCAGATCACGTTTCCCAGGAATCTCCTGGTCTGGCTCATTGTCCAAGTCCCGTTCAATCAGATGAACATGCCAATCTGCCCTTTCAAATCTCAGATTGCTGGTTTAACAAGGCACCTGGACCAGTGAGTTTTGTGCCTGGTGCCGCTGCTCTGCGGCACCGGTGAACTGGCCACACGAGCCAGCTGTGCTAGCGTCCTATGTCTCTCCCACACCTGGGACTTTCAACATTCTGTGGGCAAAAAAGGTCTGTCCGAGAATGCAGCTAGGACTCACCCTCTGCACCTTCACTGAGCTGCACTCAGTTCTACAACGCCATCTTGGAAGCCTCCCCCCCCCCCCCCCAGATTTTTACTTTAAATGTAAAGGAAAGATTGTACCAACAGCCAGGAGAATAATGAGAACCTGGCTCTCCATTTAGACATGTACCATGCCCAGAGCTGAACAGACCACTCCTCTTTCTGGAAAGATTGCAAGGTGGAGGAAAAGTGACCACCATACCCTGGGTCTACAGAAAAAAGAAAAGTGGTAGTACTCATGACAAATAGGAAAATAATTCTTCAAAGCATACACTAACACATAAAATGATGTTCTCTTTAGGATTTCAAGAAAGTAAGGAACTAGACATTCTGAAACATGATTACATGTAACAGGTGAATGTCCACAGACCAATTTGATATACTGAATCTGGGCACAGGCTGCCCCCAGCCAGATGCCAAGGAGAGAAGGGGTCTCAGGCCCACCAGAAGGTGAGGAGTAGGGGAGGTAAGTAAGGGAAGAGTCTCAGGCTTCTGTGGCTTCACCTTCAATCAGTCAGGGGAATTTAGATTTCTGTTGGATCCCCACATGGGTTTGTCCATACATTCAGCAATGCACTGACAATCCTGAAAGATGTTCTTCTGGTCCTTTTATGTTTGTCATACTGTTAGAACAACGTCTACAGCACACTGTGATATAATACCTTCCATTCATTTGACAATTTGATAAAGTGTCTGGAGTGTTCCAGGTACTGATCTCAGTGTCTGGCAATGTAAGAATTAATACAAGAAACATATGTTCTGCCCGCATAGAATTTACATTATAGTGGGTGAGAGGAGGCAGGAGGCAGAGAAAATTACCAAAACTTTGAGTAAGGCTAGAAAGTGATAAGTGCTGGGAAGAAATAAAGCAGAGAAAAAGAATGGGGAATTTCAGGAAGCAGAAGTTGTGAAGTTTGAAATGAATTTAATGAAGGCCTTGCTTGGAAGGTGATATTGAATAAAGAATTGAAAGGGTTTGGGGAGGGAAAGTCTCTGCTGATATCTAGGGAAAGACCATTCTAGGAGGAGGAATCAGGGGAAGAGCTCTGAGATGAGCAGGTGCTTGCCCAGTTCCAGAAATAGAACAGAGGCCAAAATGCCTCCAGGAGAGTGAGGGAGGGAGACCACAGGAGGCCCAGTGATGAAGATGCCAGAAGAGGCCAGGTGCTGCAGTATCATTTAGGAGATAGGGGAGTGACATTTACTGAAGTACATTTTAACAGAAAATTAAATGACTGCCACGTGGGAAATCAGGATAGAAATAGAGTGCAAGGCCAGAAGCAGAGAAGCCGGTTAAGAGATTTTGACAGCATCCCAGTGAAGACATTATACTGGATTGTAGCAGAGTGACAGAGGCAGAGGTCGAAAGCTAGATTCTGGACCTGCTTTGATAGTGGAGGATTTGCTGATAGTTAGGATATGAGCTATGAAATAAAGAAAAGCAAAATGGCTCCATGAGCTATTTGTCTATCAAACCAAGTCAGAGTTGCTACCAGCTGAGAAGAGGAAGAATGTGGAGATGGGGCCACAGACTTGGGGAAGAAGAATCAAGATACTCCTTCTGGCCATTGTATATACAAGCTGCCCAATTAGACATTTGAGTGAGAATGTCAACAGCTGATCTATGAGTCTGGTATAATATGGATGGGGAACTTAGACGTTCCAGTGTCAAGAATTTGGAGAGATGAGGGTACAAGAAAGTATAAAGAAAATATATATGGAAAAGAACAGATGAGTGAACTAGGAAAAAATCAGTGTGGTATCCTAGAAACTATGTGATGAAAGATTTCAAGGTGGCAGGAGCCATTAGCTCTGTCCAATGATGACTTGGGTGCAACAAAGATAAGGACTTAGATGTGAACATTGGGTTTTACAGCATGGAAGTTTTGGTGACTTTGGCAGGGTGGAAGTGAAGGCCACACTGCATGAAGTTTGAAAGAGAAGTGGAGGAGAGAATTCTGAGACAATGAGCAATTTTGAAGGAGCGATGCTAAACTGATAAGGTAAGAAGTGGAGAGGTAAGTGTGGCCATTCATTAAAGAGAAAATATCATTATGTTCTAAAAAGACATCTGTACTCATAAGTTTATTGCCGCTCTATTCACAACAGCAGAGATATGGAACCAAACCAATTTTGAAGGAGCGATGCTAAACTGATAAGGTAAGAAGTGGAGAGGTAAGAGTGGCCATTCATTAAAGAGAAAATATCAATATGTTTTAAAAAGACACCTGTACTCATAAGTTTATTGCTGCTCTATTCACAACAGCAGAGATATGGAACCAAACCAAGTGTCCATCAACAGACAATTGGATAAAGAAAATGTGCTATGTATACACAATGGAATACTATTCAGCCACAAAAAAGAAAATCATGTGTTTTGCAGCAACATGAATGAAACTTGGAGTCTAAAGGAACTCAGATACAGAAAGATAAATATGACATGTTCTGACATATAAGTGGGAGCTAAATAATATCTACACATGGATGTAGTGTGGGAAATGATAGACAATGGTGACTGAAAAGGATGATGGGGTGGGAGGATGTGGATGATGAGAAATTAATTATTGTGTGCAATGTACGTTATTCAGGAGATGGACACCCTAAAGTCTTGGGTTGATGGCTATGCAATCTATGTATGTGACAAAATTGCATTTGTGCCTATAAATTTATACAAATAAGAAAGAGTGAGAAAGAAAAATGATGCTGATATTGGTAAGCTAAGGCATCATTGCTGGAATGATGTCCATGGCAGGGTGAGAGGACTTGGTCAGTAAGGCTAGTAAAGCACTGGAGGGTTCTAGTTATGTGACAATAGAAGGTGACTCAAAGATTATTCCTGACCATTTTGAGTGGTAGGTGCCCAAAGCTGGAAAGAAGCCTGTGGGCACAAATGGGTATGACTATTTGGTAGACAGTTTTCAGTTCCCCACAGTTAACCTTAAATTATTTTCATTGTCATAATTATTACTTAAACCATGATACAACTGAGTGTTATGTTTCAATAGCTAAGAGTTTGCGGGGAACTGGCAAGTCTTAACTCATGTATGCAGGTAATAAAACATGTTCCAAGATGTCTAAAGATCTGTTAATTAAGCCCTCATATGCCCTTTATGAAAATATCCCTAGGAATACTTAAGCTTATGAAAATTCGAATCAATTTTTTTAAACTCAAGAATCATAGTGTTACAATATAAAATGCATAACTGTGACCATGGCAACAAGCTAAACAAATAAGGACTAAATAATTAATTTGAGTGTGCTTCCAAGCAAAAAGTCAAAAGTGATTTGATTTTTTTTGAGAGAGAAGATACACAATTACACATTAATAAATAAGATGATCCCAGCTTGTGCCTAAAGTACCCATGAGAGATGTGAGGAGATGCATTTATCTGATATTCTGGTCTATAGACATATTTCATTTGAATGCTGATAATTTTTAAGCTATCAGCTAAATCACATCTCTCTGTGGATGTTAGCTAATACTAGTAAGTTTGTTATAAAAGTAATCCTTAAATTATCTGACATGGTTCAGCTCTGTGTCCCCATCCAAATCTCACCTTGAATGGTAATAATCCCTGAATGTTGTGGGAGGGGCCTGGTGGGAGGTAATTGAATCATGAGAGCAGGTCTTTCTCATACGTAAGTCTCAGGAGATGTGACGGTTTTTTGTTTGTTTCTTTGTTTGTTTTGTTTTGTTTTGTTTCAGACGAAGTTTCACTCTTGGTACCCAGGCTGGAGTGCAATGGCGCAATCTTGGCTCACCGCAACCTCCGCCTCCTGGGTTCAGGCAATTCTCCTGCCTCAGCCTCCTGAGTAGCTGGGATTACAGGCACGCGCCACCATGCCCAGCTAATTTTTTTGTATTTTTAGTAGATACGGGGTTTCACCATGTTGACCAGGATGGTCTCGATCTCTTGACCTAGTGATCCACCCGCCTTGGCCTCCCAAAGTTCTGGGATTACAGGCTTGAGCCACCGCGCCCGGCAGTGACGGTTTTATAAAGGGAAGTTCCCTTGCACATGCTCCCTTGCCTACCATCATTTAAGGTCTCTTGGCTCTTCCTTTGTCTTGGGCCATGATTGTGAGGCCTCCTCAGCCATGTGAGTCAATTAAGCTCCTTTTTTTCTTTGTAAATTACCCAATCTCAGGTATGTCTCTCTTAACAGCGTGAGAACAGACTAATACATAAAATAATTTAAATGGATATGACTTCTAAATGTCAAGAAAAAATTTAAAAATAATTAAAGTGAATATACATAAACATATAGGAAAGAAACAAAAGCAGTTAAAATGTGTAAAAACACCAAAGGATGATAGAAATAGTAATATATGCATTCTTTTCTTTATAATACGTTAGGTATATTCCTTAAAAATGTCTCAAATAATAAGGTTCTATCATTAAATATTATGTAAATAAGAGATACACAGCCAGCTCTTTGTATCTGAAAATTTTACATATGCAGATCAAAAATATTCAATAAATAAATACAACAACAAAAACAATACAAATAAAAACCAATATGCTATAACAACCATTTACATAGTATTTATGTTGTATTAGGTATTGCAAGTAATCTAGAGGTGATTTAAAGCATACAGGAGGCTGTGTATAGGTTAGATGAAAATACTACACCACTTTATATCAGAGACTTCAACATCCTCAGATTTTGGTATATGAGGGCATGCTAGAACAAGTTCCCCATGGATACCAAAGGATGACCATAATGCCATAGAAAAATCTTGCTCATATTTAAGCACATGTAGAGTATGTTTAAAAAAACCACACTTCCAATTTTATAAAATAAGTATGTACACATTTATACCATAAAACTAAATTTTTCTTGTCTCTTAATCATAGGATTTCTGGGGAGGTTATTTCCGTCATTTTACATTTCCATGCTATTAGAATTTACTTCGGCGAGCTTGCAACAATTTTTTATTCAGAAAACAAATCCTATTTTTGTGAAACTTTTCTACTCCCTGAAAATAACAAAATTCTAATTGTAATAGTTTAATAAAAGAGTATTTCAGAAATAATAGGTGAATTGCACTATAGATTAAAATTAAAAGACTTGTATAAATTTTCTTTGTGTCATATATAAGAATGTATACTGATAATGACAGAAAAATAGACTAAATTCAGAGTCTTTGTTCTGGATTGCACAGCATTAGAAATTTGGATTGGTTTTGGACCCGCTGGCATTAGGAACCCTTTCAACTGTGAACAGACAACATTTCATTTTAGTCCTCCATTCAAACTTCATACCTAACTTAAAAAGGAGAAAGCAAAATCTAGAACAAGAAACCTTATCATAGAAATCACACCCTGGAGGACAATAACAGTCCATCATACCAAACACTTAAGCCAGAGTTTGCACCTTGGGGTCTGAGGAACAGGAGTGTCTGTCAGACATGAAGTCAAGTAGCCAGAAGTGCAGGGATAAATCAGCAAATTAATGACAGCAACAAGCACGGCATGGAAACATTAGAAAATTCAAGGATACTTCCGTTGTTTCTAAAATCAATTCAGTCAGATTCTCCTCCAAGTGGAGAGGGTGATATTGATGAAATGGCTTCATTCACAGAGTGTTAAACTTGCAAGGAGAGAATTACCATGACTTGGAGAAGATGCATTCGACTAAACTAGACTGTTGTTCAAAGTCTTCGTATCTCCTCAATCAAATTACTGAGCACTTGACAACAATCAACTGAAAGCTCTTCTGCTGTGCCTGGCACAACAAATGAGGCTATAAAGTGTAAACTGTTGATGACAGGGGAAGGTGTGCATTAAAAAATAAAAATTAAAAAAATGAATGTCTCTGTTTAAACATTCAGAAAAGGATACCAATAAAAAAGACTGACTTGCCAGTGTTCATAACAATTTTGGCAATACCCAAAATGATTACCATTTAAGAAAATACATTTAAGATTGACGGAAATGAATTCGTCACCTGCAGGTGGTCAAATGATGTCAAGAAGCACACAGCGTGGGTTATACCAGACAGGAACATGTTATGCCTCCCTAGAGGAAGCTCCTAGCTGGACTCAAAACTGCTGAACATACAGCCCATTTCTAGTTGTTCTTCTAGAAGAGCTTACAAAGCTTACATTTAATGAAATTATCACTTTGGGAAAATCTGTATGATGGGAGATTTTAATAAGAGGTGAGGACAGAGGCAGGAAAGGTGAATGAAGCCTACACTGTTACCGCTACTCTCCTCGCCATTCCTTACCATCAGGTAATACCATGGAATCCATCAAGAACGCACTCTTACCTGGAGTAGACTTCACTTCAGGCAGACTTCTAGACACTGAGTGAATTTTATCAGGCCATATTTCAAACTTCAGTTTTCTGTCTGCTAATGTTTTCAAAAAAAATAGGCAAAATGTCTGTAATGAGAATGCCTTCATTAGGAACACATTTGAGCTTTTACTTTTCTCTTTTGTAAATTTTGCATTAAGATAAATATATGTCAGTGTGAATATATTTCTAAAGGACCAGCTGTTTAAACAATTTGAAATTTACTGGAAACCTTCCAAAGCATTTATATTGCAAGGTGAAACAAATGACAAAAACTGCCAGTCTTACCAATAACGCCTCATAGGCACTGAGAAAGCAATACCACTCCTGGCTCTGCTCATCCTGTTTTAACGTAAAACTAAGAGGAAGCCGCACCTGGAATACGTTTCAGTTCCTCTAGTACCGCATAACCAAGAAAAACATTAAGGTTTCATTGTTTCTCTCCCTCTCTCTCTTTTTCTATTTTATCTATCTTTGCATTGTATTCATTTCTTCAAATATATGTTCTAAAATGACTATGGTACCGTCTGAATATAAAATGACTGTAGGGTAAGGCTTGTACAGGCACAGTTCCCTTTCTTCCTCCCACCTCTCTCCATCTCTCTCTGTCTCTGGATGCATCTGTACTTCTACCATTTTGAAAACAATTTTGAGGTAATTCAATGCATGTTTGCAATGAAGGAAAAAGGAGTAAGGATGGCAAGTTCAGTGTGGAGGGAAAGGGTAAAAGCACAGAGAGCGCTGCCTCAGGAGCATGGCAATTGCAGGTCATGGGAAGAAAAGGTCGTTACCTCCTCAACAGCCCCATTTGACTTGTTTCTGCTTCAAGCACATTCGACTCGAGAAGATGCATTCGACTAAACTAGACTGTTGTTCAAAGTCTTCATATCTCCTCAAATTACTGAGCACTTGACAACAATCAACTGAAAGCTCTTCTGCTGTGCCTGGCACAACAGAAGATGAAGGTGAAACTAATGACAAAACAGTGCTGAAGGCAGGGATCAGACCATCCATTTCATTTTAACAGAAATCACATGTACAGGTCACAGCGTGGTATTCGCTGAACTGCCCAGGGCCTACCTCAGGGCTTAGCACCAGCTCACAGCCCACCCTGTCTCCCATGTAGCCTACATGAATGGCCCAATTCGAAAGAGAGAAAAGCAGAGGTGAAACTCCCACATGCTCCGCCATAACATGCCTTCTGCATGTTACGCAGTAACCTAACTTCAAGCTTAAACAAAGAAAAAAGGAACTGGGACATTGATGAGAACTTTAGTTCTGCAACTTGCCCCTAAACTTGGAATTACTTTTCCTATTTTTAAAAAGCAATACGAGTTCCAAACTTAACTGAAATTCTGAGCCAGGGATCAGATATGGGAGCTTCCAAACCAGACTGCCTTGGTACACACAGTTCCCCACCGTGCACTGAAGGCACCAGTCTGTGGCATTATGATGTAAGTGAATTGCATGTCATAAAGATGTCAGCAGCAGTGGCTTAAACCAGCTGAAGGTCTATTTCTCATCACAAGTCGGAATTCCAAAGGGGAAGCTCTAGAAGCTCTACAGCTGTGGCTTTCAATGGAGGAAACTGGCCTTGGTCCTTGGTGGTCATGCCTCCCACTATATCTTTCAATTCAAGGCCAGGTGGTTTCCCGCTTCTACTGCCCTCTAGATTCCCCCAACTTGGCCTCTCCAATGCATTGATCACTACATGCCAACCTTCTGCATCAAATTTTATGAGCTTTTATATCTTGTGAATTTCAATAGGAAGACCTGCCATCCTCTAGAGACCAAATTATCACCAATATATTTGTTGCATTCTCTTTAGAGTGGAGATATCCAAACTAAAGCTGTGGGCAAAACGAGGGCCAAAGCCTGTCTTTGCAGACAAGAGTTTTATTATAACCCAGTCACACTCATTTGTTGAAGTCTTGTTCATGGACACTTTCTACTACAGCAAAAAAAAAAAAAAAAAAAATGTTGAGTGGTTGTAACAGAGACTGTTCAGCCCACAAAGCCCAAAGTAGTAATATTCTGGTACTTTGCAGGAAAAGCTTGCTGGCCCCTTGTTCCTCTGCGTGAGATGACTCTCCCTTACAACCATGGTCAAGTCCTAGGATGGAGGAAGGGAGGAAGAAAGGGAGCAGCTCCATCATTTAAGCACATGCCCCAGAAGCTTTACGCATTTCTTCGAGTCCAATATTGTAGAACTGAACTTAGTCAAATGGTCACACTTAGCTGCAAGGGAGAGTGGCGAATTTTGTTATTATTTTGTGAAGGGATAGACCCAGCAGCAACACTTACAATTCTCTTACTTTATGAGCAGGTGAGAATTGCAGTTCTCGGGATGAGAGCTAAGACCATCTTCATTTTAATTCCAGCAACCCAAAGCAAGTATATTCAATGTCTTGCATGTTCACGATACTAAACAAATGTTTTTATTAAACAGGGACAGTGATCGTTTTAAAAGTCAGCACCTGACACTGTTTTCCTGAGCCCTGACATTTTAAGATTGTACACAATGCCTACTATGAGTTGTTTACTGAATTGTGATTACTTTATAATCATACTGGAATGACATTTATGGAGCTCAAGCCAATAAAATCCCCACAGCATTCAGAACACAAGGAGAAAGCTGCTGGAAATGTCTGCCCTGCAGCCAGCAGTAAGGGCCATAATCTCTGACCCTGGTTTCTGCACTATAAATAATGTTTCACATCTTAGTTTGTTAGTACCATTTCTTTCATTATGAACATACCACAGCTGGAATTTTAAATTTTTTGGAGAATGGATGATTGTAAGAAAAGTAATCAGATACTATTATACTATTACAAACACCCTAGGCATTTTGGCCTGCTACTTTTCTTTTCCTTTTCTCCTTACATGTAACATTCTCTTTATTTAAAATTGCAGTCTTTAGACATACATAAAAATTAAATACAGGTAATATTAATAAAATTGCATTGGTATAATGCACTGAGATGCATCTATAGCATGTATTGGTATTCTCTTTGAGTCCTGGGTTATCCAGGTTGGTAGAATTGGAACAGATTTTGCTCAAGAATGGTGTAACCCAAGGCATGGGAATCAGGCAAAGAATGACTTCAAAAGAGCATGGCTTTATAGTTAATTTTGCAGATTCCACTCCCATTCCAACACAACACCAGAGCCACTCACACCCACGTGACTAAATTCTATTAGGTCCATTGAAACTGCCATTCAGGAGGTAAAGCAGCCTGGCATGGTGGCCCAGGCCTGCAATCCCAATACTTTAGAACACCAAGACAGGAGGATGTCTTGAGCCCAGGAGTTCATGACCAGCTTGGGCAACATAGCAAGACCTCATCTATACAAAAAATTTACAAAGTAGCTGGGTGTGGTGGCACACACCTGTAGTCCCAGGTACTCAGGAGACAAAGCTGGGAGTATGGCTTGAGCCCAGAAGATCAAGGCTGCAGTGAGCTAGGATTGCACCACTGTTCTCTACCCTGGACAACAGGGCAAGAACCTGTCTCTGCCAAAAAAAAAAAAAAAAGAAAGAAAGAAAGAACCTACACCAAGAAGAAGGAGGGTGATACAAGGAGCTATGTTGAGCAAATAAATTACTTACTGGAAAACATGTAAATAAATCTAAAGTTTTCTATTATAAATACAATAATTATTATAGTTACTATTTAGATAGTATTGATTGAAAACAAACTAGAATTAAGGTACTACACAATAATGTCATGGAAGGTGAGAGGAAAGTGAAAATTATAGTGACACTGCTTAAATTTAAATTTTATTATATTTATTTATTGTGTCTCTTTTACAAGAATGAAATGAATACCCATAGAAGAAAAATAAGTGTGTTTAGGTGAATAGAGAAAATTTAATCAGTATAATTAAAAGCATGAATGCAAAGCAGAGGAGCTGCATAAAAAAAAATAGAATGTGTAAAATAACATGATAGAAATAAATCCAAGAAAGGCAGACCCCTCTAAAATCCTCAAGTGATAAATCATGACTGATGCAATTACTATTGCCAATGATTCATTTAGGGATGTATTTGCATTCTGCTGCTGTGTGACAAATTGCCATGGACTTAGCAGCTTAAAAAACAGGCCTTTATTATGTCACAGCTTCTGCAGATCAGGAATCTGTGCATAGCTTAGCTAAGTCTTCTACTCAGGATCTCACCAGGCTGGTATTCATGTGTTGGCCAGGGCCAGGGCTTCACCTGAGGCTCAAGGTTCTCTTCCAAACTTCCTGGCTGTTGGCAGAATTCATTTTCTGTGCTTATATGACTGTGGTCCTCATTTTCTCATTAGTTGTTAGATGGACACTTCTCTCAGCTCCCAGGGGCCACCACTGTTCTCTGCCTCAAGGCTCCAATAGGCAGTTCAGGACATGACTGTTGGCTTTAAAAGCTCACCTCTCTGGCACTTCACCTTAATTTAAAAGCTCCTCTTAGGGAAGGCCCATCCAGATTTGTCTCCCTTTTGAGTAACTCAACAGTGACTGATTTGTAGCTTGTGCCGAGGAGTGATACATCATCTTCACAGGTTGCATCCACACTCAAGGCAGGCAACTGTACTGGGTATGTCCACCAGAAGTAAGAATCTCAGGGCCATCTTTGTGTCCAAACTAGTCTGAGTGTGAATACTCCCAGACTTGGCAAAGGATTAGATTTTTTAAATCTTTCAGAGACTTCTAATGTTTTTCCTCATGATGAAGAGTGAGATTCTTGTGAGAAGCAAGTTCACTTTCTTTTTAGATATTCCACTGACTGTGGAAAAAAGCAATGCTTGATCTGCATCCAGCCTGCAGCCCTGACTGGAAAGCCTGGAAACTGGCTGGTGGAGGCCTGACACATGTTTACAGATGGAGCTTAGTGTAGTTGGGAAATCTGTCACTCCAACAGTGCAAATGCCAAATTATAAAGAAGCACACATGAGACAAATTACAAAAACATACCCCAAAAAAGTGAACACCAGCTTCCAGCCTGTGGTTACTTGTGCAGTGGGAGGAAGTAGAGAAATGTGGTGGGAGGGTGGCTTTGCCAAATTGCATATTTTTATTTCTCAAAAAATATAAAACAAAGATTGTAAAAATGTTAACATTTCCTAGATCTGAGTAGTGGGTTTTAACAAGTCTGTTGTGTTATTTTGGGTACTTTTCTGTATTTTGAAGTGCTTTGTAACTCAAAGCATATTTGGTGCAGCTGAGTTTTCATCACAGCTCTGCAGGGAACCCTCAGAATAACCAGCCATCTCATCCCACCATGTCTCAGCTTCCTGAGCTTTACCATGGTCTAGGAAGCAGGGTTTTACATGGATACTTGTGAAAAATGGGACAGAGGAGCTGTGGGAGACAGACAACCAAATAACCTTCATATTCCTGCAGAAGGCACTTATTCCAGCCCACGATATTCTGAACCAGGTTCCTCAGTGCTCCAGGAAAATCTCAAAATTTATTCTAATTTTAATGTTGAATATATCAGATGAGTAAAGCAGTTTTTACAACAATTTTATCAAGGCATAATTTGAATATCATAAAATGCTTATTTTAAATGTACAATTTCATGATTTTTGTAAATTTACTGCATGGTGCAACCTCCATCACTATCTGGTTTTTAGAACATTCTTGAAATTCCAATAAAATCTCTTTGCCTATTTGGAGTTTAATTTTTTCTTCACATCCAGCCCAAGCAACCACTAATCTATTCTACATCTCTATATTTTTTTGTCCTATAGGTACATTTCATATACATTGCATCATACAGGATTGGACTTTTGCCCCTGGTTGTTGGCACTTAGCCTGTTTTTACGTTCACCTGCATTTTAGTATGTATCATGCTTCATTCCTTTTAACTGCTGAATGATACTCCATCATATGGATAGATATACCATACTTTATCCACTCACCAGCTGATGAACAGTTGAGTTATTTCCACTTCGGGGTTACTATGAACAATCTTTCTGCAAACATTCATGTGAAAGTTTTTGTGTGGACATATGGTGTTGCTGTTTTTTTCCTGCTTTGGAAGATACTTATGACTAGACTTGCTGGGTTGTTTGGTAAATTTCAAAACACAAGTACTCTTCCATAACTAGTCCAAGATTGGGAGATATATTAGCTTACCAAAAATTGGGTTTTCATCAGTTAAAAACATAAACACAAGCAACTCTGCGGCTAGTACAGCTTTCAGAAGCACTGCCTTAAAGACTTTGGGAAATGTATCATATGTAATGAATTTTAAATTGGGGGGCTAATTTAAAATTCCATTTTAGAAATAGGCATGAGTTTGTTTATTTTCCAGTAGATAATTTACTTATTCATTTAACATAAAATCATAAAATATTTTAACATTGCCGTATACTCTTTTAAGTTGCTGCTTTAAATCCCAACAAGTAGACATGGTATTTACTTAATTATTCCACTATAGATGAATATTCAACTTATTTCCCTTAAAAGTTATGAAAAATATCTTTCAATATTATTTCTGTGCATGCAGAAATGCCAGCTTTGCTATGTTTTTGGATAATTTATTTAGGACAAAAAAAATCCAAATGTAGTTCCTAAGTTAGAATAAATGCTCACTTAGTGGCTTTTGACCAATGCTGTCAAATTGTTTTCCAAAAGGTCTATCCCAGTACCAGTTCATACTGCCACTGGCACTGTATAAATTCCCATTTCATTGTATAATTGATGGCAGTTAGTATTACCTTTTCTAAGCATGGCATTTTCTCAATACTCATTTTTCTAAATCACAACAAATCGATGTAAGAATGAAAGATCAGGGTTCCCCTGCCTTGTTTCCCTAAAATTTGTATAAAGCTCATAGCCACTGTCCAGTTTTTTGCTACCAACAAGGGCACGTTTTCTTAGAAAAGTTCTGACTCTTTCCTAAATGTATCTTTCTCTTTTCTCCTCCTTTGCTCCATTTATTCTCCTCCTCCTCAGTTTGCATTCTTTATAGACCCACCATCTCACACTAAAATAGACTGGCTGTATCTTCTCTTATCTTCCCTAACAGACAGATCTTTCCAAAAAATATTTGTTGGAATAAGATTATCTTTTTTTAATCTGGATAGTATATTTTATTTTACATATTTAATATATACATATATATGCACATTTATTTATATTTTAGTTACTCACAGAAGGCATGGAAATAGAAGGTTTAATGTACCAGCAGTTTGAAGGACCAGGTAGCTATTTCCTGATAATTGATTCAAGCACCTGTTAGAAGTTTCTGGGCTATCAATTTCATAACATATCTTGTTGAAAAAATTGTTGTTCTCTCTCTGTTCAACAAGAACATTATCAAAAAGTAGCACAGTCCATATTTCCCTCAGGATGCCAAACAGGCGATGCCTATCCCTGAAGGCCACACAGCAATGCCTGGTGGCATCTCTCAGTGGCTAATGTCACAGGACAGTGTCCAGCCCGACACTGCCTTGCAGACCCAGCAGCTGAGTTCAGCAGCACTTCCCAGGATCTTCTCTCACTCCTGTTCTGTGGGCCCCTCCCATGCAAGCTCTTGGCAAGGGTGGGAACAATCACCAGGAGGTGCATAGCTGGACAAATCCATTAGTTATAGTCTATGCGCTCAGCAAGCATGGTTCTTGCAGCTCCTCTTCTCCCACAGTCACTCCTGGAGCAGACAATGTGCCCAATTTCCCCTTAGATGGGGGTAAAATCTTATTCTCAACGATGGTAATCCTTCCCTTCTGGTAAAACCTGAATATAGGTAGCTAAGTGACCGTCACAGCCTGTATGCTACTGTCTGCACAGGAGGATGTACATGTTCAGCACAGGACATATTCAGCAACTTTTGATACCCAAGACTTTGTGAGGTAAAGAGTAAAACTAACTGCAATCGTGATCAGTGTCCGGATTTTTAAGTAGTGGCAAGATCGGACAGCAAGATTAGAGAGCAGCTCATGACAGTAGAATCTTAGGATATATTAGAACAAGGAAAAAAAAAGGATGTGAATTAGCAAACGTGTTTGTGAAATACCCACTAAGTTATCGACAGTGTTTTTGCAATGTCATTATGGATTTTATATTTCTTTCAACCTACATAGCAACCCTCCTTTTCCAAGATGAGGAAAATAAGATTCAGGAAAGTTAAGCAGCTCACCATAATTGGCTTAGCTCGTAAGTGACAGATCAGAATTTAAATTGTGTTGGCCAAAGAGGAGCCTTTGCTGAGGAGAGGCAGGGAGAAGTGCAGAGGATGAAATAAGCATGATGTGAGACGTAGAAGAGTTTTGAAAGAAAGGTCTGACCACTCGCAACTATGCCTATCAGAGCCTTGACACTGAAATGCGACAGGTGTTGTGACACACAGTTCTAACTCTCATCCCTTCTCCCCACCCCACTTCTGAGGGGCAAACGAAGCCAGAATGAGGAATAACTGGGACAATCCATAAGAGAGGCCAATCCACTGCCTGTCTCAGGCTCTATCTGCACAGCACATACGCTGGCTGGTTAATTAGTTCCCACTAGGCAGTGGCAAGCCTGCGCACCAAAGAGCAATGGATAATGAAACTTAAAGTAGAGGCTGGTAAGTCTCAATTAATTAGAACCAGTACCTGAGAGTCTGCCCAAATGGGTGTGATATTATCAAGATCCACAGCCCCATGGTAGACAGCCAAGCATCAATCAAATAAGAAGCTTCATACACGGGAGCTAAAAGAGATAAAAGGTAAATGCCAACCAACACTTTAGCTAACTTAAGCATTCAGCATGTTGCAATCACATGCAAAAAGCCTGTCAGACATTATAGTCATTCTGTGTATTCACATTAACTCAGGTGAAACCTTGTGAAACAACATATGTACTCTTGTTTTCCCAACGTTAAAAAAAATTATCTCCTTACTAATGGGACTCAAAAAAAAAAGTGAATAATCTACCAATACCTGCCCTGTTGCCTCACCAAATTTGAGTTCTTGTTTCTTTCTCATCTGGATACCTAGAATCTATTTATTATAATATAATGTTAACACAATCCTGAGATTGTTTGAACTCAGTCTCCATCACTTTCTGTTTGTAAAGACTTGGGGAGGTCAATTTTATCTCAGTGAGGCTGAACCTTTGATTTATAATTCAGTAATAGCAGTGACCATCTCACAGATGCCAGGGGTCTGGAAACTATGAATGTAAAGCTGGAACTTAGAAACACTGAATAGGTAAACATGAGCACATCATAACTGAACAGGTGCTGGGATGGCAGAAGCACTATTGCGGTCAGAGTATCACAAAATCCTTTTAGGTGCAGAGAGAAGATGCCCCAGAGCTAACTGTTGAGAACTACAGGAAAACAGAACTCCAGCCTCCAGCTCAGCCCAAGTCTGACGCCACCATATCCTATGCTTCCTTCCAGAACAGAACGTAAATATCAATGCTCTAGCCCAGCAAGCAATCAATGCTGTAATTTTTAGCTTCTTTTTATTTCATCATTAGTTATAAAATTAGAACATAAGAGAAAACAAAGCTTTTTCTATGTATAATGCTGAGCAAACCCTTTCCACTGAATTTTCTCACATGTAAAAGTTTATTAGTCCATTCTCATGCTGCTAATAAAGACATACCTGAGTCTGAGAAATTTATAAAGGAAAGAGGTTTAATTGATTCAGTTCTGCAGAGCTAGGAGGCCTCAGGAACCTTACAATAATGGCAGAAAGGAAAGCAAACATGTCCTTTTTTACACAGCAACAGCAAGAAGAAGGTAGTGGGGAAAGCCCCTTATAAAACCATCAGATCTCATGAGAACTCACTATCACAAAAGCATCGTGGAGGTAATTGAAGCCATGATTCAATTACCTCCCATCAGGTCCCTCCCATGACACATGGGGATTATTGGAAGTATAGTTCAAGATGAGATTTGGATGGAGACACAGCCAACCCATATCACAAAGTGCTGAAAATCTTCTAAAATTGACTGTATGATTGTTGTACATATCTGTGGATATACTGAAAAACCACTGCATTGTACATAGTGGATGAATTGTATGGTATGTGAATTATATCTCAGTAAAGCTGCTAAACATAATTAAAGGATTTAAAAAATAAACCTCAAAACTCACTCTATCCACAAAGGAAAGACAAGAAACATATTACAGCATGAGCTTTAAATTTAAAAGACTAAGTTCTTACCTCTAATGGACCTCATTCTAACTTGGTGTCCCTGGGCAAATTATCTCACTCCAGTGAGCCTCAGCTTCTGCATCATTAAAATAGGCGGGTATAAATAACACCAGGTGATATAATTTGGCTGCATCCCCACCCAAATCTCATCTTGATTTGTAGCTTCCATAACTCTCACATGTCTTGGGAGGGACAATAGGAGGTAATTGAATCATGGGGCAGGTTTTTCTAGTGCTGTTCTTGTGGTTGTAAGTCTCATGAGATCTTATGGTTTTATAAAGGCAGTGCCCCTATACATGCTCTCTTGCCTTCCGCCATGTAAGATGTGTCTTTTCTTCTCCTCCACCTTCTGTCATGATTGTGAGACCTCCCTAGCCATGTGAAACTGTGAGTCCATTAAACCTCTTTTTTTCTTCATAAATTACCCAGTCTTGGGTATTTCTTCAGACTGGTATGGAAATGGAGTAATACACCAGGGCACAGGATTTCAGTGAGTGTATGTGAAAATGTCTGATGCTCAAGAAATGCCCAGGTTTTTAAAATTCTTATTAAAATTCCAAACTATTAGGCAGTTGGCTTCATTGCCATTTAAAAATCAAGCATTTAGACATGCCTCTCCCAACAAGTAATTGAAATCATACAAAGGAGAACTTCTCAGGTCTTACCAGTCTGAATAAAAATGAAAATGGCAAGGACACAGGCTGAACTGTATTTGCGTCCACTTTACATCAACACGGCCCTCCTGCGGCCTTGAGTGGAAGGAGAACTTGCTCCAGTCCCAGAGAGAATGGCTTTAAAACACACTGTTCACTTTCTGTCTCTTCACTGAGGGGCAAGTTGCTTAATCATACTGAAGCTCACAGTGTTGGTTTGTAAAATGCTTATAGAATTACAGTAGAAAATAAAAGAAGCATTATACAAATATTGCCTAGCTCTGTTTTGTGTGTCTGTCAACATTTGCTTTCTACTCTCTTAATAAAAATGCAAAAGTTGGTCAATAGATGTGTGATATAAAAATCCACAGGCCTACATGGCTTCATATAGACAAAATTCTCTTGTGTTTAATTGATTTTACTTTTAATCCAGGTATGTGCATGCCTATTTGATGTTCTTTACCTAAACCTCATCATAACAAGAGTGAGAAATTAAAAATCATTGTTCTTTAGAAGTCTGTTGAGACAGCAGGTAACTAGCTAAGACTAGCCCCTACTAGGTATTCAGTGTTGCTGAAAGTCTACCACGTCAAGCCTGTACTAAATTCAGAAAAGAACTGCAATTTCCATTCCAGTCATCTCTACCCTTTGGCTTTACTTTTCTTACATTTTCAGGGGAAGAAAACATAAAACTCCCCAAACCCTCAAATCTTTATATCTTTTACTGAGGGTGCTAAACTGTCCCTTTTTCTGTGTAGATATGAAAAACATACGGTCTTGCCTCTGGTGATATTTGCTCTGTGGGAAAGAAGTTGAAATAACATTCTGGACGCAGATAGACTACAAATGACTTGAGCCCTTTGAAAATTACTCTTTCTATATTGATTCACGGGGGAATGAAAGCCTATTGGACTGACTGAAGCCAGCCCTGGGCAGACACAGACCCAGGGCTGCAGAATTCCATGGGAGAAGCAGGAGTGCTCTGAGAAATCTGTGCTGCCAAGGGCACTTAGCAACATGTCCACCAGCCAGGTTTGCTTCAACTTCATGCCTGTCTTTGAAAGTCTTTCAGCTTATTCTGAACACTCTCTCTCCCATTTTCAGGTGACAAGTTTGGAAAGAAGAATGGAATCATTATTTCTTACAGTAACTGTGATCAGTAATAATATAAAAATACTTTGTTTAATAATTTCCGAAGCTCTTGACTAAACATTTTTGTATTTCAAGCCTCCTATAAACCTGGGACTACTTCTCTTTATTGATCTAAGTCTTTCCTCCACAGAAGGAGAAACAGATGCTGAGACCCTCAGAGAGTGGTCAGCAAGGCAACTTGGGTGGAGGCAGGTTTGGCCACTTCTTCTCTGGCACCTGCTTAGTATCGTTGTACCTCATCAACAGCTTCCAAGGTTCCTGGCAATGCCAGAAACACATCATCCATCAATGTAGGAATAGTTGATACATTATATTAGAAATACAAGAGAAAACCCTGCAGCCATTTGAAACAATGAGTTAGAATGTGGCACTCATGTGGGAACAAGTACGCTATGTTGTGAAAATATCAAGCAATCAAACAAAGGGACGGCAAGATTCCATTTCAGTTTTGGAAAATATGGCTGTGTTTTAAATGTTTTTGCAGGAAGATCTTCAAAGATACTCACAAAAAGCCTAAGTGAATCTGGGATTCTCTTTGGGGTAAAAAGCACAACTCGTTTGGGGTTGGAGGTAAAGGAATAGCAGTTTCAACTTTTTTGAGTGATAGAATAATAGCACCAAGTCCCTCTCGCCCCTGGGCTCCAGTGTTACCAGCCAGCACAATCTGAGTTACGATGCTTTGTAGACACTCCCAGTGTGCTCTTCGAGTCATGATCATAATTTTAAGTCAATAAATGTACTTTTGTTGAGCAGACAGGGTGCTGGGAGCTCTAATTCATTCCCCCTTTTGTTCTTTGCCACTACTCTGCAAGAGAGGCATTAACATGAAAAAATAATAGCTTCTCTGCATAAATGCTGGCTAGCAGTACAAAAGAGGGAGACCTGCACATTTACAGGTTCTTCTAAAGGCAGGAGCTGATATTGAGTATGTGCAGTAGACCATGTCCCTACACTACAAAATAGGGACCGTCATCTCATTTTACATGAAGAAAACTGAGGCTCAGTAAAGAAGTACCCAGAGCTATCCCTCCAGCTAAATGCAGAATCGAACCCCATAGCTGACACTGTGGTCAAGAAGACAGTCTAAAGAGAATGTGTCGTTGGGTGTGGTTCTGGCTGAACTTAGCTATGTGGAATACGAAGCACCTGTGTGCATGCATGTGTGAGTGTGTGTGTGTGCAGTGTGTGTGTCTGCACACCCATATGCATGTTACACAGTGTCAGTAGGACAGGGAAGCAATACTGGTTGTCTCATGCTAGTGCCACAGCTAACCCTTTTTATCGCACCTAATCACACCTAAAAAGTCCTGTCTGCCATCCTACCAGCCCTCAACTTGCCCCACATCACTTCATATGTCTGTACTGGGGATACTCAGGAAGCTGCTTGAGCCCCAAGAGACCTACTGGGGGAAGTTTCTGGTACCTAGATAGAGCTCCCTTCCCATTTTTCTCTCCAGGATTCTTCTGGAATGTCCACTTTTTCCTGCTGCAGAATTGGGGGTATATGCAGAAATGGGGTGAAAAGGGTTATGAAACTGATAAAGACTCCTTCCCATTTTTTTTCTGACGTGTGCTCTGGGATCAGGGAAAGCTTCCAGTCTGGCAGAGACATTGTAACTGAGCTCCTTTCTCTACCCACAGAAGTAGCCCCCTTCTGAGGGGCTATTCATAGCGTCAAATGAGGGCTGGCCTTGGGATGTTTCATTATGAGACACAGAAGCATAGGATTTGAGCTAAATCCATTAAAAAAGAAAATGGAACTGAGATGTGTGTAGGTGAGTCCTGGGGGTGGCTGACACAAGTCACCGATGTCTTCAAGGTTGAAGTTTCATCTGGAAAATGCCCTTGGTACTCTCCCCAGGGTTCTGTATGCACCCAACTCTAACTAAAATTGCAAGATGATGCAACATGAATCAACAGATGAAAACAGACAAAGTTGAAATAAGCCTTTTGGAAGTTGTAGCTGCACAAAGCCATTGTGCAAGGAAAGTACAGAGAAAACAATTGGAATCATTTCAGGCTTTGAAAACTTATAATTACAGGTGAGTGGCTATTATGTTATTGGAACAGCCATTATAACTGAAAGGTACAATTTCAGATAATATATGTGAGAACATTAATACACCATCAGATTTTTACAGCACAAGTATCACAATGCATCCAATTTCAAATTAAAGGTTACCTTCCTGGGTCTTTTTTCCCTTGATTCTCTGCCTCTTTTTTTAAGTAGAGCATTCATGTGAAATAATGGCATCATTTCTCAAAAAAAAAAATCGCAATAATTTTTGGTTGTGCACTTTTTACTATCATTTAAAAGCCTCCAGGTCTTTAACATTGTAGGAAAATAACAAAAATCAGAATCACCCATCGGTACATTCTCTACATGACTGTCACCTCTGAGTTACTTATGCTAATTGAATAGAACTATGGCGTGGAAAGTCAAGATGGAGGGAAATCTAGAAATTACCTTTATTTACACCTAGAATTTAAATTTAAATGTGCATGCATTTGAGACCCTGGAGGTCTTCAGACACTGGATTAGGAACCTCAGTGGGGACTGCAGAAAACTGAAAGACACAAGACATAGAAAGTACCGTCCCAATTCTGTCTGGAGCTCTGTCACCTTGCTGTTGGGTGCAATTTCCAGAACCCCTGACCCTCCATACCCTTATGAGTCGTGTGTAGTACATGATCCAGAGGATGAGTGTGATGGAAAGAAAGGTACCCACAGAGATGAAGGACCAGGCAGGGGCATCAAGACACCTGCATGGGACACTTTCCATGGAAGGGGCAGTTTCCCTTGACCACTGGGCTGTCTGCTGTTCAGACTCTAAAGAAGTTAAGTTTCCAGCATAAGAGCCCATGGGAAACCTCCTTTGGCCATTCCTAGAGGGATTTTTGTGCCTTCCTGGTCCTTCTCAACCACCCTAGGATCTCTATCCATTTGTGGGAGTAACTGAAAACGAATAGTGACACCACAACACTTGGCTAAATACTTATTTTGAATCTGAGTGAATTGTAGGTTCATTCCTAGGTGTTCAACCTCTTAGCAGCCTCACTTCCCAGGTTGTTGTATGGAAATCCAGCTCAGTTCTATGCCTCACCTGGTATAAATTCCTGACACAAGCTAGTTCCACTGTTTAAGAAGATTGCCCATGTCTCTATCCCCCCAACTTCCCTGTTAAAACTCCAAACAACAGAATAGATGAGTTTCCATGATCATGCAAACACCAGACTGAATTAAGCCATCTTCTACTTTTGCATTGATTTTTCATGTTTTCTTGTGTTTGCTGAAAAATTTAACAATTTGTATAGGGTGGCTTTCTCAGAGAGACTGATGGTCTGTAGGTTATTGGAAAAAGTGATACAGGACTGTGGTAACAACAGATTTTATTACATAAGCCACAGTGATAGTAATCTGACCTAAATAAAAGAGAAAAGGGGGATGAGAATATTAATTATGGATGATTGAGAAATAAAATGATCTTTTGCCATTTTAAAGTGCAAGTTTACTGCAATGCATTATGTTTTCTGTATGAAATTAAATACAAAAAGTCCCAATTTAATGTATGATAATCTAAATGTTCTTTCTGTGAAAATGGCCTTATGTCCATATATATAAAATAATCCTGAATGGCATTAAAATTGCATTGTGGATAGTTTTACGGAACTCTCTGCAGGAGCTGCACAGTGATAGGCATATTCCCATGAGTAAGAACACCTTAGATATAAAGACGCTCCTCAACTGCTGAATGGGTTACCTCCCATAAACCCACCGGAAGAAGAAAACAACATGTGTTAATGATGCATTCAACACTCCAGTGAAACCATTGTAGAGTCAAACCATAGTAAGCTGAACCAATTGTGGTACAGATGCCTCCTGACTTACGATGGCATTATCTTCCAATAAACTCTTGGTAACATTGAAAAATTGGAAGCCCAGACATGGTACACCAGAGACAATTTGCACCAATAAATAAAGATCAAAGTCAGAAAAAATGACAGCCTAAAAACGCAACTTAGAAAATCTCTATGAATATTTTGCTGTCGATACTGGCTACGGAGAACATGAGACAAGTTGGAGCCTAATATCAGCAGGCATATTTGCTATTTGATATCAGGATAGTTTTGGTGAATATTCCAATCACATCTTCATTGCAAAATAATCACATATAATGTAGAAAATATCGATGGCAAAACAAAAATGTTGCATGTCACCTACGATATGACACAGATGTTAATTTTCAATACGAAACTACAACATGGAAGAGAAGAAATACTTTGAAAAAATATTTAACTACTGTGTACATAGAAAGCAACATGCTCAAGGAAAAATTATTTCTGTACTTGTCCCAGTTGTATGGGTCTTCTAAGAAAGTCCAGGTACTCAGTGATTCATTCCTGCATCTTAAGCACTTTCTCTTGGTCAGACGCCCTGGGACAGGGACATAGAAAGTAATCGGCCAGACCCTGTGCTTTGGGCTGGAGCCAGCAATGCTCTCCTTTCTCTGCCACCACCTTCTCCCACTAACTTGCACTCACAGGTGGGAGCAGCTGACAGAATTTCTTAACCAGTGTAAATAATGCAAGGATGTTTATTGAACTAACCCTAAAAATTTAAAACAGTTGATAGATTATAAAGACATAAGTAAAAAGTTTAACGGTACTGTAGAACCAAGAAACTTATTCTTGTCCAAACATATATATTCATCTTGAGGAGTTTGTTCTCAAACCCTTTAAAAAGGAGAGTCTGTTTCCTAGTCACCGCCATATAAAAATAATCTGTAGAAGTGGCAAAGGTTGTTCACGAGGTCCTATGGTGTCAATTCACATACTCTTCAAACGTGGACTTACATTCACACATGGTATCTATTTTCAGAACACATTTAATAGGCAATATGGAAAAGGTACAGAAATACTTTCAAAGCATGTACACTCATAATGCACAAATGACTATGGTGTAAATTAACTGAATTGTTCATTGAGGTGCAGTGCCAGGCAAAATGGTCAGGACAGGTTTAGTTCATTTTTCAAAACCAAAAATTGTCAGTTCTTTATGATGCCTGAGGGCACATCACATCCATGTCTACATAACAATAAAGCATTTGTGAGGAAAAAAAAACTATTCAGCCAGTCATTCCTATGTTTCTCCATTGAGGTAAATGTCAGCTGGATGAAGACTTTGGATAAAAACATCCAGTTGATTGACTACAGCTTTAAGGAGAAACCTGGTAAATACAATGAGTTTTTGACAACTTAGCAGGATCTAAGTCAAAATCCTTGATTTTATACATGAGAAAAGAGGCTAAGAGAAGCTGGGAAACTTACCTAAGCAAAGAGCACGTCTGATGACTAGAATGGCCAAGCAATGACAGGAAGGTGTAAGGTAAGAGCGGTGTCCTTATCTGGACAGGTTTCCAGCCTCCTTTTGTTTCAGGTGTTCTTGATAAAGGGGAAACCTGTGGTTTGGGAAAGCAAAAACTAGGTCCTCTTTCAAAAACTATCCCAGTAAACTCTTTGCAAGTAGTGTTGTTAATGTTGCAGTGGAAGCAACGTCTGGCAGGGTGGCAGCTCAGGGAAGAGGGGCTCAACATCATCCTGAATTTTTGGGTATGAGGCACTTGAAGGTTTTTGGGTATGAGGCATGTGAAGACTTCATACACAGCCAGCCCTAACACCCTTCCCTTTCCAACTTGCACCCTGAGATTTGTGGTCCACAGGATCCCGTAAGGGTGTTTGTGAGAAGTCTGAACTGAACTGGAGTGTGGTCAGCAGTCTTTAAAGACGGGCTCCAACAGCTTCTCTCTGCTCTGTGTGTACATGCTGCTCCTTTGCCAAGGAATTACGTTTATTTTCCCTTCATTTATATCGAGGTTGAACTTGTAACTTGTTGGACAACTGCGGGTTTTAGGTCTAGCCCTTAACAGGACTGCAAGCATTTGCTTTTACTCTCTTGGGCCCCAGTCACTATTATCTAAGGAAGCAAGTAGAAACTGCTGAAGGAAGAGTGAGCTCTTACACAGCACCAATGGCTAGACATGTGAGAGAGGCCCTTCTAAGAGTGTCAGACCCAACCAGGCCTTCAGCGGAACATGGAGGGAAGAGTAACCCCCACTGACATCACGTGGAGCAGAAGATCTGCTCACCTCAGCTCAGCAAACCCACAGAATCCTGAGAAATAACAAGCTGCTTTGCTTTACTTGCTAAGCTTCGCATTTATGTAGAGTAGATACCAAGAAGCACCCAGGGCTCAGAACATAACACATGTGTAATGTTGTGAGTTATCACAAAAGCCAAGTTTTACTTTAGGGCTTCCTATTCGGAGTTGCCGCATCACGTGAAAACCATAACGAGGGATTTACCCTAACTAAGCTGCAAACCTTCTGAGAGCAGGAGAAGGAAAGGAGGTCCTGGAAGCTAGGATGCTCTCTCCTGTAACAGAGATAGAGATAGGATTCATGGCAGGGGACGGTATCAGGAGAACAAAAGAGGAAAGATCAATTAAACAATGAGGGCACATCTGGATTCCATCTTTTTGTTACTACAGATAATCTCAAATCAATGAAACCTTCCAGCTGGCTCCCCGCTTCTCACCATCCTTTAACAGAAAGTAGCTAGCATGAATGTCAAAATCGGTCATGTATATCTTTTGGAATCTGAGCCCCAAGGAGGAGAGAAAGACTGGCAGTTTATGCATTACCAACACTAACTCATGAAAGGTATAGTCTTTTCCACAGCCATGCCACCCTGAATGTGCCCAATTTCATCTGATAAGTATAATCTTGTGTCATTCCTCCATCATGCTTTCTTTTTCCGATTCTGAAGAGTAGTTGGGTTTGTCATGTGAGGTAATGAGGTAAGATTCTCCTGCACATGTGTGTGCTTTGTTATGTTAAGTAGTATTTGTCCTCAGCATACAATATATGTCGTGGCTCCAATGATGTTTCCTTGCTCATGGTGTCCTTCTGCAGCTGACTGATTATATAGCTGACCAAATTTTATGATGGTTAATTATGCAAGTTTCAGAGAGCTAAGGATGATATTGAAATGTGATCTATGCCAAGCTTAATGTTCCATTTCATAGCAAGTTAAATGAAACAAAAATGATATGCCCATAGTCCCAGTAATCTTGAACTCTCGGCTCTCCTATAATAGGACAGAAATTTCTAATTAGTAAGCAAGGAGCAGATGAATTCATCAAATAAGAACCCCAGTGACTCACAGAACTTAATCCTCCTTCTTTTAACACAATGAGCAACGGAAACACCATTGGTCCCTCATCAAGGGGTCTAGAAAACCAGGAGACACATATGCATGGCCAAAGAAGCTGTGAGCAGAGAAGACAGCAGGATGCAGATTCAGCCTTTAATTCTTTCCACTTTTACTTAGTGATTTAGTGTCTGCCTTTTGCTATAAGGGTTATGGGGAGGTGTGGACAAAGAAGAGACAATGAGAATTCTACTGATTGTGTACTGTCCCCACCTTGGAAGTTTTCACCAATTGAGGCTGGTCATTTAGGCAGCTAACAGTGAAATGACTGCCAAATTCTGTAAGTCAGTTCAGAAAATGGATCTTTTCTAATTATGTAACCAATTGAGTATTGGCACTGGGAATCTTTCCAAGTCTAAAAGATATGGACATTTCAAACATCTACAATCCAATGTGATACACACATAAGGTGGATGACGCAGAGTACAAAGGGAGGCAAGGAAGGGAATCTAAAGAAGCCTGTGGAGGTCCACACATTCTCCCTCTTTTGTTCTGAGTATTGAAAGAAGTTTTGGAAGTTCTGAGTAGAGAATGAACTAAGGATACATGGGTAGAGACAATAACAGATGAAAGGGCATGTTGTATGCAGGCTGGCAACTGATATCACATGACTGTCACATAGAATGAGCTTGGGCCTAGTGAGATATGAGTCTGGGATAACCTTGTTATGAAGCTGACTGCAAAAGGACTTGAATAATATAATATAGAGTTTAGAATGTATGGAAAAAAGCAATATCTGTTAGATTTCCAATCAACGAAATCTAACAGATATACATAGAACATTCCACTCAACAACAGCAGAAAGTACATTCAAGTGTACGTGGAATATTCTGCAGGATAGACCATATGTTAGGTCACAGATTAAGTCTCAATGTATTTTTAAAAATAGACATTATGCAAAGTATCTTCTCCATCCACAACAGGATAAAATTAGAAATCAATAACACAAGAACACCAGAAATTTTATAAATTTGCAGAAATTAAACAATATAATCAATTGGCTTTCAAAAAGCCAACGGATCAAAGAAAACTGAAAATGAAAATTATAAAATATCTTGAGACAATAATAGTGAAAACATAACTTACTAAAACTGTGAGATGCAATAGAAGAAGTGCGAAAGGGGGAAGATTGGGGAGATTTGCAGCTGTAAACCATCACATTAAAAGAGAAAAATGTACTCCAATCAACAATTTAACTGATAAAGAACAAACTAAAGCCAAAGCCAGTGGGAGGGAAAAAATAAAAATTAGAATAGAGATAAATGAAATAAAAAATGAAGAACACCAGAGAGAATCAATAAAACAAATAAAAAGTTGTTGTTTTATTGGTTTTATTTCCCAAAAAAGTTGTGTTTTTTGAAAAAAAATTCACAACATTGAACAAATCTTTAGCTAACTGGACTAAGAAAAGAGAGAAGGCTCAAATTACTGAAATCAGAAATGAAAGTGACAACATTCCTAGCAATGGTACAGAAAAAAAAAAGGATTATAAAAGTACTATGAACATACGTACACCAATGAGTTGGGTAACCTAAATGAAATGGGTAAATCACTAGTGACACAAAACTGGCCAAGATTGAATTATGAGGAAATAGAAGTCCTGAATATACCCATAACTAGTATAGAGATGCAAGAAGAATTGAACCTCTCACAAAATAAAGCCCTGGACCTGATGGCTCCACTGGTGAGTTCTATCAAACATTTAGTAAAGAACTAATACCAAACGTTTACAAACTTGCAAACTTTTCCAAAAAATTGAGAGGAAAGAACATTATCTAACTTTACAAGGCCATCATGACTCTGAAAACAGGCAGACAAAGACTACAGACTAATATATCTTATGAACATTGATGCATAAATTCTCAAGAAAATACTACAAACTAAATTTAAAAGCATACTAAAAAGATTAAAACCTATGACAAGTGGTATTTAAAAGAATGGTTTAACATATGAAAATCAATCAATGTAATATATTCCATTAATAAAATGAAGGAGGAACTGATTATCACAATTGATGCAGAAAAAACATATGACAAAATTCAACATCCTGTCATGAAAAACACTCCACAACTGGAAATAAAAGAAAACTACTTTAACATAATAGATGTAACGTATAAAAAAAAAACTCCACAGCATACCTACTCAATAGTGAATGACTGACATCTTTTCATCTAAGCTAGAGAAAAAGGCAAAAATATACAGTTTCATGACATGTGTTCATCATAGTACTGGAAGTTTTAGCCAAAGCAATCAGACAAGAAAAAGGAAATAAAATGCATCCAAATTTGGAAAGGAAAAAGTAAAATTACCTCTGCTCATAGATGACATGATTATATATGTATATAACCCTAAAACTTCTAAAAAAGACTTGCTATAATTAAAAAACAAATTTAGCAACAAATAGAATTACAAATCAATATGCAAAAAATCAGTTAGATTTCTATACACAACAATGAGCGATCTGAAAATAAAATTAAGAAAACAATTCAATTTACAATAGCATCAAAAATAAAATACACACATTAAGAAATTAAAGATGTATATGATAAAAAAATTATAGGCCAGGCATGGTAGCTCTCGCCTGTAATCCCAGCACTTTGAGAGGCTGAGGCAGGTGGATCACAAGGTCAAGAGTTTGAGACCAGCCTGGCCAATATGGCGAAACCCTGTCTCTAATAAAAAGTAAAAAAAAAAAAATTTAGCCAGGCATGGTTCACATACCTGTAATCCCAGCTACTTGGGAGGCTGAGGCAGGAGAATTGCTTAAACCCAGGAGGCAGAGATTGCAGTGAGCCGAGATCATGCCACTGCACTCCAGAGTGAGACTCCACCTCAAAAAAAAAAAAATTATAAAATATTGCTGAAGTAAATTAAAGATCTGAATAAATGGAAAGATTAATGTTCATAGATTGGAACACTCAACATTGTTAAGATGTAAATGTAACCCAAAGTGACTGACAAATTTAATGCAATAACTAACAAATTCACAATATTTGGTAGAAATAGAAAAACCCATCCTAAAATTTATGTAGAACCTCAAAGGATCTCAAACAGCCAAGTAGTTCTTGAATAAAAAGAAAATAGAGCTGGAGGACTCATGTATGCTCATTTCAAAACTTTCTACAAAGCTACAGGAATCAAAACTGTGTCATACTGGTATTAAGACAGTATCCAAATTAAGACATTAAGTATCTGTTAAGACATGTAGACCAATGGATCAAAACAGAGAGCCCAGAAATAAACGCTTGTGTATATAGTCAAATGATTTTCAGCAAGAGTGCCAAGATCATTCAGTGTGGAAAGAACATGTACCCTCTTTTTAACAAATGGTCCTGGGAAAACTGGATACTCTCATGCAAAAGAATTAATGTGGGCACCATATATAAAACTGGCACCATATATAAAAATGGATCAAAGATCTACATACAAGGGCTAAAACTTTAAAAACTCTTTAAAAAAAACATGGGATATAATCTTCATGACATTAGATTTGATAATGATTTCTTAGATATGACACTAAAGGCATAGGCAATAAAAGAAAAAGTGGACATGGAATTTCATAAAAATTAAAAATTCTGTGCATCAAAAGAACCTATTAACAAAGTAAAAAGGCAAGTCACAGAATTGGAGAAAATTTTTGAAAATCATATCCAATAAGAGATTAATATCTAGAATGTATAGAGAGTTCCAAAAGCTCAGTTACAGATAAACAAACCATCTTATCCAAAAAATGGGCAAAGGACTTGAATAGGTGTTTCTCCAAGGGAGATATACAAATGACCAATAACTACATGAAAAGATCTTCAACATGAAGTTACAATGGAAATTACGAATCAAACTGCAATGAGATACAACCTCACACTCAGACTATTGTCAAAAATAAATAACTAAATAAATAACAGAAAATAACAAGCATTAGCAAGAATGTAGAGTAGTTGAAACAGTTGAGCACCGTTGGTGGAAAGGTAAACTGGTACAGCAGCCATGGAAAATAGTGTGGCTGTTCTAAAAATATTAAATATAGAATTACCATATGATCCAACAATTGTACCTCTGGGTATATACCCAAGAGGAATAAAAGCAAGGATCCAAAAGAATATCTGTACACTCGTGATAATAGCAGCATTATTTACAATCGACAAAATAAGGAAGCAACCTCTCAGGTCCACCTAGGGATGACAGAATAATTGAAATGTACTGTACACATACAATGGAATATTATTCACCCATCAAAAGGAAGAAATCCTTACATATGTGCCTCAGTCTGCTTGTGCTGCTGAAATAGAATACCAAAAACTGGGTCATTTACAATGAACAGAAATTTATTTCTGATAGTTCTGGGGCCTTTAAGTCCAAGATCAAAATGCCGGCAGATTCAGCATCTGGTTCAGGGTGGCTCTCTACTTCCAAGAGGAGGCCTTGTTGCTGCAGCCTCCAGAGGGGAGGAGCACTGAGTTCTCCCATGGCAAAAGGTAGAGGGGCAAAACGGGGACAAACTTCTTCATCAAGTCCTTTTAGAAGGGCACCTAATCCCACTCCTGAAGGAACAGGCCTCTTGATCTAATTACCACGTGCAACTCCCACTTCTTAATACTACCATATTGGGAACGCTTGGATTTTGAAGGAGACCCATTCAAATCATAGCGATATGTCACAATGTGGATGAACCTTAAGACATTAACCCAAGTGAAATAAGCCAGGGGCAGAAAGACAACGTGTGCCTCCATTTACATGAGATATCTAGAATAGTCAAATTCACAGAGACAAAAAGTAAAAGGGTGATGGTGGTTTCCAGGGATTGAGGGGAGAGGGAAGTGGGGAATTGATGTTTAATGAGTACGATGTTTAGGTTTGAAGGATGGAAAGCATTCTAGAGATGGTGGTGGTGATGGTTGTACAACGTGAATGGATTCAGCACCCCAAAACTGTGCACTCGGAATGGTTAAGACGGTACATTTTATGTTATGTGTATCCTGCCGCAATAACAAAACTGTTATTTTTAAAAAATAAGCAATGGAGGAGAAATGGAGAGTTTGGAAGCAAATAATGACATTATTTTTTCTGTATTTATTAGGAAGCTTATTTAATCACCACCATGGAAAACAGCATGAAAGAAAGTAAAGTAGGAAATATTGGGAGAAGGCATAAATGGCCCTGGACTGAGACCATATGTTTTCAAGAGAGGAGATGACACACCGGGAGACCCTCGTGTGAAATCATTGCTGGGAGTATGTGACCAGCTTGAGATGAGAGAGTGAGAGATGCTGATGGGAAACTGTGGGGCCCTGTCCTTGTAACCTGAGTGGAAGGCAGCCGCATCACCATGGCAGAGGAAACAAGAAAAGCAGCTGAGAAAGAGGAGGTGGAGTTCAGGGCTTTACATGAACTGAAGGGATATCACCCAAATGAAACTCTTCATTGAGATTCTGGTTTCAGGTATGTTCGTGCTGTGGACTGAATGTTTGTGTCCCCTCACAAATTCAGATGTTGAAATGCTCACCTCTCATGTGATGGTAGTAGGATGTGGGGCTTTTGGGAGGTGATTAGGTCACAAAGGTGGAGCCCCCATGATGTGCTTAGCATCCTTTTAGAAGACGTTGCAGAACTCCCTGGAGTACTTCCTCTCTTTCTCCTCTCTCTTTCTCTCTCTGCCATGTGAGGATAGAAGGAGAAGGCAGACATTTCCAAACTAGGAAGAAAGGCTTTGCAAGCCACTGGATCTGCGGGACCTTGAGCTTGGCTTTCCAGCCTTTGGAACTGTAAGAAATGGATTTTTCAGCCCAACCTGAATAAAACATTTAGTCTCATGCTCAAACATGTCTTAGTTTGAGATACAGATTTGACAATTATGAGCAAATAGACAGTAAAAATCTGAATCTATAAAAAGTGGCTGAGGGAGGCCCAGTGACTTCCCCAAGATGGTCCACAGAAGCCAGAAGGTTTACATCATCTCTGGAACGCAGATCTCCAACTAAAACTTTTCTTCTATATTCACGTGAATTAAATCATTAATTTTATATGAAGTAATGACTCTGACTTGTCTATAATTAATATTTTCAGTATTACTACCTCTGCAAGTCACGACAGTTTGGTGCAAGAAAACAAAACTAGTGAGAGGCAAGAGCTATGACCTCAATTTTATAGAGAAAATATTCTATTAACCTCTGCAGATACTGCATGTTTGCGGTGAGTTCAACAATCTTATGACACGCACTCAGGAGGAAATATAGACCTGGGTAATTTTCCTGCAGGCCTTCAGCCATAATAGCCATAAGAGTCGCTTACTAGGAACACCTACTTCTATAAAAAGGGTGGGACCTGCAAGAATCTTAGCTGTATCTGTGATGAGGAGTTTGGTCCACCTGGAGGCATAGTTATTGTGGAATACATTTCCATTCCAACAAAACCTTGGATGCCTGGATTTTAGTATCATGCTTCAGTGTGTTTTCCTCAGCAGAAACTATCACGTAGTAAGCAGTCTGCAAATGCTCATGGATGAGGCTAACATTGGAAATGTTTATTGTTATTGAGTGCTGTGGTAAGGTAGTGAGTTTCTTTTTTGAACTGGAATTAACTGTTGAGTAGCTGCTAAATATTATTGGAACCAACCAGTACAAGAGGAGTGACTGAGTAAATAAGCTAACACACCCATCACCATGGACAGCTCAGGCCTCCACAGTTTTAGGAATCGTCTCTAAGCATTGAGATGCAGAATTGGCAGGTGATGATAGCAAATACTATTGGTGGAGGGTCACATCCTGCTGTTGTTGGCTGGGTTTTTATCCAGGAATCAGGACCTCATTGAGGATGTCAGGCACAGCTTCCCAGAGAACAGACCAGTGTGGCAGGAGTGTCCACAAGAAAGGCTGCTGGAACTTGAGAGACATAATATGGAATGAAATGGAAAGGCACCTTTTTCCTCACCCTCAGGCAGGGCTCCAGGGCTAAGTCCTGTAGGGGAACAGGTGCCTTTTGTCAGGACCACGCAAGCTGGCCAGATGGCCTCTGTGCCCACAAGGGTGGTTGTATTTGTCAGGGTTCTCTAGAGGGACAAAACTAACTGACACAATCACAAAGTTCACAACAGGCTGTCTGCAAGCTGAGGAGCAAGGAGAACCAGTCTGCCTCCCAGAACTGAAGAATCTGGGGTCCAATGTTCAAGGGCAGGAAGAATCCAGCATGGGAGAAAGACGTAGGCTGGGATGCTAGACCAGTCTCTCCTTTTCACATTTTTCTGTCTTCTTTATATTACCTGGAAGCTGATTAGATAGTGCCCACCAGATTAAGGGTGGATCTGCCTTCCCCAGACCACTGACTCAAATGTTAATCTCTTTTGGCAACACCCTCACAGACATACCCAGGATCAATACGTTATATTCTTCAATCCAATCAAGTTGACACTCAGTATTAACCATCATAGTGGTGTTTGACTTTCTGCACATCACCCCCAGGAGATTGCCAGCCCTCTACCCTCTAACATCTTTGCAAAAAGATTAGTCTGGGCTCAGTGGCTCATGCCTGCAATCCCAGTGACTTGGAAGACCAACGTGGGATGACTGCTTAAGGTCAAGCGTTCAAGACTCGCCTGGGAAACATAACAAAACTCTATGTCTACAAAAAGTTTTTATTTTTATTTTTTTGTCATTCTAGTCCCAACTACTTGGGAGGCTGAGACAAGATGATTGCTTGAGGCCAGGAGTTCAAGGTTGCAATGAGCCACAGTCATACCACTGCACTCCAGCCTGAGCAACAGAGTGAGACCCCGTTTCTAAGAAAAAAAATTGAATTGTCAAGATAATATGTACTCTGTTCTGGATTTTTTTAAGAGACTGTCTCATTATACTGCCCAGGCTGCAGTGTGGTTATCCACAGATACAGTTCTTCTACTGATCAGCATGGAAGTTTTGATCTGCTCCATTTCTGACCTAGGCTGTCTCACTCCTCCTTAGACAACTGGATGATCCCTCACTCCTGGGAGGTCACCGTGTTGATGTGGAACTTAGTGTGGACACCTGATGGGCACAGTGCACGACAACCCAGAACTCCTGGGCTCAAAAATCCTCCCACTGGACTATGTGCACCCAGCACTGCCTGCAGTGTTCTGGAATTTTTTAAAGAGAGAATCTAAACTTATAATTTTTATAAAGTGACCATTTGTAATAGAAAAAAAAATCTTTGTAATTGCAATCAACAAATATTTAAAGTCAATAATTTTAATTAATCTTTTAAGGCCAGGCAAGGTGGCTCACGCCTATAATCCCAGCACTTTGGGAGGCCAAGGCGGGTGGATCACGAGGTCAAGAGATTGAGACCATCCTGTTCAAGATGGTGAAACCCCGTCCCCACTAAAAATACAAAAATTGGCTGGGCGTGGTGGCTCACACCTATAGTCCCAGCTACTCGGGAGGCTGACGCAGGAAAATTGCTTGAACCCAGGAGGCGGAGGTATCGGTGAGCCGAGATCATGCCATTGCACTCCAGCCTGGGTAACAAGAGCAAAGCTCTATCTCAAAAAAAAAAATTAAACTTCAAATTTTCTGTCTCCTTGAAGGAGAAGATTACACTAGTATTTTACAAGGATTGTTGTACTTGCAATCATAGACTTTAAGCTGGAATCATGGTTCTGTCTCTTCTCTTCTGTGTGACCTAAAGTATAGATCTCTTTACCTCATCTGTAATTTGGAGATAAGTTTTCATCACTTATCTAGTATTTAAAAACTAAGAACTATGCAAATGAAAAGTGTTATTTTAGCGATTGAAAGGATAGGCATAAAATAAACTGCTTTTTACCTCCTCAGTATTCACAGTACTGAAAAAAACATAGCTGAGGTACTTATATAAAAGCACATATGCGCTGTGAATTAATATGCACTTTGCGGACTATGGAGATTATATGACCTCTGGACCCCAGAGCTCAAAAAGACGAAAGAGCGATGTTTTCGAATACTTGCAGTAATTAAAATCCCTATTGAAGAAGAATCTGGATCAGTTTTCACTTTTCATTTTCAACAAATGACAGATACATTATGCAAAATATTTGATTTCTTTAAGAACAGCAGAATCATTAGATGAATAGACTCTGGCTAGATGCAGAGTTCTCAGCCAGACTCTGTGAGTGGGTTACTTACTGGTTGACAAATAAGGTTAAACCTGGGACCAAAGTCAGGTGACACAAACCAGTGATGTTGCATTTATCTTGATTGAAGTTTAGAATTATAGGAAATGATGTAATCCTGGAAGCTCCCTGTCTGAGATAAAACCACAGGGAGAGTTGTGAGAACTAAGGAGCGATTACTGAAAACAACTCACACAGGAAGAAATAAGATACTGGCTGGGGGTAGTCAGTATAGGCAAAATATTTTAGAGTAATCAACACAGATTCTGGTAGAAAAATTGTCGTGGGATAGAATGGAGTGGTGGTGAGACTATTCACTAATAAAGCAAGCCCAGGGTTTAGATGAATACAGCTCCAGAGATTTTAGTTTCTTGCGGCAGAGTACAGTAAATACAAAATTAAGAAGTTAGAATTCTTTGCCAAATAGCTAAGTTTGCAAGTTTCTCATACTTTTACACATTGCTTTTTATATCTTTCAACTTAAATAGAAATTTGGATTTACATACATTAATTGCATTCAAGATAAATGATATGGATCTTTTATTTCTTGTTTTAACATTGTATAAGATACTTGGCTATAGAGCCTCCGATATATCACTGTCATTTGGTGCCAGACATACCAAATTGCAGTTACCAAGCTCCTGGAGAATTATGATTTCTAGGGGTTTTCCCCTGTTACTCCACTTATTTCTCGCATCATCTGACATCTGTAAAGCCATCCTCTTTCGTAACACCTAAGACTTTCTACTTTATAGTACCTATTTGCTCAACAAACAGACTCACCCAGGCTAGACACTGAGGTATATGTAAAAGATTCAGGGGTAAGGAAAGCAATGTCTCTCCCTCCCCAACAGTTTGCTGGGGGAGATGAATTTCTAAGCATATAATTAAAGTTCCAGAGTAAAGATTACTATTATTTCCATGATAATGATAAGTGCTATGAAATACAGAGAAGAGATAAAACTTTTCATTGTAGAGGCAATAAAAATCAAACTTGAGATGATAACATTTAGGTGGCATGGTAAAAAATAAGCAGAGTTCATCAGAGCCTGGCAGGAGAAGCTGCACATTAACAGAGCTAACACAGTTAAAAAGCATTGCCTGTTTTGTCTTGGTAAGCACTGCGGTGTGATTTGAGCTAATCGGGGATCATCAAGAGCAAAAGCATAAAACAAAGCTGGAGACATAACTTATGTACAGTGCTAAGAAGACTGGAAATGGTGAGTTAAAAAAAGGTGTTTTAAATGGAGTATTGATGAAATCAGAATTGCATTTTAGAAAGATAACCCCTTAAAAGTGTGTAAAGAATGGGTTGAGGGATTAATGCCTGGAGAAAATAAGCCAAACAGGAAACTACTGCAATTGTGAGAGCGAGGATTAAAGACATTGGCAAGGGTGAAAGAGAGACTGAGTGATTTGGCAAACGTGCTGTGAAGAATTTTAAGAGTGGAGGCAGAAAGAAGGTAAGGAAAGCTTCTGTGTTTCTCAAGAGGCAGTTTGACGGGCGGTGGTGCACTTTACTGTCTCCTGTGCAAGTCCAGGACTGGGTAATGTGAGTTAGACACTCACATGTGATGCACAATCTAAAGAAGCACTAAAAATCTTGGTTATCGAGAGATATAATATTTTAATGTAATACTCCAAAAAAAATCAGTGTAAAAGTCCATGATGAATGCACTAGTTTTCCAGAGAGAAAGGGAAAAAAAAGATTATTAGGAATGACCTGCAGAGATTATGGAGGCTGACAAATCCCAGGTTCTGTGGGGTGGGTCTGCCTGCAAGCTGGAGAGCCGGGATAGCTTTGGTGTAGCTCCAGTCTGTGTCCAAAGGCCTGAGGACCAAGATATCTGATGGTGTGAGTTCTAGGCTAAGGGCGGCAGGCTAACTACCCAGGGGAGAACCAATGTTTCAGTTCAGTTCAGATCTGAAGGCAGGAAAAATGCTGATGTCCCAGGCTGAGACTATTAGGCAAGAGGAATGTCCTCTCACTTGGGGAAGGTCAGTCTTTTTGCTCTATTCAGGCTTTCAAGCACTTGGATGAAGCCCACTCACATTAAAGAGAGCAATTCTCTGTACTTAATCTACTAATTTAAATGTTAATCTCATCCCAAAACATCCTCAGAGAAGCACCCAAAATAGTATTTAACCAAATATCTAGGCATTTTGGGGCTCAGGCAAGTTGACACATAAAACCAGTCATCATAATAAACAAAATATTTAAAAATTTCAATACAGACTGGCTCAGTATTACTGAATTATTTTTTTGTCTCAGGCTTCTATTTGGCTTGGCATGGCACTGCTCCTGTGTCTCATAATATCTCCTACTTGGCACAATATCGCTTGAAGACAGGTACTGTGCAATGTCAGTGCCATTCTCCCAATGTATGCAGTGTGCCCTGTAAGAGTTCAGTAAGTGTACCTTTCAATGTGCCAAGAAAGGGTTTAATAAGTGTACATTTACCAGGGTGATGTAAGTTACTGTATGTGGGAAAGAAAGATTTTTACACCGTGAGATAAATTTAATAGTAAACTCAGAATGCCTTTAAATATTTCTTAGGATGTAGCCTACAAAAATACATTTATGCTTTGTGGTTAATTTTTAACCCGTAATACTGGGTTTGAAAATGAACAGAAGCTAATTATTTTCTTCTGTTTTCTATGGGTGTCATTTCAATAGCTGTAACCATGGGAATGACAGTCTAGGATGATGGAAGAAGAGTCTCGTCAGAATATTGCACATTCTACTGCATGTAAAAGAATGTTACAGTGCTCCATAAACTAGAAAAGCAAGGTTCAAGGAGTTTAATGAGCTCAGTCTTGGCTGCATGCTTAGTAGGCAGTGGAAACGTTACACGGCCATAGTTCTGCCCAACTCCCAACCTTAAGATAGTTCCATTACCTCCTCTGGGATAATCTTCTCAAATATGCAAAATCCCCAGCATTGTTTTCTCAAAATGTAAATATATTTACTTTCAAGAAGTCTAAAACAGTGAACAACTAATTTCTAATTTTGATTTGCATACCTACACCAAAATGCAATAGAAGTTATGATTTTAAAATATACATCTGAATGCAAACCAAGTTCCTTTCCCAATAAATTAAATGTTACCAGATGTCAACTTAAAATAACCAACTCTTCAATTGCATTGTTCCAATCAGGAAAAGTAACCATAGCAACATAATTATCAACTTAAGCAGTTCCTCACCCCTCCATTTTGATTCTGAAAGGCAATTTGGTTGAATTACTTGTTTATGTATTTTTTGCAACCTGGCTTTCTATTCACATTAGCTTCTTATTCAAGTCAAATACCTCTTTCCTCAGCCACATATATTCTGAAGTGAAACCTAAACATCAAATCTCTCTCAAATCTGTCCTCTCAGGGCTTCCTCACATCTCCGACTGCCCAATAGTCATCTCTTAAGTGTTGTCTCTTCACGTGTAAATATGGGGACAAAAATGTGTCAGTTTAAAATTCTGGAATATCAACTGACATGCTTTTTCTGCCGTATTTCCAGTTGTTCTGTAGTAATGCCCACTTGGGAACTAGACCATGAGGCATCTGTTGCTTCCAGGAAGTGCTTTTCCAAAGTGAAGGGTAAAGTACTAAATAAAGTAGACAAATATTGGCTTTGAAGTTTTAAAACTTGAGGTAAGACACAAAGGTCTGGATGTGACCCCTGTAAACCTCCCAGGGACCGACCAGGATTGAGAATGTTACAAAGGATTTCAGCTTTAAAAAGAGACAGCGACATCCCCGTGCCCCGAGTACGATCGACCGCTCAGAACCAAACGTCCTCAGCTGAAACGCTGCGGTGGACACCAGGAATGAGCTGTGACCGGACTTTACCCCATTCACTGAGATTACATCTCCGGAGCTAGTGGAAAGGGATTCAAAGTATTTTGAAAGTAAATACAGAACAAATAAAGGTGCATTTATTATATACTTAAGCATATCTAAGCTTAAAACCTAGTATTTGAATCTCTAATAGTACCCCTACGGTCGTTAGGAAGATAAAGTAAGATTAAAAAGTAAGACCTCTTTAATTCTCGGATGTCAGCAATTCTGTCTTCCACCATAGTTTATATTCACAGCTGCAACTATCTATCACTTTATTAACTGACTCATAACCCTCATACGATGGCCAGAGTCACATTTCTAAAGTGCACTAACCTTATGGCTCTCTTCCTTAAAATCATTCAAGGTAAAGAAGACTACTTAATTCCTGTCCTATTTCATGTCCTGCTGCTTGCCCATGTGCTGAGCAAGCTTCAAGACACTGAAACTCTTACCATTACATTGTCCTAATCCACAATTTCACACCTGGCTGCCTTTGTCCTTCTCAGCTCTGTCTGCCTGCACCACAAGCGCACAGAAATCCCTCGTTTACCCAGTGATTTTATTCCATGCCTTAACATTTCTCTTAAATGTCATCTCTCCTAAGATTCAATGGAAAGAACCCCTTCCTCCAGGATGGACCTTAATCGGCATCCTATGCTATCCTAGGATCAATGCTGTTTTCAATTATAAGCTCTTAAAACATTGTGTCACTGGGGTGTTTTTCTTATTTTAATGACTCCTTTGTCAGATAATAAGCCTCATAAACATAAAGGACAAAATGTTAGCTATTCTTTTTTACTTATTTTTATTTTATAGACTTGGGGGTGTACCGTTACAGTTGTGTTACATGAATGTATTGCATAGTGGTGACGACTGGGCATTACCTCTATTTTTCTGGCAAGTTGCTGGGGTTGAAACAGATCACCTTAATCCTGTCAGGGACTGCCTTGGCCTGAGGTCAGCTTTCAGACTTTTAAAGGCTCAGCCTACCTTTCTTCCATCCCTGCTTCTAAGGCATAGCCCTCCAGGGGTTCCATGGTAGGGGGTTTGTGCCAATGAACTTCTTCCTGAGTTGGTCCTGAAACGTTGTTTTTCTTTTAGAACTGTGAGATTTTCAAAAGCTCCAGTTAGATTTGTAGCAGCCATCTGCTCAGTTTCTCAAATGTTCACCCATTTGAACAGTAGGTTAATAATCAGCAAACCCATAAACAAGAAACAAGTTCAGAAGGCACCAAATTTACTCCTAATAAATATAAGAAATATACAAGTGAAAATTAGATTTAGATCCAATTCTCATTAATCAAATCAGTAAAACTTCCAGATATTTTGACAAAACTCATGGTGAAGCTGTGATGAAATGGGCATAGTCATAATAGAATCAGTCTTATGGAGGATATTTTGTCAATACCTATAAAAAATCACACACATACACACACACCACAGTAACACTTTGAACCAGAAAACCACCTTCTAGGAATCTACCCAGATGGTAAATTCTGTAAATATGAAGCATTACATGGACAAGGTTGTGTTCTATGTCATAGTTTACAAAGCAGAAGACAGGAAACAATTCAAATGCCTTTGGTTAAGGAACTGCTTGTATATATGGTATATTCACACAATGATGGATCATTCAGCTGTAAGAAAAAAATAAGCAACATTCCTATATAGGGAAATAGAGACAGTCCCAGGCTGTGTTTTAAGGTGCACAGCAGTGAATATTGAATCCTTTCTGTGTTGTAGTAAAAATAAAAGAACAAATATACTTAATAATCGATTTTTGCAAAAAAAAATTCTGGATGAATGAAGAAGAAAATGGAATGAGAGTCAAAAATGGGAGTGAAACTTCTCTGTGTGCCCCTTGTTTTGAATGTAATATTTTAGTTGGTCAAAAAATCACTTTAGAACAAAAAGAAAAAAAGGAAGCTATACAATTAAAAAAAAACTGAAACAAATTAATCTACATATATGAACTTGGTAATATAATCACATATTCAATCACAATAGAAAATAATATTTCAAGATGTCGTGTACCAGAATGCTCTGAGTGCAGGTTTACATTCTTAGAGGGATATATTCAGGATACCAGGAGAAGTGCAAAGAAAGCCAAAGCCTCTTTTGATGATTTTAATAGTAGCATTAACATTATAATTTTTAAAATATGCATATTTTGATGATTAGTCAAATATGGTAATTTGTGAAACATGTAGAAAGGAAATAATATCAAAGAAATTCCACAAAATACATTACTTGGTTAAATTTTAATTTGAAATATAAATATGTATCTATTATTTTAAAATTATATTTAAATTATATAGATGTATTTGTGTGTGTATATATATCTTTTACATATATGAATATATACATATTTCCTAGCTCCATAGAATGAATATAGAAGCAATGTCATCCCAGTATCAATTAATTCAGATCCTGGCTGCTAAATAATATTTCTTACTAACAGGAATCAAGCAGAGATTTACAAGGTAAGCTTTGGATATTTTGGACCAGAAATAAAAAAAAATGCTCAAAGGCACAAGTAAGTCCAAAGGATAATCTATCATCACCTACCTTCTCATATCACGTAAAAGGCAATTTGTAGCATGAACAATACAATTTTTTTTTTTTGCCAAAAATGTGTGATTTGAGTATAACAGGGTCGTTAGATTGAATCTAAAGTTATGGAAAATAGAGGAGATGCAAGAAAAGGAGATAAAAGACACAAGAAAAATAAATGACAATCCAGGTAATTTACACACACACAGAAATCATACACACAAAATTTTAATAATCGTTGAAGCTAAATAAATGAGTGTTTATTATTTATTCAACTTTTCTGCAGTTTTGAAACATTTTATTTTTATGTTTCTTTATATTATTTTAATTGCATTTTAGGTTTTGGGGTACATGTGAAGAACATACAAGATTGTTACATAAATACACACGTGGCAGTGTGATTTGCTGCCTTCCTCCCCATCACCTATATCTGGCATTTCTCCCCATGGTATCTCTCCCCAACTCCCCACCCCCACTGTCCCTCCCCTATTTCCCCCCAACAGACCCCAGTGTGTAGTGCTTCCCTCCCTGTGTCCATGTGTTCTCACTGTTCAACACCCACCTATGAGTGAGAACATGCGGTGTTTGATTTTCTGCTCTTGTGTCAGTTTGCTGAGAATGATGGTTTCCAGGTTCATTCATGTCCTACAAAGAACACGAACTCATCATTGTTGATGGCTGCATAATATTCCATGGTGTATATGTGCCACATTTTCCTAGTCCAGTCTATCATCGATGGGCATTTGGGTTAGTTCCAGGTCTTTGCTATTGTAAACTGTGCTGCAATGAACATTCATGTGCATGTGTCCTTATAGTAGAACAACTTATAATCCTTTGGATATATACCCAGTAATGGGATTGCTGGATCAAATGGAATTTCTATTTCTAGGCCCTTGAGGAATTGCCACACTGTCTTCCACAATGGTTGAACTAATTTACACTACCACCAACAGTGTAAAAGTGTTCCTATTTCCCCACATCCTCTCTAGCATCTGTTGTCTTCAGATTTTTTAATAATCGTCATTCTAACTGGCGTGATATGGTATCTCAATGTGGTTTTGATTTGCATTTCTCTAATGACCAGTGATGATGAGCATTTTTTCATATGTTTTTTGGCCTCATGTATTTCTTCTTTTGTAAAGTGTCTGTTCATATCCTTTGCCCACATTCGAATGGGCTTGTTTGTTTTTCTCTTGTAAATCTGTTTTAGCTCTTTGTAAATTCTGGATATCAGCCCCTTGTCAGATGGGTAAACTGCAAAAATTTTTCCCATTCTGTTGGTTGCCGATTCACTCTAATGATTGTTTCTTTTGCCAGGCAGAAGCTGTGGAGTTTGATTAGGTCCCATTTGTCTATTTTGGCTTTTGTTGCCAATGCTTTTGGTGTTTTGGTCACGAAGTTCTTGCCTACTCCTATGTCCTGAATGGTTTTGCCTAGATCTTCTTCTAGGGTTTTTATGGTGTTAGGTCTTATGTTTAAGTCTTTAACCCATCTGGAGTTAATTTTAGTGTGAGATGTCGGGAAGGGGTCCAGTTTCTGCTTTCTGCACATGTCTAGCCAGTTTTGCCAACACCATTTATTAAACAGGGAATCCTTTCCCCATTGCTTGTTTTTGTCAGGTTTGTCAAAGATTGGATGGTTGTAGATACGTTGTGTTGCCTCTGAGGTCTCTGTTATGTTCCATGCGCGTATATCTCTGTTTTGGTACCAATACCATGCTGTTTTGATTACTGTAGCTTTGTAGTATAGTTTGAAGTCTGGTAGTGTGATGCCTCCCACTTTGTTCTTTTGCTTAGAATTGACTTGGCTATGCAGGCTCTCTTTTGGTTCCATATGAAGTTTAAGGTGTTTTTTTCCAGTTCTGTGAAAAAGGTCATTGGTATCTTGATGGGAATAGTGTTGAATCTGTAAGTAATTTTGGGCAGTATGGCCATTTTCATGATATTGATTCTTCCTAACCATGAACATGGAATGTTTCTTCATCTGTTTGTGTCCTCTCTTATTTCATTGAGCAGTGGTTTGTAGTTCTCCTTGAAGAGGTCCTTTACATTCCTTGTTAGTTGTATTCCTAGGTATTTTATTGTCTTTGTAGCAATTGTGAATGGCAGTTCATTCTTGATTTGGCTCTCTTTAAGTCTGTTATTGGTGTATAGGAATGCCTGTGATTTTTGCACATTGATTTTGTATCCTGAGACTTTGCTGAAGTTGCTTATCAGTTTCAGGAGATTTGGGGCTGAGACGATAGGTCTTCTAGATGTACAATGATGTCATCTGCAAGTAGAGATGATTTGGCTTTCACCTTTCCTATTTGAATACCCTTTATTTTTTTTTCTTGCCTGATTGCTCTGGCTAGAACTTTCAGTACTATATTGAATAGGAGTGGTGAGAGAGGGCATCCTTGTCTAGTGCCAGATTTCAAAGGGAATGCTTCCAGTTTTTGCCCATTCAGTATGATATTGGCTGTTGGTTTGTCATAAATAGCTTCTATTATTTTGAGATACATTCCATCAATACCTAGTTCATTAAGAGTTTTTAGCATAAAGGGCTGTTGAATTTTGTCAAAGGCCTTCTCTGTGTCAATTGAGATAATCATGTGGTTTTTGTTTTTGGTTCTGTTTATGTGGTGAATTACATGTATAGACTTGCGTATGTTGAACCAGCCTTGCATCCCCAGGATGGATCCTGTTTGATCATGGTGGATAAGCTATTTGATGTGCTGTTGCAGTCGGCTTGTCAGTATTTTATTGAAGATTTTTGCATCTATGTTCATCACGGATATTGGGCTGAAGTTTTCTTCTCTTGTTGAATCTCTGCCGGGTTTTGGTATCAGGATGATGTTGGTCTCATAAAATGAATTGGGAAGTATTCCCTCTTTTTGGATTATCTGGAATAGTTTCAGATGGAATGGTATCAGATCCTCTTTGTATGTCTGGTAGAATTCGGCTGTGAACACATCTGGACCTGGGCATATTTTGTGTGGTAGGCTCTTAATTGCTGCCTCAACTTCAAACCTTGTTATTGGTCTATTCAGGGTTTTGACTTCTTCCTGGTTTAGGCTTGGGAGGAGGCAAGTGTGCAGGAATTTATCCATTTCTTCCTGGTTTACTAGTTTATGTGCATAGAGTTGTTTGTAATAATCTCTGATGATGGTTTGAATTTCTGTGTAATCTGTGGTGATTTCCCCTTTATCATTTTTTATTGCTTCAATTTGGTTATTCTCTCTTTTCTTTTTTATTATTCTGGCTAGTTGTCTATTTTTTTGATCTTTTTGAAAAAACAGCTCCTGTATTTATTGATTTTTTTGAAGGGTTTTTCGTGTCTCTATCTCCTTCAGTTCTGCTCTGATCTTAGTTATTTCTTGTCTTCTGCTAGGTTTTGAGTTTTTTTTGATCTTGCTCCTTTAGCTCTTTCAATTTTGATGATAGGGTGGCAATTTTAGATCTCTCCTTGCTTCTCGTGTGGGCACTTATTGCTATATATTTTCATCTAGAGACTGCTTTAAATGTGTCCCAGAGATTCTGTTATGTTGTGTCTTCATTCTCATTGGTTTTGAAGAACATCTTTATTTCTGCCTTCATTTCATTGTTTATCCAGTCAACATTCAAGGTAAGCTGTTCAGTTTCCATGTGCAGATCTGAGTTATTATTTGAATTCTGAGTTCTAACTTGATTGCACTGTGGTCTGAGAGACTGTTTTTTATGATTTCCATTCTTTTGCATTTGATGAGGAGTGATTTACTTCCAATTATGTGGTCGATTTTAGAGTAGGTGTAATGTGGTGCTGAGAAGAATGTATATTCTGTGGATTTGGGGTGGAGAGTTCTATAAAAGTCTATCAGGTTTGCTTGTTCCAAGTCTGAGTTCAAGTCCTGGATATCCTTGTTATTTTTCCATCTGGTTTATCTGTTAAAGTCTCCCACTATTATTGTGTGGGAGTCTAAGTCTCTTTGTAAATCATCAAGAACTTGCCTTATGTATCTGGGTGCTCCTGTATTGAATCCGTATATATTTAGGATCATTAGTTCTTCTTGTTGCATTGATCCTTTTGCCATTATGTAATGTCCTTCTTTGTCTCTTTTGATCTTTGTTGCTTTAAAATCTATTTTATCAGAGACGAGAATTGCAACTCCTGCTTTTTTTTGCTCTCCATTTGCTTGGTAAATCTTCCTCCATCTCTTTATTTTGAGCCTTTGTGTATCCTTGCATGTGAGTTGCATTTCCTGGATACAGCACACTGGTGGGTTTTGACTTTTTATCCAATTTGCCAGTCTGTGTATTTTGATTGGGGCATTTAGCCCATTTACATTTAGGGTTAATATTGTTAGGTGTGAATTTGATCCTGCCATTTTGATGCTAGCTGGCTGTTTTGCCAGTTAGTTGATGCAGATTCTTCACTTTGTTTATGCTGTTTACCATTGGTATGGTTTTGGAGTGGCTGGTACTGGTTTTTCCTTTCTATGTGTAGTGCCTCTTTCAGGAGCTCTTGTAAAGCAGGCCTCGTGGTGACAAAAGCTGTGAGTACTTGCTTGTTCACAAAGGATTTTATTTTTCCTTCACTTATGAAGTTTAGTTTGGCTGGATATGAAATTCTGGGTTGAAAGTTCTTTTCTTTAAGGATGTTGAATATCGGCCCCCACTTTCTTCTGGTTTGTAGGGTTTCTACCAAGAGATCTGCTGTGAGTCTGATGGGCTTCCCTTTGTGGTTAACCCGACCTTTCTCTCTGGCTTCCCTTAGCATTTTCTCCTTCATTTCAACCCTGGTGAATCTGATGATTATGTGCCTTGGGGTTGCTCTTCTTGAGGAATATCTTTGCAGTGTTCTCTGTATTTCCTGGACTTGAGTATTGGCCTGCCTTGCTAGTTTGGGGAAGTTTTCCTGGATAATATCCTGAAGAGTATTTTCCAGCTTGGATTCATTCTCTTTGTCACATTCAGGTACACCTATCAAACATAGATTAGGTCTTTTCACATAGTCCCATATTTCTTGGAGACTTTGTTCATTCCTTTTTATGCTTTTTTCTCTAATCTTACCTTCTTATTTTATTTCATTGAGTTGATCCTTGACCTCTGATATCCTTTCTTCTGCTTGGTCAATTTGACTGTTGAAACTTGTGCATACTTCACGAAGTTCTTGTGTTGTGTTTTTCAGCTCCATCAATTCACTTATATTCCCGTCTAAGTTGTGCATTCTCATTATCATTTCGTCATATCTTTTTTCAAGGTTCTTAGTTTGTTTGCATTGGGTTAGAACATTTTTTTTAACTCACAGAAGTTTATTACCCACCTTCTGAAGTCTGATTCTGTCATTTCATCACACTCATTCTCCATCCAGCCTCGTTCCCTTGCTGGTGAGGAGTTGTGATCCTTTGTAGGAGGAGAGGTGTTCTGGTTTCGGGTGTTTTCCTCCTTTTTGCACTTGTTTCTCCCCATCTTTGTGGATTTATCCACCTGTCATCTTTGTAGTTGCCTATTTTCAGATTGGGTTTCTGAGTGGATGTCCAGTTGATGAAGAAGTTATTTCTGTTTTTTATTTTTCCTTCTAACAGTCTGGCCCCTCTGCTATAGGACTGCTGAGGTTTACTCCACACCCTGCTTGCCTGGGGATCAATTGCAGCAGCTTCAGAACAGTAAGGGTTGCTACCAGTTTCTTCTTCTGCTATCTTTGTCCCAGAAGGATACCCGCCAAATGTCAGTCTGATCTCTCCTTTATGAGGTGACTCTTTGGATATACAGGGGTCAGGGAGCTGCTTGAGGAGACAGTCTGTTCTTTATAGGAGCTCAAGTGCTGAGCTAAGAGCTCCATTGTTCATTCAGAGCTGCTGGGCAGGTACGTTTAGGTCTGCTGCAGCAGAACTCATAAACTGCTTTTTGTTCCCAGGTGCTCTGTCCCAGGGAGTTAAGGCTTTATTTATGAGTTGCCGTTGCACTGCTGCTGTTTTTTCTTCAAGGCTGCCCTGCCCAGCAAGGTGGCAGCCTAGTCACTGTCTGCCTATAGAGGCTTTGCTGAGCTTCTGTGGGCTCCACCCTGCTGCTGTGTGAAGTTCCCTGCAGTCCTGTTTATATGGGGGTAGTTAGAACTGCCTCAGCAATGGTGGCCACCTCTGTAATGGCAGACTCTCTCTGTTATGGCGGGTTGCCTTGGCAATGGCAGGTTGCCTCAGCAATGGTGGACTACCTCCGTAGGGGTGGAGTGCCTCAGTAATGGTGGACGCCCCTCCCCCAAAGAGCTGGGCCATCCCGGGTTCAGCTGTGCTTGCTGTGAAACTCAATCCAGGGAGTTTCTGATTGCTGTTCTTTTGTGGGGTTAGGACCAGCCAAGCCTGATCACTGGGCTCTCTGCCTCAGAGCCTTTTTTTTTTCTTTTTTTGAACAGTTGACTCTCTCCCAGGTGTTCCAGTCACCTGTTGAAAAGGCTCCGCAATCTCTGATTTCCTGTGTGGTGACTCACTGCACCTGCTTAAACAGCGGCACTGAGATTCATGGCGCTTTCTTTGCCCAGGAATCTCCTAGCCTGGCTCCGTGTTCAGTCCCCTTTTTAATCAGATGAATGGGCCACTTCCCAGGGCTCGAATTGCCAGCTAAAAGGGCACCCGGACCAGTGTAATTTGTAAGGAGAACCACTGCACCAGGGCGCTGACAAAGCAGCCACGCCGAGCAAAGCAGCCGCGCCGGGCAAAGCAGCTGCGCTGGCAACCTGTGGGGCTCCTCTGCCTGGGAATCTTCTGGTCTGTGGGCAATAAGAATCTGACTGGAAATGCGGCATCCAGTCACCCTCTGCACTTTCACTGGGAGCTACAATCCTGAGCTGTTCCTAAACGGCCATCTTAATTTGTCCCTCTGATTTTTTTTCTAAAAATGTTATAATAAACACTTGGAAAAAGTAAAATTGCTTCCACTGATTCTGGCTGACTGTAACATGTGGTAGAAGCACTGGCTACTGTCCATGGGTTGCGAAAGTGAGAAAAACGCTGTAGCACCACTAATGCATCTGTTCTGACAGCAGAGAACTGGGAGTCCCATAGAGATAACCTTCTCTTTGTTCCAGTCCTGCGTAATCTTTTCACCATCCAGAGCAGGAGTGTCCAATCTTTTGGCTTCCCCGGGCCACCTTGGAAGAAGAATTGTCATGGGCTACAAGTAAAATACGCTAATGATAGTCGATGAGCTAAAAAAGAAAAAATTGCAAAAAAAACCCATAATGTTTTCAGAAAGTTTATGAATTTGTGTAGGGCCACAGTCAGAGCTGTCCTGGGCCAAATGAGGCCTACAGTCCATGGGTTGGACAAGCTCAATCTCGAAAGCATCCCAGCCCATGTTTCTGTATGGCCATGCTTCATTTGATCTTTGCCACTTGCAGGACAAAAACCCATCCTTGGAACTGAAATAGAACACTGAAATGTAATTTGGCCACTAGATTATACCTCTTTTTCATGTGGCCACACTCTCTACAATGTGCTACAATGTGCTATTACCACTGGCTGAAATTCTCCCTTGTCCCGGAAATGCCCTGCTCTCTGCACAGTGACGGCTCTGCCCATGCTTGCTAATATGGTGAAAAGTCCTTTCCGGTTAAGAAAGATTATTCATCTTTGACACTCAAAATTCACTGAGAATGTCTCTGCTTGATCCTGTGTGCCTATTAGGTAGCACTGTCATCTGCACTTAACAACAAACTTATCTCTCTATTTTCTGGCCTATACTATCAGGTCCTGCACATCAATGTCCATTGCTTTAATTCTGTTACATTCAACTAATATTCACCTAGTAGGTGGCAGACAAGCATCAGGCTAGCGATTGGTGACTGTTGACAAAAATGAATGAGAACATGGCCTCAAACCTGGCTTAGAAAATCACACTTGGCATCTGCATTACTATAACATTAAACAGAAAGCCAAGTGCCTGACTGTGGCGTTTTTGTGAGTACAGCAATGCTTCAGTTCTGTAAACACTCACAGTTGCCACATTCATGATTTCTGAACTGCATGTGAGATTCATATGCAGACGCCTCAAGTGTAGCAGGAAGTGATGATCTGAAAGCAAGGCAATTGATCAAAAATGGTATTCAAAGCTACTACAATTGAATGTGCTCCTCCAAAGAAAAGCCTTCCATTTTTTAACAACGCTGATTTGTTCAGATATAATGCTTCCTTTAAGAACACAGAAAAGAATTGTTTTTTTAATTTGCTTCTTCTTCAGGGACATGGATAAAGGTGGAAGCCATCATTCTCAGCAAACTAACACCGGAACAGAAAACCAAACACCACATGTTCTCACTCCTAAGTGGGAGTTCTGAGAACACACGGACACAGGGAGGGGGATATCACACACCTGGGCCTGTCAGGGAGTGGGGGGCAAGGGGAGAGAGAACATTAGGAAAAATACCTAGCACATGCAGGACTTAAAACCTAGATAATGGGTTTATAGGTGCAGTAAGCCATCATGACACATGTACACCTATGTAACAAACCTGAACATTCTGTACATGTATTCCAGAACTTAAATAAAAATACGATTTTTCTAAATGTGCTTATTATATCAACAAGTACAACTGACACTAAAATTCATAAATGCAACAATTTGGGATCTTGTTTTTACAGTCATATTCCTTCCTTCCTGAAATGTCTCGGGCATAACAATTTTTATTGTTCTTACCAGGATATGCTGAAAGTTTAGACCTCTGTTTCCCCTCACACCATCCAAGTGGCATTTTCCCAACTCATCGCCTCTCATTGATTTTTTTGGATGCTATCCTTGCACTATGGTACTGAAAGTGGTATGTGATAAGGTCATCTGTTGTTGGAGATATGAAATGGAAAGGACAGGTACAAAAGTATTCAATGGAAGTCTAAACTACTGTTTTATACATTGGTTTATTTCAATTCAAAGAAACCAAAACAACAAGTAATTTAAAGTACAGCTGTTTACAAAACATTATGCTGATATCTGTGAGACCCAAAGAAGAAGAAGAAGAAGAAGAAGAAGAAGAAGAAGAAGAAGAAGAAGAAGAAGAAGAAGAAGAAGAAGAAGAAGAAGAAGAAAAGGAGGAGGAGGAGGAGGAGGCATGTTTTCTGCTTCCTGCTCTCCCAGAAAACCATACATTAGTAGAATAAGTAGGAATGTGACAAATATGTGAATGTGACAAATAGATGATGGAGATAGATAGATAGATACATACATAAATATATAGATAGATAACACAGATAAATGAACAGGTAGATGCATAAATAAATGGATAGTTACTTTGATACAGACAGACCATAATAAAGGATTTAATACAACTAAGTTCCAGAAATACAGAAAGAAATTATTAATTCAGCAAGGATAAATCATGGAAGGTTTATATGATTTTTTTGTGCCTCTCTATATTCAATTTAACATGATCTATGCTATATAAATAGTATAACCTTAAAGAAGACAATTGTGATTAGGAGCCTTGGTTTTGAAATACTTAGAGCCACCTGGTATTTTAGGGCTACTCACTGGCTTAATCCTGTTCCAGGCCACAGCCTGTTTAAAATGTAGAATACCAAAACATTGCAGACAAACAGTTAACAAGAAATCAAATGTCACTCCCTACTTTGAAAATAACAATGTAATTATCAGAAGCAATGAGGAAAAAGGGGGCTTTTTTGACTAACTTTGCTTTGCTTTGTTTTCCAATGATAGTACCAAAATGTACAATATTCAAAAAGAAGAATATGCTTAATTTCCATAACAGGACCCAACAGACTGTGGAGTTCAGTGCTAAAATTAGAGATTTTAGACACTTAAGCAAAGGCTTCTGTGAGACTTTTTGATTTGAGGTTGGTCTAGTTTTTGTCATACCCTCCGACTTCCCTTCACCCTTGAGCCACAGACTCTGAGGACAAGCCAGGCCCTGCTGGGAAGACTTAAGGAGAATTGGTACAGCACCAGAGATGTGGTTAATAAGCCCCTTTTCTTGCTGACCCCACTCTTTATAAATGAAACTCAAGCAGGTAACAGCAGGAACTTGAAGAGAGATTTCCAATTCTGAGGTCTGAGAGACAGCCACAAATACCCCTAACAGCCTTGTAGAAAAAAGGGCAAAGACAGAAACAGGATAATTTGGGCATAAAAAATCAGAATGGAGGCCCCAACTGTAATAAGCTATGTCTAGAGAATAATTCTTTCTTAGTTACCAAAAAAAAAGGAAGAAAATTGTTCTTAATAAAATACTAAGAACAAAATAATTTTTTTAAAAACAGGCTTTTTAATGACTAGTTTCAGCTCCTGCTCCTTAATCCTTCAAGGAAACCACCATTAAAATCACATTCTATATGAGAAACATTGAGATGCAGAGAGTTAAGTGATATGCACAGCTGGTAAATGTACGACCAGGATTCAGTCTCAGATCTGACACCAGTATTGTTGCCCTTTCTCTTATGAAACTCTGACACTTAAGAAGTTGTCTATCTGTGTGACTATGTGGATGCCTATGCACGCATATGTAGAATTATGTGTATGTGTCCATGTATATACATGTATGTTTCAATCAGTGTATTATCATATGAATATCAATCAAACTCCAGGTCAGCGATCTACAGAGATATGCTGAAACTTCTATAGAATAATCAAAAGAGGATCAGATAAAGCCAAACTTCCTGTGTTTGCCCCTTAGTAATTGTGCTATCTTAGACAAATCCTTAAAATTCTTAGTGACTCAGTCTATACGCTGTAAAAAGAAGATAATATTAGTACCAATATTACTAGATTTTCTGATCACATGATTTTATTTATCTAAAGTTCTTAGAACTTTTCCTAGCCAATTATCATCGTTACATAATTGTTAGCTATTGTTATTACTGATGCATTTCATTGGAAAGTGGTTTACTATTTCTTAATTTTTCATTGCTTTGTTGTTTATAGCTTTCTATTTACCTTAAAGGACTTCCAACAAGTTTTGTAATCCAAATTTATCTAAACTTATAAAGCATTCAGCTGTCTTGCAGAATAGGAATCTCTGTTGTGTTGCCCAGAGAAAGACTTCTTCACAGTTGGCAGAGAGGACAACATGACCCAAATGACATAGCACTATGAGGTTATGCTATTGAGAGTTAATTTTCACTCAGCAAAAATGGGCCATAGTCACGGGCAGAGAAACAACTGTTCATGCGGGATCTTCAGTGGTCATCTGAGCGCATGTGCTCAGAATGTCTTCCCAAGGCTCTGGCCACACTCACAACTAACCCACACTAGTTATGGGCCATTGAGTTGAGTTTCAACAGTATAAATTCTCTCATATGTTTGGTTCCAGGGTCCAGTCTATCAACTTTTCTCTCTAGCTCATAAAACCTTGCCAAACCTATTTTCTACTCAATTAACTATTTACTATTTTCAGTTTCTCAATAATCCATCACATCTCAACAGCGCAGTCTCAATATTTTTCCACATGTGCATTCAAACAGCAGGATTCCTGGCAAACTGAGAAGGATTTGCTGAAAACTCACAATAAATTGGTTCCAGCTTTTCAGTATTAAAATAAATCTCAGCCAGTAGAAAACCATATTCTAAGCAAAAGTGGGTTTTGTAATTTTCAGAATGAAAACCATTTTTACACAGAACAACCAAATTCAGGTGCTCGAAAAATGCCATAAATTGACTGAGCAAAATGGAATGTAAATAAAGGCAATTAATACAGATACATTGTCCAATCTGCCACAAAATTCAACACGTGTCTCTTGTGGAAAGGCCTATTGGTGCCCTCCACCACACACACATGCAATATACAGACATAAATGCAGGTGCTATTACACATGCATGCATGCACACACATGTGCACACATCAATAAGGGAGGGACAGTAAACTCTTCTAGTATATGCTCCTCGTAGATAGTTCATTCTTTTCCCAGGTTACTTCTTCTCCCATCTCCTCTATAGCAGTTGCAGAAAAAGTTTCAAAAACAATATTCACATTTCTCTTAGAGACAAAAGTTATTTGTAGGTTGGACCATATAAAATTTCCATTGGGCTAAAAATAAGCAGTTTAACATGGTTCAACATATTCTGTGGCTTATTTTTATTTTTTAAAATATCACTGTGTATATTTACATACAGTAAAATGAACAGCTCTTAAACATACAGATAGTTAAGTTTAACAAATGCATTATCATAGTAGTAAAGATGCAAGTCAATATATAAAACACTTCCATCTTTTCATAAAACTTCCTTTTACTTTTTTCTAGTCAACCTCTTACCATCCACAACCACCTCTGTGATTTTTACCAACATAGATTAGCTTGTTCTAGGCATCCACACAAATAAAATAATGCTGATTCTTCCATGTCTGGCTTCTTTAATTCAGCATCCTATTTCTGAGATTTGTCAACGTTGCTGACCTGCATACTGCGGGCAACATTCCGTGGAATGAGCAAGCCATAGCTTCTCTATGCTCCTATCAGAGGGTATCTAGATTGTATACAGTTTGAGGCTGTTATGCAAAAGATAACAGAGTGCTATAAACATTCTTAAATGCATCTTTATGTAGACAAATGTCATCATTTTTCTTGGGAAAATATCTAGAATTGGAATTGCTATGTTTTTTAAAAAACGTGTCATTGACCAAAGCACCTCACTAATTTTCCAAAGTGATTCTGTGTTCTCACTAGCACCATATGCAAGTTGCAACTGCTGGACATACTCACCAACATTAAGTATTATTGGTCTTCATCATTTTAGTCACTTTAGTTGGTGTGAAGTGGTATCGAATTGCATTTCCTTCATGAAGAATGATGTCGAGAACTGTTCATGTATATAGTGGGCATTTCTATTTCTTCTGGCAGGCCACTGAATTGAGGTTCATAACATAGCCAATTGGTTTCTGCATGTGACTAGACTAGTAATGTATACATTCAGAAACTGAAAGTGGGAGAGTCCCTACTTCACACATGAAATAAAAAAAAATCAAAAGGGGCTCTGCAGAGCAAAAAATGAAATCACCTAAAGTAGAAATCAGATAGAACACTACCAATGCAGTGATGCTGAACTTCTGTTGTGCATTAAGTTCCATTCTGAGTTCAGCTGTTTTACTGAATGTGTATTCTGATCCAGAATAAGCTTGCTTTCCTTGCTTAAGCAAGCTCCAATTGGTTTATGTTCAATCAAAAGCAACTTGAATAATGCCACAATTGCTTGACTAATAAATTGTGTTTTACAAGTATTTGGAGTTGTAGAAAGGCTTCCTTTATTAAAAGGAAATTAAACCTATTAAGGTATTCAGTTAACTATTAATTATTAAACCTATTAAACACATACACACCTCAGTAGCATTCTAATTATTTTTGAGAAAATAACCAAAGATGTCTCTTTGGTAAATTTCTGAGACAATGATAGTTTATCTCAACAGCAATATGATAAAAAATGAGGAAGTTGAAAAATAATCCTTACAGTTTCTATATGTGAGTATTTTTAAAAAAATATTTTATGTGTACTTGGTAATTTTATTGTGCCTTAGGAAAGTTTTGCAAATTTTGATTTTTATTTAATTTCTTTATCAACTTATCTTTTTTGTCTTATCCTTTTCTTGTCATATTGCATTAGCTAGGATTTCCAGTATGAAGTTGAATAGGAGTGGTGAGAGAGGATATCCCCACCATTCCCAGTGTTAGACAGGAATTACCTAGTTTCTCATCATCACATGGTTTTTCCCCTCTGGCCTGTTGTGATAAATTACCATAAATGATTTTTGAACACTGAACCAACATTGAATACCTGGAACAAATCTTACTTATTCATGGTGTATATTACTTTATATACATTCTTGAATTCAATTTTTAATGTTTTGTTGAAGATTTTTACATGTGGGTCCATGAGATACATCAGTCTGCAGTTTTTCTTTCTTGTAATGTCTTTGTCTAGTGTTGGTATTAGGATAATTCCAGCCTCGTAGAATGAGTTAGAAAGTTTTCCATCGACTTTATTTATTATTTCTTTTTTGTAGAGAATTAGTAACAATTCTTTCTTAGGTATTTAGTAGACTTCCACAATAAAAACATATGGACCTGGTGCTTTCTGTTTTAAAAGGCTTATAATTTTTAAATGTAATCTATTTACTATATATAGCCTATTTAGATAATAATAAATCATGTTTTCTCTCTTCTTTACTTGGTTACCCTGGCTAGGGTTTTATCTATTGTGTTAATCTCTTCAGAAAACCGGCTTTTGGCTTTGTTGACTTTTTCTGTTGTGTTTCAGTTTTCAATTCCATTGATTTCTGCTCTGATTTTTACTATTTAGGTTCTCCTCTTACTTTGAATATAATTTACTCTTTTTTTCTAGTTTCCTAAGGTAGTTACTTAGATTATTGATTTTAGATCTTTCTTCTTCTCTAATTTATGTATACATTTCTATAAATTTCTCTCTAAGCACTGTTTTCACTGCATTCCATGAATTTTAATATGTGTATTTTCATTTAGTTCAAAGCATTTTTAAATTTCTCTTGAGAGTTCTTTGATCCATACGTTATTTAGAAGTGTGTTCTCTTATCTTGCAGGATTTTGAGATTTTTCAATCTATCTTTTTGTTATTGATTTCTGCTTTAGTACTATTAAAGAGTTCTTTGATTCATATGTTATTTAGAAGTATGTTCTCTTACCTTGCAGGATTTTGAGGTTTTTCAATATATCCTTTTGTTATTGATTTCCGCTTTAGTACTTTTAAAGTCTGAGTGTTCCCTTTGCATGATTCCTATTCTTTTAAAGTTTGTTTGGGTTTGTTCTATGGCCCACAATGTGATCAATCAAGGTGAATGTTTTACGTAAGTTTCAGAAGAATGTGTTTTCTGCTGTTGGTTGATGAATTAGTCTATTAATGCCAATTGGGTCCAGTTGATTTATGATAGTGATCAGTTCAGCTATGTCCTTACTGATTTTCCATTAGATTTGTCAATTACACATCGGGGTATTGCAGTTTCCAACCATAATAGTAAATTTGTCTATTTCTCCATGCAATCCCCCATGTAAACTGATACTCTGTTATTTGACAGAATTGTTATGTCTTATTGGAAAATTGACCCCATTTATTATTATGTAATGTCCTTATTTATTCCTGATAATCTTATCTGCTCTGCCATCTGCTTTGACTGAAATTAATATATTCCATTTTTCTTTTGATTAGTGTTAGCATCATATCTTTCTCCTTCTCTTTATATTTAGTCTATTTATGTCATTACATTTAGAGTGTATTTCTTCAGACAACAGAAAGGCGAATCTTATTTTTTAATCCTTTATGATAATCTCTGTCTTTTATTGGTATGGTTAGATTATTAGCCTTTTAAAGTTGATATAGATTAATATCTTCTTTATAAGATTCTAATTTAAATTGTTGATATAGATTAATATTTTCTATATATGTAACTGGGTTTTATATATTGGTCTCTTCTTTTTTCTTTTTAAGGAGGGTAGTGGGGGGAGTAGTCCTCCACTCGTTTTTTGTCTTTTCTCGTTTTAATTGAGCATTTTAAATGATTCTATTTTCTCTCCTTAACATATACATTATACTTCTTTTTAAAACTTTTTTAGTGGTAGACATAGAGTTTGCAATACATATTTATTACTGACCCAAATCTACTTTCAAATAATAGTATACCACTTTACAAGTAGCAGAAGTGCAATATAACAAAGCATTCCCAATTCTTCTCTCCTATCCTTTGTAACATTGCTGTAATTCATTTTACTTATCCACATTATGGTGGACAAGCACATTGTTGCTATTATTACTTTGGATAAATTGTTATCTGACAGATCAATTAAGAATAAGGAAAATACAAGATTTTATTTTACTTCCATTTATTTCTTCTCTAACACTTTTTTATGTATATCTGTGTTTCTGACCTATACAATTTTTCTTTTTCTCTGAAGAACTTACTTTTTTTTTTTGCAGGGACAATCTGTTGGTGACAAATTCCTTTAATTTTTGCTTGTGTGAGAATGTCTTTATTTCTCCATCGTTTTTAAAAGATAATTATTCTGGATATAGAATTCCAGGTTGATGGGTTTGGTACTGTTTCTTCTTACAAATATTGTAGTCCACTCTCTCCTTGCTTGCATTGTTTCTGGAGAGATGTTCGAGTTTCTATTGACATATGTCTAAGTTCCCTGATTCCTTCCCTGGGTCTTCTTGAATGTTGTCCACTTTTCCCTTTAGAATCTTAGCATAATCACAGTGATTTTATATACCTATCCTGATCATTCCAAAGACTCTGCCATATTTCAGTTTGGCAAAACTGATGCTTGGTTTTTCTCTGTTCTATCCTTCCTCTTCCCTTTGAGAATGCCATGTAATTTTTTGTTGAAAGCTGTTTATGACATTCTGGGAAGTAGGAACTGAGGTAAGTAAGGCTTTAGTGTGTGTTTTGATGGTAATCTGGGATAGGAGTTAGATTGCATTTACTGTTTGTTGTAATTGTGTTTTCATAGGATAAAATTTCCTCTAGGGTCTTTGTTTTGTTTCCATATCGTCTTTGAGTGTTCCTAGAGACTTTTTAAGTGGGACCTGTGGCTACAGCTCATTTACTTGTAATCAAGTGTTACTGTCTGGGACAGCGATGGTGTGGTGGCAACGTGTGGTAACAGGCGTGACGTGGTGGCAATGTGTGGTGGGAGGGGACTTGCATTCTAGGGTCCTCTATTAGGTCTCAGTATTTTTAGTGAGTTTGAATTACCATCGCCTGTGTCAAAAGCTAGCCAGGGCAGAAGCTGGGCATTTACTTTTCTCCAGGTAAGTCAGGCTTTGGTAAAGCGTAGTAAGCTATGATTAGTTTAAATAATTTCCAGTGAGGGAAGGCCTTATTGAAGACAACAGAAAGTCTGTGTGTATGTTAAAATAGCTTATTTTCCCCTCTTTACCTGGGGCTCCAGGGTATTTTTCTCAGATATTTACTGTGAGGACCTGGTAGGGATCCTGGAGATAAAGTTATGAAAGTGGATGCTTTCTAAGGCTGGCTGCCTTCCGAATGAACTCCCAACCTTGTCCACACGGATTCCTCAGCAATGCATCAACCTTAAAGTGATTCTAAAGATTCGGGCTTTAGCGACCACTTCTGCTCCCTCTCTTGCTTCCATGCCATGATTTTCTGTATCTGTCCGTCTGTCTCTCCAGGTTTCAGGGTAGGAGTTCGCCCTGTGACCTCAATTATCTGATAGATCTAGGTTAAGTTGCCAACTTTCTCTTGATTCATTTTTTTTCCCTTGGGAGTGATGAATTCCAAGCACTTTCCATGTAGTACCAGAAAATGGAAGTTCCTTAATTTCAAAAGAATACCTAAAACTGTATCTAAGAACACCTAAAAATATTTTCCTGAGTTAGTGTTTCTGATCATATTTACAGTAAATTGACTCTGGTCGAAGGTAAGACTGCTACACTAACCTCAAAATCAGATCTTATTCCTGAGTCAGTTCCATTTCCTCTATTCATGCACTCAATACTTCTGAGAATATAGAATCTAAATATTAGAAAGTAACCATTGTGCTGAGATACCAGATCAAATGAAAATGCCAGTGGAGAAATTATTTGTCTTTGATCAATCAGCACATATCTTTAGAGTGCTACTATGTACAAGACATATACTCACAGAATCTGGTGAAATGTCTAATGCAGCAAAATTAGAATGGTGCCTGCAACCTTCAAGACAGGACAACACAGTGTGGGTGCTTGTCATGACAAAGTAAGAAATTCCTCCTAATGAGCTGTATTCACAAAGTTAGAGTGGATCCTTAATCAGTAAACTGTAAGATAATTATCTTCCGGCTCTACAAATCCAAAACCAGTGGCCACTACAGATGTCAATTTTCCCTTAAGGTCGGGGTCATGTCTCTTGTGCTCATTCTTTTTATCCCTGTACTTAGTATACAAAATGGGACGCATTGGGTGCTCATAACTATTTGTGAACAAAACAAATGGAGAAATGTTCATATCCAATCAGAATCATATGAAGATTAGCCTGATGGCAGAGGCTTAGAATTTAAGGAATTACAAGGGGATGCTGGCATCTGCACAGCAACTTCATTTGGAAGGGGAAAATTAATTAGGAAAGGCTAACTCAAAGCAATATCTCCACCCATTGTATATCCCAGAAGTCTCTGGTCAGATTTTTAGTAAAGTAGAAAAGTGACCGATATTGTTTTCAGTGAGGGGACTTGGGGAAGAATGAAGCATTATCAATGCCTCAGTGAAGATATGCCTTTCGGTCAAAGTGAAGTAGGTCTATACAGTGTCTGCTATTCACTCTCAGGGACTTACTCTGCAACCAGGGTTCTTATGCTGTAGTTCACAGATGAACTTCAAGGGGTCCTTGAGCCCCCAGAGATTTTGTATATATGTATTTGTGTAAGAAAAGCCACAGATTTCATTAACTGCTGAAATAATTATATACTGTGTAGGGAAGAGTATAATCATATAAGTAGCTGGAAAATGACCCCAGGACTTGTTTCCATTTGGAAAAGTTTCCCAATTATTTCAGTAAACAGATATCAGATGTCTGCTCAGAGCAAGAGAGACAGAGAGACAGAGCACCGACCTGTTCCATAGCTATATCCTCACAGCCTGACTTCTGGGGTGGAGAAAGAACAGACCCAATTATTGACAGAGAAAGTTTTTTCAAGGTTTCAGTCTGTTTGAGATATTGTTGTCAGTTTCTATTTATATGAAAAAAAGATGGCTGATCTTTCCATTTTTATTTTGACATAAAGTAGCTATTTAATTTGTTAAATTATCACCAACTAATAAGTTACCATTGTCATTAAACTGCTTCACCCCAGAAAAAAATGGAAAAAAATAAAAATCGATAGTATTTTCATTTTCATCACTGAGGACTTCGGGAGTCATACATACAGATCCTAATGCTGTGACATTTTAAGTAACATTTCACGGGGGCTGACTCCTCCCTGCCTTTAGCTCCCTGACAGCTTCTCACACTCCCTCTTCCTTTTCCTTTACCCTCTAGGGCAAAAAAGGCCAAAATTCCTTGACCTTCCTTCACTTAGAAAAGGGTAAAACTGCAAACAGAATCAGAAATAACAGACTTTAGGCAGACAATTCAAGGCACTGGGATGGGAGAGAATGTTATTGCAGAGTCGGAAAGAGATGGAAAATCACCCTGAAGAAAAGGTCACGGCATCCTTGCCCACGGAGGCCGAATGCGAGCTTACTAATTGTCTACTTACCTCCCAGAACCGTGACAAGCGGTCGCTCATCTGCAGTTCTTAGACCTTTAAACACCTCAGTGGATCAGGTGGGTTTAAAAAAAAAATGAAATATTCTGTTAATGAGTGCTAATTGATTCTACCTGAACAGGCTTTACATTTAACTATCTACATGACTCCCTCTCTGTTTGGAGGTCAGGAGTGTTTTTTATACTGGATAAGCAGGAAAAAAAAGTCTGAATTAATTAGGAAGAAAATACATAAACTTAGCAAGAAAATCCAGTGTGCATGGACTTTTTGTCTGTTGCTCTGACTCCCTGAGTTTAATAGGCATTTGTGGGTTGAGATCATTTTTCTCTACACTTGAGCCTGAGAAATTGCTAGATGAAACCCTTTCAGAAACAGAAACAGAAAGGGAAGTAGTAACCACAGAGTTTGTGATGAAGCTTCTGCTACCACTGCCTTTGGTTGTTAGACAATGCTGCTTCCTTATAAAAGAGATATGCTTATGCATATCATCTGTTGTTATGCACCACATATGTTTTACTTATCACATTTTTAAGTTAAACAGTTCAATAATATTATAAAAACACACTAATCACAATCCTGGTTTCCCTCTCATAGATGACTGAAGGCACACATACCAAATTATAGTATTCTTGTTCTGAGTCTCACCTTCGTTAACAGTAGTTTTGCCCTGAACAAGAAATTACACATGAATGAAATGGATTTTGTATGTTTGGCAAATGTATCCCTCTGGTATGACTAGAAGTGCTTGAAGAAAACCTCCAAAGTGGCTTGCATTTGCATAGATGTTCTAGAGGAAATTAATGTGGAAACAAGTTTCTGTGCCTACAACATTTAAAAGAAGCTAAAATCTCATTAAGAACCTAGCAACTTGTCAAAAAAATAACCCATCCAGATTTGGTTTCTTTCTCAATGTCCTATTATACTGATGATAGTATCTCAAATATAAGAGATGGCTATAAATTCCTGGGGTTTGATGTCGTCACCTTAATGATTTGGGGTTGAGTTGCTGCTGTACAGAAGAATACTTAGGCAATTTGAGGATAATTTTTTTTTTAATTTTATAAGGGTCAATTACACAAAAAGTTGTGGGTTATGCTACCTTTAAAGTAATCTAAGAAGCACAAATAGGTATGTTTTCTGGAAGACAATTAATGGCAAAATATACATAATGTGTTTATATACACATATTTATAATGCACATGTGTATGTGGTTAAAGGTGCGTGTCTGTTTATCCTTGATCTGGTGAAGCCACTTTCAGGAATTTTTTTCTGTAGCGGTAACTGGAACAATATGCATGAATAGATATAAGAAGAAGTCTATTGAAAACATGTTATAATCATGAATGACTAGAAACCACTTTTAATAGAAATTATAGCATATCCAACCAAAAGCATAAACTTTATTAACCAAAGATGACACAGACTTATTCATCCATATGAGGAAATGTCTAGAAGACCTATTTGACAGGAAAGAACAGGATAAAATTACCATATATAAGAATATAGTGCTATATATGGTATGAGAAAAAAAAAACAAGAAAATGTCTGAAAAAAACTTCATCAAAATGTCAATCTCCAATGGATATTGCTTCACCTTTCTTCTAATATTTAATATTTTTGAATTTTCTTTCTAATCATAAGTAAAGCAATAAATCTGTTTTTTTGTTTAAAGAAGAAAACCCTTCATAAAAGAAGTATACACCATTCAAAACAGCAAAATGGTGGAAACTAAGGGGGCAATAGAAGATCTGAAGTGTCACCCAATTTCAGATAATGCCAGTCTAACAGCACGCAGTGGGCAAAGGTCCTTTCAGTCCAGGTCAAACAGGAGTTATCACGATCAGTTGTTTCAGACTCTGTATGGAGAAAGCCAACTCTCTCCTGGAGATGTTTAGGCATCAAACCTTCTATTCAAGATTTGCAGCTTAGCAAACACTCTACTCAAAGATATGTTCCTTCACATTTCACTGTGTCTAATGACGCTCATTCAAACACCTTGTAGTGCCCTACTGTTTCCATACAGAAATTTATACCCACTCAAGCCGATGGATCATGATAAAGAGTCTTCCAGGTAAGATCGCAGAGTGGGCACAACTCTAATTTCTACCCTCTCAGAGAGCCATTAAAATAACAGAATATAAAAGAGAAAACTCTCCCCCACATCATTGCTGAAAACCAGAGAAGTAATACGATCTGCACATCCAAACAGAAGCATTTCTGCTGCACATGGTGCAGAGAGCGTCAACTGAAGGAAGGAGAAAACAGCTTCTCTGGAAAGAAAATGAAGAAGATGAGGCAGAACCCTATTGATATACCCATTTAGAGGAGGCAAGAACTGGGAAAAAGGAGTACATGCTGCTCATCCGGACCTGCTACAGCAAATCTCAAAGTATTCATTCTGGGCTGCTTGGATGTGGTCCTGAGGCAGTAGAGCCACGCTCCCTGCTCACAAATCACACTGACGCCTGTGTGTGGGAATGATCAGAGAATGTGTCCCTACCTAGCTTTGTGGTACCATACCAAAGACACAAGAGGGAGTCACTGAAACAAAGAGACTAAACTGAAAATGAAATTCCACTAAATTTCAATCTTTTTCCACCAATAACTAATCAGGACTGAGTCCATTTGAGTGCTAAAAATATGTATTTAAAAAGGACTGGCCATGAAACAGGGGTAAGTTGAAGAAAAAAATGCAGAGAGATCTGTAGAAATGTTCTTTGAGAAAAACAAGAAGAAATATGACAATTCCATGAATAATGTCTTCCACAGCATTCACGGGTCTGTGGTACGTATTAAATTATCAAAGACAGTCATGAAGATAAAGCCATGTAAGGTCAAAAAAGACAAATGAAAACCCCAGCTATAGCTGCCAAATTTAACGTTTCAATAGGGGCAAGGATATTGATGGATATTCAGAAGGTGAATTAAGAAAGTAGAGCAAAAGTGAAAGGATGTATTCTAAAGCACAGGAGAAGATGCTATAAAGCTTAGCATTTAAAGTAAACATATACAAGCATATAAAGTAAACAGGAAGAGAGAACCAGAAAAGCCACTCTGCTTACAAAATGGAGGCAAAAAGTAAGGAAAATGGCAGGAGAAATAATCAAAGAAATAACAAGGCAGCTCTCCTGATCCAAAGTGGTTTCCATTCTCACATAGAGTAAAATCAAAACCCCTGCCCAGCCCACAAGGACATCCACAGTGTGGCTACTGCTTCCTCTCTGACCTTCCACCCATTGCTCACTCATTAAGCCCAGCTGCAAGGGTGCCTTCATTCATGGGTCCCACCAAGCACATAGCCTTCTGAGGGACCCTGCCCTGCTCATTCCCTGACCCACTCACCCACTTCCTCCTGGTCTCCCCTACACTCAGTCCTTGCATGTGCTCCCCAGGGACCCCCTCTTTCACCCGCATGCTCTACTTGTCTTCACAGCACTGTTCTTACAAGAACATACTATATGTTAGTGAGTTCACTGATCTTACATCTCTTCTCAATTACCCCATGAGGGCAGGCACATTGTCTGTTTCATTCCCTAGGGCAGTAGTTCTGAATGTGGCATAAAGGGGCATTGGATGTTTGGAAACAAAAAATGTTTCCAGACACAACTTGGGGAGAGAGAGGATGCTACTAGTATCTAGTTGACAAAGGGCAGAAATGCTGCTAAACATCCTACCGTGCACAGGTAGTGCTCCCACGGCGACGAATATCCAGTTCAAAATGTCCATAGTGCTGAGGTGGAGAAACTCTGCCTTATGGTATCTCTAGAGTGTAGGTGCACAGTAAGTATTGTGGATGGATGGATGGATGAATGGATGGATGGATGAATGGATGGATGGATGGATGGACAATGGATTGATGGATAGATGGACAGATGGATGGATGAATGGTTAATGGTTGGAAAGATGAACTGAGGAAAACTTTCCTGAGCTGAACAGAGACTATGTAAGGAAAGAAAGATAACTGATCATTAATCTAAAATGGAGAAAATCAAATATATTTCCATAGATATTTTGGTACTTCTTATTTCCAAGTTGTTTTTTTAAGGATAGACATGGAGGAAAGGGAAAAAGTTACCAGTAAATAAAATAAGTAAGCAAGTAAATAAAATGAGGCTCAGACTCCTCTAGCCACTCACTGCCCACAGGAACTATTGATGTCTACAGAGCTTTATGTAGAACGACTGAGAGCAATGTATTTTATTCCCAGTTACCTGTTGTCATCCATGGCCATGTAGAGAGGAGAAGATTGTTTCAGCTTTCAAGAAGAGGAATGATTCACATGTACTCCAGTACAATGAGGGATAAGTCAAATCAAATCATTCAGGATTGGGAGGTGTAGCCAGAAGGGATTGGCTCAGAGCAATAATATCTGTCAAGCATAGAGTTGCACAACTAAGCATTGTTGATATGTAAATAAAACTTAATGCAAATGCAAAAAGTAACTCTTGTACAAAAAGCTACACAAAATGTAAATGAAATCTGCATATGTGATTATAGTGGCAAAAACATTCTTAAAATATTCAACATCTAGTAATAATTATACTATTTTTCCTACTTAAGTAGAAAACAATTGCAGTAATAATTATTCTCAGTATTGTGGAGTACAAGGAAATAGGCACTCACATACTCTTGTGATGAAAGTATAACTTAGTATGAACTGCCTGGAGGGTAATTAGGCAGCACACGGAGAAAGCCTCAAAAAATAGCATACCCTTTGATGAAGGAGTTTTATTTCTAGCAATTTGTCCTAAGGAATCAATCACAGATATTTAAAAAGATGCATGTGCAATACTGTTCTTTGCAGGATAATTTATAATAGTGAAAAATTGGAAACAATCTAAATGGCTGCCAATAAGAAATTGGTTTTTAAAATATGGAACATATAAACTATGATGAAATTCAAGAGAGTGATTAGCAGATATGCGCAAGAATACCAAATGAAACAGGAAAAAAGAATCATGAGAAAAGTAACCTCAAAATTATGGGTAGTGTGACCTAAATTCAGCTAAAACGCGTGAAAATATAATGCTAATTTTTATATGTATAAAATATGTGCAAAGAAAAGGGATGAAATTTAGTTTATCATTGTTATTGGTGATTCTCTAAGTCAATGTTGCAAAATAAGAATAAAGTGGAAAGGCTTTCCCTGCCAGTTGTGAAGACATATTGCAAAGTCTTGTTAAAAAATATATATCTGTTGACCATCACGAACAACCTAATAGGCCAATTAAACAGGTTAGCTATGCCAGAGATTGACTTACAAGTATATACAAATTTCACATTTGGTAAAGATGCCACCAGAATTAAATAAAGAAAAGACAGATACTTTAAAATAATGTCGAGAAAATTAGTTCACTTAATAGAGAAAAATAAAGATGGTTTCCGACCTAATGTTATATAGAAGGTTAACCATGGCTAAATCTATAGTAACCAAAGCAGCATGGTGCTGGTTTAAAAATAGACACATAGATCAGTAAAACAGAATAGAGAATCCAGAAATAAAGCCACATACCAACTGACCTTTGACAAAGTAGACAAAAATATGCACTAAGAAAGGGACACCCAATTCAATAAATGGTACTGGGAAAATTGGCTAACCATATGCCAAAAAATCAAACCGGACCACCATCTCTCACCATATATAAAAGTTAACTTGGGCCAGGTGCGGTGGCTTATGCCTATAATCCCAGCACTTTGGGAGGCCGAGGCTGGTGGATCATGAGGTCAAGAGATCGAGACCATCCTGGTCAACATGGTCAAACCCCATCTCTAATAAAAAATACAAAAATTAGCTGGGCATGGGGGTGCACGCCTGTAGTCCCAGCTACTCGGGAGGCTGAGGCAAGAGAATTGCTTGAACCCAGGAGGCAGAGGTTACGGTGAGCCAAGATCACACTGGAGATTGCACTCCAGCCTGGGTAACAAGAGCTAAACTCCGTTTCAAAAAAAAAAAAAAAAGAAAGAAAAGAAAAGTTAATTCACAACGGATTAAAGGCTTAAACATAAGATCTGAAACCATACAAATCCTAGAAGAAAACCTCCTCTTCTGTACATGGCCTCAGCAAAGAATTTATAACTAAGTCCTCAAAAGGAAACACAATGAAAATAAAAATAGATTAATGAGACTTAATTAAATTAGAAATCTTGTGCACAGCAAAAGAAACAATCAACCAAGTAAACAGACAAGCTGCAAAATGAGAGAAAATATTTTCAAAGTATGCATCTGACAAAGAGCTAATATCCAGGATCTATAAGGAACTTACACAACCCAAGACCAAAAATAAATACATCGATTAAATAACCTGATTAAAATGTGGGCAAAGAATGAACAGAGATATTTTTCAAAAGAAGATATCCAAGCAACCAACAAACATGAAAAAATGTTCAATGTCATTTATCATTAAAGAAATTCAAATGAAAACCACAATAAGATACCATCACACACCAGTCGTAATGGCTATTATTAAAAAGTCAAAAAGCAACAGATGTTGGCAAGGACATGAAGAAAAGGGAAGACTTATACACTGTTGATGAGCATATAAATCAGCACAACCTCTGTGAAAACAGTATGGAGATTTCTGAAATACTAAAAATAGAACTAATCATCAATACAGCATTTCATTACTAGGTATATACCCAAAAGAAAAAAAATTATATCAAAAAGGAACCTGCACTCATAGGTTTATTACAGCACTATTTTCAATAGCAAAATCATGAGAATCTACCTGTGTCTATCAAATAGGTAATAGGATTTTAAAATAGAGCACACACACACACATACACGTGCACACACACAAACACACACACACTATGGAATACTACTTACCCATTAAAAGGAATAAAATTATGTCTTTTGCAGCAACCCAATGGAACTGAAATGCATTGTCCTAAGTGAAATGACCCAGAAACAGAAAGTCAAAAAACTCACGTTTTCACTTACAGTGGGAGCTAAACAGTGGGTACACACTGACAGAGTGGAAAAATAGACATGGGAGACTCCCAAAGGTGGGAGAGGAGGAAGGGGATTGGGGAGGACAAACTGCCTACTGAGTGCAATGTACACTATTTGGGTGATGGATACTCTAAAGGCTCCAAATTCACCACTACAGAATACGTCCATGTCACACAACTGCACTTGTACCTCTAAATCCATAAATTTTATTAAAAGATTAAAAGACAAAGTCTATGTTTAAAAACTTAAAAAAAGACTCAAATATAAAAGTAAATTTTCAAAATTAATAGAAAATATTGTAGGAGAAAATTTGTGAACACAAAGAGGAAGAACATTGATTAAAGAAAACTTCAAAAATATACATAACCAAAACAATGGTGAATTTGATAATATAAAAGTAAGTTACCTTTATTTTAACACTTTAATTGAGGTATAATTGATATACAAAGAACTGCACATACGTAATACGTGCACTTGATGGGTCTGCTCTTATGCGAGCACCTATAATGCCATCACCACAAGGTAACGGACATATTCAATACCTCCCAAAGTTGCTTTGTGTTCCTTTGTTTTTGCAGTAAAAACACGTCACATGAGCTCCACCCTTGTAACACATTTTGAAGTGCACAATTTCATATTATAAAGTATAGGCACTATGTTGTATAGCAGATCTCTAGAACTCATTAAGCTTGCATAATTAAAACTTTATACCCATTTCAATGTTTATAGAAACATTTCAAAATGAGAGAATATAGTTCTAATGTGCGAAGTGAAAAGGATTAATATCTAGAACAGCCAGTAAAATCTTGCAAAAATAAGAGAATAATTACTCTACTTTAAAAATGGGTAAAGAAGTTTTGCACAGTGGCAGTATCGTAGCCAGCGAGGTTCATCCAAGGCGCTATTATTACTAATTGAAAATGTTCCCAATACCCCACCATGATGACTTGAAATATGGTCGGCGTTGGCAATTGTTGACAGTCTTTACTGAGACTGAAGTTTAAAAAAAATGGGTAAAGAGGATAATTTTCAGAAAAGAAAATCTAGAATTAAAAAAAAGAAAAGGTGCTCAAATTCAACAGAAATCAGAGAAATACAAATTACAGCAAAAATGATACATCACTATCCACAAATAAAATTTACAGAGCCGGAAAATGTCAACTGTTAGCAGGAATGGAGGTGTAGAGATGCAAATCCACTTTCTCTGCTGGGAAGAAAGTAGACCAATGCAGGCATTCAAGAGAGCAGTTTGGCAACGTTGAGTCAAATTTAAAATATTCATAACATAATCTGCAAAACGTGTACTCATGGGTTTAGTTCCTGAAGATATTCTCACACAAATGGGTAAGAAAAATGTTAGTAAAGCTAGAAAAGGGCTGTACCCCACTGCCAAGTATTGGTTATCCAGTTAGTGCTTGAAAAACACAAGAGGTTTCATTGTAAAATGATGGAGAAATATTTAGGCAATACAACCAAAAGGATACTACCGCCGCAATAGTCACGGCAAACAAAAGGGAATGTAAGACAAAGTCCATTTGTAATATGAAGTGTGGATACATATGAGAAAGTCTCCACAGACAATTAGATAAAACCTTTATAAACTTGTGTACATGATATAATATATAATCAGAATACACAACAAAACTTTGACCCTTTAAATATTCCAACAAATAACACACTAACCTAAATGATTTTACAAGTGGTTTTACTAAAGCTTCAAGGAAAAGGTAAATTCAGAGACTAGAAAAGGGAGAATATTCCCATTTATTTCATGTCATATGAGTATGGTTTCAACCAGATCTGGGTTGAATTTCCAAATCTGCCAAATAGTAAGTTGGAGCTCTGGAATTATTTACCTAACTGTTTAGTTTTCTCATCATAAATTCAACAAGTATTTACTCAGCACATACTACATAATTCTAAGTAGTAGAGATACAGCAGAGAACAAAATAGACAAAAGCCCTGATCTTCGTGGAGTTGATAGGGGAGCCATGCGCACATCTATGGAATGAGCATCCAGGCAAAAGCCATGTGTAAGATCTTCTGGAGGGGAGTGGGGCAGAATCAGGCATGTCACCAACAGGAATGGCAAGGCTTGAGGTAAAATTATGAGAAAAAAATTGGAAGAGGTTGATGTCATCTAATTCAAAGGATTATGAACACCCTAAGACAGGCAAAGTACATGATGGGCTTTCCTCCCTCTTATTCCACTTACAGCCCACATGGAGATTGCTTACTAGTTACATGACAGGTGGATAGACAGCTAGGAAGATGGGGAAATATATAATGAGTTATATGTAATGAGATGGAAAGTAAGTACTGTTTAAACTCTTTTCTTAAATTCTGTGATTTACTGGCAGTATGTATCAAGAAAAAAACCACATGCATCTTTGTTTTGGTTTTTGATGCCACCTTTTTTTTTATTATATTTTGAGTTCTGGGATACAGGTGCAGGACATGCAGGTTTGTTACACAGGTATACTGTGCCATGGTGATTTGCTGCACCCATCAACCCGTCATCTACATTAGGCATATCTCCTAATGCTATCCCTCCTCTAGCCCCCGACTCCCCAACAAGCCCCAGTGTGTGATGTCCCCTTCCCTGTGTCCATATGTTCTCACTGTTCAACATCCACTTATGAGTGAGAACATGAGGTGTTTGGTTTTCTGTTCCTGTGTTAGTTTGCTGAGAATGATGGTTTCCAGCTTCATGTCCCTGCAAAGGACATGAATTCATCCTTTTTGTGGCTATGTAATATTCCATGGTGTATATGTGCCACATTTTCATTATGCAGTCTATCACTGATTGGCATTTGGGTTGGTTCCAAGTCTTTGCTATAAACTACATGTATCATTTAATAATTTCACCTCTCAGAAGTAACTCTTATTATGGAAAATAATTACATATACAAATATCCTTATTTTACTTTTTTTAATGTATATTTTATTGCACTTTAGGTCCTGGGGTATATATGCAGATCATGCAGGATTGTTGCATAGGTACATACATGGCAATGTGGTTTGCTGCCTCCATTCCCCCAGTCAACTATATCTGGCATTTCTCTCCATGTTATCAATCCCCAACTCCTCACCCTTTACTGTCCCTCCCCTAGTTCCCCCCGACAGACCCCAGTGTGTCATGCTGCCCTCCTTGTGTCCATGTGTTCCCATTGTTCAACACCCACCTATGAGCGAGAACATGTGGTATTTGATTTTCTGTTCTTGTGTCAGTTTGCTGAGAATGATGGTTTCCAGGTTCATCCACATCCTTGCAAAGGACAGGAACTCATCATCTTTTATGGCTGCATAGTATTCCATGGTGTATATGTGCCACATTTTCCCTGTCCAGCCTATCATCGATGGGCATTTGGGTTGGTTCCAAGTCCTTTCTATTGCAAACAGTGCTGCAATGAACATTCATGTGCATGTGTCCTTATAGTAGAACTGTTTATAATCCTGTGGATATATACCTAGTAATGGGATCCTGGGTCAAATGGAATTTCTATTTCTAGGTCCTTGAGGAATCGCCACACTGTCTTCCACAATGGTTGAACTAATTTACACTCCCACCAACAGTGGAAAAGTCTTCCTATTTCTCCACATCCTTTCCAGCATCTGCTGTCTCCAGATTTTTTAATGATCACCATTCTAACTGGTGTTCTTGATTCAACTTCTAGGTTGCAAATGAAAAACAAAACAAAACTGACAAAAACCCAAACTCCCTGAATGTGGCAGGCTCATGAGTTTTTCCTAAAACTGTCTGTACTATAAAAACTTGAACTCTAAGCCTGATGTCAGCTTGCTTTGTTTGCACACACTTAATGTGGTTTAAAAATGAATGATGCAATCAAGATGATGATCAGTAGGAAGTGAGAAATCAGTTCTGAGAAGCAGACAATGCAACAGAGGAAAACTACATCACCAATAGCTGGATCTTAAATAAAAGGGATAGTCTACATATAGAACTCTCATAGACACTTTAAATCTTCAAATCCACAAAGTACTAATATATACATTCTGGCACATTGTGTCTTTGTTCTAGTTGGTTTTGAAGAACATCTTTATTTTTGCCTTCATTTCATTGTTTATCCATTCCACATTCAAGAGCCAGTTGTTCAGTTTCCAGGAAGTTGTGCAGTTCTGAGTTTCTTAATCCTGAGTTCTAATTTAATTGCACTGTGGTCTGAGAGACTGTTTTTTGATTTCCATTTTTGGCATTTGCTGAGGAGTGATTTACTTCCACTTGTGTGGTCAATTTTAGAGTAAGTGTGATGTGGTGCTGAAAGGAATGTATATTCTGTGGATTTGGGGTGGAGAGTTCTGCAGATGTCAATTAGGTTTGCTTGGTCCAGATCTGAGTTGAAGTCCTGGATAACCTTGTTAATTTTCTGTCTCATTGATCTGTCTAATATTGACAGTGGAGCGTCAAAGTCTTCCATTGTTATTGTGTGGGAGTCTAAGTCTCTTTGTGGGTTGCTAAGAACTTTCTTTATGTATCTGGGTGCTTCTGAATTGGGTGCATATATATTTAAGATTGTAAGAGCTTCTTGTTGCATTGATCCTTTTGCCATTATGTAATGCCCTTCTCTTTGATATTTGTTGGTTTAAAGTCTATTTTATCAGAGAGTAGGATTGCAACTCATGCTTTTTTGCTCTCCATTTGCTTGGTAAATCTTCCTCCATCCCTTTATTTTGAGACTGTGTGTGTCCTTGCACATGAGATGGGTTTCCTGGATATAGCACACCAATGAGTTTTGACTTTTTATCCAATTTGCAAGTCTGTGTCTTTTGATTGGGGCATTTAGCCCATTTACATTTAAGGTTAATATTGTTATATGTGAATTTGATCCTGCTATTTTGATGCTAGCTGGTTGTTTTGTCTGTTAGTTGACACCGTTTCTTCATTGTGTTGATGCTCTTTACCATTTGGTACATTTTTGGAGTGGCTGGTACTGGTTGTTCCTTTGTTTAGTGCTTCTTTCAGAAGCTCTTGTAAGGCAGGCCTGATGGTGACAAAATCTCCCAGCAATTGCTTGTTTGTAAAGGATTTTATTTCTACTTCGCTTATGAAGCTTAGTTTGGCTGGATATGAAATTCTAGGTTGGAAGTTCTTTTCTTTAAGGATGTTGAATATTGGCCCCCACTCTCTTCTGGCTTGTAGGGTTTCTGCTGAGAGATCCACTGTGAGTCTGATGGGCTTCTCTTTATTGGTAACCCAGCCTTTCTCTCTGGCTTCCTTTAGCCTTTTTTCTTTCATTTCAACCCTGGTGAATCTAATGATTATGTGCCTTGGGGTTGCTCTTCCTGAGGAATATCTTTGTGGTGTTCTCTGTATTTCCTGGACTTGAATGTTGGCCTGCCTTGCTAGGTTGGGGAAGTTCTCCTGAATAATGTCCTGAAGAATGTTTTCCAGCTTGGATTCATTTTCTCAATCACATTCAGGTACACCTATCAAATGCAGGTCTTTTAACATAATTCCATATTTCTTATAGGCTTTGTTCATTTCTTTTGACTCTTTTTTTCTCTATTCTTTTCTTCTCATTTTATTTCATTGAGTTGATTTTCAGTCTCTGGTATCCTTTTTCTGCTTTGTTGATTTGGCTATTGAAACGTGTGTATGCTTCATGAAGTTCTTTTGTTTTTTTTTCAGCTCCATCAAGTCATTTACATTCTTCTCTAAGCTGCATATTCTCATTGGCATTTCACCAAACCTTTTTTCAAGGTTCTTAGTGTCTTTGCTTTGGTTTAGAACAAGTTCTCACAGCTCAGACATCTTTGTTATTACCCAGCTTCTGAAGCCTGTTTCTGTCAATTCATCCGACTCACTTTCCATCCAGCTTTGCTCCTTTGCTGGTGAGGAGCTGTGATCCCTTGGAGGAGGAGAGGTGTTCCAGTTTTTAGGGTTTTTACCCTTTTTGCACTGGTTTCTTCCCATCTTTGTAGATTTATCTACCTGTGGTCTTTGTAGGTGGTGACTTTTGGATGGGGTCTCTGAGTAGATGTCCTTTTTATTGACATCTACTGATGAAGTTATTTCTTTCTGTTTTATAGTTTTCCTTCTAACAGTCAGGCCCCCCTGCTGTAGGACTGCTGGAGGTCCACTCCAGACCCTGTTTGCCTGGGGATCACCTGCAGCAGCTGCAGTACAGTAAGGGTTGCTGCCAGTTTCTTCTTCTGTTATCTTCGTCCCAGAAGGATAACCGCTAGATAGCAGCCTGAGCTCTCCTTTATGAGGTGTCTCTTTGGATATACAGGGGTTGAGGAGGTAGTCTGTCCCTTATAGGGGCTCAGTTGCTGAGCTGGGAGCTCCATTGTTTCATTCAGAGCTGCTCGGCAGGTATGTTTAAGTCTGTTGCAGCAGAACTCATAACTGCCTTTTTGCCCAGGTGCTCTGTCCTGGGAAGGTGGGCTTTATTTGTAAGTTCCTGATGTGCTGCTGACTTTTTTCAGAAATCCTCTGCCCAGCAGGAAGTAGCCTAGTCACAGTCTGCCAGCAGAGGCATTGCTGAGCTGCTGTGGGCTCTGCCCAGCTGCTGTGTGAACTTCCTTGTGGGTTTTGTTTACAGAGATATAGTTAGAACTGCCTTGGTAATGGTGGATTGCCTTGGTAATGGTGGTCTGCCTCAGTAATGGCAGACTGCCTAGGTAATGGTAGACTGCCTCTGTAATGGCGCACTGCCTCAGTAATGGCAGACTGCCTGGGTAGCAGTGGACTACCTCAGCAATGGTGGACACCCTTTCCCCCACAGAGCTGGACCATCCTGGGTCCAGCTGCACTTGCTGCAAAACTCTCCATCCAGAGTGTTTGAGATTGCTGGTCTTATGGGGGTGAGAACCGCTGAGCCAGATCACCTGGCTCCTGGTTTTAGCCCCTTTTCTTTCAGTTTAATGTTAGACTCTGTCTCCCAGGCATCCCAGGCACCAGTTGAAATGGCTGCCCAGATTTGTGTGAGTTTTTTTGTGGAGACCCACTGTGCCAACTGAAACAGCCATGCTAGAAACTCATGATGCTTTTCGGCCTGGGAATCTCCTGGTCTGTGGGAAGCAAAAACTCATTTGGAAACGTGGTGATCACTCACCCTCTGTGTTGCTCCCTACACTCAAGAGCTGTTCCTATTTGGCCATCTTGGATGCCCCTTATTTTACTATTATATATTAAAGTGTAAACATAAGTAACAAAAAATCAAGGAATGGTTAATAAATACAGGAAATTCACTCAAAAGAATTAAAATGATTATTGTAAATACTCCACTGTCTAGGAAAAACTGACTTAGTAGAAAATGTAAAAGCCCTGGTAATAGAAAGAAATTGAATGGTGTTAAAATGTCAGGAAGGTTTCTGTTAAAATAATGCAAATACAGATGTCTTTTTTTTTTTTTTTTTTTTTTTTTTTTTTTTTTGCTTCTCTCTCCTTTAATAATTTGCAAGGTTGTATTTCTACAATTAAGACAATACAATCTCACATGATTTGAAAATTAAAGTTCATTATCAGATTTTTTAAATGCCGTGCTTAAGAGATGTTTTTAGTGATGATGTGGCACAACAGTTGAGCCTAGGTTATACCTCACAGGAAAAGCTGTATAATAAAGCCAATTAAAACAACATGAAAATAATTTGCTCACAAGTCAGTATAAAGGCCGGGCTATGGTTTTTCGATTCTACAGAGTCAAGAACATGCTGACAGCACAAAATCTCAAAGCAAATACCAGCTTGTACATACACATGTTACACAAGGAGCATCTGCAGGGGAATCCATGGCAGGCCAGCAGTTGGAACCTGGGGTTGGCAATTTGCTCTGTTGTCTCCAGCCCCAGTGGAAAGCCTGAGCAAAACTTATACAATCTACATTTCCAATACAAAATTACATGGACGTTGGATGCTGACATATTTCTTGCTAAATAAAGGGTAAAACTTCTGATTTATTTACATAAATAATTCAAAACAGAATAGTGCCAAGAATGAAAGAGAAAGAAAGGGATAATGCAACCCAATTTCATACCTGGTGTTCTCAAAAGCATTCACAACCACTAAAATTTTCCTAACTTTACCTTAAAGCTTGTGTTCACTTGATTTCCTTCCTACCTTAGTAGTCTCTTCCGTCAGGATCAAATCAGCTGTTTCCTGTTTATCTCCTGTTATTGACAGCACTTCTTTTTTTAATAACTGAAAATAGCAACACCTAAAAAGTATGACATAAAGTCAAGCAAAAATACAAGCCCATATGTGACTTAAAATCTACCTGTGGAAAAACAGCAAAATAGTTCTTATTAAGTCCATAGTTTATGGTAAGCTCTGGATCAGCAGAAAGTTGTTCTATGAAATAGAAACCTGAACAAGACACAGGAAAACGTGGATAGTAAGTATGCATCCTCAAGGCAGGTTTACTGGAATTAATTTTTCTGGGTTGGAAATTGACCACCACAGTGAATGTCCCTAGACTGTTTTAGGACTCAGCTTTCGATTCCCAATGTTCATTTTCTTTCTATGTATGTGTCTAGAAATAGAAGACTAAAGGAATGACAAGTGAAAATAATTACAATAAGTGACTTCAGGAAGAATTACATTTGATTTTTAAATAAAGGAAAACTAAAGATTTTCCTCTATTGAGGCCTGAAAACCATTAGTCAAGTATAATAAACAATGTTTGAGGTTTAGGGAGAAAGAATTTTAGTATTAGGGTTTGCTTCCTGACCAAATGCCTGTATCTGGTTATGATAAACAAGAAAAACGATTCTGGTTAATGTAAATAGAAAATAAACTTTTAGAAGGATATCGAGTACAGCAGAATCATCAAGAAGGATAGAAAAACAAGGTCACAAAAGAACAGAAATCAGGGTAGCTTCAGACATCTTAAGAGTAGAAATTTAATAACAATAATAAAAATAATAATTGCAACAATAACAATAATAATGAAAGCTTTTGTCTTTTGAGAGAATACTATGTAACAGTATTATAGTAAGCACTGTACACGAATTAACTAATTTAATTCTCACAATTAGTCTCAGAAGGTAGTTATTATTATTCCATTCTGAGAAAAGAAAAGTGGAGACATAATAAGAATCATCTTGCCAAAAATTAAAGGGACAAATGGTAAGTGGCAGGAAGTCCCACTCACCAGCCACTGCTGTTATCCACAACAACTTAGCTCCTTTCAGTGCTGTAAACCAAAGGATTGATTGACTGTAACCATTTTTTCCATCCTATCACTGCATTCCAGGTCCAAAGTACCAAGGAGACACTGGATCCTGCAATCTAGGAATCTGACCCCTAAATAGGGCCTAGGAGTCTACCTTTACTTCCTCACCAACCCCTGGAGGGCATATCACATCTGATACACACATGATTACTTGTGTATATTTACACACACATGGTCATTCTTTCTCACTTGGTTAGAATAATGTATCCATGGGTTCTGGATAACAGATTCACTCTTTGCTAAACAAATTTGATTCTCATGCAGACAAAGGGCTAGTAAATGGTGCACACCAAAACCCAACCCCATCTAGCTATGCCTACAATGTGACCAGGAATAAAGTGAAGAGTTAAGAAAGAAAAAGCCAGATTCCCCAGGTACCCTGTCCATCAAACCCTGGCCATTACGCTTTACAAAGACATTTCATCCTATGTTCAGACCATCCCCACACTGTATGATCATCTCCACTTCTAGGTGACGACATTGCATTTGGAGAGAAAAAGAGGCTTCCCAGAATGACACAGTCAGTCGGTGGCCACAGCGTGAGTGCTACCTGGTGTTCTCAGTTTCCCAGGCTCAGACTCCTCCTCCCCAGAACGGCTGTGTGTGTGCATCTGTCAGCAGTCATAGAAAATCAGTGCGACACACTGTTGGTGGGACAGTTGGGGTATCTGCTACAGAAGGCTGCAGCTCCAAACCTAACTCCCTGTTTTAATCTCTGTTGCAGAGAGAGAAGCTGGTGAAACCATCTGAGGCCACACTTCTGTACGTAACCCAGATGGTCTTGAAAGAATCAGTAGAACTGGTGAGAGCAAGCAAATTGGAGCCAGCTACATTTAACAGACGATAAATTTGCAGCTCTGTTCCCCCAGCTTCCTGCCTTTGCTCTTGGTGCCTAATGCTCGCTCTATCGCAGTACACTTTGATTTCTTCTGAGACTTCTGGGTTGTATTAATATTTAACTTTATCTCTCAATTCTATTTGTAAAACTGCTTTTAGATTACAGAGTGTCCACACAGACACAAGCTAAAATCCAAAATTCAAGCCCAAAAAAATGAATCTGAAAAGGTTTCCGCATCAAAGATCCCACCCAGCAAGATAAAGAGGGATGTACAATTAAAGATCTAATTCACAGGGCAAATCCAGCTGAGAGAAGCGGCGGGCAGGCGGTAGAGGGCTTCAGAAAAAATGTCTGGGTGGGTTTCCACACAGCCACATGGTGAAAGCAAAATAAGTCAAAGCCAGCCATCTGCACTTGAGAGGATGATACTGACTCCAAGCCAAAAGAGAGAGATGGAGAGAATTTTTTAAAAAGGCAATGAAATGTTGAAAACCATGGAAGTAAACACTCAAATTGAGCTTATAAACCCAACTCCATTAGGTCTAAAGAACATCTTTTTCTCTCGTCTCAATTTCACTCTCCCTCTAGCCTTGAAGTTAGGCTTTTAAATTTTAACCATAATTAGATATTTTCACAACATTTTCTATAATCTAATTTTCCACAGTTCTTTAAAGCTCTTTAAAAAAAGGTTTCCCCGTGTACTGCAGTTAAAACCAAACCACATGCAACCTCTTCCCACTTACTGACACATGACTCTACAAGGCTATGTACAAACTATGCGAGTAAGACTCTGGACTCCCATGAACATAATTGTGGGTTGTGGGATCCCAGGGAGTGTCCCTGTGCTGTGTGTAGCCTTTCCATAGCTCTTCAGTGTATCCCACCTGCTGCCATCTTGCCCACCCTCAAGGTAAAACACATGCAGCCAACCCAGGACTCCACAATCACACTCTATGTTCTCCAAATGTTGCAGCTCCATTGTCCAAGAAGCCTCACCTTTAGCTCTTTCCAATTCAGAGAGGGACACCCAACAGTCACTCCCCTAGTGTAAAGCAGTGTCTCCCACCAGCTAAAGTCAATGATGTTATTTATTAGCATTTTTTTATCATTGCTTCAAACATTTATCCCCTGTTCTCACTCCAGTTCCTTCCTTCTCTGCCATGTCCTTTGCACATCTCGTTACTCCATGACATTCTCTAAGCCTATTCCCAGGGTTGTTGGGAGTTCTGATCACAGTCCTCATCTTAGCAGTTCATCAAGGTCATCTCCTTTCCAAATAAGGAGAATGTCTAGAACTATTCAAGAAAAATACAGTGAGTGCCACACACGTAATTTTAACTTTTACTTTCTAGTGACCACATTGGAAAAAAAAAAAAAAAAAAAAACAAGGAAAGATAAATTGATTTAAACAACATATTTTTATTGAACTTAATATATTCAAAATACCATCCTGTTAATATGTGATTCTAGTTGCATTCCTAGTGTCCAACAGTGACATGTGGCTAGTGGCTGCCATATCTGTCAAGAAAGACCTAGAAGACAATGAACCCTCCTCACTATTGGTAGGAACTTCAGTTACATGATCTCATAGGTATTATTCATCCCACTTCACCATGAGAAAATTGAAAGTCAGTGAAGCTGTGCAGCCTGCCCAACCTTACACAGCTCATAAACCAAGAGCTGGAATTAAAACTAGATCTATCTGACACCAAAAGACATGGTTTTCTTCTCTCTCCATACCTCTCCCTACTTCCAAAAGAAGACTCTAGTCCTTGGTCAGCTATTTCAAATATGCAAACGCCGTCGGACTTTATTCCCTTCAGGCACAAACTATGTACCAACCACCACTGCTTCCTTCAACACCCCCCAGCTCCTGACACACATATGTACACACACACACACACAGAGAGAGAGAGAGAGAGAGAGAGAGACAGAGAGAGAGAGAGACAGAGAACTTAACCTCTGTAATTTACATGAGCCAAACTCAGAAGCACTCTGAGAGTTCCTTGACAAGTTTGTTTTTTCACCCTGACTTCCTCACGCGTTTTGACTTTTCTTAGTACCCTTTAATGCAGGTGACATGTGGCTTATTTTTCAAAACTCAATTTGAACATTTTTGGAGGTCTCTGGTCATCTTTTTATACCAAACAAAATGGTCATTTTTCAATCTCCAGTCTCCCTGGGGACTCTTTCACTGTTGAAGATCAATTTCACAATTTTTTTTACCTTCATGATAAGAAGTGTCTTGTAACACATATTAGTTGGCATTTTTTGGTAACTTGTTATTCACAGAAAGTTCTTAAATCCACTGGAAGATACTTGTTACACTTCTATCTCGGTTTCTGTTTTTAAAAGAATATATTCCCGGCCGGGCGCGGTGGCTCAAGCCTGTAATCCCAGCACTTTGGGAGGCCGAGGCGGGTGGATCATGAGGTCAAGAGATCGAGACCATCTTGGTCAAAACGGTGAAACCCCGTCTCTACTAAAGATACAAAAAATTAGCTGGGCATGGTGGCGCGTGCCTATAATCCCAGCTACTCAGGAGGCTGAGGCAGGAGCATTGCCTGAACCCAGGAGGCGGAGGTTGCGGTGAGCCGAGATCACACCATTGCACTCCAGCCTGGGTAACAAGAGAGAAACTCCGTCTCAAAAAAAAAAAAAAAAAGAATATATTCCCCACAATTTAGTGGAAAATATTTACTAACCTGTTTTGGTGTCTAAACGTTCACTTAGAGAACACTCTATATGAGGCTTCATAGGCAGATCATCTAAATAAACAGTGTGATCATTTCTAATCTGAAATGTAGCTTTTTCAACTATGACTTCATGACAGATGAATTTTGATAGAAAAACAAAAAAAATTGTTAAAATTTTTCCTAAAGCGCAATATTTTCTGTAAAAGAGTTACATATGTATATATTCATAGTTTGAATTGCAAAAAGTATTCTTGCCTAGTCTTTGATTGGCTGGATTTAGCCTAATGATTATCTCATTATCCACTTTCTGCAGCCCTGTGTTCTCAGTAAGGGGAGAAACTCTTACGTTAACAGGAAACCCATGTAATTCTCAACAAAAGTACCTTATGTTCAATGTCCTGTCCTTATTCTTTATGAGAAAAATGCATGATTATCTTTACATACTCTGCTATTGACTTCAAAATACCACTGTATTTTCATCAACTCACTGACTACCCAGGGTAATGCATCCATGTCTTCCAAAGGCCAGCATTTCCTCTGAATTTTTGTTCTCATATAGCCTATGGTTTTGCTCAGATCAGCTTTTCTATCTCTCATAACTTCAATCTAAATTTCTCTAAGGATCTTTAGTCATTTCTTTTCTTCCAAAAGACCTTGTAAGTGTTTTGCTACTTTAAGTAAAATCTGTATGTATTTAAGCTGTACATCTTTTGGTATATGTGTGTGTGTGCGTGTGTGTGTGTGTGTGATATATATATATATATATATATATATATATATATATATATGAAATGATTACCACAGTCAAACAAATTAACATATCCTTTTTTTCACACAGCTACCTTACTTTGAAGCAGAGCTCCTAAAATCTAAAATCTCCAACACACAATCCGGAATTATCAACCCTAGCTAGCCATTATATTGTAAATTATATCTCTACGCAAATTCATCCTACATAACTGCACCATATCTCCTCATTTCCTCCACCTCTCCACTGCTCTGAGGAACTATCATTCTACTCTCTGCTTGTAAGTATTTGACTGTTTTAGATTCTGCACAGAAGTGAGATCATGCAGTGTTATTCTTTCTGTGTCTGGCTTATTTTACTTAGCAAAATATCTACCAGGTTCATTCATGTTGTCACAAATGGCAGGGTCTCATTTGTTTCTAAGGCTGAATAATATACGATAATTTCTTTATTCATTCATCTGTTGATGGACACATGAGTTGTTTCCACATCTCGGCTATTGTGAATAATGCTGCAATGAACATGGGAGTGCAGACATCTCTTCAAGGTACTGATTTCATTTTGGGGGTTATGCACTCAGAAGAGAGATTGCTGGATCATATGGTAGCATCTATAATGTTTTCTGTAATCCGTGTACTAATTTACATTCCCACCAATAGTATACAATCTTTTCTCCACACTCTCACCAACACTTATCTCTTACATTTTTTATATTACCATCCTAACAGGAATGAGGTGGTACCTTATCGTGGTTTCAATTCACATTTCCCTGATTACCAGTAATGTTGAGCATCTTTGCATGTCCCTGTTGGCCATATTTATGTCCTGTTTGGAAAAGTCCTTTACTCATTTTTCAATTGAGTTTTTGGGGGTTTTTGTTTGTTTGCTGATTAGTTGTGTAAATTTCTTACATATTTTGGATATTAATCCATTAGATATATGGTTTGCAAATATTTCCCTCTACAAGCTGCATTGTCATTTTGTTGACTGTTTTCTTTACTGGGCAAAAGCTTTTTAGTTTGGAATCATCCCACTTACTTGTTTTTGCTTTTGTTGCAAAAAAAGTTTGGTGTAACATTAAAAAAAAAAAATCATTGCCAAGACCGATGTCATGAAGCTTTTCCCCTATTTTTTTCCAGAAATATATGATCTCAGGTATTATGTCTAAGTCTTTAATTTATTGAGTTTAATTTGTGTATTTTGAAAGATAAGAACCAAATTTTATTCTTTTGCATGTGAATATCTAGTTTTACCGACATCACATACTGAACAGACTATCCTTCGCCCATTGTGTGTGTTCATTGCTCTTGTTAAAAAGTAGTGGACCACTTATGGTTTTGTTTATTTTGGGGTTATCCTGTGCCATTGGTTTACCTGTCTGTCTATATGCCAGTACCATGTCTTTTTGATTTCTATAGTTTTATAACATAATTTGAAATCAGGAAATTTGATACTTTCAGCTTTGTTCTTTTTGCTTAGTGTTGCTTTATCTATTTGTTGGTGGTGGTTTTTTGTTTGTTTGTTTGTTGTTGTTGTTATGTAGTTTCATACTTATTAAAGAACTGTTTTTTCTCTTTCTGTGGAAAATGTCATTGAGATTTTGATAGTGATTACATAAATCTGTAGGTGTCTTTGGGTTAGTGTGGACATCTTAACAATATAAATTATTCCAATCCATGAATATAAGATTTGTGTCTTCTTCAATTTCTTTAATCAATGTTTTACCATCTTTTCTGTTAAATCTTTCGCTTCTTTGGTTAAATTTATTTCTACGTATTTTATTGATGCTATTGCAAATGGAATTGTTTTCTTGATGCCTTTTTCAGTTAAATTGTTGTTTGTTTAAAGAAAGACAACCAGAACATAGGCACGGGCAAAGGTTTCATGACAAAGACATCAAAAGCAATCGCAACAAAGCAAAAATTGGCAAATGAGATTTAATTAAACTAAAGAGCTCTTGCACAGCAAAAGAAACTATCAGCAGAGTAAACAGACAGTCTACAGAATGGGAGAAATTTTTGCAAACTATGCATTTGTCAAAGGTCTAATATTCAGCATTTATAAGGAACTTAAATCTACAAGAAAATAAACAACAACATTAAAAAGTGAGCAAAGGATATGAATAGACACTTCTCAAAAGAAGACACACATGCACCACATCATATGAAAAAACCTGGCCAGGTGTGGTGGTTAACGCCTGTAATCCCAGAACTTTGGGAGGCTGAGGCAGGTGAATCATGAGTTCAGGAGTTTGAGACCAGCCTGACCAACATGGTGAAACCCTGTCTCTACTAAAAATACAAAAATTACTTGGGCATGGTGGCACAGGCCTGTAATCCTAGCTACTCAGGAGGCTGAGGCAGGAGAATTGCTTGAACCTGGGAGGCAGAGGTTGCAGCGAGCTGAGATTGCACCACTGTACTCCCGACTGGGCAACTAGAGCAAAACTCCATCCAAAAAAAAAGAAAAACCTTCAACATCACTGATTATTAGAGAAATGCAAATCAAAACCACAATCAGATATCATCTCACACCAGTCAGAATGGTTATGAAAATGTCAGAAAATAACAGATGCTGGTGAGGTTGTAAAGAAACGAAACACCTATATACTGTTGGTGGGAATGTAAATTATTTCAACCACTGTGGAAGACAGTGTGGTGATTCCTCAAAAACCTAAAGACATAAATATCACACAAGTGAGCAGTTCCATTACTAAGTATACACCCAAAGGAGTATAAATCATTCTATACAGGCAACCTTGTTATCCTGGTCATGTCCAAAAGAGATATTCTTGAGAGCTTCACAGGCTGCAAGGTGCACTTCCTTTCTGGGATGGTCTAACAATCCCACCAGTATTGGGATGCCCTCGAGCTTCCACACATCGGTCTTCACCTTGTCACTGCGGTAGCATAAGTGCTGCAGGTAAGCAGCTGCATTGGACTTGACAGCATCTAAGTGAAATCCAAGCATGGCGATCACCTCTGGCAGCTCTGGCTATCTCCAGTTAGGAGGTGGGGGCCCTCCTTTGCGCAGCCTATCCAAGCTTGCTAAACTTCCTCGCTCATGCTGGGCCAAAGGAGCCGAAGAGTACTGATCTGATGGCACCTCTTCACCAATCGTGTCTTCATAGCTCCTGAGGTGCCGATGAGGGTCAGAGGGTGTCTCAGTCCGAAAGGCAGTGCCGTAATCAGACATCATGCTGTAATCCAGGTCGTCATAGCCCATACTATGCTGGTCATCCTCCAGCCCATAAGGCTCTGGATGAAAGCGATGCAGGTCTGCTCTGCTCCCACCTACCCGAACCTGGGGTTGGGGCCCATGAACATCCCGTGTACTCAGTGCCCAGTAGCCTTCCATGCTGGGCCTATACCACTCCTCAGTGTGGGTCACCCGGGACAGACTGCCATAGTTACAGTTATCACTGCCACCTGGATAACTGTCTTCATAGTGGCAGCTATATCCATCAGGAGGGTAGTGGAAGTTCCTGGAAGGGTGGCAGTGCCTGCTTGCTGCACATAGGGACCAGGTCCCCCGTTGCCATTCCTGCAGAAGTCATGACTCAAAGTCTGGATATAACAGATATAGTTAGAAACTATGTCCATGTACCCCATTGCCATTTAGACCATGCCCAAACCAGGGTCCCAATTGCCATTCTTTGGGTTATGACCCAAAGTCTGGATATAGCTAGAAACTGATGAGGCATCCTCAGGCAACCCATCTGGTCCCACAGGGACTGGCCGTACTGTCCGTGTGGCCACAGTCGTCACTACTTTCTTGACCACTGTCTCTGTGCACTGAGTGGTCCCATCATCTGAGGTCTCCGCAGAGACCACAGACATGGCTCCCTCAGCATCCTCCTGGGTTTAGGTCTCCACAATCTGCCCCGGCTCCCGCATCCTGGGGACACTGCTATACAGAAGGTGACTGTGATCCTGATGCCGGCGGGTGAGTGTGCCGTTGGCCACGTGGGTTGGCATCTTGTGGCGAGACCCGAACGCATTCCAGCTGCACCGAGACGTGGCACCATTCCTCCTCCAGCGCTCGGGTCAGCTTCTCAAACTGGGCCTCTTGTTCCTTCACAGAGGCGAAGATGCTGGCGGTCAACTCCAGCTCCGAGTGGTCCATGGAGGTAAGGGGTGGAGCTCCCGCAGGGCAGGGTAAAAAGGAAGGTGAGTCACAGAGGGAGAAGGAGGGAGAGAGACCTCCCCCACCTCACCCTAAGAGAAGGTCGCAACTGATTGGTTTCACACAGAGAACTGCCCAGTCTAGAGTCAAAAAATCATGGAAGAAGCATCCCAGCCACAGCAAGGAGGAAGCAGGAAGCAGAGAGCTCAAATGTGGAGTTCTAAAAAGCAGTTCTTTAAGAAAGAAACCCAAGGCTTCACCAATGTGCTGAGGATAAATCCTGCAAGGCAGCTGCTTTTGCGCCACCTCTTCCTCCTTTCAGGATCTTTCCTGCTCTTCTTTCCCTCTCTCTCCCTCGCTGTCTTATTTTATGCAGCTATAAAAAAGAATGAGATCATGTGCAGGGACGCAGATGGAGCTGGAGGCCGTTATCCTCAGCAAACTGTGCAGGAACAGAAAACCAAACACCACATGTTCTCACTCACAAGTGGAAACTAAATGATGAGAACACATGAACATATAGAGAGAAACAACGCACATTGGGACTTTTCAAAGGGTGGAGGGTGAGAGGAGAGAGAGGATTGGGAAAATTAACTAATGGGTACTAGGTGTAATACCTGGGCGATGAAATAATCTGTACAACAAACTCCCATGACACAAGTTTACCTGGGTAACAAACCTGCACTTGTACCCCTGAACCTAAAAGTTAAAAAAAAAAATGGCAACCAATTTTTGTATGTTGATTTTTTATCTACTGAAGTTATATATTAGTTCTAACAGTTTTTTTAATGGAATCTTTAGGTTTTCTCCACATAGAATTATGTCACCTGCAAACAAATAATTTTGCTTCTTCCTTTCTAATGTGGATGAGCTTTTTAAAAATTCTTGTTTAATTGCCCTTGCTAGTGTTTTTAGTACTTTGTAATAGTGAGAGTGGGAATTCTTACCTTGTCCCAGGACATAGAGGAAAAGCATTCAGTTCTTCCCACTGATTATTATGTGAACTCTGAGCTTTTCATAAATGGCTTTTATTGTGCTAAGAAATTTTCCTTCTTATACCTATTTTGTTGAGTTTTTTCTCATGAATGGATGTTAAACTTTATCAATTTCTTTCTGCATGTGTTGAGATTTTCATGTGGTTTTCATCTTTTATTCTATTAATGTGGTGCATCTCATTTATTTATTTGCATCTAGGAGATAAATTCCACTTGGTCATGGGGAACCATCTTTTTGATGTGTTGTCGAATTCAGTTTGCTAGTATCTTGACGATTCTTCCATCTATGTTTATCAGAGATATTGTCTTGTGGTTTTCTTTCCTGTGGTGCTTTTGTCTGACTTTGATGTCAGGGTGATGCTGGCCTCATGAAATGAGCTTGGAAGCACTTTCTCTACTTCAATTTTCTGGAAGAGTTTAATAAGGAGTGGTATTACTTCTTTGAATGTCTGGTAGAAGCCATATAGTCCTGGGCTTTTCTTTGTTGTGACATTTTTAAATCACCATGTCAATCTTCTTATTTGTTATTGCTCTGTTCTGATTTTTTATTTCCTCTCAATTCAATCTTGATAGGTTATGTGTTTCCAGAAATGTATCCATTACTTCTACATTATCCCATTTGTTGGTATGTAATAGACTTATAATAGGCCTTCTTTATGACCCATTTTATTTCTGGGGCATCTGTTGTAATATGTCCTCTTTTATTTCTGAATTTGTGCATTTGAGGAAAACCTAATTTAAGTGGTTTTCTAGAAGGTCACTGACAGCCAGTGGGCTTCTTTTCAGCCTGATTACTAAAGTGTGTTTCTCTGTGTCCCCAGTGCCTTATGTAGTGCTTGGCACATAGTTGGTGCACAGTAAATAGCTCTGGAATGAATCAACAAATAAATGGATAAGTGATTAATGAATGAAGGAACTTATGTAAAACTTAAGTCTCATGTATCTTCTGAGATACTCAACATTGAAGAATCTCATGGACAAATGATTTTGAGATTATCCTTTATACCATCTTAAGACAATGAACACTGGCATAGTTGACAAATCAGAGAAGGTGACCGTGAGTCAGTGTGACTCATCTAGTAGGCCAATGAGACCAAGACATAAGAATGCTACAGTGTCTTAAGCACATTAAAGGGCAAATATATGGAAGCTCTTAGTGGCATATTCATAGGAAGTCAACACTATTCTCCACATTGGTATTAATGCACAGATGCAAATCACATCTCTTCCCTTCTTAAAATATGTCTTTATCTCCCTAGAGCACATAGAAGTTCCAACTACCCACAATCAAGTTAGTTTCAAGGCCTCTGCTTTCTGACCTGACCCATGTGTGAGGTGTGGTACATGGAAGATCTGCTGTGCCATAGCTAAAACAGCTAAGTTCCCTGGAACACATCACGTACCGATTGGCTCTCTGAAGATTCACCTTCAGGCTCCACAGCTAACTCAGAGCCCAGAAAACCAATCAGAGGGTAAGGTGTGTTCCTATTTGAAAGGTCTAGGTATAAAGCATTAATTTGTCTTTTTCTTCACAGAAAAAAGCCTTTATATGTGTATAGTAGACATCTCATTTGGTACATTAGATTGTATATATGGTACTTGTATAAAAGAAATATAAATGTATACATGTATATGTTTATGGTACATACGTGTATACATATATAGAATGTATTCTTACAAGACAAGATCTGCAATGAACATTCTTACAACTTCTCATTTTCAAGAGAATATTTATTCTCATTTTCAAGATTAGCCGAGTTTTTTGTGGGTTTTTTTTTTTTTTTTGACACTAGCAGGGGTCCTAATAGATGCTGTTTTAAAAGAAGCTGAAAAAAAGGAAATTTTATTTGACCACAAAAACATTTGATTCTTCCCCAGACAAAGGTTCTATTGATTTTAGGATATGCAGTGAACTGAACAATTCTAATATTCAGTGATAGAGAAAGCAATGAAGAAATATATTGCGAAGTGACAGGAGTTTGATCAATTTAAAACAAAAAGCTAAGCAACATTAAAAAAAAAAAAAAACTGTAGTTAAATCAGTCAGGCTATAAGTTTCTTTCCCTCTGAGAGATAAGCCGGCCAAAAAAGAGTGTCCATTTTCTTTTGAGGAATTCAATTTATAAATCAAAATATAAGTATTTGGGTTATTTTCTACAATAGTCTTTCATTATGATCAACAACAGTGATATTGCCTAAGATAGACAATGAGAGTTGAAGGGAGTATTCTTTAAAAAAAAATGCAAGAAAGGGCAGAGAGTCAGGTAGAAGGAAGGAAGAAATGAGATGAAGAGAGAGGCTTTCAGCCAAAAGAAATTGCATCATTTTCAGTCTCACTAAAATACTAAACAGTAACCAAGGAAATAAAGAATACGATGATACAATCAAGACAAAAGATTTTAAACAATGTGATACATCTTTGCAGTTAGATGTAGCTGTGTGTGATGTTAGCTTAAAAGAAAGTGAAAGAGAGGTAAATCTATTTTTATCCTTAAGATGTACTTACAATTTTTTAAATTAATTGATTTGAATAATTAATTTGATTAATAATTAGTTGTGGATAACGAATGAGCTACAGATGTCCAATTCCAAAATCTCAAGTAAGAAAAACATGGCTTATCGGTACTTTTTGAGAAAAGATATGAGTTTATCTGCCCTTCTTTTTGCATAAACCCTTCTGTCTTTATGAAATATCTCTGGCTCCATCTTCAGAGAAATAATGCGTGTGCAGCCTGGAAAGAGAGACTGTGACCAGTTTATCAGCACAACTCAGCACACTGCCTCCCCTCTCCAGGACCAGACCATTTTCCTGGACTGCCAGGATGCGAGGATACAGACTTTATTTCCTAACCATGGTTTTCAATGCTGAAATTATTCTTAACAAGTCAATAGTAGATTTATTTTCAAGATAAATGCATAAGCTATTTGGAAAGGCATCCTATAGCGGGCATGTTGCTGGACAATTTGCCGCCAGAGTTTCCTGGAGTGTTTCAGAAGGAAGAACAAACAGCAAGGCAGGTTGTAGGGGGTGGATGGTGAGCTCCAGTGGTTAATCTGCCTTTGAATGGTTATTAATCAGCTTTGCATGCCAAAAGCTGAATATTCAGGAATGCATTCCAATTCATAATTGGAAAGTTTCATTCTAGCATTCTAACCAAATATTTGGTTCAGAGAAAGTACTCTCGTAGAGCACAGATTAACAACCTCGAGTGGCAGGCGCGGCAGTGCGGCTCACTTGGGAATCTCAGGTGTCAGTGCTCTGTGTGCTGTGTCACTGTCACACATGAAGCAGATGGACTGACGCCTTGACAACTACCAGTCCTATAAAATATGTGGAACTCCAGCCATAGGAATCAAGGCTTTTGAGGCAAGAGATAGGGTATTGTTCAAGGTCAAGGAATAAAAGAGAATAAAAATTTAGATTTCCTTTTCCCCTCATGCAGCCAACATCAAAACAGATTAAAACTGTTAAGCTCACAATTACAAGGAGAGTATGCTTTTAGCAGTACCTCGTATAACAGACCAGGAAATTTTTATAGGATATCTTTAAAAAGCCATCCCACAGTAATTCACCAGACATTTGCAGGCAATAATGAAAGTGCCTGGAATGCCTTACTATTTCCAATAACTGAAACTTAAATCCAAGAGAGTCAATACTTACATTATTTATGTTTTTCAATAAAAACTAATTAAAGATACTTAAGTTTTTAGTCATGGTAGGAGAAATGTAATTGAGCAGGTTCAGATTTAGCAAGCCATTAATTGAGTTCTCGATAAGGATCTGAATGAAGAAGGAATCAATTGCTTCTGAATTCCAGCTCTTTGGGCTCTGCTTTCTGCAAGCAGGCAAGGAAGGAAGACTATGGTGCCATCGTCTCTCAGTCTTCTTGTCTCTCGGGTGGGAAAGAATATTTTAAAGGCATTGTTAGAAACTCTCAAAAATGATGCTTGAGATGAGATTTGTTTTTAATTTTTCAGCTGGATCACTGTATCTTGAGAATGTAAATAGTGGCAAATGCCAATCATTGAACTTGAAAAAAAGAAAGAATTACCCACAAGACGTTTAAGTCACTTACAACTCCAATTCTTTTCCCTAAAGCTGCCTAGAAAACACTCTAGTTCTATTTTAAAGATGTCTTTACGTTCACAAAAGGCCATTGCACAGGCTTGCTGCTGGCTGCTGTGAAGGGAAATTCAAATTCTGGCAAACTGCTGCTTTCATCTGGTCCTTGAACAAAGAAGCTATTTTGAAATTCTGATGGCATCTTGGGGAAAACAAGACATACCCCAAAATTTAGAAAATAAACATAGCTTATTGCCTAACACTCTGCATGTAACAACTAATATCCCCAAGGAAAAGGTAGAGTCTGGTAGCAGCACCACATTCTAAAATTAAGATGATACATAGATCAAATGCAGCATTTCTCCAGTGAACCTTTGTTTACCGGTACAGGAAACCATGCCTTGACTCATAGCAGATTTCTCCAGCCCTTGCCCTGATGAGCAATAATGGCATTTAACAATCCAATGCAATGCTAAGGAATAAGGGGCACCAATTAAATGTCACAGTAGCTGACTTCAGTTTTCCTTCACAGGATGTTTCCCCCAAGGAACATAGCTCCTCTTGCAGAAAATATGCCATCAGCTTCAAATCAACAATAGGATTCTCCCCTAATTGTCCACTGTGCTTCGGCTCCACACACAGTGCCCATTGAAGACATCATTGCCTTGATAACACTCTTGACTTCCTTGGGCCACGAGAAATCACAGGTCCTCTCAACTCACTGGGCTCTCTGTGTCTTTCATTTGAAAGAGCACTGTGATATCTGATGATATGCCTTCTACTGCCTTTGCAATTATTAGCATCATGCAAATAATGCTAAAATACATCCTCATCTGCTCACCTGCAGTTCCATGTTAAACATCCATTTGCTCCACTGGAATGGAAGCCTGAAGAGAGAGACAAGAGCCAATAATGTGAGGTTTGCTGTGTTATCCAGAGAAGCCTAGCATGCATGCTGCAGGAAAGCAAAAACTACTTCTTAAATTTATACAGAAGTAAATCATACCGTTGGGTTTTTCCATGATTAGAATTTAACTTTTTTTTCTTTTTGAGAAAAGATCTCACTCTGTCCCCCAGCCTGGAGTGCAGTGTTACAATCTTGGCTCGCTGAAGCCTCTGCCTACTAGGTTCAAGCAATTCTCATGCCTCAGCCTCCTGAGTAGCTGGGATTACAGGCATGCACCGCCTTGTATTTTTAGAGGAGAGGGGGTTTCGCTGTGTTGACCAGGTTGGTCTTGAACTTCTGACCTCAAATAATCCACCCGCCTCAGTCTCCCAAAGTGCTGGGATTACAGGCGTGAGCCACCACACCTGGTCAGATTTTAATATTCTTGGTACTAATAATATTATATAGCAGCTTATACAATTTAGTGTGACTCTTACATACCAGTCCACTGTTTCGTAACACTCCGTACCCAGAAAATATTTTCCCCATAGGATTCTGCAATTATTTTTTCTACAGTGGTTGCTCTAATATGGTAGTTTTTGGTGTCATAAATTCCTTCTATGTGGAAGTAACCCCAATTGTTCATGGTATTTACAATAAAAAATGTTGTTGAAGCACAAATTTAATCTCAGCATCTGGGAAACCAAGCAAATCTAGTCAACAGCCAATGTTCACATCGCAACTGATATAGGTCCTTACCTAATCATCACAACAAATGCAAAAATACAAACTAAGTGATATTGGCAAGTTTGTTCTTGAAAGTCTGAAAAAATGGCAAGATTCTAGTTCAGTTTGCGTCAAGCATAGATAGATGTGAAAATCCGTATATTCAGCTATAACTGTTTGTAGCTCTTTTCTCTCTGAGACAGACATATGTTTATTATTTTCCTCACTTTTGAAGGGCATGAAATATTACATGCATGTAGTTGTAGTTTCACATGTATCTTTGAATACTATTTAGCTATTTTTAAAAAAAGAACCAAAACAGAGATATAAACCAATGGAACAGAACAGAGGCCTTGGAAGCAATGCCACACATCTACAACCTTCTGATCTTTGACAAACCTGACAAAAACAAGCAATGGGGAAAGAATTCCCTGTTTATCAAATGGTGTTGGGATAACTGGCTAGCCATGTGCAGAAAGCAGACACTGGACCCCTTCCTGACACCTTACACTAAAATTAACTCCAGATGGATTAAAGATTTAAACATAAGACCATAAAAACCCAGAAGAAAACCTAGGCAAAACCATTCAGGACACAGGCATAGGGAAGGACTTCATGACTAAAACACCAAAAGTAATGGCAACAAAAGCCAAAATAGACAAATGGGATCTAATTAAACTTAAGAGTTTCTGCACAGCAAAAGAAACAATCTTCAGAGTGAACGGGAAACCAATAGAATAGGAAAAAAATTTTGCAATCTACCCATCTGACAAAGGGCGAATATCCAGAATCTACAAAGAACTAAAGCAGATTTACAAGAAAAAAGAAAAAAAATCTATTCAAAAGTGGGTGAAGGATGTGAATGGACACTTTTCAAAAGAAGACATATGCGCAGCCAAAAAAAATATGAAAAAATGTTTATCATCACTGGTCATTAGGGAAATGCAAATCAAAACCACACTGAGATACCATCTAATGCCAATTAGAATGGCATCATTAAAAAGTCTGGAGACAACAGATGTTGGAGAGGATGTAGAGAAATACGAACACTTACACTGTTGGTGAGAGTGTAAATTAGTTCAACCATTGTGGAAGACAATGTGGCAATTCCTCAAGGATCTAGAAGTAGAAATACCATTTGACCCAGCAATCCCATTACTGGGCATATACCCAAAGGATTATAAATCATTCTATTATAAAGACATATGTACACGTATGTTCATTTAGTTCAACCATTGTGGAAGACAGTGTGGTGATTCCTCAAGGACCTAGAAATAGAAATTCCATTTGACCCAGCAATCCCATTACTGGGTATACACCCAAAGGATTATAAATGATTCTATTGTAAAGACACATGCACATGTATGTTCATTGTGGCACTGTTTACAATAGCAAAGACCTGGAACCAACCTGAATGCCCATTGATGATAGACTGGACAGGGAAAATGTGGCACATATATAACATGGAATACTATGCAGCCATAAAAAAACGATGAGTTCCTGTCCTTTGCAGGGACATGGATGAACCTGGAAACCATCATTCTCAGCAAACTGACACAAGAACAGAAAACCAAACAGTGAATGTTCTCACTCATAGGCGGGGGTTGAACAATGAGAACACATGGGCACAAGGAGAGGAACTTCACACACTGGGGTATGTTGGGGGCTGAGGAACTGGGGAGGGACAGTTCGGGGAGGGAGTTGGGGAGGAAGACACTGGGAGAAATGCCTGATGTAGGTGACAGGGGGATGGAGACAGCAAACCACTGTGGTATGTGTGTAGCTATGCAACAGTCCTGCAAGATCTGCACATGTACCGCAGAACTTAAAGTACAATAAAAAAAACTTACAGAAAAAAAAGAATGGACTCCTTTTATTCTCAGCAACATGGATGGAACTGGAAGACGTTATGTTAAGTGAAATAAGCCAGGAACAGAAAGTTAAACACTGTGTGTTCTTACTCATATGTGGAAGTTAAATTTAAAGCTGAATTCATAGAGGTAACAAGCAGAACAGATCATACTAGAGTCAGGGAAAGGCAGGGGGAAGAGAGAAAAAAATAGTTAAAGGCTGTAAAACTGCAGCTAGATACGAGGACTAAGTCCTAGCATTCTGTACCACTGTAGAATGACTGTAGTTAACAATAGCATATTATATAGTTTCAGATAGTTAAAATAAAGATATTTAACGTTCCCAATGTAAAGAAATTATAGTTTTGAGATGAGGCATATGCTAATTACCCTAATCTGATTGCTATACATTACATGTATCTTAATTTCACTATATACCCAATAAATATGTACAATTGATATGTATCAATTTAAAGTTAAAACAAGAAATAATAAATACATTTTAAAATAGTAATAAACAAATGTTCATCAATAAATAAATAAATAAATAAATTGCATGGAGTGGCAACCTGTTCTCTTGTATGCATTTAAATAGATAAATCCTGTTGGAAAAAGTTCCTTAAGGCTTATGAATACATAAGCCTTATTAATTGAAGGAGCTTTGGATAATTCTGATATTATCTGGTTGGCAGGATTTGTCAACCATGGTGCTGCTGACATTTTGAGCCAGGTGATTCTTTGATATGGGGTCTCCCCTATTGTGGGATATTTAGCAGCATCTCTGGCCAGTACCCACTAGATGCCAGTAGTACCACCGTAGTTCTGACAACTATAAAGTTCTTCAGACATTGACAAATAGGGGCAATAAAAGGGATTTTCAGTGAGTGCCAAAGGGGAGCAATGAAAAGGGTTTCAGCAGAGTCACAAAATGACCCCACTTGACAACCACTGCTTTAGTGCTATCTTGAAGAAAAAAAAATACCAGACAGACTATGTCATTGAAAACCGAGCAGCCCGTTGTACTAAGCATCTTACAAGCTCTGCTACCGATGATACGTTGGTGTCATCTTAAGATCAGTTCATGAAGAAGTTCTTCCAGAATACCAACTGTAAATGAAAATAAGAAGATTGCAGTTTTAAACATGCATCATTAAGGCTTTTTACTGAACCACGCTGGAACTCAGCCTGGTCACAATACTGCCATTCCACATGCTGCCGTATGTTTTGCACTTGATGGAAATAATTTTAGTTGATCCTCTCAAAAAGATTGCAAAGAAAGTCATGTAGATCTTTGTCCGTAAATGAGGAGAAAACAAGGCTTGAGACTATTAGGGATTTGTCCCAGGTTGCATAGCCAGAGAGTGGCAAGAGGGTTTAGGGTCCTGTCCTGCCTCATTTCACTTCACATTGTGTGTTCCATCAATTTCATCCTCTGTTCGTCTGCAGTTTGCTAAATTGAGATTATAGCAATTGACAAGTGTCTTGAAATTAAGCTGAGAAGACAGTGGTGAAAGTCAGCGTCTTCTGCAGCCCTGCAATGGCACCATCACTCCCCTAGCTTGGCTTGCTTCTCCCACAGCTGAGCTATTGGCCCTGGTGGCCTCCAGATCCCCCACACTATGCCATCCCACCACCCTGCCTGCAACCTGTGCCCTCAATCTCCCCTCCAAATTGTATCTCAGGAGAAACAGCACTGCATGATAGATTAAACCCTTTTCAGTTGAAACCCTGATGGTGCCACCAAGATACAGGGGGACCTTGAGGTTTGATACACCTTCTTCTCTCATGGGGCTCATGGCCAGGTCTTCCTCTCCTAAAGAACACAAGAACTCTGTCTCCTAAGTACTGGAGATGCTCAGTCAGCAGAAACTTGGAACGTTGTTTTTCTAGGCAGGGAAGGATTTTATCACTAACTTCATACCAAGTGGTGAATGGCTGCTCCTTTGTTTTCCCACCCTAGCCTTCTTTATTTGATTTTCACATGAAGTCCTTACTTTAACTAATTTAATGCATTTCCACTGGGGACAATGCAGGTGGGCATTATCAAGAAATACCCTGATAAATCGGGGTTGGGACTGCAAAGGAGCATCCTTGGCAGCACCCCCATGGCTGCTGTGTGTGCAGGCCCCGTGCCAACTCTGGGTGCCCCAACCTTGCTGGCCACCTGGGCTTTCTCCCGGTATCAACATTCAGTCTCTCCTTTCCATGACTTTGATCCATTGGCTGAAGAGTAAAGAGAAATTTTCCTATTAGAGCATGATTTTCTTATTAGGGCATGATTAGGTGTCTTGCAACTGTCTCCTAACTCAGCAGGGGCATAAAGGATGGGGCTGGGCACTGCATCAAAGGGCAGTGCTGGCCTTGCCCTTACCGCCTATAGGACAGTTGTTAGTTCCCAGGAAATGGAGCCTCACCTGGAAGGGAGGGCTGGGCCTTGTCAACTCAAAGTCCTTTCTGGCTCGGAAACTCTGTCTGACGCTCATCAGGTCCTGTTCATAGTACCAGTTGGAGTAAGCAGCCCATCACAATCTGTCTGGCTAATGATGTGCTGTAGGATGGATGGAGAAATAGGGCATGACGGGCTCATGAACAACTATGAGTGTTTGCACCTGCAGCTGTGTGCATGATTCTGCTGAGCACAGACCCAGCCTGTGCTCCCCTGGCCATCAAGGCGAGCATCAAGGGCTGCTGGAATTCCATCAGCATGTAGATTGCTGAAACAGGCTTGCTTCCCTCCTTACCCTTCCCTAGGAGAATCTTCTGAAAATCTGTCCCCTTGCCCTATGGATGTTCTTCAGAAAGGATGGGACTTCGCTACCCTCAGTGGGTTCCTGGACCAGCAACAAGGGCATTGCCCTTGTGTGTTAGAGACAGACCCTCAGGGCCCACCCCAGAAGAGCTGTATCAGATCCCCCAGTTGATTCCTGTGCAAGTTACAGTTTGAGAAGTGCAGATCTAGGCCAGGAGGCAAGCACATTGAGGTACAGTGGGGCTGTCTGTCTTCAGGAGACTGCATGCAGTGTAATTCCCACTGGAAAGAGTGGCTGTGGGTTGAAATATGCCCCTCTAACAAAAACCATATGGTCAAGTCCTAACCCCCTCATTTGGAAAAAGAGTTGTTGTGGATGTCTTTAGTTACCATGAGGCTGTATTGAACTAGAGTGTCCTTCTACAAAGGGGACATTTGGACACAGACATGCACACACAGGGAGAACACATGTGAAGAAGATGCAGAGGTGAGGGTGATGGCTTTCCGAGCCAACCCACACTGAAGACAGCCAGAGGCCACGAGAGAAGTGCTCTAGAGCCGACTCACACGCACACTCCATCTTTCACATCTCACCTCCAGAACTGAGAGATGATAAATATCTGTTGTTTGCACCACCCAATTTGTGCTACTTTGTGGTAGCATGCTAATGTGGTCCCCAAACTGATAGTGACTCAAAATGTAAGATACTTAAAACATAAAATTTTTCTTAGAGGTGCTGCACACCATTAGCATCTGAGAGAAAATATAGGAATCCTCCCCTCAAAACGTTTTTGCAAAAGCTTCCTGGAATTATAGTTTCTGAGACCTGTTGGGTCAAATGGCCTCCTCTGAGATGCCTCATCACCATCTCCTATCCCATCCGGTGCCTTCTTGGAGGCTGAATACAAGCTCTGTTTGTATGTGTCTGCTCTGAGTTAGCCTGCATCTCATAAAAGGCCATTGTTTTTAAAAAAAGGAGAGAGATCCAAGATGGCTGATTGTTAGCAGCTCGGGATAGTGGCTCCCAGTAAAAGCACAGAAAACAAGAGGATGCCACACTTTCAGACAAATTTTTGTTGCTCATGGACCAGGAGATTCCCAGTGGAGGAGCCCCACGAGTTGCCAGCATGACTCTTGTGGCCGGCGCGGTGATTTTGCCAGCGCCTCGGCGTGGCAGTTCTTGGTGCAGAGTAAACGGGAATGGTTCCCCTTTTGGCCAATGTTTGGAGCTCCAGGAAGGCAGAGTCGCCTATTATGGACTCAAGAAGGAAGCCAGACCAGAGATTCCCGGGCAGAAAAGCACCATCAATCTTAATGCCATTGTTTTAGCTGGCGCAGTGGGTTGCTCAGATTCCGGCACTGGGAATCAGTAAATTGGACATCCACTCAGAAACCTAACTAGAAAGTCAGTAATTAAAAGTTGACAGATGGATAAATTTATAATGAAAGGAAGAAACCAGCCTAAAAAGGCTGAGAATACCCAAAATCAGAAGGCTCTCCCTCTACAGGGGATTACAGTTCCTCATCAGCAACAGAACAAGGCCTGATGGAGAATGACTATGTTCCATTAACAGAAGTAGTCTTCAGAAAGTGGATGATAAGAAATTTCTGGGAGTTAAAAGAACTTGTTCTAACCCAATGAAAAGAAACCAAGAACTTTGAAAAAAGGTTTGATGAAATGCTAACAAGAATAGACAATATAGAGAGGAATATAAGCGAATTAACAGAGTTGAAAAACACAAGAGAACTTTGTGAAGTATGCACAAGTTTTAACAGCTGAATTGATCAAGCAGAAGAAAGGATATCAGAGGTTGAAGACCTACTTAATGAAATAAAATGAGAAGACAAGAATAGAGCAAAAATGATAAAAAGGAATGAGCAAAGTCTCCAAGAAATAGGGGACTGTGTGAAAAGATCTAATCTATGTTTGATAGGTGTACCTGAATGCGATGAAGAGAATTAATATAAGCTGGAAAATACTCTTCAGAATACTGTTCAGGAAAACTTTCCCAACCTAGCAAGGCAGGACAATATTCAACTCCAGGTAATACAGAGAACACCACAAAGATATTCCTCAAGAAGAGCAACCCCAAGGCACATAATCATTAGATTCACCAGGGTTGAAATGAAGGAGAAAATACTAAGGGCAGCCAGAGAGAAAGGTCAGGTTACCCACAAAGGGAAGCCCATCAGACTCACAGCAGATCTCTCAGCAGAAATCCTACAAGCCAGAAGACAGTGGGGCCAATATTTAACATCCTTAAAGAAAAGAACTTTTAACCCAGAATTTCATATCCAGCCAAACTAAGCTTCACAAGCAAAGGAAAAATAAAATCTTTTGTGAACAAGCAAGTACTCAGAGATTTCATCACCACCAGGCATGCTTTACAAGAGCTTCTGAAAGAAGCATTACACATAGAAAGGAACAACCGGTATTAGCCTTTCCAAAAATATACCAAAAAGTAAAGAGCATCAACATAATGAAGAATTTACATCAACTAATGGGCAAAATAGCCAGCTAACATCAAATGGCAGTAATCCTAAATTTAAATTGACTAAATCCCCAATCAAAAGATGCAGCCAAAACCCATCAGTATGCTGCATTCAGACCCATCTCACATGCAAGAATACATGAAGACTCAAAACAAAGGGATGGAGAAAGATTTGCCAACCAAATGGAGAATAAAAATAAATATAAATAAATAAATAAAAAGCAGTGGTTGCAATCCTCGCCTCTGATGGAATGGATTTTAAAGCAACAAAGATTAAAAGAGGACATAATGGTAAAAGGATCAATGCAACAAGAAGAGCTGACGATCCTGGATGTGTATGCACCCAATACAGGATACATAAGACTTGTAAAGAGACTTGGACTCCCACAGAGTAGCAGTGGGAGATTTCAATATCAGTATCAGATAGATCAACGAGACAGAAAATTAATAAGGATATCCAGGACTTGAACTCAGATCCGGAACAAGTAAACTTAATAAACATTCATAGAACTCTCCACTTTAAACACACAAGATATGCATTCTTATCAGTACCACATCACACCTACTCACAGGTTTAAATGAAATATTGGTTGGCCATTATTAAGCACAATTGATGGTATAAGGGAGGTTTTCAATACCCATTTTTAGACTGCATTCTAGCTTGGGCAATTAAGCAACACTCCTGTTCTCTCTCCCTCTTTCTCTTCCTCTTTTTTCCTGTTCTTCATTCCTTTTTCTTTCTCTCTTTCTTTTAAAAAGAAAAAAAAAGAATTTTTGAATTTAATTAAATAATACTTCTTAATAACATACTTGGTTCATTTGCACAGGGTACTGCAACATTCAAATGACTTCCACTTATATGATGAAAAAAAAAAAAAAAGCCCATTGCTGCCTAAGCAGGATGGAGTCTGGGGTAGAATGATACCACAATAATAATGAAACACAAAGTTTCACAGCCCAGGACAAGCTGGCAGAACCCGTTTATATAATACTAAAATAGTAAGCACTGCATATTCAAAGAAATTCTTATTTCACACCACTCAGAGGTGGATTTTTTTTCACTGGTTGCTCTCACAGTGACTCAGGACCCTAATTTATTATTTATGTGGTTTGAAAGATGCCAGCTGTCTGACATTTAAAAAACAATTGTGACATACAGCATTGTGTTGGAGACTTTAAATATATTTTTAAAAAGTAATCCTTTAAACAAATCCCACAAATCTATTTCTACACCCATTTAAGACATGAGGAATTAAAGATCAATACAGATAAGTGAATTGTCTAGACTGCCAGAGCAAGTACTGAAACTTTTTTTTCAGTTTTCCTTTCTATGCCCTGTGTCAGTAAGAGCTGTCTGTCTTGCTTTTGTATACTCAGGTCCTGGCACCATTCGTTGCCCGCAGAAGCACCCAATATAATAATGGTTCGTGGAAATAAACAGATAACGCTTAAAGAGCAAAATGTCCTGCACATCCATTGCTTTTGAACCCTAAGAGTGTTAAACTTTCATGCAAGAATGGGAGGGAATCCATTAGCTATGTATGACCTTAGAGAAAAGTGACACATCTGAGCCACCAGCACCAGTAATAGCCTCAAGGGCTTCGGGTTTGTATTGCTTTAGCAAGTGACAAGGAAAACCCGTGCAGGACAGAATGGGGACACTTTGCAGAGTCTGTGACAGCTGAGCCTTCACTGCAGAAGTCCGCCCTCCCGTGGAGAGAGGTGGGAGGGTGCAAGAGTTAAAGGCATGGACTTCAGCATTCCAGATCTCATTTCACTCCTGGCTCTGGCCGGTATCTTAACTCTGCTGCATCTCAGTTTTCTCCTTCATAAGATGAGGTTCCGGTGGTATCGGCATCTCAAGGTTCTTACGAGGATCCAAGGAGGTACTGCTGTGTGTCTGCACGAAGCCTGACACAACATAAGCATTCGGGCAGGGCTGCTCCTCGGCGTTGGTGGTTGAACTGTGCACTGTCCCTGTCAGAGGACCTCAGCGCCCCCAGTATTAGCACTCATTGCTTGTCCAAGGCACCCCAGCAGGACTCCCTGTCCACTGTAAAGATCCTTGTGGAGATCCCAAGCCTGATAAATGGCCCCTCTACAGCTCCCTGCATGCTCTGCATGCAGCACATACCTGCCTCTGATGCTTGAGAGCCCACTCCAGCCATTCCTTGAAATCTAACCTTTGACTCACTCAAGTGCATTGGGGATCATCCTTCTAGCGATCTCAGGGACCAGCCTCCCTAAACACCCCAGTTTACTCAGTTCAGCTGCCTCTGCCACCTGCTTCATTAGGCCCTACAAATGCCACAGGCTGTATTTACGTGGTTGTTTTCTGCCTGTGATTTCAAATGGCCTAATAGTTGCCTTAAGATGTGTTCTACAACTGAAATATGCAAAGAAAAACTGACTGATTGCCATGTGTATTTCATAAATTCTAAGTTCCATCTCTTGCAGGCATTCTCAGTTGCATTTGTTAGATATCAGGAAAACCACTTTTCTCTTTTCCTGCGGGTCCTCGGGTTGAACCAGTGAGGACACAGTGCCCACAACGGCTCAGCAGGAGCTGTGGGAATGGTGCCCAGCAGGTGGAATCTGACCTTAAAGTCTTGATTTTTAAGGAGAAATGACATTTAGTTCCTGAAAAAAAAAAAAAAAACAATGTAATGTGGCATTGTTCTTGAGAATAGATTTAAATCCAACCAAAACACAGGTACACTTCTGAATTACTGATGGGAGAAAATGGTGTTCGCTTAGGTTCCTAGATCTTCGGATTTCCAACTACCCTTACACCCTGAAAGGAGATCAAGTATTTCCTTCTTAAAATATAACTCAATATTTAAAAAAAAAAAAAAAATCCCCTTCTCTAAAAGAGAATTTCCATGTCAGGGTAGGAGTTTCTTGTTTATGCTTTTGAGTTATATTTTTTATGAAACTTCTTTTCCTAGCACAGAACATAAACTGTTAAGGCAGAAAGATACTTCTTAAGTAAAATGGCAAAATGTAGTGTGAATCAAAATCACCTTGAATGTTTGTGAACTTTTATCATGGCAGGATCAAAAACCATTCTTCTGCGTAGGAAGAATGCGTAGGATGTGCGTAGGCTTGTCAGCAGAGGGATTCTAGTAATATTAGATATTATTGGGTTTTCCAAGTAGACAATAACTTCAGTAGTACCAACATTTCTATCCTTTGGCTCAGTTCGATCTGATCTTCAAAGAGTCCTTATGTAACTTAACGATGGCCCATAACATCCCGTGTTCGTCAGGAAACATCAGTTCCAACAGATGGCCCAGCTCCACAATCAGTAAAGCCAGGTCCCGGTGCCATTCTTAGACCTCCCTTCTATGGAAGGAGCTGCTTGGATGCTGCTGCACCACAATCTTAGCCTTGTTCAGAAAACATTCTCTGCAGATAAACACGCAGAACACAGGAGCTTCTGTCCTTGTGGAGTTTGGGATGCGCCACCTTTCTCGCTCAAAGATGCATTCTTATTCACCAGCCAGAAGCTCTCCAAGCCCCATTGTTGAGGGGTTTTATGAAGGCTGCATGGCGTAAGCATGACTGATGAAATCCATGGCCATTGGTGATTACGTCCACCTCCAGCCTCTCTCTCCTCCCTGGAGGGAAAGGGCAAGACTGACTGTTCCAATCCTCTCATTACATGGTTTGTTCCCCTGGCAACCAGCCCCCACTCTCTTCTTTTAATTTCTGTCTTTCTCTGGTCATTAAGCAAGTTTAAAGCCTCCCCCACCCCTGTTTAGCTGGCATGCCAACTTCTTCTTCCTTTTTTTCTCATTTTAATTCTCAGTATACTCTAAGATTTCTGATGGTTCTTTGTACTTATTCCAAGTTTTCTGCCTATTTTTTATTCTAAAATTCAAGCTGTTGTAAAATTAATATAACACATGACCTAGAAGATGCATTCTCTATTGCTAAGCTTGCCAGGCTGGAGTCAGGCTATGTGGCCTTACATGGGACCCAGAGTCTGGGAGCACTCGCATGCGGCCCTGACTTGGGCTGAGCCCCAAAGCCAGAGAAACCAGGTGGTAGGTCTTGAACAGGCACTTACCCCAAATCTCCCTTGACTAACCTTTGGACTCTACAAAATGATGTATATGAAATATGTAAAAGTATTTTTACGTATCATATAAAGTTACATAAAGTAATACACCTAAGGAATATTCACGTGTGTGCAGTTATAAATATTATACCAGATATACCACTCCATAGGATGATAAATATTATCATTCTGTGACTTAGGGGGAATGGCTGCAAATCAATGGAAATCTATAAAACACCAAAGACAAATGTTGAATTCAGTCAGGTTTCCAAATTTGACTTTAAAATCATATTGATGTGAAATGCCTCACTACCTTTGAAAATGGTTGGGACTCTCAAAGCATCCAAAAGGGGCCAGCTTAAAGCTTACGATTTAATAAGTTCTAGCTCCCGTGAGGGGCATGCCTTACAGACACACTGTCAATTCTCTGACCTAAATCCCAAACCAGGTCAGGTAATTAAGAAGTAAACTTGCATTTCTATGCAATTGTTTGCAGGTCTAGAGATTGATGCCAATGATTAACATTTTGAATGTAATCGGTTGGCGATAGATAAAGACATTTGTCAAGTTCTAGCAACCGCAAAGTGCTTTACCCGGGGACAGTGACTAATAAATGTCAGGTTCGGTTTTTGTGCCTTCCTCCACCTGGACCTTGAAGGTTGCCTCTGGTTATGTGACATTTAAAATCAGCTCTCCCTCCCCTCGAAAAAATAATCAGTAAAAGAGATACGAGTCCAGGAGATACGAGTCCAGTGAGAAATTTAATATTTAATAGTTATTGTTTCTTTAATTTGTCTGCTTGCAACAAATTAATATGTCAAGTAAACTCATTGCTTTTTGCCAAGTCTGTAAAACTACACATATAGGCACAACATTCCATCAGATGGCATAAAACATCTGTAAGTGTGACACTCAAGAACTCACCATGTGTAACCTTTGGAAGAGGCACAGCCCATCCTGAATAAAATGTCTCCCTCACTCTCAAGGCAACCCCCCATGCGTGCATGGCACCTTCAGGGAAAGGTCACAATTGCTCTTCAGAACTGGAAACTGGTGGGGGTAGAAAGAAATGACTGCCTTTTTCGCCTCAGATCCTCTTGGGTGTCTGATCTCTTGGTTAAGAGCAAAGGCCCCCAGTGAGGCAGATTTAGGTTCAAATCCCTTCCCTTCCACTCATTCTCTTTTGAACTTGGGACTCATTTATTAATTTTTGAGTCCCAGTTTCCTGAATTCGGTAAAATGCAGGTAATATGAAATGCCAATACCTAGTCACTAGGTTATTGCAGGGCCTGAAGGAGACATTGTAAAACTCCTGGAAAGTCACAAAAAATGTCAATACACACAATCCTAACATGTGATCTTAAAACTCATTTCACCAGGGACCCATCCTGTGGATTTCTCTCACTGCCCCGATTTCTCAGTAGAACTTTCTTTATTCTTGGTAAGCATTTGGCCACCTTACATTATTTTCATTGTGCCTCTCATTTTGTTTGTTTGTTTACTCTTGTTTTTATGAGACAGTCTTGCCCTGTCGCCAGGCTGGAGTGCACTGGTGCGATCTTGGCTCACTGCAACCTCTGTCTCCCAGGTCAACCAATTCTCCTGCCTCAGCCTCCCGAGTAGCTGGGACTACAGGCATACACCACCACGCCTGGCTAATTTTTGTATTTTTAGTAGAGAAGGGGTTTCACCGTTGGCCAGCCTGGTTTGAACTCCTGACCTCATGATCCACCCACCTTGGCCTCTGAAAGGGCTGGGATTACAGGTGTGAGCCACTGTGCCCGGCCTATGCCTCTCTGTTTTATATATGGTGTTTTTTTTTTGTTTTTTGCCTTTCTGATAAGACTTTAAGTGATTCCAAAGGTGTCCATGCAGTGCTAGCAATGTAGTACTACATCACATTGTAGCATGAAAGGCTGGACTGGCAATCCAATTCAAACTGCCTGTGCCCCTTCACGGAGCACTTGCCACCTCCCTCTGCTCTAGACACTCCCGCCACACAGGTATTTTGGAGCTCCTTGAATCCATGTCACCATTAGGGCCATTTCATATGCAGTGTCTGCACTGGTGTTTGCCCTTGCTCCTGCTAATCCCCACTCACCTCCAGGTTTCAGAGTGGCATTGTCATACTCTGATGTTTGACACCCCTTTCTAACATTCCCAGAGGACACTGAATTTCTCATTGATCCTGTCTGTTAAACCGGTAATCACTGGTTTGCTGTCTATCTTAACGCAACCACCTCTGCCTATGGCCAATGTTGGGGGGAAATGGATCATGTCTCTCTTGCTGACTGAGCTCTGAGGCCTCTGTCCAGTAGCTGGCGTGTGGGGCATCAATCATATTGGATGAAGGAGAGAACAATGAACAGATGAATCAAGTTACACACATTCCGATGATGACTTTGAAACCAGCACTCAGCTTCCTGTTCCCCTCTGGCCTGTTTCCACCTTCAGAGGTGACACCCCTGAGGCCCCAACAGCACCTTGGATTGGGCATGTCTTTCTGAAAACTTTTTCTGGGCTGTGCTGGCCCCAACTGCAACAGCACCATGGCAGGAGGACGTGTATGCAGCCAGAGAAGGTAAGAGGGCCAGCAAGCTCAGGATCCATGGTTCTGAGCAACGCCTGAAGGCACTCAGGAGAACGCTGATTAAAGCAATGTCCTTGCCCCTTGCAGGCACCCAGAAAGAACATCCATGAGTCCTTTATTTTCATGCTCCTATCACATGTAGAAAATAATGTTGACGATCAAACAGCTTATTGAAGAACCCTATGACCGGCACAGTGATCCTTTGTTATAAATATCTGCAGGAAAGTAATCTTGTTTTAATCCAAAACATTTTGAAATACATGGAAGGGTTGGGCCGAGACCTGGGGATAGCACACACCATCAGCACAGACACATGTGTGTCAACACGTGGTGGGTCCACAGTTGTGTGACTGGGAAGGCCTCTTCCTTCCTCAGCCCAGCATTCTCATGCCTTCAGCTATAAAGGAGACGTGTGTGTTGACTTAGGACCTGGGGTGGGGGCTCCTAAAATATAGGTAGGACTTTCCTAGTCGAATATTCAACGATTTGTTATTCTTTCAGCAAAGAGTATCAGGCTGAGTCAATGTAAGAAAACTGAGCCAATGCACTTTCACTTCCCTGTCATTTCATTTTGTGTACCAGACAAAGATTGATGGCCTGAAAGGTATCAAGGAAAACAATAATCATAAAACTACAAAAATCTCCCCAGTTGTAGAAGCACAGATACTTGAATTCAACTATTTTTTACAATTTCCTTGGAAAGACATGCAGTCTGTGATCTCCTTTAACCCCTGTAGGCAACTTGACTCTTAATTTTCAGTATGCTTTCCCAGGAGAGATTCAAAGCTACTTTGATCAAAGTTTCAAAATGCTGCTGCTACCAGTGAAAGAATTGAAATTATAAAATAAATTTATAAAATAAAACTATAAAATGCATATTACCATACTGTATATGGTCCACGCATTACAATTTATATTTGATTAAGAAAATGTTTGAAGACTTTCTTAGCATGATTAAGAAGAGGCAAGCAATCAAAAGCACTGTATAAAAACCAGCCTCATTTCATAAAGAAGATATTTTCTTGTAATGACTTTCTGACTAAATTAACTAATGCCTGGGCCAGTGCATTAAGAAATAAATTATCACCATGATTCCTTCTGACTAGGAAAAGACTCTCCATGTGGCTTTGCCTGTGGGAAGGAAATTCACGAGCTGAAAGATGTGGGAAGCTACGTTTCTTATTTTATAATAATTAAAATTATTTTTTATTTCTTCACACAAAAATCAATGGTTTTTTTTTTTTATTAAATTTGATCTTGCAAAGGAAAGAGGAAAAAAAAAATCCTTTTATTATGAGACCCCAGTGGGCTAGGGCTCAAAATTTCCTTGAGTGTTCTCAGCACCCTATGGTCAGCTTGGGAAGAGTAATAAACAGCTTGATATTAAGTGCCCCCTTATGAGGCATGGATATACTGTTAGAGGCAGAAGCCAACAGACAGGGTTCAAAAGTATGTCTCCAATAACACCCCAAGCCAAGGTGATCCATCAAATTTACTACAGAGTGGAAAAATCTGACAGCTCAATTTCATGTCAAAGCTCTTGAGGGAAACCTGATTGAATGATAAAATAAAAATAGTATCTATTTTTATTGTATGCATATAATCAATACAGTGTGCACTCTTCATAATAGCCATAAAACCATCTTAAATGTGAGGGTATTGAGGTTCTGAGTGGTTACAACTAACCGGTTACGCGGTAATTAAGCCAAAGTTGAATCCCAGTCTCTATGCTTCTCGAATATCTTTCCAGACTGGGAAAACTGGGAGGCGCTTAAGAGATTCTTGGTTGTTTGCAGAAAGAATCTGGGCTCCTAATTCTACAGAGAAGCATCTCAAGTTATGTTTCTAAAAACGTGAATGAGAGGATGGCTCTGGAATGGTGTTACCACTCAAGTCCAGAGCTAAAGAGACTCAACACACACTCCATATCAAAAGGGCAGGAACAGCCTCAAAAAGAGAAAAGAGAACCAAGCACTCAATTCACCCAGTAAATAAGACCCATAGGAAACATTTAAGAAAGTGTGGGAACAATTGCTGCAAAGGAGCCTGAGAGACCTCTTACGGGACATTCTTGACCTCACGTTCTGGTCCAGGATGCTTTGGCCTGGATCAGAATCCAAGCTGAGAGGCCAGAAGCATGCAACTTGTGCATCAGATCTTAAAAGCCCAACAGCAGCCAGCCATTGCTGTCATCTTCTAAGCATATGACCTGGGGCTATGAACCCTCAGAGGCATTAGGCTGGAGAGAAGGAGGAAGAACAAACAGTTCTAAACACTAATCAGTTGTTGAAACTGGTTTGACAATTGTTGAGCCCTTCAGCTTCCTGAGTGAGGAAGTCTTTTCTTCCCTGAAGTCAAGAGCAATTACTAGCTGAGCAGTCACGATTCTGTTCTAGTAGTAGGTAAGGCTTCACATATAAAAAGTCCAATTTTCAAATTCTTTCATCGGAACCCCTACTAGGGTGCTCTCCTCAAACATTAAAAGGAAGAAGATTGAAACGTGGAATCTTTGAGGTCAGAAGAGCCAGAGATGAACAGCTAGGTAAGAAACATTATTCTGGCCCTGTTTTCTTGAAACAAGAGCTCTTACATTATTTCCCTTTAAACTAAAAATAATTCTTCCTTTCTTCTTTTCCTTACAATGAAAGAAATAATATTCATTAGAGAAGAATTATGCAACATAGACAATGTAAAATAATGACAGAAATCCACATTTGTACCACTCTGATATAACAGTTGTACTTTGTCATTTTTTAATTTGTAAATCTTATTTCTGAAGGAGGGGTGTGTGTGTGTGTGTGTACATGTGTGTGTACATGCCCATGTGCTCAAAAGGATTATGAAGAGGAAGGGGATTTCCCTCTAGAGGGAAACGTGATAGGGTTTGAGGGAAAGCCCAGCTGGGAGAAATTCCTGGTAGCAGGCATTTCATATTGGTGCTAGCTAATATTAAATAATGTGTTGTTGGCTAGCTTGTGATATAACATTGCCCCACCACTTCCACTATCTCCCTACCTTCAGCCAAATCTTCTCTACACAATGCCTTCTCTGGGTGATATTTTGTTCAGAAAGAAAGGTGGGGGAAGGCATTGTGATAAATTTTTAGTTGCATTCAAGTGGAGAGAATTTAACAGTCACAGGAGCAGAGTTGCAGAGTGGAGAAGGAAAGTTCAGTAGAAAAATCAAATAGACTTGGAAAGCTGGAAGCCCTCAAACAATCCTTCTTGGTTTGGGAATAGAATCTGGGCTTCTTACTCTACAAGAGAAGCATCTCAAGATTGATTTCCAAAAATATTAATGAAAGGATGACTCTGGAATGGTGTAGGATCTGGGGACACAAAAGCTGCTGAGAAATCTCAGCTGGTCCCAAGAAGCCCAGTGTTGAGGCACCCCATTTCACAGAACACAGTCCAGCAGTCCAGCAACCAAAAGTAACTTGTACTGTAAGTGTTCATGCAGTCTTTCAAAACAATGCCTAACTGAGTGTAAATCTGGGCTATAACCTTGGGGAAGGTAATTACCTTCTCTGAACCTCACTTTCTCCTTTGTAAGGTGGAGATAGCTATACCTCATTCACACTGTGGTGGAGTATGTGAACTAATGATATAAGGGTAGTGTCTTAGTTTATTGCTGTTGCTGTAAAGCAATGCCTAAGCCTTGGTAATTTGTAAAGAAAAGAGGTTTATTTGGCTCACAGTTTTGCAGGCTGCACCAGAAGCACGGCACCAATATCTGCTTTTGATGAGGGCCTCAGGCTGCTTCCACTTATGATGGAGGCAAAGTAGAGCCAGCATGTGCAAAGATGACATGGAAGCAAGAGAGAAGTGGAGAGGGTCAGCCTCTGCTGTTAAAAGAGAATGGCACAAAGCCATTCATAAAGGATCAGCCCCTACAACCCAAACACCTTCCATCAGGCCCCACCTTTAACAGTCTGGGTCAAAATTCCACATGAGATTTGGAAGGGGAAAAACATCCAAACTGTATCAGGGAGCTAGAACAGTGCATGGCACACAGTTGATGGTTCATGGACAGGAATTTCCATTCCTCCCATTGGTAGCGCCTGTGCTGAGCTTTTTAAAACTCATTTGGCTCCCAGCAGTGTTCATATAATGGTCATTGCTCACACTGGAGTTTCCTGGTGTGAACTTTCAGGATTTATATGTCACCTCCTTTGGATCAGCTGTTCAGTGCCTTTAAAAAGGGTAATATCATAAGTTAATATGTTTGTTGGCAACAATATTCCTGTGAAAGAAAACTTGTCAGCCCCCTACTTGGACTATCAGTCTGTTCACTTTCAAATACCATGCTTTGGAGATTATCTAGACAAGCTGGAACAAGTTGAAAGAAAATACAGCAGTAAAAGGAAACCCCCAGTTTTGCTGCATGTGAAATAGCTGCAGAAATTGTGCTGAAGAGCTAAGAGGAGAGGAGATTCAGGAAACTATAATCCTCATTTTCAAGGGGCATAGCTTGGGACAGATATGAGAGTATTTATGTTCAGTAATTTTCTGTAGGAATATAGTGTCTGTGTTCTAAGGGTGTATTACTGGCTCACCAGAGGACAGTGAAAGCCATTTCCTCAGCTGTGGGCCTAAGAGACCTATAGCTGCTGTCTCCCTGACACCTAAAATCCAGGGGTTCTAAGAATCAGAGATATTCGAAATAAAGAACTGATGACCCATGAAACACCCGAGCAATGCCCAGCAATCTATGGGGTTAACAGCATGGAAGTCTGTGGCATAAAGGAAGCCCAGCTGTCTGCATCATTACCTGCCTATTCCTTGACAGACATTACAGTGATCTAAAGTATATCTTGTGCTGATTTTGATCAGGAGTATATCTGAATCATTTTTATTTGGCCTCCAAATAAAAAAGAACTAAAACCAAAAATAAAGCCAAAACTCCTCTAATGTAGAAGAAGAAAGGGTACCATTAGCTTGTCTACATTATCTCAGAGGCTAAAACTAGGACCGCTGAGTATAAGGAATAGGAGAAAATATTTATGCTCGGTGTAAAAAGGAGCCAGACAAGTGGAAATGTAGAGTTATCTCAGCAAGTGGTGAGTTCATCAGGGACGTATTCAGATAGAAGCTGTGCGGCCACTTAGCAGGAATGTGGCAGATAACACAGAATGACTTCACAGTCCTCAGCTAGGTCACCTTGAGGCTTCCTTTTACGTCTGAGAAGATATAGAATTCTAACACAAGACCACAATAAAAAGGATACCTCCAAGCAAATAGCAATGTAGGACCATAGGGTCACAGGTCAGTGTTGCAGGGATCTTCAGTCTGTCAAGGTCCTACTGTGTCCCTCAAACAAGACTGCCACAAGATAGAGTGCTGTCTGAAACTTTACCTATTAATTCTGTCACCTGGGCATCATATATCAGACAGTCACAACTGATGTCTATGGTCAGGAAAGAGACTGACTCCCCCAGATGACTTGGCCTAGGAACTTTCAAAGGAGACACTTTGAAATGGGTGAGTCCAGACATCAGCATGTGTATCCTGTTGAGAAAAACATTCATTGTGTATTCCAATACGTTTCTCATATTTATCTCAAGCTTGCGATGACGACAGAACAAGACAGAATGGGGTGTCTTGAAGAGAGGAATGTGGGATCCATGCAAGGGGCCAGGTTATTCACTTATCAATTAAACTTATGAAGAATAGTAATTCTTTCATTATAAGTGAATAACCTGCCACTTTCAATGAACAAAATATAATCATCTACATCTTCCCTGTCTGTAAATTCTGCTCTTTTTGGATTGTTTTTCAGCCCATATCCTCAGCACATTGTAAAATGCCCACCATGCTCATTCAGGAGAATAAGACAAAGTTTTCCGTTTTGCATCGGATTGAAATACTGTTGTTTTGTTTTTTATCATCAGTATTATTAAGAGATTTTCAGTTCAGCCCATGCTCCTGTACTGAGGAGGGATAGCAGGGCCTGTCATCCTCCTTAAACTTGGGTGCTCCTTGGGACGCCAGCTCTACTGGGATAACTCAGAAATCCCTGACACGTAGCTTAAGTTCCAGGTCAGCCCCTTCCATACAACTTCCCTCTGCGCTCCACAAGGATTTCAACAATCTCCAAATGCCAGAGGCAGATGTCAGAAGCTGCCAGAAGGAGCAAGCCAAGACAGCTGTACTACACCTTCGCGTCTGCTGTACAGGTTCTCAGACAAGGCAGCACCCACTAAGCCCTGCTCTGCTAAGGCAGACGGCTTCTAGGAAACACAGAGCCATTTATTACCTCATGCAGGTTTTGCATAACTTGCTTATGAACCGTGGCGCATGTCCAGTTCTTTGTCCTTGTTCTTATACAGCACAATGAATATATCATTCCATTAGCCCACAGCTTAGAGCCGATTTCACTATCATCATCCGTTTAGGGCTTAATAGTGTTTACCAAGGCTTTAGCAGAGCTCTTTGTGACATGCGGCAGAAGCCAGCCTAGCAACTGTAGCTAACAGGCTGGGAGTGGAGCCATGCCAATGCAAAATCAGTGGCTTACAGCATCTCAAGGCATTTGACTGGCATGCTTTGAAAAATCAGGGGTGCTAACAAAAGAAAATAAACTGCTAGGGACCAAGGCGGACAAAGGAAATAACAAGCAACATATTGGGAAGCATTATAGTTTTTAGCAGCCTTGGATGAGGAGGAGGAAGGAGGGGAAAGAAGATGATGTGGCCCATTTATCAGACCTCTCAGTGGGAGTTGATGTCGGGAGAGAGCATTAGCACTCGGTAACAGCCACCCACAGGCACTCGGCGTGATTCAGAGATGTCTGAGCTGGGGCTGATGGATGCAATCGTATGTGCCCCACTGCCCACCTCTGTGGCCGTGAGACCACCTCCATCCACACTGGGACACACGCCAAGCCCACCGCCTGCAGGGCCACGCTGTCCTTCCTGGTCTTACCTACCCTCACCCAGGACCTTAGGCTACCCGGAGCTTTCGAGCTAACTCCCTCCCCAGTCCTTACCAAACCCCATTTGTGAGCTAGGTTTCCAGAAAATTCACTCTCACTAGTGCCAATTTAAATCGGTTTTCTTTTCTAATAGCTGCGTTTTGGTGTTTGGTCACCTGATGGCAGATTGGAAGGACACCTTCCCTCTCAATGGCAATTTCAGACACAGACATGCCTTTGTTTTGAGAAAGGGCTGGGCTATAGTTCTGTGCAAAAAAATGTTAAATGTAAATGTTCCCATGAGTCACCTGCCCACCCCGAATCCTATATTGATTTCATAGGAATCTTCTAGAAACTGATACTTCATTAGCTTCTTCAGGTTTTTCAGATGTTACATTTTTGTTTTCGCTTATTTTTGTTCCTATCTCACCCAATTCTTAAGAGAACAAATACACCTTGGGAATCAAGGGAAGTCCAGTTTCCACTTTGTGCCTTGTGTCCTGACTGCGTTTGCTTCTCAAAATCCTTCCGGGAAGATGATTTTCTGTTAAAGGTGGCTGACGCGAGTCAAGGGCCGTGCAAAGACCGTTTAGACGTGGCTTTCTACTTTTCACTCAAATCCCTTGAGGGCTCTCTACTGGTGCATCCCAGAAAAGAGAGTTACCCCTGAGGGGACAGTTGTAGATGGTCTCCAAGCTCTCGGGTGTCTTGAGTACTGGGCCAGGTGAAGCTTCGCAGGAGCATGGTCATCGCCATGTTGCAGAGACGTCCTTCACTCCTTGAAGGTGCCTTATGATCTCTGCACCAGCTTCCTTCATATAATTTATGTTTTACTTTTCTCACCATTAAAATTGAAATAGTAATAGAACCCACAGCTTGCATTAATAATTGATCTCTCTCAATTGGCCCACTGCTCTGAGAGACCAGGGTCAGACACAGAGCTATTAGGGGTGAACTCGGACATGCATGCTCTCACCCTGAGCTCTCATTACAGCTGCAGAGTGTCCACAGGGCGATGAGTGAGAACAGTCTCACCTGCACTCACCTGCCTCCCCTTCCGTCCTCTGTCTCTCATTCCCCGTCACTGATCTTACTGATCCCACCATTCTTCCTCCTGCTTCAGCTTTCCAGGCCATGTGTGCCCCCAGCGCATCTTCAGGGGAATTTCTGTTACAGTCTCAGAAATCTAATCCTGAATGGCCAGATTCAGCCCCGGTTTCTATGAAGGTGGAACATCCTTGGGAGGCATGGGGGAGAATTTGATCCCGCTTGAGTGCAGGCTGGTGGGGCCCACGGGTTCAGGATAATGCTGTACTGCCACCTACGGGAGGAACACCCAAGGACCAGGATCCTGCAGAACCAGCCGGCTCCTGCTGCTTCTCACCTATCTGCCCCTGTGGGACAGAATCACCTGGGTAGAAACACCACCCGTGGATAGCGAGGAGCACAGGGCAAAGCCCCCAGACATTTAGGATTCGGGTTCTTATTTAGGCTTCTTCAATGGGAGAAGACAGGCTAGGCAGATTTTTGTGCCAACGTAAACCAACGTGCACAAGGCAGAGCAGGGTGCAGTCTCCCTGGCTACATCTGGCTGACCCAGGGAGAAGGGGCTGCTGCATTCCTGAGTTTCCTCATGTGGGAATGTGGAGAGCACCATTGCCCAAAGCATTCTGTGGGTTAATGCATGAATAGCAGTCAGCCCAGAGTCTGACTCACAGCAAGCACTCAGTAAACAAAGGCAATTAAAATTATCTACGGCTGGATGTTCATCTGAAGTGCCTGGAAGCCCTAGAAGGGGGGCCTTATATAAAGGATAAATGCAGAAGGCTGCAGAGTGAAAAATGAAGCCACTTAGCTGCTTTAAACCTTGAGACTCCAGACATACATCAGCATAGATCATCTGACACCCCAACCCCACATGCACATCAGGAGATGCGACTGCCTTTGTCCCAGCCTGGGGAAGCCTGAGCAGGGTGGGGCTGACACCTGCTTTGTCCACTCAGAGGACACAAGCTCCGTGGCAATAATCCTCATGCAGAAACCGGAGAGTGGTGATCCACCTTCAAAGCAGGGATTTGAGGGAGCAAGGGTTTCCCTGGTGAATCTGGCACAGCAACAATCAATACCCCAAGGTACGGTCAGCAGGCAGTCACAGCATGCAAATATCCACAGCAGAGCAGAGCTATTTGGAAATCTTGAGTGGGCTGCAGTCCCAGGCAGGTGCGCTCACAATGCAGGGAACATGGAAAGATAACTGGAAAGTGAAATGGGAAGGAGAACAAAGCCAAGGGCAGGAACTAACACCCTGGAGGGAAGATGACCAGGAACCCCTCAATTTATGCAGGGGAAGCGGGAGCAGTGGTGGCTCTGCCCCATTGAGGGACTGCAGCCTCTGACAGCAAGTGGGTTAGCACCGCCATTAGGGGTTGAACTCTGTGCCCCAAAAATTCATATGTTAAAATCCTAAGCCCCACGTATCAGAATATGGCCCTATTTGGAAATAGGGTGATTGAATATATAATTAGTAGAGATGAGGTCATGCTGAAGGAGGATGGCCACAATTTGATATAACTGATGTCCTATGAAGAGGGGAAGTTCAGAGACAGACACATACTCTGGAAGAATTGGAGTGACGCTGTCACAAGCCAAGGAATTACCAGGAGCCAGGAGAGAGGTCTGAAGTGTCTCCTTCCTAGCGCCTTCAGAGCTCATGCCCTGCGCGCACCCTGATGGCACCTCCAGCCCCAGAACTGCTCAACAGTACGTTTCTGTTCTTCAGGCCACTCAATCTGTGACACTCTGTTTCGGCAGCCTGAGAAGACTAACTCAGCTTCCCAGACTGGCTCAGAGACAGGAGCCGGATGAGAGGAGGGTGGGTGAGGCCAGCGTAGACGCAGTGGGAGGACTGGGAGATTACCCTGCTGTGGAGCACAACACCCCAGAACCCAGAATCATGAAACAGCAACCCTGGTCTTGTTCATGAATCTGTATTTTGGGCAGGACTTGGATCCTGGAGCCCCTGAGCCAGGCACAGGCAGGGCAGCCCTGCTCCGCTCAGTGTCACTGGTGTGGCTGAGGGTTGAGGTGGAAGCATCTGGAGATGCCTCGCTCACATGCAGGGTTCCTGCAGGCCACAGGCACAGCCAACTGAGCAGTGGGAACATCCACTGTGGTGCTCATGCGGCCTCTGCTTAATCACAATGTGACAGCCAGATTCCAGGGTGAGGGGACCAGAAGAGAGTGAGAGACAGAGAGAATAGGAAAGAGAAAGAGAGACAGTGACAGAAACAGAGAGACAGAAATGGAGAAAGACAGAGAAAGAGGGAGACAGAGACAGAAACAGAGGAAGACAGAGAGAGAGGTTTTAAAAAGACAGAGAGAGAGAGTAAGATGGAGGGAAACAGTGAAAGAGAAAGACAGGTGAGAGAAGGAGAGATGGAACAGAGAAAAAGAGAGAGGTAGAGACCAAGACAGAGAGAGCCAGGAGAAACTGTACCCTATTATGACCTGGCCTCAGTGGTCACTCAGCATCCCTGCATCACACTCATTGGTTGGAGTGTCACTAGCCCACCCCGGTTCAAGAAGAAATAGACTCGATTTATCTGTGGGGAGGGGCAAGACCAGGAGGAGCATGTGGAACTGGAACTATTGCCACAGCCATTTTTTTAAAACACTATTTGACACAGCCTGCCCTCTGCCTTCTATAAAGAGTCACCTTAATGCATTAATACATTCAGAAATTTTTAAGTGGTGAATTGATACTGGAAGAATTCTGTGCAAAGGTTACCAAAAAAGTAATCTGCTCTCTTAATAACAGGACAAATGAAAAAATTAATTTTATTTAGCAAAGACAAAATAAAATAATGCCACTGTTCTATTTCAGGCACTTTTTCATGAACAGTCAGTTCTCATTGTCCCTAAGAATATTCAGCATTGTACTTTATTCATGCTAAATCCTACTTCCAACTCCCTTTTCTGTATTATCTCATATTTAAATAAGTACTTCCTTGGCCAAATACTTAATAGAATAAATGCAATAGGCTGTCAAGATGATTTGGTCAATCTGGATAAATTTCCTTCTAAATTATATTGAGAATGGCCAAGGCTCCTATAAAGTCTTGGGTATACAAAGTTTAATTTTATGAAGGTGGCTTATTAACAGTATTCAAATTCAATTAACCAATTCTACTTATTATTACCCTAAATTATATCCTTTGGTTCAACAAGAGATTAAAGAAGATGCCTTCGAGAGTGGTGTGAAGCCTTCTTGTGACGCTCTCTGGGAAGCTCTTGATCCCCAGCCCTCATCCAGAGTTTGCAGCTGAGTACGGACTCCTCCCCTGTCCGCCACAGAGGAGAAGATTGCTATTGTCGTACTCACCACCGATGTACTCCAGGGTCTTTGGGAGTTTCCTCCCCTAACCATTTCAACTTTTCTGGATTCTCGCTCTTGCATGCCTCCCTCTTCCTTTATCCCTTGCCAGTTCCCTGATGACAGTTACTGGATTTCCTGAATGGATTCCTGGCCCTATCCCTCACCCCCACCCTCACTTTCAGTCCGTTTGATACCATTTAGTTCCTTTTGTGGCACAACAGTCACTGTAGTTGTAAAGTTTTTTAGATCAATAAAGTCAGTGGCTTTCAAAAAAAAAAAAAGTAGATGCAAGATGGCTGATCATTAGCAGCTCAGGATTGTAGCTCCCAGTGAAAGCTCAGAGAACGAGAGGACGCCACACTTTCAGACCAATTTTTGTTGTTCACGGACCAGGAGATTCCCAGCGGAGGAGCCCCACGGGTCGCCAGCATGACTCTTGTGGCCAGCACGGCTGTTCTTGGTGCAGAGTAAATGGGACTGGGTCCCCTTTTGGCCGACATTTGAAGCTCTAGGAAGGCAGAGTCACCTGTTCAGCTAATTGAAGGACAGACTCAAGAAGGAAGCCAGACCGGAGATTCCCAGGCAGAAAAGCACCATCAATCTTAATGCCACTGTTTTAGTGGGCACAGTGGGTTGCTCAGATTCCGGCCCTGGGAATCAACAAATTGGACGTCCATGCAGAAACCTAATTAGAAAGTCAGTAATTACAAAGATGACAGATAAAAAAATTTATAACAAAGGGAAGAAACCAGCCTAAAAAGGCTGAGAATACCCAGAATCAGAACGACTCTCCCTCTACAGGGGATTACAGTTCCTCATCGGCAATGGAGCAAGGCCTGATGGAGAATGACTGTGTTCCGTTAACAGAATTAGACTTCAGAAGGTGGATGATAAGAAAATTCTGGGAGTTAAAAGAACTTATCCTAACCCAATGCAAAGAAACTAAGAACTTTGAAAAAAGGCTGGAGGAAATGCTAACAAGAATAGACAATATAGAGAGGAATATAAATGAATTAACAGAGTTGAAAAACACAACACAAGAACTTCGCTAAGTATGCACAAGTTTTAACAACCAAATTGACCAAGCAGGAGAAAGGATATCAGAGGTTGAAGACCAACTTAATGAAATAAAACAGGAAGACAAGATTAGAGGAAAAAGGATAAAAAGGAATGAGCAAAGTCTCCAAGAAATATGGGACTATATGAAAAGACCTAATCTACATTTGATAGGTGTACCTGAATGCGACGAAGAGAATGAATCCAAGCTGGAAAATACTCTTCAGGATATTATTCACGAAAACTTTCCCAACCTAGCAAGGCAGGACAATATTCAACTCCAGGTAATACAGAGAACACCACAAAGATATTCTGCAAGAAAAGCAACCCCAAGGCACATAATCGTTAGATTCACCAGGGTTGAAATGAAGGAGAAAATACTAAGGGCAGCCAGAGAGAAAGGTCAGGTTACCCACAAAGGGAAGCCTATCAGACTCACAGCAGATCTCTCAGCAGAAACCCTACAAGCCAGAAGAGAGTGGCGGCCAATATTCAACATCCTTAAAGAAAAGAACTTTCAACCCAGAATTTCATATCCAGACAAACTAATCTTCACAATTGAAGGAAAAATAAAATCTTTTGTGAACAAGCAAGTACCCAGAGATTTCATCACCACCAGGCATGCTTTACAAGAGCTTCTGAAAGGAGCATTACACATAGAAAGGAACAACCAGTATTAGTATTAGCCTTTCCAAAAATATACCAAAAAGTAAAGAGCATCAACATAATGAAGAATTTACATCAACTAATGGGCAAAACAGCCAGCTAATATCAAATGAAAGTAATAAACTCACATATATTATTATTAATCCTAAATTTAAATCAACTAAATCCCCCAATCAAAAGACACCACCAAAACCCATCGTCATGCTGCATCCAGACCCATCTCACATGCAAGGATACACAAAGACTCAAAACAAAGGGATGGAGAAAGATTTACCAACCAAATGGAGAGCAAAAATAAACAAATAAATAAAAAGTAGGAGTTGTAATTCTCACCTCTGATAAAATAGATTTTAAAGCAACAAAGATCAAAAGAGGCAAAAAAGGTCATTACATAATGGTAAAAGGATCAATGCAACAAGAAGAGCTAATGATCCTAAATATATACACACCCAATACAGGAACAACCAGATACGTAAGACTATAAAGAGACTTAGACTCCTGCACAATAATAGTGGGAGACTTCAACATCAATATTAGATAGATCAATGAGTCAGAAAATTAACAAGGATATCCAGGACTTGAACTTCAGATCCAGAATGAGTAAACTTAATAAACATTTATAGAACTCTCCAATTTAAATACACAAAATATACACTCTTATCAGTACCACATCACACCCACTCACAGGTTTAAATGAAATATTGGTTGGCTACTTGTTTGTTATTTTCTTCCCTCATTTTTTCCTGTCTCCATTATTAAGCACAATTATTGGCATAAAAGAGGTAAAAAAAAAAAAGATTATATTTTCTCTTCTTGTAGATCAAGCCATATAATAATGACCTCACATCAACTCCACCCCTTCCCCTGCTTTCTCCACCCCTGGCTTTCCAGGGACGAATCAGCCAGTGAGCAAAAAGCTTAAGGACAGCAAGGACAGAATGTTTTTATTTTATTTTCCACAGGTGCTTTATGGTATGGAATAAAAATTATATGTAGGCTTATATAGTAGAAAGTAAATCTCACTTCCTATGAGCCCCAACGCATCCTCCTCCCAGAGGCAACTGATGTTAATAATAACATGTACATGCATAATGTTATTGACACAAATGCAAACACGTTTTACCCACTGAGCTGCTCCATGTTCATTATTTTGACAATAAATCTCAGAGACTCTGTCCCATCAGCTCCTAGAAGGCTGCCATGCTGATTGTGATGGCTGCCTGGCATCCCACTGGATGACAATCCTCCGTGACGCAGCCAGTACCTGTGTCGGACTTTAGGTTGTTCCCATTCCTTGGGTATTTATCAGTCACACAGGACAGCTCTTTCTTGTTCGGAAGTCATCAGTCTGAGTTGGGGTGTTCTCCCGATTTATCGGTGGACCTTGTTGAACAAAGGAGCAAGATGCAGAATCTGGAAAGCACTTCCATTCCCCATGGAAGGGGTGTTCTTGGTGTAGCTGCACCGCCTCATCCAGATCTTAGGATGTATCCATGTTCTTGCAGTTGAACTGAGCAGAGCAGGAGAAAACACCTGGAGAAAGTCACCATGGCCACTGCTTTATAGGGTCCACGGGACTCTCAGAATTCTAACAGCTCGTCATCAGAGATTCCACACTGTTCAGAGCGAGTGACACTTACTCTCAAACACATCTTAGTGGAGGAAGAATTGTCCACCTTTGTGTTACCCTACACTGGCTTTGTGGCATACTGCTGCTCTGCCCATTAGGGTCTTTGTTATCTGAACTGACTCAGTCTCCACAGGCGATTGCCACGAGTTCTGGGGCCAGGGCCGTTTTGCCCAACTCTTCTCTTTGTGTCTCTTTGGGAAAAGGTCTGAACTCACACAGAATTACAGCCTCCAAGAGAATGTGTCTCAGGTTCCTCTGCTAGAAAAGATGGGGTGAGGGAAGGTCAACCTCACCTTCTGATATGGCTCCTAGTGTGAGGCTGGGCCACAGTCCTGAGGCCCACACAATGTCTACAGGGAAGGGTCAGGCTTATAGCAAGGAGTGTAATGACTGTTCAGTCAGTGTTTTCTGATGCCAGGAAACTCCCCTACCTGCTCAAGCCTAGAATGACAAGAGGGGAGAACTAAGACAAGGGACCCCACCTGACATAGCCCTCTTTGGCATCGTTTTGAGGTGGGCCTTGCCAAAATTATCCCCACATGGCCATATTCATTGACGCTGGCTCAGAGCAACACCAAGTGTCTGGAGATTTCTCCCCTGCCTACCTGGTTCCATGGAGCAGATCATGGATTCAGACTTCAAGATCACATTTGTGATCCCCAAATTCTAAACTGTTTTGCAAACTCGAGCTCTGCAAGTCATATTGAGCTCACAGAAGCCTTTGGTTTGGTGGAACATAGAATTTAAAACTATACCTTGGCATATGTGGCCTGTCATGCCCTTTCCAATTCACGTGAGTCCCACAGTGCCAGTGAATCTACAACAGATGCTTCCTACAAGTGTCCCACCTGCCTGGCCCCTGTGTCAGCAGTTAGGATGGGACTGTATTCTCCTCTCTGTTTCTCAGGGCTCATCAGGAAGGTGGAAGCTTCGGCCAGCATCCTGGAATAAACTAAGCTAAGAGCTCAAGCAGACGTCCATGCACATGGTGACCTTGGTAAGTTACGTAAGGAAAGGAAATGCTGACATCTTGCATTATCAAATAGAGATAATAGCACTTACCTTTCAAGGCTATCATGAGATCAGGATGATCTGGGTAAAGGACCTGATTCCAAGGCTGGTGTGATGGGAGACAGTCAATAAATGTCTTAGTGCTCTTCCTGCATCTTCACCCTGAGCAACTGTCAAAATGCTTCAAAATTCAACATTTTGTGTTCTACTCTCTCCTCAGATTGCAGAAAAGCCTCTCTCCCTCCAAGTATAACTATTAGTCAGGCAACTTGATACAAGTCTGTGTTCTCAGCATAAACAAGTGTGATTGAAGTAAAAAAAGGTACAAAGCCAAAATTTCAGCTCTAAGTGCTTCTTACTTCTAACTCAGAGGCAAAACGCCTTCTGACATATTATTGCTTAGACTGCAGAAGGCAGTGAGTGGCTGCTGACATTTCCAAGGGCCGGTAAACATTTATCTAAGGTGCCTGGCCATGCAGAAACATTTTTGTATTGTTGTTGTTGTTGTTGTTGTTGTCTGTTTGTTTGATAGAAAGCACTGACGTTCCTCTGGGTTTTAGGGAGAACTTGGTGCTGGGGGTATAGGTTCCATGAGCTCCCATTGAAATGCTGCTCATACTAAAAATGAGCTAAGGCCAATTTCCCAGAAACACAGCTACATATGGGGATTTTGAGATTCTTATTGTAGGACCCCCGATAGGCGAATTCATTAAGTTTGGATTTACAGGTTGTACCTGATTTCCTAATCCTACTAGGGAGCTTTCTTTCTAAGTTAGGGCTTAGCCTATTTTTAGGAGGATAAGCAGAGTCATCATGATGCAGCATTAGAGCCTCAGAGACTGCATCGCCCATAAAGCTGGGAAAGGGGTTGTTAGAAATGGGACACTGGGCACCTGTCACTTTGTGGGGACAGGCATCTGTCATGCTGAAAGGTGGGGTGTGAACCATGTCTCCATGGCTCTGTTACTCACTGCCTTGTTCCCTGTGACTCAGGGGGTCACAGAGCATTATGGGAGAGGGGAAAAGGGGGACCAACTCCCTGCTGCCGCCTCCTCATCCAAAGTCCGTATCACACATTTTCTCCACTTCAGCCTCTTCCTTTTCTCACCTGTTATATTTTCCTCAGCAGCAATGATTTGCAGCTTGTCACTCAAATTCCCAGGGAGGCCCCTCACACAAATGTACTGCTCTCCTATTTGAGTAATTCTCTAATAATTCTATTTTGAGCACCTTCCCTTAGAACGGTGCCATTCAATGGAGACAAAATGTGAGTCACATGTAATGTTCCAGGAGCCACATTCTAAAAATGTAAAAGGAACTGGTCAAATTAATTTTCATCATAAATTTTTAGCCACGTTTGTCTAAAATGTTATTTCAACCTATAATAAAGATGAAAAGTATTAGCGATCTTTTTTTCAACTAAATCCAAGTCCAGGGTATACATTACACCTATGGCCACATTTCAAGTGCTTGGGACCCATCTGGTGGCTGGTGGCTACCATATTGGGCAGGCAGTCCTAGGAGACACAGTTGCCAGGGGGTGGGAAGGAGACAGCATGGGTAAGGGTGAGGATCCCACTCCCCAAAAGTTGCACTCTCGTTGGGTAGCGCAATGTAGCAAGAACATAGCAGAATGGTTAAGAACAGCAGCTTCTGCATCAGAAAAGCCTTGATTTGCCGGATTAACTACACAACCTCGTATCAGTTGTTTCCCATCACTAAGCCTCGTGTGATCTCACACACTGAAGATCAGTAGTAGTAACTTCTCTTGAAATCATTTGAGGATTGAGTAAGATGATGCTTTCACATGCTCAGCCTTCCAGGGCTACCTATTCTTAAATTGGATGTTGTCTTCACCTCCGCACCAATCTCTGGTATCTAAGATCCTACCTTCCTTTCCCTGTCTTTCTAAGAGGCCTGGGTGTGCCCTGGAAAGGAGAGCTGGCCCCAGCAAGTAATGGTGGGAAGATATTGAACAGGAAGTGGCACCAAGCCTCACGGAGACCCTCAGAGGACATGAGCAGTCCACACCTCTACTTTACCCCAGTTCTGGAAATGCCTATTTCTCTGAGCATATTTATAATATTGTTTTGTACCTGGATTGTTACATGAAGATTTCCTCATGGATTTCTTAAGGGCAAATATTAAGTCTTACTCTTTCCAAATCCCTCTTCTCCTGGCTCTGATTCTTGGGAATTGAGTTAACTGGAGACCAGCCATGCTGTGCAGACTCTGCTCTGGGATCCCCCTTTCCTGTGCCTGGCTGCACTGCAGGGGAACAGGCTGCTGTCACATGGCCCATTCTCCAGGGGAAGGAGAAATCAGAGGAGGAGAGAGGCTTCAGGGCATGTGGATTGAAGAACAGGGTTGGGCCTGCTGAGGATGGGGCAGCTGGAACTGCCAGGGGTAAAGAGGGGACAGGTAGGTGAGGACCTGGCGCTGGCTGGAGGGAAATAAGTGACTGGGACCTCTGGAGTTTCTGGCCTCTCACCTCCTCCTTCCACCTTCTCCTGCTGCTCGGTCTGCTCCTCCAGCCCCATGCCATGCCAGCTCTGAAGGCACTTTGCAATGATATTTCATCCTCAGCTGCCCTTTACGGCTCACACATTTCATGATGTTTCTGAAAATATATCCGTGGCCAATCTGCAAGAGAGTCAACTGGGAGCTTCCTAAAATGAAAATCCACCGGCCCCACTGGCATCATGCCACAGTAGCACTGGTGGGATTGAGGCAGGGTGCCAGGGCCCTGGTTTACACTTCCCCAAGCAGCAGCTCAGAGTCACCTGGGAGCTTGTGGAGAATGCCCATTCTCAGGGCGCAGCTCAAGACCAACAGAATCAGAAGGCCTGAACGGAGCCAGGCAAGCTGCTTTAACCAGCCATCCGGGCTAGAGTTTGAGCCCTGCTGCTTTAGAAGATGGCAACGTACTTCAGCGCAAAGGATGTGGACATTTTTCACGGTGATTCTATAAAGCAGGAGGTATTACAGCATGCTCTCAGGCACAATACAGCTTTCCTGGTGACCCCAAGTTATCCATGAAGCCATAAGGGGTAGGGATCCCCTGGTTCTGAGAAGCTGACTTAATCCTCCTCACGGTGGCTTCCCCTTCCACCTCTTTTCCTGTCTGACTCCTCTGGAGACTTCGACTCTAAACCACCATCCGTTTCCCGGGATTTGTATCAGCCCAGCTGTCAGACCTGAATCCCCAAGAGGAAAGAGTGGTAAACTACATTCATGCCAGGTCCTCACATTATTCTTCTTTCATGTCAAAAACATGACAGTTCCTCACAGCACGGTGCTTTCTCCTAGGCTGTGACGGGTATGGGGACCCCAGTGCACAGTCCCCACTTTCTCCAGGCCTGGTCTCCTCCCCGCATAAGCTCCAGCCCCAGCAGCCTCATCCCTTTACAGCTGTTGCTGCTGCACAATAAAAGTGCCACACAGAGATTCTGTGTGAAGCAAACGAGGAGAATGTCAGTGGCAAAGTGTTGTTCTTTCTTCTTCTTTCAAAAAGTTCTTGTCTATTGTTCTGTTATCTCCTGGGCTGCATGCAACTCTCTCTCCATAAGGCCTTTTCTTTGATCTACAGCAGTGGTTCTCAACTGCACACACCAGAGTCACCTGGAGAGTGTGTAAAACATACAAATGTTTTACACAAAACTGCAGATGACTGGCTGGCCATGCTGCCACGGTTTCTGATTCTGGTGAGCCCCAGTATTTGCCTATCTACGAACTTCCCAGGTAATGCTAATGCTGCTGTTCCATGCACCATGCTCCAACAACTGGCAACAGTTCTCAGCCTCATGGTGGATCATCTGTGAAGCTAAAAAAAAAGCAATGGTAGTCCCAGCTACTCAAGAGGCTGAGGCAGGAGCTTAGGAATTTGAAGCTGAAATGAGCTATGATCATGCTATGATCTGTGACTATCCACTGCACTTCAGCCTGGGTGACACAGTGAGCCCATGTTCTTTTTTAAAAAGTAGGGGGCCATGTCGACCTACCTAAGATCAATTAAATCAAAATTTAGGGATTGGAACTAGCCTATGTGTTGATATTTTTTTAAAGAATCTCAGAAGATTCTACTATGAAACCAATGTTGAGATTATCCAAAAACCAATCAGTAACAAGAGACTCAGCCAGCTGTTATCCCACGAAATGCATATGGAGAGTCTCCCGTCTTCGCAGCATTACAGGTTTCATTCTTATTCATGGTGCAGTGGGACAGGGGCCCTGGAGAGTGTGAAGAGCTGATGGAGGTCAGGGGAGTCTGACCAGGTGATGTGGGTTCTTGGCTCCTCCTCTCTTCTGCACAGCCAGAGCAGTAGGATCAGGAGCCTGTCCTATTCTCTCCCCTTTCCACGTACCCTACCCCACCTAGGGGTATTTCCCGTTGCTCTCACCCAGGCTTCTTCCCTTCCACTTAGAGGTGTAGGCACCAGGAGGAAGGGAGTCAGCTACAGAAGACCCATGGAAGGTCCAGTAGTGGTCTTTGCAAAAATTACAGCAGTGAGAAAATTACGGCAGTGGGAGAGATCTGATCTAAACAAACCCACTGTTGCCCTTAGCCTTCAAGCTGCCCTATGTATTCCTGGACTAAGCCAAGCTAACTTTGGGAGACATGTAATTTATACTTTAAATGATAATATCCCTTCCCCAAAACCCTTTGTAAAGCTAGTGAGAGACCGAGAGGCTGAAAGGATAAGGAGCCTGAATTCTACTAAGGTGTAGACACAACTAGTCATCAGCCATTATTCTGGAGGTCACAAGATATGCAACCTCCCCGATTATGCCTGCAGATAACATCACTATTGTAGAACCTGAGATTGGCCTTCTGCAATATCTTTCCAGGTGTTCCGTACGTCTAACAACCCATGGCTCCACATGGACCTGCCAGTGCTCCTGCGACCCCACCCAGAAGTGACTCCGCTCACAGGAGGACAATTTCCCATACATTTATGACTGTACCCCAACCAAGCAGCAGCAAGCACCCATTGCTTAGCCTCCCCCATCATTTTTCCCAAACTATCTTTGAAAAACTCCTAACCTCCGAGCCTTTGATAAGATTGATTGGAGTAATAACTCTGCCTTTCACGTGGCATGGCTGGCCTCACATCAGTTAAACTCTTTTTTTCCTGCAATGCTATAGTATTGATTTTCTCTGTACAGCAGGCAGGAAGAACCCACCAGGTGATTACATTCTCAGACACATTTCCCAGACGTCAGACAATACAAGGGGAGGAGACAGAAGAAAGCTGACAAGCCCCAGCAGCCCACAGGAAGGTGATTTAACACAAGGAGGGGGTTGCCTCAAAGGGAATGATTGAAGTATCTCTTCTACGTCTGCCCACTCTGCTCTGATTCCTGCTTAGAGAAATGCGATCACTATAGGATATGTCCATAAATTGGACCAGGATAAGTCAGAGGCAGCTTGCAGTTTGACTTTTCTAAACTCGTATCTTTCTGCATCTCTTCTTTTTATATCTCAAGTCTGATTACTTTTTATTAGGTTTATGGGAAAATTTACATTTGTTGAGTAGACACTGGCTTGCATCTTTTTCCTGCATTTCTTAAGGTCTGAAATTTAATAGGACATAGAAATGTAATCATGATTAAAATAATAACATTAGCTCTTACTGTGGATAGCCAGTGCGTTTTGTTGACAAATTTCTGCAATAAACAAATTTCATGGAGTATTGTCAGGATTATTGCAGAATTTGGATGAATGCTTGAAAAAGCAGAACAGTATTCTTTCTGTGGTACTATTGTAAGAATCACAATATGGCCAAGCCCACTGGTTCATACCTGTAATCCCAGCACTTTGGAAGGCCGACGTAGGCAGTTCACCTAAGGTGAGGAGTTCAAGACCAGCCTGGTCGACATGGTGAAACCCTGTCTCTACTAAAAATTCAAAAATTAGCCAGGCATGGTGGCACATGCCAGCTACTCAGGAGACTGAGGCAGGAGAATTGCTTGAACCTGGGAGGTGGAGATTGAAGTGAACCAAGATCACACCACTGCATTCCATCCTGGGTGGCAGAGTGAGACTCCATCTCAAAAAACAAACAAAAAAAGAATCACAACCAATATTTAACTATAAATATTTTAAAGCTGTAGGTTCTCAAATGAGCATCCACCTGAGCTCAGACTTTGTTAGAAATAAAGATTCTTGGGCCCCACCCAAGCTGACCAAATCAGGAACTGTAGAGTGAGGCTCAAGCTGTGAGGTACTCTCAGAAATTACATGCATGCACTGCAGAGGACTGAGCCCCAGCAGACCCTCCTTCCCACTACCAAGCTCTCTGTCTTGTGCCTCCCCGTCCTCAACATTCCAGTAATCCTCCACACACCCTAGTGTCCCCTAGGACCAACCCTGGGTCCAATTCCACTGGGAAATTTTCCTTTTGTCACCCATGTCTGTACACATCACATTGGAAGTGCCCTGCCATCCATTCCTTACTGTATTTTTCCTTCTTTTCTATTTGAGAACAAAATATAAAATGTAAGGCCCCCAACTGACTGAACTAACACCTCTTAACCAAGAGGACTCCAGAGAAACTATAAAAATCGAGTTCCTGGCCATGACAGTGTGAAGGAAGCAGGAGCCTGGGAGAGCCAGTCCATTTCACGTTCGGCTCCATCTGGAGACTAACAAGCACATTCCTTGTCAGTCACCACCCATGGTCATAAGACTTTTATGGTGGGAGAAACAATCTAAAGACACCTGCAAGGACACATTCCTGTAAAACAGTCAGATGTCCCAATGTCCATAACAATGCATGTTTTCAAGATAATTATAGTTATGCTGTGAAGTACTCACCCACTAAAATGTCAAGGATAGTTTTCTTTAAATCAATAGAATGGTAAGTTTTGTCGTGCTGCCAGCACACACACATGCAGGCACTGCTTACTTTAGTCTTCACATAGATGAGACTCCTATATAAGAAAAAAAGCACAGCTGAGGTGCTCTTCCTCTTGCTTTCTGAGGATGCCCTACTCTGTAAATGAGGAGCTTCCAATAAACTCTCTCTTCCCACTGTACTCTGTGACTCATCTTGAATTCTGTCCTGCAGGAGATCCATCCAAGAATCCCCTCAAGGGGTCTGGATCAAGACCCCTTTTCCAGTAACAACGGGATGGGAGGTCAAACCCAGCTCATCATGCACCCTGCCTTTCTCAGGTTAGACACAACAACTGACCAGCATTGGTGTTAACACAGAGGTTGTAAGACCGGCAGAACAGACTCTTAGTGACAATACGGTACCAAATTATAAACAGGATCTAATGCCATGCCCGATAAGGGTTCCATCACTCACCTCTACACTTAAAGAGTAAACTCTGTTCTAACTGCCACAGGGTTTTCTTCTTCTCTGGCAGCTAAACAAGCACTGGCCTGGAGATGAGCAGCACTGAAGCCAGGACAGCACATCCACAGCCCGACGCTGCCTGACTGACCTTGTTCCACAGCCATAACCACAGCCTTGATAGGGTACAGACTGATCTCAGTGACTTTCTCATGGAAAAGACCACTAATCATGGGCTGAGTCTGGATGGTTTACAGAGGCTGAGCACCTGCATGACCTACTTCACCTTTTGAAGGACAGGACCTGGAGGCAATGTATTTAAATTTGAAGACTCCACCGCAAAAGGAATGTGAGTCATACGTAACATGTGTGTTTTGCATGCTTTTCCGTGCGCATGCATTGGGACCCTTTCCTAAGTATTCATAGCTACTCCTGTAATCTGTTAAATGTGAACACAGGGCCAATCACTTTAGCACAAATCCCTATTCCACCCTCCCCTCCTTGAAGCATCTGCTAACAGTGGTTATGCTTCCCAGCCTGTCGTCGAGATGGCCTCCTTGCAGCCTGTAGCTCTTTATAAGAATAAAGTCTCTTTTCCAAATTCATAGATGTGGTGATTTTTTTTATGTCAGTACTTTTTAGAATCTTCTCAAATTTGACCTCAAAGAGGACCAATAAAAGTGTTGTATTAGTCCATTCTCAGGCTAAAAAAGACCTACCTGAGACTGGGTAATTTATAAAGGAAAGAGGTTTAATTGGCTCACAGTTCCACATGGCTGGGGAAGCCTCAGGAATCTTACGATCATGGTTTAAGGCACTTCTTCACAGGGTGGCAGGAGAGATAATGAGAACCGAGCAAAGGAGAAAGTCCCTTATAAAACCATCAGATCTTGTGAGAACTTACTCACTAACACAAGAATAGTGTGGGAAACTGCCCCATGATTAAAGTACCTCCCACTGGGTCCCTCCCACAACACGTGGGGAGTCTGGGAACTACAATTCAAGATGAGATTTGAGTAGGGACACAGCCAAACCATATCAAGTGCTAACCTGGTTTCACTTTCCTGACACATCTAGTTAACTTATCCTAGTTTTGCTGGGTTAAATTTTTGCAAAATGTTAAACTAAGGCATACAAGTGTAAAAAAATCATTCTTAAGTTAATAAACATTGAAATAATGGTAGAAGAAAAGAAAGCTCTGAGTTTTGTTCTGCACTCCGCCACCAACCTGTTAGCTGCTTTGAGCTTCCTCTGCTCCTCAGTCTCCTTGCATTCTAAGGGAGGCTGCGAAGGACCTGCTCCGCTGTGTTCCTGGGAGCCCTGCTGTTCCAAGAGCCACTAAGGCTTTTACGAAAACATTCAGGGAAGAAAGTTGCAAACCAAAATGTAACTTTCAAACCTCTATGATTTTTTAAGTTCCTCTGGTATGAAATGTGTGTGATTTTACAGAGTTTCCCAGGGGAGCATAATAGCAGCGCGTAAGGCGAGGCTTAACTGTCTGGGCTGAACCAGACTAACCAGCATGAGTCCACTGTGCAGGCCAGGCTAAGCTGAGGCTTGGACCTCGGGAGAAAGCAGAAACAAGTTCAAGGGCAGGATCACTGTAGGGACAATGTGAGGTGAGGGTAAGTTGGTGATAACAACTGTGAGTGAAGTCCCAGGGATGTCCTGGGGGAGGGCCCGACCTGGCAGTCCCAGCAGTGGCTCACCTTTGAGGGTCACTGCTCACAGACTGCTCCCTCAGCCAGGATACAGCACCACTATGTGAGCCCATGTGTGACTGTGCGTGACTGTGCGTGACTGCGCATGCCTGCGGTTGACTATGCGTACCTAAGCGTGCCTGCGCGTGCCTGAGCATGACTGCGCATGCCTGACTGTGCTTGCCTGTGTGTGCCCGTTTGTACCTGTATGTGCCAGTGTGTACCCCTTTGTGCCTGTATGTGCCTGTGTGTGATGGCTGCTTTATCCTCAGATACTGAGACACTCAGGAAGCATGGATTCATTCCAAAGCTTCTTAAATCTATCTCTCATAGCAAGCACTTATTTAATGGTGAAGGAAATTAAAATTTATTTAATCGGTATAAGCAGAAATATGGGAAAACATTCATTTCAGTAATATTCTGATAAAATGTTTGAGGTGCTGAATCTCCCTATTACCCTAATTTGATGATTACAAACTGTATAAATGGATCAAAATACCACACGTACCCCCCAAAATACATACAGCTAGGATATATGAATTCAAAAAGTTTTTAATCTCATGATGGATGCTTCCATCACTTGATTTTCTTTGTTTTCCAGCAGTACAAAACATTCTAGCTAAAACTGATACTCAGCTACTGGATACCACTAAAGACATGGGCTAGGATTGGAGCAGGAATCAAGGCCCTAGGAGCAGAGGGATGTGGGGTCACTGACAGGCCCCGGGAGAGGGAGGAAGGCTGGGCTTGTTGGGGCATGTGTCCATCCCTCCCTAGGTTGGTGGCCCCAAGGCACGGAGGTGAGATAGATCCTCAAAAGAAGGGAAAGTGCTGACAGATCATGTTAGCAGAAGAGAGGGGAAGGGTACCAGAGCAGCAGCCCAGCTGTGTGTGGCTGTGACCTCTGCTCGGGACGCACCACGGTGGCAGGAACAGAGCCAGGTGGCCGTCAGGGAGGCACGTGGGGAGCCAGAAACGACAGGACAATAAGGAGATTCTGCTATCGTCAAGGATGTGGCAAAGATGAGACTGCAAGCAGAAATTGAACCTCGAGGAAGGAGAAAGAGACGTGGGAAACAGTGTGATCTGTGTTATGCCACATCAATTGGCTCTGCCTCCTGATAAAATGTCCAGTAAAATGATTATCACCAACGAGAGCTTTCAGAGAGGGATTTATTTTCAGACAGATGCAATCAGGGAAGGGCAGAACTGATTCGAGGTGGATACGATGAGAGCAGAGGCTGCAGGGGGTTCCTCTCCACAGCACTTCACAGACCTGCCACAAGAACCACAGGCAGGCCTGTTTGCAGCCTTTCCTTGCCTGGAGGAAAACACTCTGTGTCCCTCCCAAACACACAAACACTTAACTTTTCTGGGTTTTGACCTGAACAACTTTTAACTTTTCTGTTCCTGACATTTTAAGTGCAGAGATATATTTAAAGATTTAACTTAATATAGGTTAACAATTTTTTTTTCTATTTCTTAACACAAATGGAATAAATATCCATTATTGGAAATACTAAAAAGGTTCATTTTCAGCCAGATACAGTGGCTCACACCCATAATCCTGGCACTTTGGGAGGCCGAAATGGGCAGATCACTTGAGGCCAGGAACTCAAGACCAAGCTGGTCAACATAGTGAGACCCCATCTTGACTAAAAATCTAAAAATTAGCCAGAGGCGGTGGCCTACACCTCAGCCTATATCAGTTCCACGTCCCTAGTCATAAAGATGACTCCATGTGCCATCACCATGACAGCAAATCAATTGCATTGTTTCTTATAGTAACACAACTGAACTCAAACTTACCTAATGCACCCTGCCCCTCAGAACCACATTGATTCGAGTGTGTTCCCATCTAAATCTCAACTTGAATTGTATCTCTGAATTTCCCCAAGATTTCCCATGGGATGGAGGAGGGACAGTCTTTCCTGTGCTATTCTTGTGATAGTGAACAAGTCTCATGAGATCTGATGGGTTTATCAGGGATTTCCACTTTTGCTTCTTCCTCATTTTCTCTTGCTGCTGCCATTTACGAAGTGCCTCTCACCTCCCGCCATGATTCTGAGGCCTCCCCAGCCATGTGGAACTGTAAGTCCAATTAAACCTCTTTTTCTTCTCAATCTCAAGTATGTCTTTATCAGCAGCATAAAAACAGACTAATACACCCATCTTCTGCCCCAGGCCCGAAAGTTCTGTGGTTCCAAAACAGAGTGATCAAAATGAGCCTGAAACCAATCAAACCAGGGAAATTAGTCCTAAAGATGTTCTTCTTTGGGGACTGGGGAGGGTGTGTAAAATTGTGAGCACAGAAACGGAGATCGCAGCAGTGATGGGCCAAAAGAGGTTACCTTCATTTAGCACCTACTGTGTGCCTTGCTCAGGTACAGTTAACCATCTGTTTCCTCATTTCCTCCTCACGGTGCCTCTGTGAGAGTCACAGTCATCAGCTCTCCCTGACAGATGGAGGAGCAGGCTGTTCGATTCACATTTCAGGAAGCATCAGTGTTTAAAGGCAGGTACATAAGGCCAGAGGATTGTACAGTATGAGAGCTTTGGAGGCCCAGACAGATCTGAATCCTGTCTCTGCTTCTTAATAGGTGTGAAACCTACTTAATGCATTAAAATACTCTAAGCCCCAAGTTACCTGTAAGGTAGCATATATGTATGAAACACACATTAACACACACGACACAGATGTGTTGTGAAAACAAGATTTAATAGAGATAGCGTGCATGGCTCCAACACATGTAATAAAATGGTTCTTATTTGCCCCTCCAAATTCACGTACCCGTCAACTCTGAGCTCAAGATTCAGCCCATCCATCAGCCTCCAGCACTTCTGAGATGTCTGACCTATGACACGTCACTGAGTACGCTCTGTGTGGGCCTCACAGAGCAGCAGCCCCGTGTCCAGCACCATGGGGCCAGCCATCACCATGGAACGTGACGGGCACCTCACTGCCTTGTGTTTACAACTTACACAGCTTTTATCACACCGCCCTAGAGAGAGATGTATAGGCTTAGACTCACTGTGGCCATAGATGCAGTGGTAGTTACCCGGCGATCAGCACAGAGTGTTCTCTGCCTGGCAACAACCCCCACACTGCACACAGCCAGACAGTCTATGAATGCATTCTTTCTTGTAATTGCAAGATTTCTCCCCATAATATTTTGGACAAAGTACTGCTGAGCAAACAAAAATTAAGGATTTTCAAAATAAATTTTAGTTGTGAACCTGGCCTCATTGTCTTTAGTATCAAGGTCTCCATCCAGGCCATGGTCTTCATTAAGCATAACCTAGGCTCCCACTGATCATTAAGCCACATGTCTGTCTTGTTATAGTTCAGTCACACAACAGGCTTCCCTTCTGGTTTCTTATTCTTTCTCTCATCTTCCAGTAGGTTTGTGCCAACCTTCAAGGGGTCCTAAACAGGGAAATGCTCTGCCAGGAGACACTAGCCTTCTTTTCTTTTCTTTTCTTTGAGACAGAGTCTTGCTCTGTCCCCCAGGCTGGCGTGCAGTAGCACAATCGGCTCAGCTCACTGCAACCTCTGCCTCCCAGGTTCAAACAATTCTCCTGCCTCAGCCTTCCGAGCAGATGGGATTACAGGCGCCTGCCACCATGCCCCGGCTAACTTGTGTGTTTTTAGTAGAGACGGGGTTTCACCATGTAGGCCAGCCTAACATCAAACTCCTGACCTCAGGTTATCTGCCCACCTTGGCTTCCCAAAGTGCTGCGATTACAGGTGTGAGCCACTGTGCCTGGCCAACACTAGCCTTTTCTATTCCCTCTGCTTCTCCCTCTTCATCTTGAGGTCATACTGATATAAGTATCAGATGGCCACACGCGCACACACACCCACACGTTCATATAGATAACACTTTTGAATACATGATGCTCTTTGTTCTGATCCAGATGTTACTGGTGCACAACTAAAACCATTATGACACTGAATTCAAATACTTAATATGTGTGGACCTCAATTTTCTTCTCTGTAAATGAGGATGGCAATGCATGCCCCAAGAGTTCAAAAGGAGGATTCCTTGAGATAAAAAGAGGTTTCCGTGACTAAACGCCTAATACAGCCCCCCCACCATTAGCTGCTCAGTCTTCTCCCTGTTTTAGTGCTATGGACTGGTTTCTCCCCAGATTGCACAGCTTAAAGTGTTCAGGAATCAGCAAACTAACTCTCAGTGTCTCCTTCATTAGGACTCATCATCAGGCATCTCTTTGTTTTCTCATACTCATTACGCCTATGCTGAACTAAAAAAATAAAATAAGACTGTCAATCAAATACAACAGAACAGGCCAAAGAGGGACATTTACTGTACAGCATGTGCCCACAGGCAAAACTGAATTCAAAAACAAAGGCATATGGACACACTAATTGGCAAAGCTGACAGCACACCTTTTGTTAAGTCTCCTCATAATGAGTAATTATCGGAATATATAGAGAATGAAATGAACACTACATAGGGTCCCAAAATTCTTCAGCAAACTACAATGGAGCCTCCTTGTGCCATGTGTCATTTTTCAGAAATATCTTACATAAATGCTGGTTGAGTTGTTTCCTCCAAAACAGAAGAACCACATAAGAACAAGGATTAGCATTAGTCATGAAAGAAGTTTCAGGCAATTCACTTCTCATTCGGCAGGCTAAGCTTCCAATAGTTTTCAGTGATGTGAGTATGGGTGAGAAGATTCTGCTGTTCAAAAAATGCATCCCCACCTACTCAGTGATGCACTCAATCACTCTATCAGGACCCGTTCCAATTACGCTGTGACTGTGATTTGCAATGCTTGGCATGGGTGGCTCTGCTAACGAATTTGGTAGGAGATTCATGGGAAGGTTTCAGTGTTCTCAGTTTCTGCATCCTAATGGGGACCACCAGTCAACCTCCCCAGCCCTTTCTGTCTATTCACCAAGCTCAGAGACCAATCCCAGTGCTTCTCAGGTGAGAGGCAGGTAGAGAAGCCCCATGCATGCCACAGGTGACTCACCATGGGGAACGTGGGCAAGAAGCTCATTCAGAGCAAGACGCAAAGTGGGTTGAGTTCACACAGCCATGGTGGACCAGAAGCATGGGGTGAAGAGAAGCAGCCATGGGAGGGAGGGTCTTTCAGCTCGGAGGGAGGGTCTTTCAGCTCAGACAGAGGCACACCAGTCAGAACAAGCTGAGCCTCCCACACACAAAATACATTGGAAGCTGCGATGCTGAAGAAGCTCAGGGACATGAGAGCAATTAGAGAGTCACGTACACATCTTGCAGTTTGATTTTATTACAAAACTACTGACATTTGTTATATTTAATAATTTAAATTCACTACAAATATATTCAAACTGCCATGATGTGGATGTACCATCAGGCAGCCCACGTAGGTCTTGGTCTCTAAACCAAGAAGTCAGTGCGGAGCCTGGGACATGGCCAGGCCTGATCCCACTGAGCAAACGAGGGAATAAGTGAATGTGCGGTAAAGACAGCAAGCACCACTGTCTTCTTTGCTTTGAGAAAATTGTACAAGACATAACGGAATAGTGGAACTCAAATCTGACTTCTGCTCTGAATGGTGACTGTCTCCTCGCCCCACTCCTTTCTCAGTGTATTCACAGCCTGTATCCTTTAAAATATCTCATGGGTTTCTCTTGGGATCAACACTTTAGCTTGCCAGTCTGTAATCTTCCTACTTCTGAGTCAGGGAAACCCTTTGGAAATTTGTGAGACCCTTGACTAGCTCTGTGGAATGTTCTTTCTTTCCCTTTGAAAGTAGATTAAAGTATTTATATTCTTTTTAAAGTAAATGGCATCAGATTCTGGGTGGCCCCTTCTTCATAAACTAGACCTACACTAAGAAAATAGGAAGTGTAGCACAAGAAGGATCTTTCATCAAAGTCATGTCGAAGGCAGTGAGCAGCGTGTTTGCTATGTTTCTTCTGCTCTAGACAAAAAGAAATGTGCCTCTCAGGGCCAAATGAGGAGAGCAAGTGCTAAGAGGGTCACCAGTGAGTCCGCCCTGGGGACCACACACTGTGGACTGTCAGCAGCTCCTCCCACCCTTTGACACAGGTTCCTGGTTCTGTCCACGGAGTTGAAATGAGCTGACAGCCAGCTCTGGGCGTCCAGCCCTCCAGCAGATGAACAGGACAGTACCTGGCTGAGCTGACAAGGCCGTCCCCAGGGGCACACTACTGGAAGCTGTCCATGCAGTACTTGGCACCACCTCGGGAAACAGAGGGTGACTAAGAGCTTTACGAATGAGCTCTGTCTCTCGGTTTTCTGAAACTTCTACAGCCTTCAAAATACATTCTCTTTGCCCAAACACAGACAGAAAAACACTACATGATCTCACTTACATGCAGAATCTAAAGAATAACTCAAATAAAGAGAATCAGAGAGTAAAATGGTGGTAACTAGAGGTGGGGAGGGGGAGAAATGGGCAGAAGCATGTCAAAGGGTATGACTTGCAGTTAGGGAGGATGAATGATCTGGAGAGCTAAGGTAGCATGAAGACCACAGCTAATATTGGATGCCAGAAATTTGCCGAAAGAGGAGCTGTTAGGTGCTCTTACCACACATATACACAGAAAAGTAACTATGGAAAGTGATAGATATGTTAATTTACTCGACTATGGTAATCATTTCACTATGGTATACATTTCAAAATATCTTGCTGGGCACGGTTGCTCATGCCTGTAATCCCAGCACTTTGGGAAGCCAAGGCGGGTGGATCACAAGGTCAGGAGATCGAGACTATCCTGGCCAATGTGGTGAAACTCCATCTCTACTAAAAAACACAAAAATTAGCTGGGTGTGGTGGCACGTGCCTGTAGCCCCAGCTACTTGGGAGGCTGAGGCAGGAGAATTGCCTGAACCTGGGAGGCGGAGGTTGAAGTGAGCTGAGATCGTACCACCGCACTCCAGCCTGGCACCTGGCGACAGAGCAAGACTCTGTCTCAAAAAGAAAGAAAAACATCTTGTTGTACATCTCAAATGTGTACTATTAAAACCTATGAAAGTCACACACACACTCTCACTCTTAACATTAAATTTGGAGTAAATGCTCTTCTGCAGTAAGTCTATTTTCTGTTAAATCTCTCTTTCTCTCTGTTTGTCTCTCTCTTTACACACACACACACACACACACATACACACAGTTGGTCCTCCATTTCCATGGATTTCCAATTGTAGATTCAACAAACCAGAGATTGAAAATATGTCAAAAAAATGTGTCTGTACTAAATATGTACACGTTTTTTAATTGTCATTATTTCCTAAACAACGTAGGTTATATGTAAATACTACACCATTAGCAATAGGAATGTGAGCACACGCGTTTGGTATCCTCGAGGGTCCTAGAACCAATTACCCACAGATATCGAGGAGAAACTGGGTATGTACAGTCCTCTGCCTCTCTAAATATGCACACACACACACACACACACACATACATACACACACACATACACACACAGATACATATACACACACGTATATACATACACACACATATCTGTATATATACACATATATGGAACTTAAATATATATATTTACTTATACACACACACACACACACACACACAGTCTTATGTATATATTTATACACATACAAGCCAACCTCAGTCCTGCTGGAGACCTGGACACTCTTTCCCCACTCCTTCCTATAGCTCCGCATTCCTTTTAGGTCTCACTCCTGGCCACCCCAGGAGACAACCTGTGAGGGCTTTAACCTCTCCACTCTCACCTGATCATCCTCCATCTAGCTCTTCCCATCTCCTGGCATGTGTCCTCCCTGGAGACTGGGTATTTTACAGTTCTCTGTGGGCTGCCTGGCTCCTGTGGTTGTGCCTGGCATGTGCTCAGTGCCCAGTAAATGCTGGTGGAAGCCAGGGAGGGGGAGGCACAAAGGTCAGGGGAGGTTGTTTGTGATTGCTTGTCCAGGCTGCCAAGAGTCTGACCTTCGTGTGGATGGGTCATTCAACTCTACTCAGCTGGGGAAGCTCTTTAGTATCTTCAGTAATTTTTTTTTTAAAGAAAACCATTGTCCAATTATGTGATCTGCAGCCAAAGACCCTGGGTAGACACTAAGTGTCCTTCTCTCCCTGTGACACCTGAAGTCCTTCCTAGCCTGTGCTTCCTTGCCACGCACTCTTACCAGCCCCTGTGTCCAGCCATAACCCAGGCCCTTCCACTGAATGATGGTGTCACCTTGGAAGCCCCTGACTGCTCTAGGTCTCAACTCACTTGTCAATCCCATAGAGATTTCAGTCACCCACCTTCCTCTTGGCACTGCTGTCTTGGGTTTAGGGACACATTTAGAGAAATAACTGATAGAGAGAGCTTCATCAGCACAAAGCATTATAAAGTCAGATATGTGAGGTTTAATTGAAGAAAGGAGGTGTATTAGTCAATTTTCATACTGCTGATGAAGACATACCCAAGACTGGGCAATGTACAAAAGAAAGAGGTGTAATTGGACTCACAGTTCCTTGTGGCTGGGGAAGCCTCACTATCATAGTGGAAGACAAGGAGGAGCAAGTCACATCTTACAGGGATGGCAGCCGGCAAAGAGAGGCTGAGGAAAATGCAAAAGTAGAAACCCTCGATAAAACCATCAGACTTTGTGAGACTTATTCACTGTCACAAGAATAGCACGGGAAGGACTTGCCCCCATGATTCGATTACCTCTCACTCGTGCCCTCCCACAACAAGTGGCAATTCAAAATCAGATTTGGGTGGGGACACAGCCAAACCATATCAGGAGGGAAAAAGAAAAAGAGTAAGAGCATCACGGGATCAGGGTGAATGGAATTAGGAGGCTGAAATTTCCTGTCTGTTATAGGCTCAAAGGGTTTCCTATTGTTATGCATCTAAATTTTAAATAAGACCTGGGGTCTACATTTGAAAGGGTTTACGCAAAGTTTAGGAAGGTTCTTGAAGAAAGTTGACGTGTCTTAACTTATTCCCTTTTGGCATTCCTGAATAAGGACAGATGAGGACGAAGAATCTCAGTCTCCGGTCATCCCATGAAAATACTGACCTAGCTTCAACTTACTAGCACTTCCTAGTCATGGAAGTAATGAATGGGTGGTCATCATTTCTCTTGTTATGACAGTTTCTAAGTGGCCTTGCCAAACCCACAGAGGGCTTGGAGTGATTGTAGAGATGATGGTATGCATCATGAACCTTTATTTCTCACAAAAATGACATATTTTGAACAACCCACCTTCAGGGTTAGGCTTGCTCTTGGAAACTGACTTTTGGGATAAACAGCTGCAAATCGCCTCTGCCCTTTCTCCGCAGCCTCCAGCCCAGGCCTATGTGTTGAGCACTATAAAACCTGGCACCAAAATTAGATGTGAAGGAGGCACCCTCACTACTGGATGAGTCTCCAAAGGAAAAATATTTCTAGTGCCCACTGCCCTTCCTCCTAATCCTACCTGGTCCCCATTTTTTTTGTTTGTTAATTACTCTCTGGACTTACTTATTAAGAGTTGATTTGGCTAGAGATCCTATGATATTAATCCTCTTAACCAACAGCTGGTTCTTTGTTCTGTGTGGAAAACCAGGGGGTCAATATGGACCTCCAGGCACACCCTGCATCAGAGGCATTTAAACCAGTCTGACTCCACCCTGAGTGAGGGCTAAAAAAAAGTAAGACTGAGACTTACCAGGCCACATTCCCAGAAAGTTAGATATTCCTAGCCTCTAAATGTTTACGGATAAGGGGACAGACTGATAATGTCAACTAAACAGACCCCGACTCAAGAACGTTTTGATATCTCAATAGCTTGAGAACAGATACATTCCTAATTTTGCGTTAAAGATAATAATATCAATTATTGCAAAATATAGCAATTAAGAAAATTAATCCTTTATCACAACCCTTGTAGCAGAGCACATCTCCCCGTGATCTTTTTTATCCTATATAAATGAGTCTTGTACCTAGGGTGGACGCATTCCTCCTCTTACTTTTGGGAACGCCCTACTCCATCTATGGAGTGGTTGTTCTTTCACCACTTTGCTTTCCTAATAAACTTGCTTTTGCTTTGCCCGGTAGACTTGTCCCTGAATTCTTTCCTGTATGAGATCCAAGAACCCTCTTTTGGGGTCTGAATCGGGACTCCATTTCTGTAACACCTGAACAGGGGCAGCACCCACCAACTGAGTCCTGCCTCAGCTGCTCAGTGTGGCACTACGCCCAGCCAGGGGTCTGCTGCTTCTTGGTCCTGGCCTCCCAAAATCACTATCTAATAAGTGGGGAACATAGTGGAGAAGGTAACTGCCATTGGCTGCAATGTCTTTATCTTGCTTAGGGTCAACAGAGCTGGCAATATGAAAATCAAATTGTTTTCTGGTCCGATTGTGGAACTTTTAACACCAAATGTGTCTTCCTAGTCACTAAGCAGGACCCATGAAAGAGAAACAATAATATCCTTCAGGATAAATTGCTATTCTCGTTCAATAGTACCGAATATTAAACACATAGAGATCTTCCAAACAGGCTTTGTGTAGGCGATAAGGCCGTTTTATTTTGCATTTGGGTGCAAGCTAGCAAAATCTGAGAGAGGACAGGCACAGGGGGCAAGTGTGGGAATTGCTTTTATAGGTTGGGGCAATTTTTTGGGGGGGTGTGGATGTTACAGAGTAAGATCAGTTACAGTGGTGGGGGGTAGGGGCAAAGGGTGTATATTACCATAAGTTGAGTTACAATGACAGGTGGGGTAAGAAGGAAGAGTAGTTATGAAGGTAGGGCGGGTGAGGAGTATTCACATTATCAAAAGAACAGTTAAGATGGCAGGATGGGGTGAGAGGCTCACTGGGGGGAAGCTCCCCCGGGTGATTAGGGATAATGGGATAATGGTGAATGCAGGGTTGGGGGGCGATCAGCTGAGTCAGATTTTCTGGGTCCAGGCTTGCACGTGGAGACCTGACATAAATATTCTATACACAAGTCAAACATGTTCTACCTTTTCTCAAAGCCAAAAAATATTATATAATAACAACAAGAACTTTGAAAACTATGCTCTCCATACATTCTCAGGAGAAGGAAACCATCCTCTATACTGAGCCTCCCTTTCCAGGAGAAACTGATTGTGTGGCTTCCCAGGGGAAAGCCGGGAGGAAGTGGAACATCAAATAAACTGACTTTGAAACAAAACGACATTCACAAAGGTTGTTCCGACTAAAACAAGTCTTTCTGCGGCTCTCACGGCTTCCCCAGTGCCCTTTAGAACGGGTGCAGTTGCTGTGTGGGATATCACAGCTGGCTGGAATCAGGTTTGGCAGGTACAGGCAGCCCAGTCACATTAAACAGATTCATTTCACAGTCCAATGAGCAGACATGCACAGCCAACAGGGGGTTTAGTAGGAAGTGGGTCTCTCTGAGCAGACACTCGCCTCTCCCTTGAGGCGGGAGGAATCAAAGCCAGACCTTTCCAAGGAAGCTGGTGGCTGGGCTCCGCCTATCTCTCCCAAACACCTGGCCCTGTCTTGAAATGCCACAGACATGCACTCTCCCCTCATCCTGGTCCCGATCAAAAGATCACAACAGTCAGAGGCCCTAGAAAATCTAAGTCCTGTTTGTTTTCAGGATTAGCATCATGGAAAACTATGTTGACATATTTACAGCAGGTCGATGGCCTTCCCTCGAAGAAACAGAAACTTTAGCCTTGTGAAATCATGTGTAGATTCAGAGAGCGTGAAAGAACAGGGAGGTATCTAATTAGTATCACCTCTCCAGCATCACAACCAAGAGGTTAAACAACACCACGCCTGGTCATGCTGCTCCTTCTCAGGACAGCTCTTTCTATCTGCCATAGATTTACGAAAACGCGCTTCCTGGTATTGATTTTAAATTGCTTTTGGAGTTTCACTACTTTTCTCAAACAGTGGATCTCTCCTTTATTCCACATTTCCTTTACTTCTTTTCTTTCTAAGTTCCAAGGTGTTTAGCGTTTGCTAATCCAAGTCATTCAAAAATTCTTCTTTTTGATCATAGGGTCCCTCCAGTCTTTATAGGACTTCTTAGTTATGTGCCCTCCACGCTTACTGTATGCTCCTTTTTAAGATTGGAGATCATTAGACAGCTCCTGTAACAAGAAGAATCCCAAGGGGAAACAGGATGATTCAAGGAAGGTTATTTACAAAGGGACCGATCGTGATGGCGTTTGTGTGGACGGGGGAATGACAGGGCCAGCAGCCGCACAGATGCTACCACCCTCAAGCTGGGTAAGGCGATGGGAGGAGGAAGGTGCCAGAACCCTAGAGCTCAGAGAGTGGTGGCCTGGAAGTGGGCAGCAACTTTTGAGGGAGGAGACTAGGCAATGCCAGAGAGAGCCAGGGGAACAAACCCCACCTGACAGCCTCTCTCTGCTGGTCTCCTATAGGGTGACAGGTCTGTTTCATTTGTTTGATGTTATTTTATTTTATTTTAATTGACAAATAGTAGATCTACAGAAGCACCCCGGTTCCACTTTCCCAGATTTCCGTTACCCATTGTGAACTGCAGTACAAAAATATGAAGATATTGTGAAAGAGAGAGAGAGACGAGTAGAGAAAGACCATATGCACTTAACTTTCATTATAGCCTATTGTTATGATTGTTCTATTTTATTATTAGTTATTGTTACTCTCTTACTGTGCCTGATTTCTAAATTAAACTTTGTCATAGGTTTGTATGCACAGGAAACATGGTATATATAGGGTATGGTGGTATTCAGTTTCAGGCATTCACTGCAGGTCTCTGAATGTAGTCCTTATGGACACCGGGCTACTGTAATATTCAAGGGATACAATGTGATGTTTTGGTCCATGTTTATATTGTGGAATGATTAAATCAAGCTGATTAATATAACCATCCCCTCATATACTTATTTCATTGTGGTAAGAACCTTCAAAATGTATCCTTTTAGCAATTATTAAGTACACAATATATTGTTGTTAACTAGAGTACTCAGTTGTGCAACAGATCATTAAAACTTATTCTACCAGCCTAACTGAAACTTTGTACCCTGTGACCAACATCTCCCATTCTCCATCCCCTCACTCTCTGCCACACTCAACCTCTGATAACCACCAATCTGTTTTCTACTTTCCTAAATTCAACTATTTTTGCTTTCATTTATAAGTGACACCGTGCGGTGTTTGTCTTTCTGTGCCTGAGTTATTTCAGTACAGGCAGAAGAATGAAATCAGGCCCTTATCTCACCCCTTCTACAAGAATCAACTCAAAATGAATGGAAGAGTGAAACGTAAAACCTGAAAATATAAAATGACTCAAAGAAAATAGGGGGAAGCTCCATGACACTGGTCTGGGCAATGACTGTTTTGGATAGGACTCCAAAACACAGCAACAAAAGCAAAAATAGACAAATGGGATTGCATCAAAATAAAAACCTTCACAGCAAATGAGTCAACAAAGGGACAACCCACAGAATGGGAGAAAACATTCACAAACTGTGTATCCAACAAGAGGTTAATACATAAAACATACAAGAAACACAAACCACTCAATAGCAAAAAAAAATTCAAATAATGTAACTTAAAAATGGACAAAAGACCTGAATAGATATTTCTCAAAAGAAGATACACGAATGGCCAACAACTATATTTAAAAATGGTCAGCATCACAAATCATCAGGGAACCGCAAATTAAAGCCACAATAAGATACCATCTCACACCTGTCAGAATGGCTGTTATCAAAAAGATTAAAGGTAAATGTTGGTGAGAATGTACAGAAAGGGAACACTTGCACGCTGTTAGTATGAATGTAAATTGGTACATCCACTAGGAAAAACAGTATGGAGGTTCCTCAGAAATCTGAAAACATATGTAGCAATCCCTCTTCCGTGTGTGTGTCCAAAGAAATTGACATGAGTATCTTGGAGAGATATCTGCACACCCATATTCACTACAGCATTATTTACAAGAGTAAAGATATGGAGTCAAGTGGAGAAAGAAAATGTGGCTTATATACACAATGGAGTACTACTCAGTGATAAAGAAGAACAAAATGTTATCATTTCAGACGACATGCATGAACCCAGAGGGAGTCTGTTGATGCCTCCCACAAAGTCCACTGTAAGAGAAGGCAGGGAAGGGAGCAGTGCATCTGGGGGCAGGTGCCCTGTGCAGCCATGGACTCGAAGGGGACTCTCCTTGTCACTTCCATGTACCTGTGCAGTAAATTCCCTTCTGCAGATCTTCTCACCCTCTGGGCGTCTTGCTCTCTCATTCCTGATATCGCTGCTTGGAGTCTTGTGTGTTTGTCCTGGAACTTTCTGAAATGTGTCTTCCTGCAGTCCTGGTGACTCAGCTGAAGGGTCCTCTCCCGGGGGATGATCATTCATCATAGATTTGAATATTGACCTCTAGATACCTCCTGTCACTGCCCTGTCATCTAATAATGCTCACCAAGGGCAGGGAAGGAGGGGCAGGACACCTGGGTTCTAACTGGACCAAGGCAAGCCTGAGCCCCTGGCAAGTGAGTAGGCCAGCTATTGTAGGAGCCCAAGGGCCTGAGTCTATTTAGGAGGAGGTCTTCACTCAGAGCAGAAACAGCAAGAGACTTTGGGAGGAAGGCAGGGGCTCCTGCCCAGGTAAATGGTATGTGTCACAGATTGGAAGTGGTTGGCAACTCTGCTTCTGTGAGGATGCAGCAGCTGCAAGGTCCATAGCTCTGACCTCAGGCCCATGGGCAGCCCTGGGCAGCAATACCAACAGGCTCCTATAGAGACAGCAGTGGTCCTGTGACAGCATCCAAAGGGATGAGCTTGGTGTTGCTTACGAACACACGAGACATCTCAAAGACAGCCGGAGTCAGGGATGGGACAAGTGCTTGGATCAGGGAAGGGGAACAGGTCAGCTATGACAACTGAGAGTCCACCTACATCGGAAGGCAGGTGCATTAGAGAAATGCATACTGGGCTTTCTACTCGATTGCGCATGACAACCGTGCCCCTACCTATCCTCACTGTTGCTGTTTGTTTCATTCTCCCTTTGGGAGAAACAACAGGTACTAAGCTAATTTAGAACTTTGTCAGATTCCTTGCTGTTAGGCCAAGGGCACGTCTGCAGACAGCTCAAGATGTGACCTTGTCTTCCGGCTACTTTGTGTGATCTGCGCACTAGCACCATGGATGCCCTTCCTAACATACCCAATATTTCTGGTCATGGATTTCTATACAATTCTGCTTTTCCTCACCTTTCAAAGCTACCCTCTTCTCCCTGTGAAACAAGCCCATTCTTTGTAAAATAGCCTTTCATTCCAGTAACACACAGGTCACATCGAGGTCCTGAGTGTTGTTCTCCCCAGTTCTCTCTGGTCACTCTGTGCCCAGATTCTGACGGGAATTATGCCAGAAAATAGCTCCTTTCCTCTCCTTGGGAAATGAGTTTCCATAACCTCAGAGCTATGGTTTGAATAGTTCCTCCTGAATGCATGTTGAACCTTGGTCCCCAATGTGCCAGTGTTGAGAGATATGGCCTTTAAGAAGTGATTGGATCGCGAGGGCTCTGCCCCCATAAATGGATGGATTAATGGGTTATCACGAGAGGGGGCTGATGGCTTCATAAAAAGAGAAAGAGAGACCTGACCTAGCGCATGAGCACACTCAGCCCCCTCGCCATGGGATGGCCTGCATGGCGTCAGGACTAAGCAGAGTCCCCACCAGCATGAAGGCTCTCACCAGACACAGCCCTCTTGAGCCTGGACTTCTCAGCTTCCATAACTGTAAGAAATAAATGTATTTTCTTTATAAATTTCCCGGTTTCAGGTATTTTGTTGTAAACAACAGAAAACGGACTGAAACATTCATTTTCCACCAACATAAACTGAAAGTCTGTCCAAGTCTCTGGCAGGGAAATGCCTGCAGCTGTTTCTCGGAAAAGCTACTTAACTGCCACATTCCAGTTTCTTATTTGTAGAACCAGGAGATTCCACTAAAGGGTCTTTCCCAAAACATGATGGGTGTGCAACCCAGCACACAGAAATGATATTAGAGCACTTTCTGCCATCCTTTCACTCTCCTACCACTGTCTCTCACTCCACCTGCAGCTTCTGACTCCCAAATCCACCTGCAGAGACTGCATTGAATTAGGTGACTTGGTGATTCCCATCACAAAGGAAGGGGGGGAAGAAATGCTCCTGCAGATGGTGCCCAGCAACGAGGTGGCCCTACCTAAAAGGCTGCCAGCCATGCAGAGGAGAATCCAAGACAATCCCACGTCCCCTCACTGGGATTCCCTGGAGGTTACAATACATCCCTCTGAATCCCAGGACGCACTGTTCTGTAACATCACATTATCTCCCGGATATTGGCTTCTTCACAGAACTCTTCCTAAGGCATGCTTATTTCTTGTCCTTCCCCCAGGGGACTTCAAAGCTCTTGAAGCACCTGCATCATGGAGCCCTCCTATCATGGCCAGGAAACTTTACCAAAGAAAGCACCTAGAAATTCAGGTAAAAGCAGATGGAAAGATGTATGCGGAAATGTTGACCCAATTTCCTTTACCGCGCAATATTTTAATTTTATTCCGCTTCATCAGAAAGGAAATCCCTCAGCACACCAGGCCTGACCTCTCCATCTCCTTCAGTTCTCTCTTCTCTCCCATGATCCCAGGGGAAGGTGGACGCAGTCCCCAGACTGAGGACACAAACACAGCTGTTGGGGAAGTCAAGACTCGGGCAAGGCAAATATGTCCTTCATTGCCTTTGGACTGTCTGTGTCCCTCTGTCATCCTCAGGTTTAATGAAATCCGCTTCACACTGGCATGCATGTTGGGGCTTCAGAAAATAAGCAAGTCATTGACCATGAGTTATGGCTGCCAAAGAGCCTCAAATGCCTTTCTGGGCTACACAAGGTCTCTGGACTGTTCACAAATTTTCCTATTTAAAGCCCATGAGCTCTCAGGAAGGCCAGGCTTCTCCACATGAGTCCCCGCCTCGGACTTTCCAAAGGGGTGGCGGGCTGTCCAGCATTCAGTATTTGGCCTCAGCTTCCCTTTCCATGATATTAATACATCTCCATCTGCCCTGCTTCCTGTCTACTGGCTTTTGCTCTTTTTAGCCAAAGCATAGACACCATCACATTTTCCTCCTTTAGTTAAAGATACCCCATGGTCATATCACATGTGCGTTAGCCCTCTTTTTTTTTTTTTTTTTACTTCATTTCTACCATTTAATTCAAGGCTTTTGTGAAACCTTTTGACATCTATCCCCCCAGTTTTCCACTTATCTTACCAGGAAAGAGCCTTTTTAAGGTTTTGCTGAGTGCTCAGCCCAGTAAATAAATCATTTCTCTGCTTATTGATATGTTTGGGCACAATGAAGACTCTTGTCAAGAAACAAGCATTTCCCAGCCTGGCATTTAGGATGAATTTCTATAGCTATTTAACAAGGCCATAAGCCTTCTGGGAAAATTCTACCTACCTTTTATGTCTTATACAATTTGTGGTTACTACAAGTTCTTTTCTAGCATCATGAGTAAAACATCAAGAATAATAGACTGGTCTCTGTTTTTTAATTTGTGAATCTCGGTTTTCCTACAGAATAAATGCTCTTGTATGTGTCTTCACTGTGCCCAGCCTCTTATGCAGCTCACTGGGAAGGTAGACACAGGGTCTTTGTGCCCATCCTATAAAGGGCCCAACAGCATTGCATGCTGGGAAGATGTTTAGAGATCAGCACAATACAATCCTCATCTGAAAGGAGCTTTGTGCAAAATTTGAAGACAGAGACAAATAGGTTTTTCCATATTTCATCGCATGAACTTCTTACAGCGAGCATGCTGGACTTGTATCTGGACCTCCAAGTATAGCCATCACCAATGAAGTCATGTTTTAAGAATTAATATCAAGCAAAACAAGCTGTTAATGCTGCTCAGTGCATGATGGTTTTCTGAGCTGCGCTTCAGCTCTCGGCTTCTGCTGTCCAACAGTGACTTAGAAACGATTGAATGACCACAATGAATCAAAGACCTGGTCCACACTGCATTTGCTAAAACCATCATCCCTCAGATTTGGAAAAGTCAGACCCAAACAGCATGGGTCTCTTTGTGCCTTAATTACTGAGATAAGTGGACAGTCCTTGGTTTCACTTCAACTGACCCAAGGAAGCTTGGCTGGAGAGATTGTTTCCACTCTCCTGTAAGCTTATAAACAAACCAGGAATAATCCGTCTTCCTTGGCTCAAACTTTGTTCGTTAGCAGAACCAGAAAAAAATGGCTCCATGCCAGGCTCTGACAGTGACCCACAGCTAGGTGCCATGTGGCTCACCAGTCCTGGCAACACGGTACCTGCATATTCAAAAGCTCACCACGAGGGAAGCCGTCCTAGACCGGAGGCAGCGGGGAGCTGGCAGAGACCCACAGACCATGTTTGCAGCCTCTCTGTACAGACAGACGCGGAGATAAACAGAAGAAATAAGATGTAGGAAAGAACTCATCTCAATCCCTCCTAATTCACCCCAAAAGCCAGCAGAATTCAACATGCATGACAAGACTCTCGGAGTGGACGTTTTCAATTTTCCATGGGCAAAGACATCAGCAACAGGACAAGCTCCCACGACTTGCCAGTCTCTCCCTGTCTGCCCTCCCAGTGCTCCTGATGGCTATGCCAACCAAGATTGTACAAGAGTAATGACAGCGGACGCTAGCCCCAACTCAGCTTCCATTTGAGAGGAAAGGCCACGAAATTTAGCCAGGTATCAAAGCACATCTTCATTAGAACCTTGTCTACCCCACCTCTACCCTTGACCCCGGGTATGTACTCAGCAGTCCCAGCACACCCCAGAGGTCCACCTCCAAATTCAACTCTGAGTTCACTCCTCAAGGGTATAGTCTCACCTGTACAAACTCATTAGAGGTGGGTTCCTTTTCCTTATAAATCAGTAAGAAATAAGTCTATTTGATTTTACTTGAAGAAGCAAATTTAATAACTCTAGGACCAAAGAAAAACAGCACATTCTGATCAGTTCAAGGCTTTATCCACTGCGCTTAGAACAGTGCCTTCCAATGAGCATTTGTCTCCTTTTTTGTTTTTCTCTTTATTAGGATTTACAGATAAAGGTCTATGGGCATCCTAGGAACTTCAGAGATGAAGTTCATGCAATCCTCACCAGAAAGTAGCTTTGTGAAAATTTTGAAGTAAAAGACAAATGGATCTTTCCTTTAGATATGACTTGCCTAAGGCTGCTTGGCTACACAGCGGTAGAGTCTGGTTTTCAGCTGAGAGCTTTGTGCCTCCTGATTTAACACTAGTTCCCACTATATCATGTTTCCTCTGTACTGTAGTATTTCAGCCGGTGGTTATCAGGTGGCTATGCTGGACCATCACTAAGGTAGGGGCTAGAATCCAGAGTTAAGTGGTTTCATCCCTGTCTCCAGGCACTTACAGCCCTGAGTACAGGGTGGCAAAGGGGCAGAACAGCTCCTGGAAGTAAGAGGCAGCTGCTCCCTGAGTGCAGCCTCAAGTGACAAATCAGCATTATGCAGGTGACTCTAGGTGGTGGCACGGGTGCTTCTGACAACGCCGCAGAAGCACAGTGTGGGAGGGCACTGCGCCGCCTGTTGGGACAGACAGTCCTGGTGCTGGGGTTTGGTTAGGACAGTGTGCACATGCACAGAAGCACCAGAGGATTTGTTAAGGCACAGATTGCTCCCACCTACCCCCACCTCAGATCCCTGATTAGGGAGGGCAGGGTAGGGCTTGGGGAATGTGCATTTCTAAAACGTTCTCAGGGATGTTGATACTGCTAGTCTGGGACCACCTGTGACCCACTGGGATAGCAGGCTGAAGAAGACAGAAGGGGCAGAGGCACAGAGCACTGCTTTTCTTCCTATGTTAGAGGAACAAGCTATAGATCTGACTGACAGGTAAACTGATGAATTAATGTGTGATGTTGATAGGAAAGAAGAAGGTGAAGTATAACTTTTGCCTTAATGCACCATCTTATTCTCTCCTTCTCCTCTTCTCAGCAATCCAAACCCCACACGAGGGCATTCAGTAATGTTAGCTTCTTGCTCTCTCTCTCTGTCTCTCTCTGTCTCTCTCTCTCTCTCTCTCTGTCTGTCTCTCTCTCTCTCTCTCTGCTGCTGCTGTTGCTGCTGCTTCTGCAGCTTTCCAGAAAGCTTCTGCAAGATGGTGACATTCAGATGCAAGAATTCAGCATTACCACCACTCAACAAAGAGCAGTCCCTAGGCAGGACACGGTGGCTCACAGCTGTAATCCCAGCACTTTGGGAGGCCAAGGCAGGTGGATCACGAGGTCAGGAATTCAAGACCAGCCTGGCCAAGATGGTAAAAACCCATCTTTACAAAAAATACAAAAGTTAGCCTTGTGTGGTGGTGGGCACCTGTAATCCCATCTACTCAGGAGGCTGAGACAGAGAATTGCTTGAACCCAGGTGTCCAAGATTGCAGTGAGCTGAGATAGCACCACTGCACTCCAGCCTGGGCAACAGAGTGAGACGATCTCAAAAATGAAAGAAAGAAAAGAAAAGGAAAGGAAAGAAAGAAAGAGAGAGAGAAGAAAGAAAGAAAGAAAGAAAGAAAGAAAGAAAGAAAGAAAGAAAGAAAGAAAGAAAGAAAGAAAGAAGAAAAAGAAAGAGACAGAAAGAAAAAAAAGAAAGAAAGAAAGAAAAAGAAAGAAAGAGACAGAAAAAAGAAAGAAAGAAAGAAAGAGAAAAAGAGAGACAAAGAAAGAGAGACGCAATCCCCAGGGAAAGAGATAAAATTAAGTCAAAAGAATTAAGCAAGAATGTAAAACACTCAAGCAACAGTGGGAAAGAAATTTGGGAGCCTTTTCCTACTGATTCCACATTAAAGCACAACAGGACCAGTGTCTGCTCTGTGGATTTGGTAACAACAGTAGAAGTAGAAGGTTGCAGTGGTGAAAAGTGGCAAGTAGTCGCACATCACAGCGGCCCTCTACAGCTACACACAATGATGCCTCCTGTCTGCCTGCTGCCCTCAGCACTGCTGTGTTGTTACTGTGTGTTTATTACTTTGCCTTCCTCCTGCATTGGCACTACATGTGCCGCTATCGTTAACAAACATTTTTAAATCTGTATTATAGTATCTCAACCTGTTAGCAGCTCTGTCAAGTCAGCTGGAGAGCTGTTACCTTTGATTAGAAAGATTGACATACAGCAGTTACGTATACAGAATTCCTTGTAAGCATAACCCAGCTGGCTTTGAACTTGGGCCTTGTGACTTCTACCCTGTCACTTCTTCACTTTGCTATCCGTAAACTTGTATAGCAAAAAGATTCATCAACACCATGGCACACTAAAATGGCCTATTGCCCCAATAAAAACTCATTTTATTACAGACAAACTTTTTAAAGAGCAAGGAATGAAAGTTGATCCTTGATTTCGCAAGTAATGCAGTCCTGGCTTTCATGCAAGCCTTCAAAGGGATCTAAGAGAGTGCTCAGAAACAGACCCCACACATGTCTGCCTCAGCCTCCTGAGTAGCTGGGACTACAGGCACGTGCCACCACACCCAGATAATTTTTTTGTATTTTTAGTACAGATGGTGTTTTACCATGTCAGTCAGGATGGTCTCGATCTCTTGACCTTGTGATCTGCCTGCTTTGGGCTCCCAAAGTGCTGGAATTACAGGCATGAGCCACAGCACCCAGCCTGTTTTTAAAACATGAAATGGGATTTCTACCTCACACCACACAAAAAAAATTAACCCACATCCATTTATAAAAGATATCAAAAAGAGGCCAGGTGTAGTGGCTCATGCTTATAATCCTAGCACTTTGGGAGGTCAAGGTGAATGGATCACCCGAGGTCAGGAGTTTGAGACCAACCTGGCCAACATGTGAAACCCCATCTCTACTAAAAATACAAAAAAATTAGCTGAGTGTGGGAGGCTTAGGCAGAAGAATCACTTGAACCCAGGTGACAGAGATTGCAGTGAGCCAGGATCACACCACTACACACCAGCCTGGGTGACAGGGCGAGACTCTGTCTCAAAAAAAAAAAAAGATATAAAAAAGAGAATATAATTCACATCACCAAGTAGGAGAAGATATTTTCTCTAGTTAAAACAAAGGACTAATATCTAGGGTATATGAAGATCTACAAATCTACAAGAAAAAAACACAGAAAGCAATAAAAATTAGACTAAATGTTTGAACAGGCTTTTTACAAAAGGGGAAATCGAAATGGTCAGTACATATGTGAAAAATAAATGTTACTTGTTAGTAATAAATGAAAAACAAATTAAAATTACAATGAAATACAATTATACTCCTACTAGATTTAGAAAAAAAGAAATGTCTTTTAACACTACTTATTTATAACATTACAGAACAATGTGAACTCACATTTAATGTTGTTGGGAGTTTGATATAAATACTTCAGAAAACTTCTTGATATTTTCTGCTAAATTTAAAGATTCATGTAACCTATGGCCATGCAAGTCCATGTTTGAAAATATACAAAGTTATGTACCCCAGAGAAACTTGTAAGAAATACATCTAACTATATGTAAGCTAGTATTCAAAATAACCAAAAAAATCTAAAGCAGCCCATACTTCTATCTGCATTAAAGTGGATGTGCTGTGTTATGTTCAAACAGTGAAATAATATAAAGCAATTATAATAAATGAACAACACAATAATATGAATTTAACAAAAAAATTGAGAAAAAATAATCTACTATGTGATTTCACTTCTATTGTATGAAATCAATAAAAACATTACAGCCAGCCCTCTGTATCCATAAGTTTAACATTCACAGATTCAATTAATGGCTGATCATAAACTTTTGGGAAAAAAATCAATCAAAAATATACAACAATAAAAAATATAGCGTATCAACTATTTACATAGCAATGACATTCTATCAGGTATTAATAATTAACTTAGAACTGACTGAAAGCCTATGGAAGAATGTGCATCGGTTATATAAAAATAATACACCATTTTGTGTCAAGGACTTGAGCATCCTTGGATTTTGGTACCCACAGGATGCCCTGGAACTAATCCCCCATGGATACTGAGGGAAGACTGTATTGTTAGGGATATGCACAGGGAGGTAATGCACCATAAAGAAAGCATGAGATTGATTGACAGAGATGTTCAGGACAGCGATTACCTTTAGTGAGAGGAAGGGTGATGGATAAAGAAATAGCATACAAGGGTGTGTGTGCTGTGTTCTCATCAAGCCCTACTTTGTGGCTGCAACCAACACCATTGCACCAAGCCCAGTCTTAGAAGATCCTGTGTTTGGTTTCATGCTCTGCCTCTGTCATCTTGAAATTCCTGATAACTTTTTAATAAGGGGCCTCGCCCTCTTATTTTGCACTGCGTTCCATAAATAGCATAGCCATTCTTGATTTTCGTTACAGGATATTTGCTGTATAAACCTGCCCTTAGTGTTCTGTGCACTTCAGGGAATGTGTGTTATATTTAATAAAAGAAGATAATGAGAGAAACACTATTAAAAATTATTTAAATCAGAAGCGTTGTGGATTAGGTCACTGATACTGTGCCAGTAATGTCCTCTAAACTGTACTGAAAATTTCATCAGGGTTACTCTCACTAGTCTTTCCTCAGTAAGGGACTCGGGGGCAAATTGAATTGTTTTCTGACCTCTACTGGCCTGTGAACTACTCTCCTCAACTCAATCAAGTCATTTCTCAACCCATAATTTTTATGTATCAAGTCCATTCTGGAAGCAAGGAGAGAGAAAAGGCAAATAAATAGATCACGGACAAAATGGAGATCGTTACATCCCAAAGAGAAGAGAGAGGTGGAGAACCCTGATCACGGGCAAAATGGAGATCGTTACATCCCAAAGAGAAGAGAGAGGTGGAGAACGCTGATCACGGACAAAATGGAGATCGTTACATCCCAAAGAGAAGAGAGAGGTGGAGAACGCTGATCACGGACAAAACGGAGATCGTTACATCCCAAAGAGAAGAGAGAGGTGGAGAACGCTGATCACGGACAAAACGGAGATCGTTACATCCCAAAGAGAAGAGAGAGGTGGAGAACGCTGATCACGGACAAAATGGAGATCGTTACATCCCAAAGAGAAGAGAGAGGTGGAGAACACTGAAGACAGCTCTGGCCACCATTACCCAAGTTAACTTATTACACCTGGAAAGGTTCAGAACGGAGGGGTCTGAGAAAGTGAGTCCCTGAACACATAGCTTTCCCCAGACTGGAAAGAAAAGATCTCAGCACAGCCAGCTTTAGACAGTGGAGAAGCACTGAAGGTACCTGGCGCATGCGCTGCCCCAGGAGGATCCTGGAAAGACAGAAATGTCTAATCTAACGCTGCAGAAGAGGGGAAGGGATGCGGCTGGGTGTCTTAGCCTAGGATGTAGAGGTGAGAGTCAGCCTCCAAGAACTTCTGCGTCTACCTCCCTGGCTTCTCACTAGTGAAGAAGAGCACACCCTCTTCACCTTCAAGGTTAGGCAGCCAGGGCGGCTCCCGGCTTGACTTAGGCCACATCTCCTCTTGGGATTCACATGTGGCCACGGGCTATGGTAGGGTGGCGGTGCAGTAGCCTTGCCTCTGTTTTCGTGAGCTGAAGGGAGTTGGGATGGAGCCAAATTGACATCCCTTTCTACTCTCCCCATCTGGGGGTTCTTCAGGAACAGATGGAGAGAATCCGCCTTACACTTGATTTTCTCCAGAGTCGGTTTAATATCTTCCCCAAGTCTTGTCCCCAGGAAACGAAAGCAGAAAACTGTTATAAAACTGTATATGTAGATCTCTGGCTTTTTAGAAACTTCCCCTTCCTAAGCTATAAACCCCTCAAAGGCTGGATTTTTTCTCCTTGACCCAAGCCTATAGTACAGAGCCTGCTCCCTTAATGAAGGCTCCTTACAGTGGAAGGAAGACCCAGCACTAGTCCAAGTGTCACTCTGGATGAGCTGCGGGAGATGGGCAAGGCATGAAACGTCTTTGCAACTATTTTCCAACACATGGGAATCAGCAAGCAATCTCTCTCTAAGTGCCTTCCCATCCTAGGACTTGGGTCCGAAGTCTTTCCACACCTACTTTTCTACAAAAGCCAGGGAAGGCTTGAAAAGGACAAGGAACCACACATAAATGTGAATGAGGATCACAAACTATTGTGTGTCCATGTACCTCTTCATGTATATGTGCATGCATGTATACTTTGTGTGTGTGCACAGTTGTGTGCACATGTGTGCATGTATGCAAGTGTGCACATCTGTGCACTTGTGTGTCCATGTAGGTGTGTTCGTGTATGTGTGCATGTGTGTGAAATGCAAAAAGAAAAGAAAGTCAGCCCCAATGGAACGAGCTGGGGGTCTGCCCTTGGAGGCAGCGATCTGAACTCACTGTGGATCTGGCTGTGAAAAACAGTGAAGCTGTGGGAGTGAAGTGGGAGGAGGCGAAGTAACAGGGAACTCTGCTATTTTAAGTTTATAAAATTTTGTCTTTAAAATCTTTTGTGACTCTAAAAACAATTTCTGAGGAAGGAGGCTGCTGAGTATCGGGAAATGTTTAGTGAGCTGAGAGCCAGAGACCTTGCTTCCCACCCACTCAATTACTCCCCGGGGCCACCAAGGACAGGCTTGGGTTTAAGAGGAGTCATCTTAATGGTAATAGTGGCAATTCACCAGGCAATAAAATGTAACACATTCCCTCCACCCTCTGCCAGACCTCTGTGGAATCCAGACTCAGTCACCTCCTGCTAAGGGCCACCTGAGCTGTGGGTGAGAAGAGGCCGCCTAGATGTGCCTTCAGGGTCTTCTGGATTTATGACTCGGCCAAGTGGATTAACTGTGTTGCTTCCATTTTGTCAACAGTAAAAAGGAGATAATGGTCCATTTCTCCAAGGGTTTTATGAGGACTGAGTCAATACTCATAAAGCGTTTAAAATGGTGCCTGGCACATAGCATGCAGCGGGAGTGGGCACTTTGGCCAGCTGTGTGTCCTGGACTGAAGTTCTTAAACCTTGAGCTCCTCATTTCCCACATTTGTAAAGTGAGGGTTCCCACTCAGCCCCCAGTCACCCCGGCTTCCTCACATCCGGCCCCACTCAGCAGCACCGCTAGGGCAGCCAGCTACTGCCAGGCTGCCCCAGCCCGGGCAGGTACAACCAACACCGGCATCAGGGGCCACATGGCCATGGCACCCCAGACACGGCAGGCACAGCCAACACAGGCACCAGGGGACACAGGGCCACACCACCCCAGCCATGGCAGGCACAGCAAACATGGGCACTGGGGACCACACAGCCCACCACCCCAGCCATGGGCAGGCACAGCCAAAGCAGGCACCGGGGGCCGCACAAATAACCCCAAGCAGGCTTCAGCATATTTCCCTTCCATTTTCATGGTAGAAACTAAAAAGGGAACCTCAGACGACTTTCCCACCAAAAAGGAAAAGCACACGTTAAGATGGTCTGAGGTCATGTCCAGAAAGCTTCCATTCACTCAGCCTCAGTCTTCTCATCTTGTAAAATGGGATTAAGAAAATGGCAATGGTTCTCTCGTGTTGGGTGTAGAGATCAAATAAGATACTGCAGGTTGTCACACTCCCTGTGGCTGGCACTGTGTGTGCATTTGATACAACTGCTCATATCATCATCGTTGTCATCATCATCATGCCAGATGCTGATTGGAATGTCCATCTCATTGCTTGCTACCAAATTATCAGCTTTTTGAGGGCAAGGACTGTGTCTTCCTCATTCCAACATCCATCACACTACCCCACATCACACAGTAACTGGTTAAAATTATGCTATAATCTCACTAAGTGGAATAGTATATTTAGATAATTTGCCCTATCGGTTCTCAGCACTGACTGTACATTTAAATCACTTTGACCAGCTTATAAAGTACCTGTGACAGTTCTTTACCCCAAGTCAATTAAGTTGGAATTTCTAGGGGAAGTTTTCAGGCATCAATATTATATAAAAGCTCCCCAGAGGACTCTAAAGTGCAGCCAGAGCTAGAACCAGTATGCCTGCCACTCACTGTTCATCTATTTATACTGACTACTAGGTACCAGGTATGGCTGTGGGCAACGAAGACAAAAACACACACAAGCTGATGCTCACTCTCACAACCTGCAGTGAGCTATGCGTAAGTCCTTAATTAATAAATTATCACGGCATGGGTGTGAGTCCTGAGACAGAACCATGTACACGGGGGAATACAACTGCTAAAGGAAAATGCAAAGTTCCTTTAGAGGGAGAAATATTTTCTTTTTTTAAATTATACTTCAAGTTCTGGGGTACATGTGCAGAATGTGCAGGTTTGTTACATAGGTATACATGTGCCATGGTGGATTGCTGCACCCATCAACCCGTCATCTACATTAGGTATTTCTCCTAATTCTACCCCTCCCCTCACCCTCCAACCCCCACATAAGCCCCAGTGTGTGATGTTCCCCTCCCCATGCCCGTATGTTCTCATGGTTCAGCTCCCATTTATGAGTGAGAACATGTGGTGTTTGGTTTTCTGTTCTTGTGTTATGTTAGTTTGCTGAGAATGATGGTTTTCAGCTTAATTCATGTTCCCGAAAAGGACGTGAATGAGGAAGACATATTTTTAAATGAGGGTGCAGATTAGGGAAAATGAACTTCCATTAATGGTTTTTCATGATTATGCCTTCAATGTTTATCCAAGATCATTGTCATGAGACACATTCATGTGGAGTCTGTCTGTGAAATAAGCATATTCCACTGTATGAAATGTATATGTCATTGTTTGAAATATAGAAATATCCCATTGTATGTTCGTGAAATGATCCGCTAAAAGATTCTCATAAAAAAAACCTCTTTCAGACTGCTTCTTCCCGCAGCAGAAGTACCAGCTTCCTCCTTTCCAGCTCTGTGACTTATCAAACTTGTTTCCCCACTCCCCTCGAACCCAGAAATCTTGTAGACACAGTTCTGTTCATTAGTGAATGTTGTGCTTATGGCTAAACTATAAGAAGTTTCTCTCTTTTTCTTTTGGACCACTACTCTTATTTTTTAAATTACCTCAAATTCTCTGTTTTGGTATGATGGAGAGAGAAGAATTAAAGTCAAATGCCCGTGCTCTATAATTCCTTCACCAAAAAAAAGCATCTATGCTTTGCATTTATTACTTAAGCTGGGTTAGAAATGGAGAAGGGGTAACGTAGATGTATCATGTGTCAAGCTGTTTGTAATGTGCCTTGTGTATATGATTTAAACTGTTTACTCTAAGAATCCCATGACTGTGGTACTAACCTCCCATTTTAGAAAGGCAGAAGAAAAATGAGATTCAGATACGGTGGGGTCAGACAATTATGAGTGGGCCAACAAGGGGCTGAATGATATGTGTCTTAATGTGGGATCTATTATATTTCCAATTAGTGCCTCTTTGGTCATCAAGTATTTGAAGGTTTGCTTTTTGGCCATCAAGTATTTCAAATCCCCTCTAGCGACGTTTCAAATGCAAACCCTGGGTCTCAGCCATTTTACATCATGGACATGCACTCCTTAATTTAATAAATTAAATCTATTGCTAAATGAGGCACATCCAGGGCACTTGGTGTGATAAATAGATGAATCAGAAATGGATTCTGCCCTTAAGGGAATTTATAAACTATTAGAGGGAGGAAAACACACATATAATAATTAAAACTTGCTCAGCAAGTACAGCTCTAACCAAGACAAGCAGCAGCTGGGGCTTTCTCCTCTGCTCCACACCATGCCGGGAGGCTGCTGTCAGGCAATCCCCATGCAAGTGACTGTAGGGGCCGGAGCAGGTGCTGAGGTGGGATCGCTGAGAAGCAGGAATCAGAGCCAAAGAGAGAGAAACAGTCACAGTGCCCAACAGCAATCTGACTAAAGGACCACTTAGGATTCCCCAAGACTAACGTGGGCCTGAAATTCTGTGATTCTAACAGACTCATACAAGAGGCCTGAACTGATATTTCAAGAACCACATCTTGAGTGGCAAAGGTCAGCATTTTAGGTTCCATCATGTGAGTGTGAAGCTGGGAACAGGCCAGCAGCCTGCAGGTCATGGAGGGACACACAGGTAGGCAAAGGCAAGGATGATGTGGAGGTCAGAGGACTCCCACTCACACCAACGGGCTGGCCATGACACCGCAAATTCACTGTCCTTCCTCTGTGTCCACTAAAAGGTGGGTGGAGAAGCCAGTTTAAAGCATGGAAAGGATGGGACAAGTCATCACTCAGAGCTCTCATTTAAAATAATTAGTCCAAAAAACTGGAAATGGAGCTATTTCAGGAAATCCAGTGATTCTGGCCTCAGTAGGAAACCCAAAAGATTCAGGACCAAGTTAAGACACATCAACGGAGTCTCATTCTGTCACCAGGCTGGAGTGCAGTGGCATGATCTCGACTCACTGCAACCTCCAACTCCTTGGCTCAAGTGATTCTCCTGAGTAGCTGGGACTACAGGCATGTGGCACCATGCCCAGCTAATTTTTGTATTTTTTTAAGTAGAGTCGGGGTTTTACCATGTTGGCCAGGATGGTCAACGATCTCTTGACCTCGTGATCCGTCCGCCTCGGCCTCCCAAAGTGCTGGGATTACAGGTGTGAGCCACCGCACCTGGACTACATCCACTATTATTTTGGAGGAGTTGAGTTTTGTGCATCTCTTCAGCCTGTTGGTTGTCTGTTTCCATGGTGGTGGTTGTGTAGATTTGTCTGGGTTTATTTTTGGCCACAGTGGAATGTGGCCATTACATTCAGGCAGCAGAAAGACTTGGCAGCTAATGTTGCAGAAGGCGCTAACACAAATCTATTTTGAGTAAAAGAGTTGAATCAAAAGTGCTGTGTAAATATGACCTAAGTATTATTCATTGGGTTTTTCTTTTTCAGAACATAAATTGAACAGTTAAGAGTACCCCTGTTGGGGTACTATATTACCCTATAAAGTACAATCTTAATTCAATACCGAAACTGATTTATTTAGCATTGACACAAATGTGACTAATTTCTGGCTTGTGTCTTACTGGGTACTGGGATTTTGAATTCCAATTTTGAATTTGTCTCCTCTGCTGTTTGCTTTATGCTAGAGCATGCGGGCTGACCGGTTTTCAAAAGGAACCTGACTTTTCAGTTCTGAATCATAACATGAAAGTGACAGCCACAATAATTTGACAAAATAGTCCCTCACACAAACTTCACACCCTGTCATCTAGTGTAGACTTCCAAAAGCTCAGCCATTTTCCCCAGAAAGCTCTGCGAGTGAAAGCCAAGGGCACACAGGTTTTAAAAAATGAAGTCCCAGCTGTCTGGGCCAGTCTTGCACTCTGGGTTAGTACTACGCATGCAAATTAAACAGTTACGAGGATTTTAATAACCTAACGAGCAAACTTGGCCATCAAGTTTAGTTCTTTGTTCCAGGACAATAAATCAGGTGCTTGTGAGCAAAGAATGGCTGCCTAGTTCCAGAAGAATGAGCCATTTGAACCCATGGTAAAAAAAAAAAAAAAAAAAAAGAGCTAGAAGTCAAGTTCACTCACAGAAGGGACCCAAGAATTCATTCCAAAGTATGCTTTGGTGTCTCAACAACTTGGTTAATGTTACTACTGTGCCTGGACTCTTAAACCATCTCCATGCCCCTCAACTTATGATGGAGTAGAGCCTATGAATGGAGGTGGAGGTGACCCCTACCGGAAGATCAAGAACACTGCACTACTGCCGTTGCAATACTACTGGATATGTAAGAGCCAACATCTACACGAGACACACGGCCACACGGCCAGCCGGCTGGTAAACCAGCCTTGAATCTCACATAATCCTTTCTCCACCACACACCAAGACAAGAACAGGGCAAGGAACAGGAAGAAAAATAAGGGTGGGGGTAGGGGTGGTTATTTTTAGTCCCAGTTCTCATTTCAATCAGGGACTATCACTCTCCAGACTCAGCAGATGGCGGGCCAGACAGTTTTGTCTGATGATCTAATTAGTTTCCAGCACCTCATTATCACCTCACAATGGAATCTAGAATAAAAGCCTAAAGTGCAGGATGTTTAACGGGCTTATTTGAATGCAGTAAAGTGAGTTCTTTCAGTTAAATTTTTTCATCAGCAATGGACTTTATCTACCCAGGAGGCATTTGAAAAGAATGAAGATTTAGGTGAGGACTGTTAATAAAGTATGTGTCTCTGATATTGAAATGTTGTCAAAAATGTGGGGTGTATTCCAGATACAGCAGAGATAAGCCACAACATTCTGTAGCAAAACGAAACTGAGAACCAGAAGAACTGAATTCTAGTTTCATCTCTGCCACTAATTAACCATATGGCTAGAGACAAGTCAGTTTCTCTGAGCTCCATTCCCTTATCTGTGAAATGCAAACATGAAACCAGGCAGATGGACTCTACATTTTCTTCCGGTTCTAAAATTCTCCTATTTAGCAACACTTCTGTAAGTAAGGTCAACTCCACAGTCTTCTATGACACACTTAGGAGACGTAATTTTTTTCAGGTAAAATCATTTTCAAAATTGCTAAGCATTAAGGGTTTTTTTTTTTTTTTTTTTTTGAAAAAAAAAAAAAAGAGTGTAATTGCTTTGGCAGAGTCATCTCTTTCCAGCCACAGTGTTGGAAATACCATGCATCCAAATGTGCTGGCTGAGCTGGCAAATGCATGAGCTGAATCCACGAAGAATGAGGAGCCTACGGAGGTTCCGCAGCAGCCAACCTCAGAATCCTTCACAGGGCAGCTGCATCAGTGAGGACTGCTGATGCCTGGGACTCCACGGACAATGTGAGCCTGCTGAGTCTGGGAGAGGCTGCAGGCAGATAGGACATTCTCTGCTTTCAGTTGACTCCCACTTGCTGTTTGATAATGTTGCATAAAAACATGATACAAAATATTTTGTGCAATGGTTAAACTGTACCCCAGATGCCGCATTTTTTACCTGCTGGTATATTTTTTTCCAACCTGATATGAAAGCTATTAAGACTTCCAAACAGCAAATGTCTCTGTGCTTTATAGTGTCTTTACTCCTGACCTGCACTACCTCAAAAGGGTAGCCGCTAGTCACTCGTACCCATTTAAATTTAAATTGACATTAATATTAGATGAAATTTAAAATTCAGCTCGTTCTTTGCACCAGCCACATTTCAAGTGCCCTGTAGTTGCAACTAGGTACTCACTAGTTGCATTTCATAGATAAGAGAATGGATAGATGCATGGTGGGTGCACTGGGGACCTCACATTGGGACAGTGCAGATCTAAATCATTTCCATCACCAACAAAAGTTCCACTGGACAGTGCTGATCTACACCAACCATTCCTGACTCCATGAAATTACTTTTTGGCTTTGACTTCGAGTACACAACCAGCACTGAAACAAATAATGTCATGCCTGTAATCCCAGCACTTTTGGAGGCCAATGCAGGTGATCACCCAGTCAGGAGTTCAAGACCAGCCTGATGAACATGGTGAAACCCACTCCCTACTAAGAATACAAAAATTAGCTGAGTGTAGTGGTACATGCGTCTAGTCCCAGCTACTCAGAAGGTTAATGCACAAGAATCGCTTAAACTCAGGAGGCAAGGTTGCAGTGAGCTGAAATCACACCACTGCACTCCAGCCTGTGGGACAGAACAATACTCTGTCTCAAAAAAAAATCCTAAGAGATCTGCTGTAGGTCATTTGGGGCCTAGAAAGATGTGATTTAACATGGCATAATTTAGCAATTTCTTTGATTTGTCTTTTGGGGAACACTAAGTGCTGTCACCCAAAAAGGTCAACTAAAATTGAAAAATCTCAGCTGGGCATGGTGGCATGCACCTGTAGCCCCAGCTACTCAGGAGGCTGAAGTAGGAGGATCACTTGAAACTGGAATTGGAGGCTGCAGTGAGCTGAGATCATGATGGTGCCACTGCACTCCAGCATGGGCAATGGTGTGACAGTCCCCCCAAAATAATCTCAGGTCACAGTTAGATATGTTTTAAAAATTCTAGTCAACAATTTGTGCTCTTATTTCATAACCTAAAATATTAAGCTTACTCACATACTTTACATACTTGCATTTATATCCTTTATATCTACACAAGTAGATTTGTAGCTTGTGCTGAAATATCATCTCAGAGGAGGAACACTGCTAAGCTAATCTATACTTCCAACTTCTACCCTCTTATACCCTTTTTTTTTTTTTTGAGACAGAGTTTTGCTCTTGTTACCCAGGCTGGAGTGCAATGGCGCGATCTTGGCTCACCACAACCTCCGCCTCCTGGGTTCAGGCAATTCTCCTGCCTCAGCCTCCTGAGTAGCTGGGACTACAGGCTGTGCCACCATGCCCAGCAAATTTTTTGTATTTTTAGTAGAGACGGGGTTTCACCTTATTGGCCAGGATGGTCTGGATCTCTTGACCTCGTGATCCACCCGTCTCAGCCTCCCAAAGTGCTGGGATTACAGGCTTGAGCCACCGCGCCCGGCCTCTTATATTCTTTGTTTATGTACTTTAGGCTCTTACAGTCCCCCTTCTGTATTCGATCTAGTTCAAAGGTTGGCTTTTGTTTGCATTCATAGCCTTCCCATTGTGGAGATTTATTTATTTTTCCTTTTGATCTCTCTTCCTTGAAAAGGTTAATTCATAAGGAAAAAGAATCAGCTGATGATTCTTTCTCATAACCACTAAGACTTGATCTCCATTGTTCTCTTCCCAAGCTGTTTACCTGAGGTTTTCTATTTGAAGCACAAGACACACTTTAGTTGCCTGGGTCAAATGTAGAAATTACTCACAATTCCTGCAAACACCTTCTTTTATAAAATATGGAATCACAAAATATTGGTCTGTATCAGAAATTACTTCAACACTATGACTAGGCTAGTGTTGCTCTCAGAGAAAAAAATAGTAATATATGTAATTTTTTGCAATTAGCTTCTATTTCTCTTTTGCCAGTACTGATTCTTCTGTTTTCTCCTAGGATTCCTGCCTCCTCCCCTCTAGGAAGACATTCAGAAGATCTCACTTGCCTGGGCTAGGGGGACAAAGCTGCTACTGCCTGCTATGTCCGTTGAGAATTCAGCCCAATGGGGGATGGAACCAACACAGAAGAGAGACATATGTGAGATGCAAATGGGGAAACTGTAGGCTGGGGACATCTTCTGAGGCCCCGATTTCAGCCAGGCTGAGAGCTGGTCTCCCTTCACTCCAGAACCTTTTTCAATCCTGAGCTCTGAAACACCTTTAGAATTTCAGTGGCGCCTGCTTCCTATGGGTTATGAAATTTTTTATCATGCACAGTTTAAATTGTGAAAACCTCTAGGAAAAAAAAAGGTCTTAACTTGGTAATAGTTTCATGCAAATTATTTTTTAAAACTGGCACGGTATTTTAACAGAGGAAAACTTTTTTCAAACTATCCAATTTGCAGTAGCACAAGAAAGCAGTTGTGAGATTCTGCTACAATTAATAGGCACATTGTTAAGTGAATTATACAATATTAAAATATCACCAGGAGGACACAACTGGAGATAAATGTCCTCATCTGGACTGGATGGAGCTCTTCTGAGAGGCCGTGTTATAAAGTTCTTTAATTTAAAAAATTACATTTCCAGGACCTAATATTGTCAGAAAGACAAATAATCTGGCTCAGTAAGAAATATAGATTTAGAGGATTGTACTTAAGGGCCTAGCACGGTGGCTGTACATCACTGTCAAGCAGGAAGGAGCAGAACCACTGACGTTGCAACCCTGGATCGACTGTGCAAGTGTTAATAGAAAAGGTATCCTTGAACGTCTCTAAAGCTGAGATGCCTGAGAGCCCAGTCTCTTGCTGATACATTGCCTTGGGATGCTCCCAAGCACATATGCTGTTTTAATATAGGTTTATTACTATGTAGGTATGGGAAGGCCAGTAGATTAAGAGATGACTGCTACTAGAAAGACAGATTATTATTCTCACAGATCCCAAGAAGATGAACAAGGCACTCCATGGAGAGCCACACAGGTAAGCAGCAGAGCCATCCAGAGGCAGAGGGAGTGAGGAAGCATGCGTAGGAACCTTCACTGTGGTATCCACTGCAATAAATGGGTATGGCAGTGTACACAGGCTTAGGATCAGATAGGGCTATGCCTACTGGTCTAGTGCCTGGCCCTGGGTGAACAGGGCAAGAGAATAGTACCCTTGAGTGTCAGAGCCCCATAAAAAAGGGACTGGGAGTGTGGGTTCCAGTTTGATTGATGTCTTAGTTTAGGCTGCAGTAACAAAAATACCATACATAGACTGAGCAGCTTAAGCCACAAATATTTATTGTTTACAGTTCTGAAGGCTGTGAAGTCCAAAATCAACGTGGCAAGAGATTGGGTGTCTGGTCACGGCCCACATTCTGGTGTGCAGATGGCCATCTCCTCATGGTTTCCTCACAGAGCAGAGGAAATAAGCAAAGCCCCTCATGTCTCTTCTAAGGGCACTAATCCTGTTAGAAGGGGCCCCACCCTTATGACCTAATGACCCCCCAAAGGTCCCACTTACTAGTACATCCCGTTGTGGATTAGAGTTTTGACAAATGAATTCTGGGGTGACACATCGAGTTCATAGCAGTTGGTTTGCACTTGAAAAGTGTGCTCATAGGTGAACTGTTTAGTGTCTCTAGGAATTGGCTAGCCCTGGTTTGTGCAGTCCCTCCAGAGTTCTCAAAGCTCCAGATGTCAAAGCATCCAAATACAGACAATAAAAGATATGGTTAATGAACATAGTTAATGGCTCATTCTAAACACCTGTATGGGCATCTGACAGGTGCACCTAATATTAGGTGGCAAAGGAGGTCCCAGACTTCCCATAGGGATGAAGCCCTGCAGAATGTGCTGATAACACAAGGCCAGGCTGTCCATTTAAGGCATCCCCAAGAAGGTTTCTAGAAGAAAAATGCCTGCCACTCACTGCCAACACTTTTCAGTTCCCATGCTTGCTATCTGAAACACATGAAAGGTGTTCTCTTTAAAATAGTCATGTTGTGTGAATTCTGGAAAACTTACCAAGGAGCAGACCCTCATTCTTGCTCCCAAATACCTCTCAAGAGAATTCTGATTTAAAAAATAAGCGTAATAGTTGGCTGGAGCTTCCTCTTCTCCTCAAGGATCCCTGGCACTTTTGCAGACTAAAGTTCTTGTGAAGACTTGTAAGCCAGGGAAAGGGCTAGCTTCCCTGTTATTCAACGGTCTGGGAGAAACCACGAGCTCATCACCAAGGAGCCTGCCTCTCGGGAACAGCACATCATCCTAAACCTCCCAGCCAGCAGAGCCCTGCACTCTCCTGGTCAGCACAAGCACCTGTCCTCTCTTTTTCTACACACAGACTCTTAGCAGAATGCCAGGGATTGGTCTAGGTCCATTGCTCCCTGCACAGAAAGCCAATCACTGAGACAGTGCATATTGCAAGGGGAGAAGGCCTTTTTTTCTGGCCACGTCAACAGAGAAATTGGGAGGTAAGTCTCAAATCCATCTTCCCAACTGACTAAAATTGGGGGGTTTATATAGCAGGGAAGGAATGTAGCTACATGCAGAGGTAAGGAAGCAATCACGAGGAATGAGGGGTCTGGCGTCTATTGTCTGGATGTCATGAGTCAGTGAGCTCCAGTCCCCTGCCGAGGTCGGTTTCCTGAGGAAGAAACTCAGATGAGACAAGTATAAGTTTCAAGTTTTAAAGTGAAGAGTCAATTTCTACGTTTATCCAAAAACCTGTAAATATTACTTCTATGAAACAAACCGATTTCAAGACCAGTGAGAAACTTCTTGACCCCAATGACAAACCCCTGCCATCCAGAGGGACTGCACAGTTCTAAAACAACCTTTCCCCTACAGCTGGAAAAGGACTGTTCTTCGCTATCCCTGAACCTAGAGAAGCCCGAGAAACCCCCTGCCTGTCCCCCACACCTTTCAATTAAAAAATAAAAGGAAACCAAAAAGTGCAGCCTAACAGCCAACAGTTGCCTGTCCCTTTATCTCCAGCCTAAGAAACATGGAAAGAATGCACATAAACAAAAACTGAACTTTTCTCTTACTTTGAATCTCCCTGTTCCCTGGAGACTCCAACAGCCTGAGCAAAGACGCAGAAGGCAGGAGAGAGCCCAGATTGCCCTGGAGCTTGTCCACCTGCAGGAGAAGAAAGCCACTGCAGAGGATAGGGCAGGACACAGCTGATGGGCTAGTTGGGCAGGAGGGCGGAGGATGCCTGTACTGGGCAACCTGGCTGCACGCTATCACCTGGCAGGCAGGGGAATACAAAATAATGATGCAGCTCACACCTCCAGAGATTCTGACTTAATGGGTGTGGGCTGCAGCCTGAGCACTGGGGTTTTTTAAAGCCCCCTGAGTTTAGCCAAAGTTGAGAAGCACATCTATAAGAAGATATTGCAAAATATTATTTCTTACATTTTTACTGTAATAATAGAATTGGAAAGTCATGAATTCATAACCTGGAAGGACCAAGGGGATGCTTCCTCACAACAAAGTATATTGAGCACCAGAAATCATTTTTATTTATTTAATAAATGCTTACCTAGCTCTTATGTGCAAGGCATTGTTAAAGTACCTTACCAGTATTAATTCAGTTACACTCATAATGAGCCTATGAGATTGGTACTGGCCGTTATCTACTTTTTAAATGTGGTAAACTGAGGTGGGTGTTGGGTAAAGAACATCCACTTAATTCAAACATTCATATAATATGAGCAAAAAGTTGGGATAGGAAGGACAAGCCATGGAGGGCGACAGTCTCCATCTTTAACGTGCACATAGGTCCCTGGGATCTTTGTGCACCACAGATTCTGACTCGGGAAAGGGGCTTGGGAGTCTGCCTTTCTAACAAGCTTCTAGGAATGCTCCACAATTAGCAAGAAGAACTAACTTGTGAATATCGATGGTTCAGAAGAGGCATGAAGGATAGTAAAGGAAATAGAATAACTTTTCTCTGTGAGGTGAAGAAATACTAAAATGTTTTATGAAAACAGCTTATTTCCCAAAGGATTAATGAAAATAAGGCACTGGCTGACCATGAGGGGCCCTCACTGGTATCCGGAGTGACTAGATGGGTTACCAAGTAAAAAGCCTGTGACCCCCATGGAATCCTGACGTGCCTCTGGAAGCTGGAACATGTTGGAATCCACTTGGCTTTCCTGCAAAGAAACCTTCATCTGTCCAAAGCCCCATCTCCGTGACTGGGAGAAAGGCATTTTAGACTGGTAAAGACTGGAGAGAACGACCACAGCTCATTTTCTGAGGAAACTTCTAGTGGAAGTGCCCAGCCTACAGAATATTCGGTCGGAACAATGATCCCAAAATAAAAGAATCCAAAGAAAGCAGCAAGTGAACTTTAAAATATCACAAATGTTAGACGGCAAACTTAGAAGGAGTCAGGAATTGTTTTGGGAAAGTCAGGGCATGGCCCTGAGAGTCAGGTGGGCACCTGCTGGGTTACCTGTGAAAATGAATGGTTAGGACATTAAGAGCAGGTTGTAGGCTGTACAACGCCCATCTCCCATGTCCACTGGGCCTCACAGCACTACCTCTTACCTGCACTGGGGCAGCAGTGGGGACAGAGACAGAAAGACCCCATGCAGACAGCAGGCCACTGTGCCCTCTCTCCATACCAGGGGCTGGTCAGCAACAGCAATGCAGCCACCTCACCCTCAATTTCCTTTATTCCAGCCTCAAAAGTTATTTAACTCAAGATTTATGACAATGAGAAAAGGATTTGCTGAAAATTGCTAAACCCACACAATTACATAAGAAATCTAGGCAGTTTAGTATACATTAACCTACCTGGACTATGTTCATTCCCCAACATTCATGAAGATCGAGTCCCAAGACTTTTAGAAATCCCCATGTTTAGGAACACATAAATGCTTGTCCAGTCTATGGGCTTTCTCTGCAAACTTATTGCTATTAAGAGCCATTTACATTCTGGAAATTTCCTCACACTACTACATGCTAACCATCTTTCAACCCTCTTTGGGTTTTATCTCTGAAAGAGGACTGGGCGGCATTGGCTGGAGAACTTCCTGGATGGCTTCACTGATCAATCGATTGGCTGTCACTCGTGGGTTGGTAGCAAGAGCGAGGCCAAACTCTGAGCATGCAGAGCTCATACCCAAGACTGGGCCTTGGGGCTTCTGGGTTTGTGGCAGGAACTCACATTGTGACCTTGAGGACTCACCCCTCACCCAGCCTTGAACCCAAGAGAGCAGTCAAACCGGGAAATGCTGTGCCTGTGGGTAAACTATAGCTCCCAAGAGGCTGCAAAATAGAAAAACAATGCAGGATTTACAGCTTGATGATTTCTAGGAAGCTGCTTCAACTCTTGCCCTGGTCAAATTTACTCACATTACTATTGTTCTTCTACCCAAGTAAATAGATGACTTGGGTGTATTAAATCAATCAAGCCAGTTTTTCTTTTGTTTTCTTTTTCACATTACTTGGAGTGAAAATTTGGAGAAAGCATGCCTCATCCATGATTAGCAAATTGTTTTCCTAACACCCATGCCCCCCCACTGGTGAATTGCATCCATGGAGTACCAGGAACCATGCCCAAATGACCAGGACACATCACCTGAGGACACCGGAGATGTTACAAGGTCTCCAGTAACTGAATGGAAAACAGGAGCTTCATGGGAGAGGTGCGCTGCTCTTCTGCAGGCAGGGCACACTCTCTCAGATGTGGTGCCATGACATGGAGAAGACAGACCCACTTCATGAGTCAAGCTTACCCCAAGCAAAAAGCCCATGCCGCTGGCCCATGCACACAGGCCCCTTTGAGTAAGAGTGGATCTAGTCACCACCTTTGCCATTTCCTGGGAAGCCTTACCCCTGCAACTCTGCAATGTGGCCGGGCACCACACTGCGCCTCAGACCCTGCACGTGTTCTCTCTGGTGGGTCTGTTGGCCCGGTGAGAGCTCTGTGGGGAAACATGAGCTATGGACATTTGATAGACCAGGCAGAGGGAGCAGACATCCCATGGCACCATCCCACCTGATCACTTTGCTTTCCAAGGCTTGGTGAGCCTCTATCTAATAATGTTAATATTGCTATAATGATATAATAGTTAATATTTATTAACTGCCTGCTTTGACACAGGTACAGTTCTGCATATTTTTCCAATATTAGTTTATAGCTTCATCTTGTATTACTCCATTAAAAACACAGTAGGAATTAGATGAAGCTTACCTTGGAAGAAGATGGGCTACAGGCTACATTCACAGGGCAGGGAAGGGAAGCCGTGATGGCAACCTCCAGGGCCCTGGGAGGATTTCTAAAGGAGGAAAAGGTTCTGATCTCATATGTTTCCATGACTAGGCTGTCGTAGTCACTGGTCCCAATTTTAGCAGAGCTAAAGAACACAGTATCAATTCCAAAATCATACTATCTTACCAAATGTTTGCATAACAGCCGTGATGCATACTCCAAAGGTTTATAAGCAAGAACTAAGAACATTGTTCACGGAGAGACTCCACGCACTGCTGCCCCAGCCCAGGGATTCAGGAAGCTCTTGTGGGTCAGCCCTGAGCCCTGATCACCGGCCCCCAATGGTGTGTGTGCACGCGCATGTGTGTGTGTGTGTGTGTGTGTGCATGCGCGCGCGCGTGTGTGTGTGTGTGTGTGCGTGTGTGTGTGCGCGCGCTCTGCACTACACAGCCAGAAGGAACCAGAGAAATCTTGACGGATGTGGTTCTTGAGGTCTTTCTTAGTTTTTCTTCCACCTGTTTCAAAGACTGCTTTTTCCCTGATAGCTGTCTTGTAGACACTATCTCTCCTCAAACTGATGCTCCCACTAGCTGATACAAATTTTTCCATGGCTTCATCAAGCTAAAATTCATATTATACGTCCTAAATAAATATACACGCTCCAGACTTATCTCCCGAGCTTCCAGCCTAGAAATGCAATAACTGGGTGCCTGTGTCCCTTGGGGTACATACACCACAGTCTGCAGTCTCATCATGTTCCCTTACAAGGCCTGATCTTCCCTCTCGGGGTCTACCTCAGTGAATTGCACCCATTTTCCAAAGGTAGGAACAGGGATTCAGTGCTTCCCTCCTCCTCTGTGTCTTCCACATTACATCAATGACCAAAGTCTTGTTAATTACACCTCTATGTATCTCTTGAAGCTCTCTCCTTCTTTGATCTGCTTAATCTTTCCTGGTTCCATCTTTCAATATTTCTCCCCTGGTTACTCACATAGCACCCTTTGAGCTTTTCTGCTCTTTTGGAACTCTCCAAATTACTAGAATGTCACATTTACTAATTTGCAAGTCTGCTCACACTCCTATTTAAAATCTTCCTCTGAAGCCCCAGACCCTTCAGAATAAAATTTGACATTCTCAGCCCAACATCCTAGGTCCTTCAAGATCTAGTTCTGACGTTCTCTGTAGGCTTGGCTCCATCGCACCCCTCTTCCCCTTCCACCTTCAGTTACTCTGATAGAAATTCACTGGCCCAAGCACACCTTGCTTTGCCCTACTCTCCTGCTTTGAAGCTCCCTGAATAGAGAGTTAAACTCTGGCTAAGCTCTGTTCACCCTTCAAGACTCACTTCCTCTCTCTTCACATTTACCTTGGCTATCCCTAGAAGATATGGTTATGGACGCTGATGAGCAATTGAAAGTAATTAGCTAGAGGGAGCACAGAAGGATGGGAAGCAAGTTTTCCCCATGTCTCCTGAGTTACTCTGGCCTCTGACTACCTGCAATGGGCTGCAGGGGAAACCCAGACAAAAGAAACAGTGTGTTCTCAAGGGCCTATCCAGAAATGTCAGAAGTGGTGTTAAGCACACAGAGTTGTGTAAGCTGGATATTGGCAAACTGTAGAATTCCATTATTGTTCTTCTAAATATGGGAGAAAAATAAATATTGTTCCTTCTGTTGCTATTTCATGGAACTCTCTCATATAGTTCCTTACATGCCGTCTTTCATTCATCTGAGCATGTAATAGTCCCTTGTTATCCCTGGTTTCACTTTCCATGGTTTCAGTTATCTGCCATCAATCATGGCCTGAACATATTAAATAGAAAATTCCAGAAATAATCTATGTTTTAAATTGCACACCATTTGAGCATTGTTTTAATTGTTCAACTTTATTATTAATTACTGTTGACTTCTTGATAAATTCATCTTTATCATACATATATATGACTAGGAAGAAACATGGTATATGTAGGGCTCAGTATCATCGGGAGTTTCAGGCATCCACTAGGGGTGTTGGAAGGTGTCCCCCTGGATGAGTGGGATCTCCTATATGGCTACCACCATACTGCTGCAGACCAAGCACTAAGACAGAAGCTTGGGAATGATAGGCAAGTATGATCGAATCCTACTCTTCAAGGATCTCCTGGAATGACCATCACCCTGACACTCCCAAACACACCACTAAAATTGAGTCAGACAGCAGACGCACTTCCAGAATGGCGACCAAAGCACTTCTGAAAATATGCTCCTCCATGAATGCAGCAAGAACACTTGGGAAATTTCCAACATTGATTTATTTAGGACTCTGGAAATTAACATAGGCATGAAACAATCTTAAGAGGGTTTACTCAAGAAAAACACCTGAATTCTTGTAAGAAAAGCAAGCTTTGTGTATTTTAACTTGTTCTGTTACCATCCCCTGTCCCTACTTCCACAGTAACCTGAACACCAGCAGCCTCAACAACAAAGGCTGGAGGCAGAGGAGGAGAATAGAATCTCCAGTTCCCCACATTATATTATTTTTAATGTGTAGCTTTCCACAATAAAACATTACAAGATACATAGAGGAAAAGGAATTAGGGGCTATATACACAAGGAAACAATGTGATCACTAGAAACTGACACAGAGGAAGTCCAAACATTAAACTTTTAAGACAAGCAGTTTTAATCAGCTCTTATAAGTATGCTAAATGGGTACAAAAAAATGGAATCATTAATATGTGATAGCACAACAGGGTGACTACAGTCAGTAATAATTCAAGTGAATATTTTAAAAGAACTCAAAAAACGTAATTAGATTGCTTGTAACTCAAAGGATAAATGCTTGATGGAATGGATACCCCATTCTTCATGATGTGCTTATTTCACGCTATGTGCCTGTATCAAAACATCTCATTACCCTATCAATACATACACCTACTATGTACCCACAAAAATGTCAAAAAAAATAAGAAATTGAAAACAAATATGCTCAAAGAACTAAAGAAAATCATGTCCAAAGAATTTTTTAAAGCATGAGAATAACGCCCCATCAAATGGAGACTACTACTAAGACATAGAGGTTATAAAAAGAACAAAATAAAAATTCTGAACTTGAAAACTGTAAGAACTGAAAGGCACAAATATAAGGACTCAACAACAGATTTTAACTGACAGAAGAAAGTAAGAGCAAACTTGAAGAAAAACTGAGTTTATTTTGTTCTGAAGAGTATTAAGAAAAATGAACAGAGCCCCAAAGATCTGTGGGACACCATGAAGCATATCAACATACACATGAGTGGGAGTCCCAGAGAAAAGAAAAGGGGAGACAGTAAGGCACAGAAAGAATATTTGAATAAATAATGGTGAAAACTCTCCAAAGTTAGTGAAAATAGTAACGTGCATGTCTGAAATGTTCAATAGAATCCAAGTAAGATAAATTCAAAAAGGCCTGTACCTAGACACAACATAATCACGTTGTCAAAAGTCAGAGTCAAACAGAAAATCCTGAAAGTATCAGAAGAGACGTGATTGAATATATAGTTATCCTTAATACAATAACAGCTGAATTCTCAAAAACCATGCAAGCCAGAGGAAGTAGAATGACATACTTAAAGTGCTGAAGAAAAAGACTATCAACCAGGAACTGTGTTTCCAGCAAAACCATTAGTTAAAAGCAAAGAAGAAACTAAGATATTCCCAGTTTTAAAAAAAGCTCATAGAATTTGTTGCTAACAGATCTGTCTCACAAGAAATACTTGGGGCAGTTCTTAAGGCAGAAATGAAAGGATATTCACATGAAGAGGAAATCTACAGGAAAAAATAATTAGCACTGCTAAAGAAAATGTAAAAGACAGTATAAACATACTTACATAATAACTCTATTCATCTCCTATCTTGCAGATAAGAAAACTACAAAAAATAGTAATTATTAAATAGGATTGATTGGCTTATAATAATCACATGATGGTACTAGCCTAAAGAAAGGGAGAATAAATACCATTGGGACAAAATGGTATTAAACTTACTGAAATTAAGCCATATTATTCTAATCTAGATGTTTTAAGTTAAGATGTTAATTGTAATCCCCGGAGCAGCAACCATTAATAAAATAACTAAATACACATTATATATACACATAGATACATAAATACCTACCTAGATATATATGTGTATATATATACAGAAACAACACGCAATTAAATGGTAGACCTGAAAACTCTATTTAACAGAAAAGGAGGTAGTAACGAAATTATAAACAAAAATTTGACATAAAAGAACAAAAAAGTGAAATGGAATGTAAATTCTACCAAAACAATAATTACATTAATATAAATAAAGTAAGTACCCCCCAGCAAAAAGCAGATACTGGCAGATAGGTTAAGAAAACAAACAAATAAAAACGTGGTTTCACTATATATTATATAAAAGAGATAGACTTTAGCTTCATACACTAAAATGCAAAAAAGATACCACGCAAACAGTAACAAACAGAGAGGCAGAAAGGCTAGGCTAGATTACTATCAGATAAAATATGGTTTAAGACAAAAATTATTACTAGAGACAAAAATGAATATTTTATAATAATAACACAGTCAATCCATCTGCTAGATATAATAACTATAAACATGCATCTAACAACAGATCCTCAAGAAATGTGAAGCAAAGACACACATTTGTTAGGAGAAATAGACAATCAACAATAATACTGGAGACTTCAATACTTCACTTTCAATAATATAGAGAATAAAACAGATAGAAGATCACTGAAGAAATAGACTTGAATAACACTATAAACCAACTAGTCCTAACAGGTATTCATAGAGCATTCCACTGAACAGCAGCAGAAAACAGTTCTCTCAAATGCACACAGCGCACGCTCCAGAATAAACTGTGTTTCAGGAAATAAGCCTCAGTCAATTCAAAATTTTTGAAATTATAAAAAGTATGCTCTCTAACTGCAAAAGAATAAAATTAGAAATCAGTAACAGAAGGAAATATGGGTAAATCAAAAATTGATGAAAATTAAATGACACATTTTAAAATAGTTAAAATAACAAATGGTGCTGGGATAATTGGCTAGCCCCATGTAGAAAATGAAACTGGATCCTCATCTCTACCATATACAAAAATCAACTCAAAATGGATTAAGGACTTAAATCTAAGACCTGAAACTATAAAAATTCTAGAAGAAAACATTGGAGAAACCCTTCTAGACATTGTCTTAGGCAAGGACTTCATGACCAAGAACCCAAAAGCAAACGCAACAAAAGCAAAAATAAACAGGTAATTAAACTAAAGATCTTTTGCACAGCAAAAGGAACAGTCAGCAGAGTAAACAGACAACCCACAGAGTGGGAGAAAATCTTCACAATCTAAACATCCGACAGAGGACTAATATCCAGAATCTACAACCAACTCAAACAAATCATCAAGAAAACAAACAATCCCATCAAAAAGTGGGCAAAGGACATGAATAGACAATTCTCAAAAGATATACAAATGGCCAACAAACATATGAAAAAACACTCAGCATCACTAATGATCAGGGAAATGCAAATCGAAACCACAATGCAATACCACCTTACTCCTACAAGAATGGCCATAATCAAAAAATCAAAACACGATAGATGTTGGCATGGATCCAGTAATTAGGGAACACTTCTACACAGCTGGTGGAAATGTAAAAAATTACAGCCACTGTGGAAACAGTGTGAAGAGTTCTTAAAAACTGAAAGTAGGACTACCATTTGATCCAACCATCCCACTACTGGGTATCCAGAGGAAAATAAGTCATCATATGAAAAAGATACTTGCACACGCATGTTAATAGCAGCATAATTCACAATTGCAAAATCGTGGAACCGACCCAAATGCCCATCAATCAATGAGTGGACAAAGAAACTGTGACGGATGGATAATGTCTCATATATATATATGAATATATATATCTCACATATATCATATTACATATATATATATCAGATATACACATATATGATGCAATATATATATATGAGATGGAATACTATGCAGCCATAAAAGGAATGAATTAATGGCATTTGCAGTAACCTAGATGAGACTGGAGACTATTATTCTAAGTGAAGTAACTCAGGAATGGAAAACCAAACACCATATGTTCTCACTGACATGTGGGAGCTAAGCTATGAGGAAACAAGGGCATAAGAATGATACAGTGGACTTTGGGGACTTGGGGGGAAGGGTGGGAGGAAGCGAGAGAGAAAATACTACAAGTATGATGCAGGGTATACTGCTCAGGTGATGGCTGCACCAAAATCTCCCAAATCACCACTAAAGAGCTTACTCATGTAACCAAACACCACCTGTACCCCAATAACCTGTGGAAATGTTTTTAAAAATTAATTTAAGTTTAAAAAGAAATGGCAAATAATCACATGAAAAAATGCTCTTCAGCATCTAGTCATTAGGAAATCCAAGTCAAAATCATGATAAGATACCAGTTCACACTATCCTTTTAGCTATTTTTTTTTTTTACTTTAGGATAGCTAAAATTAAAAAGATGAAAGGTTTGTGAAGACCTGAAGAAAATGGAAGTCTCGTACATTGCTGGTGGGTGTAAAATGGAACAACTACTTTGGAAAATAGTTTGACAGCTCCTCAAAATCTTAAATATATACTTCATATGACTGAGAAATTTCATTCTTGGTTTTCAAGATAATTAAAAGCATATGTCCAGACTAAAACTTGCGTATCAAGAAGTCCACCATGTGAGAGTTTTATCTAACCACCTTCCTTGTCTGCTTACTCTGTACGCTACGTGGTTACTCCTATCACCATACTCACCTGTTTCCACCTCTTCTTCTACTTCCAACGAAATCCGTGGATGTCACTGCAGCCCTGGTTACCTGACAGTTCACATCTGTGATCAGCCCGCCTTCTCACTGCAAAGCCAAGGTTTACACAGTAGAGATCCCCAGACACACACAAGATTGCATTTGCCACCTGCACAGTGACAAATGGGGTTTAAACACGTGATTGGAGTCAGAGCCTTGACTTTGGCCACCTCATATGAGTGCTTGAATTGGAAGTTTTAAGCAAGGCCATGTCACCTTTATTTAGTATTCAACATTCAAACAATAAGCAGGTCTATTTTTCACTTGTGGGAGTGCAGATAGGAATAATAACATAGCCACATTAGTTATGTGGGCATTTGTAAATGAGAAAACTACTTCAGAAAGAACAGGTCTATTAAATGGCAAGAGATTAGACTTGGCAGGTCTTTCTGGCCTGAGAATGAGAACATTATATTACTTGAAAGGGCATACATTTGCCCAGAAATTCATATAGTACAGATAAACCAGAAGCTGGAAATTGGTAAACATAGCAGTGCTTTTTGCAAATAATCTGGCAATACACTAAAATCTAAAAACAGAAATATGTGAAACAAGAGCCCAGCACAAAAGCATCTCCGATCCTTCTCTGTCTCCCTGAACCACTGCTATTGCCTCAGCCCAGTCCTTTACCAGCCCTCTCCTGGACTGTGGAAATTGCTTCTTAATTGTTTTTCTGACTACATTTGAAGCCCCTTGAGCTGATCTTCTACACAGGCTCTCAAGATGATCTGTCTAAATGGAATCGCGTCCATAATCCACAAGATTCAAGTTACATGACACAGGGAGCTCTTTCTCTTGTCATCCTTCTTGCTGTCACCTCGTGATGCTGTCTGGATGAAATCTCTTGCAGCTCTGTTGCAAGTCATTCACTAATTTAGCACTAATAGGTACCCTCCTAGAGGCCTGATTTCATTTCACAAATTTAATCTTTCCAACCAAACTGCCCCACTTAACAGGCAAAGACATGAGATAAATTGTCAACGTCACCTGGATGGAAAGGGTGAGGCAGTCCAGATCCTCCAGTGTGCACACCACACCCAAGTCCCTTCACTGCTTTATTGAGGGATCACCTGTGCTCTCTGGGGACCTGCATGCTTTCACTCACAAGTGTTTCTCTCTCTGACATGTTTGCATTCCTTCTCTGTCTGGTAAACTTCTGTCAAGGCCCAGGTCAAGCGCCAGCTCCGCTGTGAAGGCTCCGTGACCCCCCAGAAGCTGCTCCCCCGACATCCCTCCCTGGCCTTCCCATGTGTCCCTGGGCTGCTTCTCCCATCACTGCAGTGGCCTCAGAAGACCGTTTCCTTTTCATTGTGGTGTAACATGCAGTAGAAACACAATAATTTCTATTTTTGCTTTTTAAAACTTTTCCATTTTTATTGCAATAAAACACATGTAACATAAACTTTACCATCCTAGCCATATGAAGGGCACAGTTCAGTAATATTAAGTGTATTCATAATGTTGTGCAGCCATCATCACCACCCACCTGCGTAACTTTTCATCCTGTAAAACTGAGACTCTGTACCTGATAAACACGAACTCCCCATTTCTTTCTCCTCCCTGCTTTTGGAAACCACCATTCTACTTTCTGTCCCTTATGAATTTGACTACTCTAGAGAGCTCATATAAGTGAAATTGCACAGTATTTGCCTTTTCGTGATCGGCTTATTTCACTTAGCATAATGTCCTCAAGATTAATCCATGTGGATTATGACTCAGAATTCCCTTCCTTTAAGGCCAAATTATTTGTATACACCACATTTTGTTTATAGAGTCATCTGTTAATGGACACTGGCTTGTTTTCATTTTAGCTATTATAAGTAAGGCAGCTATGCACACGGCATACAAAAGTCTCTTAGATATGCCACTTTAATTATTTTGGGTATGTGCCCAGAAGTGGAATTATTGGATCACAAGGTAATTCTTTTAAGTTTTTGAGATACTATCATGTTGTTTTACTGGCTATAACATGTTACATTCCCGCAGGGAGTATACAAGGGTTCCAGTTTCTTCACTTCCTCACCCACATATATGACTTTCTGATTTTTGATACCAGCCATCCTCGTGGGTGTGAGGTGGCCTCTCACTTTGGTTTGCACTCCTCTAATGACTAGTAATGTTGAGTATTTTTGCATATGCTAATAGAACCTTTGCACATCTTCTTCAGATAAATGTCCATTCAAGTCCTTCAATCCATTTTTTAATAGGGTTATTATTGTTAAGTTTTAGGAATTCTCTATCTATTCTAGATATTAATCTCCTATTAAATGTATGACTTTCAATTATTTTTACCCATTGTTTGGATTGTCCTTTTACTTTGTTAATATTATCTTTTTTTTTTTTTTTGAGACGGAGTTTCGCTCTTGTTACCCAGGCTGGAGTGCAATGGCGTGATCTCGGCTCACCGCAACCTCCGCCTCCTGGGTTCAGGCAATTCTCCTGCCTCAGCCTCCTGAGTAGCTGGGATTACAGGCACGCGCCACCATGCCCAGCTAATTTTTTGTATTTTTAGTAGAGACAGGGTTTCACTGTGTTGACCAGGATGGTCTCCATCTCTTGACCTCGTGATCTACCCTCCTGGGCCTCCCAAAGTGCTGGAATATTATCTATTGATGCAGAAGTGTTTTCATTTTGACCAAGTCCAATTTGTCCACAATTGATAGTTACGGATTGACAGTCACAAGGATAACACAAATTTTCTATTTAACTCCTGCATTTGTCTTTTGTGTTCTGAACAGATCTGGCATTGTCATTAGAATCCATATTCTGCCTTCCTGAAGCTTTAGGTTGAGGATGACCCTGTGCCAAGAGGCAGTCATGGGGGACGGGGTACAGTAGGACAGCATCAGCACCCCAGTAAACCCCAGAATGTGCAAGTCTAGGTATGCTCTGAGAGGAAGAAAAGGAAACCTGGGTTAAGGGCTCCAACCAACATGCCTGGGCAAGGGGGATCTTTACTTACTTATTTATTTATTTATTTTACAGAATTTTGTTCTTATCTCCCAGGCTGGAGTGCAATGATGTGATCACGGCTCACTGCCACCTTCACCTCCCAGGTTCAAGTGATTCTCCTGCCTCAGCATTCCAATTAGCTGGGATTACAGGCACCTGCCACCATGCCTAGCTAATTTTTTTTTTTTTTTTTTTTTTTTGTATTTTTAGTAGAGATGGAGTTTCACCAGGTTGGCCAGGCTGGTCTCGAACTCCTGACATTAGGTGATCCACTCACCTTGGCCTCCTGAAGTGCTGGGATTACAGGCATAAGCTGCTGCGCCTGGCCAAATTTGAATTCTTTAGAGTATACATGTAAAATATTTTAGCACATTTAGAAAATACAGAAAAGATTTTGCAAAAAATAAAATAAAAAGATCACTTAAAATTCATGACCTGGATATAATTGCTGTTAAGTGCCAGTGAAATTTCTCCCAGGGTTTTTTGTTTGCTTGTTTGTTTTCCTCTTCTCTGTGTATTGTAAGGGATATGGTTTTCTGCTAGGCTACTGTTTCAAAGAAAAATTTCTGGAGGTGATTTTTCTCCTTGGGGACACTTAGCAATGGCTGGAAACACTTTTGGTTGTCAAGGGTACTGCTGGCATCTAGTGGGTAGGGACCAGAGAAGCCGCTAAACGTTCTACAATACCGAGGACACACAAACTCATACACACACTCACTCAGAGTAAAGAATTATGTCCACAAAATGTCAACAGTGCCAAGGTTGGGAAGTTCCACTCCGCAGCTGTATCATCTGGCAGACTTGTTAAAACACGGGTTGCCAGGCCCACTCTCAGAATTTCTGATTCCACTGGTCTGAGTGGGACCAGAGAACCTGCATTTCCAACAAGTTTCCCAGTGATCCCCCCACTTCCAGAATTAGGGAGAGCCTAGGAGGACCACACCTCTGCCTTTCTCTAGCTCCCCACTCACCCTCCCAAAGAGGCGAGGATGAACTGCCCCATGGGGTGGCATCCGATGTCTACCCTTCCCCACTTACTGGAGGCCCTGCGCTCAAATCCATCTCTCTCTTCCCCACTGGAGAGGATCCCGGCTGAGAGGCATCCTTCAAGGCCAGAAGGCATAGGGGCGCCCTTCTTCAAAGGTGCCCATTCCTGACTCGACCTGGGTGGCAGCGGAGAGAAATGCACCTAGTCCCAGAAGCCGGTTCACACTCTGTTCTGCCCAGTGCTAACACAGTAATTTCATTTTTCACCCCTTCTCATGTGGTCCAATTTCTCATTCATTTCTGAATTTAGAGGAAAAAGGGCATGTGGCTTATGGGTCTCTTTAAGCTTCACTACAAGGGGTTTTGACTGGAAATTGAAAAGGAGACGTGACCTTGCAGCTAGCCACAAACAGGACCAACTTCACACATGGGAAGTGGAAGGTCTCAGTGGTGGCCAAGGAAGGAGAGTGGCTGGGGGGCTGTGGACTTCTGCTTACCATCTGGGGACCCAGCAGCCTCTTGTGTCCAGCAGCCTTAGGTACCCAGCATGCCATTAATAGGCCCCTGGCTGTTTTTAAAAGGTACAAACTTTAGTCAACTCTGGACAAGCAATGCCAACCGCTGTCTTTGACCTAAGCCTGTGAGGTGAGATGGAAACGAGATGAAAGGTTTGTCTCAAAACAGACCACAGGCTTTTGAGCCATTGCCATGGAACTATTTTTGCTCTGTTTAACATGTATTTTCAGCCAGGACTGCAGAAGGGGGCCTTAAAGAGCCTCAGTGGTTCCTTTCAGGAGGGCTGCAGAGACCCCACCACTGAGGCTCCTGCCTTTAAATTGTGAATGCCATCCAGTCCGTTGCTTTCCTCAGACATCTTACTGGTCTTCATCTCATTTCAAACTGCTTCGCAGCTGGGCTTTCAAGGATGCAGGACAGTCACCCTCTAGTGCCTGGGGTTTGTCCTCAGAAAATAATTGAAAAAAAAAAAAAAAAAAAGTCATACAGCCCATGAGGACTCCACTGTTGAAGTGTTTGTTAAAAATAAACAAATTATAAGCCTGAAGCCTGTCCTTGGATTTCAAGGACTCAGTGAGCTCAGCCATGCAGGAATGATCAATGTTATCAAGGGGCAGATAATGACAAGGGGCCAATTACATAATTATAGGGGAATCTGCTTCTTTCTCTAGGGCGTGGCTGTTTACCCAGCTAAAGGCTGTATCAACAGGGTATGGATCACACATTTTTTCTAGGAATCCTGCTTCCTCAGGAGATCAGTGAGAGGCTGGATTGGCTGTGAATCTAGATTTTGTCATTAGCGTCAGAAGAGGGGCAGTTGCAGACAAAAGGAGAAGCCCCGATTATACTGGAGAAAAAAGTGGCTCCCTTAGAAGGATGTGAATTTCTTTTTCTTTTTGAAAGGAAAGAAGAAAAGAAAGAGAAAAAAAGGAGTGAAGGAGAGGAAGAAAGAGGAAGAAAAAGAGGAAGAGAGAATGGGAATATTGCTTTATTCTAAAAATAGGTATTAATAATCCTTAGAAGGATGTGAATTTCAAGGCAGCTTCCAGTAAGTAAAAAAGGGGCACGCAGGGGCGCTTCACCCCACCTGCTTCTGCTGTTTCAGGACGACCGAGGAACAAAATGCAGTTACCATGATGTCCTCAGCATCACTGCTGCCTACAGAAATCCACCCAGAGGGCGCAGTGGCAGCCTGGCGGCGGCTCCTCTCAAAATGAAAAGGCAGAGGTCACGGGATTGATTTGGACAGCGAATGTTTTTGGTAGACCTAGAAATTGTTGATTTCACATTTCTCATTTTGGGGGATCCATAACATGAAACCTAGAAGAAAAACAAAATTCTAGGCCTAAAGGCAAAAGGAGAGTTTAAAAAAAAAAAAAAAAAAAGCACTGCAATAAAACGACAGCAGCCCCACAGGGGAATGGGGTCACCTCAACAAGCAGATGACTGTGGTGGACACCTGGCAAGGCCGCCTGAAGAAACGAAGGGGACAGGGACACAGGATATGGAGGGTAGATCCGGAGGGGACAGGGACACAGGATATGAAGGGTAGATCCGGAGGGGACAGGGACACAGGATATGGAGGGTAGATCCGGAGGGGACAGGGACACAGCATATGGAGGGTAGATCCGGAGGGGACAGGGACACAGGATATGGAGGGTAGATCCGGAGGGGACAGGGACACAGGATATGGAGGGCAGATCCGGAGGGGACAGGGACACAGGATATGGAGGGCAGATCCGGAGGGGACAGGGACACGTGATATGGAGGGCAGATCCGGAGGGGACAGGGACACGTGATATGGAGGGTAGATCCGGAGGGGACAGGGACACAGGATATGGAGGGACACAGGATATGGAGGGCATATCCAGAGGGGACAGGGACACGTGATATGGAGGGCAGATCCGGAGGGGACAGGGACACGTGATATGGAGGGCAGATTCGGAGGGGACAGGGACACGTGATATGGAGGGTAGATCCGGAGGGGACAGGGACACGTGATATGGAGGGCAGATCCAGAGGGGACAGGGACACAGGATATGGAGGGTACATCCGGAGGGGACAGGGACACAGGATATGGAGGGTAGATCCAGAGGGGACAGGGACACAGGATATGGAGGGTAGATCCGGAGGGGACAGGGACACGTGATATGGAGGGCAGATCCAGAGGGGGGGACAGGGACACATGATATAGAGGGCAGATCCGGAGGGGACAGGGACGTGTGATGTGACAGGGAAATCCTAGCACCAGGCTTCAAGGCAGCCATGCTGACAAAGAGTGTTAGTGACTCAAATGGATGCTAAAGGCCTCACTCCACGAAGGCACCGAGGCAAGGCTGCAGTTTTATAGGGTGAGGAGGAGGGGCCTTATGGTTTGGCTCAGAGATCAAAGCTGGATGGGTGGAGGAAGGAAAATAGATTAGACTTTCCTGGAAATGACCTCACTGACCGAGCCTTATAGTTGTGAAGGAAAATCTAGAAATCTCAGGACCCCCAAACTTACATCTGGAGGCTGAGTCATGCAACACCCCCTTCCAAATGAATAGCTTGTGACCAGCTCTGCATCAGCCAGGTCCTCATGGAAAAGTGTAGGGCCTCAGGCATCTGCACAGGGCTGTCCCCACAGAACATTTATGAATTAATTCTTTGTCTGCCTTCCCATAAGGATGCGCCAATTGTAATGTTAGGCCTGCAATCTAAGGCTCGCTCCCATAACTAAAGTCTCATCCACACTAATGTCAATAACAAGCTTTTCTTTCCAGGTGTAGAACCAAGTCTAGATACGATCAGCCCTTCCTCTCCTCATTCCTTCATGCATCCACCTTATCCATGTAAAAGGTAGATTTACCAGGCACTGGCTAACGTCTCACAGGAATGTAACCATTCGCCTTACCACCTGCTGGCCCCTCTCCCTACATGCCTTCCCCTCTTTATGGAAATGTGTAAATATGAAACCTCCTGAAAACCTCTTCGGAAAAACAGCCACGCATGTGTCTGTGGCTCATGTTTTCCCCGGTGCACACTGAAGCTGGATGAATAAGACTTGATGATTGAGGTCTTTGCCTCACTCATTTTATAACCAGCCCTTCCATGCCATGGCCTCCCCTACATGGTCCTTTTTGCATATGGCCAGTATTGAGGCCAAGGGTTGGGGAAGAAAATTGGGTTTCTGTTGGATCTGAGATTCAAGTTTCTGAATGGACACAATTTGACTAGGCCCTTAGTAACTGAGGGGACCTACAAATGAGGAGCCTCTGCCTGGGATGAGAAGGGGTGTGTGGAGTTACAGCAGTGGTCACTCAGGCTGGAAGGGCCAACGGTCTTCATCCTATTGTCTCACCAGGCTTCTCTGTCCAAAATGCCTATGACCTGGAGCTGGAGTTCTGAAGTGCTTTTCTTAGGACATCTTGGGCTGGCTATAAAACGAAGAGATTGAGAAGGGCAAGTTGGAAAAGTGCTGGAAAGAGGAGCTCATAAAAGTAGTGTTTCATGCTGGGACAGAATGTGTAATATATTGGTGGTCATGCGATGAAGGTCCATCGGAACAGGAGCTGGGGAGACTGGGGAAGGTAATGCGCGCCTGGGAAAAGGCTGATGACCCCGGTCCCAGCAACTGAGCCAGAGAGCAGCGAAGAGCAGAGAGAGCCAAGAGAGTCACAAGAGAGGCTGGAGACAAACCCCTCTGTGAGCCCCAAGGGCCTCATAAAGGCTGCTGGACACTGAATGTGTCGACATGGAGTTGTCCTGGATTATGACCTACTCAAATTTTTGGTTCTGAGATGGTGGAAGTCAAATTAGTGTGAAAATTATTTTATTTAAATAAGCAAGGAACGTGAGTCTTGAATGTTGGATAGAAAATTCCCCTAGACCTTAACGGAGCCTGACAGAAGATGTAGGAAATTTCCAAAATCCTTAATAAGTGTACTCAAGTGACCTTAAGGGATGCCAGAGTCTGTGAAACAGGAAGAAATGGTCTTTGAATAATCCTGGAAGAATCCAGAAAATTGCAAGGGGAAGCCAGGAAGTCACCACTGTTCGTAACAGGCCATGTATACGTGGAGTGTCCGAAACTAGTCGGACATCTCAAAAGAACCATCATGGACATGGGGTTCTCAAAAGGGATCTGGTGTCCACAAAAGCAAGCAGCAGAGACAGCTTGCTGGGAACAAGATGGAAACAGAGGAAGATTGTTTGTAATGTACAGTGTGAAGCTTGAAGAGGGAATAAATCATTGGAGGAAGTATGAAGATGTATGAAAATAAAGGAAAAAAAGACTTGAAGGGCAAAGGGAAATGTATTTTGGAAATCCCGTAAAGGTTCAAGGGCTGAACAGCTTATATATTACAAACAGGCACTGAGCTCCACCCCAAAAATATTGGGGCCAGGATCCACTATCAGGGATTATAACCATGGCACCCTGCCCATTGATTTGGCATAGGAAGGGGAGGTGCTCAGTGTGTGTATACATATATATAGGAGAGGGAGAGAGAGGAGAGAGTAAGAGAGAGAGAGAGAGAGGGAACATATATATATATATATATATATATTTTTTTTTTTTTTTTTTTTTTTTTGAGACAGAATCTCACTTAGTCATGCCCAGGCTGGAGTGTAGAGGTGCAATCTTGGCTCACTGCAACCTCTGCCTCCCAGGTCCTGGTTCAAGGAATTCTCCTGTCTCAGTCTCTGGAGTAGCTGGGATTACAGGCATGTGCCACCATGCCCAGCTAATATTTGTATTTTTAGTAGAGACAGGGTTTCATCACGTTGGCCAGGCTGATCTTGAACTCCTGACCTCATGATCTGCCTGCCTCAGCCTCCCGAAGTGCTGGGATTACAGACGTGAACCACGGCGCCCAGCCTCAGTGTATATTTTAAGTTTACTCAGTTTAAGTGATAGAGATATTTTTGGTTGACAGAGACACATTTTACTCCTTAGTATCACAGCTACCTCCTCCCTGAGCCTCACACTCTGGCAGCAAAGGCCGAATGACACTGCACTGTGAGTAGTTGATTAATGTTCATGAGGGAATCTTCTCTAAGTTGAAATTGGCAGAGTTCAGACTTAGGAATGTTTTTAAAAATGTTAAACTTCATAATTTTTCTGTGTCTTTATTGTGGAGATGGAGACGCAACCATCCGATATCCAGCACACGAATCCAAACACCTTTATTAGCTTTACCCTTCTTCCCCATCACAATCTCCCTTTTAGAGCTGCCAAACTCTCCAGGACCTGGATGCAAAGAGTATAGTGACAGCCACAATTTACAGAGTCTACTGATTATGTGCCAGTATCACCGTTCAGACGTTTAATCAGATGAGGTAGGTACAAGTCCCCCATTTTACAGGTGAGAAAACTTTGTCTTCTTGTCCAAAATATTAAGCTAATGCATGTTTCCTGACTTGAAACTATTAGGTTCGTGCAAAAACAATTACTCTTGCACCAGCTGAGTATCATTCTCTCTTTTTTTCCGATATGTTTCTAAAATGCATTGGCACAGAAACTCTTCCAATTATAATATAAAATAAGATGAAATAAATCTCTTTCATTTGGGTTATTGTCAGAGTCCTTGAATGGGTTATAAAAGACATCAACCCTAGGGAAAAAACTGATACTGTCCATCTGTTAAATCACCTTCTTGAAGGCACCTTACCTCCCTCCTCCATTGTCCCTAGTGTGAGCACCTTGTGGGATGAGAAAACACCTTTAGAAAACAGGTGTTTTCTCCTCCCACAAGAAGACTTTCATACTCACTGAAAAAGTGATAACATTTTCTGCAGATCTGCTTATTTGCAAACAATGTCTTTCCAAATCATTACTGGAGTAAGTGTTGTTGTTTCCTTCAGAGTCAAACAATAAAGCTATATGATATATTTGTGGAAAGCATTTCATTTAAAAGAGAAACAAAGAAAAACATTCAGATAATCCTCATGGAAAAGGCTCATTTCTAGACTACCCAACATTGCGTTTATCCTCCAGTGGTTTATGTGGGTGGCACAAAAAAATCTTTGAGGCAGAAAAACTGCTACAGAGAAACCTCCTTTGTATCCTGCTAGGCATTCCGTCTGGCTGGATTACCATAGCTGGAACCTGCTTTCAGCTATGAAATTTTGTAAAGCACACTTCCACTGGCTTGGTTCTTTTTTTTTTTTTTTTTTTTTTGTAGGAGTCTATCCTAATTTTCAAACTATACAATTATTTATGGAAAGGTGACTGACTATCTCGTAAGTTTGTTGAAATCTCATTTCCCATCACATCTCCTGCTCAGTGCTCATCCTCAGGTCTTGAAAGTGCAGACCCTCAGTCATTCTTGAATGAAAGAACGAACAAAAGCAGAAAAAAAGAGAGGATCAGCACCTGCAAGACTGTACATCATTGTGAGATTATCTATTCATCCTTTTGGTTATATTAAGAATTTTATTAGTCTGTTCTCACACTGCTATGAAGAAATACCGGAGGCTGGGTAATTTAAAAAGAAAAGAGGTTTAATTGGCTCACAGTTCTTTATGGCTAGGGAGGCCTCAGGACACTTATAATCATGGCAGAAGGCACCTCTTCAAGGGTGACAGGAGAGTCAGAATGAGAACCCAGGAAAGGAGGAACCCCCTTATAAAACCATCAGATCATGGGAGAACTCACTCACTATCATAAGAATAGCATGGGGAAAAATGCCCCACGATTCAATTACCTCACACTGGGTCCCTCCCACAACATGTGAGGATTATGGGAACTAATTCAAGAGAAGACACTGGTGAGGACACAGCCAAACCATATCATTCTTCCCCGGTCCCTCCGAAATCTCAGGTCCTCACATTTCAAAACAAATTATACCCTTCCAACAGTCTCCCAAACTCTCCACTCATTCCAGCATTATCCCAAAAGTCCAAGTCCAAAATCTCTTCTGAGACAAGGCATGTCTCTTCCATCTGTAAGCCTGTGAAATCAAAAGTTAGTTACTTCCTAGATCCAATGGCAGTAGAGGCATCGGGTAAATATACCTGTTCCAAATGGGAGAAACTGGCTGAAACAAAGGCCCAATGCAAGTCCAAAACCCAATAGGGTAGTCATTAAACCTTAAAAATTCCAGAATTATCTTCTTTGACTCCATGTCTTACATCCATATCACACTGATACAAGAGATGGACTCCCATGGTCTTGGGCAGCTCTGCTCTTGTGGCTTTGCAAGGTACAGCCCTTCTCCCAGCTGCTTTCATGGCTGGCATTCAGTGCCTGCAGCTTTTCCAGGTACACAGTGCAAGCTGTCAATGGATCTACCATTCTGGGGTCTGGAGGATGGTAGCCCTCTTCTCACAGCTTTACTAGGCAGTGCCCCACTGGGGACTCTGTGTGGGGGAAACCCCACATCTTTTCTGTATTGCCCTAACAGAGGTTCTTCATGAGGGCTCCACTACTGCAGCAAACTTCTGCTTGAACCTCCAAGTGTTTTCCATTATACCCTCTGAAATCTAGGCAGAGGTTCTCAAACCTCTTGACTTCTGTGCACCTGCAGGCCCAACACCACATGTTAGTCATCAAGGCTTGGGGCTTGCACTCTCTGAAGCAATGGTCCAAGCTGTATGTTGGCCTCATTTAGCCACTGCTGGGACTGAAGCAGCTGGGATGCAGGGCACCATGTCCCAAGACTGCAGAGAGTAGGGGGACCCTACGCCCAGTCCACAAAACCAATTTTCACTCCAAGGCCTCTGGGCCTGTGATTGGAGGGGCCATGGTGAAGGTCTCTGACACGCCCTGGAGACATTTTCCACATTATCTTGGTAATTAACATTTGTCTCCTTGTTACTTATGCAAATTTCTGCAGCAGGCTTGCATTTCTCCCCAGAAAATTGGTTTGCTTTTCTATTGCATCATCAGGCTACAAATTTTCCAAACTTTTATGTTCTATCACCTCTTGAATGCTTTGCTATGATTTCTTCCACCAGATACCCTAAATCATTCAAGTTCAAAGTTCAACTGATCTCTAGGCCAGAGGCAAAATGCTGCCAGTCTCTTTGGCAAAGCATAACAAGGGTCACCTTTGCTCCAGTTACCAGCAAGTTTCTCAGCTTAATCTGAGACCACCTCAGCCTAAACTTCATTGTTCATATCACTATCAGCATTTTTGTCAAAACCATTCAACCAGCCTTTAGGAAGTTTTAACCCTTTTCACATTTTCCTGTCTTCTTCTCAGCCCTCCACCTCTCTAGAAAGTTCCAAACTTTCCCACTTCTGTCTTCTTCAGAGCCCTCCAAACTGTTCCAACCTCTGCCTGTTACCCAGTTACAAAGTTGTTTCCACCTTTTTAGGGATCCTTATAGCAGCACCCAACTCCCTCAGTACCAATTTACTGTAACAGTCCATTATTCTCAAGCTACATATTTCTCATTTTGGGTATGAAGAAATACCAAAGACTGGGCAATTTATAAAGAAAAGGGATTTAATTGACTCACAGTTCTGCGTGGTTGGGGCAACCTCAGGAATCTTAGAATCATGGCAAAAGGCACTTCTTCACAGGATGGCAGGAGAGATAATGAGAACCCAGTGAAGGAGGAAGCCCCTTACAAAACCATCAGCTCTCATGGGAACTTACCAACACAAGAATAGCATAGGGAAAACCACCCCTGTGATTCAATTACCTCCCACTGGGTCTCTCCCACCACACATGGAGATTACAGGAACTACAATTCAAGATGAAATTGGTGTCAGGATACAGCCAAACCACATCAAGAATGATATGGTTTTACTTTTACTTTACATTACATTTACTTTAATGATAAAGTCTTACTTTGGTGATTCATCATGGCCCCTACTGGAGATAACACTGCAGCTGGCATACAGCTAACTCTCAGCAAACATACATTAATAGTGAAAAATGAACAAAACATTCATAGCCAATACAAGAGAACTCTTCGTGCCTCTACTTCTACTGTGTGGCACCTGACACAAGCTGCAGAAGGCAAAGCTGAGAAGAGGGTGTCCAATGCCTTTGATCTGCTCCACCACCCCCAGGCTGGGCCACCATTCTCTCACCGCCTTGATTCCTGTCAACCAAGCAAATAACCTGGTCCAGTCAATTGTGAGCAGATATCCTGTCTCTATCTCGTAGTCATCATTCTTCATTTCAGAAGAGCACATTCATCATTCCATAAATGTCTAGGCAATATCCAACCTTTGCCAGACCATGTGTGAATCTAGTGATTAGGACAGGCTTTTAATTCTTCTAGGCTTTGGCTTTTTGAGACATAAAATGAGATCATTAGGCTCCATCCTTGTGGTCCATCTGGCTCTTAGTTAAAATAATCCTGATACAATGTAAGGTCTTTCCCCTAGTACTCATGAGTAGTAGTGTTTTTAAAGGTGCCCATAAAGTCCAAGGGGTTGGGAAAACAGGGAAGTGTGTGCCCTGCATCCCACCAGCTGGATGCCTGTGGCAGTCCCACTGAAGGCACAGGTGGACGTGGAAAATTTCCTCTAAGCCTCATATCTCTGGCAGCAGGATGGCACTTTTCCAGCTCAATATGGCCAGAGGACACTGGGGAACATTGGCTTACCTCTTGTGCTAGTCCCTTGCAACTGTAGATATAGAAAGTGAACCACAGCAACTAACAGGGATTGTGCGGCTTGCATACTTGGAAAAGATGCTGAGGTGGCCTCAAAGGAGCTCTGACAGGGCCATGGTTTCCACAACCGGACTGGGGATTCACGGCAGCCAGGCCTTTCTTCCCTCCTCTCCCCTACCACTCACTCTCTCCTCACCTGTCTTCTCTGATTCTTCTCTGCTTACCTTTATTCTGGAGAAAAGCTTGTGCATGGGATGGGCAAGGTTGCTGCTAGCAGCCCTAGCATCCCATTATTCCAGATTAGCAACTCTACCTAATTGTTTTTCAATATCTATATCCATTTATTTAAAAAATATTTACCAAACTCCTCTGTTCTGGATGCTTGGGCTATGTCAACAAAATAAAGAACAAGGCAAAAAACAAAACCAAACTAAACTAACTTTCTGGGAATTAAACACTGGACCAGATTCTTGCTAAGGATGCTAGGATTGGCCAGGCCTGGGTTGTATGCTCATACCTGAGGTGGGAATTGGAGGGTTGCTGAGATTGACACCCCTAACAAGCACATGAAAATTTGAAAACAACCACCACAACAAAAAGAAAATATATGGATAATACCCAGAAAAGCACCTTCCTCTCTTATCCCCTTCTCTCTCCTGTGTACTCTTCATTCCTTTGTGGGTCAACATGGCCAGGGGGAGACCTATGTTAATGCTAGCTAGATAATTTTAAGTTTGCTTGACTTAGAGTACAGTGAAGTTTATACACTGAACTAAACTATATTACTGGTGCAGTTAACTAGAAATCAAGTGGCAACAGGAGATCTCAGGTAAAGACCATCCGAGAGCTCAGTAACACCGGGGAACACCTTGGGGCGGTTGCAGAGCAGGGAATACTGCTGTGGTCCCACAAATGCCTTCTCAACATGGAGACTGCATGAGGGCCTCGTAAAGAGGGCTTATGCAACAATCTCTGAGAAGGGAGGCGACCTCTGCTCACAAGATCCGGGAGGGTCTTTGCAGATGGGAGCTGGCAAGGAGGAGAAAAGCCTTGCAGGGCAGAGATCACGGAACACCTCAGGCTCTGCCTAGGTTCTTGGGATATGGAGTGATATTAATTGCTCTACATCCTCAGTGCTGGGGAGATAAAAGCCCTTTGATGCATTGGGTGTGGTCAGACCGGGTGGCTCCTCATCCGCTACACTTCTGATGCAGCCCCACCCCGATAATAATCCATGATAAACTCAGAGTACTAGTTTAGCATGTCTTAGAAGGATCTCAAGTGTTCCCCCTCACCCACATCTTACCCTCCTCTTCCATGCCCATAAGATCAATGAGGTTATGTACATAATAAAAGTGTTTGGAGCCCAGAGCTTGGGGCCAACATGGTTCCCATGCTTGCGTTGGTCCCTGGACCACTGCCATAAATTCTACTCTTGTGTCTCTGTCTTTATTTCCTTTTCTCAATCCCTCATCACTGCTGGGACTCAGAGCACCATGTACGGGTTTGGGGCTGGTTCCCAACACCCTTGCTGTAGAATTTCCTGTACAATTGTACTCTTATATCCTCCAAGGGCCATGGCTCCTGTGCCATTTCCCTGCCTGTCTTTTCTTCTCCCCGACCCTGAATAACTTCAGCAGCCACCTGGGTGACGTACCCAGCACTTGTCTTCAAAACTCCTCTACTTCTAGTCACGTGTAAGCTGCAATGTAACTCTATCTTTGAACCTGGCTGTGACTCAGAACGGCTCTGCTTCACAGACACGAACTTGAAAATCCTGCCCTCTGGCTTCACTCTCCCATCATTTGCATCTATGTTCTTGAAACTCATCAACATTTTTGTCATAGTCCCCTATTTTCAAGAATCTCCTTGGGTTTGTTTTTCAGCCCTACCCAGGCTAAACCAAGGTATGGCTGCAACTCTGCTAGGAGTAGCACCGCATGGCCAGGTCACCCAGCAGTGCCCTGTATACCTGAGCATCGCTGCTCCCATGATTTCTCAGTAATTATGAAGAGAGTCTGGGAAACCCCCCTGACCTTTCCTCCGGAGTTTCCTGTTTCACCATTTTCTCTTCTCTCTCTCTTTCATTTGCTCTTGTGGCATCCTGTCTCTTTCAGCCTTGGGTCTTGCTGGGTTTCTTCACTTACCTTGTTTTCAGAACACATTTCCCCCAGGGACTTGCTTCTGTTTCTCATATACTCACCTTCTTTCTTGCTCAGCACTTAGGAAGCGTCACCCCTCTCCACTTGTCCAGGCCCAGTAACCCTCTGTTCTCCTGTCCGCCCTGGAAGGGGACTGGGTGTGGCATGCCCATCAAATGGACTTGAGTGCAAGGGTAATACCCAGCCATTTGTATATTCTCAGTGCGAGAGTAGTTTCTGGCACTTAACAGGCACGCTGCAAAATAAAACCGTGGAGTCGAAGAAAGCTGAATCCTGCCGGGCTGGATTAGACTAAATTGGACTACACGATATTTCTGCCAGAGTTGGAATGCTTGAGGGCACTCATCAAAAATCAAGTTAGATGGGAAGTGAAGAGATGACCTGGGCGCAGCTTCTAGCAACAGCATATAGAAAAAAAACGCAACAACTCAAGTGAGAGCTCACCTAAAATTGCCTCTATTTTTCAAATACTATCACTTTAGAATCAGAATAATTCAAAGGGATCCAGAAACTGCCGAAAGAAGTTAACCATTATAACTGGCAACAGGTGAAATAACAGTAATAAGAAAAAAGATAACTTTTCAGCAAGCTACACTCACTCAAAATGTTTCACAAATACTTGCACCAAAAAAAAGAAATAAACTGAAGTCACTAAGAAAGGAACCCTCAGCTCATGAGCTTGACATCAATTAATTCAGTCCATCATGTTCTTTCACCCACCACTGGCTCCCCTTTACCTACATATTTTTTTTAGTTTATCCTTAACGCCTGAAATAGCTGAAAGTCAGGGAATTCACAAACTAAATGTACTGCTTCAACTTAAGATGCTCTCATTAAGCATCTACCCTGTACAAGCAGAGCAGGGGCTGTGGAAGATGCAAAGGTGAGCACATCACTGCTACCAGGAAAGGGCTTCCAGCTTGCTATGTGGAGTGGTCCCGTCTGAAAAAATGAGGGCAAGATTGTGGTGTGCTCTGAGCAATCTTAGAAATAGACCCTCATTTGCCTATCTCAAATTTGAAAAAATTTCATTTGAGACTCACTGCGGGGAAGGAGTCTAATTTGTACTTCACAGAAATCTTTCTCTTTCAAAGAACCTGGGATAAACCTGGGAAGATGGCAAGAATCGCATTCTTTCTATCAGAGTATGTTCTAACAAGTCCCTGAGAGGAAATGGTATTTTCCAGCAGATAAGCAGCAAATGAAGTGTGCTTCACAGAAGGTCAGGAAAATCTTCAGCATGGGGTGTCTCTCAGAAGGGCTGGAGCTGGGCATGGCCTTGGGGTAATGAGGGCACAGACATTGCTGGAAAGGATGGGAGAAGAGCGCACAGGGCCACTGAGCCTCCACCAAGGAAAATGTACCGCTCCCAGAGGCCGTTCCTACTGTGTCTGCCAAAAAGTGTTAGCAGCTCTGGAAGAAACTGTAGAGAACATTGTGTCTAATTCTCTGCTTTGCAAACCAGAGAAGTGGCTTGTTGCAGAGTACCCAGAAAGTTAACAGCAGACATCTGGCTAAAATCCCGATTTATGGCTTTCCAGCCAATGCTCCATCCACAGAATCTGCAAAAAACTGCTCAGACACACCTCTCCTCAGCTTTGCAGCAGCTCCAAAACAGATCTGCTAGGCCTTGGTAACTGATCCTTCCAAAGGAACCAAACTCTCTGAGCCAGAAATTGACATGGAAACTCCCAAATATTGTTTTGATGAATGACTATTAAAAACAAATATAGAGTTCTTTTCTGGTAAAGAGAGAGTGTACGGTGATGAAGATTACAGTGTAACCCATTAAGTGATATCAGTAAAATTAGTATCAGAACCATGGGGAAAAAATATTAATAATAATAAATCATCTAACCAACCCCTTTGAAAATGAGAAACCACTAAAGCTGTAGACTGGCTCTTTCACTGTGTGGGTTAGACTGTCAGCTACACCAAGTCCTTTGTGAAATTAACACGTCACCTACCAGCTTAGCATCTCCTTTTGTCCGGTCAGCTCCAGTGACTCCTTGACCCTGCAATCAAGAAGCACATCTCAAATACTCATGTAACATTTCCAAATTGCACAGAGAAAATAATCTCAAACTCCTATAGTATAGAGAGCAATAATTCATAAAATTTCTTATTTTATTTATAGGGTTTTAGCAGAAACCCATGCAAGTAAATAGTAAAATATGAAGTAAAAGCTCAGGGTGAGTGGAAATGCAAGAGGAAGTCCAGAGAAGAGTGAAATAATATATTGCAGAAATAAAGCCCATTTGAGCCTACGCCACTGGTACAGATGAGCCACTAGATTGGCTCTGAGGCTCCTAGTGGCCAAAGCAAAAACAGAGAGAAAGAGAGAGAATTAGTTCTTACAATGAATGAGGTACTCTGCATCTGTTTAAAATCTTTCATCAACTCTATTATGGAAAACTATCCATGTCCCTTATCTTAAATGAGGAAGCAGGTTTAAAGAGTTAAGCTATTTATCTAAACTCAAAAACCTAAGGCAGTTGAAAGCTGGGATTCCAGCCTAGGTCAGCCCAAACTCAAAGCCCACAATTGTGATGCACACAGGAGTGGAAACAGAGCTGCCTCCTGTTATGTCATATTGACAGCAAATAGAATGAGCTGATCCTGTTATATCATATTGAGTGCAAATAGAATGACTTCTTCATTGCAGTGTTCGAAGGCTGTCTAATCAATGTGGACCCTGTGCCACAGCTGTGCTGTGTCCCAAAATGGTCCTGTGTATGCAGTCCTGTGTAGACAAGCCTCACAGGTAGCATTACTAGAAACAAGGTAATGTGAATGAGTACAGGATTTAGAGACCCACAGCCTTGGGTTAGGATCTTGGTCTCATCCCTTTGGTCGAGCATGAGCTTCAGTTCCCTCATCTATAAAGCAATGACATTGTAAGGAAGAAAATACTTTTTCTTTACCTTCTTTATTCTTTGACCAGGGCCTGGAAATTAAACTGACAAAGGCAGGAGAATGTGCACAAAGGCCTTCAGAGGAAAGAAGTAAAGACCCTAAATAAGTAGTTAAATTTGGTGGATTCATATACAATTTCAACAAAGAGTGATAAATTATGAAAAAGTGATAGACAAAGGAAAAGGGACTTGGATTTCTAGGGATGGTAAATTGTGAGCGGGTAAATATATGAGAAACACAAACTAACAGAAAACAAGGGTGATTGCAGTTAGGTTTGTTTACACAGACCTATCTCCATGCTAACCTTCTCTCTCCAGTGATACATAATGGTTGTTCTTTCCCCTCCAGGTATGAAGTAGGAGGAGGGGAAGACCTTCACACAAAAAAAAGTTACAAACTGCTTTTAGGAAGATACAGGGAGAGTGTGCTGCTTCTTAACTGCCTTCGGCTCAAAACAATCTCCATGCTAAGGTGGTACAGTTCAAGGTGGCATGTTTCTATTTTCTCCAGTGTCAGCCCTGCTGATCAGAGATTGGGCTTAGAAGTGATTGTGTGTACGGTATCTAACAAAGGGCAAGTACTCACTTAATGCTGCTGATGCCACTGCAGCCTCCCCAGCTCTGCCATTCACTGTGGGAAATTTATTTTTAAAAAATATTGACATAGGTGCTAAAGGAAAATTCTAGAATGTCCTCATAGGGTTTTCAGGTATTTTCTCACCAAATTTAATGTTAACCTCTTAATCAAATCATAACCCACAGCATTGCTGAGTTTTGCTTAGAAAGAAAAGAGGGCATGTGCCTCCCTGGAGGTGTGCCTTTTCTTTTTTGTTCTTACCTTGCCCTGAGTCAAGCATGCTTGAATCACCAATCTCTTCTCACTCTCTTGTCATCTCAACAAGACAACTTCTTTTTGCAAAAGTTCTGCTCCTCAGGAAAACCTGGTTTCAAAAGAAAGCCATATGCCAGTCCCCTGGAGGACAACATTTATAGACACAAACCTTCAAGAAATACGTGAGAGACAAAGGAGCCCTGCCTGGCACTTCCAAACCAAGTAAGCGTGCTCTTAAAGACCAGTTGAAAGAAAACAGAGGCTACTGTCATTCCCACACCTGATCCTAAATTCAAAGAAAAGATTGTGTCTGATGAGTTAACAAAGGTGAGAAGTTGGCCAAGAGGAAAGGAGAGGAAGCTTCTCAAACCTCAACCAAGCCCAGCTGAGGAGTGAGTGCATCATGCAGCTGCCAAGCCTCATTCAGAACACACTTCAACACCCATGTCAGCACAATTCTCCAGGCCTCCCTCTGCTTGGCAACAGGGGCCATGAACACAACAGGGCCATATCCAGGGATGTGCCCAACAACCACAGCTACACCATACTCTGGCACAAACAAATAGAATGAAAAATAATTTTGGCTCAAGACTCAATTCTCTTTCTTCATATATATCTGAACAGCAGATATACATATATATATGTATGTATATAGATATACATACATATATATACATATATACATATATATGTTGTGATACTATATATATAAAAATTTAAAAAGTCAAACAAATTTTAGTTGATGTTAATATTTTAATTAACACGCACACACACACACACACACACATATAAATATATAGTATCACAACATTAGCTCCACACCAGGCTCCAAAATACCTTTGAGTTCAAAAACATTTCCATGGAGAAAGCTCCATCAGGAGAAAAACAAGGTAGTACAAGGCTTCTTTCTGCCTTGATTCAGAGGTTATCTCTGTTAGAAACTGACACAGACCCAGTCTGTCACCCAGACACCATCTGTTCATCACCACCACCTCCAGTCATTCAGCTCAGTGTTTGCATTTTAAGGCATTTGTTTGGAAAACCTCATGTTCTCTTAACAGGTTTTAATTGAGAGTAGCAGGGTTGAAATTCCAGTACTTGTGATATGAGGTTGTTGCATCATCTCCCCACATTCAAATATAATCAAACAATTCATTGAGGAAAAATGGCAGATTTAAGAGGCAGGACTAACAACTCCCACTCAGACCCACATCATCAACTTTTGCTCCAATACCTACCACAGGAACATACCAGGAAAGTTGAGAGAATCCAAAGACCCTTTGAAGTAGGTGGATTGCTGCTTCAGGCTCTGTGGGACAGCTGAGGAACCGTGCCTCAACCTGCTTTCTCAGCTGGGAGTCTGGTAGCCTGGGGCAAGTTCTCAGCCCTGCTCACTGGCTGCCTGGAAATAAACTCAGTGCTGTTGAGGGGCCACAGTGGGAGTAAAACTGGCTTTTCAGGTTGTGGGCTGTGTAGGAGCTGGGTGAGGCCAGTGGCTGCTGGTTTTCCCTCACTTCCCTCAGACTTGTGTGACATAGTGGAGGCAGCCACAACCCTCCTGGGAACATAACTCCAATTGTTGGAACCGAGTGAGCACGAAATCACCACTGAGACAAAGACTAGGCCAAATTGCAGGGTCTTTACTGCCGGTGGCCATGGAGGACTCACGTCTCTCTAACCCGTGGCCTGAAAGGAGGGTATCAAGACATTTTATGCCCATAAACCACCTCCTGGGTGGGGGCGAGGGTGAGAGGCTTTGGACATTCCAAGGGCCATGGGACTTTCAGGGACTATGAACATTCCATAAACCACCTCGTGGGCGGGAGTGAGGGTGAGGGGCTTTGGACATTCTGAGGGCCACGGGACTTTGGACATTCCGATTATTACTTAAGTGGTTCACAGAGGTCAAGATAAGTGTTAGTTTACACATTGTCTGGGTAGTGTGGAAAATTACAGATCTTAGTTATTACTAGTCTTAGTTTTTCTTAAAATGGCACAGGGGCCAAAATGTCATTGGTTTGGACTGCTTGCCTGTCACATTAGGGTTACAGAGAGCAGTTTCAACGGAAAGCCGAGATAGGGTCGAGGTATGCAGTTTCTGGGGCAATTACTATGTCACACAATGGCCTGGAAACCACACCCTCATCCCCCACAGCAGCCACAGCAAGCCCTGCCCAAGGGGAGTCTGAGCTCAGACATGCCTAACCCTGCCCCACCTGGTGTGGTCTTTCTCTAGACCTGGTAGCTGAAGACAAAGGACATAATCCCTTGCGAGCTCTATGGCCCTGCCCACTGCCTGAGAAATCTGAATACTGAACCAGCCCACCCTAGGGCAAGTCTGCTTCCTCCCTGTAGTATTGCAGCTGATGCACTCCTGAAAGCGCCACCTCCTGGCTGGAGGCCAACTAACACAAAACCAGCAAACTAAACAAAAATACGACCAAAGACCCTCACAGGGTCCATTTCACTCCCTGCTACCTCAATCAGAGCAGGTGCTGGTATCCATGGCTGAAAGACCTGAAGACAGATCACATCACAGGACTCTTTGCAGACACTCCCCAGTACTATCCTGGAGCCGGGTAGCTCCACTGGGTGGTTAGATCCAGAAGAAAAAATAACAATCACTGCAGTTCAGCTCTCAGGAAACCCCATCCTAGGGGAAATGGAAGAGCATCACATCAAGGGAGCACCTTGTGGGACAAAAGAATCGGAACAGCAACCTTGAGTCCCAGATCTTCCCTCCGACATAGCCTACTCAGATGAGAAGGAACCAGTAAAGCAATTCTGTTAATATAACAAAACCAGATTATTTAACACCCCAAAAAGATCACATTAGCTCACCAGCACACCAGCAATGGATCCAAGCCAAGATGAAATATCTGAATTGCCAGAAAAAGAATTCAGAAGGTTGGCTATTAAGCCAATCAAAGAGGCACCAGAGAAAGGTGAGATCCAACATAAAGTAATAAAATATATAATACGGGATGTGAATGTGAATATCTTCAGTGAACTCCCAGAGTGCTTGGATTTCAGGTGTGAGCCACGGTGCCTGGCCTTCTTTCCTGCTTTTTCAGGAGCTAGGCTGTGATTCTTGGGATGCAGAGGGAGTTGATTAAGTCTATTATATATTTTATGTACCTATTATTTAATATGGGAAGTTCGTATATATGTTCTCAGGCAGCATGTGTTTTCCCCCACTCCTTAAGCAAACTGTGCATTACTTATACTCAGAAAGAAATAAGAATCGAGGCTTTTGTCAAAAAAAAATCTTCAGTGAAGTAGATAGTATGAATAAAAATAACCACAACTTCTGGAAATGAAGGACACTTAGAGAATTGCAAGACACATTGGAAAATGTCAACAATAGAATTGAACAAGCAGAAGAAATAATTTCAGAGCTCAAAGCAAGTCTTTTAAATTAACCCAATCTGACAAAGAAAAAAGAATTTTAAAAAATGAACAAAGCCTCCAAGAAGTTTGGGATTATGTTAAACAACCAAACCTAAGAATTGGTGTTCCTGAGGACGAAGAGAAATCTAAAAGTTTGAAAAACATATTTGAGGGAATAATTGAGGACAGCTTCCCTAGCCTTGCTAGAGATCTAAACAGCCAAATACGAGAAGCTCAAAGAATACCTGGGAAATTTGTACCAAAAAGATCATCACCTATGCACACAGTCATTAGGTTATCTAACGTCAAGACAAAGGAAAGAAATTTAAGGGCTGTGAGGCAAATGCATCAGGTAACCTATAAAGGACCTATTACATTAACAGCAGATTTCTCAACAGAAGCCCTACAAGCTAGAAAGAATTGGGATCCTATCTTTAGCCTCCATAAACAAAACAAGTATCAGCCAAGAATTTTGTATCCAGTGAAATTAAGCTTCATAAATGAAGGAAAGATACAGTCTTTTTCAAAGAAACGTTAACAGAATTTTCTGCTACCAAGCCGGCAATACAACTGCTAAAAGGAGCTCTAAATCTTGAAACAAATCCTCAAAATACACCAAAATAGAATCTCCTTAAAGCATAAATCTCACAGGACCTATAAAAACAACACAATGAAAAAAACCAAAGTATTCAGGCAACAAATAGCACGATGAATAGAATTTTATCTCAACATCTCAATACTAACTCTGAATGTAAATGGCCTAAATGTTCCACTTAAAAGACACAGAATGTCAAAATGGATAACAATTTACCAATCAAATATCTGCTGTCATACAGCATGGAATACTACTCAGCCATCAAAAGAAATTTTAACAAATGACATTTGCAGCAACCTGGATGGAATTGGAGACCGTTATTTCAAGTGAAGTAAATTAGGAATAGAAAACCAAACACTGAATGTTCTTACTCATAAGTGGGAGCTAAGCTACAAGGATGCAGAGGCATAAGAATTGTACAATAGACTTTGGGGACTTGGGAAAGTGTGGGTGGGAGGTGAGGTATAAAAGACTTCACATTATAAATAGTGTACACTGCTCAGGTAACGGGTGCACCAAAATCTCAGAAATTACCACTTAAGAACTTATTCAAGTAACCAAACACCACCTGTTCCCCAAAACCTATTGAAATAAATAAAAATAATTTTTAAAAAATACAGTCATACATAGCTTAACAACTAAGATGTGCTCTGAGAATCAGACTAAATCGTTAAGTAATTTAGTCATTGTGTGACACCATAGAGTAGACTTACACAAATGTGGATGGTATCGCCTGAGACACAACCAGGCTATATGGTATAGCCTGCTGTTCCTAGGCTACAAACATGTGCAGCATATCACAGACTGAACACTATAGGCAGTTGTAACACAATGGTAAGTTTGTGTGTATCTACACATATCTAATCAGAGAAAAGGTACAATAAAATGCAGTAATAGCATCTTATGGGACCACTATTATATATGCAGTTGGTTCATCATTGACCAATCATTATGTGGCAAAATGACTATATAATTCTACTTTCAGTGTCTACATCAGCTGTTCTTCATTTGTGTTGCTGGGAATACAAGTTTCAACAGATACTTCAGAAAGAGGTAGAGGGAGGGACAGAGAGGTGAAAAGGAGAGAGTTAGAATAGAAAAGAATTATATTTTCTTTCTCAGAAATTCAATTGTAATATTGGCACGGTAAAGGTACTGAGAAATCCTGTGCTAAAGAAATCCGTTTAACTGACACATACTTGATTACATTACAATAAAACACCCCTTTTTGTTTTCATAGCACTTCCAAATAGAGGAAAACCACAGACCAATTAAAACCAAGAAGTTGAGAAGGGGCTGGCAAGATGGCTAAACAGGAACAGCTCCAGTCTGCAGCTCCCAGTGAGACCAATGCAGAAAGTGGGTGATTTCTACATTTTCAATTGAAGTAACAGGTAGACAATGGATGAAGCCCAGAGATGGCAAGGAGAAGTAGGGCAGGGCATTGCCTTACCCGGGGAGTACAAGGAGTTGGGGAACTCCTTCTGCTAGCCAAGGAAAGCTGTGAGGGACTGTGCCATGAGGGACTGTGCTATCCAGCCCAGATACTATGCTTTTCCCACAGTCTTTGCAACCCATAGACAAGTAAATTCCCTCGGTGCCTGCACCACCAGGCACCTGAGTTTCAAGCACAAAACTGGGCAGCCATTTGGGCAGATATACCAAGCTACCTGCAGGATCATTTTTTCATACCACGGAGGTGCCTGGAACACCAGCAGGGCAGAACTGTTCACTCTCCTGGAAGGGGGAGTGAAGCCAGGAAGCTGAGTGATATTGCTCAGTGGATCCCACCCCCATGGAACCCAGCAAGCTAGGATCCACTGGTTTGAAATTCTCACCACCAGCACAGCAGTCTGAAGTCGACCTGGGGCACTCCAGCTTGGTTGGAGGAGGGGTATCCACCATTACTGAGGCTTGAGTAGGTGGTTTTCACCTCACAGTGTAAACAAACCTGCTGGGAACTTCAAACTGGGTGCAGAACCCACCCCAGCACTGCAAAGTCACTATAGCCAGACTGTCTCTCTGTATTCCTCCTCTGTGGGCAAGGCATCTCTGAAAGAAAGGCAGCAGCCCCAGTCAGGGGCTTAGAGATAAAACTCCCATCTTCCTGGGACAGAGCACCTGGGAAAAGGGGTGGCTGCAGGTGCAGCTTCAGCAGACTTAAGTGTTCCTGCCTTCCAGCTCTGAAGAGAGCAGCAGATCTCCCAGCACAGCACTCAAGCTCTGCTAAGGGACAGATTGCCTCCTCAAGTGGGTCCTTGACCTCTGTGCCTCCTGACAGGGAGACACCTCTCAGTGGGGTCAACAGACACCTCATACAGGAGAGCTCTGGCTGGCATCTGGCAGGTGCCCCTCTGGGACAAAGTTTCCAGAGGAAGGAGCAAGCAGCAATCTTTGCTGTTCTGCAGCCTCTGCTGCTGATACCCAGGCAAACAGAGTCTGGAGTGGACCCTCAGCAAACTCCAGCAGACCTGCAGCAGAGGGGCCTGTTACAAGGAAAACTAACAAACAGAAAGCAACAGCATTAACATCAACAAAAAGGATGACCACACAAAAACTCCAGCCGAAGGTCACCAGCATCAAAGACCAAAGGTAGACAAATCCACGAAGATGAGGAAAAACCAGTGCAAAAAGCCTGGAAATTCCAAAACCAGAATGGCTCTTCTCCTCCAAATGATCACAACTCTTCACCAGCAAGGGAACAAAACTGGCTGGAGAATGAGTTTGACAAATAGACAGAAGGAGGCTTCAGAAGGTGGGCAATAAGAAACTCCTCCCAGCTAAAGGAGCATGTTCTAACCCAATGCAAGGAAGCTAAGAACCTTGATAAAAGGTTATAGGAATTGCTAACTAGAATAACCAGTTTAGAGAAGAAAATAAATGACCTGATGGAGCTGAAAAAATACTGCATGAGAACTTCATGAAACATACACAAGTATCAATAGCCAAATTGATCAAGTGGAAGAAAGGATATAAGATATTGAAAATCAACTTAATGAAATAAAGGTTGAAGACAAGATTAGAGAAAAAAAGAAGGAAAAGAATGTACCAAGCCTCCAAGAAATATAGGACTATGTGAAAAGACCAAATCAACATTTGATTAATGTACCTAAAAATGACAGGGAGAATGGAACCAAGTTGGAAAACACACTTCAGGATATTATCCAGGAGAGCTTCCCCAACCTAGCAAAACATGCCAACATTCAAATTCAGGAAATATAAAGAATACCACAGAGATACTTTTCAAGAAGAGCAACCCCAAGACACATAATTTTCAGATTCACCCAGGTTGAAATGAAGAAAAATATGTTAAGGGCAGCCAAAAAGTAAGGTCAGGTTACCCACAAACAGAAGCCCATCAGACTAACAGTAGGTCTCTCTGCAGAAACCCTACAAGCCAGAACAGAGTGGGGACTAATATTTAATATGAAGAAAAGAATTTTGAACCCAGAATTTCATATCCAGCCAAACTAAGCTTCATATGTGAAGGAAAGATAAAATCCTTTACAGACAAGCAAATGCTGAGGGATTTGTCACCACCAGGCCTGCCTTACAAGAGCTACTGAAAGAAGCACCAAATATGGAAAGGAAAAACCAGTACCTGCCACTGCAAAAATATACCAAATTGTAAGGACAATTGACACCATGAAGAAACTGCATCAACTAATGGGCAAAATAACCAGCTAGCATCATATGGACAGGACAAAATTCACACATAAAAATATTAACCTTAAATGTAAATGGGCTAAATGCCCCACTTAAAGGCACAGACTGGGAAATTGGAAAAAGAATCAAGACCCATTGGTATGCTGTATTCAGGAGACTCATCTCATGAATACCTCAGGTGGCTCACCTGAGGTCAAGAGTTCAAGACCAGCGTGGCCATCAGGGTGAAACCCCATCTTAAAAAAAAAAAGAACTAGAGAAGCAAGAGCAAACAAATCAAAAGTTAGCAGAAGACAAGAAATAACTAAGATTAGAGCAGAACTGAAGGAGATAAAGACACAAAAAAAACCTTCAAAAAATGAATGAATCCAGGAGCTGGTTTTTTGAAAAGATTAAGAAGATAAATAGACTGCTAGCCAGTATATAAGAAGAAAATAGAGAGGAATCAAATTAACACAATATAAAATGATAAAGGGGATATCACCACTGATCCCTCAGAAACATAAACCACCATCAGAGAATACTATAAACATCTTTATGCAAATAAACTAGAAAATCTGGAAGAAATGGATAAATTCCTGGACACACATACCCTCCCAAGACTAAACCAGGAAGAAGTCAAATCTCTGAATAGACCAATACCAAGTTCTGAAATTGAGGCAGTAATTAATAGCCTACCAATCAACAAAAAGCTCAGGACCAGATGGATTCACAGCCAAATTCTACCAGAGCTACAAAGAGGAGCTGGTACCATACCTTCTGAAGCTATTCCAAACAATAGAAAAAGACAGACTCCTCCCTAACTCTTTTTATGAGGCCAACATCATTCTGATACCAAAAGCTGGCAGAGACACAACCACAAAAAAAAATTTCAGACCAATATCCCTGATGAACATTGATGTGAATATCTTCAATAAAATACAGGCAAACCGAATCCAGCAGCACATTCAAAAGCTTATCCAACATTATCTAGGGTCAGGAGTTCAAGACCAGCCTGACCAATATGGTGAAACCACATATCAACCAAAATACAAAAATTAGCTTGGTGTGGTGGCAGGAACCTGTAGTCCCAGCCACTTGCAAGGCTGAGACAAGAGAATTGCTTGAACCAGGTAGGCAGAGGTTGCAGTAAGCTGAGCCAAGATCATGTCACTGCACTCCAGCCTGGGCAACAGAGAGAGACTTCATCTCAAAAAAGGAAAGCTTATCCATCACAATCAAGTGGGCTTCATCTTTCATCTCTGGGATTCAAGGCTGGTTTAACATATGCAAATCAATAAACATAATCCATCACATAAACAGAATCAACTACAAAAACCACATGATTATCTCAAAAGAAGTAGAAAAGGCCTTTGATAAAATTCAACACTCCCTCATGCTAAAAACTCTCAATCAACTAGGTACTGATGGATCATATCTCAAAATAATAAGAGCTATTTATGACAAACCTATAACCAATATTATACTGAATGGGCAAAAGCTGGAGGCATTCCCATTGAAAACCAGCACAAGATAAGGATGCCCTGTCTGACCCACTACTATTCAACATAGTACTGGAAGATCTGGCCAGGGCAATCAGTCACAAGAAAATGTGGTACATATACACCATAGAATACTATGCAGCCATAAAAAAAGGATGGGTTCATGTCCTTTGCAGGGACATGAATGAAGCTGAAAAATCATCATTCTCAGCAAATTAACACAAGAACAGAAAACCAAACACCACATCTTCTCACTTATAAGTGGGAGTTGAACAATGAGAACATACAGGAACAGGGAGGGGAACATCACACACTGGGGTCTGTCAGGGGGCCGGGGGGAAAGGGAAGGGACAGCATTAGGAGAAATACCTAATGTAGATAACAGGTTGATAAGCGCAGCAAACCACCATGGTACATGTATGCCTACGTAACAAACCTGTCTGTTCTGCACATGTATCACAGAACTTAAAGCATTTTAAAAAAAGTCACCTGCATTTGAGGGAAATATCTAAGATGGTCATCACCTGTCCTTATACGTAGAAGAACACCATGATAAATTTGCAGAAACTTGACTGTAAATAAAATACTAAAAAGACCAAAACCTTGGCAGAATCCTTGTGGGTATGTATGGGTCCTGTAGAAGTTCTCTAATAAGATTCTTTTGTACCACTGGACCCAAGACACTGTGACACCAAGCAAATGTAACATATCTCTCTGTAAATGATGTCCTTAGGGAAATGGCATAATGGTTCCACTCAAAACGTATACACAGTTTTCTTTGGACAAGGTATGGACATGTGGGTACTTGTGTATGTGTGTATTTGATTCAAAAGTTAGGCATCAGAGACTTGTAAGGATGAGGAGCCACATATGTGTCCCATAAAAGCAGGGAACCTCAAAAATGCTCAGTCTTAAAGTAGCAACATTTACCTGGAGTATTCTTTTCAACCAGGGCTCAGCAAACTTTTTATATAAAGAGCCAAATGGCATTTGCTTCAGGCTTTGAAGGCCATATGGTTTTCTGTTGCAACTACTCAACTCTGATGGTGTAGCACTAAAGAAAATGATACATAATTGAATGAGCGTGGCTGTGTTCCAATAAAACTTTATTTACAAAAACGGGTGGTAGACCAGATTTGGCCTGCTGGCTATAACTTGCCTATGCCTGCTCTAGACCAGAACCATTCAAGATAAATTTTTGTAATGATAAAAATGTTTCGTATCTGCCCTGTCCAATGGGCTAGTCACTAGTCACATTGACTATTGATCAAATAGTCAATTTTCCATTTTATTTCATTTTAATTAATTAAAATCACCATATATAGCTAGTGGCTACTGTATGAAACAGTGCAATTCCAGACAGAATAAATTGCTATAAATACTATCGGTGATTACTGGGTCCCACAGACAGCCTGGAGGGGAGGGACTGGATGCTTAGGCTAACAAGTAGGCCACAGGATTCCTCTGAAGGAAGGGCAGGATATTCAGCACAGGGCTTTGAACAGGAAATGGTTCCTAGGAAGAACATGAACCTGATAATGGAGAAGCAAAGATAGAAATGAGGATAAGGGTGTTCTGTCGACAAGGATGCTTTTTGACCAAAACTTTGTTAGGCTCCTCATGTCCTTTCACATTAGCCCTGTCCTTGTGTTTTCCTCTCCGTCCTTGTGGAATCCAGTTTGAGCCAGAATCCTGCTGACTCCTTTAGCAACAATGACCCATCCTCAGGATCTGACCACCCTTCATGTCTAGTCACCCTGGCCTGCCTTCAGCACAAGTTCCATTGAGTGGATCTCACAGGAGTCCCCATGCCCCTAATGCTTCCTCTTAGTCATTTTTCATCATCGACCTCACCCTGCTCCTTGGCTGTAAACCCCCCTTGCCTATGCTGTGCTCCGAATGGAACTCAGCCTCTCTCCCCACTGCAAGTCCTTACACTGATCGCTATGGACCTCCTACATAAAGTCTACCTTACCATCTTCAGCAAGTGTCATGAGTAATTTTTTCTTTGACACCATGAAGGCAACCTTTAAGGGTTGAACTTTTTGCTGCCTTCGCTTGGGGGATAGTGAGAAGAAGAAACAATTCAAAATATTTTCTTCTTTTATGCTGTAATTTCTGCTAGTTAAGCTAGCTCTCCAGTGAACTCATCTACCACACATCAAGCTCTGTAGATGGGATTGTGAAGGATAAAGGGCAGGGGGGTAAAAAGTGGCAGGTGCCCCTTGCCACTTCCCCCATTTTGATGGTCAAGGAAGGCAAACAGCCTATGCTGGTGAGAGTCCTAGCCCAAGAGCTATGGCCTGGGGGCAGCAACAAAGTGAACTCCAGACCAGCTGGGGCTGAAAGCAGTGGAGAAGCTGCAGGAAGGAGGGGCAGTGGCCAGTAGATGAATGAGGACGTGCTTTGGAACCTAGTGCCAAAGAAATGCTGCACTATGGAGGATGAAGGGTGGATAACATGCCAGTTAATATCTTGTGGAATTGGTGTTTCAAAGAAATTACATTGGGAAACACCTACAGACTCACGTATTAGGAAAGTGAGATGAAATATAAAAATCTCTTTCTTCTACTTGGTGTTAGAAACTCAAGGTCAATGTAGAGACATAATATTTCCTTTTCCCTCTTCTCATTGTCTCTTTCTCCCCGTAGTTTCCTCCTGCAGGCAAAAAGCAGTAATTCGTTCATCTTGCGAAGCCAGTGAGATTTTCAGTATCTGGATATGACACATTTCTGATGTAAACCTGGGACTGTCCTTGTATTGCTGTCCTCACCACGAGGTTCTGGCTTGAGGCATCTGCGTGAAGACCTCTTCATCTCAGCACCAAACACAAAGACTGTGGCCTCAGTCCTGACTCCTCGGGTATTCAATGAATGCTCCTTGCTTTAAAACAACATCTTAGCACAACCTACTCTTCCATTCCTATTCCACTTGCCCCTGGATCTTAATCTTGGCTCCGCCTCCCAGCAATGAAAACACACCACTTCCTCTCCTAGATGGCTCTGCGATAAAAAACAAAAGAACTCCTTCCTCCAACAAGCAGGAGACTAGTTCCCCATGAACTAAATTCACAGGATCCCCACGTGAGCACACCAATGTTTCTACAACACGTCAGCTGTAGGAGCCCACACTGGGACTGGGATTGGCTGGAACCCCAGCCCAACCCCTCTGAGAAAAGGCCCTTCCAGAAGGCTAGAAACGAGCCCATTGTGCATTGGCAACACCTGGATTTCTCAGATGTTCTCTACTGTGCCCTGTCCAAAGAGTTCACTTCAAACCAATATTGACCCACTCATTAATTTGTCTAGCAGATACTTATAGCATGTCTTCTGGTGTCAGACCCTGGACATATAACAGTGAATAAAGGGGTTAAAATGTACAGATCAGTGGCAATAAATATATTTATGATCACTTCTCAGCCTTCTGGCTAAGATCAAGTGTATAAAAACATCTATGTTCTTTTTTTTCCCTTCATCCACCCCCACCTGTCTACCCTCCCCAGCCTTGGATAACTACCAATCTGCTCTCTATCTTGATAAGATCCACTTTTAAAGCTCTCATGTTTGAGATATTTATCTTTTTGTGCTTGGCTTATTTCACTTAACATAATGACCTCCAGTTTCATTAATGTTACTGTAAATGACAGAATTCCATTCTTTTTCATGGCTGAATAATACTCCACTGTGTGTGTATACCACATTTCCCTCATCTATTCGTCTGCTGTTAAGCACTTAGGTTGATTTCGTATTTTGGCCATTGTGAACACTGCTGCAGTGAACATGAGTGCAGTTGACTTTTCCATAGATTAGTTTTCTTTCTGTTGGGAATATGTCCAGCACTGCTATTGCTGGATCATATGGTAGCTCCATTTTTTGTTTTTGGAAGAACCTCCAAACTGTTCTCCATAATGGCTGCACGGATTTACATTCCCACCAACAGTATCGGAGGGTTCCCCTTTGTCCATATCCTCTCTAGCATCTGCTATTGCCTGTCTTTTTGATAAAAACCATTTTAAGCCAGGCGCGGTGGCTCACACCTATAATCCCAGCACTTTGGGAGGCTGAGGCGGGTGGATCACAAGGTCAAGAGTTGGAGATCATCCTAGTCAACAAGGTGAAACCCCGTCTCTACTAAAAATACAAAAATTAGCTGGGCATGGTGATACGCGCCTGTAGTCCCAGCTACTCGGGAGGCTGAAGCAGGAGAATTGCTTGAACCCAGGAGGCGGAGGTTGTGGTGAGCTGAGATCGCGTCATTGCACTCCAGTCTGGGTAACAACAGCGAAACTCGGTGTCAAAAAAAAAAATACAAAAACCATTTTAACTGGGGTGATATCTCGTTATCTCATTGTGGTTTTGTTTTGCATTTCTAATATGGGTAGGGATGTTGAGCATTTTTTAATATACCTGTTGGCTGCTCATATATCTTCTTTCAAGAAATGTTCAGAACTTCTGTCCATTTTTTAATGGGATTATTATTGTTGTTGTTATTTTTTAGTTGTTTGAGCTCTTTCTATATTCTGGTTATGCATTCTTTTTCAGATAGATAGTTAGCAAGTATTTTCTCCCATTCTATGGGTCGTCTCTTCACTTTGTTGATTACTGTGTAGTAGCTTTTCAAATTGATATCACTGTCTATTTTTGCTTTGTTTACTGTCCTTTTAAGTTCTTACACAAACTATCTTTGCCCAGACTAATGTCCTAGAGCATGTCCTTGACCATATTTTCAGTTCTTAGATTGATGTCTTTAATTCAATTTGATTTGATATTTGTATGTGGTGAGAGGTGTGGGTTTAGTTTTATTCTTCTGGATGTAGTAATCCAGTTTTCCCAACACCATTTACTGAAAAAAACTGTCCTTTCTCCATTGTATTTTCTTGGTGTCTTTGTTGAAGATGAGTTGGCTCTGAATGTTTGGTTTATATCTGGGGTCTTTATGCTGTTCCACTGATCTGTGTGTCTGTCTGTATGTCTATTTGACTTTTTGAAGTCAGGTAGTGTGATGTCTCCTGCTTTGTTCTTTTTGCTCAGGATAGCTTTGGATATCAGGGATCTTTTGTGGTTCCACGTACATTTCAGAATGTTTTTGCTGTTTCTGCAAAGAATATCATTGATGTTTTCATAGGGATTGCATTGAATCTACAAATTGCTTTTAGTAGTATTGTCATTTTAACAATGTTAATTCTTCCAATTTGTAAGCATGAACTATCTTTTCATTTCTTGTGTCTTCTTCAATTCCTTTTATCAGTCGTTTATAGTTTTCCTTGTATTGACTTTTCACTTTTTAGTTTGATTAATTCCTAGGTATTTTGCATTTTTGAAGTTATTGTAAATGGGATCACTTTGTTGATTTCTTTTTCAGATTGTTGGTATATATAAATGCTACTGATTTTGTATGGTGATTTTCATCCTACAACTTTACTGAATTTGTCAGTTCTAACAGCTTTTTGGTGGACTCTAGGTTTTTCTAGGCATAAACTCAGGTTGTCTGTGAATAATGCTAATTTGACTTCTTCCTTTCCAATTAGGATGAACTTTATTTTTTTCTCTTGACTAATTGTTTTGGCCAGGAATTGTGGCATCATGTTGAATAAAAGTGGTGAAAGTGGGCATCTGTGTCTTCCTGCAGTTCTTAGAGGAAAGTTCTTCCCCACTCAGTATGATGTTAGCTGTGGGTCTGTCATATGAGGCCTTTATTATTTTGAGGTATGTTCCTTTTATGCCCATTTTGATGATGGTTTTGTCACAAAGGTATGCTGAATTTTATCGAATGATTTTTAGGCATCTGTTGAAATAATCATATGATTTTTATTCTTGTTTCTGTTAATGTATCACGTTGATTGATTTGCATATGCTGAACCATTCTTGCATCCCTGGGATAAATCCCACTTGATTATGGGTAATGATATTTTTAATGCATTGTTGAATTTGGTTTGCTAGTATTTCATTGAAGATTTTTGCATCTATGTTTATCAGTAATGTTGGCCTATACTTTTTTCCTTTTATGTTGTGTTCTTGTCTTGTTTTCATTCAGGGTTTGGTAGTATTTTTTCCCTCTTCAATTTTTTTAAGAATTTGAGGGGGCCGGGTGCGGTGGCTCAAGCCTGTAATCCCAGCACTTTGGGAGGCCAAGGCGGGTGGATCACGAGGTCAAAGGATCGAGACCATCCTGGTCAACATGGTGAAACCCCGTCTCTACTAAAAATACAAAAAATTAGCTGGGCATGGTGGCGCATGTCTGTAATCCCAGCTGCTCAGGAGGCTGAGGCAGGAGAATTGCCTGAACCCAGGAGGCGGAGGTTGTGGTGAGCCGAGATCGCGCCATTGCACTCCAGTCTGGGTAACAAGAGCAAAACTCCGTCTCAAAAAAAAAAAATAATAATAATTTGAGGAGGAATGGTATTCATTATTTTTTAAATGTTTGGTAGAATTTAATAGTGAAGTCATCTGGACCAGGGCTCCTCTTTCATGAGAGACTTTGTGTTATGGCTTTGATCTCATTACTTATCAGTTTTACCAATTAATTATTAATGAAAACAACAGTGACTTTAGAGTGGGGAAATGGATCAAAATTAACATCATCAATATTGGAACTAATCAACTTCATGTGCTTCTTGATATTGAGGAGGTCACAACACGGCTTACGAAATAAACCTGCCCAGACTTGCATTATTTGAGACATCAGAAAAACCCAAACTGAGAGGATGCCCTAGAATGTAACTGGCATTGTTAATGATATAAAAGACAAAGGCCAAGAGAAGTCTGAAGAAACACGATTATGAAATGCAATGTGTGCAGCAGAACTGGACCCTGGACCGGAAGCTAAATGGCTATGAAGACATTTCTGGAAACTGAGAAATTGAATAGAGATCGTGATTTTGATCATCACACGGCAACAAGGTTAAAGTTCCTGAATCTGACAACTATCCTGTGGTTATGATGGAAAATGTCCTTGTTCTTAGAAAATACACGGGGAAGAATCACAAAGTAAATGATATAATATATGCAACTGACACTCAAATGGGCTCGAAAAAAATTGATAGATAGAGAAAGAAAAGAAATATGGCAAAGTATTAAGTAGGATAAGTCTGTATGAATCGTGTATAGGAGTTCTTTATTCATTCTTGCAACTTGTCTACAAGCAAAATTATTTCAAAATTTAAAAGGGAAAAAATAAAATATTATGTGTCAAGACACTAGAGATTGAAAAACAAAATTAAGTATTTTTTCTTTCCATTCCAAGTCTCAGTTTCTTCATAAGCACAATGGGAACTTGATATCCCTCTCAATGGCTGCTGAGGAACGTTCAATAACATGTGAAAACATCAATTACAGAACTCACCCATAATAATGGGCATTCAATGAATGCAAGTTCCCTCTAAAATGTTGAGTAATTATCTCCAAAAAATAGGTAAAGGAAAACTGGTGGAGTACATGCAGCTTACCCTTTGTTACTAAAAATAAATCGTATCGTGCCCTCAAACTGTGCTAAATGAAGTGAGTTCTATGACTATTTTCTTTCCCTTGGTTAAGATATTTTCTAACTTTGTTCAATTTTATTCTACATAAAAATATGTTTTTGTGCCTAATGTTGACTCTACAAAGTGTTCAGTATGTGAGCAGCCTCCAAATTAATTTTTTTAAAAAAAACGGATACATGGGTTTTTTTTAAAACATGACATTTAATAATACCTGAAATAAAGCATCAGCAGCCACCTAAACACCAGTGTCCTCACTAGATTCGGGGTCCAATGTCTGCATAACATTTTTCACCTTGAAGGTTTGAGAAAGTTAAATGGAAAATGAGACATAATTTTTTCAAATTTGAAGAAGATCAAGTTCAACAAACACTGGAATTAACGTGAGCCATACAGGCGGGAGGAGTAAATGGGAAAGAAAATTACCTTAGAGATTTCTGAATCCAGTGTTCTGACAGCAGCCACCACTTGCTGAGTGCCTTATACGTGTGAGGCTCGGTGCACACCCATCCTGTAAGTCACATTTTATTATTCCCATTTTCTAGATGAGGAAAGTAAGGTCAAAGAGTTACATATTTGCCCAAATCACTATTTGCTTAAACGGAGATCTCTTGAATCCTAGGGCAGTTTTCTTTTCTGGCCTCCAGATGGAGCCACTAAAGGCAATGTTCTATTTGCATCTGAGCTCACACAGCCCCATCTTCTCCTACTGTGTCTCTTGCCCCTCCCACAATGCTTTTTCATGCATATGCTTCTGTTCCAAGAGAAAAGCAGAGGTTAGGAAGAATTATGAATCTATTTCATCCAGGTTGCTTTTTTATTTATTTATTTATATTTATTTGTTTTTTTGAGACAAAGTCTCACTCTGTCACCCGGGCTAGAGTACAGTGGTGCAACCTCGGCTCCGTGCAACCTTGGCTCCCTGCAACCTCTGCCTCCCAGGTTCAAGCAATTCTTGGGCCTTATCCTCCCAAGTAGCTGGAATTAAAGGGGTGTGCCACTGCACCTTGCTAACTTTGGTGTTTTTAGTAGAGATGGAGTTTTACCATGTTGACCAGGCTGGTCGCAAACTCCTGACCTCAGGTGATCCACCCACCTCAACCTCCCGAAGTGCTGGGATTACAGGCGTGAGCCACTGCGCCCAGCCCAGGTCGCTTTATTTATCCCCAGCAGCATACCTAGGTTTTCCTGGAGGCAATGACCCAATTCAGTAAAAACAAGACCACAATGGAATTAGGAGATTCGAGTTTAGCCCCAGCTGCTCCACCACACAGGTGCACTATGGGCACACCTGTCTAATGAAAGCTTAATTCCTTTGACTTTGTTCCCCCCGAGGCATTGAGAAATTGAGTCCTATTATTAAGTCCTCCAGCTCAGCACTCCAGAGAGATACACACTAGGATCAGTCATACCAAGGATCCCCCAAATGCATGGTTCTGAGAAACCCTCTGAGAGCAGAGAAAACAAAAAGAAGATGGTTCTGGACACATGATCACGAGACAGACTAGAACACTGGAGCCCAGCACGGGGCCCCCGAAGGTTTCTCAGTGATCTAAGTGACATCATCAGCTCTCACAAGATACGGGGCTCTCAGCGGTGGACAGCAAGGGCTGGGGGTAAAACCCATATGGAGAATAGAAAATTAGCCCATGGCAAATATTGATTTGAATGTTTTCTCTTTTTTAATATGCAGTTTTTACCTATTTTTACAGCTTAAAAAAACTTCAAAAACATTCCAGGAGGATAAAAAACATGGTAGACACACATCTGTCTTCCTGAACAACACAATTCACACAGCGTGCGCCAGGTGTGCAGGAACTTGATTAGACATGGATGCACATGGTACTCACAACAGGTAAGAAAGATTTCCTTTCATGAAATCGCTCAAGTTAGAAGATCATGCTCCAGGCCACCCAGCTAGCAAGCAGAAGCCAGTTTTCTGAGTCTGTTGCTGTCTCCACTCTTCCATACTCTCTGGTTCTCTTCACAGTACTTTCAACCACGTCAAACTCGGTATGATTCCAAGATAATTTGTCCCCAAAGTTGCCTTTATGTTAAATCGAGACACACCTTGGGTTGCGCTTTAAACACGGTGGGACGCTGCGGGGCTGCACACAGGCGTGCCAGTCCCTCCTTCCCAGGAAGGGTGGCAGGTTCTGCTGAGACGCCTTGTCTCCCCTCCCTCCCATAATGCCTGACATGGAAAACCTGATTACTCCTATCCTCCTGTTCATTTAAATCCCCTGCGGCATCAAAGATTTATTTTTTTTTTACTGACAATGATTGCCTTTCCATGATAAAGCAGCAGCCAGGAGGGAGGCAGCCCCATGTGTGCTCCTCGTGACTAATTAGCCACCAGCCGAAGAGAGCAGCCCCACACAAGTGACTGATTTCAATGTGTTTCTCAAATGTGATTGAATGCAGAAGCACATCTTTGAAATATCCATCTTGTTGTCAAAAATGGTAATCATGACACAGGGCTGCTTTATTACACAGAAGCAGAGTCAGGCAGTTACAGACGCAGCGAATGATGGGCTCTACAGATGCTCTCTAAAAATAAAACGTAAAAGGTCCACCTGCCAGCCCCACTTAGAGCCTGCTTCTAAATGTTCCTACAGGCTTCTCAAGACAAGTGGAATAAACTTTCTGAAGCACTTAGGCGACTCTGATTCTCAAATTCAGCTCCCAAATTCCAGATCCAGTGGTAACTTTGACAGTCATTTTCCTGACACTAACACCACCTCTATCACCAACTCAAAGCATCAGGGAGTAAATGTTTAGAAGTTTTAGTTAAACAGAACTTAGTTTTTCCCAATAGATGGAGAAAAGACAGAGTGGTTCAATAGGCCAGTGTCAGTGGAAGTCAGCTAAGCAGCTGCCGCGCTGCACCGTTTGCTCATCACGTTCATGCCCTTTCCTCCCTTAGCCCTGGAAAACCACAGCTGCCCTGTGGACCGCAGTGACCTAGCTGAAGGTCAGGACCTTGGCCGGATGGACCTGAGGGTAGAGACCAGTGTGGCATGTCCTGGGCACGTGCCTCACACAGAAGATGCCCCGTGCATGCAAGTGAGGAGGTTGGCAGGGTCATTCACAGCAGTGGCTCCAGCAGAGCACGTTACCACTTACCCAGCAATGGGATTTTATCCAAAGAAAGGGGCACTTCTTAATCACCTGCCCAGCTCCAGAGATATAAAGGCTCCAAGGGAATATACAAGCTCATGGTCAGCCCAAAATTGAAAGAATGCAAATGAAAAGCAGGTAGTTGATGATGTTGTACTAGAAATGGAGACAGATGAGCCTGGAGTTTGGTCTGTAATCAAAGTGCTGAATTTTACATAAGAGAAAGCTGCTCTTATGCAAAGAGCCATGAGCTATGAGAATGAGCTATGCCCCATGTGGTAGCTGACCTCCAAGAGCCTTCCCATGATCCCCACTTCCTGGCATTAAAATCTTATGCAGTCCGTACCACAAGCAAGCACGGCAGAAGTGATTCTGTGCCACAGGTTATAAAGACACGGCCTGCAGCTTCCGTCTTGGACACAGCTTTGCTTGTCTGATGCTCTCTCTGGAACCACTTGCTCTGGGAATGGCCATGTTGTACGCAGCCCCATGGAAAGATCCACAGGGTAAAAGTAGAAGCTTCCTGCCCACAGCCATGTGAATGGGTCCTCCAGCCCCAACCAATGTCCCGAGACTTCAGTGCCACCCTTGGATTCCTGCCCCCCAGAGTCTGTGTGAGATAACACATGCATGCTGTCTCCTGCCGAGTTTCAGGGTACTCGTTGCACAGTGATAGGTAACCAATAAAGCTGATGAGGAAATGACAACTCTGCCAATGAAAATGACCCAGCGGAATGTGGCTGAGTCAGCAGTGTGGATGCTTCCAAGTGAATCTTTAAAACTTTTCATTGAACAGGGCTAGAGAGAACCGCATCAGAGACGCTCCCGCAACCCCTGTATTAGTCTGCTGGGGCTGCCATAGCAAAGTACCACAGTTTGTGAGGCTTAAACCACAGAAATGTACTTTCTCCTGGTTCTGGAGGCTGAAGTCTGAGATCGCGGTGCTGCACAGCCCTCCTTCTGAGAGGAGGCTGAGAGGGAAGGACTTGCTCCCTCTCCTGGGCTTGCAGATGGCGTGTTCCTCCTGTGTTCACATCGTCTTCCGTATGTGCATATCTGTGCCATACTTCCCCCTTGTCAGGACAACAGTCCTATCGGATTGATGCCCACCCTGATGACCCCATTTTAACTTACCTCTGTAAAGACACTGTCTCTATTTAAAGTCACATTCATAGGTACTTGGGGGTAGGGTTTCAACACAGGAATTTTGCAGGACATAATTTAGAACATTCTGCATCCTCCAAAGCACCTGCCTTATTACTAGGTGAGAAACAGGAGGCCCAGTCAGGAGGCAGCAGTTTTTAGCAAAAGAACCCACCTGTGGTGTTTTTGGTTTTTGGGGGTTTTTTATTTTTATTTTCTTTCTTTCTTTATTTCGAGATGGAGTTTTGCTCTTGTCGTCCATTCTAGAATGCAGTGGCACGATCTCAGCTCACTACAACCTCGGCCTCCCAGGTTCATGCCGTTCTCCTGCCTCAGCCTCCTGAGTAACTGGGATTACAGGTAGGCACCACTACGTCTGGCTAATTTTTGTATTTTTAGTAGAGATGGGGTTTCACCACGTTGGCCAGGCTGATCTCGAACCTGACTTCAGGTGATCCACCCACCTCCCAAAGTGCTGGGATTACAGGTGTGAGCCACCACCCCCAGCCAAGAACCACCATGCAGTGTTCTAAATCCACAGCGCAAAGCCACTGTGAGCAAAAGGGCCTGCACAGGTGTTCTTTGTGACTTTGCCCGGCAAGAGGAAAAAAACTGTGAAAATGAAGACAGTCTTTCTATTGTTATTTCTCCACGGTTGCTTTTTAAACTAATGCCCTGTCAGCCACACAGAGGTGACATTCAAAACTGAAGTCAGTCGTAGAGAGTGATCTATATGTATATGAAGCCATTTCCCTGTTCTTGGTTAAAATAAAATCCGTAATACCCTTTCTTGTATCATTATTGCTCTTGTAAATGTGTATCCAGAGGCCATTCTGTGATGGCCACCTGCAAAATTTAGAACAAATATGTTGCTGGAGTTGCCACAATTATTCAAATGTAAGAGAAATGTACAGTTTCCTGAAAGATTCTATTTGAAGTAGTTTTGTTTTAGTATTCAAAATTCACCTTTGAATGGCTATAAAAGATACAAGTCTTTCCTTTCCCTAATGCCTAAGAGAAGTACAAAGCTCTTTAATGCCTGTCATGATTAACTTTCTCTGCAGGTTGCCAGGATACCCTGGGAGTGTGTGCTTTACTGCCAGTGGTAAATGACCATGTCCACCCATACTCGAGATTTAATATGCAGAGCTAGAAATGGCATAAGAACGATGACGCCACTGTCATTTTGCTGCAACCTTCCTGCCGATATGACTGTTAAGGTGGGACTGGAGTTAGAAGACAGTGAGATTAGTTTCAAGCACTTTTAAGGAGTATGTAAACTGTTTCTTTATAAGAGGATGTGATAACATAAATCTCAGAATAAACGATGTAGACCCTTCCAAAATCACAAAATTGGAAGTAACAAGTAAAGCTCTAGTACGAATCAGAAAACACATACTAAGAAAATAAAACTGACTTATTGTAAAAGTAACTTAACCTAGTTGGGTTTCCAAAACCCAGACTAGAATTTAGGAAGAAGTGAGGATTAAGTCCCTTCTGGTTCTGGTACCTACTGGATGCTGAAACCTCTAACACCCCTGAGCCCTGCCTTCATCCTCTGTAAGAGAGACATTTAAATTTTGTGTAAAAGGCATATGTTAAGGACTAGAAATAAAACAAGAGTTGGCCATCTATCATTAAATAAATCAGATCACAGAGCTAAGCATACTATTCAAACACAAATTTGATAAATGTTAAGTCAAATCTTGTTCCAGGCATTGGTATACATGAGGGAACAAAATGAAGGCCTTAGGAAGCTCATAAATGAATGCAACACAGGACATGCAATGGGAAAGGCTACAGAAGACCAGAGGATGGGCCCTGAAATGAGACTGGGGACTGGAGACAGCCAGGCTGTTTCTTCCTTGAACACACTGTACCGTGCCTGAGTGCCTCACATATGTCCAAAATTCTGCCAGGTATCAGTGATACAGTGAGGAGTAGACTTTAAATTCTGCCTTCTGGAATTGAAATTCTAGTCGGGAATATAGACAATTATAAGCAATTGAAACGAAGTCCTAATCACAATTAACTTTAGTTCTCAGGTAAGAAGTCATGATTAGTGCCGGGCACGGTGGCTCAAGCCTGTATTCCCAGCACTTTGGGAGGCTGAGGCGGGTGGATCACGAGGTCAAGAGATCGAGACCATCCTGGTCAACATGGTGAAACCCCGTCTCTACTAAAAATACAAAAACTAGCTGGGCATAGTGGCGTGTGCCTGTGATACCAGCTACTCAGGAGGCTGAGGCAGGAGAATTGCCTGAACCCAGGAGGCGGAGGTTGCGGTGAGCCGAGATCACACCATTGCACTCCAGCCTGGGTAACAAGAGTGAAACTCCGTCTCAAAAAAAAAAAAAAAAAAGAAGTCATGATTATGGTAATTAAATTACATGACAAAGTGCCTAGCACAGAGTAGGCACTCAAAAAATGCTTGGTATTTTTACAGACTGAACAATTTTACTTGTATGCAGAGAGAAGTTATAAACAATAGTACACTGTAACCATTTCAGGAGCAGAGAAGGTTAACACAGGAAGTTTTGATGGATCATATAACCTTGAATTAAGTACAAGGTCCTTGTTTCCCATCTCTATAGACTCCTATTTGTCCAGCCCAGACTAATTTTTCTCTCCTAATTTCACTGTCTAGGAGAGCTCATTAAGAGATTTACCTGATCAGACTAAATGTTTCTTTCCTTAATCCATCTCATTACACTTTCAACACCCCTGGTACTGGCCTAAACATTTGAATTTCATAGCTCCATTAATGCAAATAGAATCTCATCAAGGTCTAAAGATTCCTAGGAGAGCCGCCATTGAATGTCTTCATTTGAATGCATAAGATAGCAGCATCCCCTTGCATATTTTCCTTGTTTACAATGATTCCTTCAGCCAGAGGTGAGATCGCCAGTGCTATGCAAAGTGAATGAATACATTTCAGATTCTCTAAGAGCCTGAATGAACCCAGATCCCTTTATTCAACTTCAGACACATCCAATAAAGTGTCTGTGATAAGATGAAAAAGGCATTGAGCAGCAGTTAATAATTCTATACAGAATTATTAACATTCAAATGCAGTTGATACTTACGACAACATGAAGAAGAACCATGAAAGACAAAAAAAATAAATAAATAAAAAGATAGAAGGAGAGGTCATTGACAAAGTATGTACCAGTAAGAAACCTCTGCTGCTCTCTCAGAGGACCAAGAGAAAGCCCGCCTGCAAAGAGCAAATGTGAATTTGAATCCTTACCTCAGTTCTACCAGCTAAGAGACCTTGATGAAGTCAATAACCTGCCTTTGCCTACCTTCTCCATCTGAAAACACGGATAATAACCTTCCCATCAGAGCTGCAGTGAGGACTCAAGACAACAGCAGACTGGAGGAATTATTTACACAATACTTGGAAAATAGATAACGTACAAAGAACCGGAAATACAACAGGAATTAATTTCTACAAAAGTATGTATACACACTTAAACACTCATACAACCACATACAAGGAATCAAGAAAGAGTTGATTTCTTTCTTATTCAAACTAAGATAAGAGATTTTCTAAAGGCTAAAAAACACCCAACTCGCTATTTGGCTATTATGAGTTTGATATCAGAATTTAAAAAGGATAGTACAAGACAACATAATTAGAAATCACTCTCATTAAGGAAAAAGGGCAATACTATATAAAAATGCCTAGAAATTATTTTCTGCAGGGTACTAAGAATGCACCATGACCAAGGAGGATTTCTCTAAAAAACACAAAGATGTTGCAACCTCAAAAATCAATTTTTGTTTGTTTGTTTATTTTAAGACAGTCTTACTCTGTTACCCAGGCTGGAGTGCAGTGGCACAATCTCGGCTCACTGCAACCACCACATCCTGGGGTTGAGCGATTCTCCTGCCTCAGCCTCCCAAGTAGCTGGGATCACAAGTGCACACCACCACGCCCAGCTAATTTTTGTATTTTTAGTAGAGAAAGGGTTTCCCATGTGGGCCAGGGTGGTCTCAAACTTCTGATCTTTTTTTTTTTTTGAGACGGAGTTTCCCTGTTGTTACCCAGGCTGGAGTGCAATGGCACGATCTCGGCTCACCACAACCTCCACCTCCTGGGTTCAAGCAATTCTCCTGCCTCAGCCTCCCGAGTAGCTGGGATTACAGGCGCGCACCACCATGCCAGCTAATTTTTGTATTTTTAGTAGAGATGGGGTTTCACCTTGTTGACCAGGATGGTCTCGATCTCTTGACCTCGTGATCCACCCACCTCGGCCTCCCAAAGTGCTGGGATTATAGGCGTGAGCCACCGCTCCCGGCCCAAACTTCTGATCTTAAGTGATCTGCCCACCTCAGTCTCCTAAAGTGCTGTGATAGCAGGCATGAGCAAATGCAACCCGCCAGAAATCAATTTTAATAATTTAGAATAATGATTTTAATAATTAAAATAATAATTTTCATAGAGCAATAAAAAATTACTATTTCAAAATAGTAAAATCGAATATTTATGATTTAAAATACACTTAGCAAGCTGGAATAAAAAGGATTTTCATAGCCTGATAAACGACAGCTTATAGGAATCCAGAGCAAACATGATAACTAATGCAGACACAAAGCAAGAAACCAAAACAAATTCTCACCATTTTCATTTAACATTGTACTGAAGATTTTAGCCAGTGCAACAAGAAAACTTTCTTTAAAAATTAAGAAAAAAAAAGAAATAAATCAAAGTCTCTGTTCAAACAACATATTGCAAATAGTATGGCATCTCCAATAATTACTATATTAAAATGTTTTTATGAAAAGGAAACTGCAAGGCCGGGCGCGGTGGCTCATGCCTATAATCCCTGCACTTTGGGAGGCTGAGGCGGGTGGATCACGAGGTCAAGAGATCGAGACCATCCTGGTCAACAAGGTGAAATCCCATCTCTACTAAAAATACAAAAATTAGCTGGGCATGGTGGTGCGCACCTATAGTCCCAGCTACCCTGGAGGCTGAGGCAGGAGAATTGCTTGAACCCAGAAGGCGGAGGTTGCGGTGAGCCGAGATCGCGCCATTGCATTCTAGTCTGGGTAACAAGAGCGAAACTCCGTCTCAAAAAAAAAAAGAAAACTGCAAGGAGAGATATCAGCAAGGGGTACATAATGCTGGCTAGGGGTACATAATGTTTACCCCTACAACAAAAAAAGAACCCTAGCAACAACAACACAAATAAACCACATTTCAACTAGAGTGCCTAAAGAAGACACTGGAATACAGCAAAGGATGACAGAAACCCTGTGAAGCATAGAAACTCAGGGTGGCCCCATAAGGAGAGAAGTGATATTTTCTGCCTCTGCAAAATCATTCCCAGCCAGGATAAGCTCAGAGCCAGTAGGGACTTCTCATTGTGGGGAAAAGGTGAGCAAGAGAGTCCCAGAAGTCCCCATTAGCACTACAGACTCCTGCAGACCTTGCTACAGGAGAGTTCACAATTCTCACAGGCCCTGAGGCTGGTTTACAGCTCTGCCTGGAGTCCACGTGGCTGCATTGCTCTAAAGAAGGAGCCCACGTGAACCAATCTGCTTCAGAATAGCACTTCATGAACCAAACTGCTTCAAAACAGCACCGTCTTGAGATGAAAGGCACTACAAGACTGCATTCGGCTCCAGGAGTCATCTGGAGGCAGGATGGGCTCTGCTGTTATTCCACCATGCTCACACAACTAGCTGCAACTCTACAAACCTGGCTACTCAAAGCCTAGACCCAGAAGACCAGCCACGTCACTAGCACCCAAGCCCAAGTGGATCTCTGCAACTCAAAAAACAGGAAATTATTCACAGCAGGGAGGCTGACGCTGTGACCAGCAGAACCACCATATTTTTTGTACTTCCTTAGGGACTAAGGCCTCCTCAGTGACCTCACTTCCCACACTGTCAACCCTGCAACTGGCATAACCACTGTGCTTTGTGCTTGCCCTCCAGGGCTTGAGGACCAGCTCACCCAGCAGCACCACAGCCAGCACAGCCATGCCACTGGCTCCACAAATATTTGCAGCCTAAATCACTGAGGAACTAACAGACACCACTGACACTGATTATAGCTGAAGAAATTATGTGAAGACTACAATAGTGCACCTACCTAGAATCCAAGCCCAAGTATCCCACCCAAACGACATTCTGGGATCCATCTACAGAAAAAAGTATTTTCTTACAAAAGCTACTCCACAAAATTGGAAGAGTCAACTGTCCCACCAAGATGAAAAGATACCAGATTAGAACACAAGAAAGATGACAAGGCAAAAAGATGACAACTTCAAAGAAAAACAATAATTCTCCAGTAACAGACCCCTCTCAAAAAAGGAAATCTGTGAAATGCCTGTAAAGAAATGAAACATAATGATCTTAAGAAAACACAGGTCGGGTGCAGTGGCTCATGCCTGTAATCCCAGCACTTTGGGAGGCCAAGGCAGGTGGATCACGACGAGGTCAAGACATCGAGACCATCCTGGTCAACATGGTAAAACCCCGTCTCTACTAAAAATACAAAAAATTAGCTGGGCATGGTGACGCATGCCTGTAATCCCAGCTACTTAGGAGGCTGAGGCAGGAGAATTGCCTGAACCCAGGAGGCGGAGGTTGCGGTGAGCCAAGATAGTGCCATTGCACTCCAGCCTGGGTAACAAGAGAGAAACTCTGTCTCAAAAAAAAAGAAAAGAAAAGAAAACACAGTGAAACATGATACATATGAAAAGCTCAACAAAATCAGAAAAGCAACTCATGACTTTTAATGAGAAATTCAATGAAAAGATAAATATTACAAAATAATGAACCAAACACAAATCTTGGAGCTGAAGACTTCAGTGAGTGAAATTAAGAAATCTAACTGAGTGTTTCAACAACAGAATAGATCAAGCAAAATGAATTTCTGAACTTGAAAACGGATCTTTTGAAATAACCCAATCTGACAAGAAATAAGGAAAAAAGAATAAAGAAAGTCTATGGGGCTAATGGGGTACCATAAAGTGAACAAATGTTTGCATTATGGGAATTTTAGAAAGAGAAGAGGAAAGAACAAAGCCATATATGACAAACCCATAGTGAACATTATACAGATCAGAGAAAAACCAAAAGCTTTTGTTCTAAGATCTGGAACAAGACAAGGATGCTCACTATTTCCACTCAACATAGTACTAGAGGTTCTAGCCAGATAGATCAGACAAGAGAAAGAAATAAAAGGCCTCCAGATTGAAAAAGAGAAAGTCAAAAAATTGTCTCCTTTGCAGATGACATGATCATATACATAGAAAATCCTAAGGAACACACACACACACACACACACACACACGCACACACAAACAGTACTAATTAAAAAAAAGTAGTAAAGTTGCAGGATACAAAATAAATATGCAAAAATCAGAAGTGTTTCTGTATGCCAATAGCAAGCTCTTTGAAAAAGACATCAAGAAAGCAATCCCAGTTACAATAGCTACAGATGATAAAATACTGAGAAATAAATTTAGCTGAGAAGGTAAAAGAGCTTTACAATAAAAGCTATGAAGCATTGATAAAATAAATTGAAGAAGACACAAGTAAATGGAATGATATTTACATTTGTGGACTGAAAGAATTAATATTGTTTAAATGTTCACATTACACAAACCAATCTACAGACTGAATGCAATCCATGTTAAAATATCAATGACATTCTTCACAGAAATAGAATAAAACAATCCAAAAATGTATTTGGAACCACAAATGTTCCCGAAAGCCAAAGCAATCTTGAGCAAAAAGAACAAAGCTGGAAACATCACATTGCCTGACTTCAAAATTTACTACAAAGATGTACTAAATGAAACAACATGAGTATTAGCATAAAAGTAGACCCAGAGGCCAGTGGTGCAGAATAAAAACCCAGAAATAAATCCATGCACTTACAACCATTTGTTTTATAAATAGGTATCAAGAACATGTGTTGAGGAAAAAGAAATAGTCTCTTCAATAATGGTACTGGAAAACCTATATATCCATATGCAAACAAAACAAAACTAGACACCTTTCACTATCTACAAAAAATGAATTCAAAATTGATTAAGATGTAAATGTAAGCCTCGAAATTATAAAATTACTAAAAGAAAACATAGGGAAGGCTGGACGCACTGGCTCACACCTGCAATCACACCTCCAGTCACACACTTTGGAAAGTCAAAGTGGGTGGATCACCTGAGGTTAGGAGTTCAAGACCAGTCTGAACAACATGGTGAAACCCCATCTCTACTAAAAATACAAAAATTAGGCAGGCATGGTGGTAGACACCTGTAATCCCAGCTACTTGGGAGACTGAGGCAGGAGAATAGCTTGAACCCGGAAGGTGGAGATTGGAGTGAGCCGAGATTGTGCCACTACACTCCTGCCTGGGTGACAGAGCAAGACTGCATCTCAAAAAAAAAAAAAAGAAAGAAAGAAAACACAGAGGAAATGCTTCCTAACATTCATCTGTGCATGAACCATTTGGACAGGAACTCAAAAGTACAAGCCACAAAAGCAAAAATAAACAAATGGATTACATCAAACTGAAAAGCTTTTTTACAATAAAGGAAGTAACAGTGAAAAGACAACCTACAGCATAGGAGGAAATATTTGCAAACTGTGCATCCGACAAGGGGTCAATATCCAGAATAATAAGGCACTCAAACAATGCAATAGCAAATAAGCAATAATCCGATTAAAATATGGGCAAAGGAGTGAAATAGTTTTCTCAACACATGCCATACAAAGAGGAGGAGGCAGAGTAAGAGGACTTGATAGAAGCCTCCACCAATCATCCTCACCACAAAAACACCAAATTTGACAACTATCTACACACACAAAAAAAAAACACCTTCATAAGAACTAAAACCAGGTGAGCAATCACAGAACCTGGTTTTAACTTATCAATGAAAGAGGCACTGACAAGGGTGGGAAACACAGCCTTGCACTGCTGGCACCACCCTTTCTCATCCCCCAGCCGTGATTACATGCTGCATAGAGAGAATCTGTGAAATTGGGGCAGGGAGAGTGCAGCAATTGTGTGACATTGCATTGGAACGCAGTGTTGCAAACATCAGGCAAAATACGGCCAACACCCACGGAGGAAGCATTTAGACCAGCCTTAGCTAGAGGAGAATCACCCATCCCAGTGGTTGGAACTTGAGTTTCAGCAAGCCTTGCCACTGTGGGCTAATGTACTTTGGGGTCCTAAATAAACGTGAAAGGCAGTCTAAGCCAAAAGGACAGCAAGTGCTGGTGCTGTGCTGAACTCGCAACCAGTGGACCTGGGGAGCACATGACCTAGTGAAACACCAGCCAGGGTGGCTAAGGGAGTGACTTCCCCCAACCCCAAGCAACACATCTCACTGCTACAAAAGAGGTTCATTCTTTCTGATTGAGGGAAGGAAAGGAGAAAGAAAAGAATACTTTGTTTTGCAAAGTGGATACTAGTTCAGCCACAGTAGAATAGGGTACCAGGCAGATTCATGGAGCCCCTATCCTAGGCTCTAGCTCTCAGATGTCATTTCTTTTATTATTATTATTATACTTGAAGTTCTGGGGTACATGTGTAAAACGTGCAGGTTTGTTACATAGGTATACACTGGCCATGGTGCTTTGCTGCATCCATCACCCCATCATCTACATTAGATAATTCTCCTAATGTTCTCTCTCCCCCATTCCCCCACCCCCTGCTACTCCTCCCTTACCCCCCAACCCCCCAACAGGCCCTGGTGTGTGATATTCTCCTATGTCCATGCGTTCTCATTGTTCAACACCCACTTATGAGTGAGAACATGCAGTGTTTGGTTTTCTGTTCTTGTGTCAGTTTGCTGAGAATGATGGTTTCCAGCTTCATCCATGTCCCTGCAAAGGACATGAACTCATCCTTTTTTATTGCTGCATAGTATTCCATGGTGTATATGTGCCACATTTGACACACTGGGCTGGAAAGGAAACTGCTGCCTTGAAGGGAAGTTAGCATTGGTGAATTTATCACCTGCTGACTAAGAAGCCCTTGGGTCTTGAGTAATCCACAGCAGTATCCAGGTAGTACATGCTGTGGGCCTTGGTTGAGACTCTGAGACATGCTGACTTCAGCTGTGACCCAGGATATTCACAACTGTGATGGCTATAAGGACAGACCCCTTCTACTTAAAAAAAGGAGAGAGAAAATAAAGAGGACTTTGTCTGGCAGCTTAGGTACCAGCTCAGCCACAGTGGAGAAGAGTACCCAGCAGGGTTTTAGGGTCCTCAATTCCAGTTCCAGGCCTTGGCTCTTGGGCAGCCTTTCTGGACCTACCCTGGGCCAGAGGGGAGCCCGCTTTCCTGAACAATAAAATCCAGGCCTGGCAGCATTCGCCATAAACTGACTGCTGCCTGTGTAAGGGGGAGGGAAGAGTGGGAAGGACGGTGTCTAATGGTTTGAGTGCCAATTCAGCCTCTACCAATCTAGATTATAAGGTTTCTAAGGTAGATTTCTAAGGTTTTTGACCCTAGTACCTGACTCCCAGGTGGCATCTCCTAACCCACCTGGAGCCTGGGGGAACTCAGCATCCTAAATGGGAGGAAGCAAACATGGCCGGCTTTACCACCCGCTCAAGATCTTATAGAGCCCCAAAGTCTGGAGCAAGCATAGATGGTAGCCAGGTAGTGATTTAACATACCTTGAGCAAGACCCAGTGCTGTATTGGCTTGAACCTGACACAGTGCAATTCCAGTGACGGTGGCCACAGAGATTCTTGTGCTATCCCACCGCAAATTCCAGGTGGCTTAGCACAAAAAGAGAGACTCATTTGTCTGGGAAAAAGTAAAGGAAGAAAACAGGCAGAGACTGGTAATCCAGAAAATTCTGCTGGATCTTATCCAAGACCACCAATGTGAATCTGCAAGATTCACAGCATGACTGGGTCTTGGGTGCCCCTTAATGTAAATATGTTTTATACCACAGCACCCAAGTCCTTTCAAATACCTGGAGAGCCTCCCAAAGAAGGCTAGGTGCAAATAAGCCCAGACAGTGATGACTACAATAAATACCTAATTCTTCAATGCCCAGATACTGACAAATATCAACCAGCATCAGTACCATTCAGGAAAATGTGATCTTACCAAAAGAACTACATAAGGTACCAGGGAGCAATACTGGAGAAAGAGAGATAGATACGTGACTTTTCAGACAGAGAATTCAAAGTAGCTGTGCTGAGGAAACTCAAACAAGTTCAAGATAAAACAGAGAAGGAGTTTCGAATTCTATCAGATAAATTTAACAAAGATTGGAATAATTAAAAAGAATCGAGCAAAGTTCTGGACTTGAAGAATGCAACTGACATACTGAAGACTCTTTTAAAAGCAGAGTTTTTTTAAAGCAGAATTGATTAAGCAGAACAAAGAATTAGTGAGCTTGAAGACAGAATATTAGAAAATAGACAAGAGGAGACCAAAGAAAAAAAAGAAAAAAGAAAGCACACCTAAAGGGTCTAGAAAATAGGCTCAAAAGGGCAAATCTAAAAGGTTTTGGCCTGGAAGAGAAGGTAGAGAGAGAGATAGTGGTAGAAAGTTTATTCAGAGGTATAATAACAAAGAACTTTCTAAACCTAAAGAAAGACATCAATATCCAAGTACAAGAAGCTTACAGAACACTGAGCAGATTTAAGCCAAAGAAGACTATTTTAAGGCATTTAATAATCAGTCACCCAAAGGTCAAAGATAAAGAAAAGATTCTAGAAGCAGCAACAGAGAAAAAACAAATAACATGCAACGGAGCTATATGTTTAGAAGCAGACTTTTCGGTGGAAACCTTACAGGCCAGAGGAGAGTGGCATGACATATTTAAAGTGCTAAAGGGAAAAGCTTTTATCCTAGAAGAGTATATCTGGTGAAAATATACTTCAAACATGAAGGAGAAATGAAGACTTTTTAGGCAAACAAAAGCTGAAGAATTTCGTCAACATTGAGCCTGACCCACAAGGAATGTTAAAGGGAGTACTTCAATCAGAAAGAAAAGGAACTTAATGAGCTGTAAGAAATCACCTGAAAGTATAAAACTCACTACACAGAACGACATAGAATATGTTAACACTGTAAGTGTGGTGTGCAAACTACTATTATCTTATGTAGGAAGACTAAAAGATGAACCACTTAAAAGTAGTAACTTCAACAATTTTTAAAGACATAGACAGTAGAATCAGACATAAATAGAAAAAACAAAAAGTCAGAAAGCAATGGGTGGGATAAAGTTGAGATGTAGATTTTTCATTCGTTTTTTTGGCTTGTTGTTTAGTTTGTTTATGCAAACAGCGTTAAGTTGTTGTCAGCTTAAAATGATGGGTTGTATCTTAGTATTTGCAAGGCACATGGTAATCTCAAATAAAAAACCTACAATAGGTACACAAAAAGTAAGAAATTAAACTATACCATCAGAGAAAAGAATCCTTTCATAAGATAGAAAGAAAGCAAAGAAGAAAGAAAAGATCTTAGAACAACCAGAAAAAAAAATTTAATATGGCAGGAGTTAAGTCCGTACTTATTAATTATAACACTGAATGTAAGTGAACTAAACTCTCCATTCAAAAGACACAAACTGGCAAAATAAATTTAAAAAGCAAGACCCAATAATGTGTTACCTATCAAAAAAAACACACTTTACCTGTAAAGACACATACAGACTGAAAATAAAGGAAGGGGAAAAGATATTCCATTCAAATAGAAACCAAAAAAGAATAGGAGTAACTATACTTATATAAAAAAAAAGATTTTAAGATAAAATCTATGAAAAGAGAAAAATAAAGTCATTATGTAATGATAAAGGGGTCAATTCGGCAATATAATTGTAAATATATATGTACCCAACACTGGAGCACCCAGATATATAAAGCAAATATTATTAGACCTAAAAAGAGAGATAGGCTCAAATACAGTAATAGCTGGCAACTTCAATATCCCACTTTCTGCATTAGACAAATTTTCCAGACAGAAAATCAACAAAGAAACATTAGATTTAAGCTTTACTATAGATCAAATGGATCTAATAGATAGTTACAGAACATTTCATCCAACAGCATACTATACATTCTTCTCCTCAGCACATAGATCATTCTTCAAGATAGGCCATATGTTAGGCTCAAAAGCAAGTCTTAAAACACCAAAAAAAGAAGTTGAAAAAAATCAAGTAACTTCTATGACTACAATTTAATGAAACTAGGAATCAGTAACAAGGAATTTTGGAAACTAAACAAACATATGGAAATTAAATAATATGTTCTTGAATGACTAGTAGAGATTTAAAAAAGAAGTTCAAAAATTTCTTGAAACAAACAATAATGGAAATATAACATACCAAAATCTATGGGATTCAGCAAAAGCAGTACTAAAAGGAAAGTCTGTAGTTATAAGTGCCTACATCAAAAAATAAGAAAAACTTCAAATAAGCAACATAATGATGCATCTAAAAGAATTCTGAAAGCAAGAGAAGACCAAACTCAAAATTAGAAGAAAAATAATAATAAAGATCAGAGCAGAAACAAATGAAATTTTAAAAAAAGAAAACAATATAAAAGATCAATGAAGTGAAAAGTTTAATTTTTAAAAGATAAATAAAATTGACAAATCTTACGCCAAACTAAGCAAGAGAAAGAGAACCCAAATAAATAAAATCAGGGATGAAAAATGAGACAACTGATACTGCTACTTACCATTAGAGACTACTGTGAGCAACTATATGCCCGTAAATTAAAAAACCTAGAAGAAACTGATGAATTCCTAGACAAATACAATCTACCAAGATTGGACCTTAAGGAAGTCCAAAATCTGAGCGGAACAATAACAAATAATGCGATTGAAGCCATAATAAAAAGTCTCCCAGCAATGAAAAGTCCAGGATCCAATGTCTTTACTGCTGTATTTTATCGAGCATTTAAAGAACAATTAATACCAATCCTATTCAAACTACTCAGAAAAATAGAGAAAAAAGAAATACTTCCAAATTAATTCTATGAAACCAGTATTATCCTGATACTAAAATCAAAGACACATCAAAAAAAGAAAACTATAGGCCAATATCTCTGGTGAACATTTATGCAAAAATTTTCAACCAAATACTAACAAACAAAATTCAATAACACATTTAAAAGATCATTCATCATGAACAAAAGGGATTTATCCTAGGGAGGCAAGGAGGATGGTTCAACATATGCAAATCTATCAATGTGAATACATTTTATCAACAGAGGGAAAAACAAAATCATATAATCATTTCAATTGATGCTGAAAAAGTATTTAACAAACTTCAACATCCTGTCATTATGAACACCCTCAAATGCCTGGGTATGGAAGGAACATACATGAACATAATAAAAGTATATATAATAGACCCACAGCTAGTATCATTATTAAGAAAGAAAAACTGAAAGCATTTCCTCTAATTTTGGGAACATGACAAGAATGCCCATTTTCACCACTGTTACCCAACATAGTACCAGAAGTCCTAGCTAGAGCAATCATACAGGAGAAACATATAAGGAGGAACCAAACTGGAAAGGAAGAAGTCAAATTATTCTTTTTTGTAGATTATATGGCCTTATATTTGGAAAAGCCTAAAAACTCCACCAAAAAACTACCATAACTGATAAACAAATTCAGTATATTTACAACATACAAAATCAACACACAAAAATAAGTAGCATTTCTATATACCAACAGCAAACAATCTGAAAATGAAACCAAAAATTAAACCCATATAAAATACAAATAAAATTAAGAAAAGAATTGAAAGATCTCTATAATGAAAACTACCAAACATTGGTGAAATAAATTGAAGATGACACAAAAAATGTAAAGGTATTCCATGAACATGGATTGGAAAAATCAACATTCTTAAAATGTCCAGACTACACCAAGCAATCTACAGATTCAATGCAATCCCTATCAAAATAGCAATGACATTCTCCATAGAAATTGAAAAAGCAATCTTAAAATTCACATAGAACCACAAAGACCTAGAATAGCCAAAACTATCCTGAGTAAAATAAACAAAACTGGGGGAATCACATTACTGGACTTTAAAAGTATGTTACAGACTTATAGTTACCAAAACTGCATAGTACTGGCATAAAAACAGACACATAGACCAACAGAACAGAGAACCCAGAAACAAATCCATACATCTACTGTGAACTCATTTTCAACAAAGGTGCAAAAACATGGTGCTGGGGAAACTGGATATTCATATGAAGAAGGATGTAGACTCCTATCTTTCACCATATACATAAATCAAATCAAAACAGATTAAAGACTTAAATCTAAGGCCTCAATCTATAAAACTGCTACAAGATATCACTTGGGAACCTCTTCAGGATATTGGACTGGGCAAGGATTTCTTGAGTAATACCTCACAAGCACAAGCAACCAAAGCAAAAAAATGGACAAATGGGGTCACATCTAGTTAAAATGCTTCTGCACAGCAAAGGAAATAATCAACAAAGTGAAAAGACAACCTACAGAATGAGAGAAAATATTTGCAAACTACCCCTCTGACAAAGGATTAATAACCAAAATGTATAAGGAGCCCAAACAATTTTAAATAAAAAGAAATACAATAATCTGATCCAAAAATGGGCAAAAGAATTGAATAGATGTTTCTTAAACAAAGATATTAAAGTGCCAAATGGCATATGAAAAGGTGCTCAATATTATTGATCATCAGGGAAATGCAAGCTACAATGAGACATCATCTCACTCCAGTTAAATTAGCTTTTATTCAAAAGAGCAGCAATAAAAAAATGCTGGTGAGGATGTGAAGAAAAGGGAACCCTCATACATTTTTGGTGGGAATGTAAAGTAATACAATCACTTTGGAGAACAGTCACCAGGCTGTGTCGCCAGGCGCCAGGCGCCAGGCTGGAGTGCAGTGGTGCAATCTCGGCTCACTGCAACCTCCACCTCCTAGGTTGAAGAAATTCTCCTGCCTCAGCCTCCCGAGTAGCTGGGACTACAGACACATGCCACAACACCTAGATAATTTTTTTATTTTTTAGTAGAGACAGGGTTCCACCATGTTGGCCAGGATGGTCTCAGTCTCTTGACCTCATGATCTGCCTGCCTCAGCCTCCCAAAGTGCTGGGATTACAGACATGAGCCACGGTGCCTGGCAAGAACTATTATTTGATAGCACGACAGTGTGACTATGGTCAATACAACTTATGTACATTTAAAAATAGCTAAAAAAAAATGGATTGTAACACAAAGGATGAATGCTTGAGGTGACGGATACCCCATATACCCTGATTATTATATATATTTATTATGTATTACTATTTACAATTAAATATATTACATATATTTATAGGATATATGGGACTTTTTATATCAATGAAATTATTACACATTTTATAATTATGCCTCGTATGCCTGTATCAAAATATGTCATATACCATATGCCCTATAAATATTTTCTAAAAATGGAAAGGAAAAGAGTCATTTCTTTCATTTTTATAGTTTTTAGCCTGAGTAGGCTCTCTCTTAAAAGAACCACAGGATATTGTTTCAGGCAATTATATCTAATAGAAAAAAATGTGGGTGGAAATCTCAGCAAACACAACAGCAGAGAGGGAAAACCTTATATTTAACAACTATCTGAATGACTGCTGATATGGTTGGGAACTGTGTTCCCACCAAATCTCATGTTGAATGGTAATCCCCAGAGTTAAAGGTAGGGCCTGATGGGAAATGACTGGATCATGGTGGTGGAGTTCTCATCAATGGGTTAGCACCACTCCTCCGTGCTGTTCTCTTGATAGTGGCTGAGTGAGTTATCATGGTATCCGATTGTTTAAAATTGTTCTCCCTGCTCTCTCTCCCTTCTGTTCCAGCCATGTGAAGATGCCTGTTCCTGCTTTACCTTCTGACATGATTGAAAGTTTGCTGAGGCCTCCCCAGAAGCAGAGCAGATGCCAGCATTATGCTTCCTGTACAGCCTTTGAACCATGACCCAATTAAGCCTCTTTTCTTTACAAATTGCCCAGTCTCAGGTATTTCTTCATAGCAATATGAGAACAACTGCTGACTTCTACTCAGAGAAATCATCAAAGTCAAAAGACAGTGGAACAACTGTTTTAAAGACTGATATTAGCAACCAAAGGGGGATATCATGAGGGCTTAGACTGTATTTGGAATAAAAACCAAAGCAAATCTGATCTTGTAAGTAAATCAAATATTCTTTTTCTAAAGGATATAAAAGTGAGGGTCTCTTACTTCTTCTGCCAGTATTACATGGTCAAGGAAAAGCTAATAAACACTTGAAACAAAAAAAGGAAGGACAAAATGAAACACAAATGTCTACTTTTATTTGTTTTTCAAAAAAGGGTAGCGTTTAGGAAGATAGACCAACAAGTTAAAAAGGACAGATTGGGAATATTGATTAAAAGGAAAATCTACACCGCAGAAGGAGAGAAATGTACCGTAATCACTAATGAAAGTAAACGAGTTCTTAGTAAACTAAGGAAAAAAGTCCATGCCAGCCAGAATTCTATGTGGAGAGGGAAAAAAAAAGAGAGAGAGAGACTGATAAATGTATAGAGGGCGGATGAATGATAAAGGCAGAGGAGTGAAATGTTAATTGAGAAAAACAGGTGCTGGACTTACGAATGTGTACTGTACAATTCTTCTCACTTTCCTATATATTTGAATTTCTTCATAATAGAATTTTTAAAATAAAACAATGATAGAAATAGAGATTGAAACTCTAGAATGTTTACACTCTGACTACATAAATGAAAGCAGAAAGAACAAAATTGCTTTCACAGTATTGCTGGGCTTATTATCTACAGGACTTCCCAGGGATTCCCTTGCCAGAGTGACTTTATTCTTAGCCCAATAAAAATAGTCTTGTCCATTCTCTCTAACTGTGTTTTAGCATTATGTATACCTGTGGTGTGCCTAAATTTTCAAACTGAAGACTATTTTGTTCCAGGAATTACCTCTCCATGTTTCTGACCTTTTGGTGACTTAGCTCAGTCAAGGTCACCATCTGGAGCTGAGAAAAGAACCTGCCACATAGGAAGTTGGTAAGCAAATAACAAGTGAATAAGAGAGTGGGAGCAAGAATTATGATTTAACCATTCTACCACGGAAATCAGGAGGCAAAGAAAGGATTGCAACACAGAGTTAAATAAAGTGCTCAAACCATAAGAACTACACGAAACCAACTCTATTTTGGCCACAGACCTCAGAAATTATAGATCCTACAATGGAAAGAGTGATATCTCATGAACCTAAAAGGTACAATGCTCTTCATTTATCTCAGCCTCCCTAGGTTTGCATAATTTCTCTCCTCTGCTGGTTTTATTGTTTTTCCTTGCACACTTCTGATCCTTCCCTTGGCTCTTCCTAAGAATTCTCTTCTCCTCCACGTCCTCCGTAACATTTCTTATGCACCCATCGTCCACCTCCCCTCTCCGTTCTCCTCTCCTCTGCCTGATACACTGTCTTTCCTCACCACCTCCTTTTAACCTCCTCTGTTGTGCATCCTCTCCTTTTCACCTTGCTCATGAAATAATAATGAGAATGACAAATTGAAAATAGTGAAGGTCTCTAAGGAATTCACAATTCCGCCAAGTACACAGATATACGAGCAGGTTTGAAATACTGATGACCGAACCTTCATGTGAGTTTGATAGAAACCTTCTATTAACTAAACCCAGAGAAAGGGCAGGAGCCCGCAGGGTAATGTTTAATTACAGGTACTTTATCAAACTCCTCTTTGGAGATGACTCATCCTAAGCCAGAGGGAATTAAATGAACAAAGAAGGCAAAGCACCGTCACACATTAACCCTAGATTTGTTTCAGAAAAATGGGTCAGAGCTGTACATTTATAATCTGCTAGTGCAATGCTCACCATGAATGAGTGGCTGCCCAGCCTCTGAGGCCCAAACTAAACAAACAAAAAGTAAGGATACACTTACTATGCAGCACGCTATGAGCCTGGTGGGAAATGTGATGTCTGCTGGATATTGCTGTAAGGGTTATTGTCTTGCGAGGTTTATCACCGAGTTAAAAATGAGCAAACTGAGGCCGGCACAAAAAGATTAAATGCCAATTTATTTGGCTCCTGGGCGAGGTTCTGCAATCCCTGGGAAGGAATCCAGAGAAGTCGCACCCAATTCCTCTGGGCGTGGGATTTTATACGGAGTGAAGGCGTTTGATTGGCTGTGGAGAAATAGGACGTGGACGTAGCAAGCTGCTATAGGTAGGTAGGCGGGATTTCCGGATGGAGCAATGTGCTACTGGGCAGGTTTTGGCTGGGCTTTCCAAGGACGGGCTAGGTGCCGGGTGCAGAGGGGATTTCCAAGGGCGGGGTTCAGTGCCCAGTGCAGAGGGGATTTCCAAGGCGGAGCTAGATGATGGACATATTCCGGTGATGTAATTTTCAGGCAGGGAGAGGGATGGGCATGTCCGAGCTCCCGGTGAGGCAACCAGCCTTACAATTGCTCATGTTGTATGTGGGAACCTGGACTCTACAGAGAGTCAACTACAAACCTCAACCATTAGGTTTCAATAATGTAAAATGCGTAATCCTCTATCTGCGAGGATTTCTATCCTAGTCAATGTGAAATAATGGGTACTGTTTTGGGAGAGATTATTAGAAGTTAAAGGGTGGGTTAGTCTGAACCTCAATGCTAGCCACCACCACCACCATTACCAAGGGGGAGGTGGCAACTTGGAAGGCAATGTAGAAAAGTGGTTAAAAGCAAAGACAATAGGGACTGGAGAAAAGCCAAGTTTACAGGAAGTCCTGCCTTATCCTTAAGTAGCCAGATAACCTCAGGCCACCTGTTCTGTTTGTTCATTCACTTATTTTTAGCAAAGTTGTACATATATGTGTATATGTGTATGAGTACATACATACATATGTATATATATACATGGATATGTGTGTGTATGTGTGTATGTCAAATAGGTTCCTGTCCATTATCACTGAAGACCAAAAGTAAACACTTCAACTTTAAAATTCCTTTAACTTATTATGCTAATATTTATATTTTCTGGTGTCGTTGCAACCAGGTTTCTGGGGTTTCTTTCAATGCATATACTGCTCTTTTATGAGGTTTCTGTCTCAGATCTTGTTATTGGATTCTACTAAACAGATGAGGACTTAAATGTCTAACATTCCATCCCAGAAACCCTAACCTAGCATACCTTCCCCTAGGCCCCCAGTACAGTTCTATCAGAAGTTGTGGTTAGCTCTGTGTTTGTTGTTCACTTCCCTATGAGTACATCATTAGTCACAGCTGAGCCATGAAGTATTATTACATTTATTTTCTGGGGTCAAAGTAGCATTTTCCCTAGAGTAAGTAAACCCTTCTGCCAAGCTTCGCCTTGCCTCTTTCTCACCCTATCTCTCAGGAGAGAAAGAAGTTTCTTAATTTTTGTGTACCTTTGAGGCATCTTCAAAATCTCACACATGAGGATAAGTCCCCTCTCAATTCACCCAAACACATCAAATCCTCCTGGATGTGACAAAGCTACCATCCTTGGGCTTCCGTCACTACTGTGCTGAAAGAGTTCCTTTCCGTAGGGTGACTGCCATGAAGTGAATGTTTACATCCTATGTGTTGAACACTGACCCCTCACTGTGGCTGTATTTGAAGTATGAAACAGTTGAAGTTTGATGAGGTCATAAGGGTGAAGTTTGACCCTTTAGGTGCAGTGTCCATAGAAGAGGACACCAGTGACCACAAGCCAGGGGGAGAGCGCTCACCCGGAGCTGACCCTCCTTGACTTCAGTCTAAAATATCCAGCCTGGAGAATGGTGAAAATGTAAATTGTTGTGTCAGCCATCCTACGGTACTTTGTTACAGCAACACCAGCAGATGAACACACCCTCCATCTATTTCTCTGGAACCTGTGCCTTCCTCACTACTGCTTACACCCCTCAATAATTGGGTGGAACACGTTGTGCAGGAGCTTCTTGAGAAGAGGGTAAAGCTAAAATGTTTGAGATTTATAGACCTGGAAATATCTTTAGTCTACTCCCACACTTGGTTGAACATCAGATGGGGTATGAAATTCTAATTTTTGCCATTCTGAAGGATTATGGTCCCATTTCCACCTTGATTCTGTGACAGTGACGTGTGTGTCCGTTAGTGAGGAGGTTGATGTGTATGTGCTTGGTGGTTTTTTTTTTTTTTTTGAGTCTCACTCCGTCACTGTTGTATTTTATAATCACTTTGTCCCCATTATTCTGAAACTTAAAAGATCTATTTTTATCCACTTTGCTGGACATTCAAGCAGAGTATTCAACCTAGACGCTGATGTATTTCAGCTTGGGAAATGTATTGAGTCATCTTTAAAATGAGTAGCTTTCTATTTTCTCTGCCCTTCCTTTTTTGAACCTCATTATTTGGATGTCAGATCTCCAGGACTGACACTCTTATTATTTTTATTTTTTCTTTCCTGTCTTATATCATTGTCTTTTAGTTCTACTTTTGCAGACAAAAGTCTATCATCAGTTCTATCTTCTAATTTTTATATTTAAATTTTTGTTGTGATAAATTTTAATTTCTGGAAGTTTTGTTTTGGTTCTCTGTTTTTGTTTATAACCTCCTGTTCATGTGTCATAGATGATATGTATTCTCTTATCTGTCTGACGATTTTAAATATTTGTTTAAGTTTTCCATTTCCTGCATGTTTTCTGCATACTCCAAATTAGGTTCATTTGTTTTGCTGTGTTTGCTATTTGTCTGTTTTTTTAATCTGTCTTTCTTTCAAGTTAGAGGTTTTCTAAAAATATCTTGACATCCGTGGCTGTCTGCTTATATTTATGGGAAAGGGTCAAAAGTTCATTCAAAGCCCCTCTCTGTGGAGATAGTCCTCTTTACCCACCAAAGAAAGGCCTGGCATGACCACTTTAGGAATCACCTTCCTATGCCACCATCCACAGGATTTTCTCTTTGCTTGACCAGTTTTTCAGAAGAGGACTTCTCCAATCTTCTCCAGTCGTCCTCCTTGTAAACCTGGGTTCTAATGTCTTTCACAGTCTGGGACCATCACATTGTTCCCTGTAGATTTCCACTTGACTCTCTGTTGTCCCAGAGCAGTGCTACCCCCATCAGCTATGCCTGGGGACTCTAGTCCAGAATTCTTCTGATTTAGCCTTTACAGCAAAAGTCCAGTGTTCTACTAAAGTTAGAGAGAGGCAGTTGCTGGGATCCTTAAGGTATGAGTAGGGTTCCAGGAGTTTAAACACCTAACATACATGATTCAGAAAATCATTTCAGCCCCACCTCTAGCCCTACTCTTTCAAGTCCTTGTTTCCTCCACAGTCCTGAACTCTGGGCTGTGAAAATGAGCTAGCTTGCCACTGGGCATCCTCCATCACTGACTCACTTTCCAATGCCTGCAAACTGATAGTTTTGTTTCCTCTCACCCTTTACTGCGTTAAAAAAAAGTTACTACTATTTCCTTTTCACCCATACTCTTGGACCGTCTGAGTATAGAGTATTTAAAAAGTAATTTGGCCAGGCGCGGTGGCTCACACCTATAATCCCAGTACTTTGGGAGGCCGAGGCGAGTGGATCACGAGGTCAAGAGATCGAGACTATCCTGGTCAACATGGTGAAATCCCGTCTCTACTAAAAATACAAAAATTAGCTGGGCATGGTGATGCACACCTGTAGTCCCATCTACTCAGGAGGCTGAGGCAGGAGAATTGCTTGAACCCAGGAGGCAGAGGTTGCGGTGAGCCGAGATCATGCCATTGCACTTCAGCCTGGGTAACAAGAGTGAAACTCCATCTCAAACTAAATAAATAAATAAATAATAAAAAGTAATTTACTATCACTGTGGTGATACTTTAGGAGGAAATTAATAAACTCATGGATTCACTCTCGGTTCTGAAAACACTTCCAAGATATATGCACTTAGTCAATTTATTACTTTCCTGTACCTCAGTTTCCTTATTTCTAAAATGGGGGGTCATAATAATACCAACTGCGTAAGATTATGTTGAGGATGCAGTAGATAATACCTATGAAGAGCCCGAACAGGAAATTACATAACCAGCAGCAAATAGCCAGGTACTACATCAAGAAACTTGGGTAAGCCTTTGAGACTTGCTGGCTTCAGGTGAGACTCAGCACATCACCAGCAGTGGTGGCTATGGGGCAAAACTTTTTCTGCTTGAGAAAAGCAGAGGGACAAATAAAGGGGACTTTGTCCTACAGCTTAGGTACCAGCATGGCCATGAGTGGGCAGAGCACCAAGTTGGCTTTTAGGGTCATTGATTCCATGACTTGGCTCTTGGATGGCATTTCTGGACCTGCCCTAGACCAGAGGGGAGCCCACTCCCCTGAAGGGTGGGTCCCAGGCCAGGCTGCATTCACCACGAGCTGACTTAAGAGCCTTTGGGCCATATGGGAACATCAGTGGTATTTGGCAATACTTCTCACAGCCTCGGGTGGTGGTGGCTATGGGATGAGGTTCCTCTGCCTTTGGAAAGCGGAGGGAAGAGTGGGAAGAACTGCATCTATGGTTTCAATGCCAGCTTAGCTGCAGTACAATACAATACCAAGTAGACTTCTAAGGTTTTTGACTCCAGTCCCTGACTCCTAGATGGCACCTCAGGACCCATAGCCTGGAGGACCTCACTGTCCTGAAAGAGGGGACACAGGTCTGGATGACTTTGCCACCAGCTAATTGTAGAGCCTTGAGTAAGCATAGGCAGTAAGCAGGGAGTGGTTACAGCAAGCTTTGGACAAGACCTAATGCTGGCTTCAGGTCTGTCCCAGCACAGTCATAGCAGTGGTGGCCCCGGGTGTGTTGGTGTCACTAAATCCCCAGGTTTAGGTGGCTCAGAGAAGAGAGAAAGAAACTCTATTTGTTTGGGAGAAAGTAAGGGACGAGAACAAGAGTCTCTGCCTGGTAACCCAGAGAATTCTCCAAGATCTTGTCCAAGACCATTAAGGTCTCTACAAGTCTGCAAGAACCACAGTGTTAATGGGTGTGGGTTGCCTCTTAAAGCAGATAGAGCTTAGGTCACAACACTTAACTTCTTTCAAATATCTGGAAAACCTCCAAAAAATAAAAGGTACAAAAAGGCCCAGACTGTGAAGACTATAGCAAATACCTTACTCTTCAATGCCCAAACACTGAAGAACATCTACTGGCATCAATGACATCCAGGAAAACATAACCTCAATACAAAAATTATATAAGGCACCAGGGGCCAATCCTGAAGAAAGAGAGACATGTTACCTTTCAGACAGAGAATTCAAAATAGCTGTGTTAAGAAAATGCAAAAGAAATTCAGAATAATACAGAGAAGGAATTCAGAATTCTCTGAGATATGTTTAACAAAGAGATTGAAATAATTAAAAAGATTAAAGTAGAAATTCTGGATCTGAAGAAGGCAATTGGTATGCTAAAGAATGCATCAGATTCCTTTAGTAGCAAAATTGATTAAACAGAAGAAAAAATTAGTGACCTTGAAGAGAGGCCATTTGAATATACACAGTAAAGAAACAAAAGAAAAAAAGAATTGAAAGTGATAAAGCATGCCTACAGAATCTATAAAATAGTCACAAAATGGCAAATCTAAGAGTGATTGGCCTCAGAGAGGAGACACAGAAAGAGATAACGTGGAGAGTTTATTGAAAAAGATAACAGAGAAATTCTCAAACCTAGAGAAAGACATCAACATCTAAGCACAAGAAGTATAAAACACCAAACAGATTTAAGCCAAAGAAGAATAGCTTGAGATGTTTAATAATTGAAATCCCAAAAGTCGAGCATAAAGAAAGGCTCCTAAAAGCATCAAGAGAAAGAAAACAAACAACATCCAATGGAGCTCCAATATTTCTGGCAACAGACTTTTCAGTGGAAACCTTACAAGTCATGAGAGTGAGGCATGACATATTTAAAGTCCTGAAGGAAAAAGCTTTTAACCTAGAATATTACAGTACATCTGGCAAAAAAAAAAATATCATTCAAACATAAAAGATAAATAAAGACCTTTCCAGACAAGCAAAAACAGGAATTTCATCAACACCAGGACTGTCCTACAAGAAATGCTAAAGGGAGTACTTCAATCAGAAAGAAAAGGATGTTTATGAGCAATAAGAAATCATCTGAACATAGAAAAACCATGGATAGTAGTAAGTACAAAGAAAAACACAGAATATGACAATGCTGTAACTGTGGTATGCAACTCTTATCCTAAGAAGAAAGACTAAATGATGAACGAGTCAAAAATAATAACTGCAATTTTCAAGACATAGTGCAATGAGCTATAAATAGAAAAAAACAAAAAGTTAAAAACCAGGAGTACAAAGTAAAGGTGTAGAGTTTTTATTTGTTTTCTTTTTGCTTGTTTGTGCAAACAGTGTTAAAATGGTGAGTTATAAAACAGTATTTGCAAGCCACATGGTAACCTCAAACCAAAAAACATATAATGTATACACAAAAAGTAAAAACAAGAAACTAAATCATAGCACCAGAGAAAATCACCTTCACTAAAGGAAAACAGGAAGAAAATAATAAAGAAAGAAAACATCACAAGACAGCATCAAACAAACAATAAAATGGCAGGAGTAAGTTTTTATGTCTCAATAACAACATTGAATATATATGCATTAAACTCTCCATTCAAAAGACATACACTGGCTGAATGGATGAAAAAACAAGATGCATTTACCTGTTGCCTACAAGAAATATACTTAACCTATAAAGACACACATGAAAATGAAAGGATAGAAAAAAATATGTCATGCCTAAGGAAACCAAAAGAGAGCAAGAGTGACTATACTTACATTCAACAATATATATTTCAAGACAAGAACTAAAAGAGAAAAAGAAGGTCACCATATAATAATAAAGGGGTTGACTGAACAAGAGGATATAACCATTTAAAATATGTATGCACCCAAAACTAAAGCACCAGATATATAAAACAAATATTATTAAAGCTAAAGAGAGAGTTAGGCCCCAATACAATAATAGTTGGAGAGTTCTACACCCCACTTTCAACATTAGGCAGATCTTCCTAACAGAAAATCAACAAAGAAGCATCAGACTTAATCTGCTCTATAGAACAAATAGATCTATTAAATAGTTACAGAACATTTCAACCAACAGCTGCAAATTACACATTTTCCTCTTAAGCACATGGATCATTCTCAAGGATAGGCCATATGTTAAGCTCGAAAGCAAGTCTTTAAACATAAAACAACTGAAATAATATCAAGCATCTTCTCTGACCACAATGGAATGAAACTAGTAATTAATAACAAAAGGAATTTTGGAAACAATACAAACACATGGAAATTAAACAATATGCTTCTGGGCCAGGCACAGTGGCTCATCCCTGTAATCCCAGCACTTTGGGAGGCTGAGATGGGCAGATCACCTGTTGTCGGGAGTTCAAGACCAGCCTGGCCAACATGGTAAAACCTTGTTTCTACTAAAATTATTCTGGTGTGGTGGCAGATGTCTGTAATCCCAGCTATTCAGGAGGCTGAGGTATGAGAATCACTTGAATCCAGGAGGCAGAGGTTGCAGTGAGCTGAGATGGCACCACTGCACTCTAGCCTGGGTGACAGAGTAAGACTCTGTTTCAAAAATATGTATATATGCTCCTGAATGACAAGTGGTCAATGAAATAAGAAGGAAATTCAAAATTTTCTTGAAACATATAATAATGGAAACATAGCAAACCAAAAACTATGGAATAAGGCAAAAGCAGTACTAAGAGAGAAGCTTGTAGCTATAAGTGCCTACATCAAAAATGAAAAAAAAAGCTCAAATAAACAATCTAATAATGCATCTTTAAGAACTAGAAAAGCAAGAAGGAACCAAACCCAAAATTAGTAGAAAAAACAAAATAATAAAAGATTAGAGCAGAAATAAATAAATAAAAATGATAACACAAAACAGGGAGAAAACGAAATGTTGCTTCTTTTGAAAAGTGAAACAAAATTAGCCAGACTAAGAAAAAAAGAAAAAATACAAACAAATAAAATCAAAAATTTAAAAAGATACTTTACAACTGATAACTGCAGAAATTCAAAGGATGATTAGTGGCTACCATGAGCAACTACATGCCAATAAACTGGAAAAATCTAGAAGAAATTGACAAATTCCTAGACACATACAACCTACCAAGACCGAACAAAGAAGAAAACCAAAACATGAACAGACCAATAATTATTAAGGAGATTAAAGCTGTAATAAAATGTCTCCCTCTAAAGAAAAGCCTGGAACCCTATGGCTTCACTGTTAAATTCTACCAAACATTTAAACAAGAACTAATACCAATCCTACCCAAACTTTTCCAAAAAATAGAGGAGGAGAGAATACTTCCAAACTCATTCTATGAGTCTTGTTACCCAAACCAGAAAAAGACATATCAGAAAAAGAAAATTCTAGGCCAATATATTAGATGAATGTGGATGCAGAAATCCTCAACAAAATAATAGTAAACTGAATTCAACAACACATTAGAAAGATAATTTATCATAATCAAGTGGGATTTATCCCTGGGATGCAAGGATGGTTCAACATATGCAAATCAATCAATGTGATACATTATATCAACAGAATGAAGGATGGAAACTGTATAATTTCATCCACTGAAGTGGAAAAAGCATTTGATAGACTTTGATATCCCTTCATGATAAAAACCCTCAAAAAAAAACTAGAAGGAACATACCTCAATAAAAGCCATATACAACAGACCCACAGCTAGTATCATATTGAATGGGGTAAAACCAAAAGGCTTTCCTCTAAGATCTGGAACATGACAGAATGCCCACTGTCACCATTATTATTCAAGATAGTACTGGAAGTCCTGGCTAGAGCAATCATAAATGAGAAAGATACAAAGGGCATTCAAATTGGAAAGGAGAGGCAAATTATTCTTGTTTGCAGATGATCTAATCTTCTATGTGGAACAATCTAAAGACTCCACAAGAAAACTATTAGAACTGATAAATTCAGTAAAGTTGCAAGACATAAAATCAATAAACAACAATCAGTAGCATTTATATGCCAACAGTGAACAATCTGAAAAAGAAACAAAAAAGTAATTCCATTTACAATAGCCACACATAAGATTAAATACCTAGGAATTAACCAAAGAAGTGAAAAATCTCTATAATGAAAATGTAAAATACTGATGAAAGAAACTGAAGAGGACACCAAAAATGGAAAAATATTCCATGGTCATGGATTGGAAGAATCAATATTGTTAAAATGTACATATTACCCAAACCAATCTACAGATTCAATGCAATCTCTTTTAAAATACCAGTGATATTTTTCATAGAAATAGAGAAAACAATCTTAAGGTTTATATGGAATCAGAAAAGGCCCAGAATAGTCAAAGCTATCCTAAGCAAAAAGAACAAAATTGGAGGAATCACATTACCTGATTAAAATTATACTACAGAGCTATAGTAACCAAAACAACATGGCACTGATATAAGACAGACACATAGACCAATGGAACAAAATAGAGAACCCGGAAACAAGTCCACATACCTACAGTGACTTATTTTCAACAAAGGTACCAAGAACATACACTGGGGAAAACACTGTCTCTTCAATAAATGGTGCTTGGAAAACTGGATATCCATAGGCAGAGGAATGTAGACCCCTATCTCTCATCATATACAAAAATCAAGCCAAAATAGATTAAAGACTTAAATTTAAGGCCTCAAACTATAAAACTAGTACAAGAAAACATTGGGGAAATCTCCAGGACATTTGTCTGGGCAAAAAATTCTTGAGCAATACCCCACAAGTACAAGCAACCAAAGCAAAAATGGACAGATGATATCAGATCAAGTTAAAAATCTTCTGTACAGCAAAAGAAACAGTCAACAAAGTGAGGAGAAAACCCACAAAATGGGAGGAATATTTGCAAACTACCCATCTGACAAAGGATTAATAACCAGAATATGTAAGGAGCTCAAACAACTCTAAATGAAAAAAATCTAATAATCTGATCAAAAAATGGGCAAAAGATTTGGATAGATATTCCTTTTTAAAAAAAAGACATACAAATGGCAAAAAAGAATATGAAAAGGTGCTCAGTATCATTGATCATCAAAGAAATGCAAATCAAAACTACAGTGAGATATTATCTCACCCTAGTTAAAATAGCTTACATCCAAAAGACAGGAAATAAATGCTGAGGATGAGGAGAAAAGGATATTCTCATACAGGGTTGGTGGAAATGTAAATTAGTAAACTCACTATGGAGAACAGGTTGGAGGTTCCTCAAAAAACTACACAGCTACCACATGATCCAGCAATCCCATTGCTGAAGCCGAAAGAAAGGAAAGCAGTAAATCAAAGAGACGTCTGCATCCCCATGTTTGTTGCTGCACTGTTTACAATAGCCAAGATTTGGAAGCAACCTACGTGTTCATCAGCAGATGAATGGATAAAGAAAATGTGGCACACATACACAACGGAGCATTGTTCAGCCATAAAAATGAATGAGATCCTGTCATTTGCAACAATGTGGATGGAACTGGAGAGAACGTTATGTTAAGTTAAATCAGCTGAGCACAGAAAGACAAACATCACATGTTCTCACTTATTTGTGAGATCTAAAAATAGAAACAAACTCACGAACGTAGAGAGTAGAAGGATGGTGACCAGAGGCTGAGCAGGGAAGTTGTGGGGGCTCTGGTGGGCAAGGTGAGGATGGTTAATGGGTACAGAAAAAATAGTTAAAGAATGAATAAGACCTACTATTTGATAGCACAACAGGTTGACTATAGACAATAATAATTTAATTGTACATTTATAAATAACTTGAAGAGTGTAATTGGATTGTTTGTAACCCAAAGAATAAATGCTTAAGGGAAGTAAACCCCATTCTCCATGAAGTGCTTATTTCAAATTGCCTGCCAGTGTCAAAACATCTCATGTACCCAATAAATACATACAACTACTTTGTACCTACAACAATTTAAAATAACAATAAAAATGTTTAAAAGAGCATGAACCTGGGTCCAAATCTTGTTTTCATTATTTACTAGCAAGGTGAATTTATGTAAGTTAATTACTAGTTAATGCCTCCAGTTCTTCATGTGTGAAACAGGACACACAATAGCTCCTACCTCAATGATTACTTGTGAGGGTTGCATGGGATATTCTGCAAAGTACTTAGAACTTAGCAAGCTGTCAGTGAAAATTAAGCTATAGTGTCATTTTATGTTAGTGATCATGAATATATTTCTAAAAGCTTCTATAGTTTTCACTGAAAACTCAAGTTTTCTTGTTTATCTTCTCTAGAAAGTTCATATCATGTCACAAGCAGCGCCGTAGGAATATAACTCGGTGGTTTCAGAGGAAATACAGCATTTCCAGGAGATCAGATATTTTTATCTGCAAATGTGCTAAACAATAGTCAATGGTGTTGATAAAAGAGGCTAACAGTGATAAATGTGAATGGTCCCCTTGTAACCATTGTGTTGAGCGAAATTTTGGCAGGAGTGGTGGGACCTGGGAACTTTTTCCAAGTTTAGAGTAAGTTTAGAAAGTTTGACAAGCAGGTAGGTCATTGCATCAATAAGTAAAATTCCCAAGGATCCTTAGACTCAGAGACACCAAGATAATCCATGAGCATAACTGAAAAGTGAGGCAAAGAGATGCAGGAAGAAGAGATGGAGAAGACATGGCACAACAACAAGAGTGCAGAAAACGTCCAATTACAAAAGTGGTTGTCAGCGTTTGTTCCCGGATCACAGTGTTGTCAGAGCTGCTCAGAAGTATCCCTCCCGATAGGATGCTACAGCAACATCCTTGTCACATAAAGTCATCATCACTCAGTTAACCAATTTTAATATTTTGTTGCGTTTTGTTTGTTGATTTTCTTTGGAGGAGGAGGATGTTTTGTTTCATTTTGTTTTGTTTTGAAATAGAGTCTTACTCTGTCACCCAGGCTGGAGTGCAGCGGCACTATCTCGGCTCACTGCAACCTCCACCTCCCAGATTCGAGCGATTCTCCTGCCTCAGATTCCCAAATAGCTGGGATTACAGGTGTGTGCCACCACGCCCAGCTAACTTTTGTACTTTTAGTAGAGACAGGGTTTCACCATGTTGAAATCAGACTGGTGCTAAACTCCTGATCTCAAGTGATCCACCCGCCTTGGCCTCCCAAAATGCTGGGATTACAGGCATGAGCCATTGCACCCGGCCAATGTAGATATTTCCTCCACTAAAATATTAAAACTTTTTGTACCTATTCCTGCCTTTAGACCCTTCCCTCCTGAGTTTTGCAGCAGTTCGGCTCTGAGACCAGCTCTTCCTCCTGCAGCCCAGGGCTAGAATCTTGGTGATGACTTAATATCCAGTTCCCGTTAGTTTCCATTGCACCCAAGTAGTGAACCCTGCCTTACACAATTATCTCTTAGCTGACTTGTTCATATATTAAGCCAACGGCTTTCCATTTTAATGCTTTTCCTTATTTCTTACTATAAAAATAATACGTTGCCATTGATGAAAACCTGCAAAATACAAAGTAACACAAAAAAGACAATTTTAGAATCACCTCCGGGCTGGGCGCGGTGGCTCAAGCCTGTAATCCCAGCACTTTGGGAGGCCGAGGCAGGTGGATCACGAGGTCAAGAGATAGAGACCATCCTGGTCAACATGGTGAAACCCCGTCCCCCGTCTCTGCTAAAAATACAAAAAATTAGCTGGGCATGGTGGTGCGTGCCTGTAATCCCAGCTACTCAGGAGGCTGAGGCAGGAGAATTGCCTGAATCCAGGAGGTGGAAGTTGCGGTGAGCCGAGATCGTGCCATTGCACTCCAGCCTGGGTAAGAAGAGTGAAACTCCGTCTCAAAAAAAAAAAAAAAAAAAGAATCACCTCCAGGGAGAGCTACAGTAAATGTTATCTTATTTTCCAGTAATTTCCTGTATATTTTTATAAAAATGAGATCATGTAGTGTAAACATGCCATGTAATAAACATTTTTTTCTGTTTTCACTCTTTTCCTGCCCCAGAGCTTCGTGGTAGACTATTATGAATTCTAACTTTTGTATATGTGCAAGATGTACTTCACGGATCATTCTGTGTGAGAATTTAGTATGTTTCAGATATTTTACCATTACAGATCATGCTAAAAATATTCCTTTATCTCCTTTAATGTATCCAACATTCTCTGCCACAGTACTGTAAAAAGAGAGTCAACATTCCTCTGCTTTGGAAGGCAGAGAATTGTATTAGGAATATTTTTTATAAAATAATTTGGGGAAGTTGTTATTATAAATGAATAATGTTTTTAAAGATGTTGGAAGTAGGGTGTCAGTTTGTTTTGTGTTGCTATAACAGAATAGCATAGATTGATTAATTAATAATTACAGATATTTATTGGGTTTATAGTTCTGAGGCTGGGAAGTCCAAGATCAAGGGGCCTCATCTAGCGAGGGCTTTCCTGCTGCATCGCAAACATGACAAAAAGCATCATATGGTGAGAGAGAAAGGGCTGAACCCCTTCTGTTATAAGGAGCCCACTCCCACAATAATGACGTTAATCCATTCATGATGGCAAAGCCGTCATGACTCAATCACCTCTTAAAAGTCCCACCTTTCAACACTGTTGCATTGGGGATTGAGTTTCAAACATATGAACCTTGGGAGACTCATTCAAACCATAGCAGCTAGCTTTATTCATTGACTTCTGTATCTCTTAAATGAACTGTCTCATTCCTCCAAAATGTCAAGGAACGTGAGAAACATTTAACAATAGCCAATGCAGATGAAACTAGTAACAGCTAATGGATAACTTTTCTTTCCTTCTGCCCTGGCTATTGCTTGTACCATTCAGAAAAAGCCAGGGAACAACAGAGAGTCAATATAGACAGAAGAACACACAGACAGCTGGAGGGAAAGGTAGTTTATTCCAGCTTCCCTCGTTATTCATAGAATGAGACTGAGGTTCGAAGAGAGAAAGTGACTTCCCCAAGATCAACAGGGAATCCCAGCAGGAACAAGAGCTTCAGACGCTAGTGTCTTGAACAAAATCTTTCCTTCTCTAAAATGTTGGCTTTGTCAAAGCCACATCCACAGCTCACTCCCCAGAAAGACCATCAGCATGAGTTGTTCATGAAGGGAAGTTTATTAGACCTGCAGCAGTGGGGAAGAATACCAGCTTGCCTGTCTTGGAAGAAAACAGTCAGAAAAGGGATTTTGACAGGGTCTGGGAGACTGGCCTCCCGGGCTCTTTCAAGGTGGAGGACGGATTGTAAATGGATGCTGTTCATGACTTAGGACTGGGGAACACAGGAAGGCGAGCATTTTAACCGCTTCTTAATAAGTAAACTACTGCTTGATGAGTAAACTCTTTGCCAACTAGACCTGAGAGAATAGTTATTGTCCAGATGAGCAAATTCTTTCCCCGGAGAAATTGGTTTACAGGAAGTTCCTAAGGCAAACACTGAATGACTGGTTGGTTTATAGACTGATGTTCTTGGAAAAGAATTTCCTGTTATAAATAGATATGAGGTGATGTCACACAGGGTGGTCTTGGTTCCTAGTCCTGAGATTTCAGGTATGTGAATGCAGGGATTCCAGTTCTCAGCCACTTCATGAAGGACTCTGCAGTGGGGATACAGCCTGGCCACGTGGCCACCTGAGGAAAGGGGGCTACCTCTGACTGAGGGGTATGGCCTGGATGACTGAGGAATGGTCACAAAACACGGTGTCGTAAGAACCTGGTGAAGTTTCAGCTACCTACAGCAACTCCTGCTGAATCAAGGAAATAGAAGCATAGAAAGCATGGGAATCCTCCTGCTCCGAGCTGAGCTGCCCTTCAGCAATTCTTCAGATCTGGAGCAGTCATGTCCTGGCCATACTTCATCTAACCTCTTTAATCCAGCCTCCATTAATTTAAAATAAATTGATTAAGTGTCCAGTAAATGCCAAGGAACAAGCTAAGCATTAAGTTGTGTCTTAGAGGGTGTGTGATCTAGTGAAGGATACATCACAGTATAGAAAAAGCTCCATTTAATGGAGTAAAGTGGTTAGAAAAAGTCTGACGAAGATGACAATCACACTGGGTCATAAAGAATGATGGATTCTGCAGGTGAAGACAGGAGGGAAGGGCATTTCACTGGAAGCATATGCAAGTGATCTCAAGAAATGGGGTCTTGTGAGGACATGGGAGAGCACAAGCTCCGTGGCCAGGAGCAGAGCAAGACGTGATGGGAAAGGGAGGGAGGGGGTGTATCCTTGAAAGACTTTCATGCCACTCTAGAACTGACTCCTTAAGGAGATGTGAGATAGTGAAGATTCCCCCATGAAGATTTGATATTTGTTTTATCCAGCTATTTCTGGCACCTTGGTGGAGGACAGGTTGAAGCAGGGGACAGCACCAGATTAAAAATCACTTGAACCTGGGAGGCGGACATTGCAGTGAGCCAAGATCGCACCACTGCACTCCAGCCTGGGCAACAGGAGCGAAACACCATTTCGAAAAAAAAAAGGAGGGGGGGTGTGAAAGTCCTCAACTTAATAAGGGAAGAAAAGAATTGTATGCTGAGGTTGCTAAGATCTACTGTTAAAATGTCTCTTCCATCCACAAAATTGTGAAGAAACCACAAAAAAATTCATGCTAGTTTTGCTGTCACACCTCAAACTACAAAACTTACAGCCACAGAATGTAATAAGTGCTTTGTTAAAGTGCAAAAGGCATTACATTTGTAGGTAGAAGATGTGAGCAGAAACCCGTTCCTACTGATGGTAATGCATTTCACCAGAAAGCCCTGAGCATATAGGAAGACTTCAGTCAGGGATCTCCTGAAACAAGTGACACCACACCATTTACCACAAGTAGGGATGGCAATGCAGATTCAGGGGCATGGAAGGTCAATGGGAGCCTAATGCCACATCACAATGCCTGCATCATCACATAGGCATTGTATCATTTCACATCTTCACAGGCAGAAAAGGGGTGTGTGTATAGCACAATAAGATATTTGGAGAGAGAGAAAAACCACAGTCACAAAACTCTTAGTACTGAATTTGTTATCATTGTTCTATTTTGTTATTTGTTTTTGTTGTTAATCTCTTACTGTACCTAATTTTTTAAATTAGACTTTATCATCTGTATGTATGTATAGGGAGAAAAGCATATATAGGGTTAGGTACTATCTGCTGTTCACGCATCCACTAGGGCAGCGGTCCCCAACCTTTTTGGCACCAGCTATTGGTTTCATGGCAGACAATTTTTCCACAGACCAGCAGGGGGAATGGTTCCGGGATGATTAAAATGCATTACACATTCATTGTGTACTATATTTCTATTACTATTACATACTCACCATAATGTAGAATCAGCGGGAACCCTGAACTTGTTTTCTTGCAACGAGATGGTCCCATCTGGGGTTGATGGGAGATGGAGACAGATCATCAGGCATTAGAATCTCATAAGGATCACTCAACCTAGGTCCCTCGCATGTGCAGCTCACGGGTTGGCGCCTCTGTGCCAATCTAATGTCACCACTGATCTGACAGGAAGCGGAACTCAGGCAGTCATGCTCACTGGCCGGCCGCTCACGTCCTGCTGTGTGGACTACTTCCTAACAGGCCACAGACCAGTCCGGGTCCGCAGCCTGGGGGCTGAGAACCCCTGCACTAGGGGAGTCTTGGAATGTGTCCTGAGGATAGAGGGGAACTACTCTATATCAAAACACCAAGTCCCAACTCAGAGGAAGGGAATGATTGACCTTTTAAAAAGGCCCTCAGCATGGTAAGTGGAAAAATTGAGAATCAAAACAAACTTTTTCTTAAGTAATTTGTTTTTATTCTCAGTGAACTAGTAGTCTGTAGTTCCCTACAGAATCACTGACCAAATTAACATTTAGGTCAACCTGACCTCGGATAAAGATGTTTCAAAAGCAGATTTGTATCTTGGCAAGGGACAATTGTCCTTTGCATTTAGAGCTGGGACCCATTAGTAATTGCTGAGGTTTAACTCTGGGAATGGATTCAGTGCATCTTCTAATCAGCGTGAGATCTACTCAGCCTCCACACTCGGCAGGGTGGTGGGAAGTATTGAGAAATTTTAGAGAACCAAGGTACTTCAACACAATTAAGGCAGCTGGTCTAGGCAGCACACCTCAGGGAGAAAGTCGACGTATAATCTTGCCTTTGTGTCTGCTGGCTCCTTTAATTTTGCTTCTGAATATGCAGCATGCTGTTCTCACTTTCCACTTGTGACTGGGCTCTAATAAGTTCACAAGAGGTCATTTAAGATTGCCATCATCTTGAAAAGGTGTGCATATTCACAAAGACACATTTGTAGATGTGTCTCTTGAGAAATCTAGAATGAGGCTGATGTCTTCTACTAATTAGGAGTCTGGTCTAATCAACAGCATTGATAGGAAGGCTTATAGGATGCCCAGGTACGTCAGATACTTGCAATGCTAATGAGCAGTTTCTATGCATCACAAAATGTGGAGGATCCACAAGGAGAAGAGATACCCAGCCCAGATGCCCAGGGACGTATATATTCCCAGTGAAGGGGGGATCACGTTTGTAGTTTCAGACCTTCCATTTGTGATGAAAGTGAACAGCTGAGTGCAGTTAGAGTAATGGAGCTGCTGTCGTGCAACTGAGAGCAACGATATTGGGGTAAGGTGGAGGAAAGGTGATTAAACTTTTTTTTTTTTGAGATGGAGTTTCGCTCTTGTTACCCAGGCTGGAGTGCAATGGCGTGATCTCGGCTCACCGCAACCTCTGCCTCCTGGGTTCAGGCAATTCTCCTGCCTCAGCCTCCTGAGTAGCTGGGATTACAGGCACGTGCCACCATGCCCAGCTAATTTCTTGTATCTTTAGTAGAGACGGGGTTTCACCATGTTGACCAGGATGGTCTCGATCTCCTGACCTCGTGATCCACCCGCCTCGGCCTCCCAAAGTGCTGGGATTACAGGCTTGAGCTTGCTCCTAGAGACTAGCCTTGATTTGTTCACACTTTGCTACTTTTGGACATTATGAGGTCAATGACTTCTCCTCCAGCCCATGATTAGTTCATTACCCGAGCCAGAAGGGAGATCATCCTACTAAGGTGGTTGGTGATAGGTTCTAAGGCTGATGTGGTGACTTTGCAGTCAGGCCGAATTTCAATCCTTCCTGATTAAAGAATTACTTTTAACTCTGGGAATTTTACTGACTACATGCCAGCTGCAGTCTACTCATCTACAAAATGGGAATCATAATATTTATTTTGCAGAGATCTCATAAAAATTGGCTGTAATACATGTAAAGTATCTCAAAAATAGTAAGCATCGTATTTGTTGTATCCGTTCTGAGCCAAACATCTTAGCTGAACAATCTGGAGAGACCAATTCATGGATACTGTTTTTCGAAATGATTTTTTTAAATGTTTTTATAACCCTCTATCTGGCACTCTCCAAAACAATGCAGTGAATTTCAATATACACAAAAGGTTTATTTGCAGAACACTCTGTGGTCATTTCCCCACGGAGATGACTCATTTTGTCTCTGGCCAGCATGTGACACAAATCGAAGTCCAATAGATGAGTGTGCACAGCCAGGGCGGCTTCCAGGGGGCTCCGTGCTGCATAGACTTTGCAGAGTTGCTACCAAATGTCAGTGTGAACACAAGGGTATAATTTCCACAAGTCAGAAAAAAATGAAACTGTAAATCAGAGACTCTAGAGTCAAATTATTGAAATTGCTGTGCCCTCAGCACGTGGGAAATGGTCAACCATTGTGATAATAAATAGGTCCACCTGAAATCCCAGAGTAGGAAGGAGGTTTTATCTCAAAGGAAATAGATTCAGTTCTGCCTCTTGGCTTTCCAAATAGCATTCTATTGGAAATGTGCAAATAAACTTTTAGAAATTAGGCATTTGATGACTGAATTTAAATCAAGATGTAGCTATAAGGTTCACATCCATTAGCTTCAATTCATCTTGAGAAATCTGAATTTAGAAACCCGTAGCCGCAGCCTTCTCTGGCATACAAATAATTCAAATTTACATCTTTTTGCACAGCTATAGCTGTATATATTTCCTGCCTATCACCAAGGAGAAGTCACAGAGCTACAACTGAAGGACAGTTGCCTCTAACACTGGCCCTGGAACACAAGTCAGATCACCTGACAGCCACAATGCATTTCAAGTCCTAAAGTTCACAAAGCACTCGCATGCCTCGGAAAGTGGCGTAGCTGGACCTTATGTGGCTAGTGCTCACAAGGACGAACTAGCCCCCAGAAAGTTCAATCTCTTCTCCAAGGTCACTAGAAACAGAGAATAAGGAAATGCATGCCTGTGGCAAGGTGAATCCTGACATGTGAAAAAAGAGATGGCCAGGTAAATAGTGAGATGAGAGGGGGGAGCTGGGGAGGGATAGCCTGGGGAGAAATGCCAAATGTGGGTGAAGGGGAGGAAGGCAGCAAAACACACTGCCATGTGTGTACCTATGCAACTATCTTGCACGTTCTGCACATGTACCCCAAAACCTAAAATGCAATAAAAAATGAAAATAAAAATAAAAAAAATCCAAGGTGGTGACAGAGCTCGTTGAAACTGAAGTTAAATTCAACAGCCTCGCTCCACAGATGGAAGTGGCTGAATGTAGGAAACCTCCCCAGAGAGATGTCAGGTTTAGAATCAAGGCGATCCGACAGCAAACCCACATGTTCCACAGCACTGACACCCCAGGACCAACACATCCTCCTCCACACTCAACTTTCATTTGTGGTGGGGGAACAGAAAGGAAAATACTGTCCTTTCAACAGTCTTAATAATGAGCTATCTGAGCAGCCATCTTAGAAATGATGTATTAATTGGGCTTAATTAATCACCCTCTAGGATATCTACAGATGGAAGAATGGAGCTTTCTAAGGAGGTCAGAGGGTATCAGCGGTTTAGAGGTTTCACCAAGAAAAAAAATCAAAGTTTTCTTAATTACCAAAATTACTGTAATTCACAGAATAATCTGAAACAGCTGGTCATCTGTTTAGGAGACAATTTCACATCATCACATAGAGTAAATGAGTGCCAGGATCACTGCATTTGCCTATTCTTGACTGCATTAACTCACAGTTGGAACAAACGCTATCAATAATAGACTGCCATCTCTGTATGAGCTGCAGCCTTTCTTTGCCATTTTGTGTACTACACAGAACGAATTTTTTTTTTTTTTTTTTTTGAGACAGAGTCTTGCTCTGTCACCAGGGTGGAGTGCAGTGGCACAATCTCAGTTCTCTGCAACCTCTGCCTCCCGGGTTCAAGCAATTCTCCTGAATTAGCCTCCCAAGTAGCTGGGATTACAGGTGTGCACTGCCACGCCCAGCTAACTTTTGTATGTTTAGTAGAGACGTAGTTTCACCATGTTGGCCAGGATGGTCTCAGTCTCTTGACGTCGTGGTCTGCCTGTCTCGGCCTCCCGAAGTGCTGGGATTACCAGTGTGAGCCACCATGCCCAGCCCACAGCATGAAATTTTTACAGACTTTTATCCAGCAAAATAGAAAAGTCATTCCAGAACCTTACATATGAAAATACCCAATTTTTCCTACAACTGAGAGAGAAGACAATCAGCAATTCTCACTTTCTTTATATCAAGGTTTGGATGATTTTTAAAGCTCAGATCAAGGGCGAATGTGTGTTTTTGTTAAAAATAAATAAATCCTGGATCCTGCAACTTCTGAGGCTCTCAGATACTTCTCACACCGAGACAAGTAAGACGAGAATGCCTCTTGGACAGCAGCGATGAGTGAGAAGACCACTGTTATCTGTTCAACAGTGTTCACTTGGGGATTAGAAAGCAATTATAACTGTCTTAAATTTGCATATGCCTTATAGCTTCAAGAATTGCCAAAATACACAGAAAACTAGATGCATCTACAATAACAGTGGGAAACGCAATACATTTTTTGTAACTGATAGAATGAGTACAAACAAATATAAGGGTGATACCAAATATCTGATTCATATGAGTAAAATACTGCCATTTAGGAGATCAACGAGGTCTAAAATAATGCCTGGACAAAATGCTTTGCTTATAATACTTGCAGAAAATGTCAAGAAATATACCGGCAACATCACATGGGTAGTCAGCGTGACCTCGGTCCGGCTGAGATGGACCAGTGGAACTGCAGTTGCGAATATCTCACCAGGATGTACATGATGTGCAGATGTGAAACCTGTGTCACACAGATTCTGGACAGGTTGCAGGAAATGGGGAAAGAGGCAGAGAGGTCAGGAACTGAGGGTTTGGCAACACAAGGGAGGATGGGGTGCTCGTAGGTGAAAATGTTTTCAGTGTGATCCCAAGGGGACGAGAACAGGACTGAAATATATCTCCATGATACACCCACCCAGCCCTGCCTCCTCTCCTGGTCACTTCCTACATGTGGCACAGCTACTCGGGATCCACCTCCTACTCTGAGCAGAGAGGGTTTTACCGAAAATCTGTCTTTTGTTCAGGTTCTTTCAGAATGAACCAAGTGGATCCAACAGTGATCACTCTGTTTATACTTGGCCCCATTAAAAAACAAAAAAAAAATGTATATTGCAAATATTAATACTAACTCAATGAAAAGGGCACTCTTGCCTGACTTAGGTGATCCATCCCGCTCAGCCACTGCCTGACTGCGACATATGAGGTCGTTAAGCGGCTGCCTCGAATAGCCAGCACCTATCCTACCTGTGGAGACAAAGAACTGCCTGAAATCTAAGCTTCGATAGTCATGGAAAACAGCCCCAGGGATCCCCAGAGAATCAGAGGAAGGATGGCTGCAAGGTGGAATGCCCAGCCTCAGCAAATAAACACCCAGGAGGCTCTGGTCAGCTTGAATTTCAGTAAAGAACAAATCATATTTAGTGTAAGTGTGACTCGAGCAGTCATGGAGGCAGATGCAAGCACACAGTGGCATGGAGGACATCGCACACTGGTATTTCACCTGGCCACCCTACTCCTGGGAGAAGTATTTGGAAACTAAGAACTTGCATCGCCCACCCCATGCCCTGGCACCACAGCAGTCCATCCCCATCTGCAAATACCAGCAACAGTGGAAGAGTCAGCATGACCACATGTCACCCATGGGACCCTCGCCTCCCACATCACACCTGATAGCCAACTGTTCATGTCTCTCAGCAGCGGCTGCGGCTGCCACCTCGGCTGCCCAGCATGGCACATGGCGTCTGCAGGGCCTGTGACCAGCAAACATGCACATACCTGTCTTTGTTTCCCCTTCGGGTTCTGTTTTAGCCCACAAACCTCAAATACTGAAGGAAAAAAAAGCTGTGAGAAACAGCTGATGCTGAGAGGAGAGGCAGAGGCTAAGCTCTGACTTTCCTGCTGAAGGCCCACGCGGTGGGGGCCGAGCCGTTGAGGATGGGAGAGCAGAACTCCACGTGCACCATCTCCACTGCCTCAGAGAGCCTGGAGGCTCACACATGCGTGCACACACACAAAACGCTCACACTAACACACCCCCACACACACCACACACCTACACACACCACACACCCGCACACCCACATACACCCACACACCCACACATACACATTCACACACCCACACTCTCACACATACCCACACCCACACCCACACACCCTCACACACTTACACATCCACACACCCACATACACCCACACACCCACATGCACCCACTCACCCACACACCACACACATTCACACATACCCACATACACTCACACACACCCACTCACACCCACACATGTGCACCCCCAAGCACCGACATGTACCCACACACACCCACACCCCTTCACACCATTCACACACCCACACACATCCACACACACATCCTCACTCTCGCACATGCCCACACTCCCTCACACACCCACACTCTCGCACACACACCCACAGACCCACCCACACCATTCACACCATTCACATGCTCACAGACCCACACACAACATTCACACATCCACACACCATTCACACATCCACACATATTGTACACACCATTCACATGCACACTCACACACCCACACACCCACACCATTCACAAACCCACACACATACCCTATACACCACTCATGCACTCACACATACCCATACATTACACACACTGACACACAAACACACACTCATTCTCATGAAATCACACACTATAAACATTCAGACTGTAACACACTCATACTTTACACACATTTACTCGCAAAATACAAACACTTGCACACAATACCGTCACACACATTCATACACACACTGACACACACACAAATGCACATGCTAACACACACAACACAAACTCAGTCTCACTTTCTCTGACGCACATGATTATCTTGGCAGTGCTATGCCATGGGCGGCGTAGGGTCCTCAGCTCTGTTTTCAAGGCAAATAGCTGTATCATATATTGTCAAAAAGTTGTCTCATTTTTTTAAAGTTCCGTCAACATACTGATGACTCGGGTTCACTGCGGCTTCTCTGAAGTCTTAAGAAGGAAAAAGCGACCTAGCTTGCACTGAGGAAACGGTGCATCCTCCAACAATCCTTTATGACCCTTTTGATAACTTACAAGGGTTGTGCCCACCTCTGCCTGCAGCCTCCCTGGCCTGCAGGGACCCATGGCCTCCCCACTGCTGCAGCTCCAAGGACCTCTCCCCCAGCTTCTCCTTTCAAAGTCCCGCCTTACCTCCTTTCTTCCCAAGGTCCTGACTTCTTTCTTATGACTGGTCTCGAGTCTTTTGTTAAAGTAGGTATGGTTCACTGATGATCTTTTAAGAAGCCAGTTCTCTTTTTAAAGTATGCTCCCGATAAGCTAAGAGTTCTTCCGAGAGAGCCTTAAATAAAGCAGCAGGTGATGATAAAGGCTCCAACTGAGAGGCGGCCCCTTCGCTCCCTGTAGGAGACATCCCAGGGCCAATGGCTCACAACTCGTCAACCCAGAAAGGAATGAGAATTTGCAGAGAGGAGGGCAAACTTTGCAGCGGAAGCACTGGACTAAGAAGTTTGATGAGCTGACCTTTAAAGCAGAGCCTCATTAACTAAGGACACTTTGCACTCAGCCGTGTGCCAGCTGCTCTGAACTCCATGATCTGATTCCATCTCCGTGGGGAGCAGGGGTCTGAGTGCTAATGGACCCGAATGACCGCAGTGTGAACGTCGATCTGGCCTCCTAGGGAAGCACTTTAGAAAGGGCTTCTTGGTGGTCAGGACTTAAAATAAGCACATGGTAAAATCAGAGCCCTGGTTCCTCTGCAGTCTCCAAAAGCACGTGGCACTCAGACTCTGGGCCCCTCTGGGGTAGAGCAGCTCCCAGAACTGCCCCAGACCCAGAATCCAATCCTGAGAGAGGACTGCAGTCCTGGGGTCAAGCTGCCAGCAACCTGACATCCTCACCCACCCTCAGACCCAGGGTTCAACCCAACATGGCGCCTCTGGCCTGGTGAGAGACACACATGTCGCCAGAGTTTTAGAGCATACCTGAGAGCATACATGATTTAAAAAAATGAAAAGATACCCAGTTACAGTCCTCTTCATGCAAACATCCCTGGGTTTTAACAACCTGCAAAGTTAAATGTTCACACAGTTCTCTGATTTTCTCCATATGCTTTTTTGGCAACTGCGGACACTGAGTCACTGGTGTCCTTGTGAGTCTCTTCCTCCTCTTCTCTAATGTGGTGCTTTGCAAAGTGCAATCTCTGGACCAGGGCTTGTTAGCCATGCAAATTCTCTTCCCCATCCCAGACATCCTGAATCTGGATCTCTGGGGATTGAGCGTAGAAATGAGTTTAGGGGCCTTCCTGGAGGTTCTGGGGTACTTCCCTAGGAGACCCAAGGTTACAGGAAGACCTGTGCTCCCCAGTCTCATCCCAGACCACATCAGAGGCCTCCCAGAGGCACTGTGCCCCTCCATACCACTGGCCCATCCCCAGGGTAGCCCATCATGTCCCCTCTAGAAGGTGGCCCATGCTGTTCCTCAGAGGCGGTTGCTGTGGGGAGAACTCTGAGCCCTTGTGCAGATGCAGGGCAGCACCGTGCTAGCTCAAGGACTTCAGGCAACTCCTTCTCTCTGATAATCAGGTGTCCAATAATGATAATAAGGCCTTCCTCACTGGATTCACATGAAGAGTCACCAAAGCAATACAAGCAAAGTGCGTTGCATATAGTAGAGACTCAATAAATAATCATTATTTCCTTCCACCTAAAAGAGGTACCCGTCTACTCTTCTATCTTAATTGTACTATGCATCATTTAACACCTGTTGCTAATGCTATTTCCTCACTTATTGTCAAATAAAAATTTATCCAAACACTTGCTAAACATGGTAAGGCAGACTTTATTCACGGGGTGCAAGGTGATCAGCGTAGGCTTGCTGTGAGGAGAGAGGCTGGGCTTGTCTCTGACCACAGCAAGGGTGAGAAGATTTGTAGCCTAGGGGTAGGCAGTGGGTGGTGATGGAAAAAGACTAAGAGGAAATGGCAGGGACAAGGGGACAAGGGGACTGTCATTAGACTCACTCAATGGAACTTGTGCTGAGGGCAAGCCAGGGTTACGAGACACAGAGAGTGGTCAGATCCCAAGGGTGGGGGTCAATTGATTAATGACTCAGCAGGATTCTTGCTCAAGCTGGATTCCACAAGGAAAGAGAGGGAAACACCAGGTCGGACCTCATCTAAAAGGACTTGGAAGAACCCAATACAGTTCTGGTCAAAGAGTGCCCCTTTGTCACCATGAAGATGTTCTAACACTCCAAAGGGAAGTGATCTCTCCCGCTTTTGAGCCCACTGCTGGATTTCTTAGCTCCTATGACATCCTGCTTTGGTTCGCGGTCATGAACAGGATTCTCTTATTTCACTATGGAACTGCAGTTGCTCCCCAATGGGCGTAAGTACACCGTACTCTGCAGCAAGGAGAAGACCACACAGCTTCTCACGCGAGACTGTTTTCAGTGCCCTCCCAAGACGCGGGGGACGTCGTCTAGTGGGCTCCTGCCGCTCTACTGAGTACCGCAGTGCTGCGGCTAAGTTGTGTCTCCCAAAATCTGTATGTTGAAGTCCTAACCCCAGTTTTACAGATTGGGACTGTATGTGTAGACGGGGCTTTAAAGGGGTGATTACGTTAAATTGAAGTCTTTATCCTGAGTTCTGATCTGAATGGTGTTCATATAAGAAGAGATGAAGACACAGACACACACACACACACACACACACACACACACACACACACACAAGGGAAGACCATGTGAGGACACAGGGAGAAGACGGCATCTGCATGCCCAGGAGTGAGGCTTCAGAGGAATCAGTCCTGCCCACACCTTCATCTCGGAACTCCAGCCCCAGAGCTGTCTGGCAATGAGTTTCTGCTGTTCGAGCTTTCCGGTGTGGTGTTTGACATGGTGGCCCCAGGACACCCACACAAGCCTGACCAGGTGCTCAGTGGTGCTCTTACTCCCACCCCTGGACAAACACAGGAGACACAGCCCCCGAGAGAAGCTCACATCTTCCCGAGGGGATGGTGCAAGGCGAGGAGGTGGGCCTCACTCCTTTGAAAGGCGTCTATGACTCTGCATCTTAATCTGATAAGAATGATGAAGAGGACGCTGAAAGCAAATCTTTCCGGAGTGCTGGCGGTTGGCTCTGTACCCCAGGACCCTGGCATGGAAGAGTCATGGACCTCCAGACTGGCCAGGGACAGCCCCCACTAGCCCTGACCAGCTTCTTCACCCTCAAGCTCCCAAGGCCCATTTGGCCCCAGGAATTCCTTCCTCCCTCCAGAGGCGAATGCACCGTCACAGAAGCTCCAGGCGTGCTGATACCAGGTGCCAAGTGCAGAGCCATGGGGCTCCATGGGGTCCCCGAGCTGGGGAGGGCCCTCCTTACAAGCATACATATGAACTGTGCCAACAAGATGTTATTTTTTCTGATATCAAATACTTCTGTATTTGATGGGGAAAAGCACACTTCACTAGCTCAGTGAGGCACTCCACGTCCTTTCCACTTCCTCCAGCTCCCTGGGTCCTGCACCCTGGCTTTCTCAGCCACCTCCCTTCTCTCATCCCTGCGGCTCTGAGGGGACTTCTTCAGGCCCTCTGCTGGGGAAGCCTGAGGCTGCCAGCTCCATTCCCCAGTCATCCCTTGGTGGTGCACACGTGACGCCCCAGGCTCCAGTGCTAGCCCCAGAGAGGGAGGAACCCCTCACCGGCTCCCTCTGGCTCCCAGTCAGACCCTCATGCAGGCTCGCCTTGTTCTCTCCCTGGGAGATGTCACTAAGACATCCAGTGCTCACGCACCTTCCTGGACGTGCTCCTGGTGGAGGCTGGTGCGCGTATCGGTGCTGGGGAGAAGGGGCGGCCTACATTCCATCACCCATCCCACACCCTCTTCTTGAGACCTGTGTGTCTGTCTCAACCTCATCTTTCCTCCCTTCTGTTCAGGGAGGCTCCGTCACTGCTAATTTAACTGGGTGCCTAGTGAGCCACTCTCATGTCCCCACTTTGGACAAACCTTGGCATATACCATTCCAGGAGAAGGAGACCCTCAGCTGTGACGAAGAATGCCCCCATGTCACTCCTGTGGTCTGTAGCCCCTCCCTCGGCCTGCAACCAAGTTTGGAACGGGTGAGGAGGGGATGATGTCACAAATGCTAAGGGAGAATACAGCTTCAGAAATAAACCTGCCAGTGAGACCCAGCCTTGCTGCTCTGAGAGCTGGTAAGAAACTGAAATGAACCACAGGGCTTATGTTCAGAATCAAAAACTACCCCAAATTTACTAACATTTTAATTCATGATTTTATATTCTCAGAATGGGAGGAAAAGAGCAAAGAATACACCGCATCTCTACACTTTATTTTATTTTATTTATTTTTTTTTTGAGACAGAGTCTCGCTCCATCACCAGGCACCAGGCTGGAGTGCAGTAGCATGATCTCGGCTCACTGCAGCCTCCACCTCCTGGGTTCAAGCAATTCTCCTGCCTCAGCCTCCCAAGTAGCTGGGACTACAGGCGCGTGCCACCACAACCAGCTAATTTTTGTACTTTTAGTAGAGACAGCGTTTCACTATGTTGGCCAGGATGGTCTCACTCTCTTGACCTTGTGATCAGCCCGCCTTGGCTCCCAAAGTGCTGGGATTACAGGTGTGAGCCACTGCGCCTGGCTGCATCTCTACACTTTAACCCACATTTTGGTCTATAAATCTTGAAAAGGTAACTACCAAGAAAGGCTTAGATCCTCCTCCCAGCACATGGTCCTCCTTTCCTAGCCTCAGCAGTGTTTCCACACAAGATTGGACTGTCCTGCTCTTGAGTTTCTGCATAAGAACACAGTGCCACTGGCTCTCAGATTGACCTGTCAGGCCCATTAGGACTCAGAGGTGTCTGAGCTGTCCTTTCCCTCCCGCCCTTCCAGGCCCTCATCCTGAGTCCTGCCTCCCACCGCGCCTGCATTCCCGGCTGCTAGCACAGGGAGGTAACCTTCCTGGAGACCAGTCTTTTCCTCCTGTGTAAAGGTGCCAGCTCTGCTGGCTGTCCTGCCTGGGTCTCCTCCACACCGTTTTTCTGGACCTCTCCCCTGTGCAGGTGCAGATGCCCACATCTGTCTCCAGGAGGAGGCACTGAGCCTGTCAGGAGCTGCCTCTCCCTCACCACACATGGGACATCAGACCCACCAGGTGCCCAGCAAAGCGAATTCAACAGGGATGGATATGACGCTACTGCGTGCAGGACAATTCACTTGTCCAGCACGGCTGCAGGAAGAGTTTTGTTGCTGATGTTCTACAGAATTCTCAAGTCATGAGTTTTTAGCTAGGAAGGAAAGGTTTCTGGGGCGCTCTGTGCTGGGTGGGGTAGAGATGGCAGCTCCTCCGCATGTCAACTTTGGTAGTAAACGTGATCCTCCTGGCTCACGCAACCCCAGGCTCTGCCTCCCTGAGACACAGACCCCACTGCCCAGAGAAGACCGAAGACTCTTAGCCCGGGGCGACACCCTGACGGCGTGGGAAACAGCGTAACCCTCTCCCCACCACAGGAAGGGCGCCCTGGGCAGTTCCCCTCCAATGAGGCACCAAGAGGAGCCCGTGACTCCCCTGGGAGCTGGATGGAAGGCTGGACCAGAAAGGCACTCACCAAGGTGTGCACAGCTCCCGCTCAGAACCGCGGGCGGCCCTGCGCCTCCGTCCCCCATCTGGGTCTGTGTCTGGGGGGGCGGCGGTGGGGGGAGAAGCGCAGAAGTAGGAAGAGACGGCTCCTCTGCCAGCCTCGTTGCCAGGTTACTGCTGGCTGGTCTCTCTTGCCGCCTGGATGTTGCGTTCCGGGCTGACAAATCCAGGAATTCTCTGAACAGAAGAAAAGGAAGAAACGTTTTTACAAGATTTCATTGTCGTTTAAGAAACAAGTGTCATTGGTTTTCAAATTAAGCCTAAGTTGTCTCATTAGGATTCAGCTGTGTCTGGGCATAACCACGAGGCTATTTACAGGTAGATTTTATATGCACTCACATCGCATATACACACACAGTGGAGGGAGACGTATATGCATGCCTATGTATCTCCGTGTGTAGTTACATACATTAAGTATATACATGCATGTACATATATGAAATACACAGTGCATTGACCTAAAAACAATGGGAAGTTGGACATGCAGCCTGAGAAATCCCTGGGAAAGAGTTCACGAATCACAGAATAGAAAAAAGCAGAGTCCTGCAGGCACCCTGCAGTACACAGGCCTCCTGTCTAGCACACTCACATAGGCATTTACCCTTTCACCAACCCCATCCTCCTCCTCTGGAGTTATCTCAAATAAGCCAAGTAAGACCTGGCCTGTGTGCACAAAGCTGCGCATCACAGCATAGTGAGACAAACAGCTGGAGCCAACCTTCATGTCCATCGCCAGGGGGATTATAAGGGGCCGTGTCCACCCCCATGCAGCCCGTGCAGCTATAACAGGAAGAGCACCCTCACCATGTGCATCTGGAGTGTAGTTTTCCAGTCTGTGCTGTAAAGGAAAAAAAGAGTGAAGAATGGTGTGTATGGCAGGCTGCCTTCTGTGTTAACGATGTAAATATCCACACGAATGTGTTTGTATATACTATGTATTATATATCACATATATACTGTAGTATATATGTGATATACTACAAATTTACAGTATATCACATATACTACCTTCTGTGTTAATGATGCAAATATCCACATGAATGTGTTTGTATATATTATGAATTATATATCACATATACTGTAGTATATGATATACTACACATTTACAGTATATCACATATACTGTAGTATATGATGTACTACACATTTACAGTATATCACAAATACTGCCTTCTGTGTTAATGATGCAAATATCCACATGAATGTGTTTGTATATATTATGAATTATATATCACATATACTGTAGTATATGATATACTACACATTTACAGTATATCACATATACTGTAGTATATGATATACTACACATTTACAGTATATCACATATACTGCCTTCTGTGTTGACAATGTAAATATCCACATGAATGTGTTTGTATATACTATATGTTATATATCACATATACCATAGTATATGTGCTATACTGCACATATACAGTATATCATATATACTGCCTTCTGTGTTAAGGATGCAAATATCTACATGAATGTGTTTGTATATACTACACATATACTACACACATACAGTATATCACATACACTGCCTTCGGTGTTAAGGATGCAAATATCCACATGAATGTGTTTGTATATACTCTGTATTATATATCACATATACTGTAGTACACATGCGTATACTTTATAAACTTAAATAGAGATAAACTAAAAACAAATCAAATGGACATTGTCTTTCAGGGAAGTGAAAGAACTAAGAGGGGCCTGAGAAGGAATCCAGGCTTCTGAGTGTGACTTGTTTCAGTTTTGACTTTAGAATGTGTAAATATTTTACAAACACAAACCAAAATAAACTAAATATATTTTCTAAAATCCCTAACAATTGGAAAACAGGCTGAGCACCTTGACTCATGCTTGTAATCCCAGCATTTTGGGAGGCCAAAGTGGGTGGATCGCCTGAGGTCAGGAGTTGGAAACCAGCCTGGCCAGCATGGTGAAACTCCCTCTTTACTAAAAATACAAAAATTAGCTGGGTGTGCTGGCAGACACCTGTAATCCCAGCTACTCAGGAAGATGAGGCAGGAGAATCTCTTGAATCTGGGAGGTGGAGGTTGCAGTGAGCCAAGATCAGGCCATTGCACTCCAGCCTGGAGTGAGACTCTGTCTCAAGAAAAAGAAAGAAAGAAAAAAAAGAAAAAAATCCAAAACAAATAGAAGCTAACTGTAATTCATGTTAGTGGTACTACCATACTGAGCAGAATTATCTCAAGGGACTTGAAACTCATTGTTTTGACTCTGCAACCTCAGCGGAATGTAGCATAAGAGTAAGAAGAACTCCACAAACAACCCTTAAACTACAGCCACCAGCTTCATAGCTGTAGTAATGGCGGTATGTTTATATGTATGCTAATAAATGCATATATGTAGCAGGACTAAGTAAATAATTATATCAATTATCATTTCTTTTTAATTCTAATGAAGGCAGGTTCAAGTAAAAATCAAAGAAGCCAAGCGACATCCTTGCAATGCCAGGTTTGCATTGGAAACAATAGAAACAACCCATTTTTTGTTTCTCCCCTACATATTTTTTAGCTTTTGGAAACTCCTGAAAGCAATGACAATCCAGCGTTCGTGAGCAGCCGCTGATCCCCAAGTTGTCCGTAAATATACTTCCCACCCACAGAGACCAGAGGCCAGGGAGAAATGGGTGGGGCAGGAAATGTGGAAAAAGAGTCTGAGAGATTTTGTTGTACTAGAAAGCAAAGAAGTTGTCAAATACTACTGGGATCATATCCAAAGGGCTGAGATGTCATCTTGAAGGGGCTCAAAAGAAACAGCTTGAGTCTTCCAGATGAATAATAATTACAATGTATTGAAATACATCAATTACATAAAAGTCATACTCAAAAAAACAAAAACTCACCAAAATACCAATATAAAAACAAACAAAAATGCTTACTTCTGATTGGAGATCGCTGGGGCACTGATTCATTATTGTGCAAAGGGAATAAAGCAACTCTTACCTGTGTTGGACAAATTGTTTTTCATAACAAACAATCATTGAAAGAAATCATTTTATAGAAGAATCCACATCATAAATGCAGGCTGAAATTTAGAATTTGAAGCCTCACCATTTTGAAATACTCATGATGACAAGATGGGTGTAGGCGGTAGCCATCCATGACCAGTTAAACTATTATGTGAAAGGGAGATGGAGACCTTTAGTTTGGATAATCACACTGACACCACCTGAACCCACTGACCTGTGTCATCATCAGCACAATGGACAAGCAGGCCATGTGTCTGGGACACAGCGTATCCCAAGTCCCTGTGCTGATGGGATACGGACACAGCCGAAGGAAGTTTTCTTGCCAAAAGAAGAAACCATCAGAATCTAAGCAAGCCTCCAGGTCCCAATACAGATTTACAAGAAATAAAGGGTTCCAACAAGCACATGAACTGTGAAGGGTGGGCCTAGTTTGGATCCTGATTCAAACAAACCAAGCATCAAAAAAAAAGGTTTATGTAACGGTGAAAGAAAACTGAATACAGGGTGGGCATGAAATGATATTAAGAAATTGTTATCAATATCATTAGAAGTGATCACAGATTGAGAATAAAGCTTGTCTATTACAGAGTCCTACTAAAGTATTGGTGGGTGAAATGATATACATCTGGGATGTTCTAGCAAAAATAATAGGAGACATCTGAAAGAAAATCAGCAAATGGATGGTACTGATTGCAGCTGGATGTGATTGAAATTTTCTGAAATAAAAATTAAACCAAAAGAACTGATGAGGCAGCCGCCGAGGGAAACGGGACTGTCACTGACATTCCCTCTGGCAGACACACTGGAGTTTGAGCTGAGGCCTTCAGCTCCGGGGCCGAAGGTCAGGAGAAGAGAAATGATGCCTTCCTCACCATCTCTGATGTTAGAGGTTGCCCAGAGTGAGAAGATGGACAGGTTACATGGCCATTTTAGAAATTCCTTTTGGAGTACTTACAGCACGGAACAAAACCAGTGGCCTTAGCAGTAGATTAGGCAGGCAGACACCTGGGGCTGAACAAAACAGGCAAAAAAGAGACCACAGACAGAACTTGGGGTGACGTCAGACACGTTCTGTGGTAGCATGAAGGTGGTGGGAGTACCACAGCAAGGACGTGGAAAAACTTGATGGGTGTTAGGGTTTTATGCTTGTATCTCCCCAGATTGATATGTTGAAACTTGATCCCCAGTGTGGTGATCTTAGGTGGGGCCTCTGGGAGCCAATTAGATGATAAAGACCTCATGATGGGACTAGTGTCCTTACCCAGGAGGCCCGAGGGAGCTCATTCACCCCTACCAACGTGAGAGAATATGGCCAGAAGGTGCCGTCTGTGAGGCACAGGTCCTCAGCAGACACCAAATCTGCTGTCATTTTGATCTCGGACTCCTCAGCCTCCAGAACTGTGAGAAATAAATCTCAATGGTTTGTGAATCACCCAGTCTAAAGTATTTTGTCATAGCAGCCCAAATCAGTTAAGTTCAGACTCATTCAGATGGAAGTTTCTGAGGGAGGTGTGTATGAAGAGGTGGAGTTCACACAAAGCAGAAGATTGAAGAAGCAGAGAAATGAGGCCAAGGAAAATCCTTGGTACAGAGACGATATTAAAACCTGTCTCACGGGGACTGCCTTGAAACGACAAGAGAGGCACTAGGGACCCTCATAAGGAGCCTTCTCAGAACTGAGCCTGTGTCAGGCGCTCCAGCATATGAATCCCCAAAGCACCCTATTGGGAGAAACACATGCGGGTCTTCTTCCTTTTCCCTTTCTCACTGAAGGTCAGGCTCCCAGCATCTGATGCCCATCTGCAGATGCAGAGCCACTTCAGTTTTGAAGTGTTCCCCAGAAGGAGGCTCTAGGGCTGCTTTGATCCCGCCGTGGGATCCCCCACTCCACGTGGTCATGCTTCTCTTCAGGATAGCCTGGTGCACAGGGAGCTGGGCTCATGCACACTCAGGGATGCCCACCCCATTTCCCCAACACTGGCATCCTAATAACAGAGGTTCATGTTACATTGTTTCATTGATACAGGCTTTATAGGACGGAACCAAGGTCCTGGCTGCCAAGAGGTCCTCCGGTAAGTATATGCATGAGCCATGCAGGGAAACACCCCTTAACTTAACTGAGACCTCCTTAACCCAAACCCACTATGCTACCATTCCGGAAGGAGCAGCCCCTCCTCCTCTGAAGGTTGACTCGACAGACAACCCTGTGAAAATTAGCTTGAGAGGGAAACATCTAGGCCCCTACTCCAATCTCACCTGCTGCGGAGACCAAAGGCAAACCCCAGAAATGACTTATACCCTATGACAATATGATTATGTCATTGAGTGTCTGTAAAAACCCATGACCTAGATGTGAAGCTGGAATCGGAAGGTGTTAGACCCGGGAAGAAGTTATGCAATTTTAGATTAAGATAAATGCATTTATAGGAATGCATTTGTTTGATATTTCAAACTCCAAGTCTGAGCTGCAGCAGCTGGGGCGGACAGGATGCTAACTGCTTGTTAGGTTGGTCAACTAAAATTTGAACTGAAGGACGGTCATCCTAAACAAGAGGAGATACTAGGGATTCTTTCATGTAACATAAAAGATGGAATCCAAGCATTTGGGACACAGAAATGTTGGAGTATTTTTCATCATATCTGAGCATTTATTTTTCTCCAACTCGGTGACATGAAGAAAAGCATCAGAGAGGCTTCTCAGCACCAGTGTTTCTGAGGAACAGGGATGATGATTCCCCAGCAGTCAGGGATAAAAGTGGTAGACATCCCATTAGCGGACTGTCTGGTATCAGTGGTGATTACATGTTCTCTGGGTGACAAGCTTAGAAACTAGAGACAAAAAATCATTGTTATTGGAATAGGCAGCAGAGCTAGGATGTGACTCAAAAAAGGACTGACCCTACAGAGAATTAGGGGTGGGAGTGAGGTTTAATTGAATAGAGTTCCTAGAGCTGAAATAAGTGAGCAACCTAAGACTAAACCTAAAATCTCCCTTGATGTACATGGCAAGCTTGTTAAACAGAGACCGAAGTGCCCCTGGCCTTCCATCATCCTGCGTCTCACTCAGTTTATAGACTGCCTTAATTATGGTAGATGAGGCTGCAGTAATAACATAAACTCCTGGATTACAGTGCTTTAACAAAATAAGGGAGGCACGAATGTTCACATATGATCAATCCACTCTAGCATCTCTTTCTCTCTAACATTTGGATTTCTTCGCTCAAATAACATCAAATGAGAGTGCCCTGGTTGGTGACCAGCTGTCCCTCATGCCATAATTCAGCCTTCTTCCATCTTTTGCCTCCACCATTCTCCAGGGTCTTGTCATTTTCATCCAGCTGCCAGAAGGAGAATAAGCGCATAACGTAGATATGCTTCTTGGAATCCTTGGCTTGGGATTACTACACAGCGTGAGTCAAAATAGCCGCACTTCCTAGTTAGCACTATAATGAATGTAAGGGGTCAAAAAATATTTGTCAACAGATCTCCAACTCTATTAGAGACGCCCAGAGCCCAATGGAAGGGAGGCCTGGCAAGGCTGAGGAAGCATGTGGAGTTCTTCCTGGCCAATAGGTGTTACAAATATTCTCCCAACCCTTTCCCAAAGGAATCCCATCTATTTTCCAAAGTTTCTAAGTGCTGTGTGGAGGGAAATAACTAAACTAATGAGGGATTGTTAGAAACTGGCTCTGAACTGATGCAGCCATCAGGGACCTATATCCCAGTGGTTCATCCAATAGACCAGGGCTTTCTGTGTTTCCTATGTTGACCTTTTTCATCATGAAAGGGGTAGCAATGGCTGTTCCTCTCATAACCAAGAAATGTGGGTCTAGCTATCAGGAGGTGATGATGGGGGTCCACTGTGCATACTCTTCCCGGTCCCCCCGACCTCAGCCCCCGTCTCTGCATCTCTGAGCTCTACTGGTTTAGACATTTTGGCACTCAGGGTGAGAATGTTTCAACCAGGTGATGCAAAAATGCTTCTTCTGAATTGAAGGCTGAGACCATTGTAGGTACTTTAGGTTCCTTGTGACACTGGAAAGAGAAAGGTACAAAGGAGAGCCTACATTCCTGACTGGAGTGATTAGGCTTGATCGTTAAGGGGGCTATGAGGATATATATATGGAGAAGGCAAAGTGCGTCTGGATCTGAGAGGTCCTGTACATTTTCCTAGGACTATGAAGAGGGACATCCAGTGTTAACACTCGGAGAAAACTATAGCAAGACTATCCAAGACTATCATGGCACCAAACCCTTCAGAAAGCAAAGGGGTCACCCCACCATAAAGAACTCTAACCAGCCAAGATACTGCTGAGAACAGCGGAAACATGGGCTGTGCCAGAAAGAGGTTATCATGGTGACCACAGCTTCTGGCAGGTGCAGAAGCAGGAATGACTGGGCCCACCTCATCTTTCCTCTTGCTTGGCCTCACACTTATTCACATCTGTAAGTGGGTTTGGTTTTGCCCTCTCTCATGTCTCTGTCATGTATATAAACCATTTTGCTACTGTTAACTTTACTCATTAGTCTACAGGTACAAAATATGAAGCCAATTTCAGGATACCACCATGGAGGACAATCCTTGCTGAGTCTCCATGACATAATCCACTTCTCTCCATCTCCAACCCCTCGTGCATGCTCAACTTTCCCCCTTTATCTTTTTTACCACACTTCTTTGGATTAGCATTTTGGGGTACCTACAATGTCACCTTACTTTTGATCCAAAATTCATGAAAATCAGCCCTATGATTTGAAATCTGGTGAAATCCCCATCCCAAAATTCAAAAGTTGAAATCTAACCCCCATTGCAATAGTATTTTGAGCTGAGGTCCTTAAAAAGTGTTTAGTGGCCCCCTTATGAAAGAGTTGGATGAGGGCTGCCTTGCCCCTTCCGCCATGTGTGGACATATAGAAGGCACCATCATGGAAGCAGAGAGCAGCCTTACCAGACATCAAATCTGCCTGCACCTTGACCTTGGATTTCCCAACCTCCAGAACTGTGAGCAATAAATTTTTATTATTTATAAATTGCCCAGTCTCAGGTAAGTCTTTATGGAAGCCCAAACAGATTAAGACAATCTGTCTGCCCTTTATAATGATAATTCCTTAATTCCCAGTCCTATAGCAGTCCTCATTAATCGGAGTTCCCGCCAGATCATTCTACTGAAATGACTTTCACTGATGCCTCTAATTAAGAAGCGCAGCACAGACTTTTCTGGATCCGTTCTTTGGCACAGATTTTCTGCCATATTTAACACTGCTGGTTATTCCTGCCTTAAACCTCTCCACTCCATTCACTTATGTTTAGGAACATGGGTGGCGCTGTGACATGTGCTCTTCCAGTTCTCTTCCTACTTGGTTAAGTTTTTGGTTTAGGAAATATTTCTTGGGCCTGTATTATATTGCTGGGAAATGAGAAAAAGCTTTCTGAAAAGAGTGACAAGTTAGCTGATAGCTGAAGGAGGAGTGAGAATTAATCTAGAAAGGAATGAGGGAAAGAGCATAGAAGACATTTAAGACAGAAAGAAGAGCTTTCTTTTTTTATATATATGGTTTAACACTTCCCCCCCTTTTTATTGTACTTTAGGTTCTGGGGTACATGTGAAGACTATGCAGGATTGTTGCATAGGTACATGGCAAGGTGGTTTGCTGCCTCCATCCCCCCATCACCTTTATCTGCCATTTCTCCCCATGTATTCCTCCCCAACCTTCCGACCATCCATTGTCCCTCCTCTAGCCCCTGCCAACAGACCCCAGTGTGTGATGCTCTCCTCCCTGTGTCCATGTGTTCTCATTGTTCAACACCCGCCTATGAGTGAGAACACGTGGTGTTTGATTTTCTGTTCTTGTGTCAGTTTGCCGAGAATGATGGTTTCCAGATTCATCCATGTCCCTTTCTTAAAGATGACAGGTAAAATTTTAAAAAGAAAAAAAGAAGGAAGGAAGGAGAAAGAGAAAGAAAGAAAAAGAAGAAAGAAAGAAAGAAAGAAAGAAAGAAAGAAAGAAAGAAAGAAAGAAAGAAAGAAAGAAAGAAAGAAAGAAAGAAAGAAAGAAAGGCATACTCAGGATATTACAAGTAGTAGAGACTAGGTGGGGCATCCACTTTGAGGCAGGAAATAATAAAAGATGAGCTCAAATATAAACCATGAAGGTTTTCCATGGCATTCTTCAAAGATATGGGTTTCATAGAGAGGGCAATGGATATTCATGGAAGGTTTGTAAGCAAGAAAACAGCAAAAGATTGCACCTCAGGAAGATCACTCTTGTGGAACTGTAGGGACAGACAGTCTGAAGACCAAGACAGGAGCACAGTGGAAACCTATGCTGGTAATCTAGGTGGAAGATAATGGTGGCCGGAATTTCCACAAGAAAGATGCAGAAAAGCAGACATACTGGAGCCACAGAATGTTTTATAGCACACAAACGTTCAACACTTGAATGAGCTACAAATGATTGATTGATTGGAGAACACACTTATTGTTATAGGACAGCTGTCAGTTACAGCATCAGATAATGAGAGGTAACACTGTAGAAACTATAGACAATACTATCTGTAAGAACAGAAAGCTTCCACACCAGCAATACAACTGCTTTCTTTGAGTAGCCTTGTTCTTCTTTCACCCTGATAAGAGTGGGTGAAAAGCCTCTGCTAACGACAATGCTGGTGATGTTACGAAAAGAGAAGCCTTTCTCTTGCTCAAAAGCTAGATGGACTCAAATGCCATTACTTCAAGGACATTCTATTTCTGTTGATACGCCTACAACAATTGAAAATGCACTTATTAAAGAAATCTACAAGAGATACGGAAGCAAGGACAATTATGCCTATCTCGTCCTATCTCTTGCTTGGCCACGCACTTACGTCTGTCAGTGGGTTTGATTTTGCCCTGTCCCATGTCACTCTCTTCTATATAAATCATGTTGCTACTGTTAGCTTTATTCATTAGTCTCTAGGTACAAAATATCAAGCCAAGTGCAGGATAAAACCAGAAGATCATAGTAGAAACTCTGTCCTTACAGTCTCAAAAGATTTAGCCCTGAATCTTCCTTTCCCCTGGAGACTTTTGTTTTTGAAATATGAGTTCCGATAAATGCCATGACTTCAGTCTTTTTACAGAGCAGTGGTTCTCAACCAGGGGCTATTTTCCTCCCAACAAAGGACATTGATAATTTCTGGAGACTTTTTTGGTTGTCACAACTGGGGAGTGGGTGCTGTCATCTAGAAACCTACATTCTAAATATTCTACAATGCATGTAACAGTCTTCTGTAACAAAAAATTATCTGTCCCCAAAATGTTGACAGTGCTGACCCTGTATTGAGTCTAGATTCCCGTGTAAGTTTCAGACTTACAAACTGAAGTAAGAACAGGTCTACCTTAAGGAAATCATCCCCATTTTACAGATAAAGAAACTAAGACCCCAAATCATTACTTAATTCATCCAGGGTCTCAAAGCTAGTAAATTCTGGAGCTGACACACAGGTGAGAGATGTCTGCCCCACCACAAAATGTGGCCTCCCACATCCTCCTCCACAGGAGAGAAGGGGGCAGTGTCACCACTAAGCTTCTCCTGGATCAGATCAATGTCATTGTTATCCAGGATAAAGTAGCTCCATACAACCATTTATTTTAACATCTATTAAGTTATAGCAATTTAGTTTGGATCTCAGATTCTTTTTCCCAGTTTTTCAAACAAGGAAAATACCTTTAGCTTCAGATTTGAGCCCTACAATGTAGGTCGGGGAATCCGGGCTTCATCCGTAACAGCAACCACAAGGCTCACATCTTTTCCCCTTGCCTGTTCACATTGCTTTGTGGCTCTGGGAGGAATAGTCATCTTTTAGAGGTCAGCTCTTGAGGCAGCATGCCGGGTCTCGAGCCCAGATAATAACACCTTTCTGCATACATCTTTTTATTAAGATCTTATCTTTTCATTCCACCTAGTGCCTCCTGCCAGCTTGCTTCAAATCTCCTATAGAAGCAAGCATCCCAGTACGCCTTCCGCAGCATTCGTGTTACAAGAAACGTGCAGTTTGCAGGCACACAATGCACTCTTGGTGACTCTGTTCCTTTATTACTCTACGAATGCATTCCCTAAATGGTGATCCTCGAAATGCTCTTTTGGGAGAGGTTAATAAATGTGGCAGGAAGAAAAGGGAGGCAGGAGATTGCAATCCAAAAGTGTGACAAATGCTGCATATGAAACTTCTTCGTGGAAATTCAAAAAGCATGTTTGCCAACAACCGTTTCTGAGAACACAAAGGGAAGGATAGATAAGCCTCTTTAACTTCATCTTACCCAGACTTTCCCAGGCTTCTTTGACTATCAGACCCATTTTCTATCAAACATATTAGCCAGCAGGCCACTGTTTCATACAGCATCAGAAACGCTGCCCTGAGATGGAAGAAATTAAGGTGTGGTTATGTCCATTTTACAAATGAGAAAACAGACTCAAAGAAGTCACATGACCAAACTCAGTGTCACCCAATAAATGCAACTTGGCACCAAGACTTAACTCAGGGTTTGTGAATCCAAAATTCTCTCTCCTCTGTACCACAGTATTTTCATTCTCATGAAATTTTCATACCTGAGGAATTTCCACAAAACAGCACACTACCAGGCCACGCCTGGTCCACTCACAAAAGTTTTCACCCTTCCACTCACACAGCTGGAGACCTTTGACAGGCTCTTAGTCACCCAGGATAGTGGGATCCATCTTGGTTCATTCTTTAGGACTCATCCTAAAACCGACAAGTGGGGTGAAGAATCACTGGCTTCACATGTGGGACTCAACATGAAGTTATCAGGGATTTGGCCGGGCCCTGGACTTGTTTCCCAGTTGTGACAACTGGTCATCTGTCATACTTCTAACACAGGACTCTTGCCTTAGTTCCTGGCAAATACCTCTACACTAATTCCCCTTTTGGCTACCCCAGGTGCTTCTGCAGAGAGGTACTGCCTTGCTCTTTCTGGGAATCCTATTCTGGAGCTGGAATATGGTTCAAACCCTCAAGGACGTCCCGTGTCAATGGCACGGCATGTCCATTGTTGCTCACCCCAGGGTACTCTCTGCTTGGCTGCAGAAGCACCCACCACTAGCTCAAGGAGCCTGATAGCCCTGTGCTGTTCATTATCTCACTCTCCAGCCAAATGCTCTTTCTGCTTCCTCCGGAATTATCTATTTCCTGACTTTGCTAAGAAAAACAAACCCAAAGCCTGCTCAGAAAAAACAAAAACAAAAAATCCATTCATCTTTTCAGTGAATGAAGCACGCAGCACCCAGAAATAGTCATTCATTTAATAACTGCTGAGTGCCTCCTATGTCTCAGAGCTGGGTGACAGAGCCCCAGCTGAGGACAGGACAAAGCTTCTGCCCCTGTGAATTAATACATAAGGCAAGGTCAGGTAGATACACACGCCAGACAGGAAGCCCAAACAGGGTGAGGACCGAGCGGGTAGCCAAGATGGACTCTATCAGATGAAGTCAGGCAAGGTGGGAGGATGGGATGCTGGAACAGGATCTGCATGAACAGAGGCAGATTAGGGGAAGAGACTTGCAGGCAGACAAAATACTAGCTGCAAAGACGCTGAGGTAGCAGGAACAGCAAGTAAGCTGCCGTGGTGAAGCCATGCCCTGGAACCAGAGAGTGCAGAGAGCAGGTCAGAAACACGGATGGAGCCTGGGGCCTCCTCAGAGGGTGAGGAAGCCATGCTTTAGAAACACAAGTGTAATCCCAGCACTTTGAGAGGCCAAGGTGAGCAGATCATGTGAGGTCAGGGTTTCGAGGCCAGCCTAGCCAATCCCCAAGGTGAAACTTCGTTTCTACTAAAAATACAAAAATTAGACTGGTCATGAAGTGGCAGTCACCTGTAATCCCAGCTACTCGGGAGGCTGAGGCAGGAGGATCATTTCAACCAGGGAGGTGGAGGTTGCAGTGAGCGGAGATTGCACCATTGCACTACAGGGGGACAACAAGAACAAAACTCTGGAAAGAAAGAAAGCAAACAAGAAAGAAAGTAAGAAAGAGAGGCTGGGCGCAGTGGCTCACACCTGTAATCCCAGCACTTTGGGAGGCCGAGGCAGGTGGATCACAAGGTCAAGAGATAGAGACCATCCTGGTCAACATGGTGAAACCCCGTCTCTACTAAAAACACAAAAAATTAGCTGGGCATGGTGGCACATGCCTGTAATCCCAGCTACTCAGGAGGCTGAGGCAGGAGAATTGCCTGAACCCAGGAGGCGGAGGTTGCGGTAAGCCGAGATTGCGCCATTGCACTCCAGCCTGGGTAACAAGAGCGAAACTCCGTCTCAAAAAAAAAAAAGAAAGAAAGAGAGAAAGAGAGAGAAGGAAGGAAGGAAAGGAAAGGAAAAGAAAGAAAAGAAAAAGAAACACAAGCAAATGTGGTATTGTTCAAAGGCCACTTTGGTGTGAATGGGCAACATGAGAGAGGAGCCCTGTCCACAGTCCAGGCAAAAGAAGAGAGTGGCTCGAAGAGGAAGCACTGAAAGAGAAAATGAGAACTTGTCAAGACCCAGGAAAATGATTCAGGTACAAAAGGCAGGACTTCCCATGAAAAAGGACAGACAGATGCCTGAGGCTGCTGTGCCTGGACTGTGAAGGAGTGCACCAGGGTGGGGAGTTCAGATATGGGCATGCTACACGTGGGAGCCTGTAGAGGAGGAGGTTTCTTTCCCCACCTGCCAGAGTTTCAGGGCAGAGGCTCTTCTAACAAAAGACAGAGAAACAAGAGAAAAGCATGCATACAGATTTGATGTAAGTTTTACATGGCACAGAGCTTTCCAAAAGGAAGACTCAAAAGGAGAATCTGTGTTTTTTATGCGTTTTTAAAGCTAGGTTTGAGAAAGAAGCAGATAGTTTTGGGAAAGTATGAGTGGATAAAAACTCACACCGTTAGTATGAGCTAATGGCAATGAACCAGTCGGTGGGGAAGACTTAGCAAGGCCTGTGTGCTCAGAGTCCCCTCTGTGTCCCTGTGTCCTCAAGAGATAAGACTGTCCTTTCCTCCAGGGATAGGGAAGCCATGTCTCATGTGAGGCTCTGGTGGCCTGCTTCAGGGGAAGGTCAGAGCATCCGTCCTAGGTGTTATGACCTCTTCAGGGGAGAAGGGTGGGGAAAGGGCAGAGTGACATTCCTGCTTCTGCCATTGTTTTCAGATTTCTTCACCTTAAAGTGCTCAGTATGTCAAGGCACATATCTTAGCACAGCACGTCCTAAATCCCACCGGGCCTATTAGACATCCAGGTGGAAATATGGAGTTTAGGGTTGGAGTCAGGGTAAGAGACCATATTTGGAAGCCCCCAGTGAGAGATGGGATGGGGATTGCCTAGGAGTACCTAAGAGTGACTGAAGATTAAGGAGAGAACTGAGAAACAGGCCCTAAGGCACTCGACTGTCTCAGTATTTAAAAGGGATCTAGAACATAAGGAACCAATCAAGGAGCTGGAAACAGTGCTCAGAGAAGTCAGAAGAAAGCTCACTGGGAGCCAGGCAAAGAAAACGAACCCAGAGGCTGAGGAGGATGGTGAAGGAATGGCTGGAGGACGGTCCTGGGCTTAGCTGGCACCCTGGATGATAGTGTGATGGGAACAGAACAGGAGTGGAGAGGGTTCTAGAGAGAACAGAACTTAGACAGGAAATGCAGAAAAGTTTTTTCTGGGTTCAGACAAGAAATGCAGAAAAGTTTCTTCTGGGCTCAGACCGGAAGTGCAGAAAAGTTTCTTCTGGTCTCAGACAGGAAGTGCAGAAAAATTTCTTCTGGGCTGAGACAGGAAGTGCAGAAAAGCTTCTTCTGGGCTCAGACAGGAAGTGCAGAAAAGCTTCTTCTGGGGTCAGACCAGAAATGCAGAAAAGCTTCTTCTGGGGTCAGACCGGAAATGCAGTAAAGTTTCTTCTGGGCTCAGACAGGAAATGCAGAAAAGTTTCTTCTGGGCTCAGACAGGAAATGCAGAAAAATTTCTTCTGGGCTCAGACAGGAAATGCAGAAAAGTTTCTTCTGGGCTCAGACAGGAAATGCAGAAAAATTTCTTCTGGGCTCAGACAGGAAATGCAGAAAAGATTCTTCTGGGCTCAGACAGGAAATGCAGTAAAATTTCTTCTGGGCTCAGACAGGAAATGCAGAAAAGTTTCTTCTGGGAATTGCAGAAACTGAAGGGAAGCGAAAAAAAAAGAGAGAGAGACTTTATAGCTTGTTTGTATGCCTCTATAAAGAGGGAAAAGAATGTTCAGGCAGGAGCAAGAGAGGGGACATTAGCACAGTCAGATTCTCCAATAGGGGGAGGGTTTGGGACCCAGCGCTTCAGGGCAGTGGTTGCCGTAGACAAGGAGGCACCTGTATGTTCCCGGTAATCATAGGGAGCAGACAGGAGGGCAGTCTCAGGGTGGACAGACCCGACGGCACAGAAATGAAATGGGCCTGTTCCAATCCATTTCATTCTCTCCGAGAAATACGGAGTGAGGCTACTGAGTGAGAAGGGGTGGGCATGGTGAAGTGGACAAGAAAGGAGGAGTGAGGCAACAGAGGAAATCGGGCCAGTGGAGGAGAGCTGCCTGCTCAGCAGAGCCGGGCCCACTGAGCACGTGCTTCTTCATGATCTCATGGGCATTTTTACCCTAAAGACAAAAAAGCAACAGGGAACGATCTTAAGAACAAAATGTTCGACTATGTGGCAGTGAATATAAACTCTCTCTGGACACATTTCAAATAGGTGCCAGCAGAGAAAATAGAAAGAAAACAAGAACGGCAAATATTTGACATCTCCAAAGACAACCTAATCCTCTTTCTGTCGTAATAGTCACCTACTTATGCTGCATTCCTCTTTCTTTTGCAAAAGAAGACAAAAAGTCAGGCATTCTGTTACATTACGACTAGAGCCATTGAAAGCGATTAGGGCACTAAGATGACAGGGCATTACAAACACTGAAAAATTTACATTTGTACCAAATGAATAGAAGTCGTTTCATTCTGTCCTAGCCTCATAAAACAAAAAATTGGCTCGGTTAAGAGGGCTCTTCAATTGTCAAGGGAATAATAACCCCAGATTTACAGAATAAATAGCATTTCAGTGCATGCTTCAATTCATAATACCAAGATGGCCAATGTGTACTCTTCTTCTCTTCCCAGGAGATTAAAATGATTACTTACCTGGTCTAATTTATCAGTATAATAAGGCAGGAGTGGATATTTTAAAGTCTTCTTTGTAGGTGGTGGAGGCATAATGCAAAAGTATTGGTATTGTTCAAGGTCATATAATTCCTCAGCACAGCTTCGACTAGACATAAATGTCTGCTATAGTGGAATTTTGAATGAAAAACAAAAACAAAATAAAATGGTTCTTTAGTGTGTATCCAGTCTTTCACTAGCCCTCCACAATACGCATTTCTGTTGTCTTTTTACCTAGGAAACTATTTATATTTATAAGGTAATTTTATTTTCTTATCAATCATAGTTCTCTTACCCATTTAAGAACTTCCTTGAAGTGCTATTCCAATGCCATGGAGAAAAATTGGTTATGATACATTGGAAAGAATTAGGTTCCCAATTTAAAAAGCAATTATTCTCATTGACATCTTATTTGGCAGGAAGCCAAGAGATGGGACCCTGCGCTGCATAAATAGTCACAGTAATGACAGGCAGACACGGAGAGCTCTGTGCCAGGAGGCAGCAGCATGGCGAGTCCCTGGCCCAGGCTGCAACAGCCAGAGAAGTCAAATGAGCTTTATCTCCACGTTCCAGCCTCCTCGCCCCCAAATGAAACTTGCCTTCAGATCAGGTGTGGTCAGAGCCTCTGATTTTTCAAGAGACATAGCAAGTTAGGATTATGAAATGTAATCTCCAAATGTTTTAGTACTGTCAATTACATCCATTCTTTTTCAGCCCTCTATGTGGTTCAAACCAAGTACCAGTACAAGACCAATCTCATCAGCCCAAGTTTGCAAACTCTGATCAATTCCCAACTCTGACAGTGTTTGACTGGTGGTGGTGGTGGAGGTTTTGTTCTAAGAATCCTAGGCGGGGTGAGCGAGCTGTTGCCTTGCCTTCATGTGACCTGCTTGGTTCTGGGACAACATTTGAACACAGATGAAACTGAGAAGTCCCAGTAATTGTCCCTACTGGCGAGGCCAAGCTGCTCATGTCACCTGCTGCAGTGCTGCCTGGATTCCAGCCAGCATCATGGCTCCCTCGGCTGGCTCGGCACCTTACTCTTGAAGAGGTAAGAAGCATTCTAACAAGGTGCTCCTTTCATAATAAATAGACTTCCTTTCTCTGTGGCTTTAATTAGGTCTCCTGCAGGCAGGGCCAAACTATCTCCGGCTCAGTGGTTTACTGCACACTTCAACTCTGCCCCGAACCCACGTCACTTCAACTACAGAAATGCACAAGGCATGGAACTCTTGCAGGAAACAAGAGTGTCAAAGGCAGAAGATGGTGCCGTGGTAACCCCAACCAGCAACCGTATCCTGCCTCAGGTCGTCGGCAGATGGCAGGAGTCAGGGCTCGTCTTTCCAATGAAGATTTGGTGTAGACCATCCTTCTTAGGTTCAGTTCTGCCAACTGCCAGCTGGGCATGACTCCAAGCATCTCTGCGGGTTCTTGAGTTTTCCATCATGCAGACAGGGCCAGTTTCCTGGGACCCACACTCTGCTTTTTGTTTATTTGTTTCATTTGGTTGAGACGGAGTCTCGTTCTGTCACCAGGCTGGAGTGCAGTGATGCAATCTCGGCTCACTGCAACCTCCAACTCTCTGGTTCAAGCAATTCTCCTGCCTTAGCCTCCCGAGTACTGGGACTACAGGTGTGTGCCACCACACCCAGCTAATTTTTGTATTTGTAGTAGAGATGGTGTTTCACCACATTGGCCAGAATGGTCTCGATCTTTTGACCTCATGATCTGCCCACCTCAGCCTCCCAAAGTGCTGGGATTACAGGCGTGAGCCACCAAGCCCGGACCCACACTCTGTTTAAAGGTCTGCCCCCATTATCTGAAAATTCCTAATAATTTTACTTTAGAACTTATGCTTTGTCTAAGAGAAACATGCTGGGAAAACAAGATGTGCCTATGAACAGAAAAGTAAAAGAGGCAAAATTTTATGTTTTAATAGTTTTAAAAGAAAAATAAATTCTGTTTTCACGACACTCACAGTTCTTCTGACACCAAATGTGTGGGTTTTCCACACAGTGCAATTCTCCAATATCTGCAGACACCAACGGGGTGTCCTACAACCTAATTTAATTCTGGCACTACCCCGAGTTAGTGCAGACTGCACAAGTTCAGGGCTTAGCCCCACAAGACTCCCCCGCTTCGGTGCCCATCCCATGACTGCCTCCTCGGATTTAGTATCTTGTCAGCTATTCTAGCTCACGGGACTCGGGAAAGTAGTTGACTTCCTACCACTGGTTTATTATAAAGGATGACACTCAGGGATAGCCAGATGGAAGAGATGAGCAGGACATGGGTCAGGGAGGGTGGGAAGAGCATGGAGCTTTCATGCCCTCTCTGCACGCGACACCGTCCCAGCACCTGGGTGTGTTCACCAACACGGAAACTCTCTGAACCCCATTGCTTGGGGGATTTGTGGCTTTTCCATAATGTAGGCACAACTGATGAAAGCACTAGCCATTGGGGACCGAGCTCTGTCTCAGCTGCTGCTTCTCCTGGGAAGTTGGGGACGGGGCTGACAGTTCCAAGCCTCTAAGCCCAGCGTTGGTTCTGGTCGCCAGCCCCCCACATGCAGGAGCCCCCTCGTTACCCAAACTCAGGTAGGGCTGAAAGGAGCTTTGTAGGAGTAATGGCAGAGTTCTTTTCATAACCAGCATTTAGGGAACTCCCAGGGTTTTCGAAGCAAACCAGCAGCAGAAACCAAATGTGTATGTTCATGCTTCATAGCACTTGCTCTCTTCCCTCTGAATAGGAGGTCCTGCCTTTGCCTCTTTGCATGGGTCCCTGAAGGTAGGTGACCAGGCCTGCCTGCAGGAATTGCTCTGTGACTGTGACCTACACGGGAGGAGGCTGTCAGGAGGAAGACGGTTCTCCCTGGTGAGCACAGACCGAAACTTTTGGCCTCTGCCCGCTGCCAACTTTAATTTACATCATCCTAACAGCATGTCAAGACCCCGCCAAGGCCATTTTAAGCCCAGGCTCCCTTGGAGTTTTCTTCTATCTCACCTCAGAAGGTCCCTGTGCAAGCTCTGGTAACGGTGACACCCCTACCTTTGCCTCTTCCCCTCTCACTTGAGATCTTCTCTCTCTGCACTGACCAGCAAAATCACACCACCCAGAGAAAGAGGAGGCAGGAGAGAGGGGTGGAGGGGAAGCCCCGGGGGTCGGGGAGAGAGCTTTGTATTTGGGTGAGACTCGGGTGATGTCTGAAGCTGTCTCCCTTTTGAGCTCAAGTTCCAAGCCAGCCAGTGTTGACACCTCTCAGAAGAGTCACAGTAAACCTTTTTTTCCATACAAACCCCTCAGGAGCCTGCTAATGACACTTCCCCGCGGTTTTGAGAGGGCTATTTCAAGGAATTTTGAGTGATTAAACTTGATTTCCTCCAGAATGGCCCTGCCTTGTACTCTCTCTGTTCAGAGTGGCCTGAATTATTTTTATTTCCTTTGCATCTCTCATAAGTTGTCTATGGAGACATATATAAGTGGACAGCATTCGTGGGCTGGGGCCTGGGGGGTAGCTCTTCGGCTGTCTCTACTTTCATTATCTACAGTAGAGACTGACTCGCCATTGGTTTAAAAAAAAAAAATCCAGTTCAACTATTTGAAAAAAGAAAAAGAAAAACTCCTGGAAGTATCCCTGTCATTGAGACCAGGAGTGCTCATCCTGCCTCAAGCAGGCTGCATGACAGACCCTCAGGAGTCACAGGACCCCTGAATGCATTTGTTCAATTTCTCGTGTATGCGCACATATGCACTGTTATAGAACTGAATATTCATTGACTACCAAAAATGTGCCTCGCACTGGGCTGTGCATTTTCCACACAGAAAATAAAGTCTGGCCTTAAGCCCTAGTAAATTTCAAGGGACTCAGCTGGGAGGTAGCTGAGAGCTGGGCTCAGGAAGTTGTTACCACTTGCAAAGCCGAGTTATCCTCGGGAGTAATCTGACTCCTCCAGGTTTTCCAAAAAGACTCAAATCTGCTGCCTGTGGTAGTGGGAACGCTAGATAAGCTGTCTTAGGTTGCTTCCCCGTTAGTAAAGGATGCTAACATATTTGCAAGGACTGCTGTGGAAGTTTAATGAGATAATATGTGGAAAGGAATAGCCACGGTCAGGACCACCGGGACCTTGACAAACGGTAGCCCCTCTGCCCTCTCTGGAGCCGCTTTCCTGGTTAGACAATCCTCGCCGCCTATATCGTCCATGCTCCTTAGCTTTGCAATTTCCAGCCATTCTAGCAGCACAACCCTGCAGCCCAGAGATAAGATGTGATGGAATTAACTCTGCTAGTCTGATCTTTGATCTCAATTTGATGTATAACCAATGCAGTCAGCCCCTTTGCACAAGGTTAGGGATTCTCTCCACACCCCTGCAGCGTTCCACCCTGCCGAGAGCAGAGGATGTTATCTCCCGTCTCCTCTCAGAGCCTAGCCTGAGTCCATTGTTCCAGCCAGCGGGGACCCTGCACTGAGTCGCTCAGCAATTAGCCAGCCCCCTGCCGGTCATCCTGCCTGCCGGCCCACAGGGTTGTGAAGCACTCTTGTCCTAAATATGAGGAGCCCCTGGGCCACAGAGAACAGCAGCAGCCTCCCACGGGCAGCGTCTGGCTGGAGCCGCTCTACGCAGATGCACTGCGTTAAGAGGAGTGAGGGTTCCTCCAGGTGGGAGGTTCATGCACATGGGGCGATGGGAAAACCCTGAGGAGTGAAAAAATGAAAGCCTGAGGTCAGCCCCAGCCTCATGTTATACGGGAGTTTCCCCTTACACTCTATTACACTGGAAACCTGCCGGAAATACAGAATTTTGGGCCCCACCCAGCCCTCCTGAGTCAGAAGCAGGGGCTGGAGGCCCGGAAACCTTTGAGCAGGTCCTCCCGGGTGTGAGCATTTGAGGCTCAAACTTGAGGTTGGCGAGCTCAGGCATCTTTCTCTTCTCACCTGCCCGTGCTCTGGTCTCTCTCCAGGGTCTGTCCCATTATGTTCCGTTTGTCTGAAGCCTCCTGGACCTCCCCATCCTCACTACACTCAGAGAAATCAACCCCCCTTCAGGGCTTCATAGAGATTTTCATACCGAATTTGTGGCCCTTTTCCCAAAGGGCTCACATCCTGTTCAATGTTTCCCACCGACTTATAGGGAGACCCACCAAGAGCCAGCACCCAGGAGAGCGTTCCGGGAAGTAGCTCACACTGTCCTCGCGCTCCACAGCCCCGGCAGGCACTCTCCTCTGGAGACTCATCTCACACACGAGAAACCAGAAGCTGAAAGAGGTCCGAGTGCCCCGGCAGGGCCCGCCCGCAGTACGTGGCAGAGTGAGACCCAGTCCGCCAGTCACCACCTGTGCCCTCCAGGGCAGGAACATGTCTCCTTCCTCCCAGTATTCCCAGTGCTGCAGCGAGACCTGGCACGAGGGAGGAAGCATGTGTGCTAAATGGGATTGGATCACACCCCATTTAAATCCACAGATTATCCACAAGTTAGGTCAGTGCCTTCAACTCATCAAGACTAATTCTTAGCCACCCCTGGCTGTTGCAAGGCCTGGCCTCCTGCGATGCCCAGCATTGGCCGGTCACCTCATTCTCTCCCCGTCCTCTGCTTCCTCTTCACTAAACATGCATCCGCTGAGGCACGTTCTTCTGAGTATGTGCACACTGTTAATCAGACACACTCGGTTCCGGGTCACATGCTGTAGCTCTAGGAAGTAGCAGGTCTTCTCATCCTCCTCTGACTTCCTGCCTCCCACACTTCCAAAACTAGCTCACCCCCACCGCCTTTCAATGGATCATGGCTCTTTTGAGGGTGTGGCTTGTCGCTAAGGAAATTGGCAACCACTGAAACCAAGTCCTTGGCTATATTCTCTTACACCCCACTTTCCTTCCTGGCACAGGGTAGATTGCATGGCTGCTCTCTGGCATGGTGACCCACATGCCAACCTACAGATCATCTTTTAGGATGCTGCCCTGCAACATTCCTGACCGTGAGTTCTACCCACTTCATTCGTTGACTCATTTACTCAGTGAACACTGAGTCCTTTCTGCTTTTCGCGAATTTGATGGTTCAGTTCAAACTCCCACTGTGTGACATCTCCTCTTTGGACTTACTGTGATCAATCAGTCAGCTGGGCCAAATTTGTTTCACTTTATGTTTACCACAGAAGCTTCCTGAATCCGATCTTTAACTGGTGACCTCAGGAGAGAAAGAAAAAGAGAGAGATGATTTGAGAATGGAATGCGTAAAATCAATGTTGAAATCAATACGTTGTAGTTAACATTGTAAATAATCACACGCAATCTAAATGGAAATGTTGGCCACATGTCAGTACCGGCCCAAGTTCCTGGTGCAGTCACGTACTGTCTACTCCTTCGCCCTTTGGGGTAGCCGGAATAATTTTTTTTTCAATGTGTCTTGCAATGGGCTTACAAAACCACTCTGAATTTACCTGATGTCTCTTCCTGAATTTTTTTTTTCTTTTTTGAGACAAGGTCTCATTCTGTCACCCAGGCTGGGCTGCTATGGCACCATCTTGGCTCACTGCAATCCCCACCTCCTGGGTTAAAGCGATTCTCTTGCCTCATCCTCTCGAGTAGCTGGGACTACAGGCACACACCACCACACCTAGCTAATATTTTTGTATTGTGTTGGTAGAGATAGGGTTTCTCCATGTTGGCCAGGCTGGTCTCAAATTTCTGACCTCAGGTGATCCACCTGCCTCGCCCTCCCACAGTGCTAAGATTACAGGTGTGAGCCACCATGCCTGGCCCTCTTCCTGATTTTTTTTTTTTTTATATGGAGTCTTGCGTCATTGCCCAGGCTAGAGTGCAGCGGTGCAATCTCAGCTCACTGCATCCTCCACCTCCTGGGTTCCAGCGATTCTCCTGCCTCAGCCTCCAGAGTAGCTGAGACTATAGGCACGCACCACCACACCCAGCTAATTTTCTATTTTCAGTAGAGATGGGATTTTAGTATGATGTCCAGGATGGCCTCGGTCTCTTAATGGAGCCTCCCACAGTGCTGGGATTACAGGCGTGAGCCCCCGCGCCCGGCCCCCCCTTCCTGATTTAACAAGGGTTTTGCTCCTGTAATAGGAGCATCATCTGGAGATGGTTTGGAACTGAGTTGTCTACATGCTGTTTCTTCTTGTGTTATGATTCCAGCGTTCTGAGCTCAGCCTGATCCCTGGGCTCTTTTCTGCATCCACGTTCAACGTTGCCCCCTTGCCCCCTTTCCAGCAGCATCTGACAGAGTTAAAGGGCAAAGTGCCTGATGGCTGCCAGGCTGGCTCCTAAACGCCCTAAGGGACCTCCACGCCAGAGGTGCAGCTGGCTGCTCCATTCCAGTTACTTCCCAGGGCATACTGAGGGTCTGCGTGTAATGGTGTGCAAAGTGACAGTATCATCACAACTAACCCCAGGCTTCCCAGGACAGACCTAAGTTCTACAAAAGCACTCTCAAGGTGGCTGACGGGAAGGGAAATGGAGTCACTGGCCACACTGCCCAAGCTGCACGTCCTCACCTGGTCGCTCCGCCAATCCTCACACAGTGAGTTCGCAGTCTGCTCTGTGCCAGCAGGTTGGAAGATGCCATTTGTCTTTCCCTGCTTTGGGGCAAGGCGCGGTATCACCCAGTCAAAGGGGACACTGTCCCCATCACACAAACAGACCTCCACACCCTCTGCTTCATTGCCTCCAAAATGCTTCCTCGCTTGAGTAGTGCATAAGCAGCCGGCAAAAGCTGCCACTTTGCTCTTGCAAGTAAAAGAGAAGCATTCTGAAACTTTCATCACCTTTCAACTGCATTGTACCCACTGACTACGGACCGAATTTGCACCTTTACTCTTTAACTTTTATGATCTTCTTTATATATCTCACCTTTCACCTTGGTTCAGAAAAGAATTGAGGTGAGATGTATTAATTAACATATATAATCATTCGGTGGCACAGTTTCCAAGAACATATTTAATAAGATAAAATAAAAATGGGAATAAAAATAGGATTAAAGGAAGGAGAGCAAGACCATAGAACTGAATGCTTAGGCTGAGCACATTGGTTCATGCCTGTAATCTCAGCACTTTGGGAGGCCGAGGCGGGTTGATCACTTGAGGTCAAGAGTTCGAGACCAGCCTGGCCAACATGGCAAAACCCCGTCTCTACTAAAAATGCCAAACTTAGCTGGGCATGATGGCACCTGCCTGTAATCCCAGCTACTCAGGAGGCTGAGGCAGGAGAATCACTTGAACCCGGGAGGCAGAGGTTGCAGTGAGCTGAGATCCCACCACTGCACTCCAGCTGGCGAAAGAACAAGACTCTGTCTCAAAAAAAAAAAAAAAAAAAAAAAAAAAATAGAATTCAAGGCTTTCTGTGAGTGGTCCACAAATGTTTGGTTCTCATCTTCCAGCAAATATCTGGTTGTTTTCTTTTGCCTCAAAGAGGGAAACAATCAGTTATAGGATTTCAGGATCTACAAAATGAAAACTGTGGCTGATTCTGGCCCTGAGACCTGGGAGAATGTCTTCTTTGGGCCTCATGAGAGGATGCTGTGAAAGTCCTGGATGCCTTCTGCCTCTGTGCATGTATTCATTACAGATGTATTGATTCAGTCTTTTTTTCCTTATCTGAAAATAATACAATAAGAATAATAAAGCAAGAGGGTTTTCTTTGCTCTGGGCTCTGCGTCATCCTCTGCATCTTCTTTCAAAGGCTTTGTTCTTCAGGTGGAGCATTCTTTCTACACTTCCGCTAATACTGTCCACATTCAAGTCTAGACAACAGATACATTGGCTTTCTACTAGAAGATTTTCAGAATTGATGCTGTATAATTAAGACATTCTTTTATTTTTAATACACGTGAGTATTTTCTCATATATTATTTCAGGAAAATACGCTGTAAAATGAACACAGTGGAACCAAAGAGATAAAATATGTGTCTAAGAATCTGAATATTCAATTTGGATCCATGCACATTTTAATCTTTAATTAAGTGGATTCTTTCAGAATGTTGCCATTTCCTAAACATCAGGGCCATCCTCGCTCTCAAATTCTCTCTCTCATTTCCTTTGGGTTAACTCACCCCGAACATCATGAAATATACGTGCAATCAATGTCTGGAGTGGGATTATGTTGTTCAGAGCAGGTTACAGAAAACAGATAATGAATAATTTAAGTAATTCATTATTTAAGGATTATTAGTACCTATTATTTGGAATCACTTTCTTTTACTTTTCATTGCTTAAGCTCATTATTCTTTAGCCTTCAGAGCTAAGTAGGTCCAGCACAATGTTTACTAAGGATGAAAATCACTTCCATTCTCAATGTGTTTACCCACTCAAAGAAAAAGCATACTAATCTTTTTTCAAGTCATGTCTGATTAACAGCACCCTTACGGAGATCCGCAGCCTGGGGACAGCCATCAGCCACTGACGCACACAAGTTCCACCAGAGTTTCTTCACACACTCAGAATTCCCATCCTTGTGGTTTGGAAAAAATACAGTGATTAAGTATTTCTGAGCAAAACACTTTTGAAAACACAACCATGAGGTTTTCCACGTTGAAGCTGCTTTTCCAGGATTTCTGTGGGTCAGCAGTGACACCCAGTGGCTAGAGGCACTTGCAGCCTACAGAAATGTCTCCTATATTTCATGGTAGTGAAGGAAATTTTGGAAAAAGCATCTTTGGGCCCCAGGTGTTGGAAACTACTCCATGGAGAGGAATGTATAAATACAGGATGGGCAGAAAAGGGTGGAGGCAGGTCTGAGATGTTCTAACCTCAAGACTCTGTCTCAAAAAAAATATGCCATCACCAAACAAAAGATCTTTCTGGTACCACATGGTTGGCATCAGATGGGAGAGAGGTACCAGTGCTATGACAGTGACAGGACGCATGGCAGTGACAACTACCCCAGCTGGATCCTGAGAGCACGGGCCCCTTGAATGATGCTTGTGAAAAAGAGGACAGATCAGACGGGAGACAGATCACCAAGGCACCCTTTCCTTTTGCAGATGCAACCAAGGCAAAGTCAGTGTGCCCGATGCACGTGCAATTTCAGCCAACAACTTTGTAGCTTGGACAGAAACGTGGGCCACTTACCTCCTAGGCTGTTATTTTTGATGTCATCATTTTATGACATCAAAACATACTGGTTGACAGACTGCATGGCAGTGTTCGGGAAGCAGTAAGAATATGCTTCTTCTGGTCTCTATAGGATTTTAAACTAATATTAAAATTCTTAACATTGAGAATTAGTGCCGCTCCAATACTGAAAGAAGTTGGAGATAAAATCAAGTGCCAGGGATGACTTGTTCCTTACACTAAAATGAGGTAGAGGCTGTGGATACGGGGCAAATCCAGGGATGTTCTGGAAGTTCTCAAACGCTAGTGCCTTGTTTGATGATAAGCTGTTCTTTCTGAAGGTGAACTACACTCCTGACTCAGCATCAGCAACTTAAGGCTGATTTTTCCATTAGTAGGACAAATTTGTCCCACCACTCCTCTCCTTAATTCTCAAAAGATACTTCGTTTTTTAATTTGTAACAAGCAAGGCATTGCAATAGAGAGACCATTAAACTTGGGCCTAGATAACATGGATGTCAATGTGAGTTCTACTGCCTATTAACTGTGTAAGCTCAATCAACATCCCTAAACATTCTGAAACTTGGCCGGACACGGTGCCTCACGCCTGTAATCCCAGCACTTTGGGAGGCCAAGGCAGGTGGATCACCTGAGTTCGGGAGTTCGAGACCAGCCTGCCCCATATGGCAAAACCCCCGTCTCTACTAAAAATAGAAAAATTTAGCTGGGCATGGTGGTGGGCACCTGTAATCCCAGGTATTCAAAGGCTGAGGCAGGATAATCACTTAAACCCAGGAGGCAGAGGTTACAGTGAGCTGAGATCGTACCACTGCACTCCAGCCTGGGCGAAAGCTGATATCACATTGCTGCATTCCAGCCTGGGTGACAAGAGAGAAACTCTGTCTCAAAAAAAAAAATTCTGAAACTCATTTCCTAATATATTTTAAAACAATAGTGCTATTTCTCTCAGAGAATGATAGTAAAACTAATGATAGAAGCTAGTTCAAAGTGCCTAGCATTTGATAAGAAATTATTTGTTTCCTCGCATTTTATTATGGAACTTTTCAAACATGTAGAAAAGAATAAAGCATTTTCCAGTGAATGTTCACATATACCCCATCTCAATTGTACAATTAATATTTCTCTATACTTTATCAATTACCCCCCATCTATCGTTCCTTTGCCTCTTCATCAATCCGTCGGATTCTTTTTGATGCATTTCAAAGATGCAAACAGCAATTCATTTCCACGTGTCATTAGGTTGACTTCAGTGTTTGTTTATGATTCTTTTTTTAATTTGGAGGATAATGTTTACATACAATGAAGTGCACAAATCTTAAGTAAGCCATTAAATAAATGGATTTCAATAAATGCTCACACCCTACTTCCCCATCCTGGTTATGATAAAGACATGACTGTCACCCCCAGAAAATGCCCTCAGGGTCCCTCCAGATAAACTCCTGACCCTCACCCAAGATGCAAATGCTGTTCTGATTCTTTTTGTTGTACATTTGTTTTGTTCTTACCTAAAGCTTATCCAAAGGGAGCCAGAAACTACATGACTGGAGACCTCACTTCAAGGAAATTCTCATATATTAACAAACAAGTCAATCCCCCAATAGGTGCAGGCTTCATTGTTAGTTGCATCTTAGTTTCCAGGAAGAACTGTATCTGTAAACTGATAAATGTATTTGCGTGCACAGTCCAAGCTACCCAGTGTTACCAACTCAATTATTTTTGCAGCAGCAATGAAACATTCTACCAGCAGATGGCAGTATTAACCCATCGTGTCCCTGGGAGCCATTTGCTAGGCTCCACCACCTTTATGATGTGTAAAAGATAGTCCTGGTTGGGCGCGGTGCCTCAAGCCTGTAATCCCAACACTTTGGGAGGCCGAGGCGGGCGGATCGCGAGGTCAGGAGTTTGAGACCAGCCTGGCCAATATGGTGAAACCCCCTCTCTAGTAAAAAAAAAAAATACAAAAATAGCTGTGAGTGGTGATGCGCTCCTGTAGTCCAGCTACTCGGGAAGCTAAGGCAGGAGAATTACTTGAAGCGGAGAGGCGGAGATTGCAGTGAGCCAAGATCGCTCCACTGTACTCCAGCCTGGGCAACAGAGCAAGACTCCGTCTCTGGAAAAAGAAAAAATGGTAGCCCCAAGCTTAGGCCAGTTAGACTTAAGATTTTTTTTTACTTCAGGATAGTACAAAAACATAAACATTCTGTACATCTCTAAACTTAGAATGGGGTTCAAATAAACCCATCATAAGTTGAAAATACTGTAAGTCCAAAAATATACTTTCAATGAAGATGAATTTATCCAGATGTAATCCCAGGGTGAGTCAACAAGCATCCGTGTTAATTTTTTATTCCATATTCACAAAAGCACACACTTTTTTTTTTTTTTTTTTTTTTACAAATATGCAAACAACCAAGAGTGCTTGTCTTTAGGGATACAATTTCTAAACAGGTAAATTAGTTGGATCCTGGAGACATGCACCAAGGAGGCTAATTGACTCATGAGAGGTTGCAGGTGTGTTTGGTCAGCTTCCGCTGGGGGAGCAGAATGCGCTGTGATGGCACACATCTAAGAACTAATTATAGCCACCAATTACAGAATCAGCTCCCAAACACTGACAATGTTTAGCCTGGCTGAAAGAAAAGACCTTCCCTGAAACTTCACCAGGTAGTCATGCGGTGGTGGTTCACTCACTGCCTGTCCATCCTGTCTCTGATCCGAGTGCACACAGCATGCCAAGAAGCGGAACACCTGCGTGTAGACTGGGGAGGCAGCAGCGGCAGGATCTACCTGGAAACATTGAGGAATCTTTCTTAGTTGGGGAGCAGTCAGGAAGAAGCTGCGGGGAGGGAGCAGTTCTAAGGGCCAACTCACTACTCACTCATATCTTTTAATAAAGTATGTGGCTGGGCACGGTGGCTCACACTTGTAATCCCGGCACTTTGTGGGGCCGAGGCAGGTGGATCATGAGGTCAGGATACTGGCCATCCTGGTCAACACAATGAAACCCTGTCTCTACTAAAAATGCAAACATTAGCTGGGCATGGTGGTGGGTGCCTGTAATCCCAGCCACTCAGGAGACTGAGGCAGGAGAATCACTTGAACCCAGAAGGCAGAGGTCGCAGTGACCCGAGATCGATCACAGTGACCCAAGATCAATCGTAGTGACCCGAGATTGCACCACTGTACTCCAGCCCGGGAGACAGAGCTAGACTCCATCTCAAAAACAAAAATAAATAAAAGTAAATGAATAAGTAAAGTGCGTAATGTCCCAGGAGCCGAGGTCGTGTCAGTAACCCCCTGCGTAACTGCAGAGGAGAGAACTAGAACAGGAACAAAACCTGCAGGCGGCAAAGAGCTAGAAGCAGCGCTTGAAACGGCCCTCCGGTGCTGGGAGACGTTCGCCGCCCAGGGAGGGCTTTTTCCAGCACTGCGTTCCCTTTCACTGAAATGCTCAAGGCAAAGGCAAACAACTGCACTTGGGGAATATTAACGAGGAAAATGTATGTGCACAGAACTATGTGCACTCAGATCAGAGAGACAAAATGTTAGAACAGATCAGTGCCTTGAAAACTGGGATGTGCGCCCCACGTGGAATATGCCATGACTGAGGATTAAAAGATGATTTTAGGAGGTGCTTACACATACATGAAATAAACACGTAGCAAGTCTGAGAAGCCAGTCATGGGCCCTGTGACACATACAGTCATTAGGCGGTGAAATATACAGTCATTATGTGAGATGTTGGTTCCTGTACCACAGCTACCACCCACAGCCAAGGAAAACCACGGGAAAGATTCCTCAAAGGGAACACTGCCACAGTTAATGCATTCCCCATCTCGCTCCACTTGCCTAAGCATTTCCCACATTGCAAGGCCCACCTAAAGCCATGCATACAAGCTAATCCTTACCAAACGCCCCGTGGCATCCCCCAGATGGAGATGCTCCAAGCTTCGCCCATGATGTGCCCCCTGGGACAGCAAGTTTAATCAGCTCTCCTGGTGAGCACAGGCAGGCTGGTGGCTTTCTCGTGATGGGATTCATCAGGCCCCTTGATCTTCTGCTTGATCTTTGATATGCCAAAGAGAAAGACCTGGCTCAGTGGGAATGGGTGCCCCCACCTCTCCAGCCGTCCCTCTCTGGGCACAGAGAGCCACCTCGGGCTCCTGACTCCAAGTCAACAAACATACCTGGGGAGAATGATCAACGCTGCAGTCACCGAAGCACATAGGTTCACGGATTGTTTATTTATGACCAGCAATGATGTATTCACATTCATAGAAGTGCTAAAATCTTTCTTATCCAATAGACCATTTAAGTAAAAAGTGTGAATCTATTTGAAGAATATTAACAAAAATTATCATAAGCAATACTCAGATATGGCAGAAACATGAAGGAAATATATGAATGACAGAAAGTTGAGGAAATAATTAAATGAGCTCTTCAATTAGTTTTTTAAATATATGGTCAATATCTTAAAGAAATAAACAGATAATAATCTCGGACCCTTCTAATCAATTTTAATCTTAAGTCATTTCACTTGTTATTTATTTTTCCCTGTCTTTTGAAAACCACTATATATAGATGCATTTTTTTTTTCTGCTTGCAAAATGCCTCATATGGTGAAGTGTCACTGGTTAGGGTCCTCTGGCTCAGCTTCTCTTTAGAGAGGAAGCCCATTGGAATAGAGGCCATTAGAATTACCTTACTCATCAGAAGTTATGCAGGTGGGTCTTGGTGATACACTGAATATCTCAGCGCGAGAGCCCCTTTTCACTGATACATAAAAATGTTCATCTGCAACAACAGTTAAGTTTACTTAACATATTCCGTAATGCTAAAATCACTTTGACTCCTGAGGCTGACATACTAAAGAGTTCCCAGGATGCAAAACATGCCAAGTCCTTAAATAACAATTTAAATGAACAGAGAGTCATTAAAGGACCCATGTGCCTTCACCAACCAGTTTCAAGTCAGACACTTCACTCATGAAGATAATGAACAAAATAATTCCAGGGTAGACAAACAAATATATCAGATTGAGATGAGAAATCTTTGTAAAGGTGTGTGTGTGTTCATTTGGCTAAAGTAAAATATTGTAGGCTGGGCGTGGTGGTTCATGCCTGTAATCCCAGCACTTTGAGAGGCCAAGGCAGGAGGATCACCTGAGGTCAGGAGTTTGAGAGCAGCTTGACCAACATGGCAAAAAACCACACCTCTATTAAAAATACAAAATTACCCGCGCATGGTGGTGCATTCCTGTAATCCCAGCTACTTGGGGGGCTGAGGCAGGAGAATCACTTGAACCCAGGAGGCAGAGGTTGCTGTGAACTGAGATCATGCCATTGCACTCCAGCCTGGGAAACAAGAGCAAAACTCCATCTCGGAAAAAAAAAAAAAAAAAAAAGTTGTAAATGTGTGTGTGCATGCATGCGTTCACTTTGGCTAAAGTAAAACGTGGTGGAAAATACCTCTCAACCTTATTTCAATGGCAGCGCAGTGTTCGTTCCTCAGAAAAGCTGGCTGGGTTTACTGTTCTCTCCTAGGAAAGGGATCTGACTTGAGCTAAGTGCAGATTCTCACTCCCAGGTGTCGCCTCACCTAAGGTCCCCCTCACACCCCTGCTTAGTGGGGAAGTGAACTGACCCGTGTGCAGAAGGAGACGCTAAGACGCTAAGACGGAGGAGGTTCAGTTTCCTACCTGGGGCCACTTCACCTGCCATTGGTCCCATGACCTCCCTGGCTCCAGATACAGCCCAGTGCATGACACTGGCCATTCTCCCCCTTCACAGATGGGAAAACTAGGGCTTAGAGGGGCACAGCTTTCCTAAAACCACACAGCAGAAGTGCTGAGACTGGAACAGAGGACTCTCCACATCAACTCCCATCCTCGTGCTGTCTCCCACTAGCTTACCATCCTTAAATGTGCTCTTCCTCACTTCCTCCCTTTAATGTGGTACTGCTCATGTATTAAACAGTCTACCACCAACACACTCATGAATTGATCTCATTTGTGGGAGTCATCTGTCATAAATGCCCAAAATTTCGTTCTTTCCTGCTTAAAATTTCTTGACATGTGTAGCTACCGTCCCTTTTCTTCAGTCTTAGAAGTGATTCTTGTCAGCCCAACTCCTCCTCGTCAGCCGACTCCTTTGCTTCTGCATTTGACCCTGTCCAGGCCCTCTCCTGGAATCACAACCTCCTGTCAGCATCACCCTCTGCTCTCTCCACTATGGCTGTTCTTCAGCTCCCCTTCTGTCCCAGTCTCTGTGCATTTCACTCTTGTTGCCCAGGCTAGAGTGCAACAGCACATTCTCAGCCCACCACAGCCTTCACCTCCTGGGTTCAAGTGATTCTCCTGCCTCAGCCTCCCAAAGTGCTGGGGATACAGGCATGAGCCACCATGCATGTCCTATTTTCTTAATTTCATTTTCAGATAGTTTATTGCTAGTATACAGAAATATAATTGATATTTTTATATTGACTTAGTATCTTGCCATTTTCCTGGACCTAACTGTTTTGTTTCAATTTCACAAAATTTTGTATATACAAATAAAAGTTTGGAGATACCATCTGAAAATACTGTTTTGTTACTGAAACACCAGGGGTTCAGTCAAGGTCCTGATGCTCACTGCACAGAAAATCAATCACTGAGAACATAAGTATTGCCAGGTAAGAAGGCTTTAATTGGGTGCTGGGCTGAGGAGATGGGAGTCCAGTCTCAAAGCCATCTTCCTGACCAGCTAAAATCAGGGTTTATATAGCAGGGAAAAATGTAATTTTATTCAGGAAAACAGGAATTACAGAGGGGTAAGGAAGAGATGTTAAGCAGTTGGTAAGTTAGGCAATTATGAAGGGTGAAGGGTTTGGTATCTCATTGTCTAAGTGTTGTGATCTGGTAAGTTTCAGATCCTTGATACTGACTGGGAGTTCTCATGGTTAGTTTCCTTAGAAAGGAACTCAGATAAGATGACTGTAACTCTGTCAAGTTTTAATACTTGGGGGGGGGGGGTCAATTTCTATGTTTATTCAAAAGGAACCATAAACACCAGTTTTATGAGACAATTGGCTGGTTTCAGCTTTACTTTTTCTTTCCACTCTAGATGATTTTCATTTCTTTTCCTTGACTGATTGCCCTGGCTATAACCTCCAGGACAATGTTGAATAGAAGTGGTGAGAGTCAATATCCTTGTCTTCTTTCTGATCTTAGAGGAAATGCATTCCATCTTTCACCATTTTGAATAATGTTAGCTGTAGGTTTTTCATAGAAGCTCTTTATCAGGTTGAAGAAATTCTGTTCGATTCCTAGTTTCTTGAGCATTTTTATTAGGAAAAGGTGTTGAATTTTGTCAGATGCTTTCTCACTGTATATTGAGGTGACTATGGGTTTGTTTTTGTCATTTACCATATTCATGTGGCATATAACACTGATTGGCTTTCACATACTAAACTTTGAATCCTGGAAAAAAATCTCTGTTAGAAGAAAACTTTAGACAATTAAAGTTAATAGAGTTTAGTTGAGCAAAGAATGATTCTGGAATTGGCAGCCCCACAACCAGAAAACATCCAGCACTGCCACATAGTCAGAGAGATTTATAGATAGAAAAGGGAAAGTGATATTTAGAAAACAGAATTGAGGTACAGAAAGAGCCACATTGGTTACAGCTTGGCATTTGCCTTATTCAAACATGGTTTGAACAGTTGACTACCTTTAAGTGGCTGAAACTTCTTGATTACTACAAGAGTAGGCTACAGTCTGTTTACACCTCCAGTTAGGTTACAGTCCACTATGTACCAAGAAACCTTTAAGCCAAACTTACAAGGAAGCAGCTCTAAACTAAACTTAGTTTAACATCTCACTTGTCATAACGTGTTAATCAGGATTCCCTAGAGGGACAGAACTCATAAGATACATATATACTATACTTAATAAATTCCTCTTTATAGATGTATATATTATTGCATGTATTAATTTACTTCATCACAAGCTCCCACATTAGGCTGTCTACAAGCTTGAAGAGCAAGGAGAGCCAATTCAAGTCTCAAAACTAAAGAACTTGGAGTCTGATGTTTGATAGCAGGAAGTATCCAGCAGGGGAGAAAGATGTAGTTTGCGAGGCTAGGTCAGTCTCACCTTTTCAAGATTTTCTGCCTGCTTTATATTGGCTGGCAGATGATTAGATTGTGCCCACCAGATTAAGGGTGGGTCTGCATTCCGCAGCTCACTGACTTAAATGTTAATCTCCTTTGACAACACCCTCACATAGCCAGGATCCATATTTTGCATCCTTCCATCCAATCAAGTTGACACTCAGTATTAACCATCACATGTGGCCTATCTCTTTTTTAATATATTACTGGATTTGGTTTGCTAGTAGTTTGAGGGGTTTTGTATACAATAATCGGAAGGTTGTGCACATTAATAAGGGAGGTTTCCCCATACTTTTCTTGTTATATTTTGTCTGGCTTTGACAGCAGAGTACTATTGCCCCACATGATGGACTGGGAAGTGTTCCTGTCTTCTAGGTTTTGGAAGAGTTTGTGAAGCACTGGTATAAACTGTCCTTTAGATATTTGGTAGAATTCATCAATGAAGCCATTTGAGCCTCTTTCTTGTGTGAAAAGTTTTAAAATTACTAATTCAATCTATTTGCTTGCTAGAGGTGTATGCAGAATTTCTTTCTTGTCATATCAGTATTGCTATGGGAAGCCTTTCTGTCTACGTTACCTACTCAGTTAGCATACTAGTAAGAATAATCTTAATGATTTATTCTGAGTAAATGTAGGTTGAATTCTGTATGCCAGGATCTATGTTAGATGTTATAGATACAAGGTCTTAAAGCATGCTTGCTTTTAAAATGTCCCAGTCTAAGTTGGAATATAAAGCCATGTGGATGGAAATGTACTATTGTACAGTTTGAAAAAGTTTGGAATTTAGGTAGAAAATTAGTTAACTCTGCTTGAATAATTAGGGAAAAATTGGTGAAAGAAAGGTGAGGCTGACTGGGTCTTAATGAATAAGAGTTGCTCCGAAGACAAGAAGCCAGGGCGTTGCAGAAGAAGGAGGACGTTTATACATCAGCACCTGCCAGATGCTATTGTCCAGTATACTGCAGCAGGAAATTAATTTCTAGCAGTCCTTGCAATATAGCCCACCAAAAATCTTATAGAGCAGTGATGCCTCCAGTGGCAGGGTATCCAAGTACAGCTGGAAAGGCTTGAAATCAACCTCCATCTTCTCCTTTTTCTCTTCTTTATCCAACACATCTTGGAAGCCCAAGCTTTTGCCCCAGCCCCTGAAATCAACCATTCTTTGGACAATTAGTAGATAGCTCCAACCCAGTGGCTGACATTATTCAACTTCTTACACCAGAAAACCTAACAATTGCAGGGCACAAAGCAAGAGTACAAAGAGAGGTCCTCATCACATACGTCTAAAATATTGACACATAAATTAGGCTAAACAATTGTTAAATAAAATGCTGGAACTAGAGGCCATTATCTAAAGTGAAATAACAGAAACAGAAAGTCAAATTCCACGTGTTTTTACTTATAAGTGGGAACTAAGTCATGTGTAACATGTTCTCACTGGCAAGTGGGAGCTGAACCAGCTCTACTCATGGACATAGAGTGTGGAGTAGCCATGGAAACTCAGGATGATGGGAAAGGGAGTGAGAGATGAAAAATTACTTAATGGGTACAATCAAAAGCCCTGACTTTACCACCACATGCTATATCCATTTAACTTAACCACACTTGTACCACCTAAATCTAAAAGAGTAAAAATAGAACTCAGGTTGGGCGCGGTGGCTCACGTCTGTAATCCCAGCACTTTGGGAGGCTAAGGCAGACGATCATGAGGTCAAGAGATTGAGACCATCCTGGCCAACATGGTGAAACCCTGTCTCCACTAAAAATACAAAAATTAGCCAGGTGTGGTGGCACATGCCTGTGGTCCCAGCTACTCGGGAGGCTAGGTGGAAGAATCGCTTGAACCCAGGAGGCAGAGGTCACAGTGAGCCGAGATTGCACCACTGCACTCCAGCCTGGTGATAGAGCAAGATTCTGTCTCAAATATAAATAAATAAATAAATAAGATGCATGTTCTGTCCTCTTACTTTTGTAAATGCACCTTCAAGATGACCTGTGAGGTGTCAGGGCTGGCACCTCAGCTGCCTTGACCCTTGGTTGGGCCATCTCCCTTCACTTCATCCCTAATGAAGTGAGAGGACTTGTGAACTTCTGTGTGGACAACACATCTTGGAAGCCCAAGCTTTTGCCCCAGCCCCTGAAATCAACCATTCTTTGGACAACTCTAAGGCCCAGGAGAGATAGCCAGGTGGGAGGGGGTCTCTGGAGAAACTCCAACCAGTCTGCCCACTTGAATGGAGACTTAGAAAGTTCGCTACTGTTGGAAATAGAAGCTCTGAGCTGCAAAGGAAATGAGCACTCAAACAAGGATTTCTCAGGAAGGCAAATTTACTTCTGCAGGAGGGTGCTGTGTGGTCTCAAGAGCATATTGAACAAAGGAGGGAAGGGGTTTTTATCCCTAACGCAGCTGGTTCTTGCTTCTGTGTCTCATCCCGTTTGGCTGGGGTTGAATGACACAATCTAAACTAATCCCAACTGGCTATTTTAAACAGAGGAGGGGTGTGTATTACAGTGGCGGGGAGGGCAGTTTCTGAGGAAAGAGCTGTTGCAGCAAGAGGGGTAGTTTACAGAGCAGGTAACTAGGAGCAGGAAAGTACAAGGAAGTTGATCTTAAGAACAAAACAGAAGGAAATTAACAAGCCAGACCTTTGAAGAGGAACTTACTGTATCTGATGCCACATTTGCAGCAAGGAGGAGCCTGGCCCCTGCTCTTCCTGTCTGGTACCTGGTATTCGAACGGCCGGGTGGGAAGGGCTCTAGCAGGGACTATGGCCTGGTGGGAGTTCCTGTTTCTCCCTTTTCTTTATTTTCACCCAATAAAACCCTGTCTTACTCACCAAATTGTCTGCGAGCCTGAACTTTCATGGCTGTGGGAAGAACCCTGTCTTTAGCTGAACTAAGGAAAAGTCCTGCAACATTTTTGGTGCCCAATGTGGGACTCAAGAAGCAGTGAGTGAAATGGGAACTCAAAATCTCTCACTGTGACTTCCAAGTTTGTTCATCCTCACACTTCTGAGGGTGGGGGAAGCATGCCCCGACCCCCTGTGGCTCCCAAGCCTTTTCATAGTCTTTTGTTTTCCTTTTTCGGGACCGACTTTTTCATGGCCTTTTCCTTCCTTTTTTCTTTTTCTTTTCTTCTTTCTTTTTGAGACAGAGTCTCACTCCATCACCAGGCGCCAGGCTGGAGTGCAATGGCGTGACCTCGGCCCACTGCAACCTCTGCCTCCTGGGTTCAAGCAATTCCCCTGCCTCAGCCTCCTGAGTAGCTGGGACTACAGGTCTGTGCCACCACGCCCAGCTAATTTTTTTGTGTATTTTTAGGAAGATGGGGTTTCACCATGTTGGCCAGGATGGTCTCGATCTCTTGACCTCGTGATTCACCCGCCTCAGCCTCCCAAACTGCAGGGATTTCCTTCCTTTTTCAAGACTGACCATCAAGCAGCAGTTTTCTGTCGCTCTCCCCTCCCTGCTGGGGCCAGGATGCATGGCCCAAGGTTCCCACACAACCAGCTGGCTGGCTTTTCCGACATGCACCACCAGAGCCTTTTCCTTCCCCAGCCAAAGGGTTTTACTCCATCAGACAGGAATTAAGCTTTTCTCCTGGTGGAGGAACCAGTTGTATAAAAATAAAAGATTCTTCCTCAGGTATTTTTAAACCTTTTTTCTTTCCTCTTCTCCACTCCAACAGCAGTCACCCTTTCATTTTTGTTTTCTTTTTAGAAGACATTTTTACTCGGCCAGGACATGGGGATAATAACTGACTATCACTGTTTGTATTTTCTGCAAGCTTTCCGCTGTGCAATCCAGCCTCCAGCCTGTTTTATAGCCTGAGGACATGGCTTATAACTCCAGAGGCAAGGCTTTGTTTAGCAATTCTGCCTTAGGGAGTGAACCCTCTCTGATTTGATATCTGCATGTTTTCCTAGCCATGTCTCTTACAGGGCTCCGCACAGCAACTGGGTTTTCTTCTACCTATCTGTGTGTTTACTGTGTGTGATGTCTGTAAAAAGAACTCTAATTAATTTGGCCTCAAGAAAGACAAGCCCTTGGATCAAGTATTTTTTATTTTTTTAAGGGAAGTTAAAAGCTGTGGTACTTTTCAGTTCACCTGACTTTAATCTTTGAGAAATAAACACAGCCTTAAAGATTATTGGTAAAATGCAGGTGTCCCCTTACAAGAGAAATCTCATTCCAGCTGCATCAAGGGACCCACTGGGGACCACAAGCCATGTGTGATGCAACCCTCAGAGTTTATGAATGTATAGAAATTTATACTTTGACAAGACAGGTTACAGATAATTGCCTAGTATGTAAAAAGAGTAATAAACAGACCCTGAGAAAACCACCTCTTAGGGGAAGAAATCCAGGATTAAGGCTATTTCAAAGTATCCAAGCTGATTACGCCAAAATGCCTCCAAAAGGTCGTCTAAAACACTTAGCACTGATAGTAGATCACCTCACTCACTGGGTTGAAGCCATCTCCTTTTCAAATGCAACAGCCAATAATGTAGTCAGGTCCTAATTAAAAGATAATACTCAGGTTTGGACTAATAGAAAATATTGACTCAGACAGTGGACTCACTTCACTCCCACATCATTAAAAAGCTATCCCGAACATTAAACATTAGATCGGAACACCATACTCCCTGGCACCCACCTTCATTCACCAAGGAGAAGAGAAAGAATGAATCAGACTTTAAAGAACCACTTAACCAAATTGGTTCTGGAGACTCAGTTACCATAGACCAAGTGCCTTCCTATTGCCCCGCTGAGAATCCAAACTGTCCCACAGAAGGATATTGGTCTTTCTCCTTATAAGACCCTCTCCGGATTGCCCTATTTACACTCCACTGCTGACATTCTTAGCTTTGAAACAAAAGATCAATTTCTTAAAAATTATATACTTGATCTGTCTTCCATTTTCTCTTCTCTAAAAACTAAAGGTCTCTTAGCACAGGCACCACTCCTGGAATTCCCGGTGCATCAACATCAACTTGGGGGGTCACATCCTTATCAGAAGCTGGAAAAAGGAGAAGCTCGAGCCAGCCTGGGAAGGACCTTGCTTAGTGCTGCTAACTACTAAAACCACCGTCTGGACAGCAGAGAGAGAGAGGACGGACCCATCACACCTGAGTCAAGCAAGCACTGCCCCCTCCAGAGTCATGGGCCAGAATCCCAGGGGAAATCCCTTCCAAACTAAAGCTAAGAAAAATTTAACTCTCGTTCATCTATTGTATTACTCCTTCTTTCCTCACTCTGTTGCTGACCACCTAGTTATTAATGTAACCAAGTCAATTTTGCCTCAAACTGTTTGCATTTGATGCTTGCCCTGTTATAACCTGCGGAGACTTGACCAGCCAAAGACAGCTCTCCACTTCAGAAAAGTACCCCTATGCTTCTTGGCTCTCCTCAGACTGGACATTGGTGAATTGGGATCATTCAGTCTGGGAAGATTTCGATGAAGACCCCAGTATTGACTGGAAGTCTTGCCTGCCCCCCGAGTCCAGAACTTTTATGCCATAGTTGGTCCAATGTTCTGCAGACCTCTGAAGAACAAGAAGGGACCGCTCCTACCAGTATCTATAATTTCCAAAACCATATATTCATTTTACTAAAGGAACAGCTTCTCCTGTCAGCTAAACCAGTGCAATCCAATACAGGCAGTTATCCCAAACCCTCAAAGTTCTTCTTCTCTAAGCCGGTCCCCTTCTTTAAGCTGGTTTTATGGTATGGGGACTGGGGTTTTAGGAACAGACCCTATTTGATCCTTTAAAATATGTTTCATTGATCCCCCACCAGCTACACCTTTCCCTAAGCCTTCTTCCAAAATCCTCTCAGAACAAAACAGTTGTTCTTCCTCCATCTAATGACACGACCGAAGTAGCTATTGTAGAAGTTAAAGACCGAAAACAAACACTGGCAATTGAGACAGGATATCAAGATGTGAATGCCTGGTTGAAAGGAATCAAATATGTCATCTGCACTTTTAACAAAAGTAATTGTTACGCCCATGCACACAGCAGGCTAGAGGCCCAATCCTATCCTCTAGGATAGTCCTTCATCCAACAAGTCATGGGATGTATCTTTTCCAGGATTCTACAGCCTGGGGTAACAGGTCGTGTCAAGCTTTCCCTCTGTTATATCCTGAAGTTCAACACCCTGCGGGTCAGTCCCCAAGTGCCATCCAGCCTCCATCTCCTGACACTAAGTTCACTTCGTGTCTCTCGTGACAAGGAGGAGACTTATCATTCCTTAGAGACCTGACAGGATGCAGTGAGCTTAAGACTTTTCAGGAGCTTACCAATCGGTCAGCCCTTGTTCATCCTCAAGCAAATGTATGGTAGTATTGTGGTACCCCTTTACTGGACACTCTGCCAAGTAACTGGAGTGGCATTTGTGTTCTAGTCCATTTGGCTATCCCTTTTACCCTGGCATTTCATCAACCAGAGAGAGGAAAAATACAATATCATAAAACAAGAGAAGCCCCTTATGGGTCTTTCAACTCTCACGTTTATTTAGATGCAATTGGAGTCCCATGAGGAGTACCAGATAAATGTAACACTCGAGAACAAATAGCTACGGGATTTGAGTCAATATTTTGGTGGGTGACAGTTAAGAAAAACGTAGATTGGATAAATTACATTCATTTCAACCCATACTGGTTTGTTAACGGCACTAGATGCTGTTAAAGGAATAGCTGAGCAATTAAGGACTACTAGCCAGATGGCTTGGGAACTAGTATAGCCTTAGATGTGATATCAGCAGAAAGAGGAAGAGTTTGCATCAGGATTAAAGCTCAGTCTTGTAGCCTCATCCCAAACAATACCACCTCTGAAGAAAGTACAACAAAGGCATTACAAGATCTAAATGCTCTGTCCAGTGAGTCAGCCAAGAAATCAGGAGTAAATGACCCCTTCACAGGGTGGCTAGAAAAATGATTCAGTGAATGGAAAGGAGTCAGAGTCTCAATTCTTACTTCTCTCTCAGCTGTAGTAGGTGTACTCACTCTTGTCAGGTGTTGTGTCATATCATGCATCCATGGGCTCATTCAAAGACTCGCAGAGACAGCACTTACTAAAACCTCCCTGAAGTCTCCTCCACCTTATTCAGAGAGGTTTTTTTTTTTTCTTTTAGAGAATCAAAGCAAAACAACTAAGCCAAAACATGTTAAGGAAGTTTGAAGAGGAAGAACTGTAAAATCAAGAGGGGGAATTGTGAAAAGTAAAAAGTTCCTCTTCAAAGTTTCTCTTTTTGTTAAAGAATAAGTAATAATTGTTAGAAATAATAGTTTCTTTTAAAAACTACCTTCCTTCAATCTTCCTTGCTTTTTGCTAATAACTCCTTGCTAATAACTCCCTATGTCACTGTTAAATGTAGTAAGGGAGTAAGTACATTCTATGTCCTTGTACTTTAACCAAATTATTTGTCTTGGCCTATAGCCTGCTCACACATGACCAAACATGCTGGGGCATTTCCTGGCTTACAACCTATGCCTCTTTCTTATTTGGAAATGTTATTATTCTCCTAGTTTCCCATAAACAACCCTTTTCCTTGCTTTATTCTCCATTTACCTATTTAGAAAAGTTATAAGTTTTTGGACAATCAGGATCTGTCTAGATCGTATGGTCCAGCTCCAGCCAATGCAGATAGGACACAGCAGTAAGGACCCAATGCATCAGGGATAAAAACCTCCACTTTTCTTTGTTCATTGTGCTCTCATGACAACCAGGCTTCTGAGAAGCACCCTTTCTGCAGAAAGTAAAATTGCCTTGCTGAGAAAATTCTTTGAGCACTAGTTCTTCCTTTTGGCACCAAGGAAGAACCATTTGCTTCTAACAATGTTATCAATCATAATTAAGGTTGATCAGTTATTGTAAACCAGTGAGATAACCAAACCTCTTTGTCAATTGTGTTTCTTACTGTAACTACACTAGACATTTTGCTATTCTCAGACAATTGTTGTCTTGTTTTAATCCTTTTCAAAAGATGATTTATAATAAGCTATAGAACTCTGACAGGTACTCTTAAATACAATTTCTGATTGTATTGGAGACAATCAAGTTTCTGATAATTTTAGAAATTGTGACATTGGAATAAAGGAAAATGTACGGGACTCATGAAGAGCTAAAGTGTTCACAAACATCAAGTAAAATAAGAACTAACTAAACGAACCAAAGGCAGGAAACTGAGGCAACCTTTTTGACTTCTGCTTGGAATATTGCTGATCCTTGTTTTGTTTTTCAGAGTCAAGGAAACTTATTTTGAACTATTTGCGGCCTTTAATAATTAAGCAATGTACACTCCTATGAGCAAAATTTGGGGCATTCTTGTTTCTCTCTGCCTGGTTCCTCCAGAATTTAGAACCTATCTGTGAATATTCTTAACTTATGGCAATATATTTGTTTGTATCAGTGCAATAAGAGTCCATTTTTTTTTTTTGCAACAGAACATGATTGGAGAAAGTGGTTATTTTACCAAGGTTTTGAATGGAAGGGTATGCTTCCCTTTAAGGAATCAGTCTCGACTCAGAGAGCCAATAAAAGCCCAATGGGGAAACTGGCCTCATATACTTGCCTATGCAGTCCCTGTACAGGGTTCCTGACCTGTGGTCAGTAAGGAATGTCACTTTCTAACAGGTCCAGGAGCCACAAGTTTATATTTGGACCTTAAGAGGAGAGGGGTGCCTAACAGGTGTTTAAGGATAAATCCATGTCTATGCTTGGCTTTAAAAGGTTTTATCTGAGATTTATTGTGGAACAAACTGCCTTGCTGGGTTTCATACTGCCTGTGGCCTGTTGCCCCTTTCTTTTAACTGATTTATCTCTTTTGGAATGGGAATGTTTACGTAATGCCTGTATCCCCATTGAATTTTGGGGAAAAAAAACTTGTTTTTCATTTTACAGGCTCACAGCTGTATGGAAATTACCTGCAAATCTCAAATAAGACTTTGGACTTTGGCTTTAGGGTTGATGCCTGAACAAGTTAGAATTCGAGAAGACTATTGGGAAGGGATGCTTGCATTTTGCAATGTGAGAAGGACATGAGATTTGGGGATCAGGGGTCCCCTAACTGGACACACAGTTTCCATTTTTATCACATTACTTTATAAAACTGCTGGTGGTTTATTCATTTGTCTATTGCTTATTCATCAATCAATTATTCATGTGGCTTCATTATCCTAATGAAACATTCGACACTTAGCTTTGTTTCATGTCCAGAGAATGCTCAATTCTATTTCAAGTCAGGGACTCCCAGAATCTCCATTCTCCTAAAGTTTTTGTGTGTGTGTGTGTGTGTGTGTGCTGCAGATGGCAGGTGAATTTCTTCAGCAGGCTAAGGCTGTTGATCTGGAAGACAATTTAACCTTGAAAAGTTGTCATGGATAAGATTTTCTGGCTTGCCTGAAAAGGTCTGCAGGGTGAGGCCTGGGCCTCCTTAGGAGGGTGCCGCACTTCAGGCCTGCATTTTACCTCCATTACCACTAGATGGAAGTGGTTTCTGTGATTTTTTTCCCCAGTGTTGGAAGCAACCATTTCACTTGCTCAGTTCTCTGCAGTGATCTGGGGAGCTGCATGGAACACTGCTCATCTCAGTGGAAGGCGCCTGTCCTGGTGTCTGCAGTTGGCAGAACAGCTGCTCTGCTGTTTCCAGCCTGAGGGGGCTGCCCCCTGCAACCCAACGCACTGGTTCACGCAGACCACAGCAATCAACCTTGTCCAGGCCTTGCAGCTTACCCAGCACTGTCTATGCACGATTATTTTCTGCCCTCACAGAATACCTCTGACATTGGTGTGGTGTCATCTGCACTTTGCAGAGCAGGAACCATTCAGTGGTGCTCTGACCCTGGACCTGGCTGCATTGTAGGACCCCCAGGGACATGGGTTGCCTAAGCCAATGCAGGCAGGACTCTTTTTCCATTAGAACCGTGCAGAGCCTCTGCCTGTGGAGTAGGACCCCTGCCCTCTGCTGCCAGCTTCAGGTTCACTGCAATTTGTGGAGCCTAATTTTATCTGTCCCTCCAAACTCCAACTCCAACAACCCTCCTGGCCACTAAGCTGCCTTCCCACCCACTCATTATCTCCCCAGACTTCCCATCATCACAACCTCTCAGGTTTAACAAAGCTCTCTGGCCTCACACCTGGCTTCCTGCTCCACTCACTGCACAGCTGTGCTCCTGGAGGGAAAGATAGCCCACCACACACAATTGATAAAGGACAGGGCAGAGATTTCAACTCATGGCCTCTAACTCCAATTCTCACACTCTCACATACCAACTACACCTCTCCTATTCTGACAACACCTAAAAATGCTGCTCTGGTGCCTCTGTAGAAAAGTTTTAATCAGCTGTCAAAATCAGGCAGGAGTGACACATGCTGTGCCCACAGCAGACATGAGTGGTTGCTCCCAGCGGTTGCTCTTCATCCCGCCTGGGGGAGTCCTCACCATCCTCATCATCACGCTCAAGAGACTGCTTGGATGCATTCGAGGTGCATGATATCACACAGACTGGTCATCCCTAGACTGAGGCCACTCCTCAACCCCAGAAGAATTCTCCTTGCTCCAAGTGTCCATGATCTGAAATCAACTTAATTACCTCTTAGAAAATGCTGCTTCTTGGGCAGGTATGGTGGTATACACCTGTAATCCCAGCACTTTGGGAGGCTGAGGCGGGTGATCACCTGAGGTCAGGGGTTTGATACCAGCCTGACTAACATAGTGAAATCCCATCTCTAGTAAATACAAAAAATTAGCTGGGTGTGGAGGCAGGTGCCTGTAATCCCAGCTACTTGGGAGGCTGAGGCAGAAGAATCACTTGAACCTGGGAGGTGGAGGTTGCAGTGAGCTCAGATTGCTGACACTGCACTCCAGCCTGGGCAACAAGAGAGAAACCCCATCTCAAAAAAAAGAAAAGAAAAGGAAAGAAAAAGAAAATGCTGCTAATGAGATCTTGGTCCTATAACACAAGCAGGTGTTTCTCTGCCAGGAACATTCAGTAAATGTCCGTTCTCAGTGCCTCCTATTGGGATGTTAGCCCATTTTAATGCCCACATCAGTAAATTCACACTCTAGGCCTAGAGACGAGAAGTCTGGGATTCGTGGGGGAAGGGACACGTGTCAGAGAAGGAGTGCAGACAGGAGTCTGCCGGAAGCTCCCGGAAGTTTGGAAGAGAAGACACCAGGAGTCTTTGAAAGGAACGGGACAGGGACTCAAATCTTGCTTCCACATTTATAAGGCTATTGAATAACCTTATATAATTTTCTATATCCTGTTGTTGACAATGCAAAGTTATATAAGTCCTGCTGTTGGTAAACGACATCCATATCCCGTAAGTCATTTAGATTTTAATGTGAACACTTGTGTTGTTTGTTGTGATTTGTCTTTAGTCACTGAATTGTACACCCCGTCCCAGCTGTGTGCTGTTATCTTCATCAGCCTTTCTTTCTTTTTTGCCTGTTTTACTTTTAGTGTAGATGTCTTTAAATAGAAAAACAGAGAAAATTTTAAAATGAACTTCCATATGCCCATTACCCAACTTCAACAACTCACAGCAGTAGGAATTTTTCCCACCCACTCCCATCCTTGCTCCAGATTATGCTGAAAGTCATTCCCCAATATTAGATCATTTCATCTGGAAATATTTTAGCAACATGTACTTTTTTTTTTTGAGACAGTTTCGCTCTTGTTGCCCAGGCTGGAGTGCAGTGGCACGATCTTGGCTCACTCCAACTTCTGCCTCCTGGATTCAAGTGATTCTCCTGCCTCAGCCTCCCGAGTAGCTGGGACTACAGGCACCCCACCACCACACCCAGCTAATTTTGTATTTTTAGTAGAGACGGGGTTTCACCATGTTGGCCAGGATGGTCTCGATCTCCTGACCTCAGGTCATCTGCCACCTCGGCCTCCCAAAGTACTGGGATTACAGGCATGAGCCATCATATCCAACCCTTACTTCTTAAATATTAAAAATTAAGAATAGAATCACATCAATGTATTTATATATGTACTCCAGTGTTTCAGGCAAATAAAATGCAGAAGTACTCTCAGAAGCCAGCTCACAACCTTGGATCACCATTTCACTCTGCAAGCAGAAGGAAACACCAGCCCAGAAAACTACCTGTTGATTCTCACAGGCTTTCGTCACTAGTACTTCCTCCCAGTTAGAAGGGCATCAATAGCTGTGGCCATACTGGGGTCTAAGGAGCAGGGACTGGGGCAGAGGCAAACACAATAGCACACACCTGCGGATAAGGAGCAAACAAGAAGCAGAGGCAGCCAGGAAGAGACATGGAGAAAGGAGAAGGAGGCAAAACAGTGAGTCCACAGAGCTGGATCTCCGTGTACAGCTCAGCCAGTGTGGACAGGCAGAAGGTAAGGAAAGAGTTCTGTGATGCTGGGTGAAGGGAGTTCTTGGAGATCCCTGAGCAGAGGCTCTGTGGGAAGTCTGATAGGGGTACCTGAGTAGTTTGCCCAGCCTCATCTCCCCTGTCCTTTCATGGTAGGAGTAGGGAGGCTTGCTTTAGCTCATGCCATGGCAGTCCACAAGTGGGATGTGGACTATTTTTCTATCTTCCCACCACTCCCCCAGACACTGGAGGCTCTGCCTTCCCAATAGACTGTCCTGAAAGTTGATATAGTACCTCCTGCTTGTCATACTCTAATTTCCCACCACCAACCACAGGCCACTGAAACCTGATTGGAATGTAGAGGCTCTGTATGTCAAATAAAGCATGGAAGAGAAAAAGGCAGATGGATTTTTATAAGGGAAACAATTGGAAATAAAAATTTAGCATTAATGTCCCACAGCTTTGAAGGACCTGGTGGAATTGTCCCTCAGCTTCTGCTACCTGCAAGTGCTAGGTAGGTATAAGGAACCACATGCCACATCCCAAAGAAAAGCGTTGTCCTATGGCTTAATGCTAACTGGAATGATAATGTGGTAGTGGCGGTAATGTTGACAGTGGTAATATAAAGACAGTCGTGGTGGTGAGGTGCGTAGTGGTAATGATAGTGGTGGTAGTGGTGATGGTGATGGTGGTGATGGTGATGGTTGTGATGATGGTGGTAATGGTTGTGGAAGTGGTGGTGGGTGATGGTGGTAGCAATGGTGGTGGTGGTGGTGGTGTTAATGGGGGGTAATGGTGATGGTGACGGTGTTGGTAATCGTGATAATTGTGGTGCTGATGGTGGTGATAAATTGTGGTGCTGATGGTGATGGTGGTGGTAGTGGTTGTGGTGAAGGTGACGATGGTGATGGTATTGATGGTGATGGTAAGGGTAGTGATGGTGGTGATCATGGTGGTGGTGGTGGTGTTAATGGGGGGTGATGGTGATGATGATGGTGGTGGTAATTGTGGTGATAACTGTGGTGCTGATGGTGGTGATGGTGGTGATGGCGATGGTGATGGTGGCGATGGTATTGTTGATGGTGGTGGTAATGGTGGTGATGGTGGTGATGATGATGGTATTGTGGTGATGGTGGTGGTGGTGATGGTATTGTTGATGGTGATGGTACTGGTGGTCATGGTGATAGTATTGAAGAGATGATGATGACGGTGGCAGTTGTTGTGGTGATGGTGGTTGTGGTAATGGTATTGTTGATGGTGATAATGGTGGTGATCGTGATAGTAGTGGTGGTGGTGATGGTGATGGTGGTGATGGTGGTGATGGTGGTGGTGGTGATGGTTATAGTACTGATAGTGGTGATGATGATGATGGTGGCAGTTGTTGTGGTGATGGTGAGTTGTGGTAATGGTATTGTTGATGGTGATAATGGTGGTGATCGTGATAATAGTGGTGGTGGTGATGGTGGTGGTAGTGGTTGTGGTGATAGTGATGGTGGTGGTGGTGATGGTGGTGGTGGTGATGGTGGCGGTGGAGGTGGTGATGACATGAGCAGTTACCATATATCAGGAACAGTTAATATTCATGTCTGTCACTTAAACCTCATAATAACTCATTTTTGAACATGTCCTTATCCCCCAGTGAGTGTCCTACAGGGGTCCAGTGGACTCATTAACCAGGGCAGGACACCAATCAGGATCGGGAGATTTAGAAAAAAAACAAAGATGTTGAGGCTATGATTGCTATGGAGTAAGGGGTTACAACTAGTCTTACAACTAGTTAAACAAGAACTTGGCTGCTGGGTGAGGTGCTCCAATCACATTACCATGAAGAGCAATAGGGAGACATAGATGCTTTTCAGGCACCTGGCCGACACGCTCTATCTGATATTTTTGCCTACACTTGTGGAGTGGAAAAGCAAATGGGATTTCAAAAAGCCTTAATTACCAATCCTGAAGGCAAGGAGACTCACTAAGGGCCACACAGATGGGTAGGAAAAGTTTGCTTTGCTGGGAACTGTATCATTCAACAGTCCCTGTGATTTTCTCAGGAGAGTTTGTGTTTCCATGAGCGCCTGTACCAGGACACATACATTCACTCTGGGGGCCTCACCAGGCAATCCACATTCCCAGATGGGAGTTAATACCTGCCTAAAACACAGACACTCTCCACATCATGTTCATATCGTACCCTCTCATTTGACCTATTAAGCCTCATTTCTTCTAGAAAAGCAGAAAAACAACCACTGGAGTGGGTTGTTTATATTTTTAGAAACCCATCAAGATGAAAATAACCCACAGAGTCCAAAGTGGAGAATCCATAACTCAGACTTTAAGCCTGGAAAAAATCCTATCACCCCAGCTGGCCAACCCTAGCCCAGCCCTGAAATAGACATAAAATTGGTGTTGAATCACATCTAGTGCTGCCATATCCCAGGGAGGCTGCCAGTGTTCTAGGGCTGTGTCGTTCAAAAGGCAACATTGTTGTACAAGGATGCAATAATGATGTAGCTCATGCTAGGGAGACAGTAGGGTAAACAATTGCTGAAAGATATCCACTTGATACAGGGTCCATGACAAAAACATGTAGTAGGAATGAAGCCTAGAAGCACAGAGAACCCTGGAGCAGGTACAGCGATCTCATGGTGTCTTACCTCATCCTTATCCAGAATATGGAGAAATGTCAGAAATGGAGGAATAACTCAGGGTCATTATCCCAAAGTGGAGCCAGTGGAAACCCCTGTACAGAAAATTTCGTGCTGTGATGAGGCGAGCCAGGTCCAATTCTTTGGCGTGAGTCCCTGAGCAGGCTCACAGGTGCCCTCTCTCACAGCAGGCCCCATCTGGGTTCCCTCATCCCAAGGTCCCCTTCAGATATGCTGCCACAGCAGAGTATGTTTGGTGTCCACAGCAACCACTGTGCTCAGCTGCAAGGGACTGAATGAACACAGGTTTTCCAAGTTAGATCTCCCCTAACCCTGGACGCTGGGTGGGAAGACTTCCGGCCAAAGACTTCACCCTGATAATGAGGCTGCTGACACAATGAATGTTTCAAAAACAGCTTCTACCTGTCCTGTTGTGAACTGAGTTTCCGGGTTGGCTGCAGCTTCCCTGGGCTGGAGTCGGAGCAGCCTGTCGACATACGTCAGCCTCTGGTGATGAGCAATTCCGTTCTCAATGAGGTAGTTTAAAATTGACTTCTGCTTGGAGGAGTCCCCACAAACAGGCACAAATGTGGGGGCCCCTACTCAGACAGCAGCATCTGCCAATGAGCTGCAGGGGTCGTTTCCTCACTGCAGGAGCACAGACAGCATAGTCACTGATCAGCTGATGAAACACTGCAGGGTCTCCTGGGACCCAGACACTCTTCTCTCCTTTTTAAGGAGGTTGATATTCAAGACAGTTACTATAGAAAGAAGAAGACTAGGCCGGGTGCGGTGGCTCACACCTGTAATCCTGGCACTTTGGGAGACTGAGGCAGGTGGATCATGAGGTTGGGAGATCGAGACCATCCTGGCCAACATGATGAAACCCGTCTCTACTAAATATACAAAAATTAGTCGGATGTGGTTTCATGCCTGTAATCCCAGCTACTCAGGAGGCTGAGGCAGAAGAATCGTTTAAACCAGGAAGTCAGAGGTTTCAGTGAGCCAAGATCATGCTACTGCACTCCAGCCTGGCGACAGAGGGAGACTCTGTCTCAAAAAAAAAAAAAAGAAAAGAAATAGAAAGAAAGGAGAAGACTAAATCCAGGCCATAGACTATCTGGGATTTTCTGACATTTTCTCAGAAAAGGGCACATGAGATGTCACGTTGGGATGACATCGGAGCAGTTGGTTCAGGGGACTGTGCAGTTTCCGGTTAATCAAGTGCTAGAGATGTCCCTGGCACAGTGTGGCACAGTGCCAGGACAGACTGATATTAAGACAGACATGTCCAAAAGGACCTACAAGCGAGGGTGGAGGCACTTTGAAAGTTAAATTTTGTAAATGCGTGCATGCTAAGGAGGTAGTACTGGAATTAGGGGACTGAACCAGGCCGGTTTCAGACAATGAATGCAAACTTGCAGTGGTAACCATCCCTGTAAAGTCAGACTTTTTTTTTAAATTTTTTATTTTTTATTGCATTTTAGGTTTTGGTGTACATGTGCAGAACATGCAAGATAGGTGCATAGGTACACACATGGCAGTATGTTTTGCTGCCTTCCGCCCCTTCACCCACATTTGGCATTTCTCCCCATGCTATCCCTCCCCAGCTCCCCCCGCCACTGTCCCGCCCTTATTCCCCCCAATAGACCCCAGTGTGTAGTATTCCCTTCCCTGTGTCCATGTGTTCTCATTGTTCATCACCCACCTATGAGTGAGAATATGCGGTGTTTCATTTTCTGTTCTTGTGTCAGTTTGCTGAGAATGATGTTCTCCACATTCATCCATGTCCCTACAAAGGACACGAACTCACATTTTTGATGGCTGCATAATATTCCATGGTGTATATGTGCCACATTTTCCCAGACCAGTCTATCATCGATGGGCATTTGGGTTGGTTCCAGGTCTTTGCTATTGCAAACAGTTATATAAGCACATCTCTGCATTAGGTGAAGAGCACGTCTAGCCAAGAGTTTGTTGAAGCTTTGCCGGGTGCGGTAGCTCACGCCTGTAATCCCAGCACTTTGGGAGGCTGAGGTGGGTGACATGGTGAAACCCCGTCTCTACTAAATATACAAAAAATTAGCTGGGCATGGCGGCGCATGCCTGTAATCCCAGCTACTCAGGAGGCTGAGGTGGGAGAATTGCCTCAACCCAGGAGCCGGAGGTTGCGGTAAGCTGAGATCGTGCCATTGCACTCCAGCCTGGGTAACAAGAGCGAAACTCCGTCTCAAAAAAAAAAAAAAAAAAAATATATATATATATATATATATATATATATATATATATATATAAAGCCAAGAGTTTGTTGGAGCCTTTTCCTCAGCACCCAGCCCTAACATTGCCCAGTGCCTGTCTTTGTCTGTTTGTGAAGCTATAACAAAATACTATTGACTAGGTAGCTTATTAACAGAAAGTTGATAAGCCGTCGTGCCTTTGGAGGTCAAAGCGATTGGTGAGTTTTTGACCTCCGCAATGTCAGCAGCGGTCTTTGGACTAACAATCTTCCAGGCTGGCCGGAGTCTGCGGTTCTGTGGCAAATGCCAGTCCCTAGCTCTACAGGACCGCTCAGAGGGTGCTCCCAGGGCTGGGAGACTGCATGTCCAGCCTGTTCTACAGTTTCACAAGCACTCCTTCACTGTCTTCATGTCCGCTCTGCTCAAAAGCTAGACTTATTCAGAGAAGAAGCACATTCATTCAGCAAGAATTCAGCTCCTTCTCTCTCTCTCAGCATGCATCTCAAAGATGTCAGCTTTATTCTGAATGGGAAGAGTCCTTGAAAGGCTTGGAGGAGAGAGGAAATACTGTTGGACTTATATTTTATTTTACTTGTTTTTCTTATTTTTGAGATGGCATTTCGCTCTTGTTGCCCAGGCTGGAGTGCAGTGGCACCACTCAGCTTACTGTAACCTCTGCCACCCGGGTTCAAGCCATTCTCCTGCTTCAGCATCCCAAGTAGCTGGGATTATAGGCATGTGCCAACACGCCTGGCTAATTTTGTAGTTCTAGTGGAGATGGGGTTTCACCATGTTGGTCAGGCTGGTCTTGAACTCCTGACCTCAGGTGATCCGCCCACCTCAGCCTCCCAAAGTGCTGGAGTTACAGGCATAAGCCACCACTCTCGGCCTTGGACTTGTACTTTAAATGAATCATTCTGCAGCTATGCGGGGAATAGACTTATGTTGCATAAGGCTGGAATCAGTGAGGCCAATAAGGAAACGGTAGCCAGGATTTAGGGGAGAGATGACCATGTCTGAGCTCGGTAGGATGGAATCAGTACCTTGACAAAAGCCCAAATTCTCATGTGTTTTCTTTGAAAGGAGGGATGCTGGCACCGACTGAGGCTGTGAGTGGCAGGGAGGACTCACAGGTAACATAAAGGCTTTGGGTCTGAGGCACTGGTAAAAGGGGAAGATGGAGGCAGTACTGGCAGAGTAGGCTCAGGACAATCTAAAGCCAGAGGTGCCTAACAGGGACCCGCGTGCTGTTGTGGAGTAGGCATCTGGATGGGGGCATCTGAATATCGAAAGACAGGTCCACATACATTTTACATTCCCAATACAAGTGTGCCTGAACCCAGGAGGGTTAATTTTACATGCAGAATAAAACAATGGGATTTTTAATACAATTGAATATTAGTAAATGCTTTGGTAGTTAAGTGTAATCATTAATCACTAGAGGGCAATATACATTAATTTTCTGCTATGTAACAGTCTTAAAAAGAAGGAATTGCTAGGCGCAGTGACTCACACCTGTAATCCCAGCACTTTGGGAGGCTGATGCGGGTGGATCATGAGGTCAGGAGTTCGAGACCAGCCTGGCCAACATGGTAAAACCCCCATCTCTACTTAAAAAAAAAATACAAAAATTAGCTGCTTACGGTGGCGCTCACCTGTTGGGAGGCTGAGGCAGGAAAATTGTTTGAACCCAGGAGGCGGAGGTTGCAGTGAGCCAAGATTGTGCCACCGCACTCCGTCTCAGAAAAAATAAATATATAAATAATTTTAAAAAGAGAGAATTAAAGCAAGTCTGACAAAATGACGGAAAAAAAAAAAAAAAAAAAAAAAACAGGCTGAAAGGTTGAGGGTTCCAGCCCAGAATGGCATTAGCTCTTTAGAGGCTGACGTTGATGGTGCTGGCGTCTCCATGACGGGAAGGTTTATGTCAGGCACTGCACACAGGGTGACTGAAAGCTGGTGCATTCAAAATGAGTGAGCAGGTCATTGTTTACTCAAGTTGGACCCACTCTTTACTTACTGTATTTGCCCAAACGGCAGGTGAAATGTGCACTCTCGCTTCTGCATGAAGTAATGTGCATATCAGTCAACTCCAAGGGAACTTGGCCAAGCATGGCCCTTTTGTCCTTGGGAAAAGGCGGCATAAGGTCATGTTGTTCCTAAGGGACCGGGGCTCCCTTTGATGCGCACTTCACCTAGTTACAATTTGCTAAAGAAAGCAAGCGGACCGTACAAAGGGCAGCACATTCCCAAAGAGAGTTTTCACCTCAGAGGCCACCAAGCCCAGGGAATGAGTAACCCAGAGTGGCGCAGTAAGGGGCAGGCTCCACCTGAGTTAGCACAGGCAGCAGTGGAGAGAAGCAAACCATCACAGTGTGATTTGGTATGCATGGGGACGGGGATGGATGAGGCTCATTTATGCAAGCCCCGGGTGGGGACAGAGAATGCCCAGCCTTGCACTCATCCCTGAGACACTGACCTCCAGCTGTGAGTAGCAGCCCGCTCAGCCCTGCTTGCCTGTCTCTGTTAAGATCAGCACATCCCACGGAAGTTGCAAAACCACCAATACCTACCAGGGGTCACAAAACCACCAATACCTTTAGACACCTTGGAAATTGAGGGGAAAGGGCAAATGCTGTCTCATTTGTCTCATCAAGGCTTGACCCAAAGCCTTGATGTCACCTTTGAGTCCTCCCTGCGTCTCACAGCCTCAGTCGGTGCCAGCGTCCCTCCTTTCAAAGAAAACACATGAGAATTTGGGCTTTTGTCAGGCCTCACAGGGCACCCATGCCCTCTCTCATGCCCTCTCTCAATTACCTGGAGGAAACTTACCTTCATGAACGAGGAAGAGGACTGAGGCAGGATGCATTTCATCCAACTCATGGCTCTATGTGCCAGGATGCAGCACCTACGTTTACATAACGAGAAAAGGTGTGAAAGGAACTTTTGTTCCATGGAGCATTGACCCGCCCACACCATGGTCCCATGGTCCCGTAAGTGCCCATCCTGTTTACTTGGTCACTGCTGTACTGATGGACAGCCATCTATGGGGACAAAGACAGACCAGGGGATACAAGACTGTGCTGGACCAGGGGAAGAGTTGCCTCAGCCATCTGGGGATGGGGAGGAGACATAAATCTCTGAATCATTCTTTAGGTGGCTAAGGTCACTGATGGAATGAGGACACAATGAACCACATCCAAGGGGTGGGAGGGAAACCGAAGAAGAGGTGAAGGCAGAGGCTGGGAGAGTCATAGTGGATAGGACAGTGTGGGGTGAGGAGCCCACAGACGGGAGAGACTCAGGATAGAGGTAAACGTTTAAGAGAGTGGGGCAGGCTGGTCCTAAGAATAGAAAAATCAGTTAAGTAGAATCCAGCCACTAGTGGGAACAGACATGATCCAAGGACTGAGATCTAGGAGCTTCGGGGTAAAGAACTACTATGTGAATTCAATAAAGAAAATAACGGAGTGGTCAGAGAGTGGGAAGATCAGGAAAACCTAGCTTCATAGGAGGAGATGGAGGAGGCTGTTTCAATGAGTGCACCGCTGACGATGTCCACTGCCAAAGAGAGACGAAGGACATTGAGAGTTTAACAAAAGGCCGCTGGGGCCTCATCCTCATTCAACTTTTTGTTTCACGTGTGAAGTTTTGGTAGAGCATAGGGGCATATATGATAGGCACTGATGAGGAAAGGATCCAGAGAAAAACAATGCTGGGGAAAAAAGGGCAGGTCCCTGGCCCTGGACCTGTGCCCACAGACCTCTGTGAGAACAGGTATTTCTGTTTTCTTGCCTAAATGTTGCATTTCCCACGACCATCCTGGCCCACCATGCCCCCATCCTGTGCCTATAAAAGCCCTGAGACCTTGTGGGCAGAGACACAAGCAGCTGGACATCAGGAGAAACTCACTGGTGGAAAAGCACGCCGACAGGTACTGCAGATGCTGGCAGGCTATTGACCGCGGAACAAGACAGGGTTTGGCTGCGGTGGTCAGAGCAGAGCCCAGCCTCTGAGCAGCCTCACCTAGGGGAAAACCACCACCTTCCCACTCCATCCCCCTTCTGGCCTCCCCATCCACCTTGCTGAGAACTACCACCACTCAATAAAAATCTTGCACCCATCCTCCAAGCCCACGTGTGATCTGATTTTTCTGGTACAGTAAAGCAAGAGCCCAGGACACAGAAAGCCTTCTGTCCTTGCAATAAGGCAGAGGGTCTGATTGAGCTGACTAGCACAAGTCACCTACAGACGGGTGAACTGAAAGAGCGCCCGTAACAGCCTCCCACTGGGACCTCAGGAGCTGTAAACACTCAACCCTACATGCTGCCATGGGGTTGATGCTCCCCACAACCTGCCTGCATGCTCCCCCTAGAGGTTTGAGGAACGGGGCACACCCCCCACCGCAAGTTCTGCGAGGGAGATGAGGGAACTTTTCCTGTTTCATCTAGACCAAAGTCGAAGCAGTTGAATAACAAAAGGAAGGAACTAAGTTGACCAAGCATCGCACTGCTCTGATTAGGATAAAGGATTGTGTCTGGAGTGAAGGTGCATGGCCATTTGTATGTGACTTCTCAAGGTTACTTTGCTTCATATCATCTCAGCTCAGGGTCTTATCCTCAGCTTTTCAAGTAGAAATTCAGCTCTTTCTGTGAGCCTGGTACTGATTTGATTACAGACAATGATTCACATTAACTAAATTCACGCACTCCAGATGTACAAACCAGAATATGGATTATGATGAACATGAGTTATAGGGAAATGCAATTCTCATAAACACATCAGAATGGCTAAATGTAAAGAACTGACAATACCAAGTGTTGACAAGAATGTGGATCAAATTGATCTCTTATACTCTGCTGGTAGGAATGTAAATTGGCACATCCTCTTTGGAAAATGGTCAACAGCTTCTAAAGCTAAGGACATACCTGCTCTATGATTCAGCCATTGTATCCCTAGATATAACACCACCAACAAATGTTCATACCTACCCAACACACATAATAGAATGGGCATAGCAGCTTTATTCATAATGGCCAAAACTGGAATCAACTCAAATATGAATCAAGAACACTAAATTGTAAAGCATTCATACAGTGGAATACTGCATAGCAATGCAGAGAACAAACAGCCACTATCTGCAATGCAAGTACGTGGAGGAACTCACAGCAAAAATAGGCTGGGTGCGGTGGCTCATGCCTGTAATCCCAGCACTTTGGGAGGCTGAGGCAGGCGGATCATCTAAGGTCAGGAGTTCAAGACCAGCCTGTCTAACATGGTGAAACCCCATTTCTACTAAAAATACAAAAAATTAGCTAGATTTGGTGGCATACACCTGTAATCCCAGCTACTTGGGAGGCTGAGGAAGAAGAATCACTTGAACCAGGGAGGCAGACGTTGTAGTGGGCTGAGATCACACCATCGCACTCCAGCTTGGGCAAGAAGAGTGAAACTCTGTCTCAAAAAAAAGAAAAAGAAAAGAAAAGCCATACACAAAAGAACACAGTGTTTCCTCTTCTGTGTATGGGGATAGGGCACCAAGAGACCTTTCAAAGTGCTAAAAATGTTCTGTGTTCAGTATCCTGCCCTATACGGTATGGTAACGCACGCATGCACATTTCTAAAAACTCGAGCAGCTGTGTATTTACAAGAAGTGTACACTTGACAATATGTATGATGTAATAAAAATTAAAAGGAAAAAGAGCTTAGTGACATGATAAATGGAAGTAATAGAGTAAAACAAAGATGGATTCGATGAAAACCAACATTTTTCATCTAATAAAATCTTTGTTTTATTCTACAGCTGTGCTAGATTAGAAACAGCTTCTGCTAGCGAGGGCTTCTGACGTAGTGGGGAAATTCCATGATTTATCTCCATGAGTTTCTGTTATTCTGTTCCTGGTACCTAGAAGAACTCCTGGAACATAGTAGGCACTCAATAAATAGGTTGGTAATCAACAAATAGGATTATTACACTAAAGCCACCCTAAAGGAATATCTCACAGGAGCAAAACTTTGATATTAAGACTTGAGTTTAGGCCAGGCCCAGGGGCTCATGCATGTAATCCCAGCACTTTGGAAGGCCGAGGTGGCAGACCACCTGAGGTCAGAAGTTTGAGACAGGCCTGGCCAACGTGGTGAAACCCCATCTCTACTAAAACTACAAAAAGAAGCTGGGCATAGTGGTGCGTGTCTGTAATCCCAGGTACTCGGGAGGCTGAGGCAGGAGAATCACTTGAACCTGGGAGGCAGAGTTTGCAGTGAGCTGAAATTATACCACTGCACTCCAGCCTGGGTGACAGAGTGAAACTCTGCCTTAAAAAAAAAAAAAGGCTTGAGTTTAAACAACAGTAGAAACAACAGCAAAACAGCACTTCTGTGGCTCTCACTCTCCCTCTCCGTATATTTCTTTATTGTTTAATGACTATATCTTTTGCGGTAAAGTTGAGGTTCATATGTGCGCCTTAAATACAACTTGCTTCAATTTTTATGAACCTGATACGTTTACAAAACTTTACATGCTAAATTTTAATTCAATTAGGAAATCCTGGATTTTTGCTAAAAATCAAGATGCCAAAACGAACAATAGAAAATTGAAACTACTCTAAGTAATGGATAAGGCGACCATTGTCACACTTCACCTTCGTGAAACTTGCCTAGCAGGAAGAGTGTGGAAACTTGGATAGCAAATCCTCACAGGTTGCCAGTTTCTGTTTGTTACAGGAAATGATTATTGAACACACAGTATAGGTGGAATAAAACCCAAAGCAAGTTTTCTCACATGCTGAAAAACATCTTACTCGATGACACAGCACCCTCCAATAGGCTGTGAAATGTCTCTCCATGATCTGAACTAGCGCACTGTCACATCACAGGCAAAAGCCACTTTTTTTTTTTTTTTTTTTGAGACAGAGTTTTGCTCTTGTTGCCCAGGCTGGAGTACAATGGCGCTATCTCCGCTCATCTCAACCTCCACCTCCCGGGTTCAAGCGATTCTCCTGCCTCAGCCTCCCGAGTAGCTGGGATTACAGGCACCTGCCACCATGCACGGCTAATTTTGTATTTTTAGTAGAGACAGGGTTTCTCTAATTGGTCAGGCTGGTCTTGAACTCCCGACCTCAGGTGATCCGCCCACCTCGGCCTCCCAAAGTGCTGGGATTACAGGCATGAGCCACCGCACCCAGCAAAAGCCACTTCTACACGTTATCTTTACTTGTCTATTTTCTCCAGCTCCACCATTCAAATTATAAAAACCCAGCATCCACACCTCTGCTGTCAGCTCAGGAACATCAGGGACACTGTCATCTGCAGCAGGGATATAGGGTTGGCAAATAGGTCTCATCTCATGGAACCCTTATGTTGAGGAGCGTGAGCATCCCACTGGCAGTGGTTCCACAAGTGGGCCACATCCAAGTTCCACAGGAAGTATTGCATGATGAGTTAGTGCTGCCTGGAAGAGACGTGGAAGAGAGGAGGGGGCGCTAAGAGCGCCACCTCTGGTACTCCCTGGTAGTGCAAAGAGGACTGCACTGGAATCAGGTGAGGTAGCGCTGATGACATTACAGAATGATGCCACAGAGGAGGTGGATGGCTAGTTGTTTGGGATCCCTTTATCATTTTAGAGTCCTCTCAGTTCAGGATCTTTACACCAGTCTTCAAGTGGAAGTTGTCATGTGTGTGTGTGAGCCCAACAGTGATCTGTTTAAAGAAACGAATTCCCATTAATCGAATTCACAAGAGGCCAGTGTAAAAACCAGATATCAACTTCTTAAATCATGTCGCGCTGTATCAATATCCAGAGAGATAGAAATCATATCCAAGAAGATGTGTCTTTTCTTCTGTTGGAAAAATTATACGGAAAACAAATTATAACCAGAAAAAAAATGGGATCAGAGGCAGCTGATCAGTCTGAAGGCAGAGCCCATGGAGTTGACGTGGCCTAAGGCCACTCTTTCCCCTGGGGAGGCTAAGCTTGCTAATTGGAACACTGTCTCCTCTGCACAGAGCTGGAGAGATCTGACTAAGTTTGACCCCATGGCATCGCTTTGTAGACTCTACGAAAAGCACTCCAATTGCTTCTATTAACCCTCTTCGCACAGAAGTTAACAGGCCCCAGATTTCTGTACATTCAGACGTGTCTATCCCTCAGGACAATTTCTGTAGACACACAGGTTCATACATTATGTGCTGATTTTACTTGCCAAACTGTCAGGATATCACTTGCAAGTTCTTAGGAGAACCTCACAATAGCAGAATCTTATACTGTCCACAATTTCTGGTTTAATCTGACACTAGCTTTGGGACTTTGAGCAAGTCAATTCATCTTTTTGGACCAAAGCTATGGAATCTATAAAATTTTAGCATATAGGGAGGGATATAGACAAGATGGCTTCTTGAGGCTACTTCCAACCTGAGATCAATGACTTGAAAGAGCCTAGAACTGTTCACACAGTACAGCTGGGATTTGCACAGAGACCACTAGGGCTGTGGGCTGTTCCTCTTCTTGGAACAATTCCCTGTGAGTTTTCTGTTCAAACTGTTTTAGGAGTCAGTTAAGTCACTAATACATTTCTTGCTATACAATAGATTCTTTTTTTTTTTTTAGAAGAAGTCTCGCTCTGTCTCCCATGCTGGAGTGCATGCAGCAACACAATCTCAGCCCACTGCAACTTCTGCCTCCTGGGTTCAAGCGATTCTCCTGCCTCAGCCTCCCCAGTAGCTGGGATTGCAGGCATATGCCACCAAACCTGGCTAATTTTTGTATTTTTAGTAGAGACGGGGTTTCACCATGTTGGTCAGGCTGGTTTCAAACTCCTAACCTTGTGATCCACCCGCCTCAGCCTCCCCAGGTGCTGGGACCACAGGCGTGATCCACCATATCCGGCCCCATGTAATGGATTCTTCGATCAGTTTGGCAACTAATAGTCTACAAAACTTTGCTGCTTCATAACAGTTATATAAGGTATTCGTTATTGTTTATCCCTCCTTTATGATTAAGAAAAATCACAGCAGAAGTTTTAAGTGAGTGCCTTAGTTTCCGTTCCTGAAAATTACAAGCTGTGTGTCAAACCAGTCTGACCTCAACTCCAGTGCTTCTGCTAGTAAACAACATCCATACCCTTCAGTTCTATTTGCCTCTTTACAATTTCACAGGGCATTGCAGCTCAATTTGTTCATGTAATGCTCTTTTAATTCAGTATGATCAGTATGTACAGCAAGCAACATTTAAACACAAAAAGACATAGGCCCAGCGCAGTGACTCCTGCCTGTAATCCCAGGACTTTGGGAGGCTGCGGTGGGCGGATCTCCTGAGGTCTGGAATACTAGCCCAGCCTGACCAACACAGAGAAACCCCATCTCTACTAAAAAAAAGTATAAAATTAGCTGGGCGGGGTGGCACATGCCTGCAATCCCAGTTATTCAGGAGGCTGAGGCGGGAGATTCACTTGAAGTCTGAGGCAGAGACTGCAGTGAGCCGAGATCGTGCCATTGCACTCCAGCCTGGGCAAGAAGAGTGAAACCCCGTTTCAAAAAAAAAAAAAAAAGGATGCAAACAATACAAGACATTGGTATACATTCCACACATCACTCAGAAGCAGGGCTCTCCATTCTAGGGAAACATTTGCTAATGGAACATGCAGTGGTTCCCCGGCCCTATGCATCTGGAGTTTCCGGAAGGGAAGGATGCCAAGGCAAACTTGACACCAGGGATCCCATACGTTCTTCCTCACGGGCTGAAACTCCACACCTGCCTTCACAACGCACAGCCTGCCTATCCTTTTCCTTATTTGGAAGGTGCTATCATAGCTCAGACTTGAAATACGAGCAGCCCTGCTACTGGACAGACTGTATCGTGTGTCATGGGAACATCAGATCCAGAGATACTGGGAGTGCTTATGTGCTCATGATGCCGTAAGGCTGAATTTATGAATCTCCAATGTGGAGACCACTGGGTCTTTCAATGCACATACATAGGGTCAAAGAAAAGCCAGTCAGGAAGTGCTGCCCCAGCAGTTATGGCTGAATCAAGAAGCATGGTAGGAAATGTTTCCTCTTCTTCACATGTCATGAATGTAAACTGATTGGTTCATTAATAACTACTCCATCCAATCAAATCTATTTCTCTTTTCTTTGGAAATGTGCCTGAATTGCATCTGAGAAAGAGGAATGGAATTTAATTACTACATCTTGGACCAGGGAAGTCAGAGATCCCATGCCCTGTTATCTTCTCAAGTTTTCTTCCACCGAAAGGAAAAGAGAAAGAATTTATAACGTGCCCATTTACAAATACAGGTGAAAAATAAAATTTTAAAATGCATAATGGAGTGTCTTTTATAGTGATATGGCCATGGGTGATGTGAATACCAGATTTGCTTAACCCTCTACATTTGAAAAGAATTAACGTACCCCAATGGTAACAATCCTAGCATATAACTTCTTATTACAAAACAGGCTGTAGTTGCCCAAACCAGGATTGGTCTGGGAATGAGTGAGGTCTGAGATCATAAAAACCTTCCTCTGTACTGTGAGGAGCTGCAGACAGGGCTGTGGAAAGGAGGTGGAGGCCAGCGACCATCATCTGCGAGGTTTTCTTTTTATCCTTTGCTTTCAAAGTAAAAAAATTGCCTAATTTTTTGATTATTAATATTATAGGAGAATATTTATTCACATGAAAGATAATTCATCTAAAGGAGTATAAAGAAAAATATTATAACCAAGTTTTTATTATAATCTTATTCTTTAAAGTCTCCTGGACATTCAGAGTCTTTGCATCTAATGGACAGGCTGCAAGAAATAATCCAAACTGTCTCAGATATATTCAGCATAATACAAAGGTTTTTAAAATTTTTTGCACTTTTAATTGCTGATTTTTTTTTTTTTACAGTCTTGTTCTGTCACCCAGGCTGGAGTACAGTGGCATGATCTCAGCTCACTGCAACCTCCGCCTCCTGGGTTCAAGCAATTCTCATGCCTCACCCTCCCGAATAGCTGAGATTACAGGTGCCCACCACCACATCCAGCTAATTTTTGCTGAGATCAGGTTTCACCATGTTGGCCAGGCTGGTCTTGAACTCATGGCCTCAAGTGATCCACCTGTCTCAGCCTCCCAAAGTGCCGGGATTACAGGCGTCAGCCACTGCACCCAGTCTTAATTGCTAATTATTTCATATACCAACATAACCTTCAATATAACCAATTCATGTAATCCTCAGGGTGGGCCCATGAGGCCAACATTTTTGTTCTCCTATGTTATAGTTGGGAATTGCGGCTCCAATGAGGGCCTTTTGCCCATAGCCCCCCGTCTGCACTGAGGTGTTAGCTCTCAGTAATAGCTTCACGCTGGAAGTAGCACCCAATTGTAAAAACATTTTAAGGCTGAGCGCAGTGGCTCATGCCTGTAATCCCAGCACTTTGGGAGGCTGAGGCAAGTGGATCATTTGAGGTCAGGAGTTCGAGACCAACCTTACCAACATGGCGAAACCCTGTCTCTATTAAAAATATAAAAATTAGCTGAGCATGGTGGTGCATGCCTGTAATCTCAGCTGCTCGGGAGGCTGAGGCAGGAGAATTGCTTGAACTCAAGAGGCTGAGTTTGCAGTGAGCAATCTGCACTCCAGCCTGGGCAACAGAGCGAGACTCCACCTCAAAAAAAAAAATCATTTTAAGATTAATATTTTTTAAAAAAATCATTAATTTGGAGAGTCTGTATTATTGACTGAACCATAATCACATTTTCCAACATTTATTAGGCACCCTGCATGGATGACTGAATGAATAAACTTTCAAACAACTGAAGGATGGATGAATGAATGAACCATGCCTGTTTCCTCGATTTGATCACTTGAAAATGTCTATTACAGGGACAGCTTAGTTTCAGCACTGAGAAGTGAAGAAGCATGAATCTAGCCGATATTTTCAAGTAATTTTTAAATAACTTTTTAATTTTGTAAAAGAGATACATATGCATTATATATATATATATCGAACAACACAAAAATTTTAATTTTATAATCACCACAATTCCCACTACCAGAAATAGCGTTTTCAACATTTTGCTGAACTATTTTAAGTCTCTCCACATATTGTTGAACTATTTTAAATCTCTCCACATATGTAGGTATACACAAATGGGATCATGCCTTCCAAGCTATAAAAGAGGCATAATGCATGTAATATAATTTCAAGAATTCATTGAAAGAATTTCAGATACAAAAAGCCTTATTAAATGACCAAGATACTTTGGGCCAGCTGCAGTCACTCACACCTGTAATCCCAGAACTTAGGGAGGCTGAGGCGGGGATGGATCACCTGAGTTCATGAGTTCAAGACCAGCCTGGCCAACATGGTAAAACCCCATCTCTACTAAAAATACAAAAATTAGCTGGGTGTGGTGGTGCACACCTGTAGTCCTAGCTACTCAAGAGGCTGAGACAGGAAAATTGCTTGAACCCAGGGGGTGTAGGCCGCAGTGAGCTGAGATCGTGCCTCTGCATTCCAGCCTGGGGAAGACAGCGCAAGACTCTGTCTCAAAAAAAAAAAATTACCAGGATACTTTGGCAGTGATCATATTTCGATGCTAACATATTATTTCAGCCTGAATCCTAATCATATATGCAAATTATCTAATGGGAATTTACTGCGAAAACTATAACATAACACAAGAATTTCCAATATGCAGTCGTTTGTTAGAGGTTGTTTTGATGTTATATTAGACATTAAGACTGTAACGAAGTGCAGATGGTAAGTTGAAAAGGAATAATCTAATATTCTTTGGAATTTCCAAATAGGCATCATGGACTAGTATTAACAAATTTTGAAAACCAGCTTGTTAGCTGCAGATGAAATGTCTATATTAGGCTCTAAAGAAGTGAGTGCAGCCGAAATCTTGTAGCAATGCCTCCTGACCCCTTTCCTAATTGTTCTCTCTTTCCTTTGCGGGTAGAGGCATCCTTGCTTTTATTTTTATTAAGTTTGGTTGATTACTGTGGGAAAGTCTGGACAGGGAATTTGGCATATTTCTTGCTTGGTGGATGCTTGAATTCTTTCAACTCAGTGGGTGCACAGAGCAATATACAAAGAAGGAGGCTTAAAGGTTGATGACTGCAAATGTGATAAGAGAAATGCAAATTCTGCCAGGCTCATGTGTCAGCCTACTGCATGTTGACACTTTTCTGTATGATCTACATGAATAGATGGAACTTGGGAATCACCTTTACATGTGAAACAAAGCAAAACTATGCACTCTGATCACCTTCGGCGGATGTCGCCATGAAGAGTTGTTCTGCCCCCTGGCTGGAGCCTCACCCCTCTCAAATGAGCAGTCTTCTCCCTTGAGACAGACCAATCTCCTTGTACACTCAGAGAGGATGGCAACCAGCACACAGCCCAATGGGTCCACCAGACCTTTAACACCCATCAGATGGCAGAGTACCTGAGAACAAAGGGCTTTTGTGGGTCGGTTGGAACCATCTGTGAAATACTCCTCACAGCTGCTGTCCACATTCTAGTTTTCTCCCTCCATGGAAAGTGAGAGAAAAGGAGATGCTCAGCTGGCAATCATATGACTGAGTAGCAGGGCTTTCTTTGCAAGGTGAGGAAGCGGCATCTCCATGGTCCAGCCTAGCAGGAGGGTCATCAGAATCACAAGCCCATGACAGAGGTGTGGGAGATCACCAGGAAGTTTCTCTTATCCATCTGGTTCACTTGAGATTGACAACCATCTCCCTCCTCACCCTGCTGGCAAGTGAGTTGATATTTAATATTGCACCATTTCATGCCATCTGCTTGAATGATGACAGCTCATTAAAAAATCCATTGTGGAGCATTGCCGTTCAATGATAAAAAATAGAAGATACACTCAGCTGCTGATTTGGCTATTTTGTCAAAATCTGAGAAAAATTTTACATTGGCCCAAATGACTAATGCTTATTTGTTTTCCTATGTGTGGGTTGTTTCCCTCTCTGAGTTTACAGCTGTTAACATAACACAATCGGAGAACAGAGAAACACCAGAAGCAAAAAACACACACACAAAGCCCTAAGATCTAAAGGCATAGTCTTACTGTCGTGTGAGACCACATTTACACCTTGCCAGAAAGATCAGGATTTGGCCAGGCACGGTGGCTCATGCCTGTAATCCCAGCACTTTGGGAGGCTGAGGTGGGCGGATCACGAGGTCAAGAGATCAAGACCATCCTGGGCAACATGGTGAAACCCTGTTTCTACTAAAAATACAAAAATTAGCTGGGCATTGTGGCGTGTGCCTGTAGTCTCAGCTACTCGGAAGGCTGAGGCAGGATAATTGCTTGAGCCCAGGAGGCGGAGGTTGCAGTGAGCTGAGATTGCGCCACTACACTCCAGCCTGGCGCCTGGAAACAGAGCAAGACTCTATCTCAAACAAACAAACAAACAAAAAACCGAAAGATCAAGATTTATCCTAATTCCAAAAGTCTTTATCAAGGGGAACCTTCATTACCTCTTTTAACAACCTTTACAGTCAGGAAAACTTCGTTCTACTCTGAAAATACGCCCTCTCCATTGCTCTGGATCAATGCTTCTCTACTCTCCAAGCTAAATTAATCCAGTTTGTTAATTATTTTAGCTGTTTTCTGCCACCTTGTACTTAAGCTAAGAAAGACTTTAAAAGGTTGACTTCTGTGATATGTGAATTATATCTTTATTTTAAATGTACAGAAGGTGATCTCACCCAACACACACACTTTATTGATATAAGTATGAATATATTTATATACACTTCTGTCTGTTTAGCTTTCAAAGGAAATAAAATGCATATCACATAAAGATTGTCTCAGCTGGGCGTGGTGGCTAACGCCTGTAATCCCTACTGTTCGGGAGGCCAAGGCAGGCGGATCACCTGAGGTCAGGAGTTTGAGACCAGCCTGAACAATATGGAGAAACCCCGTCTCTACTAAAAATACAGAATTAGCCAAGCATGGTGGTACATGCCTGTAATTTCAGCTACTGGGGAGGCTGAGGCAGGAGAATTGCTTGAACCCAGGAGGCAGAGGTTGTGGTGAGCCGAGATCGTGCCATTGCACTCCAGCCTCCAGTTGCCTGGAAAATAAGAGTGAATCTCCATCTGAAAAAAAAAAAAAAAGTAAAAATAAATAGATTGTCTCATAGCAATGACAAGATTTTTCACCTCTCTCCCGTCTTCTAATACCGAATTTTGGGTTCTCCTACACAACTCCTATCTAGAGCATAGCTTTTTCTCCTTTACTTACACTTAATTCAATATTTTCTACATTTATAATTTTACTTTTTATCTCTATTGACATTGACTTACATGACCTTAAATAATTGATTGATATTTTTCTTGCTTTTGTCATCTATTTTTCATGTTACTGACAAAATCATGCCATTTTTTGCTGAGTATGCCTCTGTGCCATTCACTCTTCCCAGACTAACCTTAAGACGCTCATTTCCACTGTGGAGCTGGCCATGCCTTGCCCTACCTCACTCCATTCAGCCTAGTCACTTTGAGAATCTCTGAGCGCTAGAGCCACCGGGAGCCATCAGTGTCAGCTCTGCGCACACAGATGTCACTTGCTTTCTTGGGCTGCCATTTTCGCCTGTGTTCTTGCTCATCATTCCCAGTCCGTTGGCAAACTGCTGAAGAACAGAAAGCCTTTTCTTTCATTATCATTCTGTCTTTCCCTTAAACTGTTCTCTACCCATAAAGCTAGTCAATGTATGTTTCGGAATTGTGGGAGCCACATTTGCCAAGGTCGATTTGAATTATATCTCTCCTGCAGCCTATTTGTCCCTATCTGGCTCTACGTCCACTGCAAATGTACGAAGCATGCTTTCCATTCCATCTCACCCAGGTCATTGATAAAGCTGTTAAACAATACTGGGCCCAGGTCCAACCCCTGACGAACACCTGTTCTCTTATGCTAGGTATCTCAGATCTGTTGATAGCTACTCTCGATACAGACCTTTGGCAGTTCACTGTGATACTCACAATTCATTTTCCCCCTGGAAACTTACTGGGTCTATCTGGAAACAATGACTTGTTCAAAGGTGTCTCATAATGGAAATTACAAGCAAAATGATAATTATGGACCAACATTTAATGAAATGTTAAATCATTTCATATGTTAAAAAAGTACCATGAGGGTTCATTAGTGTGTATTGCAGTAAGCGACAATAAGGCAAGGAATTATTGCACCAGGGAACAGTGCTGGATAGCACAACCTTCGCCTTCCACTCATTAACAGGCGTCAAGGCTTCTTTACAAGGTATTCATAACGTTCTCGTTGTGATTAACTTCCAAGGATGGTATGGAATTGATAGCTCTCACTAACAGACTCTTTTTTCTTTTTTCTCTCTGACTGTTTTGCTTATTTAATATTCCTTTTCATCTAGCTGCTTATAATTCAAACTTTTTTTATTCAGTGGCTTTTTCTTAGGTGATAACTCCTACCTTAAAATAAATTCAGACAGAAATGGAACTGAAGGTTAGATGAAGAGAACAAGTGTAGCCTAAATAATATCATCTAGAGTAGTTGTTTTTTTTAATTTTATTTTTTGAGCCGAAGTTTCATGCTTGTTGCCCAGGCTGGAATGCAATGGAGGAGATCTCAGCTCACTGCGAACTGCTTCCCGGGTTCAAGCGATTCTCCCACCTCAGGCTCCCAAGTAGCTGAGATTACAGGCACCTGCCACCACGTCCAGATAATTTTTGTATTTTTAGTAGAGATGGGATTTCACCATGTTGGCCAGGCTGGTCTCGAACTCCTGACTTTAGGTGATTCACCCATCTCAACCTCACAAAATTCTGGGATTACAGGCATGAGCCACCACGCCCAGCCTAGAATTGTTTTAACATTGGCTCACACAGTGGGAGAACATCTGCCCGGTGTTCTTGAGAACATCCATAGCAGGAAACTCACAAGCTCTGAAGACTGTTTGACCTTTCTTTAAAGAGCTTTGTCAGAGATCTTTCTTCCTTCACCCAGAACTTTATCCTTGAAGTCCCAGCAGTCTGTCCCAGCCTGAGACACACAGCCACTGCTTAAAAAGCAATATGTGGGCTGCTGAGGTGAAGTGCTGGGGCTGAAGTCTCAACCCTGGGACTAATCGTGTGCGCTTTAACACAGACAATTATTGAACTTCCCAGTTCTTCCTGTAAAATAGAGGAGGAAATCATTACTTTGAAAATAATTGAGAATTGTAAGTCAGTGTGTTTTAAAAAAACTTAGAATATTGTCTGTTACAGTGTAAACAGCTTTAAAAATTCTACAAGTCTATGATATTTTTGCCAAAAATAGTTTTATCTAATTGGGTGAAAATATCAGACAAACATGAGTTGAGAACATTCTACGAAAAACAACAGCCGGCCGGGTGTGGTGACTCACGCCTGTAATCCCAGCACTTTGGGAGGCCGAGGTGGGTGGATCACGAGGTCAAGAGATCGAGACCATCCTGGCCAACAGGGTGAAACCCTGTCTCTACTAAAATATAAAAAACTAGCCTGGCATGGTGGCTTGCACCTGTAGTTCCAGCTACTCAGGAGGCTGGGGCAGGGGAATTGCTTGAACCTGGGAGGCAGAAGTTGAGGTGAGCCAAGGTCACACCACTGCACTCTAGTTTGGCAACAGAGCAAGACTCCGTCTCAAAGGAAACAAAAACAAAAAACAAAACAAAACAAAACAAAAATGAAAAAGGCAGGGCACGGGGGCTCACCCCTATAATACCCGCACTTTGGGAGGCCAAAGCAGGTGGATCACCTGAGGTCAGGACTTCAAGACCAGCCTGACCAACATGGTGAGACCCCATCTCTACAAAAACACACAAAAAAATTAGCCTAGTGTGGTGGCTCATGCCTGTGATCCCAGGTACTCAGAAGGCTGAGGCACAAGAATCACTTGAACCCAGGAGGTGGAAGCTGCAGTAAGCTGAGATTGTGCCACTGCACTCCAGCCTGGGTGACAGAGAAAGACTGTCTTAAAAAAAAAAAAAAAAACCAAAAAAACAGAAATAAGCAACCAAAAACCCATGGAAGCTGTCACAGATTGGAGGAGATGCTGATGACAGGACAACTAAGTCCAGGAGGGACCCTGGTCTGGATCCTGGGACAGAAAGAACACCAGCAAGAAACCTGGTGGCTTTTAAGTACATTTTGTCATTTGCCAGGCTCGGTGACTCACGCCTATAATCCCAGCACTTTGGAAGTCCAAGGCAGGTGGATCACCTGAGGTCAAGAGTTTGAGACCAGCCTGGCCAACATGGTGAAACCTCATCTCTACTAAAAATACAAAAAATTAGCCAAGCATGGAGGCAGGCGCCTGTAATTCCAGCTACGTGGGAGTCTGAGGCAGGAGAATCCCTTGAACCTGAGAGGCGGAGGTTGCAGTGAGTTGAGATCGCCCCCAGTGCACTCCAGCCGGGGCACAGTGGCTCACACCTGTAATCTCAGCACTTTGGGAGGCCGAGGCAGGCAAATCATGAGGTCGGGAGTTTGAAACCAGTCTGGCCAGCATGGTGAAACCTCATCTCTACTAAAAATACAAAAAATTAGCCAGTCATGGTGGTGCGCACCTGTAGTCCCAGCTACTAGGGAGGCTGAGGCAGGAGAATTGCTTGAACCCAGCAGGTGGAGGATGCAGTGAGCCAAGATCGTGCCACTGCACTCCAGCCTGGGTGACAGAGAGAGACTCCATCTCAAAAAAAAAAAAAATCTGTTGTTTAATTATTAGTGTTGTACCAATGTCAATGTCAACTTCCTGGTTTGATAATGGTGCCATTGCCATGTAAGATATTAACATGAGAGGATGCTTGGTGATGACTGCACAAGAACACTCTGTTTTTTGTTTCCTGGGTTTTTTTTTTTTCAATATTTTTGTAAGCCTAAAATTATTTGAAAACATTTCAAAATGCAAAATGCTATTTTTTAAATGTAAAAACAATCTTAAAGTTGTATTTAGTTCTTTTAAAAATTTGCGTCCTTAAAATTATAATGTGTTACATGCCTGAGTTACATGTGTGCCATTTTAAGCACATGCCATTTAGAGAAGGCTTCAGGGAAGGAGAGGACCAAGCACCGATCACCATTTGCTTTGCCCACCTACAGGACACAAATGGTCGTGGCAAGAAGCTTGCCTGCAGAAGTCCCCAGAAAGAAGGGGAGGTGGGCGCTGGAAGCAGCAGGCCTGGGCAGCTTTTTCACAGAGGCTGGATCTGGCAGACACAGAAGGGCAGGGGGTTCCCAGTGGGTAATTAAGACAGAATCCATTCCAACATGTCGTTTTGCTGACAAAAGTGATCCAGTACAAAGATAAAATAGGTTGACAGAGGGGGAATATCGGGGTAGAATTGGAGGAGCAAAGCCGTGGGTGGCAGGAGAGATGGGCCTTAGGAGCAGGAACCCACTAACCTCTTATCGTTGTCAGCAATTGGAAAGGCAGGTCATAGGTGCAGAGGCTGGGTGACTGAGAGAGAGCGACTGGGAGAAATGAGGAAACGCTTTTCTGATTGCTTATGTGTCTTCATGCAGTGATGGCCATGGTCTTTAGCTGTTTTAGAGTTTTCCAGAGAAACAGAGATGATAGAAGATGTGTGTGTGTGTGTGTGTGTGTGTGTGTGTGTGTGTGTGTGTAGGAGCTGATAGATGTGTGTGTGCGTGTGTGTGTGTAGGAGAGAGGTTGATTTATTATAGATATAGGCTCCTGTGGTTATGGAGGCTGAGAAGTGCCGTCTATAAGCCAGAGACCCAGGAAAGCTGGCGTGTGCTTCAGTCAAAGTCCAAATCCTTAGAAGAGGTAGAAGAGGGCAATGGCATAAGTCGAAGTTTGAGTCCAAAGCCCCCAGAACCAGGAGCTCTGATGTCCAAGGGCAGGAGAAGATGGGTGTCCCCACTCAAGCAGAGAGAGAGATAATTTGCCTTCAGTTTGCCTTTTTATTCATTCAGCCCCCCATGGAGTGGATGGTGACTACCCGCATTGACAGGCATTCTGCGATGTGGGACACTGTGGTAGACTGTACTCTCCAGACAGACGCCCTGCAAGGTGGAGCCCGACAAGCCAGGGAAGAAACAAGGGTCAGGAGTTAGAGTGAGCCTCACCCTGAGGCTTTGCTAACTCCAAATCACTGGGTTGTTTTCTTCCACATCATCTAAGATGCATGAACTTGGCTTTTATGTTGCTTTAAATTCATATGATATTTTTTAAGGTGGTCTTGCTCTGTCACCCAGGCTGGAGTGCAGTGGCTCGATCTCAGCTCACTGCCATCAATTCTCTTGCCTCAGCCTCTGGAGCAGCTGGGACTACAGGTGTCTGCCACCACACCTGGCTAATTTGTGTATTTTTAGTAGAAAAGGGGTTTCACTAAGTTGGCCAGGGTGGTTTCCAACTCCTGATTCTAGCTGTGAGCCACTGTGCTGGGCCTCATATGACAATTTCAGACATAACAAGATTTGAAAACCACCAGGCAGTCCACTTGTCCAACTAATCACTGAAGAATGCGCACTCACTGCCTGAAACTCTTTCCCTCGCACCTTGCATTTTTGTGTGTACCTCGAGTGTCCTTGCCCTCATCTTACCCTCAAGACGCTGGGGCTCAGGGCCACTAAGAACCTCACCTGGATCTAATCCCAGATCTGATCATTCTTAGTAAACAGTGTGAAAAGAATAGCATGATAAATACCAAGCACAGCTTTAGTTGGTACCAACTAGGAGATAAGGAATGGAACTCTCGGAACTCACTGGAAGGGACGCAGACCACGGAGGGCTGTCCTGACTTTGGTAAGAACCTTAATAAACAAACAGTAGATTTTTTTTTTTAGACGGAGTTTCGCTCTTGGTGCCCAGGCTGGAATGCAGTGGCACGATCTTGGCTCACTGCAACCTCCGCCTCCCGGGTTCAAGCGATTCTCTTGCCTCAGCTCCTAAGTAGCTGGGATTACAGGCATGTGCCACCACACCCAGCTAATTTTTTGTTTTTAGTAGAGACGGGGTTTCTCCATATTGGTCAAGCTCGTCTCAGACTCCTGACCTCATGTGATCTGCCTGCTTCGGCCTCCCAAAGTGCTAGAATTACAGGTGTGAGCCACCACACCTGGCCTCTGCATGTTTTTTCATTTTGGGGTTATGCGATTTGGCTTATAGTTAGAGGAACAAGAACTTCTAAACTGGACAATTTTGTCTCCAGCAACTTGCTCTTCCAGACATTGAAAACTGGTGGTTTGGGATATATTTGGCCTGTAGATACATAAGGCTTAGTTCGTAGAGTGTTTTTTAAACAGTTTTATTTAAGTATAATTCACATATAATTAACTGCACATATTTCAAGCCCGCACATTGGTAAGGTTTTTTGTTTAGAAAAAAATTTTTTTTTGAGATGGAGTGTTGCTCTGTCACCCAGGCTGGAGTGTAGTGGCTCGATCTGGGCTTATGGCAACCTTTTCCTCCCTAGTTCAAGCAGTTATCCTGTCTCAGCCTCCCGAGAAGCTGGGACTACAGACCCATGCCACCACACCCAGCTAATTTTTGTATTTTTTAGCAGAGATGGGGTTTCACCATATTGATCAGGCCAGTCTTGAACTTCTGACCTCAGGTGATCCACCTGCCTTGGCCTCCCAAAGTGCTGGGATTATAGGTGTGAGCCACTTTGCCTGGCCTACACTGGTAAGTTTTGATACACATTCACACCCATGAAATCGTCATGCACTCAGGATCATGCCCAATCCATTACCCTTTGAGGTGCTCCCTCCCCACCCTTTGCCACAATCCCTCCTCAATTTCTAGAGCCACTCATCTGCTTTCTGCCACTAGAGATTAATCTGCATTTTCTAAAGTTTTATAAAATGGTATTATCTAGCAGGTACTCTCCATATCTGGTTACCTTCACTCAGTAGAATATTTGGAGGATCTTCTATGCTGCTGCATATACAAATAGTTAATTATTATTTATTTTTACTGAGACAGAATCTTTCTCTGTCACCCATGCTGAATTGCAGTGGCAAAATCATGGCTCACTGCAGCCTCTAACTCCTGGGCTTGAGCAATCCTCCCACCTTAGCCCCCAAGAAGCTAGACCTACAGGGGTGTACTAGCATGCCTGGCTAATCTTTTTATTTTTGTGTATGTGGAGACAGGGTGTTACTATATTGCCCAAGCTGGTCTTCAACTCCTGGGCTCAAGTGATCCTCCCACCTCAGCTTCCCAAAGTGCTGAGATCACAGGTGTGAGCCACTGTGCCTGACCTAATTCTTGTTTACTGATAAGTAGTAGTCCATCGTATATACATACCATAATTAGTTTTGCCATTTACCTGCTATACGCTTGTGTTGTTTCCAGTTTGGGGCTGTTACAAATAAGGCTGCTTTGAACGTTGGTCGTAAGTCTGTGTGTAGACATAAAATTACTTTTCTCATGGGTAGAGACCTAACAGTGGAATGGTTGGGTCACATGGTAGGTAAATATTGAATATATTGAATTAACTTCCAAACTGTCCCCAAGTAGCATCATTTTACATCCTAACAAGTTGTGAATGAGAGTTGCAGTCCCCCCATATCCTCTCCAACACTTAGTATGGTCAGCCTCCCTGTTTTTCACTATTCTAATAGGTGTGTGGTAGCGTTTTGTAGTCTTTAATTTACCCTACCAATGAACGAGATTTTCAACATTGTTTCACTGCTTATCATCAATCAATCTATCTTTTGCTAAATATCTCTTCAAAGCTTTTAACCTGTGTTTTTATTGGGTTACATTGCTGCTTGTTAAACGGTTTTGATATTACATATATGATTTTATAGATATACTATGTATTTATGTATATTATATATATATTTTGAATACAAGTCCTTTATTACATATGTGAATTGCCAATATTTTCTTCCAATCTGTGGCTTATCTTTTCATCCTCAGGGTCTTTCAATGAGCAGAATTTGTTAAATGTTCATAAAATCCAATGTGTAACTTTAAATGAATTGGATTTTTGGTGTCATCTCTAAGAAATATTTGTCTAACCCAAGGTGACAAAACTTTTCTTCTATATTTTCTTCTAGAAGCTTTATAATTTTAGGTCTATAATCTGTTGTGAATTAAGTTTTATATATTGCACAAATTAGAATGAAAGCCTTTTTTTAAATGTGGAGTATTCACTTGTTTCAACACCATTTGCTGAAAGTCTATCCTTTCTCTACTGAATTGTTCATTTGTTAAAAATAAGTTTTTTATATAACTGTAAGATTACGTCTGGATTCTTTATTATGGGACACTGATCTATTTGTCTAGCTTTATGCTAATGCTGTATGCTTCATGCAGTGTGCTAACCTCAATTTCTTGGTAATTACAGCTTTAGGGTAAGTCTAGAGATCAGACAATGTCAGCTCCAACATTATTCTTCTTTTTCTATTTCTTCTTCTTTTTTTTTTTTTTTTGAGAGGGAGTCTCACTCTTGTCGCCCAGACTGAAGCAACGGTGTGATCTCAGCTCTCTCTCCTGTAGCCCCAGCTACTCGGGAAGCTGAGGCAGGAGAATCATTTGAACCGGGGAGGCAGAGGTTGTAGTGAGCTGAGATCATACCACTGCACTCCAGCCTAGGCAACAGAGGGAGGCTCCATCTCCAAAAAAAAAAAAAGAAAGACTATTGCAATTCCAAAGGAATTATACATAAATTGGGTTGAAATTGACATCATAGTAATATTAGTCTTCTGACTTGAACATCGTGTGTGTCCCCATTTACTTGGCTCTTGCTTCATTTCCTCTTGAGACCTGTGTTGTAGCCTTCAGTCCTCAAGTCGTGCATATCTTTTGTAAGATTTACTACCTCTTAATATATCATCTCTTATGCTATTTTAAGTAGTATTGTCTTATGAATTTCAGTTTTCTCATTTGTTGCTATAGTATAGAAATAAAATTAAATTTTGATATTAATCTTGTTTTCTGCAATTTTGCTGAAACTAGTAGCTTTTCTTGTAGAGTTTATCAGATTCTTTTACATAAACAATTGTGTGTACTCTTCGTATGAATAAAGGCCATCTTATATTTTACTTTTCAATGTGAATACCTTTTTTCTTTTTTTTTTGAGACGAAGTTTTACTCTTTTTGCCCAAGCTGGAGCACAATGGCACGAGCCTGGCTCACTGCAACATCCGCCTCCCGGGTTCAGGCGATTCTCCTGCCTCAGCCTCTCAAGTAGCTGGGATTACAGACGCATGCCACCACACCCGGCTAATTTTTTTGTGTTTTTAGTTTTTAGTAGAGACAGGGTTCCACCATGTGGGACTCTCAAAGTGCTGGGATTACAGGTGTGAGCCACGGTGCCTGGCCTCAATATGGATATCTTTTATGTCTTCTTACTATCTTATCGGAGTGGCTATAGTCTCTACCATACTGCTAAGTAGAAGTTGTTATGGCAAATATCCTTGCCTAGTTCATAATTCTAGGGAGAAAGTATTCATTCTTTCACCATTAAGTAGGCTGTTAACTGTAGGTTTTTCCTCAATGTCCTTTATGAACTTGAGTAAGTAGTCTATTTCTGATTTGCTGAGTGTTTGATCAGCTATGGATGCTTGAATTGTATCATATTTTTCTGCATTGAGATGATCATACAGTTTTTAACAGTTTATTAATATGGTGAAATGCATTGGTTGCATTTTAAGTATTAAATCAACCTTTGATTTTCATTTAATTTCATTCACAGGATAAATCTGGAGCCCTTCAGTCAATTCCTAGTCTTGATCCAGTTTACAGACCCAGAACTCCTAGAATGTAAGGGAAGCCACATGCACATGAGGAAGAATACTAGTCTACCACTGAAAATTTATACTGTTAATCTTTCTCTCAGTACCCAAAGAGACCAGCATAACCATACAATGGAGAAAAGGAAATAATCGGAGAATCTGGGGACTACTGGATACTGGCTCTGAACTAACATTATTGTTGAGACACCCAAAGCATACCCCAGTGGCCTGCCTGTCAGTGTAGAGGCTTATGGAGGTCCGGTGATTAGTAGAGTTTCAGCTCAGGTCCATCTCACAGTGAATCCAGCTGGGTCCCTGGACCTAACCTATGGTTACTTTCCCAGTTCCAGATGTAGAATTGGAAGAGATGTACCTAGCAGGTGACAGAACCCCTGCATATGTCACCTCTGGAGTGACGGCTATTGCGATGGGAGAAGCCAAGTGAAGCCATTAAAACTGCCTCTACCTAGGTAAATAACAAATCAAAAGCAATTCCAGCCAGCCTGGGAAACATAGTGAGACCCCATATCTACAATAAAAATAAAAATAAAATAGCCAGGCAGGGTAGTACACAACTGTAGACCCAGCTACTCAAGAGGCTGAGGACGGAGTTCGCAGTGAGCTATGATTGAGCCACTGATCTCCAGCCTGGGTGATAGAGTGACACTTTCTTTCTCTCTCTCTCTCTCTCTCTCTCTCTCTCTCTCTCTCTCTCTCTCTCTCTCTCTCTCTCTCTCTCAAAGCAATAATACATTCCTGCAAAGATTGCATTAATTAGTGCCATCATCAAGAGGTTGAAAGATACAGAGGTGGTGATTCCCACCTCATCCCCCCTCACCTCTCCTATTTGGCTTGTACAGAAGACAGATGGGCCTTGGGGAATGACAGTGGATTAATCATAAGCATAACCAGGTGGTGACTCCAATTGCAGCTGCTCTACGAGATGTGGCTTCACTGCTTGAGCAAATTAACACATCCCCTGGTACTGGTATGGAGCCGCTGATCCGGTTTTTCTCATTACCTGTTATTAAAGCCCACCAGAAGCAGTTTGCTTACAGCTGGCAAGGCAGCAACACACCTCCCTGTTCTAGATCAGCTCCCAGCTCTATGTCATAATTTTGTTTGCAGGGATCTTGATAGCCTTTCCCTTCTCCAATACATGACCTGGTTCATGACCTTGGTTATGTGTTAGAGGGTGGGAAACAAATCTGATGAACATTCATTTTGCAAGAAAGGTTTATGGTTAAAAGGAGAGAGAGAGAGAAAATGCAGGGGCCTTCTATAGGTCCAGTGGTGTGGAGCATGCCAAGATATTTCTTCTAAAGTGAAGGATATGTTGTATTTGGCCCCTCCTACAACCAAGACTTTCTTTAGGTGGGAGAGGCCAAATAAAACCATTAAAACTGTTTCTGGGCCAGGTACAGTGGCTCACGCCCATAATCCTAGCACTTTGGGAGGACAAGGCAGGCAGATCACCTGAGGTTGGGAGTTTGAGACCAGCCTGATCAACATGGAGAAACCCTGTCTCTACTAAAAATATAAAATTAATTGGCCGTGGTGGCGCATGCCTATAATCCCAGCTACTCTGGAGGCTGAGGCAGGAGAATTGCTTGAACCCAGGAGGCAGAGGTTGTGGTGAGCAGAGATAGTGCCACTGCACTCCAGCCTGAGCCACAAGAGAGAAACTCCACCCTTGGTGAGACCAAGAAAAAAAAAACTGCTTCTATCTAGGAATATAATAAATCAAAATCAGTAACACACAGCTTGGGCAACATAATGAGAACCCATCTTTACAATAAATTTTTTTTGAAAAACTAGCCAGGCTAGGTGGTGTGAAACTGTAGCCCCAGCTACTCCAGAGGCTGAGGTGGAAAAATCGCATGAGCCTGGTTAGAGTAAGCCCTCTTTAGGCACAACGTCTAAAGGGACTTCTTGGATTTTGGAGGCAAGACATTCCTCATTTGGATGTGTTACTCTGATCTATTTACAGTGTCCCGAAAAGCTGCAAGTTTTGCAGGGCCGGGGAGCGGCAGGGTGGGGGCAGAACAAGAGAAGGCTCTGTAACAAGTCCTTGCTGCTGTGCAGGCTGCTGTGCTGTGTGGGCCACACGACACATCAGATCAGATGGTGCCTGAGGTGTCAGTGGCAGCTGGGGATGCTGCTTAGCCCTTGGCAGGCCCCCATGGGTAAACTGCAGTGCGGACCCTTATGACTTGGGAGCAAGGTCCTGTCTACAGTAACTTCCCTCCTTTTGAGAGACAGTTCTACTCCTGCTGCAGGGTGTCCTTAGAAACTGAACACTTGACCGCAGACCACTACATTACTCTGCAACCTATGCTCCCCATTGTGAACTGGATGTTATCTGGACCACCCAGGTATACTGTTGGTCATGCACCACAGCACCCCATTATGAAATGGAAGTGTTCTATATGTGAGCCCTGAAGACACATGTCCGTTACATGACAAAGTGGCCCAAATGCTCATGGTCCCCACTCTTGCTACTCTGCATTACTTCTCCCAGTTTGCACCTATGGCCTCAAGGGGAGTTGCCTGCAATCAGCTAACAGAAGAAAAGAAGACTCAAACCTGGTTTACGGAGGATGCTGCCCAACATGTAGGCACCAGCTGGGAGTGGGCGCCTCAGCAGGGCAGTCCTCCCTTGCGCATCCCAAATATTTGGGATCGTCCAGTTATTGATTTTGTGATTATTTCTAGTTTAATTTCATCGTGGCCATCCCTCAAGGACAGGTGAGGGGAAACCTTCCCGGGGAGGAGAGGGAGAGCTTCAGGCAATGCACCTTGTTGTTCACTTTGCCTAGCAGGAGAAATGGGCGGATATGCGATCATAGGCCAATTCATGGGCTGTGGCCAATAGTTTTGCGGGATAGCTAGGGACCTGGAAGAAAAATGACTGAAACATTGATGACAAATAACACTGGGAAAGAAGTATGCGGTAGGTTTCTCTGAATGAGAAAAAAGAAAGAACATATTTGTATCCAATGCAAATGTTCACCAAAGGGTAAGATCAGCCAACGGTGATTTTAATAATCAAGTGGAAAGAATGACCCACTCTGTGGATACCGGTCAGCTGCTTTCCCAGGATCCCCTGTCATGAACAACGTGGCCATGGGAGGTATGCATAGGCTCCACAACATGGACTCCCACTCACCAAGGTGACCCGACCAAAGACGCTGCTGAGTGTCCAGTCTCCCAGCAGCAGAGACGAACACCAAGCCCTCAATCTGGCACCACTCCCAGGACAATCAACAGTCCTTTACTCATGAGGAGGCTCCATCCAATCCACCGACGGACTGGATAGAACAAAAACAAAAGAAGGAGGAAGAGTGAATTCTTCTCTCTGTTTAAGCTGGGAAATCTGCCTTCTCCCGCCCTTGGACCTTGATGTTTCTAGTTCTTAGGCCTTGAGACTTGAACTAGAACTACACCACAAGCTTTCCTGGGCCTCCAGCTTACAGACCAGCAGAACTGCGGGGCTTCTCAGCCTCCATGATGGTGTGAACCAATCCCTCCTTACAAATCTCTTTCTATGCACCTACGCACATCGTATTGATTCTGCGTCACTGGGGAACCTGAACTAAGACATTTTACATTAATATTCACAAAGGTCATTGATTGGAGCGTTTTGTTGTTTTCTTTAAATTCCTCTTGTAACATCTTTCTCTGCTTTTGGTATGAGGATAATGCCAACCTCACTGAATTAGTTATAAACTGTTTCCTTCCCTTCAACTCTTCAGAGGGGATTCTGTAGAATCAATAGCATATTTTCTTTAAAGGTTTTGTGGCATTTATCAGTGAAATCATCTGGTCCTACAATTGTTTTCGTTGGAAGATTTTTGTTTTGTTTTGTTGAGACAGAGTCTCACTCTGTCCCCCAGGCTGGAATGCAGGAGAGTGATCTCGGCTCACTGCAACCCCCGCCTCCTGGGTTCAAGCGCTTCTCCTACTTCAGCCTCCTGAGTAGTTGGGATTACAGGCATGTGCCATCACACCCAGCTAATTTTTGTACTTTTAGTAGAGATGAGGTTTCACCATATTGGTCAGGCTGGTCTTGAACTCCTGACCTCAGGATCCATCTGTCTCAGCCTCCCAAAGTGCTGGAATGACAGGCGTGAGCCAACGGGCCCAGCCTGTTGGAAGGTTTCAGATTCAAACTGAATGTCTTCAATAGATATAGGGTGTTTTTTCTTCCTAAGTATGCCTTGGCAATTTGCATTTTCATGAGATTCACCTACTTTATCTAAATTGTCAATTTTGTTGGCATGAAGTTATTGATAATGTTTAGTTCTATCTCTTAATATCTATGGAATCTGTAGTGATTGATCATTTTTATTTATAATATCAGTAATCTGTATCTCTTCTTTTTTTTTCCAACTGAGTAGTCTGCCTAGAGGTTTGCCAATTTTGTTGATATTCTCAAAGAAACATTTTGATGTCATTGAGTTTTTTTTCTGAAGTTTTCTCTATTTTCTATTCTACTGATTTCTGCTCTGATCTTTATTATCTTATGCTTAGCTTAATTTGCCTTTCTTTTTTTCTAGTTTCTTTATGGTGAAAACTGAGGTCACTGGTTTAAGACTTTACTTCTTTACCAATACAGGTCTTTAGTTCCATGCGTTTCCCTCAAATGTTGCCTTAACGGCATCTCACAGAATGTATACAGTTTGTTTTCATTTTCATTCAATCCAAAATAGTTTCTCATTTCCCTTTTGACTTCCTATTTGATCCCTGTGTCAGAGGCATCAGAAGCAGAGCGCCTCCATTTTGAGTGAGAGCTGGGAAAATGCGGCTGGGAATTGCTGGGCTGTATTCCCAGAACGCTGGGTTTTCCTAGCCTCTAGCTGTTTATGGTTAAAGGAACAGATTGATAATGTTTACCAAACAGACCAGATTTGGGAGTGTCCTAATATCCTGATATGTTGAGAACAAAGGCGTTCCTAATTTTGCTTTAAAAATAATATCAATTCTTGCAAAATATAGTAATTGAGAAAATTAATTCTTCATCACAATCCCTTGTGGCAGAGCATACCTGCCCATAATATATATATTTATAGTTTGTTTGTTTGTTTCATTTTGTTGAGGAGGAGTCTCCCTTTCACTCAGGACACAGTGCAGTGGCATGATCTCTGCTCACTACAACCTTTACCTCCCGGATTCAAGTGACTCTCCTGCCTCAGCCTCCCAAGCAGCTGAGATTACAGGCACACACCACCAGGCCCAGCTAGTTTTTATATTTTTAGTACAGACCAGGTTTTACCAGGTTGGCCAGGCAGGTCTCAAACTCCCCACCGCAAGTGATCTGCCAGTCTCATTCTCCCAAAGTGCTGGGATTGCAGGAGGGAGCCCCTGTGCCCGGCCTCTTTTTCTATCCCGTTTATACGAGCATTGTACCTTTAGTGGACACGTTCCTCCTCTTACTTTCAGGAACATCCCACTCTGTTTATGCAGTAGCTGTACTTTTCACTACTTTACTTTCTCAATAAACTTGCTTTTACTTTGCACTGTGGACTCACCCTAAATTCTTTCTTGCAAGAAATCCAAGAACGCTCTCTTGGCGTCTAGATTGGAATTCCTTTCCCATAACACTTGGGTTATTTAGATGTGTGGTATTTTGTTTCCAAATATTTGGAATTTTCCAGATATTGATTTTGTATTGATTTGTAATTTAATCCACTGTGGCCAGAGAATATACGTTGTATGAGTTTAATCTGTTTATGCTTTTCGAGACTTCTCTTATGGCCTATAATATTTTTTATCTTGATAATATTTTATGTCCACTTGAAAAGAACACACATTCTGCTATCGTAGGGATCGAGCACCCAAAACCAAGGGTGCTCTTTGACCTGTGTTTAGAAGAACAATAAACTCTTCATCAGGAAATGTTCATCTTCAGCACGCTCCTCTTCTAGAGGTTAAAAACTGGCAGCCTCCGTGCTTATTTGCCCTGCAGATAAATTTGGTTTTGTTCACACAGAGCATTAAAATATTTAAATAATTCCCACAGTTAAAAATGTGAATGGTTTGCCTGCTAAAATTCTGTCTCCTAAGACCCACATGAATCCTAGCACTTAATGACCAGGCTAGCTGAAACCTTTGTCTGGGCTCTCCTGTAATCCCAGCACTTTGGGAGGCCCAGTAGGGTGGATCAGGAGATCGAGACCAGCCTGGCCAACATGGTGAAACCTCATCTCTACTAAAATACAAAAAAATTAGCTGGGCATAGTGATACATACCTGTAGTCCCAGCTACTCAGGAGGCTGAGGCGGGGGAATCAATTAAACCCGGGAGGCAGAGTTGCCGTGAGCCAAGATCGAGCCACTGCACTCCAGCCTGGAGACAGAGCAAGACTCCATCTTAAAAAAAAAAAAAAAATGGCCAGGTGCGGTTGCTGATGCCTGTCATCCCAGCACTTTGGGAGCCCACGATGGGTGAATCGTGATGTCAAAAGATCGAGACCATCCTGGCCAACATGGTGAAACTCCATCTCTACTAAAAGTACAAAAATTAGCTGGGTATGGTGGCGCGTGCCTGTAATCCCAGCTACTGGGGAGGCTGAGGCAGGAGAATTGCTTGAACCCGGGAGACGGAGGTTGCAGTGAGCCGCAATTGTGCCACTGCCCTCCAGCCTGGCAACAGAGCGAGACTTGGTCTCAAAAGACAGAAAAAGAAGCTGGCCAAAATGCATGAAAACCAAAACCAAGATGGCGACGAGAGTGACCTCTGGATGTCCTCACTGCTACACTCCCACCAGCGCCATGACAGTTTACAAATGCCATGGCAATGTTAGGAAGTTATCCTCTATGGTCTTAAAAGGGCCTGCATGAATAATCCACCCCGTGTTTAGAATATCATCAAGAAATAACTCTAAAAATGGGCAACCAGCAGCCCTCGGGGCTGCTCTGCCCATGGAGTAGCCACTCTTTTCTTCCTTTACTTTCTTGATAAACTTACTTTCACTTTACAGACTTGCCCTGATTTTTTTTCTTGCACCAAGAAACCTCCCTTGGGGTCTGGTTCAGGACCCCTTTCCAGTAACAGGCCCATCCTGAGACAGATTGAACGGTGGTACAAGAGGCAGGGAGGCCACTGGAGGTTGCCACCGTCCTCCAGATGAGAAATAACGAGAGCTTGAAGTATTGGTCTAAACATGGTGAAACTGCTGGGTCACTTTTTGGCCTGGCTTAGTGGGTGGAAGAGGCTGCTTTGTTCTGTGGCTGTAGGCTCATCACTCCAGTTGCCTCTTAGGTATTAGGCAGGTCAGGCAGGCTAAACCAGGTGGCTTCAAATGGCCTTGGGTTTTTTTCCCTTGGGTCTCAAAACATCATCCTTCTATTTATTTTCACCAACGAGGGCTGCCAAGTAAAAGGCAGCCAGAATGGATCCCTCACTGGTTGGGAATTTGGAATTTTTAGATTATTTGTTCTCTTTTCTATATGTAGTAACTAACCACAGTGAAATATGCCAGTATACTTCTTCAGCATATTTGCAGGCAGTTTGGGATGATAAATATTTGAACAGACTCATTTCCGTGTGTGTTAGTTGCTGTTCTGAGCCAAGCATAGGCCAGGATGAGGGGTGGTGATGGTGGCGCTGCATATACTTTGTTTCATTCCTAGCTAAGTATACAGTAACACTTAGAGAGACCACATCTTCACCTGGAATGTGAGTTTCCATTCCTCCCAGTTCTAGAACTCAGAACATGGCCTAGCAAGCTTTCCCTGTAATCTCTTCAAACTCTATACAGAGATTCTCCGGAGAAGGGTAATCCACGTCTCACTGTCCTCTCAACTCCTCGAGCTCCTGTACAACACGTACACACATTTACCAGTGTGACTAAAGTAGACAGACTGATCCTTTACATGTAGAAATAAACATTTAGTCACCTCCTGTACTAATAGGCCTGTGCTGAACCTTTGTGTCACTTTGCTCTTTTTATCAGTGACCTGGACCAATAGCTACTCAAACCACTCCTCCTACTCCAACTACTTGCTGTGTTGGGAGCAATACACACGCACACACGCACACACACACACACACACACACCCCACATACCCACCCATACACACACAGCCCCTCAGTAAAGTAATTAGGATGACCCACGAGACCCAAAACCCCACTGACAAGTGTAGAAGCCATGAGTTTCATCTCTTGAAATATCTGCTGATTTACATTTGCTAAGATAGTTGTGTATTATGTAGCCACCTAACAGTGAAAATAATGACATAGAAGGAAAGGGAAATATAAGGCAACTTTATTCCTTTTCCATTCAGTCCTTCCTTTCTCGCCTGTTGGTAGAATGTGTTTGTGTCAAGAAGTGAAATAAAAACAGTTGAGTACAGGCCAGGCACGGTGGCTCATGCCTGTAATCACAGCAATTTGGGAGGCCGAGGCGGGCTGATCCCTTGAGGTCAGGTGTTAGAGACCAGTCTGGCCAACATGGTGAAACCCCATCTCTCCTAAAAATACAAAAATTAGCCAGGTATGGTAGTGTGTGCCTGTCGTCCCAACTACTTGAGAGGCTAAGGCAGGAGAATCAATTGAACCCGGGAGGCAGAGATTGTAGTGAGCCGACATTGCCCTGCCGCTGCACTCCAGCCTGGGCAACAAAGCAAGACTTCGTCCATCTCAAAATAAATAAATAAAACAAACAAACACCCCCCCCACACACACACAGTTGAGTATGGATAGAGTAAGTTAGTAAGTTCTCACCATCACCTCCTCTTCTTTTCAGTTTCTGGAGCTGGGAGCCTGGCTTCTCTCTCTTCGCTTAATGCTGCAGCTGCACAGGCACTGATCATCTGCCCAGACGCCCTGGCACCGCGCTGCTCCCCTCATACCAGGGTAAGTCCTACTGCCACCCTTAAACTTAACAATGCAGGCAGGTCACTGCCCCTCTGGTGTGGATGAGCCTCTGCCTGCAAACAGGTTTGCTATTTTCTCCTGTTTAGAGAGGGGGCCAGCTGCACCTGGGTTCAGGCAGAGGCACAGAGCCACTAAAAAGTGGACTCATCTCATTCTTCCCAGAATCACTTAAGTACTTTCATTAGTTATGCAAATGTCAGACAAGCAGGTAGCCTTGGCCCCAGGGAGGTGACCACAGCAAGACTGGCTGCGTTTTGCACAGCTGCAATCCATTGACTTGCCCTGGTGGGAGCAGAGCTGGGAGTAGAATGAGAGGCGGACTTGGACCCCTCTGCTTCAGAATCCAAGAATCTACCCTGTCCCACAGCCCTGTCCCCTCATGCCCTGGGGTCTGGTATGTACCCTGAGAAGAGGCCCTGAAGATTGCTAGAAAGAGTTATCACCTGGGACATGTAAAGACAAGCACCCTCACCAGGCATCCCCCAGAGAAGCCTGCCGCCAGGGGCCCGGCACACAAGAGCTCTGGAGCACCCACAGTCGGCAACGATCCGTCGCAGCACTGATGGGCACAGCTCCCTCTGAGATTGGTGCTGAGTGAGGTCTCACCTCCCACCCCATTTAGCCCGTGGGATTCTTGGATCATTGAACAGCGGTGAGGGCCTCAAAATAGAGATAGTTGACTTCTGCCAAAAGGCATGTGATGCTCAGGTGATTAATTGGAAAATCGAAAGTAACACCTACAGAGGAGTAAACATTCCAGAGGTACCTGCATTTGACAGGTCTGTTCCCTGGGGTGAATGTTTAATCTGGAGTGTGGGAAGGGATATTCCTCTGTAGTTTCAGCCTTCCTCCTTACTTTGCTGCATAGTCCCTAACACCTTCCTTCCCTGCTTTGCTGTTGTTTCAATGAGTAAAACAAAAAAGGCCGGGCGCAGTGACTCAAGCCAGTAATCCCAGCACTTTGGGAGGCCGAGGTAGGCAGATCACCTCAGGTCAGGAGTTTGCGACCAGCCTGAAAAAACATGTTGAAATCCTGTCTCTACTAAAAATACAAAAAATTAGCCAGGAGTGATGGTGGGTGTCTGTAATCCCAGCTACTTGGGAGGCTGAGGTGGGACAATGGCTTGAACTTGGGAGGTGGAGGTTGCAGTGAGCTGAGATCGCACCACTGCACTCCAGCCTGGGCCCAGCAGAGCGAGACTCCGTTTCAAAAAATAAATAAATAAATAAATAAATAAATAAATAAATCATACTAACACAGTAGCCCAATGACATTCACAGATCTGATATTTCGTTCTGGTTTTTAATTAAAAAAATAGCCCAAAAGGCCCGCAGCAAGAAGGAAGATGCAATTCCACTGAACACAGCTGATATGCTCAGCAGGGGAAGAGTTTGCCTGAAGAGGACACCCCATCATCTCCAACAGCCCCATCACCACTCAGCTATAGTGTTTTTGACTCAGTAAGCAAGATACAGATGCTCTTTGGAGCAGAAACAGTTATGTACGCGTTTGTTGCTTGGGGGTGATGATTTGCCAATTCAAGGGACAATGAACTTTTGTTGTGAATGCTGTCATGCAAGGTTGCAGAAGCCTCTCCCCTGAAATATTTATTCTAGAGAAATTGAGAAGCCTGTACCCAAATTTCCAACATTGTGAATCTGCAGATTCTTGAAGGTCTCGGAAAATATTTCTGGAGAATATGTTTGTTATATAACTGATGTTTCCTAGGCTACAGTAGCCTGTAAGTAAAAATAATGTCCAACGGTAGTGGTGAGGGAGAATGCTCCTGCCTCTATCCGATTACCTTAAGGAGCTCCAAGCCACTGATGGCTCTGGGACTACCCCAAGGAAGTTCTTCCTGGACTGCACAGACTGGTGCTTCCTTCACAGCTAGGGGCATCCCTAGGTCCCGGTTCTTCAGCTCTCTGTCCTTCGTTGCTGCCAGTGATACTACAATATTATGTCGGGCTGCTGGTGCTAACAGTTGCCCCTGCGGATAAGGCCTTTCTTTTCAACTTCAAAACCCATGGCAAATGAATTCCTCCCTGAGGCTGCAGCTAGGAAAAGCCCAGGGTGACATGGCTCAGCACTGCTCCTTCTTGGACCTGCCGGAACCACAAGAGTCTCTGAAGGCCTGGAGGAGGTCACGACCTGCTCGGTGCTGTGTGAAGCCACAAATCTTCCACCCACACTAATGAGAGCCCCACTGATCCTTGAGCTCCTCCTACGCAACTCCACCCTCAACACCCAGAATGAGCTCCTTCTAGGAGGCACCAGACTCCTTATAAGTTGTGAATCCTGGCAGCCTGTGTTCTCTGTCCATCCAATATGCCTGGACAAGCCTGATGCCGAGAGTAACGTGGTAGAGGTTATGTCAGCTGGGAGCCCTCCTAAATGCTAAATATTTGGGAGGCCAGGAATATAGAACCTATTCCTTTTCTTTCTTCTCCTTGATAAGTGTAGCCTGTAGACTCACTAAAAAGATCAAATTATAATTCTGGGACAGAGGCCATGGATCAACACCAAAAGCCACCAAACCCAAAAACATAAATCAAATATTTAGAATTGTAGTTATATTCCGTCAGCCAATCCCTCCACTCTTGAACCATGTTAAATAATCGATAATTTGTAATATATAATGCAGTATGAAAGACGATATAAAATACTGCTAAAGCCATCTTTGATTTTTTGGAATGACTTCGGAATTGAATAAAACTGAGTAAGTATGAAGGATATATTCTTATTTGTAGATGAATATGCCCTTAACCTTAGTTGACTTCAAACCAGGCAAGTTCTCCAAGGCAAAATTATATATCAAGACGGAACAATCATCTGCTCAGGTCAGAAAATCCTTCTTCGTCAAAACTATGTGGATACATTTTCTGAAGAGGCTCATATTTCCAGAAAACACTGCAAGGAATCCTACACGCAATTGCATAATCCTTATGTGGGTTGAGGGCGTGGGCGGAATGTTACGTAAGATTATGGACGGAACATCTCCGCAAAGAGGTGGAGAAATGCCTCCCTCGACAGAGCAGGATGGGAAGCACAGCTCTCAGTGTGCACGCACTAGGAAGAAAATTATGACAGCTGGTGGCTTAAATAAGAGCTTCATGACAAAGTGACAGGATAGCCAAACCTACACATTCTCCTCAGTTTGCCACTTGGCAGATAGAGTAGCACACATGTGCTGACAAAGGCTAGGTGCTGGGGCTGCTTCTGCCTTGAATCCTTCACGGGAGGGCTGGGTGACAGGCATAGATGAAAGTGATGCGTTTGTACAGTGGCCAAGAATACAGAGTCTGGGGTAAGGTTGCCTGGTATGAATCATAGCCCTGTGTAACATTGGGTGGCTTAAGTTTTCTGATTCTTGATTTTATTTTTCATTTATAAAATGGGGACAACAATAGTACCTACCTTTTGGATCATTTAAAATATAAATGATTAGAGTTATCAATGAGTTTAGTGCATCGCACCTAGGATATGGTCCTTAAAAATTCACTATTAATAGGCCCAGTGTGGTGGTCATGTCTGTAATCACAGCACTTTGGGAGGCTGAGGTGGCTGGATCACCTGAGGTCAGGAGTTTGAGGCTAGCCTGGTCAACATGGTGAAACCCCATCTCTACTAAAAATACAACAATTAGCTGGGCGTGGTGGGGTACCTGTAGTCACAACTACTCAGGAGGCTGAGTCAGGAGAGTCACTTGAACCTGGGTGGCGGAGTTTGCAGTGAGCTAAGACTGTGCCACTGCACTCCAGTCTGGGTGACAGAGCCAGACTCCCTCTCAATTAAAAAAAAAAGCAGTCAGCCATAAAAGGCCACGTATGGTGTGGTTCCATTTATATGAAAAGTCCACCAGGCACAGTGTCTCATGCCTGCCTGTAATCCCACCGCTTTGGGAGTTCAAGGTGGGCAGATCACGAGGTCAGAAGATCGAGACCATCCTGGCCAACATGGTGAAATCCCATCTCTACTAAACTACAAAAAATTAGCTGGGCGTGGTGTCACATGCCTGTAGTCACAGCTACTCAGGAGGCTGAGGCAGGAGAATCACTTGAACCTGGGAGGCAGAGGTTGCAGTGAGCTGAGATCGTGCCACTGCACCCCAGCCTGGTGACAAAGCAAGACTCTGTCTCAAAAAAAAAAAAAAAAAGAAAGTCCATAGTAGGTGAATCCATAGAGATATAACATAAATCGTGGTTTCAGGGAGTGGAAGGATGGGGAATGAATGCTAATGAATACAGGATTTATTTTGGTGGTGATGAAATGTTTGAAATTAGATAATGGTGATGGTTGCAGAACTCTATGTACTAAAAACCACTGAATTGAGAGAGGTGAATTTGATGGTATGTGAATGAAATCTTGATAAAAAGAAAGAACTCTACATAAATATTTCTTTGAGTTACTATTGTTAATGACTCCATGTAAAATATGTCCTGTTTAGGAGTTTGAAACCAGCCTGGCTTACATGGTGAAACCCCATCTGTAATAAATATACAAATATTAGATCTCACTATTGCACTTCAGCCTGAGGTACAAGAGTGAAACTCCACCTCAAAAAAAGAAAAACAATTATGTCCTGTTTAAATAATGTACCATCTTGAAAAGAAAGTATTCAATCCTCGCCTTAATGCAAACTTCAAAATATAATGGGGAGAGGGGAAGGCAGGACTTGTGGGGCCCCAAGCCTTTCCTCAAGGGTCTCCTTGGGCTTAAATTCAATAGGTCCTCACTGCAGACCCAAGCTCTTTCACTTCACAGCCGCAGCTCCACAAAATGCCAAGCAGTGTCTTGCCCTAGAGAATTCGCATTTTCCCCGGATTTGGTTTGTTTGTTTTTCTGTTGTTCTTGTTGAGACAGTCTCACTCTGTTGCCAGGCTGGAGTGCAGTGGCGTGATCTCAGCTCACTGCAACCTCCACCTCCCGGCTCTAAGCGATTCTCCTGCCTCAGCTTTCGGAGTAGCTGGGACTACAGGCATGCGCCACCATGCTCAGCTAATTTTTGTATTTTTTTTTTTTTTTTTGAGACGGAGTTTTGCTCTCGTTACCCAGGACAATGGTGCGATCTCAGCTCACCACAACCTCTGCCTCCTGGGTTCAGGCAATTTTCCTGCCTCAGCCTCCTGAGTAGCTGGGATTACAGGCACAAGCCACCATGCCCAGCTAATTTTTTGTATTTCTAGTAGAGACGGGGTTTCACCATGTTGACCAGGATGGTCTTGATCTCTTGACCTCGTGATCCACCCACCTCAACCTCCCAAAGTGCTGGGAAACAGGCTTGAGCCACTGCGCCTGGCCTAATTTTTGTATTTTTTAAAAATAGAGATAAGGTTTTACTATGTTGACCAGGATGATCTCTATCTCCTGACCTCGTGATCCACCTGCCTTGGCTTCCCAAAGTGCTGGGATTACAGGTGTGAACCACTGCTCCTGGCTTCCCTGGGGGGTTGGAGAAGAGGGCTTTGGATGCCAGACTCTCCTACTCCCAAAAACAGACCCCCCACCCGCTGCCCCATGCCACCTCGGCCCAGCTCAGGTGACAAGTACACCTGCCAGAGTGCAATGATGGGTGCTTGGCTCTTGTTTCTGCTTTATGTTCTTTTCAAGGGGCCAGGACTCTCGGTGCATAGTTGTGCAGGGAACTATTCACCAAAAGCAAATGAACAAGTCTGAATAGTGAGAGTTCCGTGGATTGATTGCTTACCAGCACCAGGCACCACCGCAAGAAATGTGCACACTTTATCCCATGTCATCCTCCCTCTGGGCCTGGTGAGTAGGCACCATTCTTACTTCTGGGAGGCAAAACTGTTGTGCCATCACTTGCTCACTTGTTGAGGTATGTCAGCTTTGAAAAGTTGCAACCATAATGCTTTACTTTCTAAATCTGTGTTCGATTGCATGGGCTACGGTAACGAAATATCACAGACTGGGCGGCTTAAACAACAAAAATTGATTTTCTCACAGTCCTAGAGGCTGGAAGTCCACCCTGGAAGGAGCGACCAGGGTTGGTGAAGAAAGAGAGAGAGCTCTGCTGTCTTCCTCTCCCTGCAAGGACACCAGCCCTATAGGATCGGGGCCCCACCCTTATGACCTCACTTAACCTTACTCACTTTTCTAAAATTTCTACCTCTAATTACCCTTATATTGATTACAGTTACAGTTTCTACTCTTTACGGTTATAGTGAACCTAGGCATTTTGAGAGGAAATAATTAGGTCCATAACACATTCAAACTAAAGATCCTTTTGGTATGTAAATTTGCATTAATCCTATGGTGTGCTTTATTTATTTAAAAGATCCTTACAGTTTTGTAAGATTCCGGCCCTTTGAAATCTGGATCCACCCCTGAATATTCTCATTTTAGAGAGGAGGAAACTAAAGCCTAGAGAGAAGTAATTTGCTCTCAGCAATATCACCAGTGAGTGGAGGTTCAGGCTGGAAGACGCTCTGTGTGTTTGACCCTAGACCCTTGCTACTCAAAGTGTGCTCCCTGGGCCAGCAGTGTCTACCTCTCTGGAAGCTTGTCAGAAATGTAGACTCTCTGGTCCTGGCCAGACTTGTTGCGTCAGAACCTAAACTTTATTTATTTAGAGACCAAGACTCATTCTGTCACCCGGGTTGGAGTGAAGTGGCATGATCTCGGCTCACTGCAATCTCCATCTCCCAGGTTCAAGCTATTCTCCTGCCTCAGCTTCCCGAGTAGCTGGTATTACAGGTGTGTGCCACCATGCCTGGCTTATTTTTGTATTTTTAGTAGAGACAGGGTTTCACCAGGTTGTCCAGGATGGTCTCGATCTCCTGATCTTGTGACTGCCAGTCTTGGCTTCCCAAAGTGCTGGGATTACTACAGGCGTGAGCCACCACGCCCAGCCCCTACCTTTTAATAACATCTCAAGAAGTATCCACGTTTATGAAGCCCTGCTTAAATGGACTGCCTTCACCTGTGTCTTTGATGTGCTTTCTTCCTTTCATTTTCCCTCCAGAAGAGCCCCTGCTGTGACTGCAGGCACCCACCTCCTGGAGAGCTGAGTGTATGCTGATGGAGCCGTTGAGCCCTCAGGTGTGCCTGGGAGGAGCGGTAGGAGCAAAGGAGGCAGATGGGGTTAGAGCAAGGAGAGAATGTCCTTCAAGTAGCCTCATACCCTGGTCTCAGGACAGCTCCTGCTGGTTGGGGCAAGAGCTGATGCCACCGTAGTCCAGAAGTGTAGCCAGGGCCACCTGTTACAGCCCATACCGGGACACAAGCACAGTGCCTGGGACAAAGAGCAGTGCTCAACTGTGCTCTGTGGATGAAGGGCAAAGGTTCTGCTTTTGTGCATGTTGGAGGCAAATCGTGGAGAGCTGCGGTGTTGCTGCATCTTCTGCAAATCCCTGTTCAGTGACCTCTCAACACCCTAGCTTGAAATCTGTCAAGGAGCGTTCACACTGCAAAAACTGGCAAATGCTAAAAATAGGGCTCTTTTTTTAAAAAAATTAAAAATGCCATTTTTAAGCATTTATCAGCACATCCCTGGATGTTTGCCAAATCATAAAATATAGATCATTTAGTGATGGTCAATATCTGAAAAACTGGCTGAGCACAGTGGTTTAAGCCTGTAATCCCAGCACTTTGGGAGGCTGAGGTGGGCGGATCACTTGACATCAGGAGTTTGAGACCAGCCTGGCCAATATGGTGAACCCTGTCTCTACTAAAAATACAAAAAATTAGCTGGGTATGGTGGCAGGTGCCTGTAATCCTGCCTACTTGAAAGGCTGAGGCAGGAAAATTGCTTGACCATGAGAGGTGGAGATTGCAGTGAGCTGAGATTGTGCCATTGCACTCCAGCCTGGGAAAGAGAGCAACTCCCTTTCAAAAAAAAGAAAAAAAAAAAAGAAGAAAAAGTTTCAATAAGGACATTAAAAAGCACATGCAGGAAAGAGGCCAGGCGTGGTGGCTCACGCTTGTAATCCCAGCACTGTAGGAGGCCGAGGCAGGTAGATCATGAGGCTCAAGACCAGCCTGGAGTTCAAGGAGTTCAAGATCAGAAGTTCAAGACCAGCCTGGCCAAGATGCTGAAACCCTGTCTCTACTAAAAATACAAAACTTAGCCAGGCATGGTGGTGGGTGCCTGTAGTCCCAGCTACTGAGGAGGCTGAGGCAGGAGAATTGCTTGAACCTGGGAGGCAGAGGTTGCAGTGAGCCAGATAGCGCTATTGCACTCCAGTCTTGGCAAGAGAGCTAGACTTTGTCTCCAAAAATAAATAAATAAAATAAAAAAATATAAAACACACACACACACACACACACACACACACACACACATATATACACATATACATATACATATACACACACACAGTAACAAATGCTCAGAAAATAAATCAGGACAAGGCGGCAGTCAGGAACTTGAGTTCGAGCTGCTTTTATTTTCTATTTTGATACAATCTCACGCCATTGCTCAGGCTGGAGTGAAATGTTGTGATCACGGCTCACTGTAACCTCAAACACCTCAACTTCACCATAGACTCAGGCTATCCTCCCTGCCTGCCCCCAGCTGGAACTACAAGGGTGTGCCACCATGCCCAGCTAATTTTCTGTTTGGTAGAGTGTTCTCCTGAGTTGTACAGGCTGGTCTCCAACTCCTGGGCTCAAGACTCCTCCGGCCTTGGCCTCCCTGAGTGCTGGGTTTACAGGTGTAAGCCACTGTGTCCCACTCGGAGTTTCAGACACAGAGGCCAGGAAAGTCTTCCTGGGGAGACCACGGGATAAGAAGGAGCAGGAGGAGAGCACTACGGAGGAGCATCCCAGCCAGAGGCCCTGAGCCGAAACAGCGCTCCACTCAGGTGGAGAAAATGGGAGGCTGGGCTGCAGGGCAGTGAGCCCCAAGCCACCAGGGGACTTCGGAAACCGTTCTAGGTGGGAGCTAGGGAGCACCCAAGATCTGCCAGCCACGGCAAGGACTCACATTTTGCATCCAGACTGGTCTCCCTCCTTCAGTTAATGAGAAAGCAGGGGATCAGAGGGAGGAAGGCTCCGCAGGCCTCCGGATACCTCATCCAGTGACAAGATCTCAAGGAAAGCATCACCTCCAACGCTGATCACCGTGCAGGCCTGGCCTCTTGCTGGTCTTTTACTCGAGTTATTGAAACCATATGAAACTGCCACTTTTATAGGCCAGTCCATCATACCAACCAGGATCTGGGAGAGTGAAGGTGAAGTTCGACACATCAGGGACCTCTGGCTGGCTTGCTCTGGGCCCCGGGGTGGCCGGCAGGACCTGTATATCTGCCCGCCAGCCCGCACTGGAGTGGCAGAGTTGTGCCACAGCAGCGCCCAGCTGATCAGGAGCATTAACCCAGAGCGACTGAGTTGTTAGCAAAGCGAGGCCGCGCTCCAGCCCATATTGTTTCTGAATCCATGGGACCCGGTGGGCCCCCTAAATCTGCATTTCTAACAAGTTCCCAGGTGTTGCTGACGCTCGCGGTAGGGACTCCCACTTTGCGACCCCACGCACTAGATATCTGTTGCTCGGATAAAGGTCAGAGAGCGGCGCCGGACACACGCTTCTCACCCTCCAACCTCAGTGCTCCGGCGCTGGTCCGCCCACCTCGCCCTCGCACGGCCTCCAGGCTCCAGGTGGTTCCCCACCCCCAGCTCCGCCCGGGAGGGGCCGTACCCGGGATCCCCTACTCCGCCCAGACAGGGGCGCGCTCCCCGCAGAGTGGAGGAACTGCGAGAGAAGCCCTCTGCAGAGCCGCGGTGTCCGTGCGGAGGCCAGGTGTCAGGGCACTACTTCCTCCGAAGCGTGCGGCGGGCCGGGCCCGGGCTCGGGTCTGGGCAGGCGGGGCGGGGCGGGGCGGGGAGGGGGCGGCGCTCCGGTGAGCGCGGCGGAGCCAGCCGGGGCGGGGGCGCGGCGCACCTTGCTCCCGGCGCCCCCGCCCCGCGCCGCCGCCAGCCCCTCCCCGCGCGCCCGGCGCCTCCGCCCGCCAGAGACGGTTCCTGCCCCTTCCGTCCGCCCGGCTCCGCCGCTGTCCTCCGCTGGCCCGCGTGGGAGGACGATGGGTCAGCGCGGAAAAAGTGAATGAGGGCGGCAGCGGTGGCGGCCGCAGCCAGCGCCTAACTCGGCGGGGCCCGATCACCGCCAGCGCCCCGGCCCCCGGCACCATGGACGCGCCGCGCGCCTCGGCGGCCAAGCCCCCGACCGGGTAAGCGGCCCCGCGGTCCGGCGGGGTGGGGTGGGGCGGGGGCTTCGCGGGGCTCGGACGCCCGTGCCCGCACCTCGCGCTCCCGGGCTGGGCGCCCTCTCTGCTGCCCCAAAGGGTGCTGGTGGTAGTGGTGGAGCAGGTGGTGCCGTGCTGGTGTTGGGTGGGGTGCGGTGCTGGTGTTGGGTGCTGGTGTTGGGTGCTGGTGTTGGGTGGTGGTGCGTGCTGTGTACTTTGGGCGCCCAGGTCGTTGCCCAGGTAACCGTGTCCGGCTAGGGCCGGAGCGCACTTTTCGCTCTGGGTGGCTTGTGTGCCAAAGTCCTTCTAGGGGTCCCCGCCAGCACCGCCCCCATTCAGCTCGGAGCTCCCCTCAGGCGCCCCGAATGTTTGCCCTATGGACGGTGGGGGAGCGAGGGTACTCCCGGCCTTTGACTCCGGCCGCTTCGGTGCGGGCTTGCCCCCAGCCGGAGTTCTGATCTAGTCTTCCCTCCTCCGGCCGCGGCGGCAGCCCCTGGGTCGGCTCTCTGGCGGAGTGGAGGGTAGGGCTTCGCGGCCGCCCGGGCCCCGCGTTCTCGGGAGCTACTTGGATTGCCCGGAGGGTTTCATGGTAACGGCTCTCCCTCCCTGTCTTTATTCCAGGGTCTCACTTGGCAGTGGAAGGGGCGCGCTGGTGGGGCCAGGCCTGAGGCGTAGACCCCGTAGCAGACCCGCGAGCCAGGGCGCCCATCCCTGTCTTCGCGATTCGGCTTCTGCCCAAACCTCTCCCGGTTTCTGTTTACCGTCCCCACACCTTGCGTGCAGGGATTACACGTCACGTTCAGGATTTGATTCGCAGAAAGAGTAATTTCCCTCATACAGCGCGAGCAGCTCTGCTCTTTATCCGGATCCCGCGCCAGGTGCCCGGCATCCCGGCCGGCCGCGCAGGCTGGGCCCGGGGATCGCTCACAGTCCGGGAGGACTTTGTAGATTTCAGCGCGGCGCGCCGGGAACCTTCGACCTCGCTCGCTCCCCTGGAGCACATGTGTATGAGTCTTGCAAATGGAATGAGGGTTGGGGTGAGCCCTGCACCTGCTTACCGAGTGGGCCCACTTTCTGCTATGGCAACTGGACTTGAGGGAGGCAGCTTTGGGGACAACAAATCTTTTTTTTCTTTTACAGTTTTGTCCTACTGACTCACCCTGCCCATATGCCCATAGGCGGACGTGTTGCCCAAGTGTATAAAAGACTTTCAATCGGGCTCTTTTTTAAATTTTAGAGTTTTTCTTTAATGCCAGGAAAAAGTGAGCCAGGTTAGCAAATCAAATAATCCTGAAGCTGAGGAAAGTTAAAAAGAAGTTTTCTTTCTTTCTTTCTTTCTTTTCTTTCTTTTTTTTTTTTGCAGTGCACTTAGCGGTGGTTATGTAATTCTCTTTGAACAAACAAATTCCCCAGAAAGAAAATAAATGTGGGAAGTCCTTTTTCATGGTAATAGGCATTCCAAAATAACATAGGGAAATGTGAAACAGAGGTATCTTTAAATCTGTGGCTTTCATAGCCTATTAAATGAACCTATTTAAGGAGACTGAATTATTTTGTCACTATTACCTTATAAATAAATATGAAGACAGAGAGAACATTTAAAAGGCCGGCAAAACTGTATTCAAAGAGTATCTGTAAAATCCTTGAAGGGAGTCTGATGATAGAAGTGAAAGGACGGACCCTAAGTTCGTGGCACTCTTTTCAGCCTGGTACTGTGTAGCGAGAGGTAGTCGAGGGCTGGCCTTCTCACTGTCTCCCCCAGCTCCGATTGGCCTTCTCATTTGAATGGCAAAGGAAAGCTGAGGATTATTGCTATGGAGAACCTGAAATTATTATTCCTGATGCATTCAGTTCTTTCCCCTCACTCATCCATTGTCCAATTTTCTTGTGTGAACATCTTTGTCCAAGTAATCTAGACATATTATTTTTAACTTCTGTTGTTCTCAATTACTTTGTCATTTTTTAATACTTTCAGTGAAGAAACTTCAAGAAAATACTAATATCCTTATATTTCTTCAGACAAAAATTACATATTTAATAAGAATCAATGTTGTGTTCAAATCTGAGTAAATAAATAGTATTAGGTCTTTGAGTATTTTATATAACATTTAGGTGTATGCTTGCTAATTATAAAGGTTAGATATTGCCATGAAGTGTCTGGCTTTAGCACATTATTGGTGGCAGTCAGAATCTACTGGCTCTTCACTGAGTTTACTCTTCTCTTGCTTGAGGTTAAGGCAGTGTTTGCAATGTGCTTGAGGGAAATTTGTTTTCTATCTGATTCTGCAACTGTTGATTATAAAATCAAACTTTGAGTAAGCCACTGTCTTCCCACCTGATACCAAACTGATATGGTGAAGCTGTGGCTGTTGCTGAAACTACCACTCCTCCTTGTGTTGTATGGAAATAAGCTAGACTGGGTGCAATGAATTAAGGAGATTTCACCCTGTAAAGTGTGGCCTACAAAAGCTCTCCTAGAGGTTTACTGAAGGGGAGATAGGTTGGTGAATGTAAATTCACTGACTCTATGTCTGGCTAAATTATTAATAGGCAGTTATTAGTTATCTTTGTGAAAAACACAAGTACACATTTTTACTTGGATTGAAATTGCATGTTTTTTACTAGGAATTTTGTTAAAACAGTGATGTAGGACTACTTGACTCCTGGGGAAACTGTTCTTTTAGGAAAGAGGCTGTGTGCAAAAACTAGCAAGTTAGACTTGTTGTGAGTTTTAGAGCTAAGTTGAAGTATAAGAATTGACAGAATATTCAGAACACAAATAAAGGCAAATTGCCTTTTGGTGAGGTTTTAAAGTCTATTTAACTCCAGACTTTATCTGTTTACTTTGCGTTTGTCTGAACATCTGTGGGAGCCATCCCAGCAGTCGGCTGTTTAGAACAGTGCTACATTTCCCATTAGATCCTGTATTAATAAAGGACAGAAGAAGGCCTGCTGTTTGGCAGGACAATGCTTAAATTTTTTTTTCCTATGGAGGAAAGACATGTTTCTGTAGAATACAATAATCTCCAATGACATGAAATGTCAAAACAGCTGGTGCATTTGATCAATGGCTGTATTCAAGCAGTTTGCTCATGTAAAAATCCGTGGAAGTTTTGCTAATCAGTTTTGTCAAAATGTGGACTTCATGTAAACATAGCTGTTATTTATTTCTCTGCATAAATTTGTATTTATTTAATCAAGTTATTAGAACCAGAAGAAATTTTAAAAAATAGAAGTGGGTAACTTGAGCTACTGTAGACATGTCAGGACCACACATAGTATTAAGTGTAGAAGGCCTGTGACTCTTGATAGTGACACAGGCCAGCCACAATGACATTTTGTATTAAACCCCCATAAGCATATAAATATTAAGGAAATATTAACTCCACAACCTAATAGGAAGCTTAGGTTTCTAGGCCTTTGACTTTTGGCTAACGTGTTAGAGAAGTGTTTACATTCTTTCAAATGAGAGCATGTATAACTATCTGTTACATAAAACTTTTCCCATTAGATTTGAGCAACAGTTTTTAAAAGATGTTACTTCTGAGGTACTGTTTATTTTGGCAATTCATTTAATAAAGTAAAAGTTAAGGATTGGTTGATGTAATGTAGAGAGTAGGCCTAGGAATTTTAATGTTTTTATAATTATTACATTTGCTAATGAATTAGAAGGGTTGGACATTTCTGTGTCACGATATCACATAGTCTCAGCATTTTTATTATTCTTGGTGGTTCTATGATTAAGATTTGTTATGAAGGTATTTGTTAAGTGTTGCGTCTCTCCTGCTTCCAGGAACCTTGCCTACAGTCCCTCCTGTGATTTCTTGTGACTTCCAGTGCAAAGGCACAGTGGATTATTATTGGGTGGATCCTTGACCCGGGCAGAGTAACAGCCCCCACGTATATGCAGACCTGGATTCTGTGAACTCCTTAATTTGGGATCCAGAGAACGAAGTCATAATGTGTGTTCACGCAGGTGCTCCCGTGATTATTAAGAAAACGGTGATTATAGGATGTATCTATACACTATAATAAGTAGTTTAGGTCTGGAGGCCTTTTTTGCTTTGTTATAAGTTTATAATTAAATTTAATTTTGTAATTTATCTATAATTTAAAAAAGCGAGCATAAATATGTGAGACCAAAGTAGGGTTAATATTTAGATCAAGGACATGTGAATCTGAAATATGGTAACACTTGGTTCTGATTTAGACTTGGACTTAGTAAATACACTAACAGAATTCCTGTATTTATTTACTTGTATTTTTATGTTTTGGTCAGGGAACACATATTCTCGCTGTATCACCCAGGCTGGAGTGCAATGGTGCAATCTCAGCTCACTGCAGCCTCCGCCTCCTGGGTTCAAGTGACTCTACTCCCTCAGCCTCCCAAGTATCGGGGATTACAGGTGTGTACTACCACACCCGGCTAATTTTTGTATTTTTTTTTTTTTTTTTAGTAGAGATGGGGTTTTACCAAGTTGGCCAGGCTGGTCTGGAACTCCTGACCTCGTGATCCACCGGCCTCAGCCTCCCAAAGTGCTGGGATTACGGGCATGAGCCTCTGTCACTGGCTGAGTTCCTGTATTTATTATGTGGTGTTTTCTTACCCCGCTTTGTTCTGTGCCCATCCACATTTAATTATGAAGGTTTTATGTGTTGGTTAATTTTAGTTAGTGTTTTTTTCCAGTTAACTTATACTATAGCTGAACAAAGAGTTGATATTTTATGACTCACTGAAAGCTTTTATATATCTTCATCTTTGTTCTTTTTCTCTACTTAAAGTACTGTATTTGATATTGGCTTACATTCCTACAGAGAGATGTATTGATAATATGAGTTTTTATGCTTTTATGATTTTATTTATTTGAGTTGTAAATTTTAGTTTCCACCTCCCCCATTTTATACTTTGCTGTCTCACTTCCACCTTGTCACTTGAGTGTTTCTGTATTTTTCAGGGCTACTTGCTGGCTCTTTACTCCTGAATTGATGGGTTAGTCTATGTCACTTTTCTTTCATGGTTCCATAATTCCTTATTTTTTCTCTGTCTCTTCCTGGAATAGAATTAAACGGTTTTTTCTCATGTGTTCTTTATATGATTTTCGTTACTTCTTGCAAAACTAAGGTGGTCAGTACTTTGAAGACCTAGTGCTATTTATTCTAGACTAGAGTTCCCTGTCTCCTCTGGTGTGACAATAGACAATGGGTCCCCAACAGTGCATCTATTTCCTGCTGCCTGTCTCAGGGCCATCCCTGTGCTTCTGAGCCAGCCCCTCCAGAGAAAGATGGCTTTCCCCGGCTGGGAGAGATTCTGGTCTCTCTGGGTGTTAGCATGCTTCCCTCTGCTCTCCTCATCGGTGACAAGCTTTCCCTACCAGGGCCTTGTCTTCTACAGCCCAGGTCCAATTAAAGTAGTCCCCCAGCCGAAAATGTTTCTATTCAAAAAGAGAAAAAGCTTCTTAAGCAACTAAGTATATTTTTCATGGATCCCTTTGATTAGACAGATTCCCAGACCACAAATACTTTTGTAGATGCAATTCCCACCTGCCCCACACCAAGTGATTCCTGTAAGAAAAGGTACTGGTTGATTTAGAGAAACCAATAAAGTCCTTATCTCTTAAAAAAAAATACAGCCCTCCGAAGATAAGCCAGCTAAGTCAGGAGTCCTGCCTGGTTGATCGCATCTGTTCTCTCCCAGGTGGCCTGCTAGCATTCACTGCCGAAGAACCTGAATCCTCATGGGGAGCCATTACCTTAGGGATGCTGCCACCTCACTCCAGACAGAGGCTGGTGAGGGCCAGGCAGGGCATCTTTCCCTCATTCACAGTGCTCTCTGCTTATTTGTTAATCCTACTGACTTTCTTCTATGGAAGACGGGGAGGATTAGTGGAAAGAAAGTTGTGTCAGTAACAAGAAGCATTGGTCCCTGGTGCCAGTCGTCCAATGTGAAATTGCCCCCTCTCCGTGCAGCCTGCAGGCCCATCCTGATGGGGCCCCTCCACACTTGCTCAGCTCAGGGCTGTCTGATGACGCTTCTGCCAGGCGCCAGTGTCCTCTGCCAGTGCTACTCGACACAGGTGCTTCTGAACTCTTGACTGGTGACTACTGCAACTAAGAGCCGAGTCTTTCACCTTGTAAAATTTTAATCCATTTAAACTTAAATAGCTGGTGCAGCCAGTGCCAGTGGACAGGGAGGCTCTAGCCGCTGGATTTGCCACTTCCTCACCCCGGGTCTCAGGCTTTCTCTCTTGACTTGGCCTGGAGAGCTTTCTTGCCCCTTTCTCAGAATACCCCCCAGCTCATTGTTCAAACTGTCACACCTCACGCCCTCCCCTGTCCGAAAACCTCCTGTGGGATTTGATTGTCCCTTTACTTGCCCCTCTGACCCACTGAATTCTCAGCTCCCTAGAGTCAGGACTGTTACTTTGTAAGCTTTTGTGTCATCGGTTTGTGGCATGTGATACACAGAACAACCTCTGCTTCCCTCTTGCTGGTGGAGGGAGTTAGATAACATGGTCTTAAGACTCACGTGAGCTCTAAAATCATATGATTCAGCGTTCCCAGAATATTCTAGAGCCCTCTTTCAAAAAAAAAAAAAAACTGTTTCTTAAATTGCTGCTTAAATCTTATTTTTGCCAGCCTGTATGAGAACTGATAGATCAACTGGAACTGATGTGCTTGGACTCAGCTCGCCAGCCACATACCACAGTTTGGTGCAGATCTGGTAGGTGTTAAGAGGTCTTATTTTGAGGAACATAAAGTGGTTGTGGCTTAAAGAGGAGATACGTCTCTCTCCTATCTAAAAGTTCACCTCAGGAGTCCCGGGCTGGTGTTAGGGTGCCGCATTCCCCTGCTGATTTTCATTTGGTGTTTAGTTGTGGCTGGTATGGAGTCTCCATCTGCTCCAGCCTGGCCTGAGGAGGGGGAGGTGCACCCTATCCTTTCATGCTCCACCTGCCAGTCACACAAGTCCCTTTGCTCATGTCCCTTGGCCCAACCATAATCCCATGGTCATTAAAAGAGCAGCTTGGAGGCAGGAGGAATGGAGATCTTAGCCACCATCATGACCCTTACGACTCCTGTGAGGGCCAGGGGAATGGTGGTGTTAAGTGTTCAGATGGGTAGGTGGTTCCAGTGAGCACGTGGTTCTTCTTCCTCCCACCAGGGTCCCGGGAAGGGGTGCCCCTGACAGTTTCTGCCCTTTCTGTAAAACATGTCCTTAGTTTGCTGTGATGCACACTGACGTCCTGGAGAGCTCTGACCAACAGAGCACATGCTTGCCAGACATCCAAGGGGAGGAAGTGACATTAAGACTGTAATCCCAAAGGCCAACAATAACCAGGACTTTGCATCTGCAACGCATTGGGCTGCTGAGGTCCTTTGCTTTTTAGGATGTCTCTGTGCTCCTTGTCCACGCTACGGCCAGCCGCTTCCACTTATTCATAGTGGGCACCATCCTGGAGGAACCTCCAGCCCCAGCTCTTAGAGTGGTTGCACCTGGGAAAGTCAGAGCTTCTTGCTGGTTTGGAGGAGGTAGGCAGGTCGGAGAGAGACCTTGTTAGAGTGGGGAGCATCAGCAAAGCGTTGTCTTATCATACACGCTGTGTGTGGCTTAAGGACTCATAAAACTGGAAGAGGAGAAATACCAAATGGATTCACTTTGCAATTACATGTGGATGGTTTGAGCAATTAAATAAGTAGCAAACTTAGGCTAAGGGACATAATGGGAAAGCCAGCTGTGTGTGTGAGTGTATGTGTGAGTGTGTGTGACTGTGTGTTGGAGTGGAGTGTGTGTGTGTGTGTGTCTGTCTGTGTGAGAGTGGGCGTGAAGTTAAAGCCAACTTCCAGCACTCGGCAAAGCAGCTGATTACCAAATCAGTTCTGGCAGTTTTCAGACTTAATCGCTTGGGAGTTGTGTTTAAAAATAGTCTTGGGTAGGAGGGTTAATGCAGCCAAAGTGTGTACTTTTGTTCATCTGGCTAATTTTTTATTCTGTAAATACAGTTTGGTCGGCTAGAACCCTCTTAATTAAGCGCAAAATCCACTAATGTTCAGTGCACCAACCGTTAGGCTGGAGGGAGCCTGATCGACAGCAGCCAGAGTCTAAACATTTTCCATTGCCCACCTGCCATTTGTTGTCTGTTGTCTGTAGCTACCAGGTAGAATTGGTTTTGGGTGGAGCTGAAAACCTTCTCCCTCTACTCCTGCCTAAACCACTTATTACGGTGATAATGGTTATCTGGAAGAGTGAATTGCAGATGTCTCACAAGAGCCAAGCCACCCAGTTGGATTTAAAAAATGTAAGTTGGGATGATGGAGTCTGAATGTTCTCATGCTGTGACAACCCCCTAAACTGCTACACTTTACCACTTCTCAGAAATACTTGATTGGTTTCCATGGCCTAAGGCATAATCAGAGACTATGTTCTGAATGCAGTTAAATGTGTGAATATCACGATAAACAGCAAAGTCAGGAAACTTAGTTTGGAAACTAGAGTCAACTGAAAAATACTTCAGTTTGGAATATTTCCTTATTATTAGTCCGTTTCTTTTTACTTACCATCATGTTTCATATTTTTGGAATGATAGATTTCTGAAGGGGGGACACAAAAATGTTCTTCACAAAGACTTGCCTTATTTCTGCATTTAAGCCACTAACAGGGAAGACTAGAGCCTGCTCATTGTTCATGGAAGGTCTGGCTCTCCCATCAGGGCCCTCTGACATTGGTAGGACAGCACTGTCCTCTTGTCCCCTCCATTTTGTTTTGTTTTGTTTTAGTTAGTTTTTTTTTTTTTTTTTTGAGATAGAGTCTTGCTCTGTCGCCCAGGCTCACTGCAACCTCCACCTCCCGGAGTTAAGCAATTCTCCTGCCTCAGCCTCCCGAGTAGCTGGGATTACAGGCCTGTGCCACCACGCCTGGCTAATTTTATTTATTTTTTTGTATTTTTAGTAGAGACGAGATTTCACCATATTGGTCAGGCTGGTCTTGAACTCCTGACCTCATGTGATCCACCTGCCTTGGTCTCCCAAAGTTCTCTGATTACAGGCGTGAGCCACTGCGCCCAGCCTGTCCTCTCTGTTTTGCAGGTGAGATTGCCACTCGACTCTGAAGTCTCTTGTCAGTGTCCATGTCCTCATCCTTGGCCACCCTGCTGGGCTGCGCTGAAGCCCGGAACTCATTTCCAAAGCTGTTTTGTGAAAGCTGTTGCTCTGGCTCTCGGGAGGGTGAAAGAAGATGTTACTCTGCTCTATTTCTGAAGCTCCCGAGTGTCTCAGCAGCATTTTGCAATGAAAAGCCAGTCAGCCTGCAGACATCCTTACGACTTATTCCTGGTATAGGAGCTTCATGATTACCTGTTTGATTGTGATAGAACTCACGCGTTTCTCAGATGTGACTCCTGAGACTCCAAGGTGGGATTTTACTTTTTCATACTACATGGTGTGTGACAGAAGAGGACCAAACTCAGCTGCTGTTGAGCACAGAGCAGTTTTGAATTAGCGTAAGGAGTCAAATCCAGATTTCCCCTCCGCAAAGCAAGATGTTCTGCCTTGGTGCTGGCTGATGAATTAATAAACAATGAAAAGCCTTCCCTTTTGTACTGGAGGTTAGCCAGCTCAGTGTCTTGGGCTGATACATTTAACGAAAACCCAGAGGTCTGCTCTGTTCAATAAATGAGCTTCCTTCAAAATAGAAGCCACACAGAACCCAGACCCACACATTTGCTAGTTGTGTTTTCTTTGGGTAACTTTAGACAGCCCTTGCTTCAAGCTGCAAGAGCCTCACTAATGAGCTAGGTGATCCTTTTAGGGCCTCTTCTCTAAAGGTGAGGGGGCCCCGTTGGCCGGGGCGTGCTGGCCAGTGTCCAGGCTTCTAGAGGCTAACACCGTCCAGCAGGGATGAGCTGAGCGTAGGGAGAAGATAGCCCTGGTGCGTGGCACTTCCAAGCCACCTCTAGGTTCATGGTGCCTAATGTCGCTGTGCTTCTGGCACCCTACCCATCTGTATTACAGTTCACACCTCAAGACACTCAGGTGGAAAGCGATGGCCATCTTTACTCATCAAGTACAATTTTTTCCCTCTCAAGACAGAGTCTTGCTCTGTCACCCAGGCTGGAGTGCAGTGGTGTGATCTCGGCTCACTGCAACCTCCGTCTCCTGGGTTCAAGCAATTCTCTTGCCTCAGCCTCCCGAGTAACTGGGATTACAGGCACGTGCCACCACGCCCAGCTAATTTTTATATTTTTAGTTTGAAATGGGGTTTCACCATTTTGACCAGGCTGGTCTTGAACTCCTGACCTTGTGATCCACCCGCCTTGGCCTCCCAAAGTACTGGGATTACAGGCATGAGCCACTGCTCCCAGGCACCTTTTGTCTTTTTATTCTAACTGTGGATCTGTGGAAAATACTGCTTTTTACATGAGGTATCTAGACAGCAACCTCAGAGGAAAATTATGTGTTTGAAATGTTTTCTTGATGTTTACTTTTCATTTTCTGAGTTCAGAATTATACAGTATTCTTATAGTCAGGGGTAAGACTGGGTGCAGAGCCTGATGGGAAATAATGCATGGCTTGTGTTTAAACTGGGCTGGCTTTCATGATTCACCCATGTGCCTGGGAGGGGGATACATTGCATTTGTATAACGTTTTTTTTTTGTGTGTGGGGCAGTGTTTTTATAATGCTCAATATTTATTGCCATGAAAAGGAGTTCTGATTTATTTTAAATAGTGAAAGTGGCATATAACTGAAGCAGATTTTCCACAAGTCTCAGCTTGTGTCCCTCTCTGTTGTGTCACCGTGACATAGGGACCGGCCCTTGCACTATCTAGTGGTGCTGGCATTTGGAGGGGCGGGGGCTGTGCTCTGGGGAGCATGGCTGGTTTGCAGCTCTCTGGGGACTTCTTGGTGAGGGTGTCAACCTACAGAACGTGAGTGGAAGGACAAGGCCCGCACATCTACCCTTCCCCTGAAAGCTGTGTCATTCAGAGGAACTGTTTGGCCGCCTCGTCCCTCATGACTAAGGTGGAGGTGCCTGGACTGCAGGGTTTTATGAGAAAATTAGAGACCAGGAGTCACTGCATCAGTGCACTGCCTGTCAGAGGACAGTTCCTATTGTTTTTCAATTATTTTCTCATTATAAAATATTCTTATTTTCTCATTATTGTTTTTCTGCCAGTATTCCGTCATTCTGCACCAAGAACATATAATAGATGTGAGGCTGTATCCTGACACCTGTTTTTACTAAGACTTGCATTGCCTTTCCAGTAGGAAATATGACTGCTACCGTTCTGTTTTCTTATGGTAGGTAGGCAGCCACTGCCACCTTGATAGGAAACTAACGAGTCTAATGATCTGAAGCGATCTGTCGCTTTAGAACAGAAAACTAGCACTAGAAATATAACAAAAATCATAGCCTGTATTCGTAAGTTGTCTTTCAGTGGATGCAGTAAACACAAGTTTGTTCCAGGACCTGGTGTGTCACATGATGAGGAAGTCACGGGCTGGACAGGGTGGGTTGGAAACTGGGGAGAATGAATGGTGACTCATGTCCCACTGGAAGAGCTTTGTTAGAAGGCTGGAGCCACCTGTGACCCCTGCCTCACCACTTCTAAATAGAGGACATTGTGCTGTGCTGTTTGTGTTACTCACCTAGCAGTGCTTGGATGCTAGGAGGGCGAGACCACAATTTCTCTGTCACACACTTGTGGCTGCCTCTCTCACACCATCACTTTCCAAGCTGACCTTGGTGTTGATGACAATCTGGGACTGGATTATGGCCTCCTGGCTACTGGACCAGCGAGTGGTTTTGGGGGGAGCACTTCCCTCTGAACTTCAGGGAGCTGCCAGTGTTATTCCATGATACTCTTTCCCCATTAAAAAGAATATAAAAATCAATGTCTGAGATTAGTGTTGGCGTGCATGCAGTCAGCAGCCTGTCCCATATGTTCTTTCAGCAGCTCTGCAGACCACTCAGAGAAAAATAATCACATTGAATGACCGCCTTTAAAAATGATGTTTGGGCTGGGCGTGGTGGCTCACACCTGTAATCTCAGCACTTTGGGAAGTGGTGAGCAGCACTTTGGGAAGTGAGGTGGGCAGATCACCTGAGTTCAGGAGTTCAAGACCAGCCTGACCAATATAGTGAAACCCATCTCTACTAAGAATACAAAAATTAGCTACATGTGGTGGTAGGTACCTGTAATCCCAGTTACTCAGGAGGCTGAGGCAGGAGAATTGCTTGAACCTGGGAGACGGAGATTGCAGTAAGCTGAGACCACGCCATTGCATTCTAGCCTGGGCGACAGCACGAGATTCCATCTCAAAAAAAAAAAAAAAAAAAAAAAGAAGTTTGGCTATTAGATAAAATCCTCAGCCAGTCTGTAGACCTACTGGGAGAAGTGTAAGGAAAGGGTCCATACACAACAGATTAGAAGACATTTATACCTTCCCTGTTTGAAGTTGGATCATCAGATAAGCTGAGTTTGGATGCATTTCTGTGTTTGTCACATGTAACATCTTAAGAGCTCGGTAAAATCCCTCTCCCAGGCATGGACACCAGTTGCTTTCACACACTTCCTTGTGGAATAAGTCCATTTTTGCTAGAGGAAAGTAATGATAAATGATGCCTCTGTTTCTGTGGCTCCCTCTGTCCGGGAGAACTGGGGATGCCATGCCATCACCTCTCACCTTTAGTGGGGCCGCCCCCGCATACATGGTCCAGTCAAGTGCGCACAGAGATGGGATTGCTGGTTTTGTATTTTTGTTTCTTTGTTTGTAGAGACGGATTTCGCTGGTCTTGAACTCCTGAGTCAGGCAATCTGGCCGCCTTGACCTCTCTAAGTGCTGGGATTACAGGTATGAGCCACCATGCCTGGCCCGGGATTGCTGGTTTCAGACGGTGGGCTTTCCTTCCACATCCGATCAGGTTTTGTGTCCCTAGATTTTATAAAAGGGTATAAAGCTTTTGTGACTGTCTCCGCATGCAAATGTAAAAGCATGAATGTGAAATTATGATTTATTGTGTTACTTTGTCATGAGGCTTGGGAAAACATCAATGTATTGTATTTTAAAACATTCTAATTTGCGAGGTCCAGGTTTCTACTGCAGTGATAGAACAGTAGCTTGTTTCTAAGCTGGCAGCCCTGTGAGTGGGGTATTGTTGTCATAGTTTCAGCATTACGCTGGGAAGACTGAGCTGGTGATTTAGCACATGCCAAAAACTGAGTCACCACGGCTGTTTGGTTGGGGCTGAGGGGTGAGGAGTCTGTAACACTCTCTGATAACAGTGCTTGGTGCCCTGTATAGTGTCGTCTTTTAAAATGGCAATTCATTATCAACAAGTAAAAATGATCTCAGTTAAATTCCAGTATTATGAAAGCACAATTATTACTAGAATTGTGAATTATTATTATTTTTTTTCTAAGAAATAGGGTCTTGCTATGTTGACCAGGCCAGTCTTGAACTCCTGGCCTCAAGCAGTCCTCCCTGTCTTGGCCCCCCAAAGTGTTGGGATTACAGGCCTGAGTGACCACATCCAGCCCAGAATTGTGAATCTTTAGAAAAAAAATTAATGGTCCTATCAATTTACTTTAGCAGTAGAATTTTTTATCAGACATTAACTGCTGGGAAATGATGGCATCATTGCTTTATTTATGGGACCCCCTCCAAATTTATTATGCTGGGGGTGAGGTGTGGTCTTTGCCCGTGATAGGCAGTCTTCAGGTGATGGGGCCAGGCTGCAAGACCTGCAGCCCATGCTGGGTGACTGCCCTCTGGAGGGGCCAGGACACTGAAGACCTGTCAGAGCCAAGCAGGGAAGAGGCCCCTGGCTCTGACTGTTCAGGAGTGGTGCCTCTTTGAAGCTGGGAGAGGCAAAACTTTCCAGGTTTTGAGCTGGGGGTTGAACACTAGATAAAATGTGGCTGGGCAGAGAGGCAGGCATGGACCAACCACCAGAATGGAAGCCCAAGGATGGAGGAACGCACAGGGCTTCCTAGCACAGTGCAACGCACAGAGCGGATGAAGCTGTGATCCGCTGGAGGAGATGCTGAGGATGGCAGATGGCTTAGACGCCTGGGTCTGTGGCTGGAATGCGTGGCTTGGAAACACGGAGGGGTCAGCAGGCAATGTGGGAGTTTGGATTTTTCCTGGAAGAACTGGGGAATTGGTCTGAGGCCTTGAGCAGAGGAGCAGCTCACTTATGGAGGAAGGTTGTTCTTCGAATATTAGACCGATACCAGGTCTGAGGGAAGCCCAGGAAGAAAGAAGAGAGGGCGGGGACCGGCAGGGACAGCCGGCGGGACAGGATGCAGGCCTGAAACGTGGGGCTTGGCCTTGTCACCCACAGTGCAGCTGTGAAGGGAGGGGCAGTGCCTCTGTGTTGTGAGCTTCTTGCAGAGGTGCAGGTGATGGGGGTCCAGGCAGTTCCCCCGACGGAGGAGCTGAGAGCATGGGCTGTGAGGCTCCTGCCCAGATAGGAAGGAGGTGCAGGGCAGGAGTTGAAGAAGTCCTCCCAAGTATTAGAGCTGAGGGTGCTGCCTGCCCAGAAAAGGATAAAGGATGAACCGTCTTCAGGGGGCTCTAGTCTCAGAGAGGAGGCAGATCTGCCAGGGAGCTGCCGAGGAGGGGAGAGTGGCCCGGGGCAGGACAGGAGGGAGCAGGAGAGGGCCAGCGTCAGAGCAGCAGCCTGCGCCATGGGCGGTGCGTGTATCTGTATCCCACTGCACTCACTCTTCAACTATCTCAGCCTTCGGGGTGAGGGTGCTCTTCCCATTTTAACAGTGAGGCACGTGGGACACGAGATATTAACATGGTGACCAGGGGCAGCCGACGTCAGAGTGAGACTCCGTCCCCACATCTGGAGCCCGTGATCACACAGCCCAGCACACACTCCTAACCCAGTCATGTGCAGCTCAGATATCCCTGGAAAGGATCCCAGGGGCCCGGATGACAGTTGTGAGTCTGAGCTAGAATTGGGGAGAGGGGTGGGGATGGTTTTCCAGGAACCGTGAGTGGCAGGAACAAGTCACCTTCTTGGGAGGTTGCGGGTGTCCCCAGAGAAAGTGAATGCGGTGGCAAGCTTAGTCCTCGGTCCTCGCAGGCGGACCGGCAGTTATCACTTCCTCTCCAGAGCTTCCCGGAGAAGGCATGCTCCCATTTTGCCCACGAGGAGAGCGAGCCTCAGACCGCAGTCCCGTGTCACTTGGGTGGTCGTGTTGGGATGCAGATCCAGGCCGGTAGGAGCACGTGGCTCCTATAACACATCACATGACATGCCGGCCAGGTGTGAGAGCCTTCCACACTTCAATAACCTCAGTTTCAGGTGGGCATGGTGGCTTACACCTGTAATCCCAGCACTTTGGGAGGCTGAGGTGGACAGGTCACCTGAGGTCAGGAGTTCGAGACAGGCCTGGCCAACATGGTGAAACCCTGTCTCTACTAAAAATATAAAAATTAGCTGGGTGTGGTGGTGGGTGCCTGTAAATCCCAGCTACTCAGGAGGCTAAGCAAGGAAAATTGCTTGAAGCCAGGAGACGGAGGTTGCAATGAGCTGACACTGGGCCACTGCACTCCCGCCTGGGCGACAGAGTAAGATTCTGTCTCAAAACAAAAACAAAAACAGAAAAACAAAAATAAAAAACAACCTCCATTTCAATTCTGAAATCTAAGACCAGCATGAGCATATGTAATAGTGAAATAAGGAAGGCGCAAAGGCAGTAGACTGGGTCGTGGGGGTCAGAGACGCATGCGTGTTTACAGGGCCGTGGAGGCCAGCTCTAGTCCAGGCGTGGTCTGTGGACTGGTCTGCAGTGAGATGAGTGCGCCACTGAGAGTGAGCACCCACAAACTTTCCCAGCAGCTTCACATCGTTGCAGCTGCCTCAGATGACCTGTCTTGCGGAGTCATGGCTTACCTGTGGCCCAGAGATCTTTTCCTGCATTATGTTTCTCATCCCCTAGTAGACCTGTATACATAGGTGCCATTCTTGAAGAGGAGGACACGGAGTCTCAGAGAGGTTGAGCAGCTTGCTCAGGGTGGCAGTGCACCCCTGTAGCCATGAAGCCTTGCAGCAGCCTCTCCCTTGGCACCATTTCAGCTCTTCATATGTTTCATTGTTCTCAGAGCAGGACTGCTAGCCTCTTCCCGGGCCCAGGGCTGCAGCACCCATTCTCCTTAGGGAACACTAACTGGGTTTGAGGAGTGCCAGCGTGCTATGAGTCAGTCCCCCTGGAACCCGGACTGATATGCTAGGGATTATGAACCCTTCAGCCCCTTTGAAACCTGTGACTTTAGGGAGGAAGAGAGACAGATAGGAGAAGATAGGTAAAATCTGATATCTCTAGCCTCCATTGATTTACTTTCTTTTCTGTTCCAGCAATATTGAAGCAAAGGATTTGCATAAGTTCTTTGGAATATAGTGCTTTCTAAACAGCCAACACTGCACCTCCTGGGCAGTCAGGCAGTGGACGCAGCTACATGTGACTATTGCTGGCATTCCTTGGTGTCTTAAGCATGTCCAGCCCCAGAGGAGGGGGTGTGTGTGTGTGTGTGTGTGTGTGTGTGTGTGTGTGTGTGTGCGTGCGTGCTCATGGACTTGGAAGGTGCTGTGACTCATCTTTGGGAGGTGTGCTGTGCAGCCTATCTGGTCTCAGGGCAGAAAGATACGAAGTACCCACCAGCAACACCTCCCCTTGGCTTTCCTGGCCTATGCCATTTGTGGTTGAGGGAAAGCTGTTCAGATGGTGCTTCTCTGACTCCATGAAGATTGTGCTGGGGAGAGTCTGGGTGGAGAGTATCTTGGGGTAGAGGAGGAAGAGGAGAGCTGAGGTTTGAGAAGGGGCTTACGTGGCCGGGCGCGGTGGCTCACGCCTGTAATCTTAGCACTTGGGGAGGCCGAGGTGGGTGGATCACCTGAGGTCAGGAGTTCAAGACCAGCCTGGCCATCATGGTGAAACCCCATCTTTAAAACAAGACAAAACAAAAAAAAAGAGAGAGAGAGAGAGAAGGGGCTTATGTGCTGCGATGAGTGGATTTGACCCCAGAACCTCGATATCATCTGTGCTCAAACAAAGTCACTGCAGGTTTGTTTACAGTTTTGGATGGTACAGTATCACGTTGACGATGTGGTTGTTATTAACTACTAAAGTAGTATGGGATTACATGCAGCATGTGGAGTGACAGGGTCGACAGCAAAAATTGACACATTTGCACCATTTTGCAGCTTTTAGAGTCCCAACATCTGTGTATTCATTTGACACGAGACACGCTCATGAGCCTGTGGGGCGAGCATTTCTTTCCCTACTTTTCGGATGGTGAATGGGCCACGTGCCAAATAAGAGCAATGGAGTGGCCTGCCTTGCTCACACCTGCTTTGTTGCTAGGGTGGAGGGAATTTAGGTCCCATATTTGGAAGAGATTAGTATGAAACATTTGTGGTCATACTTTGCAACTACGAGAGGGCAATATAGTCTCGATTGCCTTTTCCCAAAGCAACTTGGTTAAACTCCTAGTGAAGATGCATAAAAAACATGCATTGAGTGGCCTCTGAAGAGGATACTTTTATAATCAAATCCCACTGGTACAAAGTTTTCTAATGGTTGGTTGTTTTATGTACCAAGGGCTGCATGTGGCAGTTTTCTTTATAGAAGTCTGTATTGTTGTTTATATAATGATTTTCAAGGCCAGGCATGGTGGCTTAAGCCTGTAATCCCAGCACTTTGGGAGGCCGAGGTGGGCAGAACATCTGAGGTCAGGAGTTCGAGACCAGCCTGGCTAACATGACAAAACTCTGTCTCTACTAAAAATGCAAGAATTTAGCTGGGCGTGGTGGCAGGCGCCTGTAATCCCAGCTACTTGGGAGGCTGAGGTAGGAGAGTTGTTTGAACCCAGGAGTCGGAGGTTGCAGTGAGCTGAGATTGTGCCACTGCACTCAAGCCTGGGCAACAGAATGAGACTCCTTCTCAAAAAAATAAAAATAAAAAAAGATTTTCAGAATGATGAAAACTTAGGTCACCATGTTTTGAAAACAACAACAAAAAAACCTCAGGTACTGAAAAGTGACCACATTCCACAGTTGGGACTGTCCCAGGTAACACCTGGTGTGATTCCTAATAATGCCCGTCTCACTTACCACATTGCCCTATCTGGGATATAAATGTTATGTTCGCTCATCCTTGATACTGAGTCTCCCTGCAGAAATATGAGGGCGGGATTCTGCCCTGGTGGGTGTTAACCAGGGATGTGCATCCGAATCACTGAGGAGCTTTGGAGTAGAAACATGCCTCAGCTCTTCCCAGGGGCATGCTACCTGGGCCAGCAGGGAGGGGACTCAAAGGAGTGTTTGAAGGCGCACATCCAGCCTTAGCTAAAGATGATCCTTTCATTCATCATTCAGTATTACACCCAGCTAATTGAGTTGAATTGTTGTTCCAGCTCCTAAGGTGGCCAGCCTGGGAGTTCTGTTCAGTTGAAAAGACCTGAATACACGCAGCACGGTCGTTTTCCAGTACCAGAATCTCCTCTTCAAGAAATACGTGTTTGTAAGGCACTTCACAGGGTTTAACCCAGTTGCTTTGGCAAAAGGTGGTCCAGCCCTGATTGCAAGCAAGCTCTCAGGCTATACTTAGCCCCTCCCTGTGAGTAATCAGTAACATCTAAACACTCAAAAATCCTCCCAAGCAAACATCTAGCATGAAACAAAAACTATTTTGTAAAATACTCTCAGAGTCATTTATCTCATTGACTTCCTGCAGTATTATTTGCTCAGAAAAAAAATTATCTTCAGTTGTTGATCAAAAAAAGACATGACATATTTAACTTGTGTAAAATAATGCTTTGGTTAAAAAGCAAACCCAAAAACAAAAGAATAAAAAAGAAAAAGTAAGAAAGTAAATCCAAACTTAATTAAAAAAAAATGGAATCTCTTTGCTTAATCAAACGTCTCCCACGTTAGGACAAACTTTAAGTTAAAATCCTGTATGTACGATTGTCCCTGTGTTGTCTGTCATATTGTTCCACATATTATGAAGGTTTAAATATGAGATGATCCATTTTCTGTTGTAGGATAATTTTAAAATGTAATTGCTTTAATTGGCTCATGATTTTTAAAAACTAAGCATTAATTAAAATTCTCCTGCGTGTTGATATCATGGGCTTCCCTGCTTTGACAGATCCCACAATAAGGGAGAGAGGACTGATCTCTAAAGTCCTTTACAATAAGTGTTATCATAGAGATGTGTGCAAAGTGCTTCATGAACACCCGGAAAACAGGGAGTGGAGCAGCTAGTTCTACTTGTAGGGTGGGGCTAAGATAAGTCAGGTTTATTTTTATGAAATACTTCTCAGAAAATCATTTTGCTGAAGCAGTTCTTAAATATAACACTCCTTCCAGACCTAAGCCACAGCCAGGCCAGATGAGCTGTAAATATCTCCAAGATTATCTTACGGAAATAGACGCTTAGGGATTACTCAGTGAGGATTTTTACATTTTCATTGATCGCTTAGGAGGGTAAAGAGGTATGGAGAAGGACAGACTTCTCTGAGGCTGCCAACACTTGAAACTTTTCAGAAAGGTTAACAAGGAAGCTGAGGAGATTAGGTTGGCCCTAAGTTTTCTTGGGCTTTGATGGCAGTGATTGGACACGTCATTTATAGGGACCTACAGAAGGCCAGAGGCATGGGACAGTTAACGCAGAACGTGAACTGATGGTCCTGGGCGGGTGTTGTACATCTCCTTGTCTCCAGGATGTCCTGTTTGCTTTGCTGGGAATGTCCCAGCCCTTGCAGAGTAGTCTCTGTCAGTGACAACCTTGAAAGGACAAGCCTGCATCGGCGACTCTGTGCTTCTCTAGGTATTTGCAAGAGAATTTCATTGGTTCCAGTTAGTTGGGCATTTTTTTTAGAAAAAATTTAAAAAATATGTTAATTATTATTTTTTAACTCTAAGTATCCGGGATACATGTGCGGAATGTGCAGTTTTTTATATAGGTATACAAGTGTCATGGTGGTTTGCTGCGCCCATCAACTTGTCATGTGGGTTTTGTTCTGTTTCTTTTTGAGCTGAAGTCTTGTCCTGTCACCCAGGCTGGAGTGCAGTGGTGCAATCTCGGCTCACTGCAACCTTCACCTCCCGGGTTCAAGCAATTCTCCTGCCTCAGCCTCCCGAGTAGCTGGGACTACAGGCACCTGCCATCATGCCCAGCTAATTTTTGTAGAGATGGGTTTTCACCATGATGGCCAGGCTGGTCTTGAACTCCTGACCTCAGGTGATCTGCCTGCTTTGGCCTCCCAAAGTGCTGGGATTACAGGCAAGAGCCACTGTGTCTGGACCACCATCTAGGTTCTAAGCCCCGCATGCATTAGACATGTGTCCTAATGCTCTCCCTCCCCTTGTCCCCTACCCCTCACAGGCCCCGGTATGTGGTGTTCCCCTAATTGGGTAACTTTTTTTTTTTTTTTTTTTTTTTTTTGAGATGGTGTTTCGCCCTTGTTACCCAGACTGGAGTGCAATGGTGCGATCTCAGCTCACCGCAACCTCCGCCTCCTGGGTTCAGGCAATTCTTCTGCCTCAGCCTCCTGAGTAGCTGGGATTACAGGCACGTGCCACCATGCCCAGCTGATTTTCTGTATTTTTAGTAGAGATGGGGTTTCACCATGTTGACCAGGGTGGTCTTGATCTCTTGACCTCGTGATCCACCCACCTCGGCCTCCCAAAGTGCTGGGATTACAGGCTTGAGCCACCGCGCCCGGCCGGGTAACGTTTTTTAAAATAAACAACTTGGATAACTTTGACCAGATGATACCAGTAAAACTTTAAATTCTATATAAATGGAGCATAGACCATGTGTAAAGACAATGCTAGGTCTACAGGGGGTACAAAAACATGCCTATATTGCTGGACCCCAAGGATGTCATGGTTTAGTTAGAAGCTAGCAATATCAAGTACAGAAAATTATTAAATCTCTACTTAGAATTAAGACTAAAGTAGTTCTTTTTTTTTTTGAGATAGAGTTTCACTCTTGTTGCCCAGGCTGGAGTGCAATGGTGCGATCTCAGCTCACCGCAACCTCCGCCTTCAGGGTTCAAGTAATTCTCCCACCTCAGCCTCCTGAGTAGCTGGGATCACAGTTGAGCACCACCATGACTGGCTAATTTATGTTTTTACTTTTTTATTTTTAGTGGAGATGAGGTTTCACCATGTTGGCCAGACTGATCGCAAACTCCTAAACTCAGGTGATCCACCTGCCTTGGCCTCCCAAAGTGCTGGGGTTACATGTGTGAGCCACCACACTGAGATGCTTTTTTCTGACATGAGTCTCACTCTGTTGCCCAGGCTGGAGTGCAGTGGCATATCTCAGCTCACTGCAGCCTCTATCTCCCAGGTTCAAGCTATTCTCCTGCCTCAGCTTCCTGAGTAGCTGGAACTATGGGCATGTGCCACCATGTCTGGCTAATATATGTATTTTTGGTAGAGGTGGGGTTTCATCATGTTGGCCAGGCTGGTCTCGAACTCCTGACCTCAAGTAATCTGCCTGCCTCAGCCTCCCAAGGTGCTGGGATTATAGGCATGAGCCACCTCGCCCGGCTTAAAGCAGTTCTTGACTCTTGAAAAACTTAGGCAAATAGCTACAGACTGAATGCCTGTTGCTTATATACTGGGAGCACTGTGCATGATCCAGCACCCCTTACTGAGCATGGGATGACCTGGGAGCACTGCATGTGATCCAGCACCCCTTACTGAGCATGGGATGACCTGGGAGCACTGTGCATGATCCAGCACCCCTTACCAAGCATAGGACGACCTGGGAGCACTGTGCGTGATCCAGCACCCTTACCAAGCATAGGACGACCTGGGAGCACTGTGTGTGATCCAGCACCCCTTACCAAGCATAGGACGACCTGGGAGCACTGCATGTGATCCAGCACCCCTTACCAAGCATAGGACGACCTGGGAGCACTGTGCGTGATCCAGCACCCCTTACCAAGCATAGGACGACCTAGGAGCACTGTGCGTGATCCAGCACCCCTTACCAAGCATAGGACGACCTGGGAGCACTGTGCATGATTCAGCACCCCTTACCAAACATAGGACAACCTGGGAGCACTGTGTGTGATCCAGCACCCCTTACCAAGCATAGGACAACCTGGGAGCACTGTGTGTGATCCAGCACCCCTTACCAAGCATAGGACAACCTGGGAGCACTGTGTGTGATCCAGCACCCCTTACCAAGCATAGGACGACCTGGGAGCACTGTGTGTGATCCAGCACCCTTACCAAGCGTAGGACGACCTGGGAGCACTGTGTGTGATCCAGCACCCCTTACCAAGCGTAGGACGACCTGGGAGCACTGTGTGTGATCCAGCACCCCTTACCAAGCGTAGGACGACCTGGGAGCACTGTGTGTGATCCAGCACCCCTTACCAAGCGTAGGACGACCTGGGAGCACTGTGTGTGATCCAGGACCCCTTACCAAGCGTAGGACGACCTGGGAGCACTGTGTGTGATCCAGCACCCCTTACCAAGCGTAGGACGACCTGGGAGCACTGTGCGTGATCCAGCACCCCTTACCAAGCATAGGACGACCTGGGAGCACTGCATGTGATCCAGCACCCCTTACCAAGCATAGGACGACCTGGGAGCACTGTGCGTGATCCAGCACCCTTACCAAGCGTAGGACGACCTGGGAGCACTGTATGTGATCCAGCACCCCTTACCAAGCATAGGACGACCTGGGAGCACTGTGTGTGATCCAGCACCCCTTACCAAGCGTAGGACGACCTGGGAACCCTGTATGTGATCCAGGACCCCTTACCAAGCATAGGACGACCTGGGAGCACTGCATGTGATCCAGCACCCCTTACCAAGCATAGGACGACCTGGGAGCACTGTGTGTGATCCAGCACCCCTTACCAAGCATAGGACGACCTGGGAGCACTGTGTGTGATCCAGCACCCCTTACCAAGCATAGGACGACCTGGGAGCACTGTGATTGATCCAGCACCCCTTACCAAGCATAGGATGACCTGGGAGTACTGTGATTGATCCAGCACCCCTTACCAAGCATAGGATGACCTGGGAGTACTGTGATTGATCCAGTACCCCTTACCAAGCATAGGAAGACCTGGGAGCACTGTGCTTGATCCAGTACCACTTATCGAGCATGGGATGACTTGGGAGAACTGTGCACGATCCAGCACCCCTTACTGAGCATGGGACAATCTGCCTTGCAGCCAGTGTCTGCTGGTTCTCACTTTTGGATGAACTTCTTTTTCCTCTTTGTGATTGAGAGAGTGTACTGTATTTTGGAGCTACTTTATTAGGTATATTTATGTACAATAAACTGTAGGCATACAGTTTGATGAATTTTGATATGTGTGATACCCTTGAAACCATTACCACAATTGAGATACAGAAGTTTTTCTGTGGCTGGGCACAGTGGCTCACACCTGTAATCCTAGCACTTTGGGAGGCCGAGGTGGGTGGATCACCTTGGCTGTGGGGTGCCTTGAGACCAGCCTGGCCAACATAGCAAAACCTGTCTCTACTAAAAATACAAAAATTAGCCAGGCATGGTGGTGCATGCCTAATCCCAGCTACTCAGGAGGCTGAGCAAGGAGAATTGCTTAAACCTGGAAGGTTGAGTTTGCAGTGAGCCAAGATCATGCCACTGCACTGCAGCCTGCGAGATGGGAGCAAGACTCCATCTCAAAAAAAAAAAAAAGTTTTTCTTTTGCTGCTCGAAGGTTTCTTGTGCTTCTTTGCAATCCGTTCCTCCCTCTCCTGTGCCCCTGGACCACCACTGATCTGTTTTATTTATGTAGGTGGTGTCTTTTTGTCTAGTTTTTTCACTTGGCGTGATGATTTTGTGGTGTCTCTATCATTCATCTGTCTTTATTGATGAACAGTGTACCATCATTAATTTACGACATTTGTTCTCCTGTTGATTGACGTTTAGGTGGTTATGGGGTTTTAGTGACTACAAGTAAAGCTATGAACATTCATTTATAGTTTTTGTATGGACATATATTGTCTTTCTTTGGGGCAGATACCAAGAAGTGAAATAGCTGAGTCACCCTGTAGATGTATGTTTAATGTTGTACGAAACTGCCAGGGTTTCTTAGCTGAGAAGTAATTTGGCAAAAACAAAACAAAGCAAACAACTGCAGAAGTGCCAGGCTGTTTTCTAAAACAATTGTTTCTTCTTCCAGCAGTGGGTGAGAATTGGAGTTGTTTGGTCAGTCTTTAATTTTCACCATTCTAGTGTGTGTGAAGTTGATTGAATTTTAAATCTAAACTTTGATTTGGGGTATCACATGTGTTTAGTAACTTATTGCTTCAATTCTGTCATTGTCTCCTCAAGGGAAAGTGGAATCCTGGCCCCAGGGCAGCAGCAGCCTTGGCTGTGGGGTGCCTCGAACCTATGTGCCCAGACCTGGGATACATGAGCATCTCTGGAGGGCCCAGCTGCTCTTTACTCAGGGCTACTCAGCACCTGCAGGGGTTGCAAAGAGTTGGCCTTGAGCAAACCATGAGCATTGGAAGGATCTTTGCTTTCCAGGCTCTGGAGTGTGGAGGGAAGAGAACAAAACGAGGTCCCAGACAGGAGGGACCCTCCACACAGGGCAGTGCTGAGACTGGTCTCCCTCAGAGCTGGCAGCACGTCTCACAGATGTGTTATGAAGAGGCTGGAGGGGAACAGCTACCTAGAAATGCATAGGAATGCCCTTTGCTTCAGCAAATAGAATGCACTTTCTAATACCTGGCTTAAAGGGGCCATTTAAAGAATATGATTAGATTAGGTTGGTTGAATTATGTTTTTGCATCTTCTGAGGAATGTTTTTAAACGTCTTTATCAGTCATATTTAGTACTCATTTAGTACTCATTCTAAATAATCAGATTCTTTAAAACATAAGACATTTGAAATGGATCACTTTTTATGGGATTTCCTCAAATTCACTAATCAGCAGTCATCAATTTGAAGATTCATTTAATTCCATTCAGTCAGTCCCTTAAAATGACAAAATGGGCATGGAACACTTCAAATGTACATAACAGCATAGAACATAGTAAAGAAATTCTGTGGGTCCATTAATGAGCTTTGGCAATTTTTAACACTTCTCCAATTCTTCCACTTCTTTTTTATTTTTTTGAGATGAGGTCTTGTTCTGTTACCCAGGGTGGAGTGTTGGCACAATCTTGGCTCATTACAGCCTCTGCCTCCTGGGTTCAAGAGATTCTCCTGCTTCAGCCTCCCAAGCAGCTGGGATTACAGGAGCCCTCCACCATACTCAGCCAATTTTGTATTTTCAGTAGAGATGGGGTTTCGCCGTGTTGGTCAGGCTGGTCCCGAACTCCTGACCTCAGGTGATCCACCCACCTCAGCCTCCCAAAATGCTGGGATTACAGGTGTGAGCCACCGCACCCAGCTCCACTTATTTTTATTTTTGGCTTGAGCATTTTAAAGTAAAAGCCCCCCCATTCTACATTTTCATTTGTAAATACTTCCGTGGTCATCGTGCACTGATAAAGCTTACTTTTTTCATGACCGTCACCTCATTTTCCTGCCTGACTAATTCCTTACTGACAGCAAATTTCCTGTCCATACCTAAATTTTCCAGATTGTGTTCAAGGCAACTTTTTACAGTCGTAGTATGATCCTTGCACTGGAACTCCTGGCTAGGACTTTGGAAGATACAGAGGTTGGCCTCAGTGGTCTTTCTGGTGACTCTGTAAAGAAGACATGGCCTTTGCTCTCAGTAAGGAGGGTGAGGGGCAGAGGCAGATTCCATGCAGTACAGATTGGTGTTGCTATAGTAGACCCAGCCCAGAGGGAAGAGTGCACACCTGGGGAGGCTCCTGCTTGGGGGAGTGGCACCGGAGTGCCCACCTGAGGTCAAGGTGTTCACCTCGAGAGGGGAGTACGTGTGGCAGCAGAAAGGGAGCTGGCCTGGGTGTCTGAGGGAAGTGGGATTTTGCATGTTAGTATTCAGGGTTATTATTTGAGTAGTTTAATTTTCCTGAAGCTCAGAAAGGGTGGAGGCTGAGGTTGTTCGGGAAGCTAGAGAGAGTCAGGGCAGTAGGGACCCCGAGAAGGCTTAAGCAGGGTGGGGCGAGCCTAAATTTGAGTTTAGAAAGAAAGCACACATCTTTCACACACCCTTTGTCCTGATATCTGTGTTTATTTAGGGGTAAACTAACTTCTGATTAAGACAAGATTTAAAGGAAGGCTGTGCGCAAATCATTTTGCAATGTAGATAAGCCTTTCCCAAGCCTGCGACCTGAGTTGTGACAATGCAGGTTTCACATTATCACTGCTGGAAAGGATCCTGATCACCTGGCCAGGCATTCTAGTTTACCTGATCCTTCACAACCCATGTTCCCCAATGATTAGCAGTCAGATTTCAAAATAAGGTAAACTGGATGTGCTGGTGGCACACATTGTCCTCTGGTAACCAGTGGCACATAATTCATGCACATAATTCATGCCACTGGCATTGTGACTTGCCCGTTCTGTTCAGTCTCTGTGATTGGTGCATGTATTTGATTGTGTTTGCTTAAGTCTATGTATCCATCTAGAACAATCACCACCTTTCATTCAGGTTGAAAATATGACCACCCCAAAGTTAATGCTGCTCAATATGGAACATTTTGCTTTGCAGGATCTTAGGGGGATCTCTGTTTTCTTGAATTGCCATTTTTCTCTGTATCTCACTTGTTTTCCGAAGGCCCTCGTATAGGGCTGGCATGCAGGAGGATGAATAAAAATAGAAACAGGAAACCAGGCCAAAGAGAGGCAGAGAGGGGAGAGATATCAGCCATGAAAGCAAATCTGTGTCCCGCAATTGAACATGAGTTCGGTCTTTATGTTTCTGACAAGCTGGGCAACAGGAAAAACAGTAATTTCCATAGTTCTCATTATCGAAAGTAGGACAAGTTGCATTTCCTCAAAGGAGGCGTCATTGTTCTTGGCACTGAAAGGTAATTACTTGTAGTTGTTTGTTCTGGTCACTGCTGCTCACTTCCATTCTGTGGCTTGCTGAGAGTGTTCACGTGTAATTTGCAGACATTTTTAGGGTACCTACTGTGTGCAAGGTACAGAAGTGTTTGAGACTGACACTTATTTCTGGAATGGGGAGAGGTGGCGCTCCAGGAGGGGAGGTAAGCAGGAGAGCCGATGGGCAGGGTGAGCTCATGAAGGCCCTCTGAGCCCTGCTGCCCAGCCGAGACCCAGTGTAGGCAGCAGAGGAGCCATGGAAGATCGTCAGCTCCTGTTGAGGAAACAAGCTGTGGCCGCTTTGCAGAGGGCCACACCCTAGTGCAGTGACACGGGATCCAGGGAGGGCTGAAGTGTCATCAGGAGGGCAGTGAGGCCTGTGGCTCTGGGAGCCTAGAGTCACTTGGGAGGTGGCTTAGCAGAGCAGACGATGAGAACATGGAGAGGAGAGGGAAGGACACTAGTAGGTAGAACGGCTTGCAAAATAATCAAATGATAGGTCCATTCCCCATTGTTTTAACACCATTTCAGCAAAGACTCTCTGGGACAGCATAACAAGTTAAAAAGAAAACTCTTAAGAAACAATCAGCGGCCGTCCATTGCTCACTGAACCCCGAGTGCCGCATGTGCTGGGCATCCTGGGAGAAGACGCTGCTAGCCTTAGGCCATGCAGGGCTCTGTTCTGTTGTGTCTCCGTGCCTCGTTGTACACAAGTGAAAACAAGACGTGTTGGCCCTGATCTCCTGAGGACTATTTTATATTGTTCTTTACAGTGTCGACCCTGATTCTCCTTTTATTTTTCTTGTTCACATTTTAACAGGGATAGGTTGAGTAAATCAATTAGTTGCATACAATTAAGTAGGTGGAAGAGTTTTCCATGGACATCCATCTTGAAAACTGGTATTTGAATCCAGTTCTTATTTCCCCTTTGTATTTTCTATTTTTGATTTTTTTTTTTTTTTTTTTTTTTTTTTTTGAGACTGAGTTTTGCTCTTGTCGCCCTGGCTGGAGTGCAATAGCATGATCTTGGCTCACTGCAACCTCTGCCTCCTGGGTTTAAGCGATTCTCTTGCCTCAGCCTCCCTAGTAGCTGGGATTACAGGCACCTGCCATGATGCCCAGCTAATTACTGTATTTTTAGTAGAGATGGGATTTTACAATGTTCGCCAGGCTGGTCTCAAACTCCTGACCTTAGGTGGTCCACTGCCTTGGCCTCTCAAAGTTCTGGGATTACAGGTGTGAGTCATTGCGACAGCTGCATTTATACTTTTTAAATCTTACTTTTGAAACTAACATAGAGTCCAATTGACCTTGTTCATAGTTAACTGAATTTTAACAAGTGCATTGATGCCGCAATTAGCACACAGACCACTTTCATCACTCCAACGCTTTCTTATGTTCTCTTCATAGTCTTCTTGGCAACCACTGATTTGTTCTTCATCACTGTAATTCTTTTTTTTTTTTTTTTTGAGACGGAGTTCCACTCTTGTTACCCAGACTGGAGTGCAATGGCACGATCTTGGCTCACCGCAACCTCCGCCTCCTGGGTTCAAGCAATTCTCCTGCCTCAGCCTCCCGAGCAGCTAGGACTACAGGCGTATGCCACCATGCCCAGCTAATTTTTGTATTTTTAGTAGAGACGGGGTTTCACCTTGTTGACCAGGATGGTCTCGATCTCTTGACCTCGTGATGCACTGCGCCTGGCCACTGTAATTCTTTTTTGAGAATACCCTATGCACGAAATTGTAGGGTGTGCATCATTTTGAACCTAACCTCTTTGGAAGAGCATCTGCCCTTGAGATTTAACTCCTTTCAATCAACTGTCAGCAGTTTGTTCTTTCTGTGTTTATTTTGAGACAGAGTCTCGCTCTGTAGTCCAATTTTTATGCAGAGTCATATTCCATCTTTTGGGTCCACTACTGTTTATTTACCCATCCACCCATGGAAGGACCCTGGGTTTCCTCCAGTGTTTTGTGCGTATGAATAGAGTGGTTATAAACAGTCATGTACAGGTGTTTGCGTGAACCTAAAGTTTCACTTCTTTAGGGTAAATACCCAGGAGTGGGAGTGCTGAGTCATAACTACATGCACGAAGTGTTAAACATTTTAGGAAGCCAGATGGTTTTCCAGTACTCATACTGTTTTGCATTCCCACCAGAATGCACGCGAGTTCCAGTTGCTTTGTATCCTCACCAGCACTTGATATTTTCAAGATTGTTTTATTTTAGCTATTCGTGTAAGTATATATTAGTACCATATCATGGTTTTTACTTGCACTTACCTGATGGCTAATGATGGCGAAGCTTTTTGTGTGTATTTACCATCCATATTTTTTTTTGGGGGGTGAAGTCTCTTGCCTGTCTTGTCTTTTGCCTAATTTTTAAAGGGATGTTTTCTTATTTTGTTGGATTGTTTTAGTTTTTTTTTTTTATTTTTCAACTTTTATTTTGGATTCAGAGAGTTCATATGCAGGTTTGTTACGTGGGTATATTGTGGGATGCTCAGGTTTGGGGAATGGATGATCCCATCACCCGGGTAGTGAGCATGGTACCCAAGAGGGAGTTTTTCAGCCCATGCTCCCCTCTTTTCCTCCTCACTTCTAATGTCCCCAGTATCTGTTGTTCCCATCTTGATGCCTATGTGTACTTAGTGTTTAGCTCCCACTTCTAAGTAACAACATGCAGTATTTGGTTTTCTGTTCCTGCAATCATTCTCTTAGTATAGTGACATCCAGCTGCATCCACGTTGCTGCAAAGGACATTATTTAATTCTTTTTCATGGCTGTGTAATATTTGATGGTATATATGTGTCATTTTTTAAGTCAGTTCACCATTGACGGGCACCTAGATTGAGTCCATGTCTTTGCTACTGTGAATAGTGCTGCAATGAACATATGAGTAGCATGTGTCTTTTGGTAGAATGATTTCTTTCCTTTGAATATATATATCCAGTAATGGGACTGCCGTGTTAAATGGTACTTCTGCTTAAGTTCTTTGAGAAACCTCTAAACTACTTTCCACACAGCTGAACTAATTTGCATTCCCATCCCATCAACCGTGTATGTATTCCCCTCTTCTTCACAGCCTCACCCGCATCTGTTATTTTTTGACTTTTTCGATAATCACCATCCTGACTACTGTGAAATGGTATCTCATTGTGGTTTTGATTTGCATTTCTCTGATGATTAGTGATGATGAACATTTTTTTCAGTTTCTTGGCTGTTTGGATGTTTTATCTTTCTTTTTCTTTTCTTTTTTTTTTTTTGAGGCAGAGTTTTGGTCTCATTGCCCAGGCTGGAGTGCAGTGGTGTGATCTCAGCTCACCACAACCTCTGCTTCCCAGGTTCAAACAATTCTCCTGCCTCAGACTCCCGAATAACTGAGACTACAGGCATGCGCCACCATGCCCTGCTAATTTTGTATTTTTAGTAGAGGCAGGGTTTCTCCATGTTGGTTGGGCTGGTCTTGAACTCCTGACCTTAGGTGATTCACCCACCTCAGCCTTCCAAAGTGCTGGGATTACAGGCATAAGCCACCATGCTTGGCCTGGATGTTTTCTTTTAAGAGGTGTCCATTCATGTCCTTAGCCCTTTTTAAAATTAGATTGCTTTTGCTTTTTAAATTTTTTTTATTTTTAGTTACTCAAAGTTTCTTTATATACTGTGGATATAGCTCCTAAGTCATCTGTGATTTGCAGATTGTTTTTTCAGTCAGTATCTTGTGTTTTTATTTTTTAGTAGTGTCTTTAGAAGGGTAGAGAATTTTAATTATGAGGAAGTACAGCTTTTTTTTTTTTTTTTTTGACTTTATACTTTAGACATGATTTGGGTGCCATATCTAGGAACTCTTGCCTAACCCAGGCCATGAATATTTTCTTCTATGTTTCTTCTAAAGGTTTTATACCTTTACTTTTCCATTTAGATCAGTGGTCCATTTTGAGTTAATTGTTGTGTAAGGCATGTGACTTAGGTCACAGTTCTTCTGCTACTTCTCTTCCTTTTCTTTGGCATGGGATATCAAATTGTTATAACACCGTTTGTTGAAAAGACTGTCTTTTATCTATTTAACTGCCTTTACATCTTCAGCAAAAATCACTTGACCATATTTATGTGGATCTAGTTCTTGATCGTCTATCTTGTTTAATTGATTTATAACTGCTGCTTCACCAATATCACACTATCTTGAATACTGTAGCTTTATAATAAGTCTTAAGGCTATGTACTGTGATTCCTCCAACATTCTTATTTTTCAAAATTAGTTTGGCTCTTCTCATTTCTTTGCCTTTCCATATAAATTTTCAGATCAGTTTGTCTTTGTCTACAAAAAAAAGCCATGCTGGGAATTTGAAATTTTGTTAAATCTATAAATCAATTTGAGTCATCCAACCAGTGAATGCATGTCTTTCAATTTTTCTGGGTCTTCTTTGATTTCATTAACCAGTGTTTTGTAGTTCTCAGCATATAAATCTCATCAATGTCAACTAGATTTATACCTAAATACTTTACTTTTGTGGTAGATGTTTGTAAATGGTATTTAAAAATTTTAATTCCTAATTATGGATTGTTAGTATAAAAATATAATTGATTTTTGTGTGTTGACTTTATATTCTGTGAACTTGTTTAAACTATTAATTCTTTGAGGATTTTTGCTTTGTGTTGTTTGCAGATTCTTTGGGATTTGCTATGTATGTCTAGAAAAAAAAGGTGTGGTTTCTTTCTTTCTGTCCAAATTTGATGCCTTTTATTTCTTTTTCTCTTCTTCTTATACAATTTAGATTTCCAGTAAGAAGTTGAATAGAAGTAGTAAGAATGCACATTCTTACCTTGTTCCTAATCTTAGGAAAAAACATTCAGTCTTTCTTTGTGAAACTTGATATTGGATATAGACTTTTTTATAGCTATATTTTAATAGGCTTAGGAAGTTTCCTTTTATTCCGAATTTGCTGAGACTTGTTGATATTGAATTATGTCGAATGCTTCTCTTTGCTTTGATACACTTGTGTTTTTTCTTCTTTAAACTGACAATATGGTGAATTACATTAATTGATTTTCAAATATTGAACCAGCCTTGCATTCCTGAGATTAACCCCCCTTGATTGTGGTGTGTTACTCTTTTTATATATTGCTAGATTCTATTTCTTTGAGGAATTTTGCACTGGTATTCATGAGGGATATTTGTATATAGTTTTCTTGTGATGTGTCTGATAGTATTGGTGTTTTTTCATTTTTTGTTTTTCATCTTAAATGCTTAGTAAAATTGGCCGGTGAAACCACGTGGGTCTAAACATTTCTTTTTCATAATGTTCATTTTTTTTTTTTTTTTTTGAGACAGTGTCTTGCTCTGTTGCCCAGGTTGGAGTACAGTGGCATGATCTTGGCTCACTGCAACCTCTGCCTCCTGGGTTCAAGCAATTCTCTTGCCTCAGCCTCCTGAGTAGCTGGGATTATAGGTGCACGCCATCACGCCTGGCTAATTTTTGTATTTTTAGTAGAATGGGGTTTCACCATGTTGGCCAGGCTAGTCTCCATCTCCTTACCTTATGATCTGCCTGCCTCAGCCTCCCAAAGTGCTGGGATTATAGGCATGAATCACCATGCCTGGCCCATAATGTTCTTAAACTTCAGATTCAAATTTTAAAATAGGTACATTTAAATTATCTATTTAATCGTTAGTAAGTGTGTGCTGGTAGTAGTGATTTTTGGGAAATTGATCTGTTTCATGTAAAGTTGCTGAATTTATGTGGGTAGATATGTTCATAGCATTCCCTTATTATTATTGTATTGTTTTCAGTCTCTGTAGTGATGATACCTTCTTTTTCATTCCTCATGTTAGTAATTAGTGTCTTCTCTCTTCTTTGTCATTCTTCTTACAGATTTTTCAGTTTATTATTTAAAAAAAACTTATGTGTTCATTTTTTTAATTGCCATTTTTTTCTCTTTCACCAATTTCCTTGTATATGATTTGAGTTTGTTTTGCTCTACTTTTTCAAATTCTGATTTAAATGGAGGTTTAAGTGATTGGTTTGAGAACTTTTCCCCTCTAATATAAGCAGTTAATGTTCTACATTTCCTTCTAAGCACTTTTTTATCACCCCACCAGTGGTGATTTTTAAAAACTGTGTGCTCAAGTCCCGCAGAGTTCTCTTTCTCTATGCATTATGTAGTAGTGTATTACATTTCTAAATGCGTATAGATTTTATGGTTATTTTTGTTATTAATCTCTGGTCTAATTTCAATATGGTTAGAGATCATACTTTTGTATGCTTTGAATTTTATTTTTTATTTTTATTTTTATTTTTTTTAATTTTTTTTTTTTTTTTTGAGACAGAGTTTCGCTCTTGTTAACCAGGCTGGAGTGCAATGGCGCGATCTCGGCTCACCACAACCTCCGTCTCCTGGGTTCAGGCAATTCTCCTGCCTCAGCCTCCTGAGTAGCTGGGATTACAGGCACGCGCCACCATGCCCAGTTAATTTTTTATATTTTTTTTGGTAGAGACGGGGTTTCACCATGTTGACCATGATGGTCTCAATCTCTTGACCTCGTGATCCACCCGCCTCGGCCTCCCAAAGTGCTGGGATTACAGGCTTGAGCCACCGTGCCCGGCCCTTAATTTTATTTTTGTTTTCATATTTGGTAAGGTTTGTTTTATGTCCCAGGAGATTGTCTGTCTTGATTAGCATTCTATTTGCTGGAGAAAATAATGTGTTTTCTGGTATAGTTGTGTAGAATTCTAGTAATGTCAATTAAGTCAAATTGGTTGATGGTATTTGTGAGTTTCTCTGTATCCTTGTTGATTTTCTGGGTATGAGTTGTACTGATTTCTAGAGAGTAGTGTCTCAAAAATTAATTGTGGGTTTGTCTATTTCAAAGCTTCATTGTCAGGTATGTTGAAGTTTATTGTAATATCTTCTTGTTGAATTGACTCTTTTATGTAATGTCCCTCTTTATCCCTGATAAATTTTTTTGATTTGTCTGATGTCTCTACATTGATGTTAATATAACCATTCCAGCTTTCTTTTGAGTAATATTTGTATGGTAAGTTTTTTTCCATCAGTTTACGTATAACTACCTATATAATCGTATTTAAAGTGAATTTTTGAAGACAGCATGTAGTTAAATCTCTGACTTTTAGTTGGAGATAACTTATGTTAATTATATCAAACTATTACATTCCATCAAATCATTTGCATAAATTAAGGATAATGGTCTATCATTTCTACTGATATTTTTGGATTTAGATCAACCATTTAACTATTTTTTTCTTTGTTACATGACTGGCATTCTTGTTTCTTCTTTCCAGTCTTTGAGTTATTTGAGATTTTTAAAATATTTTATCTATGGGGATTTTTAGTATATCCCTTTGTTTATTTTTATGAGCTTTCTAGGGGATAAAATAATCAAATTTCTCACAGTCCTCTTAGAATCAGTATTTTACCATTCATGTGGAATATAATTTATTATTACATAGGTATCCTCCATGGTTATATGTTACATCTACATTTTAAAGAACTCAAAAAAGAAGAATTAGGTATTGTGCTAGATGTTTAGTGTTTCTGTTCTTCCTCATGTTCCAAGTTTTTTTTTAATACTATTTCTATTCTGTCTGAAGAACTTACTTTCACAATTATTCTAGAACAGTCCTGCTGGCAGTGCATTCTCTTTGCCTTCATTTGAGGATATCTTTGTTTCACCATTATACTTGAAGGATATATTTACTGGACGTAGTAACATGGGTTTACAGTTTCTTTGTTTTTCTCTCAGTATTTTAAAAATCTTTTCTACTTCTTTTGAGCCATTGTAGTTTTTATAGTTATTCATATTATTTCCATTTAAGAAATGTGGCTTTGCTCTGGTGATTCTCAAGGTTTTTTCCTTGTTTTTAGATTTAAGCACTTTGAAAATGATGACCCAAAGTGTGGGCTTTTTTTTTCTTTCTTTTTTTTTTTTGTACTCATCCTATATAGGCTTTGCTGAACTACTTGAGTCTGTTTTTTTTTTTTTTTGGGAAGTTTTGTCAAATTTGAAGTTTTCTGTTAGTTCAAGTTCGTGAAATAATTTTTGTGTACCACATTATTTTTCCTTCCTTTCTAGGACCCCATTGACATGAAAATTAGACCTGTTAGTATTGCCCCATAGGTTCCTGTGCCTGTTCATTTTTCCAGCCCTTTCTCTTTATGTCGTTCAGAGGAGAGGGTTTCTGTTGACATGTATGCAGAGCCAGTGAGTCTGCTGTTGAGCCCATCCCTTGAGTTTTTCATTTTAATTATTGTATTTTCAAATCTAAAATTTCATTTGGTTTCTTCTTTATATCTTCTATTTCTTTGCTAAGACTTACTAAGTTTTCATTCATTTCGAGAATGCTTGTCCTTACTTAGAGCATTTTTAAAACAGTTGCTTTATACTCTGTGTCAGACAGCAGTATGTGGGTCATCTTGTTATGACATCCACTGGTTGTCTTTCCCAAAGGAGTTGAGATTTTCCTGGTTCTTTATATGATGACTAAACTTGTATTATTTCCTAGACATTTTGAATATTTCATTGTGACACTCTTGGCTCTTATTTAAAGCTTATGGAGAATGTTGACATATATATATGTATATTTAAATCTGGCAGTTGACCCAGTGGGTTTATGTTTAAATTTCTGCTGAGCCCTTTGTACTTGTCGTTTCAATGGTAGTTAGGTTTGAAAAGCCTTTACAGTGCTATTCGGATCTTCTCATGTTTGTGCTGAGTCTGGGACCTGAAGTTCCTAAAGCCACCAAGGGTCAGATCCATACATGTGCAGTTTGGGGACACACGCAGGAGTTCAGAAATGACTTCATGTTGTTCCTCTCTCTCCAAAGTCTCTCAGTGCTTTCTTCTTCCCTAGATCTTTCTTTTCCATGCTCTAGCCAGAAAACGGGCTTTATTTACCCTGCTTTGCTGCATATTTCCTGTAACTGAACCTACTTATGGGTCAAAGCAGCAGCAGAACAGAGAAAGGAGGAAAAAAGCTGTGGGGTTTACTCCACCCTCTTGGCACCACAGCTCCTCTGATCCGAGGAAGAGCTTTCCTCTTTTTATGTTTTAAGCTTTGCGAGTTCCTGTGCTGCCACTGTTGCTGTCACCCACTCTGCCACCCCAGGACTACTTGTGGCCTGGGGCTTGTAGGAGCAGAGAGATTAGTGTAATAGAGAGTCCTCCCTCCTCATTAAATGTTAGGGGACTCATTTCCTTCTCTTTGACCTAGCACTAGAGAGTTTCTCCTGTAGCTGTCTCTGTCTAAGCCATTGCCCACTGCCTAGGTTTCAGGCTGCATTGAATCCAGGATTAGAAAATAAAATGTTAAACTGAACATTGGTTTAATGGGATTTTGGATTCTTATCTTCAGTCTTAACTTCTCAGAATTGTCAAATAGCTGTTCCTTGTATACTGGCCAGATTTTATTGCTGCTCTATGTTGGGGAGAGAGGGCAGAGTATGTTATTCCATCTAAATGATTTGTCTTATAAAATCCATGTGCCTGTTATATTCAGGCAATGGAATATTATTCAATGCTAAAAAGACATGAGGTATCAAACCATGGAAAGACATGGAGAAACCTTAAATGCATATTACCAAGTGGAAGAAGCCAGTTTGAAAAGGCTACATGCTATGTGATTCCAACTCTGTGACATTCTGGAAAAGGCAAGAAAAGATCAGTGTTTGCTGTTGCCAGGGGATGGGAGGGGGAAAGGGCAGGAAAAGAGAAGTTTTAGGGAAATGAAAATACTGTGTATGATACTATGATGATGGATATATGTCGTTGTATGTTTGTCCTAACACACAGAACGTGCGACACCACAGGTGAACCTTAATGTAGGACGTGGCCTCTGAGTGATAGTGACGTGTCCACGGAGCTTCATCGGTGGCAGCAGATGTGCCAGTCTGGCAGGGTGTGGGTCGTGGATGTGTAAGGTCAGAGGGCATATGGGCAGTCTCTGCACCTCTCTCTCAACTTTGCTGTGAACTTAAAACTGGTAAAAGAGAAAAGTCTGTTTTAGAAAAATCTGCCAGTGATCTCATGTTAAAATAATTGGAGAACCTGGTGAATATAGTTGAAAATTTCAGGTGATTTGTTTAATAACAAAGAGGAGACAAAATTATCAAAGAAAGTATAGCATATGTTGGAAGCACATGCAGTCAATGCCACCCATTCCCTTTACTCTTTAGTAGTTAGGGCGTGGCTTTTAATTAGCTTCCTTCATACATTTTGGGACTATATCCCTTATGGCCAGAGATTTAGTAGATACTTTGAAAGACACTGACACTTTATGATGAATTTAAAATGTGTGCCATGCCTTTCCCAGGCAGCCTCCCTGTGTATCACTGGGTTTTTAGAAAGCTAAGCCATGGGATTATTCACACGGAGTGCGGGACTAGTACACAGGGCGGGGCCTGTTGGTAATTTGAGTATGACAACAGCTGTATCACTCCTTACAGGACCACAAGTGCCTTGGGAGAAGAGCATTTCCCCGGCCGCCCACCGCCTGCCGCCTGCCGCGTGGGTGCTGCGATTAGTCACAGTGTGCAGCATGTTGAGCATGTTTAGTAGTTTTGCTCTTCCTGTAATTGACGATTATCTCCAAATTGAAATCATCTGGAAAAGCAGATGTCGCACATTGGGGGATTTTAATTTTCTTGTTCTCTAGATGATCACTGTCATTTTCATATTGTTATAAAGTTTGCTCTTGTTTTTGCTTTTGGTAGAAGCGCACATGAAGGCACTGTTCTATCACGGCGTGGATTTGGAGGCTTGGGTCTCCTGTCTAAGGAGTCACTGCCCCTTAGTGGGTGCAGCGGCTCACACCTGTAATCCCAGCATTTTGGGAGGCTGACGAGGGTGGATCACCTGAGGCCAAGAGTTTAAGACCAGCCTGGCCAACATGGTGAAACCGTCTCTACTAAAAATACAAAATTAGCTGGGCACGGTGGTATATGCCTATAATCCCAGCTGCTCTCTAGGCTGAGGCAGGAGAATCACTTACAACCCGGGAGGCGGAGGTTGCAGTGAGCTGAGACCCCGCTATTGCACTCCAGCCTGGGCAACAGAGTGAGACTCTGTTTTTTTTTTTTTAAAAAAGAACCTGTCTAAATATAGCACGCTTGTCTCCCTGGGCAGCTGGGAGGAGGGACTGCATGACCGTAGATGGGGGTGCCCTGTCCACCTGGCTCTGGGCTCTCACTGAGCATGCTCTTCCTCAGGACGGCTTCTCAATTCAGCTAATCTCCGGATCAGATTCACCCTGTTTGTTGTGCGTGTGTGTGGGAGTCTCTGTGAATGTGGAGCTTCTAAATTTATTTATCATTTGATACCAGTATTGCGTTCTAGTATTTGCAGAGCTGGCACTCAAGGCTGGCCACTACGTTTTTAGTTCAGAGATATGATTGTATTTGAGATGTCCCCAGGCGCCAGCTGCTGATTTGATGTGTCTCTCTGCTGCACTTCACGCAGGCACAGAGAAGAGATCAGTAAATAACGAAGTGGATCTGCCCTGTGATGTTGACAAATATGTACTCTCTCACTTCCTGGTTCCTCAGACGCAGCTTGAGAATACTGCTGGGTGTTCAGAAAGTGTTTAGAGTCCGGGCTGCAAGTGACATTACCTGTCTGCCCATCTGCTGTATCTCTGGAGAGTTCTTACCAGGCCCTGTGCTCCCTGCTTTCACAGTGCTGTGCCGTGCTGGATCCCTGCCATGACATGTAGGGGCGGCGGCGTTACCACCTCCCTATCTGGCGGTGGAGAAACTGCAGAGGGCAGAAGGTTCCGCCCTTGGATCTCTCTAGTAGTATGTCCATCCCGGCTTCTAGGCCCCCATCCAGCTTGCTATTTTGTTAGTATTTATGTACACACTGTGAATTAGTCCAAAGTCGGGTGGACAGGATGAGGGCACCGGCTCCTGTTGCCTGTGAGCTGAAATCAGACAGAAACCATCTCGTCATCAGTGTGTGCTCAATAGTCCTGTCTTCAATTTTTAAAGATAGATTTTTTAACTTTTTGTTTTGGAATAATAGAATTCCACCATTGTCTTCACCTAGTTGCCACAGATGTTGACAGGTGCATTGTTCTGTTCTCTCTCTCCTTCCCTCACGTGCACGTGGGTGTATTCACATGTGTGCACACACACGCACATACACACACATGCACACACATGCATTCCTCTCTCAGAGCAAGGCACACATATTCATGAGCTCGCCATCAGGCTTCCGTGAGAGCAGCCCTAGCCCATTTTGACTTAGTTGGACATTGGCTTGGGTCCCTGTGCACGTGTGGCCTGATGGAAGCAGGGAAGGCCTTGTCCTGTGCCTTGGCAGCGAGCATCCCTGGCCTGGCTCTGGGAAGGATGCCCAGCCTGTGGTCCTGCCCTCCAGGTGCTGCTTTGGCAGAGGTTGATGGAGCCTCAGTGGAGCTGGTATGAGGATGGGAGGGCTGTATCGTTGTACCATCTGTGTGGTTGCTGCTTCCAGATGCATCTCCTTTTCTGTGGTACCCTCTCCTACATAACACAACTCTTACCTGGTCAAATCTTATAAGCCTCAGTTGACTCCCCTGCCTTGTATGGTAAAAGCCACCTCTGAACCCTTCCCTTTCTGGCATGAGACACCCTTAAGGGCCAGCCAACACCAGCATCCAGCTTTCCAGAATGCCCTTGGGTTTTCCTCCTGTCTCCTGGAGGTGTCTTCCTTCTTACCTGCCTGCTCACTCTGCAAGGCCTGCTCACATCTCCTGTGTGCCCCACACAGCTGCAGCTCCCAGCCCACCTGTCTCAGCCCTGGCAGTGTTTACTGCAGGAAGTGGCTTGTGTCTGTGTCTCCTTTCATCCCCGATTCCTTGTGCACATCCTTGTGGGCTGGACATGTTCCTTAAAGCTTGTGGAAGGTTTGAACGATAAATGACAAGGACTGGCATTAGCAAGTGGGAAGGAAAGGCCGGAAAAGCAAGAAAGCCTGCAGTGGAGAGGGCCTGCGGCAGGCAAGGCCACCTGTGTGCAGTCCCTACGTGTGGCCCGTACATGTCCTGAGGAGCTTCCACAGGGTGACTCCTTTCCTAGAAGCTCGGGTCACATTCACCTTTCCCAGAAGGAACCCCGGGGCAGGGCTCCCAGAAAGCCACAGGACCCACGTTCGTAGCTCTTTATTGCCACGGCAGTCCCCAGCATCTCTGGAACAGTTACTCTTGGATTAAGGAATGTCTGAGAACAGCTTCAAAGTGTGCTCTGCACGAGTGTTGTCATCCAGCCCAGATCTGTGAATGCCAATTAAAATGGATTCCTTAGGATCCAGGGTCCCAGAGCCTAAGTGCACAGCCTCATTTATGAGCTTGATACCTGTTTCTTCAAAGGATTCTTCCCCCAGTGTTTATCATAGTTGCCTTTATTTGGAAAAGCCAAAGGGCGTTTGTAGGAAAAAGGACAAGGCTCATTTCCATTGAAGAGTAAATATAAGGAAGATAAGGGCTTCTTTATTAAAACAGACAACCTCACAAAACCTAGCAGAGCGGGTCAGAGGAAAAGAAAACAAGCAGGAGAGAGAGGGGCCAAAGCCCCTGGTCTGGCTGTGAAAACGTTCGCATCAGTCGGCATGGAGACAGGGGCCTTGAGTTTCCACCATGAGGAGAAGGTGGAATCTCCAGCCTTCCGGGTGCTCTGTGTTTTCACCTTCCTTGGGACTGGCCTGCTGGGTGGGCTGCCTGCGGGGCTCACAAGAGCACTTGTGGCTCGTGGTGGCTGGTGGTGGTGGTGGTGGCAGGCAGAGCTGGAGCACACTGTTGCTGGGGGCGCCTTGAGGGAGACTTGGGGGAGGATTTCCCCCGATCTACTCTGCGTGGCAAGTGGTGACCACAGGTGGCTGTGGAGCCGGGACCTCAGAAGAGCTAGGCCCTGCGAGACATAACGGGAGGCACTGGTTCCCCAACAATCAAAAACAAATCCTAATTGTAAAAAGAGAGTGTTGAACCTTGAGACAGAACTTTCTTCCATTTCACACAGCGTTACTGGCAGAAGGAAAAACCAGGAGGATGGAGAGAACTTGTGCCTCAAAATTTGGATACAAATTCAGCCTCGTTTTTGCCTTTCCCTTGGGTCATTTGCAGGAGGTCACCCTGGACACTGTGCAGCTGGCCCCTCCACAGCCAGCCCTTGGGCCTCTCCCCTCCAGCCTGCAGGGATGACCCCTCTCTCTCATGTGCCTAGAGCAGAGACAAACGTGGGGCTGCTTCGTGTGTATCCCTCACCTGTCTTGAGCCTCTCCCGTTTTCCTCACCTGTCCTGAGCCTCTCCGGTTTCCTCACCTGTCCTGAGCCTCTCCCGTTTCCCTCACCTGTCCTGAGCCTCTCCGGTTTCCCTCACCTGTCCTGAGCCTCTCCCGTTTCCCTCACCTGTCCTGAGCCTCTCCCGTTTTCCCCACCTGTCCTGAGCCTCTCCCGTTTTCCCCACCTGTCCTGAGCCTCTCCCGTTTTCTTCAGCCCTGCCTTTGCTGCTTCTCAGTGCTCTGTCTCCCTGGAAGATGAGAGGATTCAGGCAGCAAAGAGTTGAAATGCACGGCCAGATGATTTGTATTTTAATTTGTTAATATTGGTGTTTTCCACTTCAGGCAAAGCTCTGTACATAAAAATGCAGACCTAAAAATCAAGTCAAATGATTTCTATCAGAGAATGCTTTTTACTGAAAGTATCTCAGATTCCCAAATGCTGATCTTCTATCTTAAATTTTAAAACATGACTGGTTTACAAAAATTAAGACTTACACTGGTGTTTTCTAGAATATGTCTATTCTACAAGGCATGACATCTCTGAGCTTGGAGTTTTTATATGAAAGTCAGTTGCTGAATGAAAATCCTCCACTGCACAAATAGGAAAGGACATTTTGAGCCTCGCACAAAAGTGTGCTTGATGATAGGTAGAGTATTTCAGCAGAGCTGTTGAGGCTCAGCCTCCATAGTAAAGTCACTGCATCTTTGAAAAACTGGTCTTCTCTGCCCAGTGCCAGATATCCACTCTGTGTGGTACAGTTCTTTCCTTCTCTCATGGGTAATGGATGGTCAGCTTGGCTGGTTTGTTTGAAAGCAAAGACGGCCGGGCACCGTGGCTCATGCCTGTAATCCCAGCACTTTGGGAGGCTGAGGCAGGCGGATCATGAGGTCAAGAGATCGAAACCATCCTGCCCAACATGGTGAAACTCCTGTCTCCACTAAAAATAGAAAATTTAGCTAGGCATGGTGCACCTGTAGTCCCAGCTACTTGTGAGGCTGAGGCAGGAGAATTGCTTGAACCTGGAAGGTGGAGGTTGCAGTGAGCTGAGATTGTGCCACTACACTCCAGCCTAGCGCCTAGACGGAGCAAGACTCTGACTCAAAAAAAAAAAAAAAAAGCAAAGACGAAGAAGTCAGGAGCCCGTTGAGTCGATGGGCAGGCAGATAAAGAGGATTTCACCTAGAGCTGCCGCAGGACCATGCCGGAGAGGACATGTTCAAGATTGTGGGAGTGGTACAGTCAGCACGGGTGGACAATGGGTAGAGGGCTGCTCTTCTCCTGCGAGCAGGGAGGGTTGTGTGCAGTGTGTTTGGGAGGGAAGGCATTGGTTGCAGCAAGGCTGGGTGTGTGGACAGTGCCAGGAGTGAAGCGGGAGGCAGCCCATGCAATGCATGGCTGGCAGCTGCAGGTCCGGTGCTGGCAAAGGGGGTCAAGGGCCCCGCTCAGGGCACGGACTGGGGGAAGCTGTGAGTGTCCTGGTTTTTGAGGCTTCGATCTCCTGTGATCTAAGGAGAGCATTACAGGGAAGGGAGGAGAGCCCAGAACAGATGACTGAGGAAGATCACATTTGATGGGTGAGGGGGACCTTACTCCTCCAGGAGGATTTGGTGTCACCAGAGAAAAGAGCACGGGGTCCATGGACTGTGGTGGTTCGATGGGACTTTAAAATATAAACACTTAAAATAGGTTTTGAGGTGCTGGCATTCCCAGACCACTGAAGTGCTTAAGTATTTTGGGAATTGTATTTAATTATTGAACAATTTAGGCAAGTTAGCTATTTTCAAATAGATAAAATTAGTTTGTCTCTCTGGTAGAACTTGTCATTCATTTTTAGAATCTTGAGTTTTAAATGCCAGATAGATCCAGCCGCTATAAATATGCTGCAGAGGTAGCTGCCCAGTCACTTAGACAGGCAAGAGCTGATTATTGAGGGGGACTTTTCAGTCTAACAGCAGCAGCAAGTGTCACAAGGTAAGTCAGTCAAGCCCTCATCCCCTGATGCCGATGGTGACTTCCTTAGGAATGTCACTGCAGATATGGGTTTGTTTGTTTTTGTTTTCTTTTGGTAAATGAGGAATTTTAGATAGTGGTAGCTGCTGTTTGCACCACATACCTTTGTAACAAGCCAGAATATACATTACAAATTCACGGCTGGGCCCAGTGGCTCATGCCTGTAATCCCAGCACTTTGGGAAGTGGAGGCAGGCAGATCACTTGAGGTCAGGAGTTCTAGACCAGCCAGGTCAACATAATAAAACCTTGTCTCTACTAAAAATACAAAAATTAGCCATGTGTGGGAGTGCATTCCTGTTATCCCAGCTGAGGCAGGAGAATTGCTTGAATCCAGGGAGCGGAGGTTGTGGTGAACTGAGATTGTGCTACTGTACTCTGGCCTGGACGACAGAGCGAGACTCCGTCTCAAAAAAAAAAAAAAAAATTCACAAAGTGTGTAGCTTAGTATTTTGAGGCAACTTTTCTTTTCTTTTTTCCTTTTTTTTTGAGACAGAGTCTCAATTTGTCACCCAGGCTAGAGTGGAGTGGCACAATCTGGGCTCACTGCAACCTCTGTCTCTCAGGTTCAAGTGATTCTCCTGCCTCAGCCTACTGAGTAGCTGGGATTACAGGCGTGCACCACCATGCCTGTCTAATTTTTGTATTTTTAGTGGAGATGGGTTGTGCCATGTTGGCCAGGCTGGTCTTGAACTCCTGACCTCAAGTGATCTGCCTGCCTCGGCCTCCCAAAGTGCTAGAATTGCAGGTGTGGGCTACCATGCCCGACCTTGAGGTGATGTTTCAATGGCCTGTTATTTGACTTTCATTCCTAAAGAAGAGAATGTTTTTGTTGTTGTCTTTGGTATTGTTTCCTAGAGGAAAACTCAAACAGAGAGAGGAGGAGAAATGACCGGCCCTCTGTAATACTAACTTTACCTGCAGGCAAGAGCAGAATTGTGACCCTAGTGTCTTAGCCCACTGGCTTATCTGGGCTTTAATTCAGACACGTGGAGACTCCCAAAGTGCAGGCTTTGGTGTGAAAATGCCAGAAAAACATCATCTGGGCAAACACCTCAGGCTCTCTGTGTCCAACTTGTGCATTCCTTTGCCTCTTTGAGTGTTTTAGAGGTCTGAGCACAATTTCACTGATATTTTCAGATCTAGATTGGAATTTGGAAGAGCCGTGGATTAGTCTTTCCTGAGCGTGCATGTTCTCAATAATCTCAATTTTCTTTTTTAAAGCTCCAAATTGACTTGATTTTCTTCTTGCGTCGCCCATGGTGGAGTGTTAAATAGGGAGATAAATATTGGTGATTCTTCTGATTTTAACTATTTTGTAGTTCTGGCTTCCCTGGAGTGAAAATAATGGAGTAGTTGATGAGGATGCCATCTTGGAATCGGACTGCCTGGGATGAAACATGCACTATGAGTTGTGAGATCTTGCCGGGTTACTAAAACCCAAGCTCATTTTATCATCTGCAAAATAGGGATAAAATCTAGCCTGCTGAAAAACATCAGACCTTGAGGGGGGCGTACTTACGTGAAACAACAGGGAGCGGAGGGAACTGAAGCTCGCAATAGCAGAAACCATTTATGTGCCCTGATTGGCACTGATGATCACTCACTTAGTTAAATGGGTGAGTTTAAAATGTTAAATGCTTAAAAAATATGCATTTATGTGTATTCAGCAATATTTTGATAGAGGGCCATGTCTAGAATTCACTGTTTCAGTTTGTGTGTGTATGTATGTATGTATGTATGTATGTATGTATGTATGTATTTTGAGACAGAGTCTTGCCATCACCCAGACTTTCGTGCAGTGTCACCATCTTGGCTCACTAAAGCCTCTGCCTCCCAGGTTCAAGCAATTTTCCCGCCTCAGCCTCCCGAGTAGCTGGGACTACAGGCGCAAACCACCACGCCTGGATATTTTTTGTATTTTTCATAGAGATGGGATTTCACCATCTTGGGCAGGCTGGTCTAGAACTCGTGACCTCAAGTCTCCTGAACTCCTGCCTTGGTCTCCCACAGTGCTGAGATTACAAGCGTAAGCCACTGCATCTAGCTGGTGTCCGTTCCTTTAAAGCCAACTAAGAGCGTATAAATAATTCTGATTAAAATCTAAGTGATTTTAGTCCTGGAACTGATGACATTTTTTCCCTCCTCAGTCTTTTTCAGTTGTCTCTCCATCACCTAAGTAAACTTCTATCCATTTACTCTTTTTTTTTAAGCAACTCACCTTAGTTTTTCTTAAACATTTAATATAAAGTTTCGTGAGAATCATGCTCTGCTTTCTCTGTGCACCGATTACCTTCTGGAAAATTACCTAGTGGGATTACACAGTTAACCATAACTGGCATAAGCAGTCTGGGGATAGTGCAGTCGCCTCCCAGTGAGAATATCCCCAAACTGGTGGGAACAGAAATGATCGGGCTTACTAAGGAGTAGCCCACCAGCTCCAAGGACCAGCCAGTGGGTTTTACAGAAAGCAATGAGGAAAGCGTGGAGTGAAGTGCTACACTGAGCAGGAGTCGGTCTAGGTTCAGGAGATCAGGGTGTGCCCTGCAAGCTTTCCTGCTTTATCCTGCAGGTTAGGAGTTAGCAGATAGTTTCAGCTTTGCTGGCTCTTGTCTCTGGTGATGACTCAACCCTGCCATTATATGGAGAAAGCAGCCATGGGCAGGTGACGGGCACTGAGGCTGGCGAGACAATGCACAGACTCCCCAGTGTGGAGATGCAGCAGGCCTGGTGGCCCATCCTAAGTGTTCCTGGCAGTAGCAGGGCCTATGTGGGCCCTAAAGGATTAAGAGGACTCAGGATGAAGCAGAGGACAAAGACTGGCCTGTCCACACTCTTTAGCTTATGAGCCCTGTACTCTCTCTATAGGAATAATTAAATTGAACAAAAACAAGTGAATAGTTCAGTACTATGTGCTGGGAACAAATATACATGCTTGCAGGTTTCTAAAATCTGATTTCTTAGGTTTTTTGTTTTTGTTTTTTTTAGTTGAATAATAAAATGTATTTTAGACACATAGTAATTATTGAGCAAATTACCATCAAGTTAATTTTGACAAAAAAGACCTTTGAGTCTTTCAACGTTTTTTTTTTTTTTTTTTTTTTTAAGATGGGGTTTCACCATGTTGGTCAGGCTGGTGTTGAACTCCCGACCTCAGATGATCCGCCCGCCTTGGCCTGCAAAGTGCTTGGATTACAGGCGTGAGTCACCATGCCCGGCCTCAGAGCTCTTTTTGTGTGACTTTAGTTTCCATACTTATTCTTTCCCCTTTTAGCACCTCTGTTTTCTCTAGAAATATTCTGCCTTTAAACTCCAGTGTCAAGGTAGCATCTGATGATGGTGATTAAATTTATGTTATCTCTCTCAGGAGTATTTGTATTTGTATTATCTGTTTATCCAGTGAAAATCATTATCTCTTTTAAAAATGACTTAAGTGTAAGAAGCCAGATGTTTTTGTCTTCTGCCAAAATTCACCCCACATTCCCTTACCCTGTCTTCCCCACAAGGCTGCTGAGAACAGTGCCTGGCACGTAGTAGGCACATCATAAATATGTGAATGAATGAGCGTATTGAGGAAATTCGGGACGCTAACCAAGAATTTGCATCTTTGGAGGCGATCTTGTTTTGAAGTCTTTCTTGAATGGAACTACCGCTATTCAGCACCTCAGAGCCAGTGTTGGCTCTGAGTTTTGCTATGTTTGGGCCATATAAAGAAATCTTTCTGGAGTAAATGTCTTCTAATCCCCTCTTAAAAGGGTGCATTTCGTTTTGCTCCAGCCAAGGCCTATGTGCTCAGACAGGTGTCCAGATTCAGCTCCCATCACAGGTTATGCCTGGCAAAAGTGCTTATGCGACAACACAGGTGCTTTAGAACCCAAGTCCATTTCAGGGCATATAAATAGACTGCGGATGGAAACGTGTCCATCGGGAACTTTTCAGAGCCTCCATCGGGAACTTTTCAGGGCCTCTATTTTCTTAACTTGCTGACCTGATGAAGTTCAGCCAGAGGGAAGGAGAAGAGCGCACAGGCGGGTTGTTCCTCCCTGTGTGGGGACAGCCGCCAGCAGGCTTGGGATTTTCTCTGGTGCTTTCTCCTGCCATGTCCTCAGTCAGGGAGACAGAGCACCTCTTGTCTCTTGACCAGGAATCCTTGGATGGGCAGCGTTGGTGTAACTGTGAACATCAGTTTTCTAATTGAGACTGAGCAAACTGATAGAGTCTGTAAAGAACTTGTAGAAGATCATTTTCCCTCTTCTCATTCTGGCCTTCATAAAATAAAGGATGATTATGGCTGTGGCATTTGCTGCCCCCTGGTTTAAGCTGAGTCTTGTGTGTTTACCCTGAAGCAGCCATGGGCAAGAAGAGCAGTGATCAGAGGAGGAGCAGGGCTGTGACATGGAGCCCACGCTCCTGAGCACGCCTCTGCCCCCCACGTCCTGCGGATGCGGGACCTAGACCTACCTAATGCCCAACTCCAGAGGTGAGGGACGCTGCATGGCAGCTGCCTCTAGGCCCTGCGCCACTTACCAGTAGCACGGCATGCCCACTTCCCAGGTTTCAGCCTGCATTGAATCCAGGATTAGAAAAAAAAAAATACATGTTAAATGGAGCATTGGTTTCGTGGTACTTTGAATTCTGATCTTCAGTCTTGACTTTTCAGAATCGTCAGATAGCTATTCCTTGCATTCTGACCAGATTTTATTGCTGTTCTATGTTGGGGAGAGAGGGCAGAGTATGTTATTCCATCTAAATGATTTGTCTTATAAAATCCATGTTCTTGTTATATTCCCATCTCCTCCTTTCCTGGGTCACTGGTGCATGATGTGACTTAGGACTCCACTGCTGTGCAGTCTTCTTCCCCACGTGTGGCTGCATCCTGGATTATTCCGCCAGGCCCCTAAAGGAAGAACGTTTGTGCCACTTCAGCCCTGGCACTGTGAGGACAGATCCCCAGCACCCGGACTTCTGCACCCATCCTTCCTTCCCTGCAGTTTTGATTCAGCAGTTCTGAGGCTTGGGGGGCTTTGATTTGGACACAGAAGCACCCCCCTCCCCCTACCACCAGGAGTACTTGATGACACAGCAGCGGTACAGAGCCTGCTGCAGCAGGTGGCTGGGTGCTGGTGCCTTCTGGCTGGTGTTGCTCTCTCACCGTTGCTTCCCTGGACTGCACTACCTACTAAAGGACCAGCACAGCTCCAGCTGTGTGTTTCGGGGAGCCCGATTAAGACACCTGTGTTGTTAATTCCTCATCTGCAAAAGAGAATTATTCTATGATCCACCTGCTTTGCAGGGTTGTGAGATCACATCCCTTAAACATAACTAATGCTGCCTCGCACAGAGTAAATGCTCAGTAACTCTTCTGTTCTGCATTCATCATCGTTAAAGAAAGGGTGGCAAGAAAGACATTTTGAGGAGGAATTAAGTGTCCAGTGGGTGGATAGTGGGGATGTTGGTGAAGGAACTTGAGGGTCCAGAGGGCAGAGCTTCGGCAGAGGCGATTCTTCCCATAGTGGATGGTTGCCATGGCGCAGCCTGCAGTGATTGCATTTTCCTTGTAGATGTATTACTGGGAATACTGATTTATTCCAGTCCTGGCTCTGTTGTAGCACTCATTCATAGTAAAATTCCTGGTTACATATTTGCCTTTCTAGAGTGATGAGGAAAAGGTTTCATTACTGAGTGTGGGCAAGAACAGTGCCCCAGATGGCACATGGAACTGAGAACACCCGCAGCAGACACAGTGCCTGCGGGGCAGAGGGAGGGAGGCTGTCCGGTCCTCATCTTTACCTCCAGCACCAGACACCAGCACGGGGATCTTCCACTTGCTAAGGTATTAGAGCCCTGGTCTCCAAAGTGGAGGTGCAGGCCCCCAGGTGTGCTTCGTGATCCATTTGGGATCAGGAGGAAATGAAGAAATTTGGGAAGAAAACATTTATTGTATTCTTTCCAATGTTTATTTATTTTTTGCCCGGGGGTGGTGGCTCACACTTGTAATCCCAGCACTTTGGGAGGATGAGGTGGGCAGATCACTTGTGGTCATGAGTTTGAGACCAGCCTGGGCAAGATGGTGAAACCCAGTCTCTACTAAAAATACAAAGCTTAGCCGGGCATGGTGGCGGGTGCCTATAATCCCAGCTAATTGGAGGCTGAGGCACGAGAATCCCTTGAACCCAGGAGGCAGAGGCTGCAGTGAGCTGAGATCCTGCTACTGCACTCTAGCCTGTGCGACAGAGCGAGACTGTCTCAAAAACAAACAAAAGCAAAGCCCTTTTTTTGTGTAATTTCTGTAGTGTTCTCAATATACTAGTAACATATATAATATATTCTTTTTTTTTTTTGAGACGGAGTTTCGCTGTTGTTACCCAGACTGGAGTACAATGGTATGATATCGGCTCACCGCAACCTCCGCCTTCTGGGTTCAAACAATTCTCCTGCCTCAGCCTCCCGAGTAGCACCACCATGCCCAGCTAATTTTTGTATTTTTAGTAGAGACGGGGTTTCACCTTGTTGACCAGGATGGTCTCAATCTCTTGACCTCGTGATCCACCTGCCTCAACCTCCCAAAGTGCTGAGATTATAGGTGTGAGCCACTGCGCTCAGCCGTATATTCTTAATATACTAGTAATATATACATATTGTACAAATAAATGAATGTACGAAAAGGGAAGTAGAGGCCTCAAGTCTTTGCGGATGGGGCCATGCTGTGGAGGTTCTCTCGAGCCCCTACTGCCCCGTGCAGGTGGCTGTGAGTCGGGGCCTGTGCTGGTTTTGTTCTGGCTCATCTGTGTGCTTCAGAGGCCCTGACGTTCCTCAGGCTGGCGTGCGTGCCTGCGTAGAGGAAAATCTTCCATGAAGTGTTTGACAGCAGGGGATTTGGAAAGGGCACCAGGTTTGGCATTGTTAAAAATGTAGAAACAACAAGGGTTTCCGATTTTTATTTTCTGAAAAATCAAATTTAAATAAATGAGATACTTATTTTTGTTCAAGGTTTTTCTTCCAACACTGGGCTTCACGTGGCCTCTGTATTCATGCAGTGGGAAAGTGGTGGTGAGTGAAGGTTTCTAAAAACTGGGAAGGGAGGGTGTCTTTGACACCTTTTGGGTTTATCACAAAGCCCTCTGGAAATCCTGACCGTGATATAATGTCATATGCTTTTCATTTGCGATCATATGTTATTAAGAAGCAGGGGGCATTGATGTTGAAATGTAAGTTAATAGGGAATATGAAAATGGGACTTATTTTGCAAATTGGCTCTGGGACTTATCCCAAGGCAACTGAACTGGGTTATCTCAATAAAAATGTCAGATTTCTTGGTCTAGGTGTCCACAGCACTCAAAAATCATGTTGGCAAAAACCGTGTTGGGGTGCTTGTGTCCTAAGGTCCTTTCCTTCCTTCTGTTTGTGGGAAATAGGGACGGCCCTTACACAGCTGTGTTACTTGTGTAGGAGTACTTGCAAACAGCAGCCGGAAAAGCCGTTTCTCACTTTGTCATTTTAAGTAACAAACAGTGATCTTTTTTGTTTGTTTGTTCTGAGGCAGAGTCTCTCTATGTCCCCCAGGCTGGAGTACAGTGGCACCATCTTGGGTCACTGCAACCTCCGCCTCCCAGGTTCAAGGGATTCTCCTGTCTTAGCCTCCCGAGTAGCTGGGATTACAGGTATGTGCCACCACACGCAGGTAATTTTGTATTTTTAGTTGAGACAGGGTTTCTCCATGTTGGTCAGGCTGGTCTTGAACTCCTGACCTCAAGTGACCCACCTGCCTTGGCCTCCCAAAGTGCTGGGATTACAGGTGTGAGCCACTGTACCTGGCAATCAGTTGATCTTTAAAGCAAAACTAAAAAGTCAGAAATTCAGTTAGTAACAGGAGCTTTTGCCTATCAAACAGTTAGATTTCAAAATATATTTTACTGTATATTTACAGAAGATGAAATAATTTATTGTTTTGTAATGAATTTGCCCACATATATGATTGTTTCTTACAAAACTAAAATGTTTTAACGGTGTGTATTGCTACTTAAAACATCAAAATTTGTCTTTTTGTGTAATGAATATTATTAAATATTATATTAATCCTGGGGATTTCTAAGGTTTTATATTACTGTGAAAGGAATTCTGAGTTGAAAACAATGGTAGGGAAACACTGATCCACTGGATCACATCTGACTGTAACTTTTGTTATAAATTCAGAGGTGTAATGGAAATTGCACATGGCTGTTTCTTTAGAATGTGAGTGATGTACATCTTCTTATGTGGCAAAACATTGGCCAGTCCACCTGACAGTTGGTCCCCATGGACTTTGAGCCTGTCATAGATAGAAGCCTGAGAGCCAGGGCAGGGAGGGAGGGTTGCAGAGGAACAGTCACAGGCCACCCTGGCAGGGATGGGTGTGGGGAGAAGCCGGCCCTCTCACCCACCTTTTCTTCTCCTCTGGGAACCTCAGGTGTCTTGTCATCCAGGGTTCTCTCTTGGTCGGGGTTCTGCAGGTGGCCTTGGCTGAGGGGCATGCCCTCCCTTTCATTGTCCTCCGTGCACATGTGTTTTGGATCTTTGGACTGAGATAAGTTCTGTTCCCAGGGCTGCAGACAACCTGCCGCACCTCTGCCTGTGACTTTGCTAGAGCAGAGGTGAAGCCTGCCTCCATCCAGCCTGGAGAGCCTTCTGCTGTAAGCCTGGTGGTGGTTTGCCTGGTGGGTGTGGCCGGGTATGCTGGGGTCAGCGGCTGGGGAACAGCCCCGGCTCTGGGTTTCTCTGGAACCCAGTTCTTCTGGTTCTCCCCTCTCCAGACCTATTTAACTCCCAACCCCAACTCGCTTTCCCAGATCTCTGAAAGCAGGTGTGGATGCAGATGCAGCACTAGCCTTGCAAAGCTGCGGTGAGGCTGAAACAGATGAGCACGCGGTTGTGAAAGCACTGGGAGCACACACAGAAAGGGGTAAGAAATGCCCGAGGTTCTGCTGGGTGGACTTTCTTGAGTGGGGCATCAGAAGTGATAATGCTGGTTTTTGGGCATCAGGCCGCTGTCACATACCTCTTCAGGAGGCCTTCACATTGGAAATGTGAGCATGAGTGACCTACTGAGGGCCAGAGGCCTCTGGGCATTATGGGACAAGAAGGAAATTGTGTTTGACATCTAAGGCCTCTTCCAGTCCCACAGTTTAAAATGGCATACATTTATGGGATATATCCTATAGATATGAAATCTAATTTCATATGCATTTATGTATGAGAAAGAACAAGGTACTGAACCTTTGGCGTACACTTCAATGTGGTGTATTTTGTTCATCCTGTACTCCACCTGCCCTACCTCAGCTAGTGTGTTTGATGTTACCAAATATATTTAAAAGCATTTAGTTCATTTTCTTTCAAATGTTAGGGGTTGCTGGTTTTTTTTTTTTTTTTTTTTTTTTTTGAGATGGAGTCTTGCCCTGTCAGCCAGGCTGGTGTGCAATGGCACAATCTCAGCTCACTGCAACCTCCACCTTCTGGGTTCGAGAAGTTCTCCTGCCTCTGCCTCAACTTCATGAGTAGCTGGGATTACAGGCATGTGCCACCATGCCTGGCTAATTTTTGTATTTTTAGTAGAGACGGGGTTTTGCCATGTTGGCCAGCCTGGTCTCGAACTCCTGACCTCAGGTGATCCACCCATCTCGGCCTCCCAAAGTACTAGGATTATAGATGTGAGCCACTACACCCGGCCAGGGGTTGTTTTTTGATTATATTTTGTTTTGCAATCATGTAAAATGCCTAAGTATTACATAGTGTCCCCACTCTCTGCTCGGTGTGGCTGCATCCTGGCTTATTCAGCCAGGCCCCTAAAGGAAGAATGTTTGAGCCACCTGTGCCCTGGCACTGTGAGGGAAGATCCCCAGTGCGTGGGCTTTTGCACCCGTCCTTCCTTCTGTGCAGTTTTGATCCAGCAGTTCTGAGGCTTGGGGGCTGCAGTTTGGACACAGAAGCACCTCACGGGGGCCAAGCTCAGTCAGACCTGGGCTGGTGTCCTGGCTCTCTTCGTCACGAGTTTTCTTGTCTTTCGACAGCTACATAATCTAGGTTTCAGTTTCATCTTCTATAAAAGTGCGGTAACGACACCTCCCTTGTGAGCTGTCGTGTAAACTAGTTGAGACACTGAGAGCCTCCCATGGTGCCAGACTCATGGCTACCGTTCCATCAACTTTAGTTGTCTCCTGTCCTCATTTGAAATGGAGATCATACTGCTTATCCTTATGTCAACTGTTTTGGTATAGGAATCATGTCAAAATATTTGGTAGTTGCCAAGAAAGTGTTCAGTGACATAAAAATTGTGTCATTATCGGCAGCACAATCCCATAAAACCAGTCTGGCTGGTTCTCTCTCCCAGCCCCTGGGAGCCCCTGAACTTTCAGCCGGTGCTGAAACCAGTGAGCGGGACAGCCCCGCCTGGGAGCTCTTCATTCTCACAGGTACTAAAGCTTCAACTTAAAGCATTCAGGTGTGGGCTCCATAATTCCTCACCCAAGTGGGGACCTCTTCTTTTCTTTTTTATTGTCTTGGTTCGTGGCTCAGGCCCTTGCCAGCACTTTTCAGGGCTCCTGCAATGCTCTTCTGATTTCCTTCCTCTGGCCTCCTACTTTCCCATATTGCTGCCAAAAGCGATTTGGGAAACATATCCCTCTGACTGTTTATCTTCCTGTTTAAAACAATCCGTTTGCTCCCTCCTGGTCACACGTGGGAGTGCATGAGCGTGAGACCTCGTGGGCCCTTCCCAGCCCTCCCGGACCATGTGCTGTCACCCACAGAAGCCCGGGGCTGGAGGGTGGGTGTCTCTTGTGCCCTTCCCCAGTGCAGCGTAGATGACAGGTGCTGTTCACAGGCAGGGCCACCCTCTGGGCTTGGGGGGCTTCCGGTGAGCCGGGGAACTCCCAACTCCACACACCACTTTGCTATTGATGAGAAAGTGGCTGGCGACACCTCCGTGTCTCCTGACACCGTGTCAGGGGCTCCACTTAGGTCAGTTACACCCGCCCTGGCCTGGAGACGAGGCTTGTCTGTGCCTCACCTTCCTCAGCTCACCTGCTGGTCACTGACTGCTTTTTCCAGATGCAGCCCAGAGCTGCCGCAGGTTCCCAGGCCCCTGGGAAGGTGGGTCTGGCTGACTCTGGGCCCTGCCCTGCGTCCTGCTGGGGGTTGGCAGTGAGGGATGGAAGCTTCTTCATTATTGCCTTCTTCATCGTTGTTTCTGGCACTCCCTCCACAGCCCCTGAGGCTGCCCTGAGACTGACACCCCGGCCCCTGGTTTGTGCTTTAGTACTGGCATGTCTTCACACACATCTGTCATGTGGATCACTTTGCTTCTTTGCCCCAGATGTCCACGTGATGGTGACTGTGTGGTGAATGTCGCCGTCAGCACCCTGTTGGTTCACAGGCATGGCGACTTGGTGTGCCTGTCATGATTTCCTGGTGCAGCCTTCCTGTACACTCTTGCTGGCTATCTGGACCGGGCCATTTTCCCTGAGGGTCTCAGACCCCGTCCTGAGTCTCAGGGGTCCTTTCCCACGGCCACCTCACTGTGGAACTGACGGTCTGGTCCTGTTGACTTCCTCTCTTCAGCTTCTGACTCTGACATTATTTCTTCCAGAAACTTCCTTTTCTGACCTTTTCAGCCAAGGGCTCCCTCCTCACTTTCCTGTCACCACCTAGGACTCCTTCTGCCCTTCCTCTGCCGCTGCCTGAGACATCGGGGTTCCCAGGTGTGCTCCTCTTCTGCACTTCTTCTTCCGCCTTGCGTTCTTCTCGAGGATGTGGCCTCCCAGGGCTGAGACTCCACTTTGGCTCTGGGCCTGGAGCCTGGCAGGAGAACTGCTGCTGGCCGGCCGCGTTCTCCCTACGCCATCAGCGTGGGCCCACCCCTCTCCAGCTCCATCCCAAACACTCTCCCTAGCAGCTTTGGACTTGCCTGCCCAGGGGGTGCCTCACAGAGCCTGGAACTCAGCATTCCTCAGGATGCCTTCTTTCGCCACCTCCAGGCCCCTATGATTGGGCTCGGTGCATGGGCCGGCAATCCTCCCTGTCAGGCAAGAAGGATGGCACCTCAGACTCCTCCATTCCCTGGTGCATCAACTCTCCACCAGCCATCTCATCGCACTGCTGTGTTCTTAGCTCAGACGAAACCACCGTCGGTCTTCTGTGTTTTGCAGTAGGTTTTGACTCTAGTCTCACCTTCATTCATTCATTGCACAGATGTTTACTGTGGGCCTGCTACTCACCAGCGTTTTATGCCCTGTGAAAACAGCCATTAATGTGATAGGTAAGGTCTCCTGCAACTCTGATAGATTATGTTCTAGTCGGGGAGATAGACAGTAAATAAATCTAGAGTGTGATTTCAGGAAGTCACACTGAGTTCGAACAGAGTTGCAAGGGCTGCGTTTTGTTTTGTTTTTGTTTTTTTTGAGATGGAGTCTTCTCTGTTGCCCAGGCTGGAGTGCAGTGGTGTGATCTTGATTCATTGCAACCTCTGCCTCCCGGGTTCTAGCAATTCTCCTGCCTCAGCCTCCTGAGTGGCTGGGATTACAGATGTGTGCCAGCCACCATGCTTGGCCAGGTGCTGCAGTTTGGATGGGCTGTCAGGAGAGCTTCTTTGAGGAGCTTTTGCTGTACACAGACCTCAGTGAAGAGAGGAGTGAGCCATCTGCTGTGTACAGCAGCATGTGCACATCTCCTGCGGTGGGGCTGAGCCTGGCGTGCATGAGCAGCAGGAAGGCAGCCAGTGTGGCTGGAGTAGCAAGGCTCTGGGGAGAGTGGCTGGAGGTGAAGCGGGAGACACGGGCAGTGTGGATGGAGTGTGAAACTTTATGAAGTTCATGAGATGCTCTCAGAAGGTTTTGGGGAAAGGCAGGATGTGATCTGAGCCCATCCTCCGGATCCCTCCAGAGAAGTCATGGCTAAATGCAAGTGCGATCTTGTTATTGCCCTGCCTGGAGTCCTCTGTGGGTTTCTGCCACCTCTGGGATAAGATCCAGGCTCTGCTGCCTAGTCACTGCACCCTTTCCCCGGCTGCCCTGCTGCAAACTCTCAGCCCTCCGTTGCAGCCTCCCTGCAATCCCAGTTCTTCACACATCCCACAACCTTTCCCATCTTCTCCTGTAGAGACCCTTCCTGCTGCTAGACATGTCCTTATCCCACTCTGCAACACTCAGCTCAGCCAGTGCCTCGGGATTGTCCCCTCAGGCCACCACCCTCTTTCCTAGAAAGAGCATCTGCTCTTATCTGGAGCTCCACAAGCATTTTATATGAGCCTTTCCCATGGTACAGGCCTTGGTGTCTTGTGTTTATCTGTGTTTCCTACCAGCGTTGGACTTGCCTCAGGGAGGGATCCTGTCATCCTCATTTGTGGATGTTCAGAATCTATCCCGGATACTGATCCATGGAAGATAAATAGTAAATGTCTTTTCAGTGAATGAAAGAATGAATACAAGTTTATGTGATGTTTCTCCCTTTTAATTTTAATGAAAACTTTACATATTATCCTGTTGTATAAATGAGGTAGACAAGAGCCAGTTCATACTTTTTAGATCTTTAAAAATGGCATGTGATCTTGATAGAGTGAGTGCTGTCTTCCTCATGTGGTGGGGTTGCCCGTGATCAGCAGCTGCAACACTAGAAAGATGATGGAGCAAGAGCAGAGAAAAATCCCTCTGGTTCCAGAAAATCTCCTGAAAAAGAGCAAGGCTTATCAAGCCCTCAAAGCCACCCAGGCAAAGCAGGCACTTTTGGCAAAGAAGGAGCAGAGGAAAGAAAAAGGGCTTAGGTTAAGCAACTGGAATCATTCCTACATGATTCCTGGCGGCAGACACGTGACAAGGTGCATCTCAGATGACTAGAAGTGAAACCTCATGCCTTGGAGTTGCCTGGTCGACATTACTTGGCCTTTATTGTTCACATGGAAAGGATTGATGGTGTGAGTTTACCGGTGCAGAGAACCATGGCAAGAGTTTGCCTAAAGAAGATTTTTAGTGGTGTCTTTGTAAAAGTCGACCTCCCAACCTAAAAATGCTGTGTATAGTAGAATCTTATGTGACCTGGGGATTTCCAAATCTGAAGTCTGTCCGGAACTCATTTTGAAACATGGAAAAGCCAAGGTCAAGAATCAGACCCTTCTTCTGACAGACAACACGTGATGGAGGAGCACCTGGGGAAGTTTGGTGTTTTGCTTGGAAGGCCTCGTTCATGAAATTGCCTTCCCAGGGAAGCATTTCCAGGAGACCTCATGGTTCTCCAGCCCTTTCCACCTCTGAGTGGCCTGTCATGCCACCAAAAATAGAGTGGGCTTCCTCAAGGAGATGGGCTCACCTGGCTGTCGGGGTGAATGCATCAATCAGTTCATCGGCCAGCTGAACTAGACCCAGCTGAGGCAGGGCTGAAAACTGCCCTTGGGCTGATTTGACAGGCTGGGCCTTGCCACTTAAAAGTTCTTTTTGCAGTTACTGGTATTCATAGTAGTAACCTTGAGATTGGGTTATTCTTTTTAGTCTCACTCCATTGTCCAGGCTGGAGTGCAGTGGCGTGATCTCAGCTCACTGCAACCTCTGCTTCCCGGTTCAAGTGATTCTCCTGCCTTAGCCTCCCAAGTAGCTGGAATTACAGGCACACGGCACCATGCCCAGCTAATTTTGTGTTTTTACTAGAGACAGGGTTTCACTATGTTGGTCAGGCTGGTCTTGAACTCCTGATCAACAAGTGATCCATCCGCCTGGGCTTCCCAAAGTGCAGGGATTACAGGTGTGAGCCACTGCTCTTGGCCAAGATTGGGTCACTCTTAAGAGTAACCTTGAGATTGGGAGGAAAGAGGAGACTGGTACTAATAGATGGAGACCTGCTGGGAGTGATGAATGCGTGCTTAGGCCATGGTGCTATGCGTGAGTTACAGGCTCAAAGATGTTGAGTCACTAGAAACTGTGTTGCTGTGGTCATTTCGATGGAAATGGGGAAGGAATAATATTAATAACTGATTTCAAAAAGGACTTGAAGGTGTGAGTCATGTGTTTGCCGAAGAAATCTTAACTTTTTTTGAAATGACTTTTTATTGCTGTTATTACTCTTAGGTGCCAAATGCAGTAAATTTTTTATCAGTGCTGTAGAAGCATGTGTTTTTGCTTTTAAGGGAATTTTTATCAAGTATCTTCAGAGAAGATTATTTCCTGCTTTATCTTCAAAAACCAGAAAGGAAAGGTCAAAGGAAAGACAGTAGGTTATGTTCATGGCAGGCACCTCTCATCACAGTCCAGCTCCAGGGAAGCATTCCAGCATTTTCTACATTGGCTGCCGCCTCGTCTGAAAGCAGCACATTCCATGGAGGAAGGGGTCCTGCTTTGTTGTGTCTTCTTTCCTGGGGTTTAATGTTGGTAAATGAGTAACTCTAGCACTTGTACAGGGCTCCCTAAGATCCTGCAGTAATCAGCCAAACCCAGGAACATAGCTGAATCTGGAGATTCCTGGGCCTTGTTTCAGAAAAGACTTGAAAAAGAAAGGCACAAAAATAAAGGTTCACTTGTCTTTGCAAAAAAAATATATATATGTATGTGTGTGTGTGTGTGTGTGTGTGTATATATATGTGTGTATATATATATATATATACATAAATATAAATGTTCACTTGTCTTTGCAAAAAAATATTTATATGTTTTATATATATAATAAATTATATATATTATATATTATAAATATATATGTATATATACACACACATATATATATGGTTTTAACCATTTATTGAAGAGTTATACACTTTTAAATAATAACATGTTCTTTTAATTTATTTAGGGTAGCCAATTATAATTGTCTTCATTAATTGTTGTTTCTAGTTATAAAAAAGTATGTTTTGAAAAGAGCTATCTTATTTCCAGGAAAGTAGTTTAAAGATTTGCCAACAAGGACACTATATTACAGGTAAATAAATAATACATTTTCTTTGTTACAACAAAAATACACAGTGTCCTAAAGCTTAGCTTTAAAGTTTAATTTCATTAATCAAAACATTTCCTCATTGATTATCAATACCTAATTGCAGGTCTTACAGGGATAGGGAAGATTTTATCAAAATTTACTTTTAGTGCTTTTGTTAATCTATCTTTTTTTTAAAGATCAGATTATTTTACTAAATATTGAAATGGCTGTGGTGTACAAATACGTTCTATCATGTTTTGTGTGATTAATGTCAAATATTATCAGTATTTTTAGAAAACATAATTTTAGCCAGGCACCGTGGCTCATGCCTGTAATCTTGGGACTTTGAGAGGCTGAGGCAGGCAGATCACCTGAGGTCAGGTGATTGAGAAAACCTGATTTTAACTGAAATTTTTTTTGTATACATCTAATAAAATTATATTTTATTTATGTATTGGTTTAGCTGTAAATATACATAATTCCAGAATAAGTAACTTGGTTTCAAATGAAAGCATATTCAGGCTAAACGTTAAAGTGTATAAGCCATCTTTCTTATGCAGAATCAGCCTTTTCATATTGCTTAACAGTATTCTGGATATGCCAAATTAATTCCATGATTTATAAAATCTTGGTGGTTCTCAATACAGTTCAGTGTATGCATCTGCTGTGTTCTGTTCCTCTACTTTCTTTAAATCTGCTGTTTTATCCCAATCAAGCCAAACCAGAAGAGTGGCATATTCAACTGCATTGTTTGGTCTCTGCATTTAATGAATTCTACTGAGTGGAGCCTTGGTGTGATATAGGTTTTATTCAGGGTAGAAGCAACTGTTGGAAAACTGTCTTATTTTTTGTGTTTTGCATGTTGTTAGGCATGTAATTTACTGTTGCATACCATGTCTTCAGCATGAGGCACTGGTTCTCTGGGGATCTGTCTTCTTGGATCTTGAGACATGGGAGCTTTGAATCTGGCTTTGCATCTTACCTTTGCCATGACCACTAGGCAGCTCAGAGCCTCGTTTTGCTACTGTGGCATGCAGGCTATGCAACAACGTACACGACACTTCCACTGGACTGGTTTAGCTTCTGCTCGTCTGGGCTTCCTCATTCCCTGTTAAAGTCTTGTGTATATTTTATACAATGTAATTAATGAGTAAGGAAAATTGGTAAAGAAATCCTTAACAATCCTGTAAGGATGTACGATTCCTTACAATTCTTTACAACGTGAAGATGTAAAATTCCATGTCTAGGAAGAGTGTTATTATTCACTTTAAGCAGTATGTCCGGGAAGCAGCTGTCAGACAGGAAATGTTTTTGAGTAAAACAATATAGTGAGGTAATAAAAATTCTCATTAGAGCACCTGTCATCATTTAGCCAGTTGGTGACCTTCATCAAGTCTCACAGCTTCTCCCGGCTTTCGTGTCTTCGCTGGTAAATGGTGGTAGTAACACTGGCCCTGCTTCCGCAGGGGATCCATGAAACCACGTGGCGCTTGCAGGAGTGCCCGGGATGTAGATCCCAGCAGTGGTGCTGCCCGTGGGCATCTTCCATGGTGCTTGTCCACGAGATCCGAACTCCTGAGTGAAAGTCCAGGCCCATGTGGGTGTGGTCATTGCCTCTTTGTTGTATTCTGAAATTGGACACAGCCTGTGAGTTATTGTGTGCACTGAAAGGCCCCAGCAGTGGCACAAAGACTTGCTTGTGGCCCTGGGAGTCAGCTTTGCAAAGAGCCTGAGGGTGGAATGGTGGCAGCAGGGCTCCTGCAGGGAATTTCACAGCCTGACCTTTTGTGCCTCTGCTCCAGTCCTTTATTTAGTGCGCTACAATATATATAGATTGAGAATGCTGATTTGTTTTTTGCCCGCTAAAGTACCCACGGCAATGGGACGAGGAGTCAGTTTAAAGGACTGCTGTCTTGGGTGGGTCGCCTGGAAACACTCCCGCCTTTCTGCTTGTGCCTGATAGTGCAGCTGCTACAACTGTGACATGGAATCTGGGGTCTCAGCTGAGCCACACAGCGTTCCAGGACAAATTTCAGACATCCTTTAACCATGGGTGTGTTAGAACAAAGAGTAAAAATAGACACCAAGCTTTAGGTAGAGAGATGGCTAAGGCTGGCCCGGGTCTCCAAGTGGTCGTCTCAAACTCTGCACAATTTAGGGGACAGAGCACGGGCTGGGTTGGAGTCTTGCTGGTCAGCTGAGTGGCTGCATCAGGTGGGGCAGCCTTCAGGGCCTGCATTCCTCCTGCATCGGCACACCACCTTGAGGTGAGGTCGTCGGAACCTCACCAGGTGACACCACCGAGCGCATGGCTCACCGCAGCCCGTGATTCATCATGAGTCTCCACTTTTCACCCTAAACCCTGTGGAGCCCTTGTTTTTGCCAGGAGGAAGTGATCTCGGCAGGAAACTTTCCTAGTCAAGCCACTGGTCATTGCTAGAGTTTGCTCAGTCCCCTTTGTTCTCTTTCATGGGTGATCCCGGGCCTGGCCAAACTTCTGACCTCATTCCTCCAGCCTGTCAGATACACAGACCCGCCCTCATGGGATGGACATGATTGGGGAATGAAAGGCAGCTGGTCTGGCTGCAAATGAAGGCGACCCTGGAGGATGCTGTTCCACACTGTTTTTCTAGTTTGGTCCCTAATAATTTTATACAGGGGAGATACAGAAAAGGCTGCATTGTGGCTGTTGATGAGTTTCCCAGAGAAAGAATCTTAAGAGTCACACAATGGGTTGGATGTGACAGAACAGCCATCAGTGCCTTGGCCAGCAGTGCCTCATTTTATCCCCATAACAGCTGAAGGAGGTAGCTAGGATTATTCTTCTCTTAATCACATCATGTGTTTTAAACGTTTATTTATAAGCAAGGAAAGGCTGCATATTCTACATAGCAGGGTCAGAAGTAGTGTAAAATATTCGGATTGATTCAGGCTTCACATGGATCCTGTGATTTAGTGTTTAATGTGACTTAGTAGCTTTCAGAAATAGATGTTTGGGTAGCAGCTTGAACTGTCCACAACGTACTTTTTAATTAAGTGGGGAGGGATACATAGAGATTGAGGTGTGGTATAGGATATAACTTTTTAACTACTGTTAGAGCTTTTAAATAGTACTCAGCAACTGAGAAACCAATACATCAACCACATTTATTCAGCCCTGTGCTAAGGTTGGAGGAAGATCATGAGAAAATGTAAAACAAATTGAGTTCAGCTGCCCAAGGTTTGGTGTTTTTCGCCTTATGCAGTCCCCTTCATGAGGTCAGATGGTGGCTGTGGAGCTTATGGAAAAGCCAGCGGTCACAGAGATCACTGCATCTTGGCTGCTGGACTCATAAGAGCTCAGTAGGCCACTTGGTAGAGAATTCTGCATAGTCAACAGTTCCAGAATCTGATTGAGAAGAATGGTAGAGAGGGTTGCTTAGCCACCTGTACATCAAGCAAGAAGAAAAAATGGGGGATGGAGAGAGAAGGAGGGAAGATAGATACAGGGGTATATCTGTATTACCAGGATGTTGTCTGAACATTGGCCAATATGTTTTGGTTTGGTTTAGTTCATTTCTGGATTCGGTGTTGAAGGTAGTTCTTGTTTGTCTATTTGTTTCAGGTGAATAGTCTGTTTTTTCTTATTTTTTATTTATTTTATTTTTTGAGATGGAGTTTCACTCTTGTTACCCAGGCTGGAGTGCAATGGCGCGATCTCAGCTCACCGCAACCTCTGCCTCCTGGGTTCAGGCAATTCTCCTGCCTCAGCCTCCTGAGTAGCTGGGATTACAGGCACGCTCCACCATGCCCAGCTAATTTTTTTTTGTATTTTTAGTAGAGACGGGGTTTCACCATGTTGACCAGGATGGTCTTGATCTCTTGACCTCGTGATCCACCCGCGTCAGCCTCCCAAAGTGCTGGGACTACAGGCATGAGCCATCGCGCCCGGCTTGTTTTTTCTTATATACAAGTCTGTGGGTAGTGCCCAATTTAGCACAGATAATACTTCAGTACTCGAAGGACTGAGGTGTAATCATCGCGGGTCATACGCCTCTCGTCCTTCCATTTTCTTTCAACACAGTTGGTCACAGTATCACCTCGTTTATGATCGTTACTTTACATCAGCTATGAAAATGAAAGGCTGATGAAAAGCTCATCATTATGAGCTGACACGGAGTGATTTTCAGTAATCATTTTCAATGAAGAGGGCAAGTGGAAATTGTTTCTAGTATATCTTTTTGCAAGAAAGGAGAGAAAATGAGAATAAATACCTATTTGCTTTCTTTTGACAAAGAAAATCAACTCAAATAAATGGAAGAATGAGGATGTATGGGAATGAGATACTCAACATAAAAATAGGAATTAATTTTCTTTGAATACGGCATCTTATATAATTTTGATTTTGAACTAACCAGTGTTTTATCTATTCAGAAAACAAAATAGCATCAAAATTGAAAAAAGGAAATTTTAAAATTGAAAACAAACAGAACAAAGGAGTCTAGCTGTCTAAATGTGATAACACAACCGCCCAGAATAAAGACTTAATTTGGGTAATTTTGAACAGTTTTCTGACCATGTATCTTTAGTGGAACGTATTTTAAGAACAGAAGAAATGGCAAAGAACTGTTGGGATTTACCTGGTACAATTACAGTTGGTAATCGCATTGGTGTTATGATTCTTAAATTACTTTGTAGGTATAGTAGGTGGTATAAAAAATGAAATATATTGATGTTATTAGGAATGGAAGTTCTAATTGTGGAAGAAGGGCTGCAAGCAGTGTGAATTCTCTCTCCTTTTCGCTCTCTCTATAAATATAAATATAAGATAGATAGCAATGACACCTTTCCAACAGTTACACTCACTGTAATTTTCCACATGGATCCTTGGAGAAATGGCTGGTTCCAGATCTTGACAAGGTTGTGCCTGGGGCATCTTGTGCCAGAAACCAAGAAGACATTCAAAGGCCTGTGGAGTATGTCAAAAAAAGAAACGCAGGGGTAGCTCACAGGGCCTCCTGCTGGCAAGAATAATTGTATTAATAGATTGTAATGTATTAAATTAAAAGATTCTGGAGTCTGAAGTGTTATATAAATTCAGAAGAAATAATGCATTTTATTTATTCCTATTAGTATTATTATTTTGAGATGGAGTATGTTACCCAGGCTGGAGTGCATGGCACTATCTCGGCTGACTGCAACCTCTGGCTTCCAGGTCGAAGTGATTCTCCCTGCGTCATCCTCTCAAGTAGCTGAGATCACAGGCATCCGCCACCACACCTGGCTAGTTTTCATATTTTCAGTAGAGATGGGATTTTGCCGCGTTGGGCAGGCTGGTCTCGAACTCCTAATCTCAGGTGATCTACCTGCCTCGGCCACCCAAAGTGCTGGGATTAGAGGTGTGAGCCATTGCGCCCAGCCAAAATAATCAATTTTTAAAAATCATCATTTTGTAACCTTGACTTAGGCGAGAATCATGTTTGAGTGCTAACATCACTGGGTGAAAGATTGTTGGAAAATTGGATATTTATTTAAAAAACATCAGTGGAATAATCTGGAGGTCAGCCTCTTAACCTACTGGTTAAATTCAATCCCTCCAGCTGGGGACAGCCTGATAATATGTGCCAATATTATATCCTTCTATAATGCTAGGAGAAATCATCTATACTCCTCTATAGTGTTCTTGCCCAAAAAGGCTTTTAATCTGAATTACGAAGAAACAGTTGAACAAGTTGAGAATCTTCTTCAGAACACTACAGAACTCAGTGTCATGATCCTAAAAGTCACGTGGAAATGCAAGAGCCACAGAATAGCTAAAACAATCTGGGAGGACTCATACTTCCTGATTTCAAAACTTCCTACAAAGCTGCAGTAATTAAGAAAGCACACTTTCATAATCTTCCAGGCACAAGGATAGCCTTAGGACAATGGAGCAGAATGGAGAGTTTAGAAATAAGCCCTTAACTTACGGTCAGTTGATGATTTTCCTCACGAGTGCCAAGTTCTTTCAGTGGGGGAAAGAATCGCCTTTTGAACAAACGGTGCCAGGGCAAAGGGATGGTCACATGCAGAACAACAAGGTTGGACTCTTTATTTATATTATACACAAAAATAACTTCAAATGGATTGTAGATCAAAATACAGGAGCTAAAACAATAAAAGTCTTAGAAGAAAACACAATGATAAGTCTTTGTGATGTTGAGTTAGGCAAGGCCTTTTTAGAAATGATGCCAAAAGCACATGGGACAAAAGAAAACAAAACACGGACAAGTTGGACTTTATAAAAATTAAAGATGCTTTTGTACTTCAGAGAACACCATAAAGAAAGTGAAGACGCCTAAAGAATGGGTAAAATATTTGTAAATCATGTATCTCTTAAGGACTTGTGTCCAAAATTTTTGCAAATCATGTAATCTGTTAAGGACTTGAATCCAGAATGTGTTCTAAAGTTGAGAACTCCTACTTCTCAACTTGAAATAAACAGATAACCCAGTTGGAACATGGCCCAAGTATTTCTGCAGCCATTTCTCCAGAAAAGATATTCAAATGATTAGTAAGCTCATGAAAAGATGTTTAATGTCTTTAGATATCAGAGAAATCCATGTCACAAACACTGTGAGATACCACATCAAACCCACTAGGATGGCTGTAGTCAAAGATGGTAACAAGCATTGGCAAGGATGTGGAGAAATTAAAACCCTCACCCATTGCTTACGGAAATGGAGAAGTGGTGCAGTCACTTTGAAAAACAGTCTGGCAGCTTCTCAAAATGTTAAACATGAATCTATCATATGACACAGGAATTTCACTCCTCAGTGGAAACATACGTCCACACAAAAACTTGTATACAAATGTTAATGGCAGCATTGCTTATCATAATCAAAAAATAGAAATAGCTAAAATGTCTCTCAGCTGCTGATTGGATAAATACAATGTGACATACTCATACAATTATTATGTAACAATAAAAGCAATGAAGTACTGACACATGGATATTAGGCTAAGTGACAGAAGCCCTTCACAGAGCGTACGTACTGTACAATTTCACTTATGTGAAATGTCCAGAACATTGAAGTCCATAGAGATGCAAAGTATTCATAGTGTATCAGTTGTTGTCTAGGGCTGGGGAGATTGGAAGGAAAAAGGGTGGTGACTGCTCATGCTAATGAGTTTGGGATTTTCTTTGGGGGATGATAAAAAGAGTCTAAATTGTGGTGATAGTCCCACACAACTCAGTGAGTATACGAAAAACTATTGGCCGGGCATGGTGGCTCATGCCTGTAATCCCAGCACTTTGGGAGGCTGAGGTGGGTGGATCGCCTGAGGTCAGGAGTTCGAGACCAGCCTGGCCAATATAGTGAAACCCCGTCTCTACTAAAAATACAAAAAATTAGCTGGATGTGGTGTTGGTACCTGTGATCCCAGCTACTCTGGAGGTTGAGGCAGGAAAATCGCTTAAACTCAGGAGGTGGAGGTTGCCAAGATAGCGCCATTGCACTCCAGCCTGGGCAACAAGAGTGAAACTGTGTCTCAAAAAATGAAAAACCATTGAATCATCCAATGTAAATGGGCAAATTATATGGTGTGTGAATTATATCTCAATAAGGCTGTTTTTAAAAAGGCAATGTCATGGAAAACAAAACAGAACAAAAACACAGGAAAGAGTGTTCTAAAGAGATCTAACAATGAAATGCAATGGACGAACCTTGCTTTATCCTAGACTGGAAAAAAAAAAATAGCTGTGAAAGATTACTTAAGGACATCAAGGAAGTTTGTGTTTGGATTATATGTGGGATCCTAATTTCTTAGGTGTGATGAATGTATTGAGCTTACATAGATACTGCCCTTAACTCTTAGGAGACACGTGCTGAAGGACTTTAGAGGGCAGTACTATTTTCTCAGCAACTTTCAAATAATTCAGGAAGCAAAAAAGGTGTGTGTGTGTGCGCGTGTGCATGTGTGTGTGTGTATACACATACAAGTATGCACAGAGAGGGAAAATGGATTTTGGAGTAGTTTGAGGGTAGTTCATTGTACCAATCTTTTAACATTTCTTTAGGCTTGAAAATTTCAGTTGCTTCTTCTAACTGTGTGATGAATCTGACAGATACTGGTTGAGTGACCACTGTATCTGGTGCTGTGATCTGAGTGTGCAGTGAGGACAGTATACAGTTAATGATGATGTCCACGCCAGACAGTGCTCTGTGAAGGATGGAAATCCAATATAACTATGATCCCTGCCTTCAAAGATCTTGATATGGATCTAAATCTTGATAATTCATGTTAGAAATAAATTTGAAGCGAATCTCAACTAGTGTAAGCTGGGAGCAGCTTTGTGTGAGTCATTTGGGAGAGGTCATTTGAGAATGATCACACAAGGGTGGTTTAAGTTGTCACAACTTTGTGTAGCTGGCAACATCCTGAAACAAACAAGGGCACGGAATCCTCTCTTACCAGCAGTTTCCTGTAACACAAAGTTGTTAACATTCAGCCTTCACCCCTGGAATGTTATGAGCTCATATTGTGTTGGATATATTTTGTTCTTTGAGTTCCTAGAGTTAATAGCTATGTAGTTCATAGGAAGTGAAATACCTGGCATGCCATATACATTCTCGTAATATCCTTTTCTTAGTATGTTTTATGTGTTCTAAATTGCAGTTTCGACCTGGTCCTCTGCCGCTCAGGTGACCTTTAACAGTTGCTGCTCAAGATGTTATTGATTATTTAAAATTTAGAATGTATATCATAATCTATTATTAGAATATGATTAAGTAGATTTAATAGCACTGTAAAAATCATCACAAATAGGTCAGTTATTTTCAATAGTAATTTCAAGCAGGACGCCATACAATATAACATGTAATACCTTAGTTATTTTATTTTAATGAAAGCATCGAGGCATGTTTACTGGCCAGTTCTTTGATGTAGGGCTGACTTTTGCATGTGGGCAGAGCTACTGTTTCAGTCTGCTGGGGTTTCCAGCATAAGCATTCCCAGCCAAAGGAGCAAGTGGGGCTGAAATCCAGCCCATCTCCTCTCAGCAAGATATGCATCCATAGCTTTATACAAGAAGAACTGCCACCTTCCTTCAGCTTACCTTCAGCCATGGTGGCTTCGCCATGTGAGTCCAGCGTTTAAGGTTCAAGGACAACTTTGTAAACCATTTTAGTAACATATGAACTAAAAATTTCAGTTTTCTTTTTAAAAGTACCTGGGCAATAAAAGATACTTGCACAAAAATTTGAGAAGTAAATATCTCTATATTTTTATAATTCCTCCTACTCTGTCATTTTCAGTTTTCCTGCCCATACTCAATTAAATAATATTTTTAAAAAATAAAGATAGCCTTTTTTTTTTGCAATGAATGATATGGTTGAAATAAAGAGATATATTCTTTTTTTTTTTTCATGAAAGAAAGAAAGAAAGAGAGAAGATAGCCTTTATAAAATTTGTCCATAGCATTTTACGAAATTTTCTTGGAACCATCAGCTATTTTTATTTTCAAACTTAAATTCATCAGTTTACATAATATTTAATTACATTTTATAGTTATAATAGCATAGACAACTGACAGTAATAAATTGGTAAGCAAAACTTCTCTGCTTTGGGAATTGTAAAAGCCACCTTGTAGGAAGAGTTCTCTGAGTGTGCCCCAGTCACTTTCTGGCTGCAAGGCTGTTTCGTGTGTGGTGGACACAAGCCCATCAGAGAGTGGGGAGAGCGTGATTACCAGGCTGGCCAACTGGTGGAGGTTTGTCAAGGGAGTGTTTACTCTGTATTTTTTTTTTGAGATGGAGTCTCACTCTGTTGCCCAGGCTGGATTACAGTGGTGAGATCTTGGCTCACTGCAACCTCCACCTCCTGGGTTCAAGTAATTCTCCGGCCTCAACTCTCGAGGAGCTGGGATTACAAGCATGTGCCACCATGCCTGGCTAATCTTTGTATTTTTAGTAGAGATGGGGTTTCACCACATTGGCCAGGTTTGTTCTCAAACTACTGGCCTCAAACAGTCCACCCACCTTGACCTCCCAAAGTGCTGGGATTATAGGCGTTTGAAAAATATTCTTCTTTAAGCCTGTTCCTGGTGCTGTTTTCACAGCCAACTGTGCAGAGGGTTTGAATGTGAACCTCTGTTCCCAGTTTAGGTCTGGTGGCTCCTGGTAGCATTGTCTGGGAATTCAGTTATTCAGATGAACAAAAGACTTGTGGGGTGGTGAAAATGGAAAAATAAAGCGTTTATTGAGGAACAAAAGTTGAAAAAGATGTCAAGTAGGAACAAAGGTGGTTACAAGGAAATGTGGGTATTCTCTGCTTGGAAAAGAGAAGTTACAAAATTTATTACATTCATAAAAATGTAGTTAAAGGGAGTAACATTGGAATCTTTCCTTGTTGAATCTATCTTTGAAGGATATAAGACATGCTCATTCCTGGATTCTATGCTCTGCCCTTGTTGCAAACAATGCATCCTGTGAGAATGGTTTCATGCTCACCTTTCCAGGCACAAGTCCTGTGGAAGGGACAATGAGAGATTTCCAGGAATGCTTCGTGCTTAGGGTTAGCAGTAGATTTTCTATGTTTGTTTCTTGCATTCACCTCATTGCCTTCCCTTTCAAAGATTCAGTTTTGGGGTTGCACATCCTCATGTCTCCCAGTGGATGGCTCCCTGGATGGGGTCTCCCTTACTCACAAGGGGTCACAAATAGCCTTGCCTTCAACAGTCTCCATCTGGATCCAATGCACAGCAGTCCTGAGAGACAAGATATTCGCAAATGAGTTCAGGAGTTCCAGCATTTAAACATATTGATTAGGTATAAATGCACACTTGGACAAATAAATTATACTGTGTCTATTCTAGAAAAAGATATGTGTAGAATGGGTCTTAACGCAGTTTATTTTGGTATATCTTCCAAACCGTAGGTCATTGGGGTATTATACAGTAGGCTTAGAAAAAGTAAATTATTGTCCAGATGACAAAGGTTGTAAAGTTATCCCCGAACAAATTTATATCTGAGGTACTTCTGTAGCTTTGGGGATGACTGAATAATTTTCTCCTTAAAAATATAAAGACCCATAAAGAGATTTAGACTCAATGAGACAGAAAATTAATAAGGATATCCAGAATCTGAACTCAGATCAGTAACAAGTAAACTTAATAAGCACTTGTAGAGTTCTCCACTTTAGATACATAAAATATACATTCTCCACTTTAAATACACAAAATAATGATCGGCCATTATTAATATACATTCATAGAATAAAGCAATATTTCTGTTCTCTCTCCCTCTTTTTCTTTCTCTCTTTTCCTTTCCTTCTTAAAAAAAAAAATTATAAAGACACATGCACATGTATGTTTATTGCAGCACTGTTTACAGTAGCAAAGACTTGGAACCAACCCAAATGCTCATCAATGACAGACTAGATAAATAAAATGTGGCACATATACACCATGGAATACTATGCAACCATAAAAAAGGATGAGTTTGTGTCCTTTGTAGGGACATTGATGAAGCTGGAAACCATCATTCTCAGCAAACTGACACAGGAACAGAAAACCAGACACCACATGTTCTCACTCATAAGTGGGTGTTGAACAGTGAGAACACCTGGACACAGGGAGAGGAACATCACACACTGGGGCCTGTTGGGGGTGGAGGGGTAGGGGAGGGATAGCAGGGGGTAGTGGGGGGATTGGAGAGGGATAACAGGAGAAATACCTCATATAGATGAGGGGGGATGGATGCAGCAAACCACCATGGCCCGTGTATACCTGTGTAACAATCCTGCACAATGTGTACATGTACCCCAGAATTTAAAGTATAATTTAAAAAAATTAATCCCATCACTAGGCAACATTGTTGTGCTTATGCCCATTATTCTGTCTGAGGCATCTCTCATTTTTATTTTTTCAAATTTTGTTGTTAATATATATTTCCTAGTTCTTTTAAATTTAAACTACCTGTATTTAGATATTTACAAAGACTGGGTAAATTAAGAAGTGTTAAAACTGATATGAACTGAAGACATTCTGTGTCATTAGAAAATAATCTCCAATCCAAAGGACTATAAATCGTTCTACTATAAGGACACATGCACACAAATGTTCATTGCAGCACTGTTTACAATAGCAAAGACCTGGAACCAACCCAAATGCCCATCGATGATAGACTGGACTGGGAAAATGTGGCACATATACACCATGGAATATTATGCAGCAATCAAAAATGATGAGTTTGTGTCCTTTGTAAGGACATGGATGAATCTGGAGAACATCATTCTCAGCAAACTGACACAAGAACAGAAAAAGAAATGCTGCATATACTCACTCATAGGTGGGTGAGAAAAATGAGAACACATGGACACAGGGAGGGGGGTACTACACACTGGGGTCTATTGGGGGGAATAGGGGAGGGACAGCGGGGGGGAGCTGGGGAGGGATAGCCTGGGGAGAAATGCCAAGTGTGGGTGAAGGGGAGGAAGGCAGCAAAACACACTGCCATGTGTGTACCTATGCAACTATCTTGCACGTTCTGCACATGTACCCCAAAACCTAAAATGCAATAAAAATTTTAAAAAAATATCCAAAGAATCATTTGTGCCCTTTGTAAAATGGGGAGCAATTTACCACTTTTGTAATTTACATGCACTCAAAATACATGTTTTCAGACTCCCTACCTTACATCTTGTACCATGCAACTCAATGTGAGGATGAATAAGAAGAACCGATGGATCATCTGACCGTTTTTCTGAGGGGGTGGCTGTGGTTCCTAGGGTCTTCTGAAGTGTCTTGCTGGTATCTCTTTGAGCAACTGCAAAGCCCATGGTTGGGACATCTTGCTGTTCTTCTCTTCCTTTCCCGTTAAGTGTGGCCTTCCCCCAAAAATCATATCTCTTATTTCATATTCTAAACCAACAGGACAGAGCAGTATCATTGTATACATAAGTTTTATGACATGAGTCATTTCATAAGTAGGGATGCACAGTAGAAGAATTCTTTTTTTTTCTTTTTGTTTTTTGAGATGGAGTCTTGCTCTGTCGCCTAGGCTAGAGTGCAATGGCACGCTCTCAGCTCACCGCAACCTCTGCCTCCAGGTTCAAGCAATGGAGAATTCTTTATATTCAACTCAGATCTGTTTATGTGCCTCAGAGTGGTAGACTCTGTGTTACAATTCTGTGTGCAAGCCTGTTTTGCTCTGTCACCCAGGCTTGAGTGCAGTGGCATGATCTCGGCTCACTGCAGCTTCTGCCTCCCAGGCTCAGATGATTCTCCCACCTCAGCCTCCCGAGTAGCTGGGATTACAGGCATACGCCACCACGCCCAGCTAATTTTTGTATTTTTAGTAGAGATGGATGTTTCACCATGTTGTCCAGGCTGGTCTTGAACTCCTGACCTCAAGTGATCCACCCTCTTTGGCCTCCCAAAGTGCTGGGATTACAGTCCTGGGATTATAGGCATGAGCCACCTCACCCAGCCTTGTGTGTGTGTGCGTGTGTACGTGTTTTAACTTAAGTAGAGTAACCCTTCTGGGTCTTCCTTCTGGGTCTTCTTCAGCAGTAACTCAGCTGACCAGTCTGCCTTAGGATAATTTCAATAGGGTCGAATGTGGCAAGAAGCAGCCTGGCCACTGTTTGCGGGAGTGACGTAGACCTTCTTTTTTTTTGAGATGGAGTTTCGCTCTTGTTACCCAGGCTGGAGTGCAATGGCGCGATCTCGGCTCACTGCAACCTCTGCCTCCTGAGTATAGGCAATTCTCCTGCCTCAGCCTCCTGAGTAGCTGGGATTATAGGCACGTGCCACCATGCCCAGCTAATTTTTTGTATCTTTAGTAGAGACAGGGTTTCACCGTTTTGACCAAGATGGTCTCGATCTCTTGACCTCATGATCCACCCGCCTCGGCCTCCCAAAGTGCTGGGATTACAGGCTTGAGCCACCGCACCCATCCAGACCTTCTAAAGGTTACTTTTGAATAGGTGGAGGAGGGAGACTCCCCCCACCCCCATGAATGCCTTCGTGTTATGGGAGATGAGAACAAGCTTCAGTCATGTGATGTTTCTGGATGCCTTCATAGTCACCTTGCCCCTACCTGGCCAGTGTCCACCTTTGTATACATTCCTCAAAAGAAAAATACAGCCACCATCACCCCCATTTATTTAACCAGTTGTCTTGAAGTGTAAGATTTAAAAAATTAATTCCTATCTCCTTTCCAATTTTCAACCCTCCCAGGGAATCTTTTATACGTTGCTAGTAGGAACCTCAGGAGATCCTGTCCAAAAGGCTGGTTCTGTTGGTTGAAAGGGAACAGAGAACGTCATCCCACTGGCTGTGGGTAACATGAAGAGACAGCATCATCGAGAAAGCAGAGTGGCCCCGAAAGAACAGAGGCTCCAAGCTCATGGTGTTTGTTAGGGCCAATCCCAGCTGGGAGTTGTTTGGGAGAGTCATCCCTCTGGCCTTTAAGGTACAAGGCCTGTGACTTAAATGTGGTAGATGGAAGGTAGAAAGGAGCTGAGGCTTCTGCCTCAGGAATGGAAGGGTGTGGTCACCGCAAGATTCAGGCAGTGACCACAGGTGTGTCCTGGTCCTACGAGGCACTGAGTCCCACAGGCCTGCACTGCTTGTTATTTGCAGGGAGGCTGCATCTGTGTTGGCTGTGATGAGTTATTAGGGTGTGCTGGGCTCTAATGCTTAGGACTTGGCAGGGAGAGGGGTCCACCCTGGGCTATTTTGGGAACACACTCTAATTTTTCTTTGAATCATTCAATGTAGTTATTTATTTCTCATGTAGTTTAAAAATAATTAAAAATGTAAATGAGTCATCTGCACGAAAAAAGCACATTTGTTCTTGCCAAACTTTGGAAGAAGTCTGCAAGTATGACAGTCTGTGTAACTGATAGAATCTTCAAGTGAAGAACATCATAGAATTGCAGCCACAATAACTCTTTCTTCATAAACATCGTGATGCTTCATAAATCAGCATTTTGTGCATTTTATTTGGATGAGGTGGAAGTAATATGGCCCAGATCTAATAGCATGTCCTGTGGCCACACTGTACAGTGTGCAGGCAGCGTTCTCTCTACCCCCCACGGGGGCTGACAGCCGGGCCAGCAGGGACGCTGGACTGGGACAAGGCTGGGGCTGGGCTGTGTGCCAGGGGAGAGTTTTCTCCTGGAGCTTTGGGGAATGAGTCATGATTGGAGGTGGGATGAGAGGATGGGCAGAAGGCTCAGGGGAGGAGAACTGCTTGGCACATGTGTCCTGCTGAAAACAATCAGCGTTTCCAGTGGGCTGCTGAGCTGTCAGGGACAGAGGAGGCAGTCCCTGTGGTTGGAGTCAGAGCTCCTGCCTGGACAGACTTGCTGCAGGCCATTTGTCTCCCTGGTCCAAACTATGTAGGAAAATGCCGGCTTCTTCATACAGTCTTTGGTCTTTTCATTTCAAATAGGAAATTTACATACTTACTTTTCTGCATTAAGGCTAGAATGAATATTTTTTTAGTTTTAAATTCATGGAGTGATGAAGTGTGAAATATTTTCTAAATGCTACTAGATATTTTTAGGCCTTTCTGCTTAAAAATAAATGACACATACATACACATGGTATAATTCATAGACATCTTCTTTGCATTTGCAGAGATCTTTGCCGTAAGGAAGACTAAGTCTTTGGATAATGTATTATTGTTGCTAAAATCATTTCCTCACAAAACTTCAAGTTACTCTGCAGGCAGGATTTGTTCTTTACCCAACTTTGTTTTGCATAATTTAATAGTGTCAGTAAGAAAACTTTAAAAATGCCCCAGTTTTTGAATTGTGCCGCAGGGTTTGCAAGATGCCTTTGCTTATTTCACATCACTTAGTCCCAGGCTTGCTTTTAGCTAAACAGCTGTGTCTATCTTATTGCTTCTCATAGACTCTTGGCTTCCTGAGATCTGAGACCATACACTGTAGTGTCATGTAGTTCATAGTCTCCCTAGAAAATAGCCTGTCAATCGTAGGTCCTGATATATGTTTGCAGAATGCATGAAGTTGTATTTCTGATTTTATATTTTTGTATGTATCATTTCTTCTATGGATGTAATTTATTCATTTGACAGAAACCTGTTGGGCTCACATTTCAGCAAGCTGCTGTGAGCTACTCTGGTGGTTGAGTTTGGTAAGAGGACGGAACTGTCCACTCCAAGGGAGGAAGGGAATCAGTACAAATGCTGTAGAGCTGTGGAGAGTGTTTAGTACCACAGAATTGGAATCTTAATTTAGAGTTTGCAGAAAATACTTCTAATTTCGGCAGGAGTGGGTAGGGATGGGGAGAAAGTGAGAGCTAAAGAGTATGGGCTGGCTTTAGAAGGGGCTGGTGTTTTGCTGGACTTGGAAGGCATTCCAGGTGGAAGAACAGTGTCCGCAAGACCCTAGAGATGTGAAAGCAGGCGTTTCAGGGAGCTGTGGACTCACAGGAGGACGGGGTGTGAGAGACAGGGAAGGTCATCGTGGAAAGAGGCAACTGATCAGGTTGGTTAGAGCGTGGAGGAAGCCTGACTAGAAAGGCACAGGTTTTGGAAGCATGAGGAAATTGGGGCATTGGGTTTAGGGCTACTTTTTCCTCTTTTGAATGGAAGGAGGTGTGGAAAGAGGAAGGAAAGAACAGTCTCAGCCAATGAGCAAAGGCAGGGAGAGACTAATGATAGAACAGAGAAAAAAATGGGTGAAGCCTTAGAAGAGATGTGAGCTTAGCACTTTCCTGGAACCATGTTCGCTGCCGGAACTCCCTGGGGTCTCTGAGGACAGAGGCGTGGTGAAGGTGGAGCTCAGGACAGGAACATGTTGGGCGAAGTCTTCCGGAATTTGAAATGGCTGCAGCAATGATGTAATGAGGCTGAGAGCAATGAGCAGGAGCACCTACCTGGGGGCTTTGTAGGGGTCACCACGTGTGACTTTGTGTGTCGGGCCCGTTTCTGCTGGCAGTGTCTTGCAGCCTGGGAGAAAGCTGAGGGACTTAGGGATTGGAACTGGAGCACACAGCAGGTAAGAGTGAGTGGCCGTAGGAGAGGCTGGGCCCCATGAGACCCTATCAGTCAGGTGTGAAAGGGATGAAGTCCCTTTGTCTAGTCAAATAGCAGCATCCACACAACTCTATCTGTGGCCAGAATGCAGAGTTCCCTAATTAGAGGTTTTGGATATGAGTGGCTATGACAGCAGCCTGGCAAAGAAGGCCATGTGATGTGAACATGTCAAGAAACCGTGAAGTGTTTGGAAAGTCAGTGTTTCTGTTTATGTCCTGGTGACTGAGAGCAGGTGTATAGGAAGGAGGACAGCAAATACCTTCTGCAGTCATGGGGCACTCGGGCATGTTGGTCCAGGTGTCTGGAGCGGACTTAGACATTGTCCTTGGAGTACAGCTTATTTTTGTGTATCTATTTTGCACTTGAACATGGTCTGCAGCCTCAGGTCTCACTGGCAGTTTGCACACTGGGTTTCTTCCCTGAGCCTTCATGGTGAGAGCTGAGCACACACTTGCATGCAAAAAACCCATGCTGCAGAGGAGGGCGTGGTCACCTTGCAGGAACCCACACGGGGAAAGCATGTTCACACGACGCTTTCTCTTTCCTTAGCTTATGTGTTTTTTAATTTTGAATTTTGAACATTCACAGGAAGTTGGAAAGGTAGCACAGAGGTTCTGGTACCCTCCCTGGTTTCTCCATGGTTGTGTCACCTGTAGTATAGGACAAAAACCAAAACCAATTAAGAGGACACTGGTGTGGGTGCCTGCCGCCTGCATGTCCTCACGCCTGGAGGTCTGTGCAGGCCAGACACGGACTATTCCTTCACCCCAAGACCTCCCTCTACCCCTTCAGGCACAGCCACCTCCTCCTGCCTTCCCCAGCTCCAGCAATCACCAGTCTGTTCTCCATTGCTGTAGTTTTTGTCATTTAGAGGATTTTATATCGGTAGGATCATATAGTACGTGACCTTCCGAGACTTTGCTTTTTTCACCCAGAGTAATGTCCTTGTGCCCCACCCCGCTTGCCGTGTTGCCTCCTTTTTCCTGCTGAGGGGTAGCCCGTGGTATGGGTGCACTGGAGTTTAACTGTTCACCACGATCCTGCACCATATCCTGCACCTTGTGTTCATAGATCACAAGATTACACCCTAGCTAATTTTTAATTGTGTGGTGAGTATATAATTTTTAATTTCCAATAGATCCCATAACAGCAGCTGGTATTGAGAGCTTTGCAGTATCCCATGAGGGCAGTGACATCACCATCACCCCTTTGTCACCACTGGAACCTAGTCACAGAGGGGTGAGGTGACTCACACATAAGGGGACAGGGAGTCACAGCCCAGCGCCAGCTCCAGCACCCCTGCTCCCTGCACGCAGCTCACATCAGTGCAGCGGGACCACAGCATCATTTCAGCTTCATGGAAGAGCGTCCAGAGTAGCCCCGTCTCGGCACATTGCCTTGACCCTGTTCCCTTACATCAGTTCATCCCATGTTTTGTCCATCTGTCCTTAGCGGGACCAAGGGGGATGGCTCACTCATCCAAGCAGTGCCACCGAGGTGAGTTTAACAAGCGCAGAAAATTGATCTGGTCCCGGCCCCATGTCCCTTCATACCTGGTCGTCCCCTCCTGGGTGCCTGGTGACCTTGGGCAGGGAGAACCCAGCCCTTCTTCTTTGGGGCCTGGACTTCCCTTGGTAGTGGTTAACTCAGGCCTTCCTCTGTGTCGGGTGCCCTGTTGCATGAAGCAGCAGTGCAGAGGTGATAATGTTGGCATCCAACACGGCCATCCAGAGAGGAAGCACCTGGGTGGGCGGGCCTCTTCTACCCAGGTCGGGCTCAGCTCTGTCACCAGCTTTCCCAGGGCCTAGCTCTCAGAACAGAGCAGATGGAGGGTATCTAAGTGTGTTGAAATCCCAAGTTAACATTTTCTGTTTGTGGATCATATGAACCTGAAGATCATAACATTATGATCTATGAGGTCCTATTCTGGAGGCAGGAAAGGCCTGGATCAGATGCAGCCCTGACTTTAAGGCACTCACTGCCCGGAATTGGGCAGGCAGCAAGGCCCCCTGCTCACCAGTCACCATCAGGGCCCCTGGGATAGGCCATGCTGGGCTAGGTGGAAATGGCGGTCTTATAAATTTCTCTTATATAAAGGATGTATAATACATAACTTAAAATAATAAAGGCTGGGCATGGTGGCTCATGCCTGCAATCCCAGCACTTTGGGAGGCCAAGGTGGGTGGATCACCAGAGGTCAGGAGTTCAAGACCAGCCTGGCTAACATGCTGAAACCCCATCTCTACTAAAAATACAAAAAGTTAGCTGGGTGTGGTTGCAGTCACCTGTAATCCCAGCTACTCGGGAGACTGAGGCAGGAGAATCCCTTGAACCTGGGAGGCAGAGGTTGCAGTGAGCCAACATGGCGCCACTGTACTCCAGCCTGGGCAAAAGAGCAAAACTCCGTCTCAAAAAAACCAAAAAATAAAAATAATAATAAAATATGTTCAGTTCTCTTTAATGCAAATTCCATAGAGCCAGTTGCTGACCGCAGATGCTTTTGTTCACTTGGGCTTGTCCAGGCTGTGGCTGTACTGATGAAGGAGCGCAGTTCTGACGTGAATGTTGATGGGTATTTTCATTTACAGAGAGTAAAGCAAAGTGAGAGAGCAAATGTTGGAATGTCCTTGTTCCTTCAGTGATGTGAGAGATTTTGCTGACCTGGATAAAGTTTGTGAATACTCAGAGTGTTTTCCTTAAATTATTACACGATTCACAACGTGGAAGTGACAGGCAGGACGGCTTGTGAGCGTGATCTGCGTTGTCAGGATTTCCTTATCACCATCGCAGGTCTGGACCGCTTGGCAAGCTGTGGTCAACGGACCAGATCCTGTTTTGGTACAGCCTGCAGTCTAAGAGTGGTTCTTACATGTTTAAAGGTGTTTTTTTTTTGTTTTGTTTTGTTTTTTAAGAAACAGGAAAATAATATTTTGTAAGATATAAAAATTTATATGCGATTCAAAGTTGTGTCCGGAAGTGTTAGAACACAGCCAAGTCCATTCATTTATATATTGATTTTGTGCCACAGCAGCTAAGCTGAGTAGCTGTGACAGAGATCATAAGGCCCACAAAGCCTAAAATGTTTACTATGTAGCTTTTATGGAAAATATTGCTGATCCCTGATCCAGAAATCAATAAAACAGTAATATGTGCCTTGATGTGTTACATTTGCTTATTTCCATGGCAAAATACCGTGGCTGATAACCAGCCACTGAAATGAGACAGGCGTGTGGAGCTGGGCAGAGGCTGTGGCAGCTCCCATCGAGTCGTATCCTTACCAGAAAGGAGTGTGATCCAGACCCCAAAAGAAGGTTCGTGGGTCTCATGCGAGATAGAATTGGAGGCAAATCCAAACAGTCAAGTGAAAGCAAGTTTATTAGAGAAGGAAAGAAACAAAAGAATGATGGCTACTCCATAGGCAGAGCAACAGCCTAAGCTGCTGGTTGGCACTTTTTATGATTATGTCTTGATTATATACTAAACAAGGTAAAGACTCTTTCTGAGTTTTCCTGGAAAGGGGTGGGCAGTTCCTGGAACTGAGGGTTCATCCCCTTTTTAGACCATCCAGGGTAACTTCTGGACATTGCTATGGCATTTGCAAACTGTCATGGCACTGGTGGGAGTGTAGCAGTGAGGACGAACAGAGGTCCTTCTCGTGGCCATCTTGGTTTCGGTGGGATTTAGCTGGCTTCCTTACTGCAGTCTGTTTTATCAGCAGCGTTGTTAATTCTTAGTCACTGGGCGAGATAGGAGGTGCCACAGATATCTTGTGGCGACCTCTTATCTCATCCTGTGACTTAGAATGCCTAACCTCCTGGGAATATAGCCCAGTAGGTCTCAGCCTCATTTTACCCAGCCCCTATTCAAGATGGAGTCGCTCTGGCTCAAGTGCCTCTGACAGTATTTCTACCCCCAGACAGAATGGATTTTAGTAACCCCAAAAGTACAGATAACAGTGAAATCAGTAGGAAGTGATAAGGGCTGCATATTTATTGCCCTTATTTTTAATATATTTTATTTAACCATAAGTTTTTATAATTTAGTTTTTAACAATGAGTACGCTACCAGCATTCCAGAACATTTAACAGTTGGCTCTTGAGAGACTTAGCTGGTTTTAGGGCACCTGTGGCTGGCTTCTTGACCTGGGACTCCCAGGGAGAAGGATTTCCTGACTAGTATCTTTAGGGATGAGGCAGGTTGCCAGGGGAAATAAGAGGTGAGACTTCTCTGCAGAGGAGAGAGCGGTCAGGGGCGCAAGGGGAAACAAGAGCATGGGGTCAGGGGCCAGAAGCATTTCGGTGGGAGCTGGGAGGCTTCTGAATACACCCTGCACTGAGCCTTGAGTAAAAACACAAAAAAACACTGTGGCTAGTGTGTATTCAAAACCAACGTTTCCCCCTTTGCTTTAACATAGGAAGAGACATAGCCTTATTCTACCCAGCCCCTGTTCAAGATGGAGTTCCTCTGGTTCAAAGGCCTCTGACACCTTTGTCAGGGCTGGCGGGTAAAGAGTAACTTTAGTATAGGTTACAGCTGCTCTGCCCTGGGATGCTGCATTCAAACTGAAGAGGGGTTTTCGTGGGGGAAATGAGAACTCTGCCCCTGCTACTGTCAATTACTGAGGGCTTCACACAGAAAGCCCAGGGAAGGACAGAGGTCTCATCTTCACGGGACCCGGTATGTGGAGGGAACTGTAGGGAAAGCACCGTGGAGTGGCCCAGCCATCCTTGCTCCAGAGAACAGCACTCCTGTTGTTCCCTAAGCGACTCAGTTGTGAAAGTCACGTGGCTTCCTTACTTCAGGATATGTAACTGATAATTGAACAAATCTACCATGGCAAATTGAAACCAGTACAGGGGAGGGCCCGCAGGCAGCCAGGGGAGACCCGCAAAGCCACTTGGTCCCAGCGTCCTCTCTGGTCACTGTCGGCTGTCAGCATGGTGGCTGGCGTGGGCCACCTTGGTCAGAAAAGGCTCAGGTGGAACTTCCTTTTCCTTCTTTGTTCCCTTGTGGTCCATGAGGGGCATGCCATGGAGGGTGTAGCCCTGGCGGTATATGAGAATGTCACAAAGCCACCTGTGACATCAGCAGTCACTTCCTGGGCTGGACTTCCAGGTATAAGCAGATAGCTCACAGCATTCAGAGAGAAGAACCTCAAAGCTTCAGAAACAGAAATCCCATCACACCCTCTTGGAGACCTGGTCCCTGTCTCCATCCAGACACTATTTTCCTGCCTCACCTGTGTTATCCCGTATTAGAACTCGTCCCTGAAGGACCCCTAGCACTTCTTTACTGGATGGAACTTCTGAGCAGCTGAGGAATGAGGAGCACGAGTCTCGTGGGGACCTGTCCGTTGTATAGAACACCATGTAAATATTGCTCTATTCTAATACACCTTTTGTTTTCATTACAAACATGTTAATGTTTCTGAAACAGGCAACCCTTGGAGTACCCCCCCTTGTACTTTTTTTAATGGACTGTGCCATGGTCTAAGGCCCCCTAGCGTGAGGAAAATATGATAAGCATTCTATATTTTCAATAATACCACATTAAGATTTCAAAAGCTAGTGGCAAAAATGTGTGAACATGTGGCATATGTTACTACGACCTCTCCTGTTTTGCAAGTTTAAAAAAAATGGTTAAGGGGCTCACAGTTTATGTATGTTGAGATCAGCAAACCTGAAAAGTAAATTCAGCTGTTACGTCTTAGCTGAACTTATATTTCAATGTTATTCCTGTTTGTGTTTTGGAATTTAAGTTACAATGTAATATTCTTTTCAACATAGGAAGTCAAGTGTTGTCTATGGGTAAATTATCATGAGGATGCAGAGAAGTAAACTCCTTTATTTGCTTAAAATCTTTGTTTTTTTTTCTAATAGCCTAGAATTAAGATTTAAAAAATTAACTTTTAGCTCCTGAGAGTTGTTAAAGAACTGGTTTCCTTCGTGAGTGCTAAGTCAAAACAAACGAGGGGCAGGTTGGCAGATCTGGAGTCTGGGAAGGGGACCATTGAACCCATGCACGTTGAGGACTTCTTTTGGCCAGGCCCGGAGCTGGGCGTTTCACTTCATCCTTTCTGTTTTGATTTGAAAGAAGCAGTCAGAGAGAAACTGCAAGGAAGAAGTATTTCCTGGGTTTTCCTCAGGCCAGTCCGTGCAGACCAAATGAGGTGGTTCCCCACACAGCCCAGGTGAGCTCAGCTGTGAAAAGGCGTGACTTTGCCTCCCTGAGTCCCTGCTAGAGAGAGAGGGCAGTGGACGATGGAGACAGGGCGGAGGTGGGTTTGGGACACTGATCCTGCTGCATTCATTGCAGACATGCCTTGTTTTTTTGAGTGCACCGTGTACCAGATGCCTTGACCACATTATTTGTATACTACACATTGCACCTGGGAAGTAGGGATTCCCATTCCCCTTTACAGATGAGGAATCTGAGCTGCAGAGGGACAGCTGGGAAGTAGCAGACCCAGGATTTCAACCCAAGCCCCTCCCACTCAGCACCCTGGCTCTTTCCCAAGGCACTACCCCGAATTTCAGCTCAAGCCGGGGACTTGGAGAACACAGAGCAATAGTGTAAGTTGCCAGCCATGAGCTGTTTAATTCAGAAGGGGATGGATCCCTAAGTCTTCTCGAAACCTCCTTCACCAGGAGTTAATGGATGCGCCCTCCTGTTGTGCCCCCAGCCTCCTCCCAGCAGCCCAGAGCCCTGCCCTGCTCTGCCCTCTTCTCTGTGAGGCCTTCCTGCATCTCCCCTGGAAAAATTCTCTCTTCCTCTGCATGCCTTGAGAGATGTCTCATTTCTGCCCAGTGCCTGTTGGGCTATATCCTCCACCTCTGAATCCCCCATTATGTTTTAAGTCACTTGCAAACAGGAACTGTGTTTTCCAATTGCCCAGCACTTCCTGTGAGGGCCCTGGGCCTCAGTTTACCATCTGTTAAGTGGGTGACCGTTCCTGGCTAGGTTGCCGTTAAAGGCCTGCATGTTGCTACATTTGAGTGTTGGTCAGCATGGAGGACACACTGCATGAGCCCAGGACCCTGCTTATATAAAAGGGGAAAGATTTATTTGAAAACATATTGCCATTTTTTTTCAAGGCGATGTCAGGGTTTCTGTTAAGTTTTTCCCGTTTGTTAGCCAAGCTGAAGTGCTCTGCCTTGGCGGGAAGCAGAAGGTGGACTGTGTGATGGGTAGGGGCCATCTCGGCCCAGGAATAGTGCAGGGGGGTGGGGTGGGGGGTGGGTAGCCGGCTGGGAAAGTGGCCTGTTATTTTGCTGAGGCTAGACAGGGCCTCCCATGTTGGGCCAAGTTCGCAGCCTGACTGAATGTTTGTTGCTTTTGTGTTCTTTATCTTCAAAAGGCCGCTCAGACTGTTAACCTCAGGTCCCTCCAAACCAGCACCTGCCACTGGGTGTGGGGTTTTGTCCAGCCAGTGAGAAGCCGTGGGTGGTAGAAGGGAAGCCTTCTCAAGGTCAGGGATGTCTGTGGCTCTGTCTCCAGTGCTCGGTTTTAGGCTGAGGTGATACGATTGCTCTCTGGAAATCACGTACTTGCAGTAAAAGTTTTGGATATAAAAACTCTTACCACGGTTTTGTATCTGGTTGTTCAAGGGGACTGGGTGCTAAAGGAAGGGCCCAAGAGGTTCTTGGCCATAGGAAGAGGTGCAGGGCGGCTGGACTTCTTACCCACATCACACAGTCCCTTCAGATCCCTGCCCTGTCACGTGTCACAACACAGCAGACCGGACACCCGGTTCCCTCAGTCCGGTCAGGAAAGCCTGGAGACAGAAGGAATCGCCCGTTCTCCAAATCTGGGGAGCACGATAGAAAACTGAGAGGAGTTCACCTGGAGGAGAATTGTGGTGATGGGTCCCATACGAAAATGGTGTGTTTCTTCGTGGGCTGTCAACAGGTTGGGCTGCTTGACTTCAGAGCGTGGTGGAGACTGGAAGTGCAGATTAGTGGAGGAGGAAATGCCAGGCTGAGGCTGGAGGCATGATAGGAACAGGCAGCAGCGTTGTGAGGTCTGCAAACTGAACCTCGGGACCCCAGAGACAGGCCGGAAAGGGGACAGAGCTTTTAGAGTGGAATAGCCTCAGAGATAAAGTCTTCTCTTTCTTCTACCATCCTTTTCTCCCTCCCTTTTCTCTCCCTCCCTCACCTCCTTTCATGCTCTTTCTCTCTGTCTCTCTTTTTCCAAAGGTAACTGAGGTCCAGGAGGCCCCAGATCAATCAGTAAACTCGATGGCATGTGCCACAGCATGTGCTGGTCTAGTCCAGCCTACTCTTTACCAGTGGCCTTGTAGTCAAGGTTCTGTGTTCCAAACTTTCTTTTCTTTTATCCTTTCCCCCATCCCGCCTCCCCCTCCCGCCTCCCCCTCCCCTTCCCCCTCCCCCTCCCCCCTCCCCTTCCCCCTTCCCCTCCCCTTCCACCTCTCCCCTTACCCCTCCCCCTCCCCCTCCCCCTTTCCCCCTCCCCCTCCCCCTTTCCCCCTCCCCTCCCCCTCCCCCCTCCTCTTCCCCCCTCCCCTCCCCCTCCCCCTCCCCCTCCTCCTCCCCCTCTCCCCTTCCCCCTCCCCCTCCCCCTCTCCCCTTTCCCCTCCCCCTCCCCCTCCCCCTCTCCCCTTCCCCCTCCCCCCTCCCCTTTCCCCTCCCCCTCCTCCTCCCCTCTCCCCTCTTCTTCTCTTCTATTCTTTTTTTCTGAGACAGGGCCTTGATCTGACACCCACACTAAAGTGCAGAGGTGCCATCTCTGCTCACTTCAGCCTCTACCTCATGGGCTTAAGTAGTTCTTCCACCTCAGCCACCCAAATAGCTGGGGCTACACACACACCACCACACCCAGCCAGTTTTTGTATTTTTCATAGAGACAGGGTTTCGCTGTGTTGCCCAGGCTGGTCTCGAACTCCCATGCTCAATTGATTTGCCCGCCTAGGCCTCCCAGAGTGTTGGGATTATAGGTGTGAGTCACTGCACTCAGTGTTTTCAGAACTCTTGATGCTGATGGTGTTTGGGAAGTGAGCAAGCCCGATGCCAGGTCTGTCCTTGCCAGGCAGGGCTATGCCCAAGGGTTGATGGCCGCAGGTCTGACAGTGGATGAGGAGTGCCCAGAGGCCACACGGCTGCTTCAGCAGTGCCTGTCAGAGCCACTCAGCTCAGGTTTCACCAGCCCAGGGATCCTCTGGGAGGCCCAGTCTCTATTTTGAGAGACAGTTCATGATGAGGTGATCAAGTGTCATATTTTCAACAGAGAATTAAAGGCACCCAACACTTAGCTCTTAGCTCAGAAAACACCAGCGTCCAAACAGGCTGGCTCTGGGCCTCTATTTCTGCATGTTTTCGTGTCTCCCTGTTTTCTGCTTTTTTTTTTTACTGGAAAGTATCTTTCAGTATAGAATGGTATCATCCGAAGTAAAATGCTGTTGCTGTTTATTTTAATCAGTGAAACTTCTACTTATGAACAGAGGCAGAAATAAGATTGTAAGGTGATTACATTTGAGGTAATAAATAACAGAGTCTGGTTGTTTTACTAGCAAATACACACAAGTTTGTTAGCGGGATTGCAATGAAGTAGTCAAAAAGAAGGCCTGGAAATCAGGCATCAGGCTCTCTCCATTAGACGTCGGCGTGTGCCCATCGTGTACACACTCATTTCTCTGAACGCTGGTGTCATGTGAGTCCGTGGCCCCAAGTGAAGGGAGTTGGGTTCATTTTCCTGAGAAATTCTCACAGCTCTGTTGAATTCCAATCAGTTACGGGCTATGCGGAGAGCGGGCTAGTCAGATTTCACTGCTTTTCAGTTATTGACAAAAGTACATAGAAATGAACGGGGCTTATCAGTAGGCAGCAGAGATGCCTTTCAGAGCGCACGGCCCCCCGTCTCACGTCTCGCTCTGCAATTTTTGTCTTAGGATTTCCACTCAGTTTGGTTCTCTTTTCCACACTTTGCTGGAAGGGACTCAACACAGCTCTGCTCCTTATTTTCCCACTGAAGGAAAACACATTTCATGTGGCTTGGTGACAGCAAATCACCAACCTTAAATCTTCATGCCTTCTAGGTTTGACATTTCTGTTCTGTTGACTTTTCTTGCCCCTCGCTGGTTCTGTGAGTGAATCCAGAAGAAAATGGTTGGTTTTGTGAGTGAATCCAGAAGAAAACGGTTGGTTTTGCTATGGGTCTTGTGAGCTGAAGGCAGCGCTGATTTGGCCAGCTTGTCTCTGCACACGCTCATGGAAAACCAAGGTGTTTTCTGTCACTATACATAATTAGATGCCTGTTATGCCCCCAATACATGATGAAGCCATTAAATAATTTTTTAAAATTAACATTTGTAAAAATTCATTCTGACATATTCAAGAGCTTAATGGCTGTTGTTATTTATTTTTTCTTATACCTCATGTGGACTGTTTGTCATTTCCATGGTTATGTGTGGTCAAATTTATTCCTGGTCACTTTTTTGCGATTTAATTATCTACAATTTAATGCCTCTATCAGTAAACTCACACATAACGCCTCTGGTACTTTCCATGAGATGTGGATGTTCGTGGCCAACCAGCCCAGGAAGAAATTGAAGAAGTGTTCAGGAGAAAGTCATAAAAATATCGGTTTGTTCTTTCTTAAGAAAATAAGAACCGCCTCCGGCTGCCCAATGCTCAGTGTGGGGCTACACTGGTGGGGGTTTCTCCAGGCCCTGCTTTCTAGGTCATCAGTGTGGCTCCATTCCACCCCTTCCGGAGCCCACAGCCAGATGGGTCCTGGGAACTCTCAGCTCTGCCCTCCCCTCATGGTCCGCCAGAAAAGGCGAAAGGAAGAGACTGAGCTTGTGTGGTGGTTCTGTGCTTTTTTTTTGTTGTTGTTATTTTCTTCTTCCTTTCTCTTTTTTGGGGGGACAAGGGGGGAACTTCCATTTTTGACTAAGAAAATGATGACATTGACATTGACATGTGCGCACATGTCCCAAAGGTGACAATATGTAATGGTTTATGGAATGGATTATACTCAACAGATTATAGTCGTTCTCTCCCCATTCTCTATCTGGACGGTGTCTGGGAAGCCCATAGTGCTCAGCTCTGCATCGTCTAGCAGAAGGGTCCCATTTCTCAGAGGTTAAGAAGTTCAGCCTCGTCTGAATGACAGCGTCAATCCCACATCCAGCTGGAGCTCCCCACTTTCCACCTTCCACCGACTCAGGTCTGACCCTGGCAGGATCCCAGGCCTGGGCGGCAGCTGTCAGGCTCAGCTCGGCTCCGCTCGCCTGGGGTGCTGCTTCCATGACTGGGTGGGGATGAGGGGCGGGAGCTGCTCTTTGCTGGTGGTCAGCAGGCCTTCCAGTGCTGCAGGTCTGCAGCTCTGCTGCCACGTGCTCTTGTGGGGTTTATCTGTGGGTGTGTGGGGGTCCCACCCTTCGCTTCTGCCCTGCAAGCCCACAGCCTCTCCTGGCTTGGCCCACCCTGCACGCAGCCCTCTGGTTCAGGCTCCTTTTAAGTCCTCTTGGGTTCCCTGAGCCCTGCGGCAGCCACCTGCTCCCATGAGCCACCTTTTGACCTCTCTGTCACGTGCTGTTGCAGACAACCCTGGCCGGCCCCCCTTTAGTGCTCCTTAGGACACAGACATTTGTTATGAGCTCCTGTACTTTCCCGATCCAGAGACTCTTACCACAGTGCTCCCAGGCAGCGTCAGGCCTGCAGTTCTGCAGCTCCACATCTGTGGCCCTTGCCCTGCATATGGCTCCCCAGGACCCCCTGCTTGGTTTGGTAGAGGATGGAGAGGTACCAGGTGAGGGGAGGGGGCCACTGTGATGTCCTTATTGGACTAGACCTGCTGGCCATGGTGACACTTCTTTTTGCTGATCTCTCATCTTCTCCTTAGCATGTTAGAAGGGGAAGGGAAGCACACTGGGGTTTCCTCTGCACTAGAGCAAATGAGTAAAAACAGAATGGTTTGATTCCACGCTGGGTTACATAGTTAAACTAACTGAGGGCTTAGATCTCAGGCACTGTGGCATGGGTTTTGCAAGAATGAAGTAACTTAATTTTTGCCTAATCCTATGGAGAAGATGTAGTTATCCCATTATACAGATGAGGAAATCAAGGAACTTAAATACATTGTTTTAGGTTACTCACTAGTTAGTGGCAGTGCTAAGATTTGAACTCAGGCATGTTAACCCCTCTCCCAGTCACTTCCCTAAGATTCTCCCTCCCAAATTACTCCTTTGACTTCCACCCTCATTATGGGACACTTCTAGAGGCAAGTGTGGTGTGACTTCCTCTACCGTGACTTCACTCCGTTTATTCACTCACTGAAGGCTGGTGAGGGTTGAGGAAGACAAGATGGCAGCGGACCTGCCCCACGTGCCCCACATGCAGAAATACCAGGGTTCAAGTAACCGCAGTGTGGGAGATCAGACAGAAGAGTTTGGGCTTGACCCAGTGGGCAGTGGGACCACTGAAGTGTTTGCGTTAGGAAGAATGGCCAGCTGGAGCCGTCCTTGAGGAAGATTCAACTTCAGTGTGTGGAAACAGTACTTGAGAAGGGGAGCCAGGTGATGCAGAAGATTCCTTAAGAGTTTCAGGATAATTGAAACTGTAAGAGTATTGGGGAGAGAAGGCAATGCCCTGAGCAACAGTGGAACAGGGGAGGTGGGAAGGGGCCCGCAGCAAGTCAGTTAGAATCCCACGTGCGGGGAAAGGAGCAGCATCGGAGCAGGAGACGGGGAGAGGAGGGGCTGGGTTTGAGCCTTGCAGAGCTGTAATCAACCTGGCATCCTTTGGCCTCGGGAGGAAGAGGAGATGGGGATGACAATGAGGTAGAAACCTTGGCAGTTAATGAAGCCATGACTGAAACAGAGAGGCAAGAGAGGCAGCATCGCCCCAGAAGGCTCTCTGTGGGGTGTCATTAGGCCTAGAAACCAGCAGACGAGTGCAGTCTCTGGCTGTGGCAGCGTGCTGCAGGTGTGGTGTCCACATAGGAGGGAAGCCTGGAGGAGGTGTGTGTCTGATGGGGGTAGCCAGGGGTACACTCCTTGCTTCTCAAGGATGTGCTGGCCTGGCCATGCCTCTTCCCTGGTTGGGGAGGAAGGTCAACCAGAACTCTGAGGGTTGCCAGTCAGGGACATGGTTAAATTCAGGTGATACTGCAGCCTGCACAGGTAAGACAGCAGGGACCAAAGATGTGGGTGTGATCTGGAGGCATGGCCAGGTCCCTCCATCCCAAACGTGCTGTGTCCTTCTTGAGACCTTCGGGCCCTTGCATGGACAGGAGCTGAGAGCCCATCAGGCTCAGGGTGGTCCATCTACACACGGGGAGCAGTTTGGCCACATCCCTGTAGTCCCGGGACAGTGCTGTCTGGTAGAAACCAAATATGGTTTCAGGCTTAGAAACCCATGCTATCACATAGAGACTGGCTGCAAGAAAGCAACGAGCTTCTGGTTGCGTAGTTTTGGGGGAGAAGAGAAGAAAAATCAAAGCTCCTTTAGGAAAAGAATGTACTAAATCATGCCTGGGAGGTGTCAAGAAGAATCGCTTTGTACAAATTCAGCAAATGCTGAGGTTGGTCAGCTAAGGTACAGAGCTGACTTGTCTCTCCTGGAATAAGGAGTCATTCTCCCGAAGGGATCACCTGGGCCACCTGCATTGGAAAATTCCTGGAAGGTGGTGGATGAATGCACCTTGGGAAAGGAAAAGCAAGGTTGCTGCCAGGCACCCTGATGAAAGGCGAGCTCTGCCCTTCCTCACGACTCCCGTGGGCTCATTCTCATTTTCTAGGCTTGGGGGGTTTCTGAACAAGCGAACCAAGACAATTCACTCAGTCTTTCTGCAAAATGATTTGAGATTTCCGCTGCCGGGAGTGCAGGCGCCGGCACCGCAGGCTTGCTCAGGAAAAGCCGCATCGGGTGGCACGTTTATGAATAAGTCACTAGCTGGATTGGATCAGATGCCTCTTCTAGTTCTCAGGGCACTGCTTCCCTCTGCACTCCTCCTCCAAGGAAGCCCAAGGAGCAGTTTCTGTCTGTTAGCTCCCGCAATGCTCTTGGCTGTGCGGTAGAAAGCCCCTTGTGCTCCTTTCAGGGGGCAAAGCAAGCCCACTCCAGGCGAGGGCAGGGGACAGCTTGGGATGCACGCAAGCATTGCCTGGTGGTTTGGGACTCAGTAAGTTTTCTCTGATCTACTCCATTTTATTTGCTAAGAATGTTTAAACCTCAGTAGACTGGCACTGCCCTTTTCTTTTGGCAGGGGGAAGGAGATATCCTTTTTCTATAATATTGAACAATGCAGTAACTCTTGTTTTTATCTGATACTTGGAGCAGGGGTTACTCTGCTCAGCATGAGCATGGAGTATTTGCTGATAGTTAAGTGATCCTCACCCACAGGCTCTTTCTTCACTGGCTGGGAGTTGAGTAATAGCTGTGGGACTCGGCTCTCAAATGTTCCTCTTTGAATATTTACTTGATGTCTAGTGAGATACCAGCATTCCCGTATCTGCAGGCCCTGGAGTTTAGTTTGGTGAGTGTTATGGATATGTTTTGTTATTATGTCTTAGAGAATCCTATCTAGAAAGCTAATCTTTTTATGTTGAATTACTGAAAGCTTTCCCCACCCCCAAGTCAAAACTGTGAAATTCTATTGTGTAGGATTTCTTAGTCAGTTTTGAATGCATTTGCTTCATACATTAGCTTTTATTAGGCATTTTGAGGAGCTAGCTTCTACTCTACCCTTGCAGAGACTAGAGGCTTGCTTCTTTTTTTAAAAAAAAAAAATCCAAAAGAGTAAGTGAGGTGATAATAGTAAAAATAATTGTAATTACCACGGTCATTGAATGTGGCCTATGTCCTGGTGCCACACCAGAGACTTTACAGGAATCATCTCATTTAATCCTCACGTAGACTCATCTGATAAAAGCTGAAATCTCTCTCTGGTCAGCTCTTGAGAAAACTGAGGCATACAGATTAAAGGAGCTTGTCTGGGGGAGGTGCACAGCCTGGCCACATTATGGCTGGATTTGACCTGATGTCTTTCCAGCTCTAGAGCATATAGCCAGGACCCAGCGGATAGTATACAGCTGTGGAGGGTGTCCTGGGGCGGATTTCTGACGGACAGTACCTCTGTGTTCCCTGAAGTGTGGCGTTTTGATGGGTAAAGTCGTTTCTCCCTGACTTACTGTTTTTATGCTGCAATTCTCCTCAGGCTGCAGTATGATTGTTTCATAGACACATATTTCAGCCCTTACTTATCCGGATCTTCTGTTGACTGTTTTTCTGGCTCTACATTTTTTTTTTTTTTGCAAGGGCCAACACAGTAGGGAAAGCATGGATGGGACTTCCCTTATGGCTCTTCTCCTCTATTAGAAGGAATCCTTGTCTTCGCAGGAACATTGCCGAGCTTGGGAGGTGCCGAGCGCCAGGAGAAGGTATTACATGGATTCTTAACCTGGAGACCCTGGTCATCAGGGTGGTTTGCAGAAATTATGTGCAAAGGGGAGGCTTAGGAGTCTGAGACTTAGGGGCATGTGGCAGTTTATAAAGAGCAGGGCTTCTGCAGAAGTCTAAGGAGGCCATCAGAGCTGGGACCTTGCCCGGCTCCTACTGGGCACACCCATAGCAGGTGCTCCTGGCTGGTCCGTGCAGGCTGGTGTGCATCATGTCTAGAGGAAGGTCCATGGACTTCATCAGATAGTCAAAGAAGTTCATGACCTTAAAAGCATTCAGCGATGCTTGGGACTGACCTGGGGCCCATCCCAGCTCTGCCACCTACCTTACGTCATGCTTAGGCATGTCCTTCCATCTCCCCATAACTGCAGCTCTTTCTCTGTACCCTGAGGCAGTTGAACACAGTCCCCATCGGTCCATCTGAGCCTTGTGGAACCTTGAACACCAAAGGAAGTTCTTGGAGTCCCAACTCGGTTTGCACATAAGGCTTGTCCAGACCCCACATCAGAGTAAAGGGGGCGTCTCTATGATTGTGTGCTGGAAACCTTCACCAACGAGTATTCTCTAACCTGACCCCTCTCATCAGCCGGTACCGCAGGGCACCAGCATTCTAGTATGTGTCAAGGGGTCCAAACATCCTAACATTAGTCTGCCAGGAACCCTGGGGTCTTTTTTTTTTTGAGACAGAATCTCATTCTGTTGCCCAGGCTGGAGTGCTGTGGCATAATCTCAGCTCACTGCAACCTCTACCTCCCGGGTTCAAGCAATTCCGAGCAGCTGGGCTTACAGGCACGTGCCACCATGCCCAGCTAATTTTTGTATTTTTAGTAGAGATGGGGTTCCACCATGTGGGCTAGGATGGCCTCGATCTCTTAACCTCATGATCCGCCCACCTCAGCCTCCCAAAGTGCTGGGATTACAGGTGTGAGCCATGGCGCCTGGCCAATCCTGGGGTCTTTTGTTTTTAGGAAGTATTTAAGGATGGAGGCAATGGTGCAAAATTGGTAGGTGGTGTCCTAGGCTTGGAAAGACCTGGGCTGGAATTCCAGTCTTTTCCAGCTGTGTGATTGTGAGAAGGTTCCTTAACTGGTCGGATCCTCAGCCACTCTGTCTGTAAAGTGGGGAGAATACACTTGTCATACGAAGTTGCTGGAGGTATTGAACATACACAGTGTGGCATGGTGGCTGGATCATGGCATGTTTATAAAATGAGGGTTTAAATCAGGTTAGTGTTGGACTCAGGGATGTGGGAACTGGTGCAGGATGTGAGGATTCCTCATTCCTCTCTTTGGCATCCAGTTCAGCCCGCTGCAGTAGCACTCAGCTGTCTTCTGGGCATTTGTATTTTTGGACATCTTTATGACCTTTTATTATTGCTAAGAAAGGTGGGGACTGACTTGGCAGTTGAATGCCAGCTAGCTTACTCACTCACTCATGCACTCATGCATTCACTCAATCACTAACACTCTCACGCACTCACACACTCATGCAGTGGTGACCGAGTTCCTTCTCTGGGCCCAGCACTTACCAGCGATGAGCAAGAAAGTCGTAGTTCCTGTTCTCTTGATATTTAAGTCTTCAGCTGAGGCTGCTAATAGATAGCCAGACACAAACCAGACGCAGCTTATGTACAGCTTGTAAACAGGATGAAGCAAATATTGCTGAAGAATCTCAGGGAGAGAGAATGGCACCTCCCTTCTGCCTGCAGCATAAACAGACTCACTTATCCAGGAGAGTCGGGTGTGCCTGGTTTCTCTCTGAAATTCCCTTTAAGCTCATGCAGTTTTCCAGCAGCCAGCCAGAGTAGCCAACGTGGTAAACAGGCACCCATGGCGTAGGCATGCCATTCAGGTGAGCCGGCTTCAGCATCACTGTGGATTTCCCTGTCCGCTGTTCTTGGTCAGTAAGAAATTGTTACAACTTCATGTCCAGAGATGACATTTCCAATTGGAAAGATGGAAGAAACATAAAGCATAGTGCTTTTGAACTGAGGGCCTGGGAAAGTACAGAGATGCATGAATTCTCCCTTTTCAGTGTGCGGGCCCTGTCTACCTCAGGCCTGACCAGCCTGGTTGGTCAGTGGCTGTCACCTATAAACTTAGGTTTTTAATTCAGCTACCTGGGCCCCACACCTGCGATTTGCATTCACTGCACCATGTCACCTAAGATCCTCTGACCTTCAGTGAGGGGATTTTGAGCCTTCTGCTGCATGTTGAAGAGCCCTCAGAATAAAAACCCAGCTGGCAGCTTCCAGCTGATGTGGGAATTAACAACTGTCATCCTGAAACTTAGTGAATGTGTGATGATTTTAAGCTAAAATCATTTGGAGCTATGGTTGATGACCTTTGAAATGCCAGAAATGTTTTCATATACATATTTTTTCATTTAAAAAACAGTTCCTGACAGGGTCCACACAGCTTTTTCAGCCTGGAGGGATCAAAGGGAGCTTGAGTTGTATGCACTGTGATTCGTTCCCTGCTGAGTCCCGAGGACTTGCCCTGCCTCCTGCTGGAGGGGGTGAGAGGAAGGAAAGCTGGATTACCCAGCCTGTGCACTCTGCCAGCCAGGAACACCTGCCATGGGTGTGCCCAGCAGGAGCCAGGCGAGGTCCCAGCTCTGATGGCCTCCTTAGACTTGCACAGAAGCCCTGCTCTTTTGAAACTGCCACGTGTCTTCGAGTCTCAGACTCAACCATGTGACGTCTGCACAGATGTTTGAGAAGGGCGTCCCCTGCTTGGTAAGCTAATGGCTTTCACAACCGAGTACAGATACACAGGAGTCCTCGCGTAAATAGCAGCTGTTCTTTCCTGAGCTGAATCACTCACAGACAGAGTAAGCTGGGCGTTTTCTGTTTCGTGCTGCGACTGTGTTAGCTGGAGAATGAATTTAGGGTGAGTCCACAGTGCAAAGTAAAAGCAAGTTTATTTAAAAAAAGTGAAGTAGTGGAAGTACAGTTACATCATAGACAGTAGGACGTTCCCGAAAGTAAGAGGAAGCACGCCTCCACTATAGGTACAATGCTCTTAAATATAGGATAAAAAACGAGGCCGGGTACAGTGGCTCACACCTGTAATCCCAGCACTTTGCGAGGCCCAGGCGGGTGGATCACTTGAGGTCAGGAGTTCCAGACCAGCCTAACCAACATGGGGAAACCCTGTCTCTACAAAAAAATGCAAAATTAGCCAGGCGTAGTGGCACATGCCTGTAATCCCAGCTACTTGGGAGGCTAAGGCAGGAGAATCTCTTGAACCTGGGAGATGGAGGTTACGGTGAGCCTAGATTGCGCCATTGCACTCCAACATAGGCAATAGGTGAGACTCCATCTCAAAAAAAGAAAAAAATAATAACAAAATAAAATAAAATCTCAAGCACCCTGGTGTGCTATCTGGCAGGTGTCCCTACCTGGGCATGCTGTCTTAGCGTCTTCTCCTGTGATGTGCAGTAGCATTTTTTTCCTTTTTCCTTTTGGGGACTTCTCCTCCTGCCCCCAGCTTTGTCTCTTTTTCTTATATCTCAAATTTCTGCTCATCTTTAAGACGGTTGAAGGCCTCCTCCAAGGAGAGTAGGGTGGTCACCCCGCTACTACAGTCTACACAGATTTTTTCTCCCTCAGAAAGCTTGGCTTGTTTGAAGCATTTCTTATTCTGCAATCTCTCTTTCATTCCTATCTCAGGCTTTCATAAGTCCACAGTTTCTTGTAAGCAGGAATGATATATAATTCTCAGCTGCGTCAATATCATCATCAACAAGCATTTTTAAGTACAGTCGTGCATAGTTTAATGATGGGAGCACTCTGAGGAATGCATCCTTAAGGAATTTCATCATTGTGTAAATATCACAGGGTGTACCTAACACAAATCTGCATGGTATAGCCTACTAGGTGTGCCTAGCTGTCTGCTATAGCCTATTGCTCCTGGGCTGCACACCTGTGTAGCGTGTTACTGTGCTGAACACTGTGGGCAACTGTAACACAGTTGTAAGCATTTGTGTATCTCAACATACCTAACCACAGGAAAGATATTACAGTCTTATGGGACGACCTTCGTATATGCGGTCCTCGTTGACTGAAGCATTACGTGGTAGATGACTCTATCCGCAAATATGAACCACATTATGCTACATGTTGAGAATACAAGTGGCCTTGCTGCTTTCTAGAGCTGTTAAATAATAATTGAATTGATAATTCAGATTTAAGTGGTCCTTGAAAGGACCTGGACATGTTTTAAGCTCCCCAAGTGCTTCAGCCACAGTGCAGCCAGTGTAGATATCAGTGATCACAGCTATGTGTGTGCCCAGTCCTGGAGCACCCAGAAATGGGTTCTCTGATGACATTGTTTTGAGCTATGTCTTTGAGGGCAGAGCGAGTGAGGCAGAGAACACAGTAGGGCAAGGCTGCTGGGGGATGGGTTGGTTTCCTGGAAACTGGAGCTGTAGGCCAGTTGCCAGAAGAGTGGAGGACATTGAAGAATGGTTCACGTCTAGGGCTGGTGGAGATCTTCAGACTCTCTAGCAGTTTGGGTGTGAGTGTATAGCCCTACAGGGCACAGATATGTGATGTCACTGAGCCACCAGGTCCAGCCGTCGAGAGGTCCACATGGAAACACACAGCTCTTTTTTACTGTGAAAGTGTCCACGCTTCATCAAATCTTATTTTCCCAAAAGCAGCCAAAAATTCATTTTGTTAGTGTGACATACTCTAATTTTTTAAATGTTGGCTCACTTTAATGTGTACACGTGCACACACAGGCACACACGCATGCATGCACACACTAGTGCACACAGCACTCTGCTGGGCAAACAAGCCTCCCTGGGGCCCTTGCAGCCTGCTGGTTGCAGCTTAGGCCACAGCCAGTGGGCCCTGCCAGGCGTTTAAGCAGTTCATGCACACAGCAAAGTCAGGCCTGAGAAGACAGCAGTGTGCACCGGCTGCTCTCGTCATTGTGCAGGAAGGGTGGTGTAACGTATGTGATTCAGGTGTCTCCATCTTTGTGTGTGCCGCAGAGATGAGGGCTTGGACCAGGGTGGTGGCACCGGACCTGGGGGAGGGAGGGTAGATGAAATTCTGTTACAGGAGTGGCTCTGGGTAGCTGAAGACAGATTATATTTGCTGGGGATAAATGCAGGGCAATCGAAACCTCTCCTGCCTCTCACTCCCAGTGTGGTGCCTGCTGAATGAATAAATGCTGCTTCCTGTTTGAAGTGAGTTCTGAAGGAGTCCAAGCAAGCTAAACTGGAAAAGATACGCATTTCCTAAAAATGAAAAACACATTTTTTTTTTCCTGAAAGCACCTTTGGGTGGTAATGCTAATGGCTCAGAGCCTGCGCTGCTAGCTCTGGACCAAAGGGCAGTTAATGAAACAATCTATATATAACCTGTTTCTCCCTGTCTTGATTTTTTCCATCTCTGAAATGGTATAAAATCTGTTCTTTCTAATAATGACTGAATAATGTAGTGGTTAATATTTCAGGCTTTGAAACAAAAAATGAGTTTGTCAGTTTTACCTCTCTGTGACATTGGGAAGGTGTGCTCACACTTTTAGCTATAAAACAGGAATATCAATAATACCTCCTTAGAGTGGCATAGTGAAGAATAAATATTTAGTTCTTACATTAGTGTCATACATGTTGACTATTTTATTTTTATTTCTATTAATTGAAAGAAGTATATAATGGATAAGGATATAACATAAAAATTATAAATATTTTAAGTGTAAGCCTTTTAATAGAAAAATAATTTATATGTACTTATAGCAAAGGATGAGATCTGAATGTTATTATTATTATTTTTTTGAGACGGAGTTTCACTCTTGTTGCCCAGGCTGGGTGCAGTGGTGCTATCTCAGCTCACTGCAACCACTGCCTTCCAGGTTCAAGCTGCTCTCCTGCCTCAGGCTCCTGAGTAGGTGGGATTACAGGTGTCTGCCAACACGCCCAGCTAATATTTTTTATTTTTAGTAGAGACAGGATTTTATCATGTTGGCCAGGCTGGTCTTGAACTCCTGAGTCAGGCAATCTGGCCGCCTTGGCCTCGCAAAGTGCTGGGATTACAGGCATGAGCCACCACGCCTGGTCCCTGAATGTTATTTTAACAGTGTGAACATGAATAGCTTTATATTAACTAGTGACATGAACGTCAGTAAGTTTACACCATCATCTAATCACTTTTGCTGTCATGTTAAATGACCTCTTTCATTTTTTTTTTCTTACTGCATTTTAGGTTTTGGGGTACATGTGAAGAACATGCAAGATAGTTGCATAGGTACACACATGGCAGTGTGATTTGCTGCCTTCCTCCCCTTCACCTATATCTGGCATTTCTCCCCATGCTGTCCCTCCAGCTGCCCCCCCACCACTGCTGTCCCTCCCCTGTTCCCCCCAAGAGACCCCAGTGTGTAGTGCTCCCCTCCCTGTGTCCATGTGTTCTCATTGTTTATCACCCACCTATGAGTGAGAATATGCGGTATTTCATTTTCTGTTCTTGTGTCAGTTTGCTGAGAATGATGGTCTCCAGGTTCATCCATGTCCCTACAAAGGACACAAACTCATCGTTTTTGATGGCTGCATAATATTCCATGGTGTATATGTGCCACAATTTCCCAGTCCAGTCTATCATCGATGGACATTTGGGTTGATTCCAGATCTATGTTATTGTAAACTGTGCTGCAATAAACATTCGTATGCATATGTTCTTATAGTAGAACGATTTATAATCCTTTGGATATATACCCAGTAATGGGATTGCTGGGTCAAATGGAATTTCTATTTCTAGGTCCTTGAGGAATCGCCACACTGTCTTCCACAATGGTTGAACTAATTTACACTCCCACCAGCAGTGTAAAAGTGTTTCTATTTCTCCACATCCTCTCCGGCATCTGTTGTCTCCAGATTTTTTAATGATCACCATTCTAACTGGCGTGAGATGGTATCTAAATGTAGTTTTGATTGGCATTTCTCTAATGACCAGTGATGATGAGCATTTTTTCATATGTTTGTTGGCCTCATGTATGTCTTCTTTTGTAAAGTGTCTGTTCATATCTTTTGCCCATTTTTGAATGGGCTTGTTTGTTTTGTTCTTGTAAACCTGTTTTAGTTCTTTGTAAATTCTGCATATCAGCCCTTTGATCTGTTTCATTTTATAAATAATACATATACAAGTGATACTGTAGAAAAATTAGGAAATGCATAGAAGTAAAAACAGCAAAATATATGTCATAGTGCTTATCACCCAAGGTCATTTTTGCCAGTTCTTTATCTTTCTAAACTGCTTAATGATCCATTGTTATAATTAATTTAGACATCTCTTTAAAAATAGAATTTTTCTAAACATAATATTCTGAAGATTGTTACTATAAAAAGTCTGTATTGAGCATTTTTCACATAAACAATATACTTTTAATGTATATTTGCCTAGTGCTGGTATAACATAATTTATTGGCATCTTTTATTGATGTATGGTTAGATTATTTGTTTGATGTGTTAATGTATGGTTGGCTTGTTTGCCATTAGAATTTATGTTGTGATGACCAACTTTGAGCCTCCCACAATGCTGTCTTGTGAGATCGTTTAGAGTAAATCTCTAGGAAAGGAATTCCTGTGTCTCTGATCCCTCAGGCTAATGCCTTCAGAAGACCACTCTGAGCAGAGATGAAAGTGGGCCGAGGTTTGTGCTGCCTCTCTGCAGACCCTCTCACTTGAGTATGGCCAGATAGGGAAGGAGGCAGTGGGAGCAAGGCCTTTGGAGTCAGTCAGGCCTGCGTTCCATATCTGTGCAGATACCAGATTATTGGATGCCTTTGGGTGAGCCACAGATCTCTCAACAAGGCAAACTTACTAAGGTTTTTATTAGCAGAGGTCCTAATGAATGTTAAGTCTCAAGTATTTGACCTGCTACCACGCCAGTAAAATTCCAGGGCCTATATGAAGTCAGGTTCTTATACAGAAGTATATACATACATATATATACACACATATACATGTATTCTATATGTAAAATAAGGTACCCATATAAAACAAGGTCAGTTGCCTTCCCTGGCTAATCTTGAGGAAGCAAAAATTTCTACAAATGTTCATCAGAACCAGGACCTACTTGAGGGTGGAATGTGGGAGGAGGGTAAGGATTGAAAAACTCCCTGTTGGGTACTGTGCTCACTACCTGGGTGGTGGAATAATCTGTACACCAAACCCTGGTGACATGCAATTTACCTGCATAGCAAACCTGCATGTGGACCTCTGAACCTAAAATAAATGGTAAAAGAAAATGATCCCCAGCATGGGTGACTCATCAGGTGTTTAGAAATCCTCCACAGGTGAATAGAGCATTGGAAGCACAGACAAATAAGTGCAGGGTCGTGTGTTCGTTACCCCTTGACCGTCACTCGCACCCTTTCCCTGCCAAACCGCCGTGTCCCTCCGCGGTGGCTGTGTGGACAGGTGGTGGGTGGTGTGATCGACTTGGTGGCTAATTTAGCACAACACAGGATTCCAGATCCTCAGAACTCGCCGTAGATTCAGAGCTGGGTAGGATTTAATAGATTGTTACATGCGTCAGTGAGCCTACCTGGTTCATTGTGTTCATTAGTTCATGTGATGTGTCATCCCTGTAACAATTCCGAAAGGGTCGGGCCAAACCCCGCTGCACCCACCCTCCCCTTGTCCAGGGCCCACGCAAAACAGGCTTGTGAACCTCCCCGACAGTGAGCACATTTTTAAGGTGTTTCTTCCCAGGAATGCTTCCTTTGAATAACCCTTCCTCAATGCTGTTTAGTTTATTAGTTTGTACTTGTTTGGGAGACACTGATTTTACAAAGACCATGCCACTTGGAAGGTGCTCCTGAAGAGAGACCTGAGAATGTGTAAGAATGAATTCTGAGGCAGGTGGATCACTGCCGCTCACTCCAAGCCTCTGTGTTGTGGTTTTAAGGAGGAAGATGAAGGCCCGTGCTCCCCCGCCTCCCGGAAAGGCTGCCACTCTGCAGGTGCACAGTGACCAGAAGCCCTCCCACGACGGGGCCCTCGGGTCACAGCAGAACCTGGTCCGCATGAAGGAGGCACTGAGGGACAGCACCGTGGATGTCACCGTGGTCCTGCCCAGCGGGATGGAGAAGAGGAGCGTGCTCAACGGGAGGTGAGAGCCCAGTGCTGTGGGAGGAGTCGCGGTACTTCCTTTGGGAGCATAGTGGGGAGATCGGAAAGGCCGATGTTGATGTGTTGCATTTTCTCCTTCATCAGGTCTGACCCCAGGGACCTCATGGATATAAACTGGGCCTAGTGTCCACTTAGAGCAGCCTGAACTGGAGCATAGCCCCCCTACCTAGGGTGGGCTTACACTAACTGGTCCAGCCGTGATGGCTCACCAGATGCTTAGGAGAGCTGGGGCTCCAGGGCTCCCTCCTATAAGGAAGCAGGCTCAAAAAGGAGGGCAGGTGCAGTGGTGACCTACACCCCAGGGTGGGACAGCAGCCACAGTGTGCCACAGGCATCCTCAGCTCTGAAAGGACCCAGCTAGGAAGGCAGCCTCTCAAATTAACCACTCCCACACCTACTCGCAGCACCTGTGGAGGTGTGTGTACAACTGGCAATCAACTTCCTAAAGTGAAAATATTTCAGGTTTAGATGAAGGAATAAACCCAATCATGGATTTCCAATGTAAGGGCTTGAATTTGACACCCTCTGTTCCCACATGCACTCGCCTCAGGACTGATCTGCCCGTGGCTAAGTGTCCCACAGCACTTCACTCACAAAAACTGCAGCTGAAACATTGGCAAAGCCTCCTTCATCATAGCATTTCGAGTTTATGACCAGTAGATTTGCACATCTCATGTTTGTCACTGATCAAAATATATCATAATTTTATTGTCTGAATAGTTTTGTGCTGTTCTTACTGATGTTTCTAGTGATAACCCAATGTATAATAAAAAATTCTAAGAAAGTCACAGAAAAAAGTTAGCGGTAAATGTTATACATGTTTTTACTGTAGAAAAGTATGATAGAATGATTAATTACAGACATTTTGAAGCTTAAGTATGTATTTCTGTAATTCTGATGCGGCAGTGAATGGAAGCAGCATTTATAAGAAAAGAAAGAGAGTAAGAAGTGATATAAAATGGGCTGGGCACGGTGGCTTATGCCTGTAGTCCCAGCACCTTGGGAGGCTGAGGCAGGTGGATCACTTGAGGTAAGAAGTATGACACCAGCCTGGCCAAGATGGTGAAACCCCTTATCTACTAAAAATGCAAAAATATATATATATATATATATATCGGGGCACAATGGCATATGCCTGTAATCCCAGCTACTTGGGAGGCTGAGGCACGAGAATTGCTTGAACCCAGGAGACAGAGGTTGCAGTGTGCCAAGATCGTGCCATTGCACTCCAGCCTGTGTGACAAGAGGGAAACTCCATCTCAAGAAAAAAAGAAATGATATAAAATGTTTTATTCTTATGAAGCAGTTTGCTTGAGTAATTTTAATGGATAATGGTGAAAATTAAATCACTCTGGGTGTTTTTATTCTTATTTTAAAGAAATATGCAAGCATTTTATTTTAAAATACCAGTATTTAGATTATAGTTGAAATTGCCTAATCCTTTGCAACTATTTTGTTACTTTGTTAAATAAACCAGTTTATAATGAAAATTCTAGGTGACAGTTTAAGGCAAAGGGGTGCATACATTTTTCAAAAGTATTTTATGAGGTAAGGGAATAAAAATTTGGGGAGCATTGGTCGAGGCCTTGGCGTACACCTAGGACTGGAAGTGTTGAGTCATGGGATACAGTATTCCAGCTGAACCAGGTGAGGCCAACCTGATCTTCAGTGTGGCGCCACAGGGCTAGGACAGGAGGTTGCTCCTCAGTGCAGGTCCTGTGGCTGTGGTCATAGCAGGAGAGCTCAGGCACAGTTCACTGGCTACAGTGGATCAAGGTGGGAGGTGCCTGCTCCACCAGAAGCCACTGTCTCTTTTGTGGCTTTTCCCCCAGGGTTCACACACAGCAGAGTGACAGGGGTTGTTTCTTTGTTTTATAGAGTAGTGGTAGGCCAAAGTGAACTTATGCAACTTTGTAACTTAAGAAATGAGTCACATTATTATAGTTTTACAAACCACTTTAGAATATGCATGACATTTTATCAGTGAGTACATTAAGGTTTATTCACCATTCTTATATTGTATTCCAATTTCTAGGTACGTATGTTGTTTAGAAAATGGCATTGTGGATCATGTCTTAATTATGCAGCCCATGGATCCAGTTTTACAAATGCATGAGGAAAGAATAGAATGCCCATTCTAAAAGTAAAAATATTATGTAAAAAATGCTTTCAAACTGTTTATTTCCCTTGTAAAGTGGCGGTTGCCACCATGTAGTTTTGTAATGTAGCGATTAAGAATAGATGCAGCCTAGAGAGGGAGTATTAAAATAGTGTTATCTCCCTAAGTGAATTATAATCCCCTCTCATGGTTTCCCGAAGGATCAGTGAGTCAGAGCAGCAGCTGTGAGCTGCCTCCAGTGGGTCATCTATTGTGGATACAGCAGCTCCTGCTTTGGAAATTGGTTTTATGAATAAAAATTGGTTTTATTCATACTACTCTTTAGTAATATGAGTGGGCTGCAGTTAAATTCCTGACCCTTGCTTAAAATAGATCTACTCATTTTTTTGTCATTGTGGTTTCTCTCTTAAAAAGTGGGTTTCATAAAGAACATGCCATCTTTTCATAGGGTAAGCAAGGAGTTTATAATTTATAGTCGGCCCCTTAACTGGGTTATCTCCTGACGTGAAAGATTCCCACAAAGGAAGCATGTTAGTAATTGGATGCTGATAATCCCATTTGGAAAATCAGTGGTTTTTTATTATTTTTTTTATCTTCCCTTGAATTTAGAAACATAAATAAAAGTTGAAGTCTGTGTTTACAGATGAAGACAGGAGAATTGGTGGTCTGGACTTTTCAGAGGGGAAACGTTCTGGCCTGCCTTAAGGCTGGTATTACCAGCACCCCACACAGCTCTGGACTGAGGCCACCATCCCATCACTTTAATTGAGGCCCAAGGAAAGATCTTTTGGCCTTGTACAGTGGCTCATGCCTATAATTCCAGCACTTTGGGAGGCTGAGGCAAGTGGATCACTTGAGGTCAGGAGTTCGAGACCAGCCTGGCCAACATGGTGAATCACTGTCTCCACTAAAAGCAAAAAAAAAAATTTACCCAGGCATGGTGGTGCTCGCCTGTAGTCCCAGCTACTTGGGAGGCTGAGGCATCAGAATCACTTGAACCCGGGAGGCGGGGGTTGCAGTGAGCCAAGATTGCACCACTGCACTCTGGCCTGGGTGACAGAGTGGGCAAGGAAACTGGCAGTTTTCCCAGGTCCCCAGACTCTGCACACCACCTCTCTCCATGTCAAAGGATACAACCAGCATTGTCTTTTTTTTTCCTTGACAGACCATTGCTCTGTCACCCAGGCTGGAGTGCAGTGGCGTGATCTCGGCTCACTGTGACCTCTGCCTCCCAGGTTCAAGTGATTCTCCTGCCTCAGCCTCCTGAGTAGCTGGGACTACAGGCAGGCATCACCACGCCCAGCTAATTTTTGTCTTTTTAGTAGAGAGAGAGTTTCACCCTGTTGGCCAAGCTGATCTCGAACTCCTGACCTCAAGTGATCCACCTGCCTCAGCCTCCCAAAATGCTGGGATTACAGACATGAGCCACTGCACACGACCGGCATTGTCTTTTAACAGGTTTGAAATGTGGATGCCTTGACAGAAGGCATTCCCTCTCCAGTTAGCAACAGCCCCTGTCTCTCCCTAAATGCACATCATGAGAGCGCTCACAGACTGGTAGCAGCTGCTCAGCCCCAGGAGGCATTTGGGTGTGTGAGGGCTTGGCCAATGCTCTGAGGTCTGACACCATCCTCCTCGCTGCAGCTCTGATGTTAGTCATGGGTTTCATTTCTGGCGATGTGGCTTCTGACTTGCATCTGCAAGGCAGGCCCCTGCCCATGGCAGTGGACAGGCCTGGGACCCAAGCCTCTCTGAGACTGCATCCTTGCAGAGATCTCCGCCTCACACCTAGGGTCCTGCCTCTCTGGCCAACAGAGTTCCCCGGTTATGGGCTGCTTCAGGTCACCTGTGTCCACATTGACCCTTTTTGTGTTCACTGACGTGTCCCTTTGTGTAGGGCCGTGTCGGCATGAACTGCCTGTAATGCAGCGGGCACCAAGCTTTTTGGCATCAGGTACTGTTTTGTGGAAGACAGTTTTTCCACAGACCAGACTGGGATGGCTTCAGGATGATTCAAGCGCATTACATGTATCACTAGGTTCTCATAAGGAGCACATGCACAGTTCACAGTAGGGTCGACACTCCTATGAGAATCGAATGCTACCGTGGATCGGACGGAAGGTGGAGCTGGGGGAAACACTTGCTCGTGCACTGCTCACCTCCTGCTGTGCGATCTGGCTTCTAACAGACCACTGTCCCATCCTGGTCTGTGGCACAGCAGTTGGGGACCACTGCTTAGAGGATCTGTATTAAGCTGTCAGACTGGACTCTCTCCCAGGGCTTGACTCTTGCACCAGAGTCTGCCTCGTCCAGAGCTTAGGTCCACACAGTGGCCTTTGTCCCCCACAAGAAACCAGGTCACTCTGGACCAGTTTAAGATTTGACAGTTCATGCAAATTTAATTTGTTTTAACATTGTGGGGAAACAGCTACAGCTACCTTAAAGTGATTAGTAAACTTGGCGCAGAGTGACCTATTAACACATATGTACTAAGAGTGTATGTCTTGGATACTTAGAGTCTAACAGTTCTCAAAGTGGGGTTCCAGACCAGCAGCAATGGCTTCACTTGAGAACTTGTTAGAAGTGTAAATTCCCAGCCCCCCTCCCAAGACCTTCTGAGCAGAAACGCTCGAGGAGGAGCCCCACAACTTGTGTTTCAGCAAGCCCTGAAGGTTCCGATTGCATGTTAAAGTTTGCAGTACCCTGCTATGGTGCATGCCACTGGCTCTGCTAGATGTCAGGGATACTTGAGGAGCATGGGATCCTAAGAATGAGCCCAAGGTCTCACTGGTGGGGTGGCCATGGACAGCAGAACTGTAGGAATGATTCGTGTCAGCGGCTCAAGAACAGCCCTTGGCAGCCTCATCACATCGTATTTTTCAGTCCATTTCCACACTGAACGGGGTCTGAGGATCTGGTAGGACAGCTGGCTTGTAATGTAGATAGAAGTCCCCTCAGAGAATGGCAATTCATTAATCAGCCAGGGTCTGATGGAATTAGGACCTGGCCTCTCTGACATCCACGTCCTAACTGTGTGTTCCCCAAGCAGTCTTTTGCTGTCTCCTGCTTTCTAAGGGGCAGTGGCCCCTCTGCACTAGGGCGGGGATTGGCATAGGCTGTCCGTTTCTCATCTAGGACTCTGCTAAGATTTCAAAAAAAAAAAAAAAACCTACAAAAGAAAACCAGCTTTTTTCTCATTGAAGTCACTGACTCAACCAAAAAATGTTTTGAAGTCTGTAACCATTTGGAAAATATTATTTTAAAAGAAGTATAATAATTCTACTCACTTGTTAAGTTTAAAAACAGTGACCACAACAAATGCAAAAAAACAAACAAACAAAAACGTTTTACCTTTACCTTAGGAGCACTTAAAAGGCATGTGGGGGAACAGAGGTAAAGAAGTTAGAGGTGAAAATGGTGTTGAAGAGGAATGAGAGAGGAACCTGAAAGGTTCTGCCCTCACAACCCCTCCACCCCTGCTCTCTTGATTTTCAGGTCTATTTTATTACTGCCTTTAATTCTTCCATTGAACCTGCGGTTTAACCTGAACATAGAGAGATGATGAGGGAGAAAGAAAGGCAGAGAGAGGAAAGAGTGACAGCGAGTCTCTTGAAGTCTGTGTAGTCAGCGCAAATGGCAGTCTATGGGGTCATCCCTGGGCCAGGGAGAGCCCTAGCCCTCGTCACCTTCCTCGCGCACCTGACTTTTTGTTTGACATTCTGAGAGGGTCTAATTGTCTTAGTTTTATTGTTTGCACAATCGGAGAAACTCCATTCTGTGTTGCTTCAAAGATGCTGCTTTGAAAGAGTCTAATATCTTGGTATTTGCTGACAGCAGAGTGTCATCTGGCAACATACAGACAGGTGATCCTCTGCCCTGAGCTAGGCAAATGCCTTACTATGTAGAATCCAAAATAGACGAGGTGGGAACAAATTCACTCGTTCATTTAGCAAGCCCTGACCTTGTGCCTATGCCTGGCATTGTGCTTAGTGCTTTACAAATGTTGCTTTACACAAAACTCTATCCACCCTGTGAGGTGGCACTCTCACTCTGCCCTCACCAGTATGAAAACTGAGGCACAGAGGATGCAGTCAGCCCCAACCAGGTCAGAGGCAGTGAGCAGTGGTACTAGGCTTCCATCCCAGGCAGGCTGCTCCGAGTGCTGTCACTGCATCAAGTGCTGCTATGGAGATCATGCCCAATCCCTAATCAATGGGCAAAGCTGCAGATCAGGGTGGGGCTGCTCCATCAGAGGTGGTGAGGAGAGGAGGCCGGGTCCATGAAGTGGTGAGAATGTGTGAGTGACCAGGTAGTCTCTTCCACTCCCCATGGTCCAGCAGCACAGTGAGGTCTTATGGACAGATGCGCCTGTAACACCCAATTAGAGAATCATTAATCCCTTGTGCTCGGGAGGTGAGAGGCAGGTTGGGATCTGATGAGCGTGTAAGGAAAACCCACAGGGAGTAGGCAGCGGCTCGGCCTCTCTGTCCGTTGTCGGGCACCGCCATCGTCCCAAGGGTGGCCTCTCTCTGGCTGAGTTCTCCAGCAGCATCAAAGGAGACTTGGAAGGACTGGCTGGCTGTTTGGAGTTTGGCATTTGAAAATGTCAGCCAGAAGCAACTTAAAGGGCGTGGTGCAAAGTAGCAGAAATGACATCCCCTCACACCTTGCTGTGCGAAGATGTGCTCCAGAAAAGTGCATAGTGGAAAAGTAGTCAGTCAAGCTGCATTTTACATGAGCCTGGGAAGGGTCACACAGAGCGTCAAATCCTGCAGGGAACATCATGAGTTCCTGCTCTTGGACTCGTGTCCTCACAGGGTCGAGCTTGCATATGTCCAGGTTTTTTAATGCCAGCAAGTCATGTCTTCCTTAGAAAGCTGTGTTTACCTGACACAAATAGAGGCAGCTCTAGAGAGCAAAGCAGCAGCCAAACCCGGAGCTCCTGGCAGCTCTCAAACCTCCTACTTTCGTGTAGAAGCCCACTGTCCTGGGTGCAGGTTCCAGCCCTGGGAAGGGATGGTGTCTGAGGTCTCCTCCAGGTTGAGAGGCTACCTGTTCCTTGCAAGTAACTTAAGCATATCTGATAACCCATGTCTGTGGGGACCGGCTTTTATTTTCATGTCCTTGCAGTGTTTGGGGGCAGATTTTTGCCTCCTCGCAATTTAAATCTGGGCAGGTGGGTTGTTGAGGCTCCACTTTCACCCTCGACTGCTGAAGATGTTATGGCGGCTTTCACATAAGGAGGACTCGCCGGGCAGAGCTGCCTTCTCAGGGTGGGGCATGGGTGCAAAGACCCACATTGTGGAGGATTGGCCAGCAGATTGTGGAAATCCATTTGAGGTGGAGATTCGGGCACTCAGTTTACTTGGCTGCAATTAATATACTCCTCTGTGAGCACACCACATACTGGCTTCTGCCATAGCCAGGTAGCATTATTCTTTGTGTTGGGGAAAAGCCGTGGAGCCCCTGCGCTGGCCGCTCCATTTCACCTCTCTAATTAGAGGCTCCAAACCTGTCACCAGTTATTGGACTAAAAGAACAGAGGATCACAGAGATGCTACTAACAGAGGATTAGTAGCATTTGTGTAATTTTTTGTGTGTTCTTTGACAACTGATTTGTATCTGTTTACTGGGTAGAGACAGCCTGCTGGTGGGGAGTAGACGGAAAGTGAGTCAGGTGAGATGAAGTGACAGTGGACCCCAGCTCCCCTGCCTCATGGAAACCCAGGGACCGGCTCCCCATCCTTAGACCACAAGAGGACTGGAGGACACCGTGGGCTTTGCAGCGCACAGTGTGGCCACATACTCATGACAGATACACAGGATGTGGTCAGGAGCCTGTGGCCACATTTTTAAGAGGTCTGTTTCCTATGCTGAGGGTTCTCAGTGGACTGTGGTGTCTGTAGGTGTGTGGTGATGTTCCCCCTTTTTGTTCGATGGAGCTCTTCATTCACGTGAAGGTTTTTACCCAGGATCTGAAAGAATCAGAGCTCACGGTAGTTATTAGCCTGCACACCTGGCTGTGGGATTCTGGAGGGATGGAGCTGCCTGGGCCCAACCAGGTGCTCCCCGTTGTCACCAGCACCCACTTCCCAGGGGCGTCCAGTATCTTCCTCATTGGCACCTGCTGTTTCTTAGTCACTTCCTGGAGAGCGGAGGAGAGTAAACACTGTCATGGAGATAGCTTAGAGCAGTGTTTGTATCAATGAAAACATTATTGATGCCCTTTTCTTGTAGCATCGGAAAGAGGGCATCTTAGGGACTCTTGCAGGATGGGGTTTCCTGTGGGTTTATGGTTCAGTGTTAGGGCCCCGCAGCTCATGCTCAAGGTCATGGAGGAATGAATGAGTGTCTCTGGCTGGGCAGGTACCTAGGGCTTTGCAAGTGTTTTGTTTGAATTCAGAGACAAAATTTTATTTGTTTTAGAGTTTTCCGTTTGACCTAGTAACACACTGCACCCACTAAGTGATCTGTAATCACTTGTTAAATTAAATATGTACTTTTTTTTGCCAGTTTCCTTCCATTTCCTTAACCAAAAAATAAATATCCACTGTACCAAGTACTTATTGGGAAAAGTGATTTTCTTTTTTTTTTCTTGTTTTGTTTCAGCTTTATTGGAGGTGTAATTGACAAATAGAAATGGTATATATGGAAGGTATACAACTTTATGTTGATATAAATATATATGTAAAATTACCACAAAATTGTTGACACATCCATCACCTCACAGATGTGTGAGCGTGTGTGTGTGTGTGTGTGTGTGTGTGTGTGTGTGTGTGTGTGATGAGAGCACTGAAGGTCGACTCTCTTAGCACATTTCAAGTATACAGTGCAGTACTGTCAGCTGCAGTCCTCATGGTGGACATTAGATACCAGATCTCCAGAGCTTTCTTGTCCTTCGTAACAGAAACTGTGTGACTTTGACCACCTGCCTTTCACCCAGCCCCTGCAACCACCATTCTGCTCTCTGCTTCTAAGAGTTCAGCTGTTTTAGATTCCACATGTAAGTGATCAGGTGGTACTTGCCTTTCCGTCTGGCTGATTTCACTTAGTATACTGTCCTTCAGGTTCATCAGTGTTGTCACATGTGGCAGGATTTCCTTCTCTTTTAAGACTATGTAATACCTCATTGTATATATGCGCCACGTTTTCTTTGTCCATTCAGCCATTGACAGTCATTTAGGTTACTTCCACTTCTTGGCTATTGTGAACAGTGCTGCAGTAGATACGGGAGTGCAGATGTCTCTGATATCTAAAAGTTCTGATTTCTTTTTCTTCTTTTCTTTTCTTTCTTTTTTTTTTTTTTTTTTTTTTTTTTTTTTTTTTTTGAGACAGAGTCTTGCTCTGTTGCCCAGGCTGGAATGCAGTGGTGGGATCTCGGCTCACTGCAATCTCTGCCTCCTGGGTTCAAGCGATTCTCCTGCCTCAGCCTTCAGAGTAGCTGGCGTTACAGGCACACGCCATCACATCCAGCTAATTTTTGTATTTTTAGTAGAGTTGGGATTTTGCCATGTTGGCCAGGCTGGTCTCGAACTCTTGGCCTCAGGCGATCCGCCTGCCTTGGCCTCCCAGATTCTAGGATTACAGGTGTGAGCCACCGTGCCCAGCCCATTTTCTTTAGAAATACGTACTCAGAACTAGGATTGCTGGATCATATGGTAATTCTATTTTTCATTTTTTGAATAACCATCAGACTGTTTTCTATAATGGCTGTACCAATTTACATTTCTACCAGCAGTGTTCAGCGTTTTCCTTTTCTCCACATTCTCACCAACACTTGTCATTTTTTGTCTGTTTGATAAAATTCCTGTTCTAACAGGTGTGAGGTGATACTGCAGTGTTGAATTGCACTTTCCCGATGGTGATGTTGAACACCTTTTCAATATACCGTTGACCATTTGTATGTCTTATTTTGAGAAATATCTGTTCAGGTCCTTGGCCCATTTTAAGGAGGGTATTTGCTATTGAGTTGTTTGAGTTCTTTATCTGTTTTGGATATTAACTCCTTAATTAGATATGTGGTTGCAAATAATTTCTCCCATTCCATAGATTGCCTTTCTCTCTGTTGACTGTTCTTTTGTTAGACAGAAGCATTTTAGCTTGATGCAGTCCCATTTGTCTATTTTTGCTTTTACTCTCCATGCTTTCAGTGTTGTATCTACAAAAAAAAAAAAAAAAAAACCCAAAAAACAAAAACAAACAACAAACTGCTCAGACCAATGTCATGAAGCTTTTATGTGTGTTTTCTTCTCGCAGTTTTATGGCTTCAAGTCTTATATTTAAGTGTTGATAATCTATTTTGAGATTATTTTTTGTATATGGTGTGAGATAAGGGTCAAATTTCATTTTTCTGCATTTGGATATTCAGTTTTCCTGGCACTATTTATGTAAGAAATGGTCCTTTCCCCATTGTGTGTTCTTGGTATCCTTAGCGAAGATCTGCTGACTCTTAATGCATAGATTTATATTTGGACTATTTTGTTCCATTAGACTACATGGTTGACTTTCTGCAAGTACCATACCATTTGAGTACTATAGCTGTATAAGATATTTTAAAATCAGGATGCTTGATACTGCCAGGTTTGTTGTTCGTTCTTAAGATATCTTTGAGTATTCAAGATTTTTTGTTGTTCTATATGAGTTTTTGTATTGTTTCTTTTCTGTTTCTGTAAAGAATGCCAATGGGATTTTGATAGGGATTGCATTGAATCTGTAGATTTCTTTGTGAGGTATGGAAATTTTAACAATATTAATTCTTCAAATTCATGAACAGAGAACAGCTTTACATTTATCTGTGTCTCCTTTGATTTCTTTCATCAATGTATTATAATATTCAGTGTACCAATCTTTCAGCTCTTTAGTTAAGTTTATTCCTAAGTGTTTTATTATTTATTGTTGCTATTTTCCTACTTTCTTAATTTTCTTTAAGTAGATCATTGTTTATGTATAGAAATACCACTGATTTTTTTGGCCAAGTGCAGTGGCTTATGCCTGTAATCCCAGCACTTTGGGAGGCTGAGGTGGGTGGATCATGAAGTCGAGATAAGGACCATCCTAGCCAACATGGTGAAACCCTGTCTCTACTAAAAATACAAAATTTATCAGGGCGTGGTGGCACACACCTGTAGTCCCAGCTACTTGGGAGGGTGAGGCAGGAGAATTGCTTGAATCCAGGAGGCAGAAGTTGTAGTGAGCCAATATTATGCCACTGCACTCTGGCCTGGCAACAGAGACTCAATCTAAAAAAAAAAAAAAGCCACTGATTATTTTTTTGTATTGATCTTATGCTTATATCAAGCAACTTTAGTAAAATTGTTTATTAATTTTAACAGTTTTTTCTTGTTGAGTTTTCATGGTTTTCTATGCAAATGATCATGTCACTTGCAAACAAGGATAATTTCACTTATTGTTTTATTTATGTGCCATTTACTTTTCTTGTCCAATACCTCTGGCTGCAAGTACTATATTGAATAGAAGTTGTGAGAGTGGATGTCCTTGCTTTGTGTGGACCTTAAAAGTTTTCAGATTTTCTCCATTGATTATAATGTTAGCTGTGAGCTTTTCATATATGGTTTTTGTAATTTTGAAGTAAATTCCTTCTCTGTTTTTTTTTTTTGTTGTTGTTGTTGAGAGTTTTAGCATGCATGGATATTGAGTTTTGTCAGATGCTTTTTCTGTATCCATTGAGACAATTGTGTAGTTCCTATGTTTCCTTTTGTTGATGTGTTGTATCACATTGATTAATTTGCAAATGTTGAACCATCTTTGCATATCAGGGAGAAATCCTATTTAGTTGTGGAGTATAATCCTTTAAATGTGCTGTTGAATTTTGTATGCTAGCGTTTTATTGAGGATTTCTGCATCCATGTTCATCAGGGATATTAGCCTATAGTATTCTTTTATTTGGGGGTCTTCGTCAGACTTTGGTGTCAGCATGATTCTAGACTCATACAATTTGTTTGGAAATATGCCCTCTTTTTCTGTTTGTTTTTTTTTTTTTGGAAGAGTTTAAAAAGCACTGGTATTAACTATTTTTTGCCTATTTGATACAATTGTTCATTGAATCCATTTGGTCATGGACTTTTCTTTGTGTGATGAGATTTAATTGCTAATTTAATCCCTTTATTTGTTGTTGGTCACTTCAGGATTTCCGTTTCTCCTTGGTTCAATTTTGGTGGGTTATATATGTCAAGGAATTTATCCTTTTTTTTTAAATTTAGGACTTATGTGATTTGTTAGTATATTATTGTAATACTGCCCAGTGATCCTTTTTATTCACATTTCTAAGATATTTGTTATAATATCTCCTCTTTCAGTTTTTATTTTAAGTTTTCTCTCTTTTTAAAAATACAGCCAAGAAGTTTTTTTTTCTGTTTTCTATTTCAATTATCTTTACTGTAATTTTTATTATTACCTTCCTTATGCTAACTTTGGGCTCAGTTTGTTTTTATTCTAGTTCCCTGAAGTATAAAGTTAGGTTGTTCATTTGAGGTCTTCCTTCTTTTTATTATTCTTATTATTCCAGACGGAGTCTTGCCCTGTCACCCAGGCTGGAGTGCAGTAGTGCAATCTCAGATCACTGCAAGCTCTACCCTCTAGGTTCAAGCGATTCTCCTGCAGCCTCCCAAGTAGCTGGGATTACAGGCCCATGCCACCATGGCTGGCTAATTTTTTGTATTTTTAGTAGAGACAGGGTTTTACTATGTTGGCCAGGCTGGTCTCAAACTCCTAACCTCAAGTGATCCACCTGTCTCAGCCTCCCAAAGTGCTGGGATCACAGGAATGAGCCATCATGCCCGCCCTTCCTTCTTTTTAAATGTAGGATCTTATTGCTCTAAGATCTATTAGTATTAGTTTTGTTCCATCCCATAAGTTTTGATATGTTGTGTTTTCGTTTTCATTTGTCTCAAGATATCTTCTAAATTCCCTTTTGATTTCTCCTTTGACTCAATGGCTGCTCAAGATTGTGTTGTGTAGTTTCCATGTACTGTAGTTCTCTCTGTGGGGGATTTTTTCTGAAACCTCTAGTGGATGCTTGAAACCACAGATAGTGCTAAAGTTTATATATACTATGTTTTTTCCTATACATAAACATCTATATTAAAATTCATAAATGGGACATAGTAAGAGATTGACAGTGAATCAATTAAAAATAAAACAATTTTAACAATATCGTTAGAATAGTTATTATACACTGTAGCTATAGCTTTTGCAGGATGGGGCACAACAGCAAAACTAGCACAAATTTCTTTTTCCTTCTTCATAATCTTAGGGATAGAAGATTTATTTTTACCATAGATCTTAGCAACCTCAGCATACTTTTTTTCTTTTTCCCTTATTAAGTCAAGAACTTTTACCTTTTCACTTAATGGATGCACTTTATGGCTTTTCTTTGGAATCCAAGCAGCCAGCAACACTACACTTGAGGTTTGAGGCCTTTATTAAGTAAAGTAAGGGTGACTGAAACACAAGCACAGCAACACCATGACAGGCGATCTGATAACGGAGATGGCTATGAAGTGACTAGTGGGCGGGTAGAGTATACAGTATGAATACAATGAACAAAGGGATGGTTGATGTCCCAGGCAGGATGGTGAAAGATTTCATCACACTGATTAAATTTGTGAGCTGTTCATTTATGAAATTTTCCATTTAATCTCTTCAGATTGTGGGTAAACTGATATAACAGAAGGTAAATTCATGTTTTTATATTTTTTTCATTCTTAAAAAAACTTATTGATTGCTAATGTCATTCCATTATGGATAGAAAAGGCACTTGGAAGATTTTGATCTAATTAAAATTTTCAGACCTCTTTTGACACCTAACCTGTTATATACACTGAAGAATGTTCCATATGCTCTTGAGAAGAATCTGTATTCTTCTGATTTCAGATGGAAATTATATGTTAGGTCAATTTGGTCTATAGTGTTGTTCACTTATTCTGTTTTCTTATTGATTGATTTTCTACAAGAATGATCTATCCTTTATAGAGAGTAAAGTATTAAAGTCTCTTCCTATTATTGTGTTGCTATTTCTCCCTTCAGATTTATCAATGTCTACTTTACCTATTTGGGTAAAGTAGGTATTTAGATGCTTTCATGTTGCCGATATAAATATTAATATTTATAACTATTGGGTCTTTCTGTTGAATTGTCCCTTATATCATTATATAATGACCTTTGTCACTTGTGACAGTTTTGACTTAAACCCTATTTTATTTAATATCAGTATATCTATCCCTGCTCTCTTTAACATTTTTCATGAAATATTCTCCATTCTTTATTTTAAACCTATAAGTGTCCTTAAATCTATCGTATTATTATTTTATTTGGTCATCTACAATATTTCTTTTGATTGGGGAGTTTAGTACATTTGAATGTCAGATAATTATTAATAGGTAAGGACTTACTCTTGCCATTTTGTCATTTGTTTTCTACCTTTGTTATAGTTCTCTTACTCCTCTTGGTATCTTCCTTTGTGATTTGATTGTTGTAACAATATATTTTGATTCTTCTCTCAATCTTTTTTGCATCTAGCATGTGTGTATGTGTGTGTGGTTACCATGGAGTTTTCATTGAATACTTTGTAGTTATAGCAGTATGTTTGAAGCTGATACCCACTTCACTTCAATCATATACGGGTACTCTGCACTTTACTTCCCCCTCCCACACACACTTTATGTAACTGATGTCAGATTTTATTTTTCTGTATTGTATTTCCATTAGCAAATTTATGTGGCTATATTCTGACAACTTATGTGCTAATTTATATACTAGTGTTTAAAATGATTTGTGTGTACCATTTTAGTGTTACAATATTCTGTGTTTACCTTTAGCAATGAGATTTGTATTTTCATATGCTTTTATGATACTGTTTATCATCTTTTCATTTCAACTTGAAAAAACTAACTTTAGCAGGTCTAGTGGTGACAAACTTTCGAGTTTCTCAGAGAAAGACTTATCTCCCCTTCATCCTTAAACTATAGTGTTTCTGAATAAAATATTCTTGGTTGGCATTTTTTCTTCTAGTACTTCACTATATCATCCCATTGTCTCCTGGCCTGCAAGGTTTCTGCTGATAAATCTTATGGTGGTTCCCTTGTGTGTGATAAGGCACCTTTCCCTTGCTGCCTTCAAAATTGTCTCTTTGTCTTTTACTTCTGAAAAACTCTATGACAAACTATTATGTGTTTCAGAGTAGTGCTTTTTTGATTTAATATATTTGAAGATCTTAGGACTTTATGTCATCTTCCCTCCATAGAGTTGGGAAGATTTTTGCCATTATTTCTTTAAATAGGCTTCCTACCACTTCAGTGGTGTTGTAAATTCCATAGACTTTCTTCAGTTTTTCATTTTTTTTACTTCTAACTGGTTAATTTCAAATGGCCTGTCTTCAAACTCACTGATACTTGCTCCTACATGATCAAGTTTTCTGTTGAAGCAGTCTATTGGGTTTTTCAGTTCAATCACTATATTCTTCAGCTCCAAGATTTCTCTTTGATTTCTTCTTAATTCTTCTATTTAATTATTAAATTTCTCATTTTGTTCATTTATTGATTTCCTAATTTCATTTATTTTTAAAATCTGTATTCTTCTGAAGCTCATTGAGCTTCTCTTTAAGATGATTCTTTGGATTCCTTTTCAGGTAATTTATGGATATCCTCTTTTCTGGTGTTGGTTACTGGGGTTTTGTTAATTTACTTTGGTAGTGTTATGTTTACCTTATGCCTCATGATCCATGTGACTTGTGTGTGTCTGTGCATTTGAGAGAGCAGACATATTCAGTCTTTTTTTTTTTTTTTTTGAGATGGAGTTTCACTCTTGTTACCCAGGCTGGAGTGCAATGGCGTGATCTCGGCTCACCGCAACCTCAGTGAGCCTGAATTGGATTCAGGCAATTCTCCTGCCTCAGCCTCCTGGGATTACAGGCACACACTACCATGCCCAGCTAATTTTTTGTATTTTTAGTAGAGACGGGGTTTCACCATGTTGACCAGGATAGTCTCAATCTCTTGACCTTGTGATCCACCTGCCTCAGCCTCCCAAAGTGCTGGGATTACAGGCATATTCAGTCTTTACAGACTGGTTTTGGCAAGTAAGGATCTACTCCTAGCTCACTGATGTTACTGCCTTTGGGATCTCAGTCAAGCTGAGTTTGAAGCAAGGTAAAATGGCTGTTTCAGGGTTTGCAGTTAGGACTGAGGTTGGGGAACCTGTCACCAAGGGTATGAATAGACATGTCTCCCACCAGGCCACAGTGGAGAGGAGCTGGAGTGAGGTCTCATGACTACTTCAATATCTGCAGTTGGGTCTGAGGTCAGCGAGCATGTTACTGGGGGGACAGGTGGTGTATGGGTCCTCTTGGGGAATGGAAGATGGGACTTTTGGAAGCACTACAGCTCTGTGGCGTTGCAGCTGAGTTCATAGGAGGACAGGGGTGCTTTCAGTCCATGACTGGTACCGGCTATGAGCCTGACACTGGGGTTTCTCAGTATATCCCTCATCAGTCTAGGGCTCTACCAGGGTTTCACAACCTTCCATCTGGATCCCAAAGCTCTTACAAAGGAACTTCTGTGCATGGTGGCCTGCGGCCAAATCATTTTTTCTGTTGGCGTACATGAGCCAGAGACCTCCTGTTCTACTGTCTTGCTGTTGTCACTCGCACCTGTGTGTTTACCAGTGCCCTGTGAGTTCCCAAGCTTCAATTCATTTGGTAACATCTGGAAGCCATAATTATGTTCTGCAGTAATTATGCAAGTTACTTATTAAGAAATAGATCAGAGGAGAAAAGCTGTGCTCAACTTCTTGGGAAATTCATAGGAAAAGAGAGTTTAGCTTTAAATAAATAAAAATATTCCGCTAGGAAAATGTAGAAGATGTTAATGCAGAGAATCCCAGTAAGACACTTCACAAGAAGATTGCTCCTAAGACACATAATCATCAGATTCTCTAAGGTCAAAATGAAAGAAAAAATGTTAAAGGCAGCTAGAGAGAAAAGTCAGGTCATCTGTAAATGGAAACTCATCAGACTAAAAATGAATCTCTCAGCAGAAATTCTACAAGCCAAAAGAGATTGGGGGCCAATATTCAACATCCTTAAAGAAATTCCAACCCATAATTTCTTATCTGGACAAACTAAGCTTCATAAGCAAAGGAGAAATAGAGGTTTTTTTCAAATAAGCAAATGCTGAAGGAATTTATTACCTCCAGAACTGCCTTACAAGAGCTCCTAAAGGAAGCACTAAATGTGGAATGGAAACAGCATGACCAGGTACTACAAAAACATACTAAAGTACACAGACTGCTGACACTGTAAAGCAACCACATAAACAAATCTGCAAAATAACCAGCTAACAGCATGATGACGGGAGCAAATCCACATATATCAATACTTACCTTGAATGTAAATGAGCTAAATAATCCAATTAAAAGGCACAGCGTGGAAAGCTGGATAAAGAACCAAGACCCATTGGTATGCTCTCTTCAAGAAACCTGTCTTATGTGCAGTGACACACATAAGCTCAAAACAAAAGAGACCAAGAAAAATCTACCAAGCAAATGGAAAACAGAAGAAAGCAGGCGTTACAATACTAATCTCAGATGAAACAGATATTAAATCAAAAAAGATCAAAAAAGGCAAAGAAGGGCCATTACATGGTGGTAAAGGGTTAAATTCAACAAGAAGAAATAATTTTTTAAAGATATATGCACAAAACACAGAAGCACTCAGATTCATAAAGCAATTTCTTAACGACCTTCAAAGAAACTTAGGCTCCCACACAACAATAGTGGGACTTTAACACCTCACTGACAATATTAGACAGATTATAAAGACAAAAAATTAACAAAGAAGTTCAGGACTTGAACTCAGTACTGAATCAAATGGAACTGACAGACGTCTACAGAACTTTTTACCCGAAAACAACAGAATATACACTTTTTTCATTGCATATTCTAAATCAATCACATAATTGGAAATAGAACACTCCTCAGCAAATGCAGAAGAACTTAAATAATAGCAACCAGTTTCTCAGACCACAGAGCAACCAAATTAGAAATCAAGATTAATAAATTCACTCAAAACCATACAATTACATGGAAATTGAATAATCTGCTCCTGGATTACTTTTGGGTAAATAATGAAAAATAAGGGGGAAATCAGTAAGTTCTTTTACATGAATGAGAACAAAGATACAACATACCGGAATCTCTGGGATACAGGTAAGGCAGTTTTAAGAGAGAGATTTATAGCAGCAAATGCCTTCTTCAAAAAGTTAGACAGATCTTGGCCACGCGCAGTGGCTCATGCCGGTAATCACAGCATTTTGGGAGGTGAAGGTAGGCAGATCATGAGGTTAAGAGATTGAGACCATCCTGGCCAACATGGTGAAACCCTGTCTCTACTAAAAATACAAAAATTGACTGAGCATGGTCACGTGTGCCTATAGTCCCAGCTACTTGGGAGGCTCAGGCAGGAGAATTGCTTGAACCCAGGAGGTAGAGGTTGCAGTGAACTGAGATCACACCACTGCACTCTAGCCTGGTGACAGAGCAAGACTTCATCTCAAAAAAAAAAAAAAAAAAAAAGTTAGGCAGATCTCAATTTAGCAACCTAACACTACAACTAAAACAGCTAGAGAATCAAGGAAAAACCAACCCCAAAGCTAGCAGAAGACAAGAAATAGCCAAAATCAGAGCTGAATTGGAGGAGATTGAGACACAAAAAAACTATTCAAAAGATCAGTGAATCCTGGAACTTTTTTTTTTTTAATTAATAAAGTAGACTGCTAGCTAGGCTGATAAAGAAGTAAAAAGAGAAACTGGGTATGGTGGCTCATGCCTGTAATCCCAGCCCTTTGGGAGGCTGGGCAGGTGGATCACCTGAGGTCGGGAGTTCAAGACTAGCCTGACCAACATGGAGAAACCCTGTCTCTACTTAAAATAACAAAATTAGCCAGGTGTGGTGTCACATGCCTATAATCCCAGCTACTCAGGAGGCTGAGGCAGGAGAATCACTTGAACCCAGGAGGCAGAGTTGCAGTGAGCTGAGATCATGCCATTGCACTCCAGCCTGGGCAACAAGAATGAAACTCTGTCTCAAAAAAAAAAAAAAGAAGAAGAAAAAAAAATATGTATAAACACAATCAGCACAATCAGAAACAGCAAGTGGGGTGTCACCACTGACCCCATAGAAATACAAATAATCATCAGAACATTATGAATATTTCCATGCACATAAAGTAGAAAACCTGGAAGAAACGGATAAATTCCTGGACACACATACTCTCACAAGACTGAACCAGGAAGAAACTGAATCTCTGAACAGACCAGTAACAAGCTCTAAAATTGAATCAGTAACAAATAGCCTACTAAAACTGTTCCAAAAAAAAATAAGGAGGAAGGACTCCTCCGTAACTCATTCTATTGGCCAGCATCATCCTGATACCAAAAACTGATAAGGACATCACACACAAAAAAACTTTAGACCACAATGCTTGATGAAGATCAATGCAGAAATCCTCAACAAAATGCTGGCAAACTGAAACCAACAACACATCAAAAATCTTATCCACCACAATCAAGTAGGCTTTATCCTTGTGATGCAAGCTTGGTTCAACATACACAAATCAATAAATGTATTTCATCACACAGAACAAAAGACAAACACCACATGATTATTTCAATAGATGCAGAAAATGTTTTTGATAAAATTCAGCATCCCTTCATGTTAGAAACTCTGAATAAACTAGGTATTGAAGGAACATACCTCAAAATAATAAGAGCCATATATGACAGACCTACAGCCAAGATCATACTGAATGGGCAAAAGATGGAAGCATTATCCCTGAAAATCAGCATAAGACAAGGATGTTCTCTCTCACCACTCCTGTCCAACATAGTATTGGAAATTGTGGCCAGGGCAATCAGGCAAGATAAACAAATAAAGGGCATCCAAATAGGTAGAGAGGAAGTCACATGATCTCCATTTGTGGACGACATAATCCTACATCTAGAATACCCTATAGTCTTGGCCCTAAAGTTTCTGAAACTGATAAACAATTTCAGCAAAGTCTCAGGATACAAAATCAATGTACAAAAATCCCTGGCATTCCTATACACCAACAATAGTTAAACTGAGAGCCAAATCAGGAATGCAGTCTCATTCACAATTGCCACAAAAAAATTATAAATGAATGAAGGAATAGAAACGAAGCTAACCAGTGAGGTGAAAGATCCCTACGAAAAGAACTACAAAACACTGCTCAAAGTAATCAGAAATGACACAAACGAATGGGAAGATATTCCATGCTCATAGATAGGAAGAATCAATACAGTTAAAAATGGCCATGTTGCCTAAAGCAATATAGATTTAGTGCTATGCTGATTAAATTACCAATGACATTCTTCACAGAACTAGAAAAAACTGTTTTAAAATTCATAAAGAACCAAAAAATAAACCCAAATAGCAAAGGCAATTGTAAGCAAAAGAAGAAAGCTGGAAGCATCATGCTACTTGACTTAAAACTGTGTTATAGGACTACGGTAACCAAAACAGCATGCTACTGGTACAAAAAGCAGACACATAGGCCAATGGAACAGTATAGAGAACCCCAAAATAAGATCACACACCTACAACTATCTGATCTTTGATGAAGCTGACAAAAAAAGCAATGAGGAAAGAACTCCCTATTCAATAAATGGTGCTGGGAGAACTGGCTAGCCATATGCAGAAGATTGAAACTGGACCCCTTCCTTATAACTCATGATGGATTAAAGACTTAAATTTAAAATTCAAACTATAAAAAACCTGGAAGACAACCGACACGATACCATTCTGGACATAGAAACAGTCAAAGATTTCAAGACGAAGACTCTAAAAGCAATTGCAACAAAAGCAAAAATTGACAAGTGGGATCTAATTAAACTACAGAGCTTCTGCACAGCAAGAGAAACTATCAACAAACAGGTAACCTATGAAATAGGAGAAAGTATTTTCAAACTGTGCATCTAATGAAAGTCTAATATCCAGCATCTAAAAGGAACTTAAACAAATTTACAAGAAAAAAAAAACATTAAAAAGTGGGCAAAGGACATGAACAGACACTTTTTAAAAGAAGGCATACATGAGGCCAACAAACATGAAAAAAAGCTCAACATCACTGAGTATTAGAGAAATGCAAATCAGAGCCACAATGAGATACCATCTCACACCATTCAGAAGGGGTATTATGAAAAAGTCAAAAAACAACAGATGCTGGTAAAGTGGCAAAGAAAAAGGAACACTTAAACACTGAGGGTGCGTTTGTAAATCAGTTCAACTATTGTGGAAGACAGTATGGCAATTCCTCCAAGACCTAAAAACAGAACTGCCATTCAACCCAGCAATCCCATTACTGGGCATATACCCAGATAAATATGAATTACTCTGTCATAAAGACACATGCACATATATGTTCATCACAGCACTATTCACAAGAACAAGACATGGAATCAACTTAAAGGCGCATCAATAGTATATTGGATAAAGAAAATGCTGTACAGATACACCATGGACTACTATACAGTCATTACAAAAAGGGAACAAGATCATGCCCTTTGCAGAAACATGGATGGAGCCGGAGGTTGTTATCCTTAGCAAACTAATGCAGCAACAGAGAACCAAATACTGCATGTTCTCACTTACAGGTGAGAGCTAAATGATGAGACTACATGGACACATAGAAGGGAACAACCCAACAACCCACACTGGGGCCTCTCAGAGGACAGAGTATAGGAGGAGGAGGGAAAGGATCAAGAAAAGTAACTACTGAGTATTAGGATTTATACTGGGTGATGAAATAATCTGTACAACAAACCCCCACGACACAAGTTTTGCTGTGTAACAAACCTGCACACGTACCCCCGAACTTAAAAGTTAAATTAAAAAATGCCTTATATTTATGAATAATAACATTTAGTGTCTTGTATGAATGAAAAGTATTTTTGCAAACAGACCTTAGATGATTCAACTCAACATACCCTTGGATTTTACTAAAAATATAACTATTTTCCAAGCTATTAATAATGATTTTCCTCTTTCAATAGTGTTGTTTGTTAGTGCTGAAAATGTTAACATATTGCTCTACAACCATGCGGAAGGAATTAATGAGCCGCTGTTGTCTTTTTTCATAAGCGCATCTAATTTGCTGTTCATTTGTTCTACCCTTATTTAGCCAGGCAACAGGGGGAGTGCAGCCATTCCTCATAATCTAATAATCATGATTTGTTTTCCTTTTTTTCAGCCATGCAATGATGGACCTACTGGTTGAGCTTTGCCTTCAGAACCACCTGAATCCATCCCACCACGCTCTTGAAATTCGGTCTTCAGAAACCCAACAGCCTTTGAGTTTTAAGCCAAATACTTTGATTGGGACTCTGAATGTGCATACTGTGTTTCTGAAAGAAAAAGTTCCTGAAGAGAAGCTTAAACCTGGTCCCTCTAAGGTGCCTGAGGTCAGTAGGTACCTACATGGAGATACCTGTGTCTGAATGCATGGCAGGTCCTGAGTAGGGGCCAGTGTGGCTCTTCTTTTCTAAGTACAATGCAGAGAGCTGTGGCTGAGGCTGCCGCTCTCCTGCCAGACAAAGCTAGGCACCAATCTGAGTTTGTTTTAGAAGACAAAATTTACAGAATTGAATAATGTTCATTGTTGTAACATTGCTCCTTTATATATTATAGAGGAGGAATTCATCTACAGTGGAGCTGGCCATTAGAGCTTTATTCAAAGAGGGACGTGGTCTCTAATTCTCTACTACCGTGATAGCCACTGGCCACATGTAGCTTTTTTTTTTTTTTAATTTGGTATGTTTATTATAACTTAAATATCTAGAATATTTACGTATATTTTCTTTTTAATTGACACAGCATTTGAACACTAGAAATATGGCTGGTAAGATTGAGAAACTGAATTTCTAATTTAATTTTAATTGATTTAAATTTAAATTGCCACTAGCTAATGGCTTCCTGATTGGACAGTATGGTTCTAGAATTCTTCCTGACTCAGGAAGCAGTTCGTATCTATAGAGGAATTAAACATTTTCCCAGAGGAAGAGGAAAAAAAGGGAATTTTTTTTTTTATTTTGAAAAATTGATGTCAGAAATATTTATTCATTACATTTGGAGAATATCTTATATGCATGGCTGTATTCCAGGGTTTTGTTTATTAATTAAAATTACTTTTATTGTTGTCGTTGTTGTTGTTTTGAGACAGTTTTGCTCTTGTTGCCCAGGCTGGAGTGCAGTTGCGTGATCTTGGCTCACTGCAACTTCTGCCTCCCAGGTTCAAGCGATTCTCCTGCCTCAGCCTCCTGAGTAGCTGGGATTGCAGGTGCCTGCCACCACGCCCAGCTAATTTTTGTATTTAGTAGAAATAGGTTTCACCATCTTGGCCAGTCTGGTCTTGAACTCCTGACCTCAGGTGATCCACCTGCCTTAGCTTCCCAAAGTGCTGGGATTACAGGCATGAGCCACGGTGCCTGGCCTTATTGTACTTTTAAATAAGGCTTTGATATTAATCTTTTATCTCAAATGAAAAGCAATGTTACTTTATTCTTTCAGATTCTTAGCAGATCTTCTAAATTTTTCTGCTTTTATAAATGGTAATGCAGCCAAAAGTTCATCTCCTATTAATTTCTAGGATTGATTGGTTAGTGCATTCTCATTGTTGCTCTAGAACCCTCCGACCAGAGATTTCCCCTTACTCCTCAAGTAAACAGTGTTTGAGGCAGAGCATCTCTGTAGACATCATGTGTCTTCCCTTGACTTCCTGCTTCTGAGGACAGGTGAGCCCAGGTGTATGCATGATTCCACTTGTTAGGGCAGGAGAGGACCAGTAAAGGAGCAGTAGGTTCCATCTTTTCTCCCAAAATGCATCGTTTTCCCAGCCACTGGGCCCTGGTACTTATGCTGGAAGGGAGCGCAAGGCCTTCTTTTGCTGCTCCATTGTTCAATCTACATTTACTGAGTCCAGCTCTGCAGTGTCTCAGCAGAATTAGGGTGACCAGTAAAAGTGGAAGAAACGTGACTGATTAGTAAAAGTGGAGGAAAAATGACTACCACTTTATCTGCAGTCATTTAGAATTGGCATTAGTCAATTGAATGCTTTTCTTCCTGATTATTATATACCTGGTATTTTTTTAATCAAATATATTTCTAGCTTAAATATGTGTGTGTAGTATGTATGCATAAATACATGTAAGTCTTTGTACACACTGTATATGTTTTATATCTGTATATATAGTGCATACAGTATATATATTTAGACAGATATACATCTGTATACAAATATAAATATTCATATATTTATGTGGATATTGTGACTCCTTAAAACTTTAATGTCATGTTTTTGGAGGGTTTTTCTTTAAATTATTCATACTACTTCCAAACTATTTTCTTTAGAAAATGCACGTAAGTGCCATGTGTTCACATCTGACCACAACCCTTGAAAGACAGTAAAGTATATGTATTGGATTTTAAATGTAGAGTCCTCCCTGGTGTTCATTCCCCTGGGTTGTTAGCAGCTTTTTCACTAATAAGAGAGATTATAAGACAAATTTGTTATTCTAGACATTTGTTTTTCACTATTCATTATGCCATTTTCCCCCATGACTCACTCAATTTGTGGAAGAAAGATTCAGGCTACATACAATCCTGCCACACCCAATTGTCAGGTTGACACAGAAGTTGAAGGCTTGTGGGAGGATGTCTTAACCAATTCTTTTTGCCCATGTGTTCTTCCAGAAATCTGTGCGTTTGGTTGTGAATTACCTGCGGACACAAAAAGCTCTTGTGCGTGTGAGCCCTGAGGTTCCTCTCCAGAATATTCTCCCAGTCATTTGTGCAAAGTGCGAGGTCAGCCCAGAGCACGTGGTTCTCCTCAGGGACAACATTGCCGGGGAGGAGCTGGAGCTGTCCAAGTCCCTGAACGAGCTTGGGATAAAGGAGCTCTACGCGTGGGACAACAGAAGAGGTGAGGCCCGCTGCGTCTTATACACCCAGCCGGTGATCACACAGATGCGAGGCATGCACCCGTCCCCTGTTGCTCTCCTCAGCACTCTCTCTAGCGCCAGGGAGAGATGGGTATGTGAAGTTCTAGGCAAGTCAGGTTTTGTTCAGACTAGTGTTAAAGTTGGCAAAGAAGAAATCTAGTGTGTTCTTCTTCCTCTGGATTGAACTGTGCCTTATTTCTCCCAGCCCTGAATATGTCGTTTATTCTTTGTCTCCCTGCAAACTTCCATGACATAAGTAAAAGGGCAAAAGGTGAGGTGGGATTAGAGCTTATGCTCTGAAGTAACTGCTGCAAACCATCTATAATACTTTCTTGCGGGTTGGTGGCTCACACTTGTAATCCTGGCACCTGGAGAGGCCAAGGCAGGAAGATGGCTTGAGTGCAGGAGTTCAAAACCAGCCTGGACAAAATAGACCCCGTGTCTACAAAAATTTAAAAATGATCCAGACGTGGTGGTATGTGCCCATTCCTATAGTCCCATCTACTTGAGAGGCCGAGGCAACAGAGTGAGACGCTGTCTCTTCAAAAAAACAAATTATCCTGATTTACTTTTTCAGTTGCCATTAGCTGCTATTACCAGGTTTAAAACATTGCTTATCTCTAAAACCAGTGGGCACTTAGCCGTTCTCTAAGACTGAACAATGACTGGTGTGCGATCCTTAAGACAACTTTAGGGCCACCTTAGGCCTCCTCACTGTCTTGCCAATGTCATCTTGCTCAGCATGTGAATCTGGCTCCTAGTATGAGGCCACAGTTAGAGCCACTGGTGAGAGTGGCAGCCCAGAGGCTTTGCTGGTGCAGAGACTGAGATGTTGTGTAAGCAAATGTTTCTGATTGATACAGAAGACTAACTGCATATTTTAACTACTGGCTGACCAAAGGAAATGTTACATTCCTTGACCTTAGAATGATCAAAATGGACTTTTACAAGTTTCTCTTCTAATGAGCCTAATTTGGTATCTGTTATCTCTGTTTCATTATTCCACAAATATTGGATAGGTTGAGTTTTAAAAATATATACATATTCAAGTTTTTTCTGTTTTTCTATGCCTTTTTTTTTTCTAATTTTTTCCAACAAAAATGTATTTTTTCTTTTTTGGGATGGAGTTTCACACTTGTAGCCCAGGCTGGAGTGCAGTGGCGTAATCTTGGCTTACTGCAACCTCCACCTCCTGGGTTCAAGCGATTCTCCTTCCTCAGACTTCTGAGTAACTGAGATTACAGGTGTCTGCCACCATGCCTGGCTAATTTTTGTATTTTTAGTAGAGACAGGGTTTCACCACATTGGCCAGGCTGGTCTCCAACTCCTGACCTCAGGTGATCTCTTCCCCTCACACTCCCAAAGTGCTGGGATTACAGGTGTGAGCCACTGCACTCAGCCATATTTTTTCTTGATACCAAATTATTGTGAAATCCATGATCATAGGTGGAATCTCTGTCCAGCCTGTCTCCTCCCCACCAAGTCAGCCCTTGTCTTCCTGGATATCTGGCACCTAAATCTGATTTGATATTCATGAGAGGGTTTTGGCTCAATTGAATATAAGATACTTGGACTATTTATTCCTTCAGAAAAGTACTCTGACATTTGAGAAGAATGCATCTTGTGTTTTATCCAGTGTCTTTTTAAAACACAGACAGAAATACTCTCAGCATCCCTGCACAGGCCTAGTGGCACTGAGTGTATCAGCCCTATTTAAATTTGGTTGACGTGACTCTTTGGAAGCAGCTTCCATTTGGTAAGATAAAAAGAAAAATAAAAGGAAAACTGTTCCATATTCAGGTATCTGAAACAAGAAAGCTTACAGAAACAAGTGTTTCTGTTACGTGCCACCACTTGGATGTATCTTGAAAGGTAGATATTGAACCTGTACCTGAGAGAAGTCATATAAAACCTACCTGTCTGTGAAGGAGAGGACCCAGGCGAGCCCATGGTCATTGGGAATGCAGGAGCTGAAGCGTTCATGTGGTCAGGAGCAAGAGCATCTCTTCTGATCCACACGTGGGCCAGAGCAGAACATGCTGGTGCCATCAGCTTGGCCATTCAGATTTTGAAACAATTCTGCCCTTGGTGGGAACTAGCTGCTCCCAAACCCTCAAGATCCCCTCTCTACTGCCTTGGACATTTTGGCCCTCCCCACCCCTCTTCCAACACGCCATGAGCCTCCCCATCATGGGGGTCCTGCTCCAGCCCTGGGGCCAGCACCCCTTTCACCTGACATGCCTATGCCATGCCCGCTGTGACATTTGATTACCATCCCTGCCAAGTGCCTGTCTCCTGCTCACTGTCAGATATCTGAGACGAAAAGATGCTTGTCCAGAGGCCATCCCCAAGGCTCTCTTTCTCCCCTGCAGCTGCCCTGGGCAGGCCTGCTGGGTGCTGCTGGAGGAGCCCTTGCTTTCACTCCTCTTGGTTTGCACTTGGAAGGGAAAGGCATCCACTCCTGAGCCCTACCACTGCTGGAGAACAGAAGGGCAGCTGGCAGGAGGTGAGGCACTGCTAGGCAGAGGCCCACCCTCCCCTGGAGTCCCTGGTGGGGGCATGTTGATGAAGCCAAGGTCTCTGCTGCCACCTGCGTCCACAGCAGCACTTAGCAGGCTGTGCAGCTGCGACCCCGAGAGGGCCAGCCCAGAGAGGCAAGCTGGCCCGGCAGGAGGCCTTCTCAGTGCTGCAGCAGGACTGTCCTCTGAGGCTTGTGAGGGCTAAGGCCTGGGTTAGGGGCTCCCACACATCTTGAAGCCTGACCTAACTCTCTCATTGCCTGCCTTTTCCAGTTCTTCTGACCAAAACTCAGTCCGAGCCTTCCCTGAGCTGTCAAGGTATAGTAAACCCAGGGTTTCCTGCTTCTCCTGTGAGGCTGCACTTGGCATGGCTCTGGGGTCAGAGCTGCACGGAGGTGATGTTTTTGTGCCAGAGTCCAAGGAATGGAAGTTTAACTTGGGGCCCTTCTGAGGGTGCATGCCAGGCTGACATTTGGTTTGGTTTGGTTTCTTGATTTTCTGGTTGGTTCAGAGAAGAATGCTTCTTGTGTGAGAATTTGCTGTGTGGCTCTAATTGATGAGGAATGAGGGAGGCTGTTATAGAAAACAAATTCTGTTGCCCAGAATTTCATGGCAGAGCAGAAGTGGTGCATACAGGAAAGGCACACTTGCCTTTCCACCTCTACCAGCCTGTGCTTACCTGCCCCTGAAGGCCATCTGCATGCTACAGAATTTGGAACAGTATGAATTTTGAAATTTAACCTTTTCTATTATAGACAAATATGGAAATGATTCATCCACATTTTGCATTTATTCTGACATCTACTTAAAAGTTTATCTCATAGAGATATTTCTGTACAGAAAGAGCTATACAGAAGGATGTTTCTATGTATATATAGACAGATATACAGATACATATGTGTGTATATACTTATTCACATACACATGTGCATATACGTAGGTAGAATGCCCACTGGGCGTTTGCAGATGTGGACCTGGTCCCCACCCCCACTTCCATTCATGTTCTTGATGGCCATGTTCTGGCCACTGGGTCTCCTCCTCTGGACAAGTGAGTGGTTTGGACTCACTGGTCTTTAGGGGTCCTTCATCCTTCTCTGCCCCTCTGCAATTCATCTTTATTTTCCAGATCATTGTAATGCTACAGGACAGTAAAACTTTCAGATTAAGTGTGGTGCCGTCAGCTTGGCCATTCAGATTTTGCAACACTTCTGCCCTTGGTGGGAACTAGCTGCTCCCAAACCCCCAAGTTCCCCTCTTTACTGCCTTGAACATTTGCCCTTGGACACTTATGCAAATGATTAGTCCGTATTTTTTGTTTGCATTGATGGTCTGATGGCAGAATTTGTAAAATCCCAGTCTGTGATTCTGCCACCAATGGCCTAGAGCTCTTGCTGTCTATCAGTTGGCAGTGATATGGGAACAATCATTTTTCTGTCCTCCAGGAACACCTACACTTCCTCTCCTCTCGTGACGTCTGTATGCCCTGACTTTTATTAATACTGAGTTTCCAGACTTTTATTAATATTTCATTACTTTTAAATTAGAGTAAATTCAATCAAAATGAAAGCCATACTCAGCTTATACCATTGGAACTGTGTGTTCCAGAGCTCACTTGCCCATGTTCCCGAGGCCTGGCTATGCATCAGTTGTTCATTGCTGCTCTGCTATATAGCCAGGCAGCCTCTGGACATTTTGGCTGATGGGAACAGTGAATTCTCTTACTTTGCTCCCAAACCAGTTTTTTTTCAGTGTCTGCCGAGACTCAGAGGCCTCATAGGAGGCCCCATCAGTCAGTGACTGAGACCAAAGACTCACCTCTAAAAATAGACCATCGATGTTAGGGCCCAGCTCAGCACTATGAGTCTCAGGCTCCTGGAGCCTCCACACAACTGCAGGTGTAGCTACATGAGAAAGTATCTCTCCCACTGTTTAGGGGCAGTTCTGGTGCCGGGGCTGTCCTGGACCCTTCATCAGGGAGCCGACCTCAGTCCTTAGGGGTGGTGACCAGCCACTGTCCCCATTCAAGGAGAGAAATCTGATGCAGTCTGTCCTTTCTCTGGTCAGTGTAATACAGCTTGCGTCCCAGGAACATGCTCTACTTCTTGTGTATCAGTAGGATACTATGATGCCATCTGTTTTAATAGACAATTTCTCAACTTATGATTTTCAACTTTACTATGGTGTGAAAGTGGCGTGTATTCAGCATGCTCCTGGACTTAATGGTGGGGTCACGTCTGGATAAAGCCATCATAAACTGAAAATGTAACCCTGTCGTCAGTTCACAAGCATCCATTGGTCCATGTCACATACCACTCAATTCTGGAAACATCCTCAGTTATAAACATACATATTAAGGCATACAATAGATGAGATGCAGTCTTAACCATGTGCTCTGTTTTCCTCTTTATAGCTCTGTACCTAATAGAGGGTTTGCTGTGACTAACTTTGCAGTGTGCATCAGTGCCTCTGCATCGTGTTGCAGTGGGCCCTCTGGTTTGGGTACTGTGCGATGTGGAGCCTGCTAGGGCCTCAGCTTGAGCCTCCTGCATGTAACTGAGTCCTGGCCCTGCCCTGATGGCTAGGACGTGCACCTTTGCTCCTACAGAGTGATTTCAGGAGCGTGTGTGCTGGGTTTTTGCTCTGCTGTGCGGACATTATCTGTGTTTATGCCCGTGTTATTAATGCACTGACTGCTGTGTGTGTTCTCTAACTCAAATGTGAAATCATATGGTAGCAGATCGAGAACTTGTTTGCATTGATGGTCAGATGGCAGAATTTGTAAAAATCCCAGCCCGTGATTCTGCCACTAATGGACTAGAGTTCTTGCTTTCAATCAGTTGGCAGTGATGGGGAAAAATCATTTTTCTATCATCCAGGAGCACCTACACTTTCCTCTTATCATATCTGTATGCCCTGACAGAGAAGAATGGAATGAAGTAATGCCAGAGGCCTTTCCTGAGCAAATAAATGCATGACACTAGTGAGCAGTGTGCTGAGCTGTATGAGCACTGTCCTGTACAGTTAGCGCACTCACCCCCAACCTGCAGATGAAGCTGCTGAGGCTTGGAGAAGCTAAGTGGTTTCCCCAAGTGTGCTGCATACATGGGCACTCTTAACCTCTCAGCACCATTCCCTGAGTGATATTCTCCAGACCCTCAGCTTAAGCCTCCTTAGGGGCTAGTTTGACTGTGTAGTGCTGGGCCCTGCACCCAGGATTTCTTATTCTGGGGTTCTGGAGTGGGCCCAGGGATTGGCATCTCTCGCAAGTTCCCAGCGATGCTGATGCGGCAGGTTCCACTTTGCTTTGGGAACCATGGCCCATGGCTGCCTTGTCAGCTGGCAGACACATCTGAGCTTCAGTGTGCTTGCCTGGAATTTGGAAGGGTCCAACCTGGCTCTAGAATCGTAATGAAGAAAATTCATTAAGAAAATAGAAAGAAGAAAATCATTGCCCCCCTAGAGAATGTAATTTGAAAGGAAAACGTTCTGGATGCCGTAGAGGAAGGAAAATCTGGAAATGTGCTTCCTGGGCGATCTGATGCAGTTGTTTCAAGTACCACCTGGGGAGCTGCTAGCTGTTACTCCATTTTCTGGAAATGAGCAGGAAGGCTGCTGATATGTTTGATTTAGTTAAAGTGTGCACCTCACTCATGATTCTTAAAGCAGGTGTATTGCACTGAGGTCACAGTCCTAGAGCCGTGCTGATTCGGCAGCCACAGGCCTCACGTGGCTCTAGCAGGTGCCCAGTCCACACTGAGATGTGCCCTAAGCCTAAAGGCACGCTGGATTGTGAAGACGTAGCACCTAAACCAATGTAAAATATCTCATCAATATTTTTTATATTGACCGCATGATGGAATGTAATATTTTAGATATGTTGGATTAAATGAAATTATTACAATTTATTTTACTTGGTTCTTTTTAATGTAGCTACTAGAGAACATAAAATTACACATGTGGTCTGGTTTAGCTTTCTATTGGACAGCACTGCTCTAGGACTTTATTTTGCCATTCTCCAAAATGGGGACAACCACACCCAGAGAAAGTGCCTCCATCATCCCTGAAAGACTGTGTAAGGACCTGTAGTGATTTCCCAAATGGGCTTGGGGCCTTGAGGTGGCTCAGACAGCTTGGAAAGAAACAGATGATTTTCCCTCTCTTAAAAGAACAAAAGTTTAAGAGTAAAGGATTCATTTAGTAAGATTTTTAAAGTGAAGTATTTAATCTCTTGTTTCAAATGCTGAAAAATAACTTAGTGCTTTTTTTTTTTTTCCAGAAACCTTTAGAAAATCATCACTTGGCAATGATGAGACAGATAAAGAGAAGAAAAAATTTCTGGGATTTTTCAAAGTTAATAAAAGAAGCAATAGTAAGGTAAGGGATTAAATACACCTATGATTTTGTATCATGTAAAAGAAATAGTGTCTTAAGATATATGCATCAACTTGTCCTGGAACTTTTCTAAATAATTCTATTTAGGAATACTAATTCCTTCAGGTAAAAGGGAGCTTATGAGTATGCACTGGAATGACAGCTGTGCTTCCACGTTTGATCCCCAAAGGGGTTATCTTGGGCGATGGTGTTTTATTCACTAGGGGTGCAGGAAGCCTGTGGGTTCCTGATGACCACGGCCATAGGCCCTTCTGCCTGTGGGTGTTCCGATACATCTGCAGAATTCTGCCTGTGGCTGAAACTCAGTAAACCTTGTTTAGATTAGTGGGTGAGTGAATGCATGTTCTAGTTAAATGTGAATAGTCAATATTGCTGTCAGTGAACTGTAGCTTATGCCTCGTGGCAGAGAAGAGCATCTGTGGTTGAAGTGGTCTGCTTGCTAGTAATTTTTAGATGTTCTTTGGTCCTCGTGATACGATCTGGGAATATACCACGTAGTGAGTTCATCTTATTGTTCTTGTTGGTGTTTAGTAAACATATCTCAAAGTCGTATTTTGGATACAATGGTATAGAGTAATTAAGTCACAGTACCCAAAATAAAAATGAAGATTTTTATAATTAATTATAATCTTGATATTGCCTTTTGACTACTGAGAGAAGAAAATACTCATTATCCCTATTTATATTTAACAAGTATGTTTTACTAATATCTGGTATTTTATCCTTACTAATACATAAGACTAAAAAAGACAAAACTGTTCAAATGAATGGTAGGCTTTAGTTCCACTAGCTCGGTTGCTCCATCTGTGTATTTCTAGAATAGACGTGAGGACTAGGGACTCATTTGTGTGTACACCTTCCCAGTGCCATGGTATAGATGAGTGCATCTAAGACTCACATTTGTGTGCAGACCTTCTCAGCGCCATGGTGCAGATCACTGCATCTATGATTCACGTTTGTGTGTAGACTTTCTCAGTGCCATGGTGCAGATAGGTGCATCTAGCCCAAGGCTGGACATCTGATTTTCTGCCCTTCAGTGACCTGTGGTGCAGCCTCTGCTGTTAGAATTGTGGTTTACCCAGGTTTGCTGATGCGGATACCAGAGCTCAGAGAAATAAATTTCTTAGCTAAATCCCAGGCTTAGACACAGACGTGTCTGCGTGCAGATTCAGCGCGTCCCTCTCGCCCTGTGGTGGTGGGGAAGGGGAGAGGAAGGTGAGAATCACATGAGAACAGAAGGTCCAGTGGAGCTCAGCTGAACTGGCAAAGACTTCCTGTCCTTAAGAGTAAGAGTTTTTCAAAAACTCAGATTATTTTTTCTTCACCTCTGCTGAAGCTTCAGTAATGGTTTTGTGATTCTCTTACACATGACTGATTGCATGTGCTTTCCCGTGTTTCTGCATGTCCTTTGAAAATCTGTACCCCATGTATGTCTAGGTAGGACCTTTTCAGCCCTGACATTTTCTATCCCCCCTGTCTCCCCAACTGTCTCTTCCTCTCCCCCTCTTTTCCCTGCTCCTCTCCCTCCTCCTCTCCTGACTTCCTCTCCTTTCCTGTCAGAATTACTTGAAATTACAGAATTAAAATTTTGTGGCCTGGCATGGCGGCTCACTCCTGTAATCCTGGCACTTTGGGAGGCTGAGGTGGGTAGATCACCTGAGGTCAGGAATTTGAGACCAGCTTGGCCAATGCAGCGAAACCTGTCTCTACTAAAAATACAAAAATTAGCTGGGCTTGGTGGTGGGTGCCTGTAATCCCAACTGCTCAGGAGGCTGAGCCAGGAGAATCGCTTGAACCTAGGAGGCAGAGGTTGCAGTGAGCTGAAATCATGCCACTGCACTCCAGTCTCAGCGGCAGAGCAAGACTTCATCTCAGAAAAGAAAAAAAACAGCAGAATCAGAATGTTGCATTTGAATTTTGCTCGCTCTGTGAATGTTGTTTTGTTGTTGTTGTTCCTGACATTTTCGAGATAAATTGGCTGAGACCGTGTTCACCCTTGTCCTCTTTGATCCCCATGACACCAATTCACAGTAAAATCCACCATTCCTCATTCCTCACCCTTATACCTCAACTAGTTGTTCTCTTTGTGTCTTCTTCCTTGTAAAATATGGAATGACCAGTAAAAAAAACAAGTAAAAGATCTAGAAAGACCTGCTTTTACTAAAACAAGATCACCTGAAGAGCTGGAGACATGGGGACCGCGACTCGGCTTCTGATAGTTCAGGGAGTGTGGAGACACCACACATGGCAACACAGCGGTGAAGGCACAGACAGCGATCCAGTCCCGTCCCTGGATTGCAAGGGACTTTCTGTTTTTCACCATTGTCAACCTAAAGAAAGACACGGACTCAAAATTAATATAGAGAGTTTATCTGGGCCAAGGTTCAGAACTGTAGCTTGGGACACACTTCGTTGGCCTGGGGGAGTGCTCCATTCATTCAGTCTTAGTTACAAGGTTTTCTACAGCAAAAAGGAAGGTGTGGCTGACACAAAGTTGTTTGATGAGGATTGTCACTAGTTTACAGAAATAATGCTGATTACTGATTGACTATACACCCTTGAACTGTGGCAGATGAGTTATTGTGCCCAGTATGTGCCATTTGGTAACCGCTTGGCATAAAAGTCAGTCAGCATTGGAGCGCAAGTAGCAGTTGGCTTTATGGAGTAATTATTTAGCTCAAGTGGGGTGTGGGGCATGACCACTGCCGCATTGCAGCACCTCCCTAGGCCTGACAATTAAAAGGGGCTCACATTCTGTAGATAAAACGTTTATTTATTTTTTCATTTCCCCTTTTGATAAAAAATATGTCTTCTTGAAAGCATTGATGATTAGAGGCTGAGTGTCAAGGTTTCCCTTGTCACTGGGAAGGGTCATTCTCAGATAGCTCTGTCCCATGTTAGGGAGGAAAGGAAAGAGGTTTTAGTGTGGAATTTTAAGAGAACCCCAAAGCCAAATTAGGGTGGCATTACAGAGTGGCGAGAATGAAAACCTGGTCACATCAGTAATTTATTAGCTGCTGTTGCTTATTGAATTATCTCTAGTCTTTGGAATACCGCTCTAGTTTTCTCAGAAGAAATAAAACCACGAGAGCTATATAGCATTTAATAATCTGAATAGTAGAAGCATAACGCACACAGGGTTGGATTAGAGTCAGAAAGGTAATTTACATGCCAGATCAGACAAACCTGCATTCCACTGGGGAACAACTGAAAACCTCAGGCAGAACATTACATCCTGCTGCTTCTTTAGAGACTTCGTGTAGCCAGGAAATAATTCAGGTTTCAGTCCAAATTGTAGGCAAATAATATCACAAAAGCAATAGTCAGTGCTGAAACTGACAGGTGGCCTATTGAAACATAGTTTTTCTCTCTCCAGTTCCTCCAGTTTTACCAAAGATAAATTGTAGAAGAATCAGTTTATTTGTAAAATAAGTTTTACACTTATTATACTTGTCATGTTTATTTGCATAAAAAGCAGTAAGAAGAGTGGCCCTCCTCGCTCATTGCAGTTGGCTTTGCTGGAACTTTTTGATAAGGAATCTCAGATTAGACTTTTAAAAGGCTCCTGTGGCTAGGAAGCCAAGTTAAGGATTTACCATCTAACTGTGCCAGTAATACCTGTATGAATTGGGTGAATTTCTTTCTTCTCGAGATCTTAAAATATCTTGAGATTATTGGGCCTGTCAGGAAGTGACATGCTTTTACTTACCGCAAGGTCAGCAACCTTGTAAGGAAACCATGTGGACGAGGAACCAGGCCAGTCATTTTCCAAGTCCATTGGCTATAAAGACAACTTCAGTCCCTCAAAGCCATCTGGTCATATCTGAAAATCTGTCATTCCAGTCAAAGCTTTGGTAAAATAACTAGTGGTTTCAGCATGCTCTGTTACAAAAGAACACAGATCTTCATTGACCTTGTGTAAGTAACTATATTGCCATACAACGAAAATACAAATAGTTTCTAAATTTTGGAGAAATCAAGTAGAATGAAAGATAAATGCGTCCCTTTGCCCACAATAGTATACTTTACCCAATTGCTATAAGCTATAAATAGCTCAAAAGGAAAAGTTTTCTTGATGCTAGAAAATAAAACATGAAAAGAATCTACTGTGTTTCAAACAAAAACAAGTCACAAGAATTATTTCAATGCTCTGTCACTTCAGTGTCATGTACTTAACTTCTATTCTGCTTGAGGTTGGGTTAGCAATCTTTAAAATCTGAACTCATCAGATTTTAAATCAGATTTCTGGATTTCTTTTTGCCTTGTTCAATGATGTGATCTCCAAAATGATCAGAAACTTGTATTCAGAGTGCTTGTCATGATCTTCTCCATAAGGTTCCTTGAAGATACAATGCTTTAGCTTTACAAAGAACTTTCAAGAAAAGAGAGCATCAGAATAAAGCAATTCACTGTTTATGTCAAGACACATCACATTTTTAGGTATCTTATACAACTATAGAATGCATATTAATAGCATGTTTATGCAAAAATAACTTGAAGAGAGTTAAACACCATATCTTAGCTGGGCACAGTGGCTCATGCCTGTAATCCCAATACTTTGGGAGACTGAGGAAAGTGGATCACCTGAGGTCAGGAGTTTGAGACCAGCCTGGCCAACATGGTGAAACTCCTTCTCTACTAAAATACAAAAATTGCTTGAACCTGGGAAGTGAAGTTTGCAGTGAGCCAAGATTGCACCACTGCACTCTAGCCTGGGTGAAAGAGCAAGACTCTGTCTTCTCAAAAAAAAAAAAAAAAAAAAAAAAAAATTAAACATCTTCCACTATCATTTTCACATACCAAATATGCCTAATATTCCTCTCTTGGACTTTCAGGGACCCTATTTGTGTTTTCAGAAGCCCTAATCTCTAGAAGTTAGTTCAGTGTGAAAAAAGACTCAATTAGAATTTGAAATTCCATTTCAAGAAGTTTGTCACATGTCAAAGGCTTGAAACACTTGATTTCAAAATGGGATCACAGTAAAATAATAGTCATTCATTTAGTCGAAGTGGTTTTTCAAAGATTTCAAAAAGCAAAAACATTTGCTCTTGATTAAGAGGAGGCTTGGCCAGGCATGGTGGCGCGCACCTGTAATCCCAGCACTTTGGAAGGCCGAGGTGGGCGGATCGCCTGAGGTGGTGAGTTTGAGACCAGCCTGGCCAGTATGGTGAAACGCCTTCTCTACTAAAAATACAAAAATTAGCCAGGGTGGTAGCAGGTGCCTGTAATCCCACTCCTCGGGAAACTGAGGCAGGAGAATCGCTTGAACTCAGGAGGTAGAGGTTGCAATAAGCCGAGATGGCACCATGGCACTCCAGCCTGGGAAACAGAGCAAGACTCCATCTCAAAAAAAAAAAAAAGAAAGAAAGAAAGAAAAGAGGAGACTCAGTTTTTCAAATCAAGAAAAGATGTAATAATGACACCGTATGTCTTCCTCTCTCTCCTTTTTGTATTGCAGCTTACTCAAAAGATAAATAAAAACCTTGTATTATCCCATATCAATACAATATGAAAACCTTGTTCAAAAGAGAGAACCAAATTTTACCACTGTATTCAGATGTTATTAATATTAAACCTAATTTTAATAAAACCTTATAAACAGATCCATCCAACCTCATTCAGCTTTGACTGCACAGATAAGTTTCTATAAACCTTTTATAATGTTTTACAATTTTTAAATTTTTTTAACCTATACCCATTTAGTTTTATCTATCATTTTTGTATTCCATTAATTTAAAACAACCTTTAAATAATCTTTAAGCTATGCAAAATTGTTGTTCCTTTAACAAAAGCCGTGTTTTTTTTTCTTCTTTTTTTTGAGATGGAGTTTTGCTGTCGTTGCCCAGGCTGGATACAATGGTGCAATCTTGGCTCACTGCAGCCGCCGCCTCCTGGTTCAAGTGATTCTCCTGTCTCAGCCTCCGGAGTAACTGAGATTACAGGTGCAAGCCACCACGCCTGGCTAATTTTTGTATTTTTAGTAGAGACGGGCTTTCACCATGTTGGTCAGGGTAGTCTCGAACTTCTGATCCTTATGTGGTCCACCCACCTTGACCTCTCAAAATTCTGGGATTACAGGCATGAGCCACTGTGCCCAGCCAAAAAAACACACATATTTTTATGTCTTTTTTACAACCTTATTTAATTTTTATTTTTATTATTTTATTTTGAGACAGAGTCTTGCTCAGTAACAGACAGGAGTCCAGTGGCACAGTGTTGGCTCACTGCAACCTCTGCCTCCAGGGTTCAAGTGATTCTCCTGCCCCAGCCTTCCGAATAGCTGAGATCACAGGTGCCTACCTCCATGCCTAGCTAATTTTTCTATTTTTAGTAGAGATGAGGTTTTACTATGTTGGCCAGGCTGGTCTTGAACTCCTGACCTCAGGTGATCCACCCACCTCTGCCTGCCAAAGTGTTGGGATTATAGGCGTGAGCTGACACACCTGGCCTATAACCTTTTTAAAAACCAAAAATGCATCTTACTTTTCTTGTGCTCTTTGCAACACAGAATTGTTTCTCTTATCTAGCAGATTTAATTACATATATTAATTTCAGTGTTAACTATTAGTATCTCAAATATTTGTGAAAAGTCTTAGGAAGTAAGCAATGTTAATTATGTACCCTGATACAGAGCCCAGAAAAAAGGACAGTTATGAAGATGCCTGGAGAACCGACCCTTCCCAGCATTTTCAGAGGGCACAAGTGAGCCAGGGAAGGCATGTGGCCTAGCTCCTCCCCGCAGCTGCTGGCCAGGGTCCTTCAGGCATCGCATGTCCGCAGGCCTTCCTGTTTCCACTTGTCTATACCCCAGAATCATGCAAGTATCAACAGTATCACAGAAGCAACAATCTGATGACCTTAAACACCTAGCAGAAATAGCCTAAACCTATTTGACTAGTATACCCAGGCAAAAATGTCTAAATTCTGAAAACATTTCTATTTTATTTTACCAGCAATTTTAGAACTAGCCTTATTAACCAAAGATTACTTAAGTCACATGAACTTGAAAAGCATTTGGGCTTATTTACTTAATTTATGAGAACTGATTTACTATCAGTCATTTGGTACCTTGTAGAAAATATACAAACACAGCCATGTACACATGTACATAAAAACATAGACAAAAATAAAGATTTCATAGCTTTGATTTTAAGATTTTAGCCATGAGTCAGATAGAATTCACTAATTCAAAAGGACAGTTGGATTCAAACTGTGCCTTTGTAAATGGAACAAGTTAAAGTTTATGTTTCACGTGTCTAAAGCCCTCACAAAATTTTAGAGAACAAGGTAACAAATTTACATTTCAAAGCAGAGAGAGAATTTCAGCTCTTGTAAAGATCAATGAATTTTACATTATGTTTGGCAAAAATCATGTCCTCAAAGAGAAGCAGACCTAGGGAGTATATGTGGCTATCAGGGGTTTAAGAAAAGAAATTCAGTCACCTGAGAAACTTATGGAGAGAACAGAGGACTCAAAGATATGTGTATATGTATATGTGTGTGTATACATATTATATTCCAAATATCAGTTACTAAGTTACCTTTTGACTATAGAGCTCTTAAATCTTTTCAGTCTCTTATCAGATTTCAGCCAGGACAAATCAGCCAATATCCCTGCTTTTGTACTTTTTAATTTTTTTCTCTTAAACGACAGGTACCTTTCCAAGTGACTGACCAAAACCAACAGGCATTAATGAAGGTTATGATTTAACCAGAGACTTGTCAAGTATCTCCAAAGAGGTACAACACAGAGCCACCAGAAAGACAGCTCTAAAGAAGGAAGGTTTTGCTAGCTACAGATGGGGTAAAGCCTCAATCTGTCCTGGCCAGCCGTATTCCCCAGGGTCTCAGTTTCTCAGCTGACGGTCTAGATACAAGGTCCAGACTGAGGCTTTAAAGAGACAGTGGGAATCACAGGAAATCAAAAGCTGCCTGTGGGGTAGTGCCAACAGGCAGGAAAAGGTGGGAAGGTAAACTTACGGGATAAATGAAGACTGCACCTAGATTCCCTGGCACTGCTGTCTCTGAGCCCATAAGCAAGTCTTATAAAGGAGCCTATCTTTAGGTGGGAATGGAAGGCAGAAAAACCTTTGTCTTTCTCAGTTGCCATTCTGCCATCAGGCAAGCAGGGGAAGGGGCAGCATCTCCCTGGATGCTCCCCTTCTTCAGCTCCCAATCCCCAGTACTTAGAGAGGAATATTTTGATTTCCTTTAGTAGATAGCATTATTGAGTATCCGAGACAAGTAATTCAAATTAATTTCTTATAAATGTTTCTTTCCTGAGCAAAAGGTATCCACTGAGGAAATAAATGTTGTAGTAAGTCCAGTGAACATTAACTGTGTATCAAGCCTGCTCTCAGCTGGAATGCTGCTTAGCTAATGCCATGCATGTTAACATTTCTAAGACCTGGAGAGAGTTACATCTCCAAGGGACGGAGAAAGGTCTGCAGACAGTTTAGGTGTTTAAAGAGTTTTTTCTGGGGGCATTAAAGGACAGCTCTATAAAAAATTCTCAAATCTAATCTGGGGTGAGAGAACTCACCTTCATATACCTTTTGGTATAAAACTAATATTGGTCACAAATTTTTTCAAGTCCAAATTATAAATAGTAGAAAGCAGCTGCAGTTTTAAAAGCATGCCATGAAAAGTGAAATCACCAGTGCTAAACTGCCAGTACCTTGACGTACCTGCCCCAAGGTGGAAAAGGTAGTTTTCCTTTTTAATCACTGAGACCTGAATCACTTGCCTGCAAGGCAAAGATAGAGCCTCCATTCCAGAAAGGGAACATTGGAAAGAGCAGCCCACGCAAAACTTAGGCCTCACCTCAAAATCTTAGGCAGTCCAGATTCAGAAGGTCTTGCCCTTTGCACCCTGGGGTCCGCTGGAGCTGGGGACCCATTGTGTTGCTGGTACGAAGAGCTGAGTCGGAGAGAAAACTCTGGGTGCTAGTGTGAGGATAACTCTGAATCCTGCCAAATTAAACCAGATATATTGGCCTAAAAAAAGAAACTGAGGCAAGATCAATATGGAGAGTTTATTGAGCAAAAGTTGAGCCTGACTGCCTAGGACACACTTCCAGGTTGCCTTGGAGAGGGCTCCATTCAGCTTTGGTTCTAAGAAGGTTTTGAAAGGCAAAGGGGGACAAGGAGTGGGCTGATACAAAGTTGTTCCACTGTCACTGGTTTACAGAGATGACATTGGTTAGTGATTGGCTCTTCCTTATTGAGCTACAGGGTGAGAGTTATGGTGTCCACCGTGTGGCATTTTATGGCTCGTTGGTGTCAGACTGGAGCCCACATAGCAGGCGGCCTGAAGAGGTCGCCATTTGGGTCAAGGGTGGAGTAAGACGTGACTGCTGTGCATTTCACTGCCTCTCTGTTCTCATCATTCAAGGGGCTTGTATTCTCAGATACAAAGTCTGTTTTCTTTCTGGCTGTCCTGAACTTGCTAGAAGTATTTTTCATTTCTCTATACCTTATCTTTCATTTATAACTTTCCTTCACATTTATTTTACTGTATTTTGCTCTAGGCATCCCTTCTTCAGTCTTATCTTTATTAGATAATTTGTTATTATTGTTTTGTGTTAACTTTTTAGCTTCTCGTTTCTCTTGATTTTTATTGTTTGAGATACTGTGCTAAATGCAGCCTCATTCGGTTTATCTAGAAACCTAGTGAGAGAGTCATTATCATCTCCATTTTACCGGGAAAAGACATATAGGCTGAACAACTCCAAGCTGAGCACAGTGCAGTAAGTGCCAGAATTCGTAAACACCAGAATTCAAACCCAAGCCTGTCTTTCCAAAGTCCTTGCTGTTAATCACCAGTTTACATTGTATAGTGTGGTATCAATTTCTTTATCAAGAAAAAGGATTTGAAACAAATACTTTTTAAAAATGATTCATAAAATCCTGTGATGTCAGACAGTCTGCAGAGGTCTCAGTGAACAGATGCTAAGAACAGAGAATGATGGAGGCATTTAAAACCTAAGGTGACTCTTTCCTATATCACTTTAAAGGAAAAAAATGGTAGATATATGTGTATATGTGTATGTGTGTGAATGTGTGTATAAAATGTCAATAGGAAATATACTGAAAGGGAAATGTTATTGGCTAAGATGATAGCAAATATCTTTGTTGTTTTAAAGCTTTTGTGTTTCAAGTTTTTAAAGTGTTATATAGTTTTGTATCATCTTGACATTATTTATTCTCCTAACACAACAGTTCTCAAAAATACCTAAGCATCACCTTAAGACCTAGTTTAAACATTGGATTCTTGGGTCATATACCTGAAGATTCTCATTTGGGTGGCCAGGTTGGGGTACGGGAATTGAATTTTCCAGTTATATCAGATGATTTTGGTGCAATGGAGAGAAACATTACCATGTTTCTTTTCTGGAAAATAGGAAGTGAGGTATTTGGTGAAATTCTTCTGGGTATACCCAATTAATTAGCTGGGCGGTGATTAAAACTTTGAAGTCCTCAAAACCTACTTAATTTGCTTGCTGACCTAACTCCATCACTTCAGGCCCACTACTGTTTTAAGATTACATATTTTCACCAGGCGAGGTGGCTCATACCTATAATCTTAGCATTTTGGGAGGATGAGGTGGGCAGATCACTTGAGGTCAGGAGTTTGAGACCAGCCTGGCTAACATGGTAAAACGCTGTCTCTACTAAAAATATAAAAATTAGCTCGATGTGGTGATACACCCTTGTGTTCCCAGCTCCTTGGGAGGCTGAGGCAGGAGAATTGCTCAAACCCGGGAGGCAGAGGTTGCAGTGAGCTGAGATCATGCCACTACACTCCAGCCTGAGTGACACAGCAAGACAGTGTCTCAACAGCAGCAACAAAAAGCAAAAACAAGAACAAACTGCATATTTTTTAAGCTAAAGAGATGCTTTAAAAAAAAAAAAAAACCACAAAGAAAAGAAAACTGATTCCCATGAGTGTGGAATTCAAAATTGTGATTTCCAAATCAGGGTGCACTCGGTTCAGGTCTGTTCATAAGCTGGCAGAGTGGCAAAGATCACACCCATTAAGTGAAGGTTTTGTTGCCTTGTGGCCACACTGGCGTTTTTGCCTTAATGATCGCTAAGGACTGTGTTTTCTGTCTGAACTTTCAACTGGAGATGATGTGGCCTGATGCTTGTGTTCCAGGCTGAGCAGCTTGTGCTGTCGGGTGCAGACAGCGATGAGGACGCCTCCAGGGCTGCCCTGGGAAGGGGTTTGAACGTGAGTACTAATGCCCCGGCAGGTGCTTCTGCTAACTGCCTGGAACTTCTTACTTTGCACAACCTTCCAGAGGTGAAATGATGGACTAGTTTAGTTTCGGTGGTTTGTTTTTCATAGCCTAGATAGAGTTAAAAGCTGCCTATTTCTCGTTTAGTTGCCCATGCTACTTTTGGAACATGTGGAATATTTTAGTTTCTACTTTTCTGTTTGGCAGTCAGCATGATGAGGAGAAGCCTTCATTAGGGTCACTGAATTCGTGCTTCCTGAAACTGCCACCATGCATCATAAGGGGTAGCCTGGTGGTTCTGGAGCTGCTCAGCCCTGCTTTCCAGCCCCATAGCTTTCAGCTGCTAAACTCTGTGCCTACCCTCTGTTCACAGAACCCTTGAAAGGATTTCTGAAAACTACTTGTGCCCTCACATTGCACAGTTAGCATGTATAAAGTTTCTTCATACTTTTAAATACTCGAGAGAGTATAATGACATCTTATAAATACTGACATTTTACATGTATCTAATAAAAGTTGGATGTTTACTATCACCTATTAAAAATAACATGGACAAGCTCATCTGTATCAGTAAGAAAGTTTATATTATCGCTTTTTCTTGATTTCACATTTCCGGGTCAGTCCCTGTGTAAATTTTTTTTCTATTCAATTCGTATTTTATGTTTGAAAATCTTTAATAATTACTTGAAGTAAAATATGTTATAAAATTAAAATATCTGTCTATGTTTTTTTATTTGATGTGATCATAAAACTGTAAGTAGAAAAATGTTTTTCTGGGCCGGGCATGGTGGCTCAAGCCTGTAATCCCAGCACTTTGGGAGGCCGAGGCGGGTGGATCACGAGGTCAAGAGATCGAGACCATCCTGGTCAACATGGTGAAACCCCGTCTCTACTAAAAATACAAAAAAATTAGCTGGGCACGGTGGCACGTGCCTGTAATCCCAGCCACTCAGGAAGCTGAGGCAGGAGAATTGCCTGAACCCAAAAGGCGGAGGTTGCGGTGAGCCGAGATTGCGCCATTGCACTCCAGCCTGGGTAATTAAGAGCGAAACTCCATCTCAAAAAAAAAAAAAAAAAAAAAAAAGAAAAAAAAAGAAAAATGTTTTTCTGGGCTGATTTCTCATAAAAATCACAAAATAAAACAGTATAAATATATTACAGCTGTTGACATATAATTGTTAAATATGGAAAGCAAATTTTCCTTGAAAAGACATTTATTAATAAGATGAAAAACAATTTTTAAAATTCCATATATCCATTGTGTTTGAACATGATTTACTGATAAGGCAAGAAAAGGTTCAGCATTGATTCTGTGCCTCTTCATTTTTATTGAAGTAAGTAATACTTTACATAGATAGTGCCTTTCAGTTCTTAAGTCCTCAGGATGACATGCCGAAAATCACAGAGACCTAGCCTCAAAAATTATCTCGAATGATTCTTTAGCTATAATATAATTAGATTACCTTTCAACTTTGTCAGTAGCTAAAATCTAGAAGCCATCTGACTTGCAAAGTGATTTCTTATTCATTCGCACTGGATATTGTATGAGAAAACAAATGCTGTGTTAAGACTCACCCAGTGACAATTATACTTACTGCTTTTTTTGCTCATATGTACTCTTTTGGAGGAAAGAGGTGTGGCAATGGCTCTTTAAATCTGTTTTAAAATTTGGTTTTATGTTTGATTGATTCGTCATCATTGTACATATTTATGGGGTACTGTGTGATGGTTTTGATGCATGTTTACATTGTGTAGTCATCATCAGGATAAGTACAAATCCATCACCTCAAACATTATTTCCTTGTGGTAAGAACATTCAGAACCCTTTCTTCTAGCTGTTTTGAAATGTCTAATCATTATTATTGACTGTAGTCACCGCACTATACGATTGAACACCAGAGAGTGTTCCTCCTAACTGTAACATTGTACCTGTTGACCAACCTCTCCCCATCCTTCTTCTCGTTTCCTTTCCCCAGCTTCTCTCTACTTCTGTGAGATGAACATTTTAGATTCCACATATGGGAGCGTAGAATATTTTTCTTTCTATGTCTGAGTAATTTCACTTAACATAATGTCCTCCAGTTTCATCTATGTTGACACAAAATGACTTCTTTTTTAAGGCTAAATAATATTTTATTGTATGTATATTATGTATATATGTGATATATATACACATATATGTATGTATGTATGTGTGTACATATATATGCATATACACACACACCACAGTATCAGTCAGGTCTTGTTTTAGAACTAGGTTAATTATAAAGTGTTCTTAGAAAAATAAACAAGCAAGAATAAGGAAAACCCTGAAAAACATGAGGGATAGTTAAGCCTTACCAGTTTTAAAAATAGATTTTAACACCTTTATAATTACAATAATTATCATTACAATTACAGTAGCTCAGTGAAGGAAAATAGAACATGTAGAGCCAGTTGCATATCAAAACATGGTATATAATAGGGTCAGCCCGTCAAACCCATCAAATAAACTGATGAGTAGAGCTGTGATCATCGAATAGCCATAAGGAAAAAGAAAACTATGTGTTTTCATAGTATACAGTAGGAAAAAACATGAAATGAATCAGAAATCTAAGTGTACAAATGGAAACCGTATAAATATTAGCAGAAGATATAAGTGAATTCATCTATAAAATCAGATTAGATAATGCTTTTCCAACTATGACTAAAAATTTAGATGTGATATTGGAAAACATTGATAAATTTTTTAAATCCATTTTTAATTGTGGGTATAGAGTAGGTATATATATTTATGGGGTACATGATCTATTTTGTTACCTCCCTGCAATGTGAAATAATCACATCATGGAGAATGGAGTATCCATCATCCCCTCAAGCGTTTATATCTTATTTTATAAACAATTCAGCTACACTCTTTTAGTTATTTAAAAATGTACACGTAAGTAATTATTGACTACAGACACCCTGTTCTGCTATCAAATAGTAGGTCTTATTCATTCTTTATGTATTTTTCTGTACCCATTAACCATTCCCACCCCCCATGGGTTCCCCACTACCTGTCCCATCCGTCTACTCTCTGTTCATGAGTTCAGTCATTTTGACTTCCAGATCTCACAAACAAGTGAGAACATGCAGCATTTGTCTTTCTGTGTCTGCCTTATTTCACTTAACAGAATGATCTCCAGTTCCACTCATGTTGTAGCAAATGAAAAGATCTCATCCTTTTTCAAAGCTAACTAGCACTCCGTTGTGTGTATTATAAACCAAAAAGTAACTGAAACAAGTCTCAGTCAATTTTGAAAGTTTATTTTGCTAAGGTTAAGGATGTATTCGTGACAGTCTCAGGAGGTCCTGACGACATGTGTCTGAGGGGGCTGGTGTACAGCTTGCTTTTATACATTTTGGGGGGACATAATACATCAATCAATACATGTAAGATTCACATTGGTTCTATCTGGAAGGGTGGAACGACTTGAACCAGGGTGTCGGGGGACTTCCAGGTCAAAGGTAGATTTAAATATATTCTAATAGGCAGTCTGTTGAAAGCATTATTATCAATAATGTCTGGGTTATTATCAAGGAATGTCTGGGTTAAAATAAGGGGTTGTGTGGAGGCCAAGGTTTTATGCAGATGAAGCCTCCAGGTAGCAAGCTTCAGAGAGAATACATTGTAAATGTTTCCTATCAGACTTAAGGTCTGTGTTGATGGTCATGCTGGAGAGTGTAATGAGGCATGTCTAACCTTTTCTTCCATCATGGCCTGACCTAGATTTTCAAGTTAACTCCGGAATCCCCTTGGCTGAGAGGAGGGATCTGTTCAGATGGTTAGGGGGCCCTAGAATTTCATTTTTGGTTTATAGTATGTACCACATTTTCTTTATCCATTTATCTGTTGACGGACACTTAGGTCTTAGTTATTGTAAACAGTGCTGCAACTAACATGGGAGTGCAGCTATTTCTTCAATATACTGATTTCTTTGAATATTTTTCTTCAATATACTGATTTCTTTCTTTTGGGTATATACCCAGCAGTGGGATGGCTGGATCATATGCTAGCTCTATTTCAGTTTTTTGAGGAACCACCAAACTGTTCTCCGTAATAGTTATGAGAATTTACATTCTCACCAACAGTGTACGAGTGTTACCTTTTCTCCACATCCTCTCTAGCATTCGTTCTTGGCCTGTCATTTGGATATAAGCCATTTTAACTGAGGTGAAAGGATATCTCATTGTAGTTTTAAGTCGCATTTCCCTGATGATCAGTGATGTTGACCATCTTTTTATATGCCTGTTTGCCATTTGTGTGTCTTCTTTGGAGAAATGTCTATTTAAATCTTTTGCCCATTTTTTCTTTGATAGGATTATTAGACTTTTTCTAATGGAGTTGTTTGAGCTCCTGATACATTCTGGTTATTAATCCCTGTCAAACGAGTAGTCTGCACATGTTTTTTTCTGTTCTGTGGGTCGTTTCCTTTGCTTTGTAGAAGCTTTTTAACTGGATGTGACCCCACTTGTTCATATTTGTGTCGGTTGTCTGTGCTTGTGGGGTACTGCTCAAGAAGTTTTTGCCCAGACCAATATCCTGGAGATTCTCCCCAATTTTTTTTGGTTTCATAGTTTCAGGTCTTAGATTTAAGTCTTGAATCCATTTTGATTTGATTTTTGTATATGGTAAGAGGTAGTGGTCTAGTTTTATTCTTCGGCATATGGATATCCAGTTTTCCCAGCACCATTTATTAAAGAGACCATGTTTTCCCCAGTGTATGTTCTTGGCACCTTTGTTGAAAATAACTTCACTGTAAGTATGTGGATTTGTTTCTGGGTTCTCTGCTCTGTTCTGTTGGTCTGTGTGTCTGTTTTTATGTCAGTACCATGCTATGTTTGCTATAATAACTCTGTAGTATAATTTGAATCAGGTAATGTGATTCCTCCAGTTTTGTTATTTTTGCTTAGGATAGCTTTGACTATTCTGGCTCTTTTATAGTTCCATATACATTTTAGGATTTTTTTTCTATTTCTGTGAAGAATGTCATTGGTATTTTCATAGAGATTGCATTGAATTTGTAGATTGCTTAGGGTAGTATGGACATTTTAACAATACATAAACATGGAATATTTTTCCATTTTTTAGCATTCTTTTAATTTCTTTCATCATGTTTTATAGTTTAAATTATAGAGCTCTTTCACTTCTCTAGTTAGTTCCTAAGTATTTAATTTTATTTGTGGCTACTGTAAATGTGATTACTTTTTAATTTTTTTTTTCAAATTGTTGACTGTTGGCATATGGAAATGCTACTGATTTTTATACATTGATATTGTGTCCTGCAACATTACCGAATTTATTATTTCTAAAATTTTTTTGTGTGTGAAACTTTAGGTTTTTCTAAATATAAATTCTGTCATCTGCAAACAAAGGTAATGTGATTTCTTCCTTTCCAATTTGCATGCCCTTTATATCGTTCTCATCTGATTGCCTAGCCAGGACTTCCAGTACGATGTTGAATTATGGTAGTGAAAGTGGGCATCCTTGTCATAATCCAGATCTTAGGGGAAAGGCTGTTTTTCCTCCATTCAGTATGAAACTAGCTGTGGGTCTATTGTATATGGCTTTTGTTATGTTAAGGTATGTTTCTTCTATCCCCTGTTTTTTGAGGATTTTTATCATGAAGGGATGTTGAATGTTGTCAAATCCTTTTCAACATCAATTGAAATGATCATATGGTTTATATCCTTCATTCTGTTGACCTAATATATCACACTGATTGATTTCCATATGTTGAACTATCCTTGCATCCCAGGGATAAATGTCTGTTGGCCACAATGAATGATCTTGCTAATGTATTGTTGAATTCAGTTTACTAGTATTTCGTTGAGGATTTTTGCATTTATATTCATCAGCGATATTGGCCTGTACTTTCCTTTTGTTGACGTGTCATTGTCTAGTTTTGGTTATCAGGGTAATATCGGCCTCATAGAATGAATTTTGAAGTATTCCCTCCTCCCAGTTTTTTGTAATACTTTGGGAAGGATTGGTATTAATTCCTGTTTAAATGTTTGGTAGAATTTATCAGTGAAGCCATCAGGTCTCAGGCTTTTCTTTACTGGGAGACTTTTTATTATGGCTTTATATTCTTACTTCTTATTAATGTGTTTTAGTTTTAGATTTCATCCTGGTTCAATCCTGGTACATTGTATGTGTCTAGGAATTTGTTCATTTCTTCTAGGTTCATCAATTTATTGGCATATTGTTGCTCATAGTAGCCACTAATCATCCTTTGAATTTCTGCAGTATCAGTTGTAATGCCTCCTTTTTCATTTCTGATTTTATTCATATCTTCTTTCTTTCTTTCTTCCTCTGGCTGAAGATTTGCTAATTTTGTTTAACTTTTAAAATATCAACTTTTTGTTTCATTGATGTTTTGCATTATTGCCTTCATTTCAATTTCATTTATTTCTGCTCTGATATTTATTATTTGTTTTTCCTACTAGTTTTGGGTTTGGTTTGCTCTTGCTTTTATAGTTATTTGAGATGTGTAATTGTTTGTTTGAAGTTTTTCCTCTTTTTTTAATGTAGGCACATATGGGTATACATTTCCCTCTTGGTACTCCTTTTCTTATATCCCATAGGTTTTGGTATGTTGTGTTTCCATTGTTATTCATTTCAAGAAGTTTTTAATTTCCTTCTTAATTTCTTCCTTGGCCCAGTGGTAATTCAGGAGCATGTTGTTTAATTCTCATTATTTGTATAGTTTCCAAAATTCCTTTTATTATTGATTTATAGTTTTATTCCATTGTGGTCAGAGAAGATGCTTGATATTATTTCAGTTTTTAAAAATGTTTTAAGACTTGTTTTGTGACCTAACATATGGTCTGTCCTCCATATGCTGAGGAAAAGAATGTGTATTCTGCAGCCACTGGATGAAATATTCTGTACATATCTATTGGATCTATTTGATCTCTACTGTAGATTAAGTCTGATGTTTCTTTGTTGCTTGTCATTTGGAAGATCTGTCCAGTGCTGAAATTGGGGTTTTAAAGTCTCCAGGTATTATTGTATTGGGGCCTATCTCTCTCTTTAGCTTTAATAATATATCTGGATCCTCCAGTGTTTGGTGCATATATATTTAAAATTGTTATTTGATCTTGCTGAATTAACCCTTTTATCGTTATATAATGACCTTCTTTATCTCTTCTTGTAACTTTTGTCTTGAAAACTATTTTGTCTAAGTATAGCTACTTCTGCTCTTTTTCTGGTTTCCATTGGCATGGAATATCTTTTTCCATCTCTTTATTTTTAGTTAAGGTGTATTTTCATGGGTTAAGTGTGTTTCTTGTAGGCAACAGATCAGTGGCTCTTGTTTTTTCATTCATTTATCCAGTCTGTGTCTTTTGAGAGTTTAGTATATTTACATTTAATATTATTGATAAGTAAGGACTCAGTGCTGTTATTTTGTTATTTGTTTTTGGCCCCTCCTTCTTCTCTCCCCTCTCCTCACCTTCCCTCCCCTCCCCTCCTCTCCCCTCCCCTCCTTTCTGATTAAAGTACTCCCTTTAGCATTTCTTATAGGTCTGGTTTGAGAACTTCCCCAGCTTTTGTTTGGGGAAGTCTTACTGAGCTGTCTGTGTCTTTAAAAGTTGCTGTAGTTGTTTTTTCATTGGTTCATTGTTTAGTCTTTATACTTAGGATAAGAGTAGTTTACACACCATAGTTACAGCGTTATATTCTGTGTTTTTCTGTCTTCTTACTATTACCAGTGAATTTGTACCTTCAAGTAATTACTTATTGCTCATAAATGTCTGTTTTTTTTCTGATTAAAGCACTCCCTTTAGCATTTCTTATAGGTCAGGTTTGAGAACTTCCCCAGCTTTTGTTTGGGGAAGTCGTTATTTCTCCTTTATGCCTGCAGGGTATTTTTGCTGAATATGCTATTCAAGGGTAAAAGCATTCTTTCATTCAGCACTTTAATTATGTATACCACTCTCACCTGGCCTGTGAAGTTTCCATTGAAAAGTCTGCTGCCAGACATATTGCAACTTCACTGTATGTTATTTGTTCCTTTTCTTTCCTGTTTTTAGGACCCTTTCTTTATCCTTGACTTTTGGGAGTTTCATTATGAAATGCCTTGAGGTAGTGTTTGGGTTACATCCACTTGGTGTCCTATAACCTTCTTTGGGTATTGGTAACTTTCTCTAGGTTTAAGACCGTTCTCTGTCATTATCCCTTTCGATACATTGATAAATTTGACCTCAGAGAAAATATTAATGAATTTGATTTTAGGAAAAACAAAAAACCCTCTTGAATGACAAAGAGAAAATGTAAATAAATAAAGGAAAGAAATAAAACACATACTCCTAAGGAGCAATGTAAATGGACTGCAGTGAACTACTGTTCGTCACCTATGAGATTGGCAAAAGCCCAAAAGGTTGTTACTACACCCTTTTCACTAAATTGTGGGGCCCTTAAATGCATTGCTGAGCAAAATGCAAAGTGCTACCTTTATGGTGGTGAATTGGGCACTACCTAGCCAAATTATACATACATTTAGGTTTTGACACAGAAATCCTACTTTTAGAAATCGAAAGTGATTCATGGGTAAGGCTGTTTATTGTGGCATTATTTGTAACAACAGGAGGTAGAAGCAATGTTCATGCCTGTTGGGAGGGGATTGGTAGATGAAGCTATGGTACATGAAGATGGGGTATATCCACATGATTGAATACTATGAATCTGTGAAAGAAGGAAGAACTTTGTTATATTATTGATATGAGGTGTTTTCTGGGGTATATTTTTTCCATTTTTAGAAATTAAGGGTGACTTTTCCTGTGAGTCAAAGTAATAAATAAGGCTTTGATATGATAGATTAATTAACTTATAAATAAGAACGTACTGGGTTCCAAGCCCTAGGACAGTACAGCACTTAAAATAATAATGGTTCCCAGTGATGACCATGCCTGCAGCTTTCGTCCTGTCCATCCTAGGCACTGTGCTTAGTTATGTGAGATCATTTTATCTTCCTTATATGGACGCAGAAAATGTCCAAATGCTAGAGGTCAATTGGTGATTCATTGATATCTACTTATGTTTGTTGGATATGATGCTTTCTTCAATTAAGGATGTTGGCGACATAACATTTAAGAGCGTTCTGCCGTTGTTTTTAAATATTTCTTCCAAGCCATCGATCCTAGCCTGCACCTTTGATGCCATTGCTTGCTTAATCTCACCAGAAGAGATGATCAAAGGAAGGCATGAGTCACATCATCCTTTTGCTGCTTTCAATGTCCTCTATTTTAAGAGATTTCGCAACTCTTCCTTTTCTTAGTTACACTGTCTGGGCTGTGAGAGCCACTCCTTTTGTGCATATCCGGTGGTAAAATGTAACACTGATCCATCTCCTTGTGAATTCCTTCCTTCTTTAGCCTAGCGCTTAGCTTAGCACAGCACTTACTACTTTACAAGAAAAATTGCAATGAGTATGGGTTTTATTGGTGCTCCCTCTGCTGGCTGTTTCTGTGTCTTTGCGGCAACAATGTAACTGCTTCAGCTCCAAGTAAGCGAATCTCTGATGAGCACAGAGGCAGGAGCATTAGCCTGATGGAGGCTGAGTGCAGGCTTCAATCATTGGGGTGTTAAAGCCCAGCTTTCAATTCCAGCCCAGCATGCAGAACCCGTCTTCACTTTCCTCATCTGTTACACAGTGTCCACCTTGTAGTTTCCTGTTAGGGATTAGAAATTATGTAGCTCATCTGACACTGTAGAAAATGTTCTGAAATGGTGAGTAAATCTGACCGGAGTCTTCCAGAAAATATTTGCAGATATTACCATGTATTATTTTTTCTTGAGAAAATGTAAGTGGTTTATTACATCTATAACTTGAAGAGTCTATGAAAATAGATTTGCGTGTTTTTAAAAAAATACCCTAACGTAGATGGTCAAAGAAATTTGATCTTCCCTGGAAAAGTTAGTAAATTTCTTAGAAGCCGAAATGTATACTGTATTCCAAGAAACATTTGCATCGTCTTAATCAAAGGGTGCTTGAATCATAGTAAATATTCTCATCTTTCAACTAACTTTAAATAGTTTTTCTGGAATTTCACAGTTTCCAGAGAACACTCCCTTCTGCATCTGTGAAGGAAAGTGTGCCTCAGGCTGTGAAACCCACTGGGTTTCACCGGACACCTGTGGGGATCTGGCTTAGTAGGGACATGGTCAGTATTGATTCAGCATGAAGCAGATTACACTGCAGTTAACGTCATCCCACACATCTGGACCCCAAGACACAGGGAGGTCACATAGCTGATTTGGATGCTGATTAGTGATGAGGTGTGGGTTAGCTCTCCGATCTCTTTCCTAAGTCACACAAACAGCAGTGATAAAGTGTGCTCACAGATGAGACAAGATACCTGAGTCAATCTGTAATTCAGCACACAAAAATGCAAAGGAAATTATTATATCAGCCTGATGAAGTGCAAATGTTCTGATGTAGGTTAAAGTGACCCAGGTTCTAATCCTGGTTCTGTTATTCACCAGGATAACAGACCAGTCACAGCACGCCTTTCTCTGAAGAATGAACTTTTGAAAATAACTGGCCTTTTATGGGCCCTGCTTCTTGGTTTCTTGTTTTTTTTTTTTTTTTTTTTTAATCCAAATTCTATAAATTTGATCTATCTAAAGGTATTACCACATGCTTCTCTGCATTGCTTGATACCATAAAGTTAAATTTCTTTTGGTTAAAGAGTTTTAAAAATCACTGCCTCATAAAACAAACAAGCAAACAACAAAATAAACCTGTCTGGAGACATTTTGTCCATTTGCCCTGTTGAGGCAGCGACAGAAATAGTGTGTCACTAAAGTGTTTTACAGATGGATGGAGCCAATACTACATTTGAAGTGATTTCCATAGCAAAAGCCTTAACGAAGTTTCCAGAATTCATGCTGAGTGGCATTGGTTGTGATGGAAGCCTCTGCAGAATCAGGGGCAGGCATTTACAGGGAAGCCCACTAGTAAAATAATATATTCAGAAAAAGTTATTAAAAGCTGCAGTGTAAAGTAAACTGCATAATTTCAGCTGCCCTGAGTCCCATGCTTAGGACAGCCTGCATTTCCACTGGCTGATCCAGGTCTCCAGGGGATTATAGAGAATTTGCAGATGTTGTCTTCACATATATGGCACTGTGTTGCCACAGGGTGGCAGTGTTGTCACATGCACAGCAAGCCCCCATGCGAGCTTTTCTCTGCCTGGAAAAGCTCAGATCTGTTGTTTTTGGAGTCTTCACCAGTTGAGAACAGGAAAATATTTCTTGGGGGCTGAGCCACATGCTTATGATGCAGAATTAAGTTTTAGTTATACATCAGTTGTATAGAGATGTTTTTAAAATTTAGCTTGTACCTTTAGAAAATGCTTTGTATTCAAAATAAAATAAATTGCCTATGGCAGGTTGTAAGAGGAGAATCACGTTGTGTGCCTATAAGTCTAACAGGGTTTCTTGTTGCATGTTCTCCTGAGCTTTTCTCAGTATATACATCTGCACTTTACATAAAGCCAGTGACATTGCACAGAGGTTTGCATATCCTTTATCATTTGTCCTGGTACCTGCGTAGTTCTTTTAAAGGCTGTATGATCTTCCATGTAAAGGGAAAACATGGCTTTTGTTTTCATTTGCTTGAATTTGGATTCTGACTTACAGCTCTGAGACCTCTTAGAGCCTCATCTTTCCATGTGTACAGTGGGCGCATAATCACCAGCACCTAGCTTTCTTACGAGGATGAAATGAGATGGAATGAGTGCCAAGCACAGGAAGGAGCTCACAGCTACACTTGATGAAGGCTGGCTCGGCCCTGTTGCTCATCACTTCTTTTCTCTGGTATAAATAATGTGAAACTCACCTTTATCCCAAAAGCCTTTTTTCATATGGGAGGTTTTCTTTATGAAAGAGACCTGCAAAGGTATTAGTGAATCAAAGGATATGATAACTACATGGAATCACTGAATTGTTTCCCTCGATGACTGTCACCAACAACAAATAACAGTGCATTATGGCCCCTCAGCTCTTCATTTCTCATTCAGAGCCTTGTGTATACAAAACTTCTATCAACTATTGGAAAGTAAATAGCTCTTAATATCTAGAAAAATCATTCTGAGGTTCTTTACATACCTGTTTGATCATTAAAAATAGGCCAGGCATGTTGGCTCATGCCTGTAATCCCAGCACTTTGGGAAACGGAGGTGGGTGGATCACCTGAGGTCAGGAGTTCGAGACCAGCCTGACCAACATGGCAAAACTCTGTCTCTACTAAAAATACAAAACTAGGTGAGTGTGATGGCCATACCTGTAGTCCCAGCTGCTTAGGAGGTGGAGGCAGGAGAATTGCTTGAACCCAGGAGACAGAGGTTGCAGTGGGCCGAGATTGCACCATTGCACTCCAGCCTGGGCGACAAGGGTGAAACTCAGTCTCAAAACAACAAAAAAGTAGTTTAAAAAATATTCTTATCATATGATCTCTAATGCGAACTCAGAAACTTATCAGAGGAGGGTTTTGGTTTTAGAGCTTTGATGATTTTTTTTCCCAGAGCATTTGATTTGTGGAATAGTATACAAACAGATCCTGAAGAGCTGATAAACAGGGCCTAATGCCAGGACCAGTTCTCAGAGGGAAAAGAAGAAATGTGAATTTTTTTACCACTTGGCTGAAAATGTGATGTTTGTACTGAGGTAGAAAATGTGTCTTTCAAATACCGATTTTCCTTACATTCCCTAACACATGACTCTTATTTCCACTGTCCGTGTTTCCTTTCTGGGCTTCCCCTGCTCTTTGTCAGACAACATCAAACAGTAGAATCTCACTTGCCTGCACATGGATTTACGCTGCTTCAGATACCAGAGAAGGGGAAAAGCAGAGCTCTCTGCCCCTCGGCGTCCTTTCCTGTCTAGGAGATGACATCTCCGCCATCACAGTTCTTCAGGCTAGAATCTTGGGGTCCTCTTTGCCGCCTTTTCTCTCCCCCCTCCACCTACAATCCTCATATCATCTTCCACCTTCAAGATGCATCCAGAATCCCACCACTTAGCACAGCCTGCCCTTGTCACCTGGCCCAGGCCTCCTGTCGCCTCCACTTCCCAGCACGTGTGGCCTCCAAAGCCTCCGCCCCATCTCCCTCCTTTTCGCCCTGCAGTTCCCTGCAGTTTCCTGGGCGGCTGTCAGGAGAGCAGAGCCAGAAGGTGGGCTTGGCTCGGGGCTGCAGAGAGCCCACAGCACCGCCCCGCTGCCCTCCTCCACGCACCTGACCGGCTCTTCGCGTGTCTTGATCCAGGTTCTTAAAAAAGGAAGTAGACTATAAACTGGGCGTCCCTCAAACCGGCAGCCGTTTCTCAGCTCGCCCGCCCGCAGGCCTCCCTGCCCACGCAGTCCCCGCGCCTCGCCTTCCAAGTCCCCGCACCGCGCCTTTCCTGTCCCCGCCCCGCGCTTTTCCTGACCCTGCCCCACGCCTTCCCTGTCCCCCGCCCCAACGCCGCCCCTGGCTTGAGACGGCAGGGGGCACGCAGGCCAGTGCCCATTCCTGCAGCACGCTCATCGCGATGACATCAGATAAAAACGGCACGTTGCATTCGGAATGAGTGTCTCCTCCGGACTTTTGCCGGCTTTCTGTTCCAGCTTCTCCCTGGAAAGAGGCAGGGGCAGGCAGTTTCCCAGCCTCCCGCCCCGCTCTGTCCCCAGTGGCACCTGCCCCAGGGTCTGCAGGTCCGTGCAGCCTGGGCCCCCAGATATGCGTCCTCCACCCTGGAGACTGGGATCCTCCTAAACCCCTGCTGCTCCCTTATTCTCTCCTCTGCTAGCGCCACCTTTGCTTTCTCTTCCCGGGTTGTCACATTTTATTGATTTCTGCATCGTAAATGTGTCCCACGCGGACCTACAGTCCTTCCCTTTTCTTTTTTCTTTTCTTTTCTTTCTTTCTTTCTTTTCTTTTTTTTTTTTGAGACGGAGTTTTGCTCTCGTTACCCAGGCTGGAGTGCAATGGCGCAATCTCGGCTCACCGGAACCTCCGCCTCCTGGGTTCAGGCAATTCTCCTGCCTCAGCCTCCTGAGTAGCTGGGATTACAGGCACACGCCACCGTGCCCAGCTAATTTTTTGTATTTTTGGTAGAGACGGGGTTTCACCATGTTGACCAAGATGGTCTCGATCTCTTGACCTCGTGATCCACTCGCCTCGGCCTCCCAAAGTGCTGGGATTACAGGCTTGAGCCACCGCACCCAGCCCAGTCCTTCCCTTTTCTTCCGCTGAGCGATGGTCACAGGCCGTGGACGCGTGTGAGTGAGGGGGGCTGCTGGGATCCATTCTTTCAACATAAACTGTACCTTGAGAGTCCCTTCTCTTTTGGATTTTTTGCATAGTACCAGTTCATAGTAGATTGCAGAGTATAATAAACAGTCCCATACCAATCATCCGCCATTAACAAATGCTCATGTGTGTTTAGCTACATTTGCTGCGTATCTTTTTGTTAATGACAGAATCGCAGCAGATGCAGATGCCACCACCTCTCTAACACAGCATAACTGGCTCTCTCCTTCCTTCTCCAGAGCAGCAACCCTTTTGAAAGTTTTGTATTTTAAGAAATACAGTGAAAGGGTGTCTGTCCATAAACAACGCAGAGCGTATTTTACACGTTTTAACAATGTGTGTGATGATTTGCTGTTATTTTATTTCAATTGACAAAGAAAAATTTTATGTCAAGGCATTGTGCAACAGCTAACTGAAGCTAATCACCATATCCACGACCTCACATACTTATACTTTTCTAGTGATAACATTTAAAGTCTACTGTTTTAGTAATTTTCAAGTATCTAATATATTATTAATCATAGCATCTTGTCCAATAGACTTCCTGAAGTGATTATTTTCCGAAGTCTAAATTTTGACTTAGAAAATAAGAACAATGAATGTTGAGGGTAAAAAATGAGGAAAGAAAGAAGGAGAACAGAAAAGGGAGAAGAGATCAGAGTGCCTGCCTGCTCTAAAGTCCCTCCGCACATCGACACTCACCTCCCCTAATCCCTTGCCCTGGACACACTTTGACTGAGTCTGTCCCATAGGAGATGCGGCAGACCAGGGGGCACTGGGGACACACAGAGGAGCCAGGCCAAGCCCCTGCCCTCAGAAGACACCAAGGAACCTGTTGTCAGTGCTACTAAAAACTCCAAATGTGCTGGCATTACCCGAGGCCTTGTTTTTTCTGAGACAGAGTCTGGCTGTGTCGTCTAGGCTGGAATGTAGTGGCATGATCTCAGCTCACTGCAACCTTTGTCTCAGGGATTCAAGCAGTTTTCTTGCCTCAGCTTCCCAGGTAGCTGGGATTATAGGCCCATGCCACCATGCCCACCTATTTTTTTTTTAAATGCATTTTTAGTAGAGACGGGGTTTCACCATGTTGGTGAGGCTGGTTTTGAACTCCTGATCTCAAGTGATCTGTGCACCTTGGGCTCCCAAAATGCTAGGATTGCAGGCATCGGCCACCGCACCTGACCAGCTGGGGCTTTGTTAAAACCCTGCCTGATTCGAAGTATCCGGGCCAATGAGGCAATAGGAGAACCAGGCCTGAGGCCCTGGCTAGGCGGCAGAGTCAGAGGGCTTGGCTCTCCTTGTGAGAAGGGAGAGGGAAGGTCTGTGCAGAGAAGGCAAAGCCTCAGCTAAGCTGCCAGTGCTGCATAGCTCCCACTCTGAGAGGGGACTCCAGCATAGGGGCACCTGCGCTACTAATTTAAATATGGAATAGTTTAAGGGGGAGAGGGAGAAGCATTAAGAAATGAAAGTACCCATTCTTCAGCAGTTCCATTTAGTGACTGAAAGTGCACCCTTAACTACTCTGTGTGTGTGTGTGTGTGTGTGTGTGTGTGTGTGTGTGTGTGTGTGTGGTGGTGGTGGTGGTTTTTATTGACTGTACATTGGAAACATGTCTAAAAATAGACTGAACAAATGACTGCATCTCAATATTTGACCCTCCATCTGGGGTGAGAGGGATCAGATAATTCTTTTATTTGCTTGGCTAAGAATGTTTTCAGTCCCAGATAATATATTCTGGATCTATAATTATATGGTGAGCATAACTCCTTCTAACAACAGCCTCCAATAAAGCTGAATAATTCTGGGTGATGCTTCCTGCTGGGTGATTCCTGGGAAACCTGATGTCTCCTTTGGAGGAGACACAGATGAGCCTTCAGGAAGGGACATTTCAGAATTATTGGCCCTGAGCTTCAAACTGAGATAATTTGATAAACTTCGACAAGAATAACTACTGTCCTGACATCATGGAGAGATGAAAAAGGGAGAAAAAAGACACAAGAAAAATAAAAGGGTAAGAAAGGAATTATTTTGCCTTTTTGGCTTGAAAATTGTACGTCTATGTGTGCAGAGTATTTTGATTGAACTACAAAAATAGACATTTAGTGATATTTTCTAAGTGGATTGTCTTTGATATTTGTTTTCTTTTATCATAATGAATGTCTGTCCTATATTGTCTGGATGATTTTCTAGCTTTATAGAAAAAAACCACAAGCAAATTATAAATGCAGGTGTTTGTGAAGCTTATTTCTTTGAAAATACAGTGGTTTACAGAGAAACCGATTCCCAGTTGCATTTGAATTTCCTTATCTCTCTGTGTTTTTCTTGGTTGCATGCAGATTGGCAGAAGTGAAGGTTGGCATTTTCATTACTGACGATGCAGGCTCCCTTCTATCGGAATCATCAGGATGGGACCTGAAGTAGATGCTCAGGTCATTTCTAAACAATTCACGCAGTAGGCCTTAAGTAGTCCTGAGCAGATACCATTCCTGTGTTTAGGTTCCATTAAGTTTAAGTGTACTGACTTGAATACCACTCTGTTTAACACACACTACTGTAGGTATAGAGCTTCTGAGTCTTCATTTATGGTCAGGGGAGAAACACAGAAATCTGTAGAAATGAAACCAAGGTACATAGGAATCATGCAGTCTTTCTGTTACCAGGTAATACTCTTTATTGTCCTAAATATTGCATTTTTATGACCCTGGCAAAGAGTGGCTTCTGACCCTGTCTTTGCAGGCATCTATTAGTCATTAGTTCGGTTGTGTCCAAGACTATCTCTGCCTTTTCTTCCAGAGGTTCTCTTCTGACCTCAACATCCATTGCAGCTGAATTTTGTTTAAACATTGGAGTTAATTGGTAGCAAACAGGTGAAGTGACTTTAAGCTCTATGAAGAGCCATTTATTATTATTGTCGCTATTATTTGTGATGGTTCAACTGGTGCAGTGCCTGGAAACAAGAGTAGGAACTGAGATGTGTTCACTGAATGCATGCCTGCCTTGGTCAGAGTGTAGCTGATATGAATTGATCTCTGGCGCAGTTTAATACTTTATATCCCATGTTAGAAGCAGCCGTCAGTAGTACAAGCAAAGGCTACACACAGAAAAAGAAAAAGAATTGGTGAATGCTGAAGCAGATGGCCTGGTTGCCTAGGACTCTCAGTTTTGATGCAGAGATTTTGATTGATATTTTCCCCAGTGTAAATGGAAGAGGGATATACTGAATTCTCTCCAGTGTCATGCAAAATTTGCCCATGCCCATTCCTCTCCTCTACCTGCTGACTCCACGTCTATAGGTCAGGATTGGGATGTGTGCCAGTGACGCAGATCCTAATGACACCCATGGCCCAGCCATGGACTCTCAGAGAGGAGGGGAGCTGCCCACATCCCACTGAGAGTTATTAAACCCCAATGATACCCATGGCCCAGCCAGGGACTCTCAGAGAGGAGGGGAGCTGCCCACATCCCACTGAGAGTTATTAGAGGCTGATGAAGGAGAAGCCTCATTTTAATCCTTTGGCTGGGACATAAGGTATCTATTGTTTTATTGAAGTACAGTCAGGCCCCAAATCAGGATTCATTGCCTCAGTTGGAATCCCACCCCCTGCCCTGGAACTGGGAGTGATGTCAGCCGTGTGCACCCTTCCTCTAAGCCTCTCAAAGCCCCTTTGTGCCGTGGCCCTCCATGCCCTGCCCACGTTCTCTGCTCCAGTTTGCACTCATAGCACATTGGTCTGTGCCTGTTCTTATGAGGTCCAGCAGCCAGCCTTAGGCCTGTAGCTTAAAACCACCCTCATGGTTCCTCCTCTGGCTTCCTTCTATGTGGGGAGAATATGCATGGAACTCTGACTCCCTTGACTGTAGCCAGCATATTAGTAAAGATGGGCTAAGCTACTCTCCCAAGGAAGTCCTCAGAATTCAGAAGCTTGGATCCAGAGGCTCTTGGTGATTCTCAGGGCACTTGGGAGGTTGCAGCCACCAAGGATGGAGGCACTCACCTTTCAACAACACAGGCCTCCATGACGACCACGGCCATCTGCTTCTCCGTCAGTTGGAGGGGGATGCCACTGAAGAACACATCCGTGAGGTCTCTACAGGCCAGTCTGGAAATCATATGCACCTCCCATCCCCTCCCATTTTATTGCTGAGAACTTAAGGACATGGCTCCATATCGCTGCAAAGGAGTCTGGGAAATAAAAGCGTTCAGCTGGCCACCATGTGGCAGCACTGGTGTTGGAATCACTGAAAGGGAAGGTAGAGGTGCTCCCCAGCTGGCTGTCCTGATGTTACCCGGTACCAAGCGGGGCCAGAGACCCTGCGGCCTGCTTACCACAACAGCTTCCATGGTCTCTTGTCCCTGTTTCCTTGATGACAGGGAAGAGAAGCATGTAAAGAAGTCGTGTGAGTTCACTGGCTGTCAGCAATCATATTGCCCATCTACTTCATAAGAGAACCCTATCTATGAGATTATAGGCCACAGAGTTTGCTGTTAACAGCAAACAGCAGTCACGATGAAATCAGCAATGCTATTTAAATAACACATACTTGCAGGCAGCTTCTCAGTAGTGAGACATTAACATACAGGTGCACTGGGGATTATTACATTTATGGTTGCTTTTTAGCATAGAGTAGGGATAACTTCTTGTTTTTACTTTATTCTGGTAATTTAAAATTATTTGCTACCATCTTAATTATTAGCTAAACATCTTTAATTATCAGCAATAATAATTATCTGGTAGCAATAAAGCAAAATTAACAGTATTATATTATTGAGAAACTAAGAGTCATAGCATTTCAAAGCCTAAGACCAACTTTTGCATGATGCCAGTGACATGCTAATAAGGAAGTATCTTTTCCTTAAGATGTAAGCTTCTCACCAGAGACAGCACACAGTTGATAAGATCTTTACAATCCCCCATGGCAGCTGGGACCCACAGAAGACAAAATTAGAATCCAGAGTAAATTCTAACTAGGTATGAATTTAATCTGACGATATGCCACAGTAGGCTAGTGAGAAGTAGCTCTTAGCCGCATGTAAAAATGAGTATCTTCATAATAAAGGATTATGGTTTGGTTCAGCTCATTGCTTGCCCGTTCAGAGGATTCTTGAGCTGGGGACCCTGGATGGCAGATCTGAGTTAGAGAATGTCCGGGCTGAACTGCCAGAGCATTCCCATTCAGGCATGAGAAATAGGAACACCCCCAAGACCATCACCAGCCTCTAACCCAACAGCGCCCTGAATCCACTGGGCAAATCATACAACAAGGGTGAGAAAGGATGCTGTTTTCAAGCCTTTTATACTGTCAGCGATTTTGTATATGAAACCGCTTTTAATGTTGGAATTATTTTCTGCCTTTGCCAACTCTTCACAACAGAAAACATAGGTAGGAAGCAATGGAGAAAGCTTCCGGCAGTGGATTGAACTGAAGAAGAATAACTGGGAAACCTTGAAAATATTAGTTAATAGCTTATTGCCATTTTTTTTCTCTTGCGTTAGGTCTGGCAAATGTGCTAACAAAATGGGCTGGACAGAGATGGTTTCTGTAAAAATGCAGTCAGCCCTGTAAACATAAATGTGGGTGTCAGCAGGCTGGGGGGTTCATAAGGCTTAGGGGGATGGGACAGAAGTGAACCATGATACCAACCAGCCCGGGTGACAGAGTGAGATGCCATCTCAAAAACAAAAAACAACACAAAACAAAAAGACATTCTGGGACAAATAGTGAAATCATAAATTTAGAATTGGGTCAAATCCGTGCAAGAGTAAGTCCACCAAACACTCCAGAAGCAATGAGAAAATCAGTTTCTTTGCTTAGTTTTGCAAGTGTACCAGCCAGTTGAAAAGCTTCTCAGAAAGTGGGAGATGAAATTGTAGACAAAGTGGGAATGGTGTTTTGCTTGCAGTGTGAAGATAGGTTCAGGAACACAGGGCACTTGGAGAAAGTGTGCCTGGGAGGAAGCCAGCAGCCTGGACACACCTGACTTTGACCGCAGGTGGGGGAGGCCCCACAGATGCCAGTTCCTGCCCTTTTGGGAGAAGTGACACACCCCTGTGGGATTGAGAAAATGGGTGCCTTCAGCCTGCCAGCACTCATCAGGAGGTGACTCTGTTCATGAGGAGTGACAGACACTCGCACTTCACATTGCCTCCCAGAAATGGAGACAAAGTCAAGGCAAGCACAGAACAGTGGAGCTGAGGGGCCACCTGGGGAAGATAAATGCCTTTCAGGCTTGGAGTTTATAGCGAACCTTGACACAGAGAAGGTCTCAGGAACTTGGAAAACCACACCACCCAGAAATAGGGATGTGTGGTTTCTGTATTAAAATGGAAATTGTGGGCTTGAGTGTTTAAAAGATGTCAGTTTTTTTGTGGTGGGATGAAGTTACATATGTGTATGTCTGTTCACACACACACACACACACACAGAGTAGATGATAAGGGGCTTGGGCACACCTGGAGCAGTGGTTCTCCACGGGGGTGTCTGAACGGCCAGCCCTGGCTTGCTCTGCTACAGCCCCCTGCCAGCATCCCACCTCCCTTCCCACACCTTCACCTGGCTCCGAAGGGGGTACTCAGCGGGGTGGATCTCAGATGAGGCCAGAAAGCCGCAAGCCATGGCGGGGAGGGATATGCGTTTCCAGTTGGCAGTTTTCCCAGGAAAGGGAGCTAAGGAAATTCAAGAGTGAGTCACAGAAAGTCAAGAAAATTTGGGAGCAAGTCAAGGGTGTTTATGACGGCCAGGCAGGGAGGGGCTAGGACAAGACCTTAGTGGCATGGAGAGCATCCATGGGCCAAGGCTTTAGAGGCCGCTGTGTCAGAGGGAAGATGGAGGGCAACAGGACCCAGTGGGCCGCTGAGGGGTACCTGCACTTGGGGAGAGGGAGACTTTGAATAGTGCCTATAGTTTTGCTTAAAAGCTAGTAGAGTTGTGCTTTAGAAACCAACCAAAGGAGAATCTAACAGGAGCCGAGGTGGAGTGCGAGCTCTGAGAGAAAGACAAAGTGGGAAGATGAGGGGAAATGGGCCCCTTCCCTTCTGTAGCCCACCCTCCCTCACTCCAGCTGCCTCCCACCTGCCCTGTGCACAAACATGACCCATGTAAGCCTGAAGGACCTTTTTGTGAGTCAGGATAAGGAAGGGCTTAGTGGATGGCCATGGGCAGGTTCTCAGAGCGCTGGCTCCTAACTGTTCTCTAGGAAGCGGGAGGCCACATCCAGCCACCTGCAGGCTGGGGGCTGACACAGCCTGAGGTTGCAGCTGCCCCAGGGCTGCTGAGTCCTGACTGGACTCTCAGAGGCAAGCCCTTTCCCTCGCCTCTGCAGCACCTTCTGCTGTCCCTGTGCAGGAGCCCTGGCCTGGGGAATGCTTCCTGCTGGTTAATGAACAGCCCCCTACTGGATCCCCATCAACAAGTCTGGAGCTGAGAGCATCACACCCCTCCTGGTGCCACCAGGGAATCAGCAGCTGTATCTGCTCTCCAACTTCCTAATGGATCCCGGCCCTCCTATTAGGTAACTTTGGTAGCTTTTGGATTTTCCTCATGACTGCTCTGACTTGCTCACCTTGAGTTGGAAAGAAGCAAAGAAATACCCCGTATCCCTTGTGACTCCCTCTCTGCACCACCTGCCTTTGGATGAGAAAATGCACAGCTTTCACCAGGCCTCCTTTCTAATTCTCCCTGGTTCCCAGAAATCTGAGCTATTGCCCTCCCTGCATTCTGGCACTAGCAGCTCCACAGCCGTCGCCTTCCTCTGTCCCCTTTTTATTTCCAACAAAAGATAATATCTCAATGGGAGAACGGAGGGGGCGTGGCAGAAGAGCTACAGTCTGAGTCATGCCGGAAAACAGGAAGGGCTGGGGCTAAATGACAAGATTACCAGGAGAACATCAAGGAAACTGCTGAGTGCTTTGAAGGTGAACTTCATGGGTGACGTTGAGATGCATATGCCCCGCAGCCCCTCCCTGCAGTCATGGGATGTGCACTTGACTGGCTGTTGTGCTTTGCAGCAATTCTAAAAGGAGGTGGTGGGCAGTCCCCAAGAGGGGCTGATTCGTTATTTGCTAATTAATAATAATGTACCCAAATTTGTGAATGATTTACTTAAACAGACAAAAGCCATTCAGTTTCACCTGGAAAAACATGGTTATTCCCTCTCTGATATACTTTTTGGAGAAGACAGAAGGATGGAATTGCAGTTCTTGCACAGATGCTGCTCACAGAGGTTGGCACCTTGCATGTGAAATCCATGCATATGAAGTTATGGGGCTTGGGGCCAGTAGAAATATTGATGGCTGATGTTCTAAAGTTCCTTAAGAGCGAAAAAAAATGAGGTACCTCCAACCTGGGCAATGCACTGTGATGGTCAGGAGCGATCAGAGCGGTGGGGCCCAGCCTTGACTCTGAAACACGGATGCCTAATGGGAGCAGGCACCCAGAAAGATGCTCCACCTCATTAGCAGTGGGGGAAGTGCCGCTCAAAACCATAGTAAGACACCGCTTCACACACACGAAAGACAGTTCTTCAAACAAACTGAAAACAAGTGTTGGCCAGGATGCAGAGAAACTGGAACCCTTGTTCATTGCTGGTGAGAATGTAAAATGGTACAGCCACTGTGGAAAGCATTTTGGCTGATCCACAATTCTACTCCTAGGAATATACCCAAAAGAATTAAAAACAGGCTGGGCGTGGTGGCTCACACCTGTAATCCTAGCATTTTGTGAGGCCGAGGCGGGTGGATCACCTGAGGTCAGGAGTTCAAGACCATCTTGGCCAACATGGTGAAATCCTGTCTCTACTAAAAATACAAAAATTAGCTGGGCGTGGTGGCAGGCACCTGTAATCCCAGCTACTTGGGAGGCTGAGGCAGGAGAATTGCTTGAACCTGGGAGGCAGAGGGTGCAGTGAGCCAAGATAGGACCATGGCCCTCCGGCCTTAGCAACAAAAGCAAGACTCTGTCTCGAAAAAAAAAAAGAATTAAAAACAAGTAAAACACCTACACAAATGCTTATAGCAACTCTGTTCACAATAGCCAAAACTAGAAACCACACCAATACCCATGAATAGATGAGTGGATAAGAGCATGCTACATACATCCAAAGGAGAAGCATTCAGCCTGAACAAGGAATGAAATACCGATACACACTGCAGTGTGAGCAAACCTTGAAAACAATATGCGAAGTGAAAAAACCAAACACAAAAGATCATCTATTTATATTGATTCCGTTTACATAAAATATATGGAACAGTAAATCCATTGAGTCAAAAAGCAAATTGGGGCTTGTCAGGGGCTGGGGTGAGGAAGGAGGATGGGGAGTGTCTTGAGTGTCTCCTTAATGGATACAAGGTCTCCTTTTGGGATGGCGAAGACATTCTGAAACTAGATAGTGTCTGGATGACAGTGTAAATGTACTTAACACCAGGAATTGTGTGCTTTAGGATGGCTAACATGGTTAATTTTACATTATTACACACATTTTACCATCATAATTTAAAAAGGAAAACAAGCAATGCCTGGTCCTGCTTTGGGGTTTCAGATATGCGTAGATTGGGGTGCAGCCTGGGTGTGCACATCTTAATGCTCCTGTGCAGCTGACTTTGAGAATCTCTGCCCCAGAGCCAGCCTATCTGGCTCTACCACTTCCTAACGTGTGACCTTGGGCAACTGCTAACTCACTGTGCCTAAGTTTCCTTAGCTGTGAAATGGGGACCATGTAATTACCTCCCTCACAGAGCTAGTACAAGGGTCAAGTGGGTTAATATGTGCAAAATACATGCCTGCACACGAATCTCTCACCATTTTCCAAGCCTGGAGTTTAGATTTCCTCCCTAACTGGCTTAGTTGTTCTCTTTGCACCAGGCAGGTGTCAGCCCAGATGCCACCCAGGTGGAGAGACCACACTTCTGCTAGCCCAGGACAGTCCCAGCAATGCTCATGTCACTGCATTCTTTCCCATCAGACTTCCTTTAGATCACTTGAAACAACACTTCAGTCTTGGATAATAAAGTATGTGGCCACCGTCTTAACCCACTTCGATGGCATGCTGCGTATAGTAGTGACGAATTGGTAAGTGCCTTAGCAGATTAGGGAGGGCAGCATTATAAACAGTGCATGAGAGAATTAGTCTCCCTCCCAGAAGCTCTTCAACCACACAGCTACTTTTCCTGCTTCTTAAATAATCCTACTTTTCTTGAAAAGAAATTTTGCCAGGGAGGAAATCTAATCCTCTTATTTCCTCCACCTCATGACTCAGTTACCTATAGTTACAGAGAAGCCTTCCCGATTGGGTACACGTTTTAGAAACAGTCACATTTACTGCACACGGATTGTTCCCTTTTCTGTTTTGTTTCCGTGTCCTGTAGCGGTGCCATTTCGATCGGGACTCAAACCTGCCCATGTACATTTTCAGCCGAGTTTCCCACTTCCTTTCCTGGTCTAGTCCACAGTATTCATAAAATGCTCATGATCCACTTAGAACGAAATACTTGGAGAAATCCATTTATCTGAAGGAGGGCCACACATAAAGTATCACCCTTGATGAGGTAGAGAAAAGTGAACTTACAAGTCAGTGTCAGCACATAAATTATGGGAAATTTTGCATATGTATTTGAAAGGGAAAAACCTTCCCTTTTTCATTAGGATTGTATTATTGATATAAATTGGAACCTCATTTTTCTCTGAAACTGGAATTTGCCTCAGCTAAATCTTGCATCTGACCACGAGCAGTCACAAACACACACACACACACACACACACACACACACACACACACACACACAAGCACATGCACGCAGGTTAAGGCATGCCCGGTGCACACCCTTTCCCCAATCGCCTTCTCTGCTGCTACCAAGCCCCCACTCCTTGCCTGTAACCTTCTCTTACCGTATCCTTCCCTTGGATGCTCTTCCTCATCCTCTTCTTCCTCCGTCTGCCCTGGTGAGGTTTGCACCATCACTGTGTCTGCTTCCTCGCCCTGGCTCGGCTGGAGATGAGCTTCTGTGGTCTGCTGTGGCCAGTCTCACAGGATCCTGCCTGCCTGAGGACACACATCACATGTCATCCATCTTTGAAGCGCCCAGGGACTCATTTCCTTTTAATTTACAAGCTTTTCAGAAACTTCTGCCTTTCTGAAATTGTCATTGTTAGGCACTCTAAGCATTCAAATACCCTGCAGATGGTCCTGCTTCTTAAAAGGAAACACTGTCTAATAGCTTACCTTCAATCTCATCTTCAGGTTTTGTTAAGAGAAAATCAGATACCAGACTGGGTGTGGTGGCTAATACCTGTAATCCCAGCACTTGGGGAGGCCGAGCCCGGTGGATCACCTGAGGTCAGGAGTTCGAGACCAGCCTGGCCAACATGGTGAAACCCTGTCTCTAGTAAAAATACAAAAATTAGCCAGGCTTGGTGGCGCACTCCTATAATCCCAGCTATGCAAGATGCTAAGGCAGGAGAATCACTTGAACCAGGGACATGGTGGTTGTAGTGAGCAGAGACTATACCATTGCACTCCAGCCTGGGCAACAGAGTGAGACTCTGCCTCAAAAAAAAAAAATCAAATACCAGTTGAATACTCCTTGTTTGCTCATTTTACAAAAATGTCTTGCCAGCCGAGAAACCATCAGAGAGCTTATGTGACGTAGTATTTTGTTGGCTGAAATACGCATCCAGACCAAATAGCTTCTGCCACTTTTCTTCTTCTAAAGACTTAAAATGCTATCCTCTAGGTGTTCCATGGGGGAACTTAGCCAACAAAGAGTGGTCATTTCCCACCCACCTCAATCTATAGAAATGAGATTCATGAGCTCCATTTTCCTGCCTGTTCATGCTGATCAGTTCACGTGAAGCTGGCACACGTCACGCTTGTTGGTTTGCCACTTCCTCGGAATCAGGGCAGGATTTCCGAGATGCCACAAGACAGCTCCGGATTTGGCTCAGGAATTCACCTTAAGGAGTATCTGTCAGGAAGGCTGTGCCCTGAGGATAAGGAAATAGAGAACACTCCCATGGAAAGAAAATCAGCCTTACCCTTACCCAGGACTGCCAGCCACCACAGATGAAAAGCGGCATTCTCCCCGTTCTCACATCACCAGGAACTTTGCCAGATCTGAGCTTCTCTGCCCACCAGAACCCCGGGAGTGAGGCAAGGATAATGGTGTTTGTCTGCCTCATCTGCTTTATGTCGTATCATTCTCCCTTGGGTCTTGTTGACACCTGTGTCTGAAGAAAAGCCAGTGTGGAAACAGGTTCTGAGCTCATTCTTCCCTCCCACTTGATTCTCTAACAAAGCATTAAAAGAAAAAAAGTTATAACGCCTTTCAAAAGGGGGCAGCATTGCCTAAGGAGAGGAGGCTGCCTGCAGCACCAGAAACGTATTTCCAGTTTCATCTTTCTAGTGTATTCCATCACTAGGGAACTGAGCCACCCTGAGGAGCTCCGTCAGTCTCCCTGGGCCTCAGTTTTTCTCACCATCAAAATAGCAAACAGCATGCCATCCTAAGAGGATCTGATCCCATTTAGAAGAGCCTCGGCTGGGAGGATGGTTGATTGCCAGCTCAGAGTATACTTACTGTAACCAAAACATATCCCTTAACATTTAAACAGAAATCTGAATTCCTCAACAGCCGTGTCAAAAGATCTACTCAGACTTTTGGCATACTTGGTTAAATGAGTCAAGACAGAATTGTATTTTTAGGATGGACACCTTTGAGAGAAGGAAACAAAACAACTATTCATCTCTTTCACTCTCTTTTTAAAATCAATTTAAACAGAAAGATTTCAGGTACAGCATCTCCTGTTTGTCCCTGGAAGTGTATTGTGCAGTACAGTAAGGGGCTGAAATCCACCAAGCCCCTTCGTGTTGTTTGGACAGATGGATCCTTCTTAGGCTGTGTGATGTTGGTGTGCTGTGAGGCAGCTCAGCGAGGCTCACTTTGACAATTCTGGCAAAGGGAAATGAACCATGGCAGTTTGTGCTGACTCGAAATAGGAATGTTTACCTTGAACATTCTCAACTTCCTGTCTGGTACTGACCTCTGATCAATTACAAGTCAATGAGTGAGGGAAATAGCATGTTCCCTGTAGTACCTGTGAGTCCTAAAAGTATTCTAGGGACACCCTGTACCCTCAGGTCCCTATCAGGTTCTGTGGGGCACTTGTGCTGTCGGGGCCATGCCCCTGTCGCCTGGAGCTCACTCTGCGTAGCTCCTTGTCCCTGCCAGTGGTATAGTATTTTGTGGTCACAATAAAAGTCAAATAAGCCTTGCTGAGATGAGTACATTTCAAACAGAGGCAATCAAATACACACTCACACACACACACACATGCATACATAAATATGTGTAGATCTATATATGTGTGTGTGTGTATACATTTAAAATTAGGACCCACGTCAGAAGCACTTGTTGCAGATGATGCTGGTTTTACTTTGAGCTAGAAATGGTTCGTTTCCTCTGCTTCCTGTCCTCTCTCCTTAGACGTGTGTATGCTAGGGTCAAAGCACTGATTTTTTTTTCCATTCTTTTTTTTTATTGCATTTTAGGTTTTTGGGTACATGTGAAGAACATGCAAGATAGTTGCATAGGTACACACGTGGCAGCGTGATTTGCTGCCTTCCTCCTCTTCACCTATATCTGGCATTTCTCCCCATGCTATCTCTCCCCAACTCCCCGCCCCCTGCTGTCCCTCCCCTATTTCCCCCCTACAGACCCCAGTGTGTAGTGCTCCCCTCCCTGTGTCCATGTGTTCCCATTGGTCAACACTCGCCTATGAGTGAGAACATGCGGTATTTCATTTTCTGTTCTTGTGTCAGTTTGCTGAGAATGATGGTTTCCAGGTTCATCCATGTCCCTACAAAGGACATAAACTCATTGTTTTTGATGGCTGCATAATATTCCATGGTGTATATGTGCCACATTTTCCCAGTCCAGTCTATCATCAATGGGTACTTGGGTTGGTTCCATGTCTTTGCTATTGTAAACAAGCACTGATGTTTTATACTGAATGTAATGATTTGATTGGCTGTCAATGGTATGGTGACATGGACACAGAGAGTTTTGTATTGTCTATGGCAGGCAGCATTGAATTAGACTGTCCCTCCAGCTGACAGCAGCTGCCCGGGAGGAAGTTTAAATCCCACCAACCAAAGTCCCATGAAGCCTGAGACAGAGGTTCTGTTTGTTTAGTTCCCTTTTTTCTGTTATTCATTGCTTTTTCTTAATGATTTATCTGATTGCACTTGCGACTCCTGAGAACATTTGATAAGATCATGACAGCCAAAATTTGTAGATTTTGGTGCCAAACTTTAGTGAGAGTGATGACTCACTTCCCTACAAGAAAAGAACTTGATATTAAAAACATGTATATATTGACAAGCTTGGACAGGAAACCAGACCTCTCTTGCAGGCAAGCAGTAGCCTGTCCCTCGTGAACTTTGCCACTTTGTAGCAGAAGACGACCAAGGAAACTGGGATAATAGGGGCTGTTTTGACTCCACACCGCATGCACTAAGCTCTTGGTTTCTCCGTCGACTTCCTATTGATATGAGCCAGGAATTGAAAGGACTCAATACTTCACAATGTTTTCCTCCCACATTATTCTGTGGATTGTTTTCTAAATTCTGTGTACAAATTCCAAAAGTAGGGAAAGAAGGAAGATAGAAATGAAACCACAAGTATTCTCTGGACACCAAAACATTTTTGGCTTCCCATGGTGGGGAGGTTGAAAAACACTGTTGAGTAGCAGACCTGAGGAGAGGGTCTGGTGGCTCAGGACCATGGGACCCTGTGATCGGCCTCCTTGGGAGTGTCGGGGGAGGTGGGAAGAGGTGTTTGTTGGTTGTGTGAAACAAATTAGGGAGAAAAATCACCTGTTGTATTGAAATTCAGTTAAGTTACAGAGTCACAGATGATGGCACCATGAGGAACCCATCGTCTGATGATAATCAATATCAGAACTTATAGGAGGACTCAGGATGGGTGCACTTTTGCCTTCTGGCTTTCTACCATTCAAGGTCATCTCACTGTGGCCCTCATGAGGCCAGTGTCACCCAAAATACATATCAGAGAAGAAGGAAACCACATATATTGGACACTTCTAATGTGTTTTATCTAAATTACCTCATTTAATGCTTGTAACAACTTTAAAGGAAATGGAATTTACCCCATTTTATAGATGGGAGCGTACCTACTATATGGGGTCTATTCTCATTCCTTACCTTAAAAAGTAGGTAATCCAAAATGTCCAGGATGCTTATGAGAGCCAAAAAAAAAGATTATGAATTAAAACCTGGAATCGATATTAAATTGGAGGGGGCTACGAAGTTCGTTTACAGGAATATTCTGCACAGACCTTCCTGACACGCTCAGGGCATTTACAGGACAGAGGTGGATTCACAGCAGTGTTCAGTGATCAGTCAGGCAGGAATGGTTGTGGTGAGGACTGAGGACAAGAGCAGCTGGGAGTTCCATGTCTAGACAGGGTGGAGTGAAGACAAGCAATTAGATATGTGGTTGTGAAATGCACTGCCATGGACATCATGTTTCTGGGATGCCAGATGGGGCTTGTATGCTTTAGAGATAGCAAGTGGCACTGGTAGAGTCGTGTGGTTCTTCGTCAACTGCCACAGCTTTAAGCAGCCTCCATAATGTGTGTTCACATGTGTGAGTGCACGTGTGTGAGTGTGCATGTGTGTGTGCACATATGCCTGAGCACATGCATCTGCAATCACTGTCAGCAGACATTATGGATGAGGAAACAGAGCAGTGTAGAAGGTCCATGCTCTAGCCATATGCTAACTGACTACTGATGAAGAAAGATGGGGTTTGCATTCCCCCTGAATCTGAGGGTATTTGAGCAAACCAGCCATCTAGCAAAATACCTTTCCAGCTCCAGAACTGCAGATAGCAAAACCCCTTCTCTGGTTTGCTTCCTGTGTGTCATTTAGTCTTCTAGATCCTGCAGGGTTAAGTAAATCTGAGTTGCGTCTGCCTGAATCCTCACTGTTGCCATGGAGGGGGATGTAAGGGAGAGTTTATTTTGCATGGCTTATTTGCTTAGTAATGACTAGATGGCTGCAGAACTCAAGGACTCAAGGGAGCAATTTACATTTTTCTATGGGAACCTAAGTAAGCATTGACGAGTTTTCTGGGTGTGATTTCTTTCCTGTTACACCACCCTCACCTGTTTCCTATGGAAACTCTCTACTTGATGCCCAGAGCATCGGGCATCTTTGATGTTCAGGGTCTGCAGGGAAGCACAAATGGCATAAAAAGCAACCTTCATGGAGTGTTTTGTCCTTTGGCTTTAATATTTAAGCACAAGAAAAATCTGTGACTCAATTTATTTTCAGGAAAACAAACGATAGTATAACTGGCATAGCAACAGAATTTGTGTCTGAGCACAAATATTGGGCTGTTGTTTAATATGATGGATTTCCTTTATATCTTCATTTTAAATATGGAGAACTAGTTGTTCAAATGCAATCTTACCCACAAGCTTAGTATGTAAAACATGAAAGCAGAGTGGCCCAGAGGCTCATCGATTTGATTACTCTCAGGAAGGTTGACTGAAGGACCCTCCACTTACCAGGAACTGTTTGGAGCTGGGAGTACATACAGTTTTCAGTAAAAATGAGTGATAATTGCTATCTTCATGGAGTTCACATCTTAATGGGGGACAAAGATATAAGCAAGCAAGTATAATAATCTTAATAACTAACACAAATTTTGTACTTACTTTGTGCCAAGTACTCCCTTTTTTAAAGAAGTGGGATCTCACTCCATCTTCCAGTGACACCATCATGGCTCACTACGGCCTCAAACTTGGGCTTAAGAGATCCTCCCACCTTAGCCTACCAAGTAGCTGAGACTACAGGTGTGCGTTACCACACCCAGCCAATGTGCCAAGAGCTCTTTAAAGCTCTTTTACATGCAATCACTCATTTGATTCACATGATAGCTTTATAATACAGGAACTATTATTTACCCCAGTTTTACAGGAGATAAACTGGGGTAGGGAAAAATTAAAACTTTGCCCATGGTTTGTATCTCACTCTTGACACCAAAAAAAAACCTTATCAAAGGTCAAAAGAAGGAATCAAACCCAGGCAGTGTCTCTAAGGGCTGTGGACTTCAGCCCTCTACTGCATTGTCTCTCAGTGTTGACTGTGTCCATGGTAACAGGTGCTGTGGGAGAGCTGTCAGGGCTAGGAGAGAAGGGGCACCAGGACACAGCATAGTACCATCTTGTTTTCAGTTTGACTTTAGAGTGCTGGTTCCCCAAATGCTCTTTCTGCACTAGCACTTAGATGATTCTGTTAAGCAGACCTTAGAAAAAAGATTCAAGAAGTTTGTGTGTCCTTTAACCTCCTCCCCCAGGTATAGAAATTGCCCTTTGGAAGCAATTAATTAGTGTGTTGGTTTGCATTTCTTTCAGCTTATTAGGTATCTGTCACAAAGTACTGCACTGATGCTCCTAGACAGTCTCCACAGCGTATTGCTTATACTAGTGTCAGTTTTTCATAACTTCTGAAAATCAGAAGAAATGAAGCCCCCTCCTGGCAATAGGTGGAGAACTCCCCAAGATAACAAAGACTCTTGGTGTCTTCCCCATGAAGATGTACTTCTCGATCCATTCCTTCCTCTTTTCAGGGTCTGTGAGGTCATTCTAACAACAGGGTAAAGTTTTAAGGCAGCTGATTCACACCTGCAGGTTGGTCAAGAAGATCAAATGATTCTAGTGCTAAGTGTTCTTCTTAGTGGAGTCTGCCATCGCCTTCATGATTAAGAAAGTGAGCCTCACAGCATGAGTCTGTCCTGCAGCATCTTCTCCAGCTTTCCCTGGAAAGCTACAGGCAGGGCTCACTCAGGCCATTCAAGCTGACCACGGAAACAGATGCCATTCAAGCTCAGGTGGACGGATTGGCACTTTATCTTCATGTGTGAACATTCATATGGGGAGAAGTCATCTCACGCTGATTTGGTTTTCTGTTTGTCTGTTCCCCAACAGGGCTGTTTAACGACACCCAACTCCCCATCCATGCACTCACGTTCCATTACGTTGGGTCCATCCCTCTCGCTGGGCAGCATCTCAGGGGTGTCCATGAAGTCGGAGATGAAGAAGCGCCGAGCCCCTCCGCCTCCAGGTTCAGGGCCACCTGTGCAAGACAAGGCGTCGGAAAAGGTAGGGCAGCGGGCTGTTCTCACAACCAAAGTGTCTTTTAAATGACGCAGTGATTCTTCCAAAGCTCCCTGGGAACACAGTAGTCCTTCCTGTTTGTGGCTGTAGCAACTAGCGTGTTGAGGGCAAATATTTAAGCTTTATATAGAAGGCAAAATGCTAGAAGGGGCTCATGTTTTTAACTGAAAAGCCAAGTTCCCTAATGCAGTCAGGATGTGCCCGGCAGCTCAGTCCTGTTCCCTGCCACCCTGAGAGGTCAGATCCACCCTGTGGGTGTAAAGATAAGGATGTGGTCTTCCTCCCTGGGCTGAGATGTTTCTGACTGACTGCAGCATAGCTTCCTGTGGCGGCAGCATGCCACAAATGCCAGCGTTTACAGAAAGCACATTCAGAGTCCGTTCATTCTGTGGCAGGGCTTTACTTCCTAACTCTCGCCGCCTGTGTCGTGTGGCCTTGCCCAGGCTGCATAGTTTGAGAGCATCACACCCTTGCTAGTCTTCAGATTCAAAGCTCCATTTTGCTCATTTGCTCTCAAAATATCCTAGAAAGTAAGTCTGTGCCTCCTGAATGTGAGGCTTGGCTCGCGGATCTTGATTAAAAGTTACAGCCGCAGATACCACTGGCAGGGTCCTGATATGCCTTGTAATGTCCTTATCAGCCTGCCTGTCGATCTGTCCAGGTATGTCCATCTGTCCATCTGGTTTTGCACATCGGTTCTCTGGTCATCCACCTTTGCTCCTTCATGGCTGTTCTTTATCTCTGGGTCTCAGAGACCATCCTGCTCCCATCCTTTGTTCTTCATATCCCTAAAAATCTATCTAAAAAGCCTGTAGTGCAACACATTTTCAAATAAAATATTTTGCTTTTTGTGTCTCTTAAATATTTGCTAGGCTGGGCACAGTGGCTCACACCTATAATCCCAGCATTTTGGGAGACTAGGCAGGAGGATCACCTGAGGTCAGGAGTTCGAGACCATCCATGGCCAACATGGTGAAACCCTATCTCTACTAAAAATACCCTATCTCTTTTGTAAAAATATAAAATTAGCCGGGCATGGTGGTGCATGCCTGTAGTCCCAGCTACTTGGGAGGCTGAGGCAGGAGAATCACTTGAACCCAGGAGGCAGAGGTTGCAGTGAGCCGAGATCACACCACTCCAGCCTGGGTGACGAGTGCAAAGCTCTGTCTCAAAAATATATACATATTTTTTCTAATGTGACTGACTCATTTTGAGTTCTTCCTGATATGGTAGCTGCATTTTCGTAAAGAGATATTTAGGCAAAAATGGTACCTTTTCGTTGTAAGCATCCAGAAGATGATGCAAATGGAAAACTTCTGATTGTCTGCAGTGTGTCTTGTTAATTTGCTTGGATGTAGATTCTGAACATTATTATAACATGCGGATCACATTGATAGCGTTGGCCTTTTCCCTGCTGATGCCCCTGGGAATGGCTTTTTGCTTTGGCTTAGGATAGGTGTTTCTTTAGCAGTAATAAAAGGTATGAATTCCAGGATCAATATTATGTCAGCTTCTTTCTTTTAATAGGAACTGCATTTTCTTAATGTGATAGAATATAGATGCTGAACTCTACCAGCATTTTAAAGTTTTCTTCTACCCAGAGATGTTGTATTTTTCTGCCTTTAATGTGCTTACCCACCATGGATAAAGCCTGCTCAAGTGGGAAAATGTACAGTAAGTAGAGAATTGGGAATTCTGAATGAAAAGTAAGTAGTACTTTATACCCTGAAGAATGAGCAGAGTTTCCTCTGAGGCGGTAAAAGCTTTTTGCTGAAATCTGTTTTATTTGGCACAGAATGAGTGGAGAAATTGGCTCATGGAAACCATCTTCCTTTTTAAGTATATGAGTGGCATATGGATTAGATTTAGGCATTTGCTATGAACATGCTTTTTTAAACGAAAGGTATTTTGTTATTTACTGATTCCTGGGAAAAGAACCCAAAAATGTATTGTCGTAGTTGTTGGGGAAGAACGTCAATTCCTTCATCATGAACTTCCTTCCATATAAAGATAAGATGTTTGTTTGGGAAACCTTATTTATATGCAACTGTTACTAACGCCAGTGTCACAAGGAGGAAAGGTTCATTTTCAGGGACATGACTAGTTTGTAAGAAAATGAGAATGACTACATTTTCCTATTTTAAAAGATTTTTTTTTACCAACTAGTTTTAAAAATTCAGTATTTGCTTCTTCGAGTTCTAAAGGTGGGATAATTTTACCCATCCTCCAGTTCTTCTGAAAATTTTCTAAAAATTGTAATCATTATGTTAGTATTTCTCACCTGATTATGCATTCATGATTTGATCATGTGTGTTTATTATTTCTAAAGGTATTTTTTGAAGAGGTTTTCCCAGAGGTGTTGGAGCCTGGAGGTGGCTGAATGCTCTCCTCAGACCCCATGGCTCTTCCGATAGTACTGTGAATGCAGCTTTTATGATGTGGAACCTTCAGACCAGAATGATTAATTGTACATGTTAAGGCACCTTATGCTCTCAGGATTTCTCAGACTTGAGCGGGCATCGGATCACCCGAAGGGCTTGTTAAAACACACTTTCCTGGGCACCACCTGAGTGCTGATTCCGTAGGTCTGGATGGGGCTTGAGCATATGCCTCTCATGTGCTGCTGCTCCAGCAAACTGCACTTTCAGAACCTTTCTCCATAGAACTTCACCTTCCTCAGCTACTGACTCCAAATTTTGACTACTCAAAGGTAACAGATCTGCTATGAGATCCTTCAGCAGGAAAGTTACCTGAAAATGAATCTATCTATGCTGTGGAATAATCATTTTATGTAGTAAAGTTAAAACACATCAGTAGCCCTCGCTCCTTCTCACTGGGACCCAGGGAACCCTCATCTGGGAGGACAGAGGAATTGTCAATTCTGCACAGGATTTTCTTCCTGCTTCATCTCCTGGTGCCTATGCTGTCCTCTCACCATTGTGCCCTGTAGAGGGTGAACACTCCCTTTGTGCGAGGCCCTAGGCAGCTGCTAGAATTCTTACTTGCTGCTCTTGTATTTGGGTCCGAGCCCCCTTCATTGTTTTTTTTTTTTTTTTTGAGACGGAGTTTCGCTGTTGTTACCCAGGCTGAAGTGCAATGGCACGATCTCGGCTCACCACAACCTCTGCCTCCTGGGTTCAAGCAATTCTCCTGCCTCAGTCTCCTGAGTAGCTAGGACTACAGGCATGCACCACCATTCCCAGCTAATTTTTGTATTTTTAGTAGAGACGGGGTTTCACCTTGTTGACCAGGATGGTCTTGATCTCTTGACCTCATGATCCACCTGCCTTGGCCTCCCAAAGTGCTGGGATTATAGGCGTGAGCCACCGCGCCCAGCCGCCCCCTTCCTATATGGAGTGATATGGTTTGGATGTTTGTCCCCTCCAAATCTCATGTTGAAATGTGGTCTCAGTTGGAGGTAGGGCCTGGTGGGAGGTGTTTGGGTCATGAGGACAGGTCCCTCTTGAATGACTTGGTCCCATCTCATGGTGATGAGTGTTATCTCTCTGGTAGCTTACCCAAGATCTAGTTTTTTAAAAGTATGTGGCAGCCCCACCAACCTTGCTCCCTCTCTCACCATGTGACATGACATGCCTGATCTGCCTTTGCCTTCCACCACGAGTAAAAGCATCCTGAGGCCTCACCGGAAACTAAGCAGATGCTGGTGCCATGCTTCCTATATGGTCTGTGGAATCATGAGTCAATTAAACCTTTTTTCTTTGTAAATTACCCAGTCTCAGGAATTTCTCTAGAGCAACACAGACTGACTGGCACACCGAGTCTTTAGCAACCCATCCCGAAGGAGACTTTGTTTTCCTCTTATTTGCTCATGGTTTCCCCACTTGTTCTGCTCTTGGGCCAGGATTAAGATTGTGAGTAGGGGCTGTCGACACAGATGCCTGTGTGGGCATTCCTCTGCTCATCTCTGGTCCTCAGTAAAATGGCATCAATAAGAACAGCACTGGCCAGTGCATGCTGTGATGGTCAGACCCGGATCTGATGGCACTTGCCTGGGTTCAGATCCCAGCTTGGCCAGCACTAGAAATGGGAGCTTGGACGAGATCGCCCTTCTCTGTGCCTTGTGTCCTTAGTTGTGTGCTCTGCATAAAGGTGAGAGATGAGAGCTGGCCACAGTGCAGTGGGGGACAGGAGTAGCCAGCATGCCTGAAGCAGGGAGGGCTGGGCAGCAGGGGCAAAGGGTCCATGGCCCCAGCCAGGTTCTGCATTAACCCAGTGGCAGATAATATATAAAAACTGAATTTTCGATTGCTGCAAATACCAAATGTACAATTGAAAAATTGCTAAGCCCCTGCAGCAGGCTCATTCTATTAAACAATACCAGCATCCTCTCTTCTCTTGGTAGTGTTTTCCTTCTCAGCCACAAAACACAAACACCCTACTCACTATTCCATACCTTCTGAGGGTTCTAGAGATGAGAATTGCTCATCCCTTTAAGTCCAGATAGCTTCTGTTTATGAAGAAGAATAATCCCTGGGCAAGGTGGCTCACGCCTATAATTCCAGCACTTTGGGAGGTCAAGGTGGGCAGATCACAAGGTCAGGAGTTGGAGACCAGCCTGGCCAACATGGTGAAACCCTGTCTCTACTAAAAATACAAAAATGAGCTGGGTTTAGGGGTGGGCACCTGTAATCCCAGCTACTCAGGATGCTGAGGCAGGAGAATCACTTGAAACTGGAAGGCAGAGGTTGCAATGAGCCGAGATTGTGCCACTGTACTTCAGCCTGGGCAACAGAGCAAAACTACATCTCAAAAAAAAAGAAGAATCAACTACTGTCAAGACACCCTTTTGTAGGGGACTCACTTTACCTATTAAAGAGTGACACAATACTCTGAATTATTCTTGCTGGCATCTTTCTTGGTATTTCATTTTTTGGTATTTCATTTAAGTGATTAAAAATAAGTAACATGGAAGTTTACTAATCTGTGTTATCTTTAATTTTGGTTTTCCTTATCCACAAATACATATTTCATAGTTATTCAGTTAATATACAGTTATTATACATCTGCTTTTTTGCAGATACCAACTATAAATCCATTTTTATTGTAATTGACAAGGAATTCAAAAAATTTTTAAAGTTATTCAAGCTTTCTTTTTTCTATATTATTTGAATTATTGCATTTATTATGTTCAATGCTATAAAGTTCCAAGCTGACAAGTCCATTTCTCCATGATCTCAAGTTTAGTACATTGGGACTGAAATTGCTAGTGATGTTGGCCGTTAAAATAAGTGACGATGGAGGCAGCGTTATGATCAGTTATTAGTATAACATAGAATAGACATTTCTGTTAAAAATGTGCTTATGAATTCAGTGAATATTTGTTGAATATCTGCTATGCACACGGCCTTGCACTTGAAAGTGTGAATTGATATTTATTACTCTAATATCTCAGCACAGTGTATGCATAAAAAGATAGTATTTCATACCGCGTGAAGACTGGGGATGATCTGTGTATGTTAGAAAGTTAATGGAAAGCATTATTACTTGAAGTTCCATTTCCTGGATCTGGTAACTAGAATGTTACAGGAAGTCATAAAACTATGCTGTCCAGATTCCCGAAGACATGTTTCATCAAGAACCGAAGTGTCCATTTGATCAGCATCAGTCATTCTGGTGCATGCTTGATCCTGTTCCACAGAGAGGACACCCAGAGGGAGGCAGGCCCTGGCAGCCCCTGTACTGGGAAGTCCCAGAGAGCCAGGCTGCAGACCCCTTGGCCAGCGGCTGCCAGACCTAAGTCCTCTCTCCATTTAGGCCTGCTATTTTTTGCTTGTTAAAATAAGTATGCGTATTTCCCATCTCTCTCAGTGAGGGCGTTGAGGTCATTGCGATCCTCATCTTTGCAGACTTCTTCCTGCTGTCCTCCTGGAGTGAAGTTGGCCTTCTGTTTCTTATCACATGCCTTGTGGTGGTGGTGAATTGGTTATTGATAAAGTGGATGATGCCCAGAGACATTCAAAAATTACTTGTCTTTTTTTTTTTTTTTTTTTTGAGACAGAGTCTCACTCTGTCACCAGGTACCAGGCTGGAGTGCAGTGACGCGATCTCGGCTCACTGCAACCTCCACCTCCCGGGTTCAAGCAATTCTCCTGTCTCAGCCTCCTAAGTAGCTGGGGCTACAGGCGCGCACCACCACACCCAGCTAATTTTTGTATTTTTAGTAGAGACGGGGTTTCACCATGTTGGCCAGGATGGTCTTGATCTCTTGACCTTGTGATCTGCCCGCCTCAGCCTCCCAAAGTGCTGGGATCATAGGCATGAGCCACTGCACCCGACCCAAAAAATTACTTTTTATACTAATTAGAGGGCTCTGATCTTTGCTGGGTGCATCTCATGGCCACTTCTCAGCTAGTTGGCTTCCTGGAGTGATTTGTTGGGAAGGAAGGACTCTGAGGTTAGCTGACGCTCAGTAGAGGAGAGAGTCCTTCAGTTTACCATGATCTCAGGAGGTAGAAGACCACCTGGGCCAACCCAGAGTATGAGGTGATGAGGACAGAATAATCAGACCCACCTGATGGTCTCTCTGCTCGCACACACCAACCGCATCGACCTGTCAGGGAATCCTGCCTGTTTTCCTTTGAAGTGTATCCAGAATCCAGCCACTCCCCTCTGCTCCCACCTGCACTCCTGTGCTCAAGCACTCCCTTGCCCCACTGAGATGTTTCCTGCACTGGCTTCCTAAGTAGACCCTGCTTCTGCTCGTGCCCCTGTCCCCTGCAGAATCTTCTATACACCATTGCCAGAGCAACAGGTATCTAAACAGAAGCAGGATCATGCCATGCATTAAAGTCTCCGCAGCCTCACGTTGCAGTTGAATGTGCCAGCTGCACCTCTCCTGCTTCTCCCCACACCTGGCAGAGCCTTTCACCTGCCTCTCCCCAGCGTCCCATTCACCTCCTCCCTGCACCAGACCTTGCTTGGCAGTCACCGCATCCACAAAGTCTCTCTGGCCACCTCCACCCTCTGTCACTCTTTTCCCCCTTCCCTGGTTTCAAGCTCTTCCAGCACCTGCCCAGACTAGGCTCAGGAAGCTAGGAATTCTGTGTTCCCTGACACATCTCCAGCATATAACACTGTGCTCAATAGACCAGTCAGTATTTATAGGAACTTACTTTATGTGCACATGGTTTATTTACCTAACCCATGTGTATGGATCACCTCTGCTGTGCTCTAAATGTTGGTGTCCTGCGAAACTCAGATGTCAAAATCCTAACTCCAAACTTGATAATGTCTGGGGAGTGATGAGGTCAGGAGGGTGGAACCTCATGATGGGATTAGTGTCCTTCTAAAAGAGAGCCCAGAGAGCCGCCCCCCACCCCTTCCACCATGTGAGTGCACAGCAAGAAGGTGCCCTCTGAATCAGGAAGTCAGCCCTCCAGACACCAAATCTGTCCGCACCATGACCTTGGACTTCAGCCTCCAGAAGTGTGAGAAATCAATGTCTGTTGTTTATAAGCCTCCCCAATCTATGGCATTTTGTTATGTCAGCTTGAAGGGACTAACACGGTTTTCTCAGCAGAAAAAACCTGATTTCAATATGTGCACAAATAGCGAAGGAATCACTTTCCTCAAGGAGCTGGCTTAATATTTAAGGAATAAATGGTGGCAACTTTGGCCAGGACTTAGAATATTTACTCTTCACTAAGTGAAAGAGTTGTAAATGGGCCATGAAAAGAACAGGTGCCAGAGCTAGAGAATGATCTTACCACCCTCAGTGCGAGGTGGGGCGGGGACAGTCTGCCTGGGCACAGGTAGGAGGAAAGGGCACAGGCAGGGCCATTTGCAGTTTGCATGCCACCTCGCAGACCAGAGCTGCTGATGCTGCTGCTGCAACAACCTGGGGAGGTGCCCACCCCCCCCCCACTACAATGCCAAGTGAACCGCTTGTTCATCTTCCCTTAGGAAGGCCAGAGCACACGGGGGTACCCGGCACAGCACTGTCTTCTGGAGCCTCCATGAGGGGCTTGAGGGACACAGGGTCCTGACAGCAGAGGGGAGGCCTCAGGAGCAGCCGTGTGGGCTGGAGACTGGACACTGCCACCTATCACACAGTGAGCAGGCAAGTAGGATGGGTGTCTGTAGGATGGGTGCAACAGCCACACACAATGTGAAGATAAGATGGGAGGATACTCCAGCACCTGCTCCCTACCACTCCCTCTCATTTCTCCTTCCCACTCTGTGTTTGGTGCTTTTTTGCATCTGAGATTTTATTCTCTTAGCTCTCTGGCTGTCTTTTTAAATTCCCTTCACTCAGTTTGGTTTTCCAATGTCTCTTAACCATGACTCTTTAAACACACAGACACACACACACACACAGACACACACACACACACAGACACACACACACACACATGTCCCACTTACTTTGCTGTGTATAAAATGCCTCCCCATGACTTGTTAGATCTAAATCCTTACAGCCATCCTGGAGACCTTGCTAATTAAGATGCCCCTTGGTCATCTGAGTTGTGGAAACCGAGTCTCAGACCAGGCTGAGCTGCATGTCACAGAAGCCTGCAAAAGCAAAGCGAAGAAGTAAGTCTGGGTTTAGAGCAGGGACACTTTCCCCCTGCAACTTTGTACAAGATGAATAAAAACCCTAGAGAGGAAGAGGGTGTCGCCGTCGAGGTGGGGTGTCTGCGTATCCAGGGGCCATCTTAGAGTTTTAACATCCACAAACCAGCTGCCAAGACTTTCTTTCAGATGTGGCAGAAGTTTTCCCGCTCCCTCCACTGTGAACTTGAATAACACAGCTTGGCGTTCTGGAGTACCATGGGAGCGCTGTGTTTCCTTTTCATGTTTTAGTGTCCATCCCCCAGTGAAGGGCAAGAACAATGAGTGCTGTTACCATTTTGTGTTTTGCCATTGGTTGGTAACTCAACAGCACATTGTTCTGTCATTGGTTGTGCCAAATCAACAGCCTTGGCATACCCTGCCTTCAGGCCAGAAGGGAGGTTTCTTTTACAGCCACACACCCCCAGACCTTTCAGCTTCTTTTGTGTGTTTATTCCTGTATCTTTTGGGGCCTAATGTGAATGAATGCTCTAGTCTTTCAGAAATTCAAAAGTCTGACTTGAACACAAGGCCACCATGCACTCTGTCCCCACAACAACATCCTCTCCTTCACCTTGTACTTTTTTGTCCAAAGCAAAATGCAGCCAGTGACTTCCTGGCCACGGGACCTGCACCCTCCTCAGTTGCATCTGTCCCTGCAGCAGAATGCAAAATTCTCTTGGTTTGTTCCCTGTTCTTCTGGCTTACCGAATTCTTTCCAAAGGCATAAGTCGTGCTCCGCTGTTGTCGTGGGCAGCAGCCTAACAAGCTGGGGGCTTGGGCATCTGTCACCTCAGTGGCCCCGTTCCTCCTGCTGGCATGATGAGCTCTTTCAATAAACCAAGACTCTGGGTGTAGCTCACAACGTTTGTGACTTTCTGGTTTGGGGTCTTTGTAGTGCCTGCCCATGTTGTCATTCAACTCGTAGGCGAGGGCAGTGTTAGACTGATGTGGGGTGGGGCCACCAGCAATGAGGTTGAGACAGATCCAGGGCCCTCCACGTCCCATGGACCGAGCACTCAGCTTGTTTTTGCCATCCGCTTGGCTGACATTCCAACCTGGGACCGTGACTTGTCCCCCCGTGGTGTCCCCAGCCATAAGCATGTGCCTGGAGTACAGTGGACCCTCAGTAGACATTTATGAGCAGGTGACCATAGGCTCGATGCCAGACAGCTAAGGAGACTCACCTGAGATGAACAGGCCATTGTCTTTCTGGAGGGAGGTCTCTGGTGACACTGCAAGGGGCAGCACCTTGAATTAACCAGCAACTTGGCTGATGTTCTACTCCAGCTTCAGGGTGGCGAAAGGAGGGCAAATAGGGACAGCGTTAGGGTTCACAGTGGGTCCCTAAGCCAGGCAGATCCTCTGGGAGATGACACTGGGGAGGGGTGAGTGACTCAGACTTTCAGGGTCTCTGATGATGTTCAAATCTGTCACTTCCGTGATCTACATGCCATGAACTCTGAACAAGGAGAGTCCCACACCCAGATTCCACCCGGGATCCTCCATGTACCTCAGTCTAAGGCTGACCCCAGAGGCCCTTTGGTTTCAAATGTAAGAATGAGGGTGCTCTGATAAATGGCACACCCAAGACAGTGGCCCAGGTACTCTGATGGGGCTAAGAGTCAGTGAAGGCTGTGGAAGGGGTACAGGGGCCCTGCCTGTCCTAACAGAAGCATGATGGTCAGGACGAGGGTGAGGTGGTACCACTCTATTTGGTGCTGGCAACATCTGTTCCTTCAGTGAGTGGGTCTCTAAATATCTTTTTTTTTTTCCTGAGACAGTGTCTCATTCTGTCACCCAGGCTGGAAAGCAGTGGGACTGTCCTCGCTCACTGCAACCTCTATCTCCCAGGTTCAAGCGATTCTCCTTCCTCAGCCTCCCTAATAGCTGGGATTGCAGGCACACGCCACTATGCCCCCCTAATTTTTATATTTCTAGTAGAGATGGGGTTTCACTGTGTTGGCAAAGCTGGTCTTGAACTACTGACCTCAAGTGATATGTGTGCCTCAGCCTCCCAAAGTGCTGGGAAAACAGGCGTGAGCTACTGCGCTCAGCCTTAACACCATATTTTAAAAGAAAAAACTAAAGTTATCCAGAGGAGAACATTCTTGGAATTGAAGAGTCTAGAAGTTCCCATCCCTTACTTAAAATATAGCAGAAATTAGAAAATTTTAGCTGAAAAATGGAAAGATTCACTGGGACATGATCACTGCATCCAGATGTTTAAGTTCCTGTTCCAAGACAGTGGGGTAACATCTCATTGCCCCAGAAGACAGGACTTGAACAAGTATGCAGATGTTCTGAAAACATTTATTTTAGTTGACCGTCTAAAAAAAAGTTTTCTGTCAGGCCGAATTGCGACAAGAGAGCTATGAATATGTGGGGAAAATGCCACATGGCAGTTATATTATTTAATCCTTCTCAGATCCCCACGAGATAGGGACTGTTGTCTCCGTTTTATAGATGATGGAGCACAGAGAGGCTGAGTGGCTGCTCAACACCATGCCAGTTTGGAAAACGGAAGAGCCAGTCCAAAACAGTCTGGAGCCGCACCTTGTGGAATCACAGTCTTAACTTTTACAAGCATCATTACTGCCTTAACATCTAAGTGAAAGGGTATATAAGTTTTCTAGGGCTGCCAAAACCAAAATGCCATCGACTGAGTGGATTAAACAACAGAAATTTATTTCTCATAGTCCTGGAGGCTGGAAGTTCAAGACCAAGGTGTCAGCAAGGTTGGTTCCTGCTGAGGGCCCTCCGTGGCTTGCAGGTGGCCATCTTCCTGCTGTGGCCTTTCAGGGCCTTTGTGATACCTGTGTACCCCAGGTGTCCCGTCTTCTTCTTATAAGGATAGCCATGTTGGATGAGAGCCTATCTTAATGACCTCGTTTTGGGGGGTTTATTTTATTTTATTTTATTTTATTATTATACTTCCAGTTCTGGGGTACACGTGCAGAACGTGCAGGTTTGTTGCATAGGTATACACGTGCCATGGTGGTTTGCTGCACCTATCAACCTGTCACCTACATTAGGTGTTTCTCCTAATGCTCTCCCTCCCCTAGCCCCCCAACCCCACAACAGGTCCTGGTGTGTGATGTTCCCCTCCCTGTGTCCACGTGTTCTCATTGTTCAGCTCCCACTTATGAGTGAGAACACACGGTGTTTCGTTTTTGTTTTTCTGTTAGTTTGCTGAGAATGATGGTTTCCAGCTTCATCCATATCCCTTTTGAAAAGGACATGAACGCATCCTTTTTTACGGCTGTATCATATTCCATGGTGTATATGTGCCACGTTTTCTTTATCCAGTCTATCATTGATGGGCATTTGGGTTGGTTCCAAGTCTTTGCTGTTGTGAACAGTGCTGCAGTGAACATACGTGTGCATGTGAATGACTTCATCTTAGCTACTTCTTTAGAGGCCTCATCCCCAAATACAGTCACACTGGGGATTAGAGCTTCAACATACAAATTGTGGTAGGAAAGGCCAGGCATGGTGGCTCATGCTGTAATCCCAGCACTTTGGGAAGCTGAGGCTGACAGATCGCTTGAGGTCAGGAGTTCAAGACCCACCTGGCCAACATGGCAAAACCTCATCTCTACTAAAAATACAAAGAAATTAGCTGGGTATAGTGATGTGCACCTGTAATCCCAGCTACTTGGGAGGCTGAGGCACAAGAATTGCCTGAACCTAGGAGGCAGAGGTTGCAATGAGCTGATATGATGCCACTGCACTCTAGCCTAGGTGATAGAGTGAGGCTCTATCTCAAAAAAAGAAAGAAAGAAGGAAGGAAGGAAGGAAGGAAGGAAGGAAGGGAGGGAGGGAGGAAGGAAGGAAGGAAGGAAGGAAGGAAGGAAGGAAGGAAGGAAGGAAGGAAGGAAGGAAAAAAGAAAAGAAAAGAAAAAAATTGGCGGGAAACAAATTCAGATCATAACAAAGGAAAATGTGGTTCCTGTCTGCAGGCAGAGCAGTTTCCATGAGGAACTGAAGGTTGTGTAAGACTCAGCCCTTTAAAAGCTCTCAGCACTTACTTGGAGCAGTTTATGTCCCCAGAATACAAAGAATGCTTGTCTCTTGGGTAGATTATGATGTAGGGGTCCAGGACAATGGCAGCAGCTGACCCCATGGGAAGCTCCCATTTGCAACACAATTTTGTGTGGTTCCAGCCTAGTCCCCATCCCAGAGAAGCCATCAGTGTTGGAAAGACCATCTCATTCCAATTGGGAGCCCAGAGATACACTGGGTGTATCATAGCTCTCTTTCGCAGCAGCCTGTTCTGCTTGTGCAGAAAGTACCACTGCAGCTGAAACATCTGGCGAAAATAACACAATTGGTTCACCTCCACACATGGCCTCGTGTCAAAAAAAAAGGTAAGCAAATCTGGCAAGGTAGCGACAAAGGATTCAAGACTCTTGTTCTGGAGAACTCTGTTCTGTTGATGGAAGTACTCAGTAAACGGGGTTAACTTCATCAGGGTAGCCAGCTCCAAATATATGTAAACTGCAGAAGTCTGGAACGCATGTCAAGCTCATGTTCAAAGGCATAAACTGCCAAGCCATTACTGTAGGCATAGCCAATTACATTGTAAATATATCTGTCAGTTGTGCTCAGATACAGATATCTGCCTATTTTTTGAGATGCTTTCTTTATTTTTTGGCTTTACCCAACTTCCAAAAATCTGTCTGTCTGCTCACATAGTATGTTATGAGACTTTAAAAGTCTTGACAGGGACCAAGGATAAAACAAGTAGGATTCTTTCAGGCCTAACTAAACTGTCTTTGAGTCTACATTTTACAAAAATAATTTTGTCATTTATTTATTTTTTTTTTTTTTGAGACAGAGTCTTGCTCTCTGTCCCCCAGGCTGGAGTACAATGTTGTGATCTCAGCTTACTACAGCCTCCACCTCCTGGGTTCAAGTGGTTCTCCTGCCTCAGCCTCCCGAGTCACTGGGATTATAGGCATGTGCCACCGTGCACTGCTAATTTTTGTGTTTGTGTTAGACACAGGCTTTTGCCATGTTTGCCAGGCTGGTCTCGAACTCCTGATCTCAGGTGATCCACCCACCTGGGCTTCACAAAGGGCTGGGATTACAGGCATGAGCCACCGCCTGTCATTTAAATTTTAAATGTTCCAGATATAAAGCATATCTGCCATTTTAGTAAATAAAACTAGCAAAGAGATAGTTTTAGTAAATAAACAAAACTAACAAAGAGCTAAATAACTGAATTTGTACTAATGCATTTTGTAATAAACAAGCAAGTTTTATTTTACAATGTGGAAGTACAAAAACAACATGTATGATGGTACAAAACAACCTTTCTAAAAATGCTGGGGAAACAGAAGTGCTGCAGAGATCATTTCTGGCGTCCAGGCTGCCTCCTCCCATCCTGGAGATGGTGAAGATGAGGACAGCGCTGTGTTCAGAGGCATGAAGGAAGCCAAGTTCCTGTCTAACACAAACATCCCTGGGAACCTGTGGCGGCTCCCACTGCAGAGCCTGTGAAAACAGCCAGGCTGCAAGGATCCTCCTCGGTCGAAACAGCCGGGCAGCTAATGCCCGAGTGCAGAGAAAGGAAACAGGAGCTATTTTAGTTACTTAACGTCTACCTTTTATTTGTGGATCGTTTCCTCTGACACTTGTGGCAAAAGAAGCAAGTGGTGTTTGAAGGAGATTAGATTCTTAAATATTTTTAGCTCTCCCCAGAGTGTGACATTGTGTGAGGGGCTGTCTGTGATAAAATCAAAATGAAAGGTGAGTTCGCCACTCTCCTGCACGTTGATATTTTAGCAACACGGAGGAAATGGAAAGCTGGCTTTGTGTTAGAGAGTTACGCTGTTCAAATATCCACCACGTAGGTATGCTCTCCTTATCCGTGTACTTCGTCATGCTTTGTCACATTGGTTTTGCCTGTCACATCAACAGCCAGTATGTTTTTCTCTATGAAGGGAAACTGCTGAAGGGGCGATTTCATTATTTTTCTCACCTTTGCATTTTGCTACTGTATGTACTTTCATGATTCTGTCCACAATCGGGAAAGTGAGTTTTTGAATATAAATCAGGATTTTAATCTTGCGATGTGAAAGATTCTACTTCCTGTCTTTGAGGCAGCGTTCAGGATTAGGAAACTGAAACTCAGTGCAGAGGCTCCCAGGCACCATCTCGTCTTGAACTTCCGTTCTGGACTCAGGCTTGACGGCTCTGGGTTCAGTGTGGTTAACTAACGTTCGTGTTCAGAGACGTTTGATTTACTCAACCAAACTCAGTTTTAGTATTGGCAAAGCTTTTACTTGTGTACACCAGGACACAGTCAACAGATTAAAAAGGCACCCCACAGAATGGGAGAAGTTATTTGCAGATTTCGTATGTGATAAGGGAATCATATCCAGAATGTATGGAGAACCCCTTCAACCTAAGAACAAAAAGTATACATCTAAATTGAAAAACAAGCAAAGGGCTTAAATAGACATTTCTCCAAAGAAAATACATGATGCAGCAAGTATGTGAAAAGACGCTCAGTATCACTAATCATAAGAGAAATGCAAATCAAAACCACAATGAGAACCACCTCATACCCATTAGGATGGCTACTATGAGAAAAAAAAACACAAGAAAAGAAACATCAGCGGGGAGCAGAGAAATTGGAACCCTCATGCATTGTTGGTGGGAGTGCAAAATGGTGCAGCTGCTATGGAAAACAGTATGACAGGTCCTCATAAAATCCAAAATAAAATTCCTGTAGGATCTGGCAATTTTACTTCTGGGTATATATCCAAAATAATTGAAAGCAGGGCCTCAGAGAGATACCTGTATACCCATGTTCATAGCAGCATGATTCATAATAGCTGAAACATGGAAGCAGCACAGGTGTCCGTTGATGGATGAATGGTTAAACAAACTGTGGTGGTTTGTTTGTTTACAATGAAATATTTAGTAACAATACAAAGATAAACATTTAAAAGGAAGGAAATTTTGATACATACATCATCATGGATGTACCTTAAAGGCATCATGCTAAGTGAAACAAGCCAGTTACAAAGAGACAAATACGCAAATGCCATGCGATTCCACTTACATGAGGCATCGACAGTAGATTCATGGGGATAAAAAGTAGGGTGATGGTTGCCAGTGCCTGGGGGGGCAGGAAATGGGTAGTTATTGTGTAATGAGTACAGAGTTTCAGTTTTACAACATGAAGAGTTTTGGAGATTGGTGGCACAACAATGTGAATGTACTTAACACTGCTGAACTATACAATTAAAAATGGTGAGCCGGGCGCAGTGGCTCATGCCTATAATCCCCGCACTTTAGGAGGCCAAGGAGGGTGAATCATGAGGTCAAGAGATCAAGACCATCCTGGTCAACAAGGTGAAACCCCGTCTCTACTAAAAATAGAAAAATTAGCTGGGCGTGGTGGCGTGCGCCTGTAGTCCCAGCTACTAGGGAGGCTGAGGCAGGATAATTGCTTGAACCCAGGAGGCAGAGGTTGCAATGAGCCAAGATCACACCACTGCACTCCAGCCTGGGTAACAAGAGCGAACCTCCATCTAAAAAAAATAAAAAAGGTGAACCTGGTAAATTTTATAGTATGTGTATTTATCACACTTAATAATAAAATCTAAAAAATTATTTAACCATTTCCTTTAAAAGGTATAATCTTAAGTAAGATCTTTTTACTTAAATACGGTAAATACACTTTCTCCAAATGCCTTATTTGTATTATGTAGGTAAAATATTTTTGGTGAACCTAAGAAGATTCACTGATACCTGAAACATTTTTAGTGGGTAAATTTATTTGACAGAGAAATCACTTACGTTTTAGGCCATTACCCTCCCTCTCCATGTATTTTCTTTCTCCTTGTGTGTCATACCATTTGACAGCACTGTTTTTACCCCCTTGTTTGATCCTTGCAAGCCAGAGTTATAAAGGATTCTGTTGTTTTCTCTTTTTTCTGTAGCACCATATTTATTATATTCACTTACTTCAGTATATTAAGATTGCCAAACAGGACTCCAGCCAACAATCTGAAAGCATAGAGCATGTCTTTGCTGAGGGAGCCAACAATTAAGAACAGGCATCTTGTATGTAATGAGATCTACTGCTTTAGAGGCTGTGTGGTCTTTCTCACCCATTTACAACTTATGTACAACTTGGGGCAAGTCATGCAAAAGGACTTGCCCATCAACTTTTCTGAGTTCTGTTTCCTCAGACATCAAATAATATCCCTACCTATCTACTTAACTAAGGTTTTGAAGAGCTAATGTATTAATAGAACTGTAATAGTACTTACAGAAATAGTAAGGGTTTTCAAATATTTAAAGTCCTGTATAGGTGAATATTTTTAAGTAAATGGTTTTGTCATAGGAATGATTTGGTAAACTTCTAAATAATACCTGACCTATTGATGTGGAGGACCATACAGGCTTACTACAAAGACTTGAATTCAACAGACATTTAACCTGTATTTGGGATACAAAAATATTGTTTTTCCCCTTAAAAACTTTACTTACTACCCAGTTTCTATATTAGAGAAGCTCGTGGTGCAGATTCTAATTTTAGAGGAAAAGGACCTGGAAGATGATGAACACAGCTTAGCTCCCTCCTCCTTTTACTTTACAAACATGGGCCCAAGGTAAATGTACTTCCCACACAAGCCAGCTGTGAGTTTGTCAAAAATAACTTGGTTCTCTTGATTCTTAGAGGATGATGGTTTTATAGCTGTTACTTACAAAACCAATGTTTCCCTTAGTATTGAGCCACCTCTTTATATAAACTGTTAGAAACTGTGTCACCATATGTATCACTAGGCCATATATGATCATCAGAGTCTAGATTATATAGCCTACATACTTTAAAAGATACCTAAATACCTTAGAAGAGGTAATAATATATCACCAGGGAAACTAAGTTTATAACCAAACTGACGGAATCTCTGTATTTGTCAGATAATGTTCCCTGAAACTTTGGTAGGTATGTTTTAACCTTTTTATGTGTCTGAATTAAACTGTGTCATTTGTAAAACTTTCCTATGTGATGTAATCTCTGGTGACTTTAATTATATATTAGAAAATAAGATGTTTTCGAGTGACTCTGGCACTGAGGAAACTAATTTCATATTTGGGTATTCTGAGCTGCAGGCATGGGTCTGACATCCCACATGGCTCCAAGAAAGCTGGACAGCATTGACTTGCAGATACTGTGCTCCGTCTGTGGACGCCTCTGTGGCTGGGTCCAGCCTGCTCCAGCAATGTAGAGCATAGTCTGCTTGTTGGATATAAGAGGGATAGGAGGACATTGGCTTTGCCTAGATTTGAATCTGTTCTGGATTCCACCAACACTAACCTGTACAACATTGGGGAAGTTATTGAACCTCCAAGGGCCCCAGATTATAGGAGGGTAAAGCATACTTCTAATCTTTGTGACCAATACACCCTAATGTGACAACCCCCCCTCCCCCCAGTGATTCACATCCTTGTATGAGCCCTTCTTTAGTGAATTGGAACTTGCTTCTAACTTATAAGAGACAGCAAAGATTATGGGATGTCATTCCTTGTGATTATGAAAGATTGTGAAATTCACGTGGCCCCTAGGATGTGAGGATTGTCTCTGGTCAACAGTCAGTAAAAGGCCAGGTCTCTCAGTCATGCACCTGCCAGAGAAGCAACTCTTTTGACAACCCCACTGAGCCTTCCCAGTCAAACCTCCAGAGAGAAACACGGCCCGCTGATACCTTGACTGTAGCCTTGTGAAACCCTGAGCAGAGGACCCAGCTAAGCCATGCTCGGACTCCCAACCCATGGAAGCTGTGAGATAACAAATGTGTTTGTGTTTAAACTACAAACACAAATGTGATGGTAATGTTATATGGTTAATGGTAATGTGATATGCAGCAACCAAAAATTAATATAGCACTCCATTGATTATATATAAACTCAAGAAAGTAACTTGTGGTCCCCATTTGTTCTGGCCTAATTCAGAACCATGTGGCCAGAATTCATGACAGCCATCAGCCTCTGGAAAGTGAGGAAAGAATACTAGAAAAGAGAAAGCCAAAGAGAGGAAGCGATAAATTCTGTGGATAAGTTCTGGCTAAATCTCTGGCTGAGCCTTGAACCATGCATGAAAAGGACAGATACCAAGCAGCCTGGCCAAGAACTAAAGAGCTGAATTGAGATTTAATTGCTGCTCAAGAAGCAGGACTTAAAGTGAATCCAGTCAGCTTATTGCCTGTGAAGACAAAGTAATTCACAGTCTCCTGAGCATAACACTCACATGGCATAACACTAACAATGTTCAGGATGCAGGCCACAATTATTCAACATATGAAGAACCAGGAAAATGCGACCTATTCTCAAGGAAAAAGACAGTCAATAGAAACCAATCTGTAGATGACTCAGATGTTGGAATTAACAGATAAGAATTTTACCACTGCTTGTAACTATGGTAACGAACGACATAATTGGAAATACGCTCATAATGAATGAAAAAATGGAAAAATCACATATAGTTGGTAAGAACTATTAAAAAGAACCAAGCAGAAATTCGAAAATGGAAGAACACAATAGCCAGTATAAAAATTCCGCTGATGAGCTTAACAACAGAGTGAAGGTAGCAAAAGAAAAAGGCAATGAAGTTGAAAATAAATCGATTTAAAATATCCAGGGGCCCAAAGTGGCTCCGGCCGGATGTCGTGGCGCTTGCGAAGGCGAGGCCAAGAGTTCAAGGCCAACCAACCTCAGCAACCTTACAAGCTCTCAATGATTGGCAAAATAAATAAATAAATAAATAAATAAATAAATAAATAAAAATAAAATAAAATATCCAATTTCAAGAAGAAGAGAAAAATTTAGGAAAAAAAAAGAATAGATCCCCAAAGACGCATTTTTGTCTATCTATGTTTTTTCTTTTTATTCTGGTATGCTATTGACCCCAGAATAAAAAGAGAAAAAAATATTCAGAAAACAAGGGCCAAAAGTTTTTCAAATTTTGTGAGACATAAGTTTATAAATAAAAAGGTTTGGTGAATCCAAATCAAAATAAATAAAAAGAAAACTATGCGTAAGTACATTATAATGAATTACTTTAAAATGGACTTAAGGAGAAAATCCTATACACAAAAAGAGAAACATGCCATATTTTGTTCAAGGCAGCAACATTCTGAAAGTGAATGACTGTCATCAGACAGAGTGGCATCTGGGTGACAGTGAAACATCTTTAAAGTGCTAAAAGAGCCAAAGCAACTGTTAATTCAGAATTACCTACCCAGCAAAAATATCCTTCATGGATAAGTCAAAATAAAGACATTTTCAAATAAAATACAAAGAATTGCCCTTAGACCTCCACAAAAGAAACACTAACAGAAATTCTTCAGGCTGAAGATAAATGATACCAGACAGAAACTTGGACTCTTAGAAAGATATAAACAGTGTCAGAAATGGTACTTAGCTAGAAAATATAAAAAACTAGCTTTTTCTCTTAGTTTCTTTCCAATATGTGTGATATATTTCTTTTCAATATATTACTTCCAACATATGTGACTGCTTAACAAGTATAATATTGTCTTTGGGGTTTATATCCTCTGTAAATGTAATACACAGGACAACTAAAGCTCAAAGCATGGAGGGGCTGGATAAATGGACCTATGTGATTGCAAGGTATCCACATTTGCTGTGAAGGGTAATAATACTTAATCTTATTTGACTATAAAAGTTAAGCACAGCCAGGTGCAGTGGCTTATGCCTATAATCCCAGCACTTTGGGAGGCCGAGGTGGGTGGATCACGAGGTCAAGAGATCGAGACCATCCTGGTCAACATGCTGAAACCCCGTCTCTACTAAAAATACAAAAATTAGATGGGCATGGTGGTGCGCACCTGTAGTCCCAGCTACTCAGGAAGCTGAGGCAGGAGAATTGCTTGAACCCAGGAGGCGGAGGTTGCGGTGAGCCGAGATCGCACCATTGCACTCCAGTCTGGGTAACAAGAGTGAAACTCCGTCTCAAAAAAAAAAAAAAAGTTAGGCACGCATATTCTAATTGTTAGAGCAGCCATTAAACCAAATAATGCAAAGAGGTACAGCTAATCCAGTGGCCAAATTTTTAAAACCCAAAAGTAAAATGAGAACAGGGAAACAATAAACAGAAACAACAATAGAAAACAAACTGGCATATCTAAATTCAGCCATATCGATAAATACATTAAATGTTAACTGACTAAACACTCCAGTTAAAAGGTAGAGACTGTTAGAATGGATAAGAATGTTGTCTCTAAGAACCTATTTTAAATAAAAAGACAGATATTGATTAAAAGTGAATGGGTAGAAAAAGATACCATTTAATTAGTAAGCATAAGAAAACTGGAGTGGCTATATGGGTAGCAGATAAAATAGTTTTAAGTATTACTAGAGTTTAAGATGGATATTTTATAATGATAAAAGAATCAATACATCAGGAAGATTTCATAGTCATACGTATGTGTACATACCTAATAACAGAACTTCAAAATACATGAAGATTTCACAGAAGGAGAAATAGACACATCCACTGTCATATTGGAGAACAGCATGACTGAGAACAATCTTTCAGATAGAACA